>OX493265.1:48989427-51489427 GCA_950370525.1 Bellardia bayeri | reverse complement strand
AAAAACTTATTATTTTAAAAATATTTTATTAAGCTTTTTGAAGTTTAATAACACATTTAATATATTCCTTTAATTGATCAAATTTACGAAATATTGTAAAATAGATTGTAAATAAAAACTATTGAAAAAAATTGACTAGATCGATAAGAATATCAAATTAAAATGTTTCAATAAATGTTCGTTATATTTCAATTTAATTTGTTCCCACAAATACTTGGCTTATAAAACATGTATACGAGTATAAAAGTTTTTAATATGGTGCAACTATACAAGGTGAGTGCAAATCGACAACAAATACAACACAAAACAAAAACAACAGGCATTTTGTTTGTGTAAAATAATGTACTACTGTCAAAAATACTTGAAAATGTATTACTTTTGACATAAGTAAATTGTAAACAAAGTCAGTCAGCTGGGCTACTGCACTCACCTTGTATAGTTGCACCATGGTTTTTAATTTTCATTTCTTAATTGTCACTTTGAAAAAAGTTTTATCGCAATACAGGAAATAATAAGACATTTTGTTTCTTTAGGCTTTTATTTCACCTACTGAATAATTAGATTTCATTTATAAAACTGAACCTAAAAACAACTTTAAAACAGCGATTTAAAATTATATTTAACGGAAGTTAGCCAAAATTAGAGAAACCTAAATACAAACCCATAAATTCAGAATGATTAAGCACACCTATATTTGGATGAAACATATAGTGAGCCAACAATTGTGTAGCTTTATTGCATCATTTGGCCTAAAGGGAAACAGAACTGTTGCACATACATTTTATGTTGGTCTATAGAGACAGGGATATCATGTACGAGGGGTTTAAACAAAGAGCATGAATTATTTACAAGAAGCAAATAAAACAGAAATCAATTGAAGGCACTCAATGAAACTCAAACAAAAACAAATGCGACTACAATACTACAATATAATGCCATTTATCACCATTCAATCAGTCATTGATGATAATGATGATGACGATGACGACAAAGATGATGATTTTGTTGCACAAGAAGCAGAACTGCATATAGGCCCCAAAATAAAAAACTTATGGCATAAGCAAAGGCAGCAAATCTTTCTCTTTGTTTTAACTTTTACATATGTATATCCCTCACATTTTTAATCCAAATATTTTGAAACAATAATTTTATGTAACGTTTTATTTTGTGTTTCTCTCCTGTGTTTTTTTTAACTTTATTTCCGGTTTGGCAACGTGCATTGCTGCTGCAGCTGGTATCGCGAGGGCAACAATGCTTTACTGCAAGCTGTTGTACTTAAAGGAGGCTCAAAGGATCAACCCACCAATGCAACACTATCCATTATACCTCGTCGCGAGGATGATGGTGCCAAATATAAATGTGTTGTTTGGAATCGTGCCATGAACGAGGGACAGCGTTTGGAAACCACAGCCACGTTAAATGTTAATTGTAAGTAAACTTGTTGTTTTTTCTTTCTTCTTTAGCTTTATTTTATTTTACTATTATTTTTATGCTTTTAATGGATACATACACTCGCATATATTGTGTCTGTTTAAGCCCATCAGTGGCAAATAAAAAAAAAAAAGAACACGAAAGCAAAAAATATAAAATATTTAACTTGTTAAAACAGGACATGCATGTAACAATTTGCAAATAACAACAAAAGCAAACAAATAAAAAAATTGTATGGCCGGAATAAAATTGCAAACTAAAAGCCAAATAGGATTATGAAGTAGAACTGTTTTTGTTGCCCATGTTGTAGGTATTAAATAAAAATAAAAATACAAATATTTACGCTTTGCTCCCCCTTTCTGTTTTCCTTTCTTTTGCCATTTATTTTGGTTGCTAATTGTATTTATCTTTCCAATAACAGCGGCTTCATACGAATTTTTTTGTTAATGCTGCTGTGGCCGAATACCAAAATGTCAAACAAATCTACAACTTTTTTGTTGTTGCTCTTCTGAAATCGATTGATTCCGTAATTGTTGTTCATTTTCATTGAAACAGTTGTTCTCTCTTTAATTCTTGGCCTCATAATTTTCACCAGATAACGGCGAATGTAAATATTAAAATGTTTGCGAATTGTATTTAAATTGAGTTGACAGGAAACGGAAATAACATTGGGCTTAATTTAGTACATTTATTGACTTGTTAAGATTTCAAAGAAATTATATTTGTATTAAAGATTAAAGTTGTACATGTATCAGACAAATATTAAAGTGCTTATACACTTGTTGCCAGCTACAAATGTGTTTCAGACCCTGAAAGTTCATGTTGTATAGTTTTTTTAATCAGACAAGAAAAAAAGGACTTCCGAATAACCACAGAGAAGTATCAGTAGCAAATAATTTAAAACAGGTTCCTCGGTGGTTTTTTAATTGTGATTTCTCTTCATTGCTTTGAAAACAATTTGTTTAAAGTAATTGTTATTTTTGAGAAGCTTCCGTGCATTTTTCTGATAACAATTTGAAACGATTATTTTGAACTTGATGCAGATCATTTTTTTTTTGTTTTGAGAAATCTGATTCAGGACTTTCTTAAAACCATTTCGTTTAATTTCTTAGCACAAATAGAAAGAATTTAACAACTTAACAACAACAAATATTTTTCGTGTGGCTTTCTTTTGTTTCCTAATTTTAGTAAAATTTATTAGAAATTTTCTTTTATTCTCCACTTTATTCCTGTGCGTTCTTACCACATGAATTATAAATTAATTCTAAAGTTATTGATACTCCAATTTATGATGTTTTCATTCATAATTGCTATATTTAAACCATAATTGGAAAAGTTATAATTTCAAATTAAATATCATTTAATAAATTACACCCTCTATGTATGACTGCACATAATTATATGAAATTTGAATTGAATAGGTGACAATAATTTCACAGACATTTGTCCATGATGTTAAAGCACATGTACTGTCGAAAACAAAGTCCACGAAATTATTTAAATAATTAACAAACAAAAAACACAAACGCTTACCAAAAAAAAAAAAAAAAAAAAAAAAAACAAAATGCAAAACACGGGGAAAAAAGGGTTAAACCTGTAAATGAACAATTGTAATATTCGATTGCATGATAAGTATTTTTTCATACGCTTTTCGTATTTCTATATGAAGCTTGTACACTGTAATTTCGTCATTAATATTACATTTGGTATTTTCATGGGATTTCTTTTTAATTTTGTTTTTGTTTTTGGAAAGGTGGTAAGTGGCAATGGTGTTATTGACGTTGATTTAGTTAATGGTTATTTTAGAGAATTAAAACACCTTTGGGGTGAAAATGGCCAATGACCGATAGTTACTGAAATTTTGTTTGATTTATTTATTTCTTTTTTTTTTCAATTGGAAATAAACCTTTTATTTATAGTAAACATGTATATTTTCTTTAATTGAGTTTTTCCATATGATTATGGAGATATCTAACAAAAGAACAGAAGAACAGAAAGTGGTTCCCAAATGTTTTCTTGTATTCTGGTATTCATACCCATATATTCTTAATACAAATTTTCACACTACAAGGACAAAAGTCGAACCAAATAATACATTTGTTTTGCTATTATTTTTACAAAAGAATACAAAAGATTTGAGAACCACTGTTTTTGGAATCTACTGGGTAGGAGGAGTACTAATTAAAGCATCAATTAGTTGGTTGTTGTTTTTTTTTTATTTTTCTCATGTTGCATGTCAACTTTATTGTTGTTGTCATGATCAACAGATTTACCTTGTGTTATTGTTGTTGCTGTTGTATACACAAACTATAATAACTTTGTATTTTATGGTAGCAAATACATATTAAAAAATTAAATATAAAAATTATATGGCAAACAAGTGCGAGTTTAGTGCAAGAGTTGCTTGTTTGTCCCTCCGTTCTCGCTTAGTTTTTTTTCCCAAATCCAATTTACACTTACATGTACATGGAGGTGGAGAGTTGTTTTTAATCATGGAACTTGCAACACAGGTCGCGTGATTTTATAAATGGTCTGTACTACAGCAAGAACAACGAATAAAGAAAAAAACACAGGTGGGAGTTGAATGGACACTTTACTTTGTATGTGGTCAGGTGGAAAATTAGTAATTCTTGTGGTTAATCGCATCTAAAGTTAAATGTAGTCGTTACTGTCGTTGTTGTTGATTTGATTGCATGTTTGTTTACCTACCGACATACTACACACACGTACCTCTTCATATGTGTGTGTGTGAGAGAGAGTGAGCAAGTGGATTTGTGTTAATAAAATGGTATAATTAGGCGTCATATCAACGTCTGCTGGTTTTAAATTAATTACGCATTTAAAGTTGCGTTTTTTATTTTTTATTTTTTTTTTTTTGCCACAGCGTTCGTATTATATTTTTTGTAACCCTTTTAAATGTCAGTATATTTTGTATTTTTTACTTAAATCCCCTAGATGTTTAAAAATTAATCTCCACCAGATTTGCGTGTTTTTTTTTACTTAAAACACGCAGTTTTTTATGCTTTAGATTCGTGCATGAATTTTTCATAAATCCTTTATTAATTTAATACAAATTTTAGTTGTGTTGTAAACAACAATTAAAACGATACATTTTATTTAAATGATACTAACGAACACAGCAGATGATTTTGATGCACATAAAAAGGTTCAGCTATAATTTTAGAATTCAATACATACTTGTAATTAAATTAAAGAGTACTTTTTTTCTTTTTAAGTGTGGCTACCACCAGCATGTTGATTTTAGCACTAACTTTGGCAGAATGTTTATTGATTCATTATATATTTAGTACTCTAAGTTCAAACATTAAACGTACTGAATTAAATACATTGTATTTGGTTACGTTTTAAAGAAAAACCCTTATCTCAGTGGTCAACCAATGGTTGTCCACTTGAGGTTGTGAGAGGTCCTTTTTAATGTTTATTTGGTTTTTGTTTTTATTTCTGCTGTTTGATATTATTGCTAGAAGGTGTTTTCATTATTTTAAATGGGTTTGTGCATTAATTTAAATTATATGCAGCAGACAGCATGCCATCACAAATATTTACTTACACACATACATGCATACATACATATTTGTAGCAGCAAAAAGGGCCAAAGCTATAAATTTCCTGTTTTTGCTCTCTCCTTCACTACTCTGTGTGACTGACTGGCTTGGCTGCTTTTGGAAACATCTAATATTTGTACTTAACATGTATTATATGAGGGCTTAAATAAGACATTTTACATAAAATGAGATTGTGCCTGTTATGCGAACATGCCAAAGAAATTGTTACCATGATCATATACTTGCCAACAAATTTTGTGTGTTTCTTTGTGTTTTTCTTTAATTCTTTTTTTTTTGTACCACTTTAATTGGTGATAATGGCTGTTATTTATTTAAAAATTCTATTCTATTCTATTTTTTTGTGGGAGTATGTTGGGTGCCTATATTAATATGTATGTGTACGTGAGAATGTTACAATATATTTTTGCTTTTTTAGAGTTTTCTTAATACATAGTTATACCTAGAAAGTACATTTTGTTTACATAAACAAAGCACAAATATTTGATGCTAATTAGATTTTAACAATTGAAATCATTTGTAAATTTTCCAATAGTTCATCACATTTAATGTACTAATTGGTTCTTGCATACACTGTGAGTTTATAACATATGGTTATTTAGTTTAGACCAAATGTAATTTACATATTTATTTATTTTATTTATTTATTTAATGTGCTTATCCTGAACAACAAGATTAAATCTTATAATTATAGTACAGGAATTTTAGATTTGAAGAAATGGATTTTAAAGTCCATTGAATAAAAGGTATGAATACAAATGGAGAAGACAAAGTACAAAAATAAGTAAAAATAATTATATGATATAATATTAATATTGAAACAATTAGTACTTAATAAAAAAATGTGAAATTAAATTAAATTAAAGTATTATGAAATTGTATGTACGAGTACCCATTATAAAAGTTAGGAAGTTTTTAAAACAAAATTACTTAAAAATCACTTAAAGATTTCAAAAAGATTATTCTTAAATGCGTTTGTATTACTAAGGAGTTGAATGTTATGTGGAAGCAAATTCCAAAGACGAACAGCATGTATAAAGAATTGCCACTCGGAAACAAGACTGCAACGCCTTAATGGTACAATTTTCCTTCCCCTGTTGCTTCTATTAAAGTTAATTTTCTGATAAAGGTTAAACGGCTTACCAGTATAAATAATTTTATGAAGGAGCACAAGAGTTCTGAAATTTATACGGTTTTCGAAAGAAACGCCATAAAGTGAGCGGGAAAAATTCGACACATGATCAAAACGTTTAATACTATATATGTATCGCACTACATTATTGAAAACTACATTTAACTTCTGCTTACTTATGGAATCACAGCTGGCGAAAAGTTCACAGCCATAGAGTAAACCGGGTATAATGTACGTTTTTGCTAGTAGCATTCTAATATTTTGCGGAGTAAAATGTAGGGTTCGCCAGAGTGATCGAAGTTTAGCATACTTTTGACCTACAATAACATTAAGATTTTTTGAATGTGACACAATTTCTATAGGTACGTTATTCAGAAATATGTTCAGTTCCCAAGTCTGTGCAGAACGTCTCTTTTGTATTAGCAAGCATTTAGATTTTTTTGGGTTGAGACAAAGCCCATTTGCCGTTGCCCAGCAATGTATTCTTGACAGATCGCTATTCAATTTGGCCACATATTCTTTTAAGTCATTTAGGGGAAATCCGAGTGTCAATTGCACGTCACCAGCATACATATGTATATTACAATGCGATAACTGCAAAGGGAGGTCATTAATATATAGTGAAAATAACAGAGGACCCAAGATAGAACCCTGTGGTACACCTCTTAATACTGGAAGAACCTCAGAAATGGAGTTGCTTGAGAAAACAGCCTGAGCGCGCCCATTAAGATAAGATTTAAGCAACGAAATAGCAGAAGAGGAGAAATTAAAAAGTTTTGTGAGTTTATAACATAGCATATTATATTCAACGGAGTCAAAAGCCTTAGAATGATCCAAAATAACAAGAAACGAGACATTACCAGCATCTAAGTTTTGTCGAATATACTCTGATACTTCAACCAAAGCAGCAATGCAGCTGTGATTAGGTCGGAAGCCCGATTGTTTTGCTGTCATTAGAGGACAAATTTGTACATTCTCCGAAATTTGTATGTGCAATAACTTTTCCACAACCTTCTTACCAAAGTATTGCAATGGGGCGATATTCAGTTCTAGGTTTGGGTATTGGTATAATTTTCAATTGCTTCCAGATCTGAGGAAAAACACTACGAGTTATTATTGAATTAAAAAGGTAAGTTAAGTACGGTAAAATATATGGTAGAAGTATTCTCACGAAACGAGGGTACTTATTGTCAAATCCTACTGCATTGGCCTTAACATGAGAAATAGCTGCTAAAACATCAGACTCAGAAATTAAAAGTACTACCACCACTACCAATTGGTGAAATATTTTCGAAATCGTAGAAACCAGTGTTGATGTCAACTCTTGGCACATCTAAGAAATTTCTGTTAACTTCGTTCGCGTCAACCTCACAGTTAACAAGAGCCGAGCCATTTCCCACCCCAATGTCACGGATCACTTTCCACTTTTGTTGTGACCCCAGGGCAGAACTGAAACGCCTCGTGAAATATTCTAGTTTTGCAACTCTTATTTTCATATTAACATTGACACAATAAGAAAAATTTTTTGAGCTCGAGGCCAATTATTTGTAAAAAAATATATCATTTATTAAATTATTTCTTCCAATACTTCGATATCTTTCAGATATCATTATCAAGGAATGAGTTACAATTATATTTTTAAGAGACTGAGTTCATTATTGAATGTGGAGACAATAATACTTCTCTTAAAATTGGAAGAAATAATGTAATAAATAATATATTTTTTTACAAATAATTGGCCTCGAGCTCGAAAAAACTTTTTTATTTTATCCAAAAAAAAAGGTCGAAGAAATCAAAATTTAATTTAAGTAATTGACACATGTAGAGAAATTGGTACAAGTAGCTACAAAATGTCTTAAAACTATTAAATATGAAAAAAATCTATGTTAGAATATTAAGTGTGAGTTGTGAATTAAAATCATTTTGAAAATATGCACCAAACTTCGAACTGTTTTAATATTTATAGAAAATTTAAGAAAAAAAAACTTGAATATAAAATAAAACATTTTCTTTTATGAGACTTTTCGAAAAAGATATTCTAGGAAAACGTTATTTAAAAAAAAAAACCTTAATTGAGTGCACAAGAGAGAAATAATGCAGCGATTTCTAAACAAGCGCAATAATATTTCAAAGTTTAAGAAATCGACTTTCAAACTTACAAATCATAATCTGTTTCGTTACAATTTAAAATTCAATAAATTTCACACTTAATGTCATTTTAAATTAATACCGCAAATAGTTGATCTGTCATAGTAATTCCTATTTTTAATAATTTAATTTATAACCTCTTTAGGACAAATTCAAATCCTATTAAAGTGTTACATAAATAATAAAACCATTTTTCCATAGCCTATGGGTAAATCATTGTTCTTTTTGTTTACCCAGGATATATATATTTCATTTTACTAATTTTTGTTAATCATGTTAAGTAGACAAAAATTATTGTAAATAAATCCCTTCGGTTTAAAAACACCAAAACATACGACCATGAAAATCTCAGACAATAGTCATGTACTGACACAAAACAGGGTGATTTCGAAATTCCTACAAAACTGCTAATAACAATATGGATATTTCAGTAACTTTCCCCCATTTGCAAATAAAAATTCCAACAATAATGTCTACCTTTATTGTGATACTGCCATGACAAAATATTTGTAAAAAAAAAAAAAAAAAAAAAAAAAACAGAGGAATCACAGACACACACAGGCAAAACACCCACCTGACAAGATAGAAAAAACGACGATGGGATGGCATGGCATATGTTTAATAATCGCAAATAAGTAATTTGTTGATAAAAATCAAAACAGACAATAGCAGGATTCAAGCAGGGGTGGTTGTTGTAACAACAACAAAATATTTAAAAGCATTTAATAACTTCAAAGGTGGTTACAAAACAAAGTATAAAATTCCAAAATCCTGAAATTATGAAATTTATTATAAGTTCACAAACTATTTATGTATGTATGTGTAACATTAAATTATAGCTAAAGCTAAAATCCAGTTTATAGGAGGATACATAAGCTATTCAAGGATTATATTTAAAAATTGTCATAAAACAGTCACAAATTATTGATGGTATTAGCAGCCGGATACAAAAAAAAAGGTTTTACAGTCCCAAATTTCTCAAACACACATTTGCTCAGTAGTATTTACTTAAGTCAGTCGTCTGCTAGCAACCATTGAATGTAAAAAAGCAACATTAATGTTTTTGTTAATTTTAGGGTTAATTGAAAATTTTAACATTCTCGATTGTCATAGACATTTGTGACACATTTAAACTTTGCAACTTCCTTATTTTTCTTTACGATATGCTTTTTTACTGTGTTATGGCAGGAGTTTTAATGACTTGAACAAATTTCTTTAGTATCAAAACTTGATTAATTTTGTTGCTACCATTTATGGTGTTGTACAAGAATTTAATTGAATGTAAGTTTTGCAATTATAAAAGTTTAAAATAAAACAAATGCAAATGTTATTTCAGGCTATGCGTTTGCTAACAAACATGGCATGAAAATACATACATACATACATATGTATGTAGATACAACATTTGCCATGTGTAATTAAGTGGCAGCATTTAGATAAATTGAATTATCTAAATATTACCAGTCATGTCTAAAATAACATTAAATCATGAGGGTCAATAAATTGTGTTTATTTTAAGTAAAAATATAGCAAAAGATTTATTTTTTATATGTTAATTTCAGTGTAATCAGTTAGTTTATTTAGGTAGTTAGATATAATACTTGAAGTTGCAAATATTTTCTTACAAATTATACCTCAAACTCTTACCTACGGTTACGGTTGAGATACAGAATTCGCAAAATCTTAACAAATAGATTAAGATAATTTGCTCTACAACTTGTTGCAATATATGTACATACTTTAATGTACATAACGTCTGATGCTAAAACTGGCAAATGCAACTGATAAGTTGTAGTATTTAATCTAAAATGTAGCTTTTAGTTAAATAACAATGCTTTCACTTAAGGAATTCAAATTAGTAAATAATTATAATTGTTTATTTTTTGTTAATTTAAGTGTTTACATTTTATTGATCCCACCCTTTAATTATTATCCACATACATATTAATTTTCAATTAAAACCTAATTATGGCAAAATTTAATATTGATTAAAGAAAAATATAAACAGCATGCAAACATACATGCATATATACATAATACACACATACATAAATATATTTATATGTATACACAATAATTTTAAATACTCAAACACACACAAAACATATACATACATATGTGTATATTTATGCACTTGTTAGCAAAACATCCTGGATAGTGTGTGTGTGTGTTTCCGTGTGAATGCCTCTGTATGTAAGAGTATGTAATTGAATATGAACATGCGAATTTTAGCCCAGAGATTTGTCAAATACAAACATTACCGTTTAGATAATGCAAACAGACGACATACAATTAAATAACCCAAAAGTAATTGATACACATGAAAATGACAGGTTTCAATTACAAAATAAATAATAACATTAACATGAATGAATATTATTAACAAATGAATTAAAACACACCAGCACACGTCTGTATGTATGTAGTACATGCACATGATTGGAATAACATGTTTTACAATTACTATAAACATGGCGATTGTCATGTTTACAAACACTTCACAAATTGTCTTTGTGTGTGTGTGTGTGTATGTGTGTGTGTGTGTGTGTGTGGGGGGGAGTGTGATTGACTGCACAGAGCAAGCCCGAATAGCCACATGATATTGAGTTTAAAAAAGTGTCAAAATCTTCCGAGGCAAATGGCAAGCGTTGTTTATAGTTTTGATCATTTACGTGCATATTTTATAAACCTTTTAAGACTTCTTCAATGCTCATACCCTACTTATTTTATACGTACAATATTTTTCTCTCTGTAGGTTATTTATGCAAATGTATGTATTTGTTGTTGTGTTGTGTATAATACAATTTTCTTGTTAGCCATCAATTAAATAGCTTTATTTACACATGAATTGATTATAAAACTTTTTTGCTATTATTTTTGTCTGTGTGTGTGATGAAAATACACATACATAAACACTAACAGACTCAGCGACAGTCGTTTGCCAGTTACCGTTTGTTTGTATCCTGCCTTAACCTTTCCATTTATCTTTTTTGCTTGGTTTTTTTAATTTTATTTGCAAGTCCTCTCTTTCTCACCATTTCCGTTTCCTGTTTGTGTACCTATACACAGTTTTGCACTTACATGTGTGTTTCTCACATTGTGTTTTTTTAACTGTTTTTCTTGTTTCTTGCTTTTTTGATATTTCTATATATTTTTATTTGTATTTTTCTTTTTTTGTTTTAATGGCAAACAGCTTTGATAACAAAATACTTAAAAAAGGATTTAGGTTACATGAAAACCCCATAAAAAACTGTTAAAAAAATTAGAAAAAAAAGACACAAATAGTGAAATGGAACCTACAACTACTCACACTCACAAATACTCATACTCATACTAAAACATTGTATAGAAAATATATGTATGAGTGTGTGTGTGTGTGGCAACCTAGTGAGAAGAAGTTCACACATAAAAGGTGTGAAGCCACAATCCTTTGGACAAATTGTTATCCACAAAATAAACAAACTATCTTTAACTCTTGCATTTACTTATTTACCAACAACATACAAGCAAACTAACTCACTTCCTACACAAATGCACAGACACAAAACTACAAACATGCCTACACAGCTACATATATACATGTACATACGTAAGCATGTGTATGTGCGAATAAACTACCCAAGGACATCAAGTCGATTTGAATATTCATACAGTAGATACCACCAGTACATGTGATGAAGGTGTTTGTTTAGAAAAGTTTTATTTTTTATGTTTGCTTTTTTCTGTTATTTGCTTCTGAAGATTTAGTTATTTTTTTTTTGTAGAACTGCACATAAAGTTTAAAATGGATTGTATAAAATTAAATTTTAAAATATTTCATTTCAACAAAACACAGTGAGATAATTCTCGTAGTTTTATTTTGTCATCCGTTTTTTCTCATTTCTGCATAAAACCAGAACAATATTAAATGCAATTCTCTACAAAAACCAACAATTTTACTTTACCAAATTTGTGTGCATATTTGTTTTTTTTTAACATTTATTTAATTAAAAATTAAATTTATAAATAAAACTTGGTTGGAAATTTTGTTTAAATAAAAGTTATAGTTAACTTTGTTTTTTATAAAAAAAAATGCTGATAACACGTCCTGATTTGAATATATTTACGAATGAATACATACTGTACAAACAGACGTACAGAGAAAATAGAGTTATTACAGCAACCGTATTTATTGATTAATCCAAATTATATGAAACAAAAACACACAAAATTATTGTGTTTGCTACGACAACGTCTCTAGCAATCCTACATTCTTAGTCGACAGCAGCATGCATTAGACTAACGGCTGAAATATTCAAAGAAAAATTTATTGTTGCCAAGAGCTTGTACGCTTGTTGCAGCAGTTGTTGTTGCAATCTAGCTAATTAATCAGTTAATCAATTAAATGCAATACTAATTTTGAATTTTAAAACTTCAAATGTGTTTTGATTTATTAGCGGAAATCGTTCGCTATAACATGGCAGGCAGACGATGGTTGATATACATACAAAATTTTTTATTACCTTGTTATAACGAAGAGAAGTGCAACTTCACCTCGATATAACGAACCTCATTGTAACGAATTATTCGATATAACGTTTTTTTCTAATCCCCTTAATATTCGTTATACCAAGGTTAATCTGTTTATATTTAATTTCGCCTACAATGCCAGAAATAATGTAAATTAAACTATTTACATACGTATGTTAATACTCCCAACAAAGTTTGCACTTTAAGAAAACTAAATTTAAAATACTAATTTAAAATTATAAACTGTAGACGTTTATATTAAAAGTTTTCTTATGAATATTTAGATCTTTAAATCCTTTTTGTCTCTATTTTGACTTTTTGGCTCAAAAATATTTTCCTTTATTATTAAAATTCACAGAAGATAACCTCACATAATTTTCATAAAAGACAACAGAAAGACAACAGACAACAGAAAACAAGCACAGCCATACTTACATACATATGTATGCATGTATATTCACATTTTATACAAACATTTTATGTTAAACAGAAAATATTTTGCCAAAATTCAATTGATGCAAACGACCTTGTATACCACGTACACGTACATACATAAATACATATACATATATACAACATATACATATATATATACATATGTCTACTTTTGGAGTATTTGCGGTAAAAAGAATATTGTCTAAAATAAAAATTCCATGAGAAAAAAATTAAGATGATTTTTAGGTTAAACAAGCAGAGAATAGTAAACAAAACAAAAATCTGTATAGAAATAATAGAAACTACAAATACAAACAAACAAAAATAAGTTTGATAAATGAAATAAATATACATACATGCATATAATCATACTTGTTTGTATCTACAGGACATGAAATTAAAAATGTGATATCGTATCTTTTTGTTTGTGAACCGTGCAAACACATAGAATCGTACCCAAGAAAACAAGTCACAAACAAAGACTCACTTACATTCATGCACATACGAGTAGATACACACAAACATGCGCGCACACATCCACAGAAATAAATTAAGCATTATAATGAAAACAAACATAAACGCAACAGACAAACTAATGTTCTTGCTCGTACTTGCGAAATGCAAACAAATTCCCAGCTAAATTTGGAATATTAGAGGAGTAAATACAGTTAGAGGAGACATACATACATACATATGTGTGTGTGACTGGTAAAGCCTATTTTCATAGCAATATTAGGGATTGAAAAAGCTTAACCATACATTTTAAATGTATAAACATACACATTTAGGAAAACATCTTAAAGGCATCAACTGCGGCATATGAAATGGAATTACACTTAAAACGCTTGACATGCTCAATACAAATTCCATCGAATATGTATGCGAGCATATGCATACACAGACATATATATATATATATACATATACATATATAAATATATACATATATATAAATATATACATATATATAAATATATACATATATATAAATATATACATATATATAAATATATATGTATATGTTTTTCTATATACAACATTTTTGTGTATGAATCTGTATTTCACAATTCTAGAGGAGAAATGCTTTTTTAAGTAATTCCGGCTTCTTATAGTATTTCTTAATAAAACTTTAAAAATGGAAAAGTCCTAGAAGTAAGCAAGAAAACAAACAGCCGCAAACATTTGGTAAAATCTTACCCATGCATGCATAAAAACTCATACACATTCATAGAAATTTATTAAATTGTAGATGATGTTAGCGATGATAATGTTAACTGATCACATTATACATGGATAAAAACACATACACATAAATACCAATACACACACATACGCCTGCAATATTCCTCTGCATTCACTTGTACACATACTAAACGTATGTATGTGTTGAAAGGGAAACGGAAAAAAACCTTTTTCTGTTTTTAACCTTTGACTTAAATAAACATGAAAATTACATTTTTACTCCTACGTTTACATAAATACATTAACTTTGCTATGTAGCGTTAGCAAGAGAGAAAAGGCACCGAAAGCGATGGTTAGAATAGAAAAGATGAGATATAAAAGATTTTAAATAGAAGAAGTAGGAAAACAAATAATGAACAAAGAATGAAAATGTTTCGAATGAAAACATGCCACAAACAAGACTAAAACCAAAGGTCTTAAATATTTCCTTTGTTCTTTTTTTATTATATCTTTACACTTGCCAACATTAATATTTGCTACTGTTGTTATTTTTGTTTAAAGAAACGTTGTAAGCAATACATATATTATATATGTAGGTCTAAAGCTAGATTTACACGATTGAAATTTTCTTTAAAATTGCTCTTCAAAATGCTTCAAACTCGTGTAAATAGCAAAAATTCTTCAAAATTTATTTATTTAATAGTTATTAATAGTTATAAAATAAATAAATTTTGATGAATTGTTGCTATTTATACGAGTTTGAAGCATTTTGAAGAGCAATTTTGAAGAAAATTTCAATCGTGTAAATCTAGCTTATGTAAGAAAATTTAAGACTTAAACTCGCAATGAATCCTCACTAAAAAGACATTTCTCCTGATCTATTTCTGTATTAACTAGTTACGCAATATTCATTATTATTCATTTATTAGTATTAAATATTTTTGGCTTACAATATCACAACGGGAGCGGATATAACTTTGCTAGCTTTGTTTAAGAAGGCTGGAGAATCAATTGCAAAATCATAATGATTATTAGATGCTAATATTTTGACAATTGTTACTCATTATTATGAATAACTGAAGATTTTATACGTTGGATAACGAAATATTAAAAAGAACATTTCACATACAAATTCAACAAGTGTACGCAAGCTTAATTATTCGGTTTTAGCTAACCACTTTTTATTCAATTGTCTTTTGAACTTGCCATTTTATTTATACACGTCAATTCAATTTTCGTACATTGTCATGCAGATCAACATTTCATACATGAAAATAACAAAATTATCTAGTACCGCCAAGTTTGTACCAAGTTTTATTCTTTTTTCCCTTCTCATCCAAAAATACTTGCCTTGACGAGTCAGAATTGAAGAGTGTGAAAGCGGACAAAGCAATTCACTATACAATAAGTGCCATACCACGGATTAGTAATAACTGATATTAGCGAGAATATTGGATTAGTGAATTCACTTCAAAATATTATCACAATTTAGCGATAGTGCAGATAATTGCAAAGTACTGGGTTGTTTGAAAATATTAAAATATTTGTTACTGTAATCATAAAGACATTCAAATAATTTTCAATGCATTTTCAATATTCACCAGATTTTCGGTATGCTAATAGAATTACTAAAAATGGCGTTACACTAAAACCGTCAACCGTCAAAAACATTTGATATATTTATGAACTTACGTTTAAACTGTTTGTAAAACTTGCACTTGCTTTTGCTGTAAAGTTGAGCGAAACCTGAAATGTATGGTACCCCATTATTTTTTAAATAAATCATACAGGAATAAGCCACTTTGATCACAGCCTAAAGTTGTTTATTTCCTTTGATAATTTACTAAGAAAATTTACATGTTTCATGGCCATAATTCTTACGTTGTTGCCATTTGGCAACTTTTTTACAGTCTTGTTTGTTTGACTGTTCACAATAAATCGTATTGTTTCTACGCTTCATTCTTAAGATAGAGTGTCCCCTAAGGAATACCTTCCTTTTGTCAGACAGTAACGCAAACTCACACCACATATACGAGTACCACCTATACACAAACAAAGTAATGCAGGCAAGCATTCATGAATGTATGTACATACGTAGGAATATGTATTTACGGATACACAGATACTCACAGATAGATGGATGGATGAATGAATGGATAACATCTTAAATGTTGTCTATGATGGCAAAACAAAATGACAACAACAAAAAGGACTACTTCCTCAAAAGAGCAAACATATGAACATACATATATGTTATTGCTACTTTTTTTTTATTAGGTTAGGGTATTAGTTGGACTAAACTTTTTCTTTTTTTTTTTGCAAACGTCAAAAGGCCTCATATGTTAAGATTATAGTTGAGTTTGCTGTTCATTTAGAAAAAAAAAACAACTATAGTATAGTGTAGTTACAGGGTTGGCCATAATGGTGGCATTTGTTGTATAGCAAGTCTTATTAAGTTCACTTTTAACAAGTGGTAACATTGTGTGGTTTTAGTCTGATGGATGCTTTTACAGACGTTACAATCGTTAATACCCAGTTTAACTTCAATCAAAGAGATGAGTTTTATTGTTTGGTTTTGTTTTCTCCACCATTTTCTTTATATGGCTTTTACTACTGGTTTTATTTTTATGTTTGGCCACAGTGTAACAATGAATGACAATTTTATCTTGGATTTCTGGTCTGCTTATGTAAGACTAATGAGTTCATGGGGCATACTTTGAGAGGTTAAACAGTTTTCTTTTTGCTGGGTTCTTATATTTCGAAATGTTAATATGTAATGTTAGTAAATGTGTAGTAAAGGTGGAATAGTACTATGATATCATTTTTCTTGTTAATAGTTAAGGATTGCAATAGACGTTTTATTAAATTAATTAAGATAAATTTGTTAGGGTAGATAACTTTCTAAATGTGCATGTATAAGTAAGCTGAAAATTGGTTATTTTAAGCCAGTAATACTATTAATAGAGAATTTAAGTTATTTCATAAATTAAAATTCTTGGAAACTCTTTCGTTATCTTGATATTTACATAAAAACATAAAAACGAACTCGAATATTTCCTAAGAAATCACCAAATAGATGTGATGCTAATTTCTGAAAGATATTTGACGTCTAGAATTTTATTTCGTATAAATGGGTATCTCGTTTATGATACTAACGACCCCAGAGGCAGAGCATGGCAGAGCACTACTTAATGAGTAATCTTCAAGCCATTATGATCTGTATTGAAGATTGTTATCGAAGTATAGTAACAGAAAGTCAATACAATAATATTTCTAAATCACTAGGCCGCCGTTTCCTGGCAGTTGGCCAATATAACGCTAAGCACACATTGCAAGGTCGTGTTTTGTTTGATACAATTTCTGAAATGGAATTGAATGTGATTTCCAGCGGAAAATGTCCTTACTGGCCCACATAAGATCCCGGATGTTATTGATCATGGAGTAATAAAAAATATGTCGAGAGAAAAGATTCAAGTTGAATCTTCGTTAGGATTATCATCAAATCACGCACCCACAATTGTTACTATATCGAGCCCCCGAGAAATAGTACTACCGGCTGGTAGTTAAGCGGCAACAGGCGCAAGTTCTGAATTGTTCTGAAAACGTACCGCTAAGAACAACAGAAAATATCGATTTCTCTATTATCAATTTGGATAATGCTCTTAAACTGGCTGATCAACTTGCTACCCAAACTCCCCGTCTAAGCAGATATAATAGAATTACCTCTGCAGATGTCGAACGGCTCTTAAATAAAAAAAGAAGAATTCGAAGAGAGTGGCAATAGCACACATCGCCACAACTCAAATCAAACCTAATTGATTGCACAAAACGTCTTAAAGTCGGAAAACTGAATCACTAAATAAATATTTAGTAAATCTGAACACAACTCCACAATCGGCTTACTCATTATGGCGAAGCATTAAAAGTCATAAAAGAATGGTGTTATGTCATCTCACCTTGTGTAGTTTACGTGGTGAAGGTGCAAGAAATGACACTGAAAAAGGCAATATATTTGTTAATCATTTAAAAAAAGTATTAACGCCAAATACATCAAATGAAACCATTGTCTGGACACCAGTTCAACACCATTTTGCAGTACTGGGCCCCTACGATTTCAGATTCGAGAGATCAAAATGGCTATTGTTGATTTAAACCCTAAGAAGGCTCCTGGTATTGACAAAGTCAGTCAATAAACAAGATAGCAATAAAAATAATACTTCTAATTTTTAACGCTATATTACGTCTTGAATATTGTGACTATTATCCACCAGAATGGAAGATTTCACTGGCCACCATGATACCTAAGCCGGGACAAGATCACACAAAAGTTGAATCATATAGATCCACCAGCCAGCCTATTGTCAAATATATCGAAGCTATTCGAGGAAATGCTCATGAACAAGTTATACCCGAATTTCAGTGAAAACATTTGTATTCCAAATCATTAATTTTGATATAGAAGAAAACACAGTACTATCGAACAAACCCATAGACTGGTAAATATTGTATATTCACATTTGAATATAAAAAAAATATTTTTCTGCTTAATTTATCGACATTTCTCAAGTGTTTGATAAAGTGCAAGTTTAAACTAAATGTACCCGTAAACACACATAAGCTATTGGAAAGCTACTTAACTGGTCGAACATTTGAGCTTAAAGAAGAAGACGTTTTTAAGCTTCGCACAACCTATTGAAGCTTGAAAACCTAAGTTATATACATCTGATATGCCAACAACCAATCGCACTTACATGTGCTGGTGATACTGCTTTTCTTAGTATTCTGGAAAACCCTCAAGAAGTATGTCGCCACCTACAAAATCATATATCTGAATTAGAAAACTGGTTAAAGCAATGGAGGGTAAAAGTTAATGAGCAGAAATGCACCCACATAACTTTAACATTGTGTAGAGAATCATGCTCTCTTATTTATACCAACAACAACACAACAATCCGAAGTTAAATACCTTGGTATACACCTCGATCCTCGCCTTAATGGAAATCCCATATACATAGATACAAAATTGACTTAAATGAAATTGAAATTATTCTAAATTAATTGGCTCATTGATGGAAACGGTCAGCTTAGTTTGGATTGCAAACTCCTACTTTCTAACTCAATTATATAACCTATGTGGTGATATGCAATACAGCTATGTGGAACAGCCTCAGCTTCAAATGGTATATAGAAAAATCAATTATTCATAAGGATCTAAACGAGCCATTGGTAAAAACTGAAATCCAAAAGTATGCAGAAAAATATTTAAAAAAGTTTGAAGTAGATTCAAAACCCATTAGACCGCAACATATTAAATAATAGCGGCTATATTCGACTAAGAAGATGAGATACAACAGATCTGAACCGAAGTCAAGAAGGAAGAATGCCAACTTAATAAATAAAATTAATATTGGTCAAAGAATTTTCGACCGGCACTGGCTGGACTAAATAGTTAAAGTTCATCAGATATACTATTTGAAATACTTATTGTTAGTTAGTTAGTTCGTTTTTATTAAAGATACAATAAATAAACAGAAGTGAACAAAATCGTGATATTTATATGTATGCCTGCTTATGCCTTAGTAAATATGTACATATGTACATATATGTTTATTGGCTATAAATCATTGTGAATTAATTTTGAAGCTTCCTGTAATAACATTATGTATTATGTAATAATATTATGTATACGTACGTATGTAGCAAACTGGCATTCCTCCCTGTGCACAACTTTAAAATTATGTATTTTGTGTTCAAATGAAATTCATCTATAGGCACATGACAACAATGGTTTATAATTAAATTGATAATTTCATCGAAATCATAAAACAACATAATAAATATAAAATTTTGTTTAAAATAATTTTACAACTAAGTTGTAGCCATAGTGGTATTAGTAGTATTGTAACGAAATTGGCAGCAGTTGTTGTTATTGTTGGATATTGTATTTTATTCTTAAATGAGAAAATTATTTTATGTGACATGTCATAAGCTGTCAAAATAAATTCAAAATTTAGATTTGCAACGATTTGTAATTCTTTCTTTTTCTTCTATTTATAAACATTTTTTTTTAATTTGATTTTGATATCTTTCATTTCCTTTTCGTCATATACACACATGTAGGAAATATGTATGTATATGGGAAACATGGGTGTGAGAGGATGTGTAGTGATTCAAAATTTCGTAGTACTTCCACACTCACACACATACCGAAATAAACATAAATATAAATAAACAAACATGTCAATTGCAAATGTCATAACAAGTTAATTAAATGTTTTTTCCAATGATGATGATGATGATGATAAACAGCATTATTACATTATTGCAATTTGCATTGCAATATAAATGTTAAAACAAAATACAATGTAAAGAGTAAATTGTATTGCATTGTTGGAGATTGTGGCTTTTGCTGTTTGACATGTTTTATTACAAACCAGTTAATACAAAAATAAACACAGCGTGGAAATTTGTTATAACCATCATAATAAAGTTTTTGTTAGAGAAAAACATCAGCCAAAAATTTTGATGAAAATGTTTGAATTTTCATTGTGTATTAAAACAAAAAAGAGCTCACAAATGGTTGGCTTATAATTTTTGACATGACAATAATCTCGTATTTGCGCCACAGAGATTCTTTTATTAATTTTTAGCTATAAAACGGCTCATTTAACAAACGAATATGATGCTTAGTTTAATGAATAGATTAAAGTTCCTTTTGTTGTATTGTAATTATCAGTTATACAATTGACAAAATAAAATGTTTTGCTATTGAAATCTTTAACTAGACTTTTCTTTTATACTAAGGCTGTAATAGTCAACTTACCTTGTGCTGGGTACCTGGTCATGAAGGCCATGCTGGTAATGAACGTGCTGATTGCTTGGCCAATAGAGGTGCTCGACGCCCATTCATAGGCCCGGAACCATTCTTTGGCATTCCACGTGCATACACTATGGAACGAATTAGTTCTTGGGTAGAATCGGAATTTTCCCGATTTTGGAGCAACAAAAGGTTTATTACTCTGTCCAAACGAAGATTTCAATTGTTGCTATCGTTTGGAAAGGGGAATTGAGATTACTTACTGGATTATTCAAAGGAGACGGTGGCTTTAGGTATCACCAATTTACTTTAGGTAATGTTGCGAATGAACAGTGTAGGTTTTGTGAACTTGAAGCCGAAACCTCTGAACATATTGGCAATACGCAGAACAAGGTGGCTCGGAAGGGCCTTTATGGCCCCAGGGGATGTATTTGATCTCTCATCTAATAGAATAATTGGCTTTATACACAGCCTAAATCTAACATGTTGAAACTTCAAGGCTGCACAAAAGATCTTATAGATCGTAGTGCTTGAGGCCTCACTTAATAATAATAAAGGCCCTAATTTTGTAAATCACTAGCGCTCAACGCATCACCTACGCTTTTGCGAACACATCACCAAAAATGTGACATTTTGTAAATCACTGCGTCATTGCGTTTAGCGAACGCAGAAATATTACGTCGACTCAGAATCACTTTCGAACTGTTTAAAAGTGTCAAACACATTTGATTGATTCAGTTTGTTCCAATTACTGCTGTAATTATACCCTACACTTCAATAATATATTAATTGAGTTCTGTCGGTATCTCAGACAGCCAACAACAGTTGATTTAGTTAATGAATGATATACATAAACATACATATAATAATATACATATTCAATTATTATTTTATATTTTATTATTTATAAAAAATTATATTTATATGTATATGTACAGATACATACGAGTATACATAGATTGGTACATTCATCTTACTCAATGATTAACCAATTAAGTTTAAAATGGGTTTAGTTTGCAACATGAGTTTTATTTATTTTTCCAGATGAATGCAAGGAGCTCAAGTGGCAGAGGTTTTGGCAAAATGTATTTTATATCCTTTTAATACTATGATACTTGAATGAAGTCATTTAAATTAAGCAAACATGTATTAGACACTCTTTCAATAAACGATTTTGATATCAATACAATTGATTTTGGTTTAAATGAAATTGAAAATTAATTGAACAGTTTCGATGATGATGTTTTACGATTGTAGTGAATAGTACGAGCAAGTAATGCATTTTATTTGTAAGCAAATTGAGTATTTTTGAATTTGTTGTGTTTATTGTATGTATGGATTTATTTGGTAACTACTCTAACTACATACAAACAAAATAATTGGCTTTAAGTCAGATAATCTAAAATTCTTAAAAAAAATACATATTTTTGATTCGTTTCAAAACTATGTATATGTATGTATATGCATTTATACGTTTCTCCACTACTAAGAATAAAACAATGCAAACGGATTGTACATTTTTGCGCTCAATATGTAAAAGTTTAAAAGTTTTATAAACGAGCTTATTGAAGAGTTTTTGACTAAAGCTGTATTCAGGGTACTTTACAAGTTCTTGAGATGATTAGTTGAACAATTTCTGTTTTTAGATTTAAATAAAAGCAATAGTAAAATCTGAAAAATTTAAATTGTAATCCTATTTAACTTTAAAGTACTTTGGCTTTGTTTCATAGATTTTCTGTCCCAAATACTTAAAGTAAAAGTTTTAAACAAAACGTACAAAAATATTGCAGTGAACACGAAACTTAAGTTTTTTAAATGCCACTTAAGAAAATTGGGTCACAACAGCGTGTGAAGACGAGCATCACTATTTAAACCTACATTTAATACTTAATATAGTTCTAAGTCTCTTATTAAATGTATTTTAGTCTTTACAACATTATTAAATTTGTATTTTTTTCCGGGAAAAATGGGAAATTTTAAATAAACGTAGTTTCAATTAATTAGAGAAATAATTGAACTAATATTATCCTTAAGAGAAAAGTTTTATTCTTTCAGGCTAATAGTTTGAATTTTCAAATAATTTCAAAGAATACTATTGTAAAATATGTACTAGAACAATTGGCAAACTAAAATGCATTTTCTACCCTGCCAAGGGCGTATCAGCAATTGTCATTGACCATTGATTCAGTTTTTGGCAAACAATTTGTTAAGTTAGCATTGCTGTAATTGTACCGCCTACAAAGAATTAAAAAATCACTAGTAATTAAGTTGTTGGAAAAACTAAATTAACTTAAAATTTATTTTAAAAAATTTTAAGGATTTTTGACAAAAACTAATAAATAAATTTATAATTTTTAAATTTGCATATTTTTTGATTATGTATTGTATAAATAATTAAATTTTATCACGTATTTTACTTACTAGCTTACCGCCCGGCTTTGCTCGGTATTTACTAATGATTTGTATTTCATGGAATACGATTTATTCACAACCTGCCTGTTCTTATTTATTTGCAACTAAAATATCTAAATTTGTACAGTATACTTTAGGGGGCTTTTCTTTATTTAAGTTGACTGGACTCACAAAAAAAATTCCGAGTTTTACCCGGAATTTTTGAATTTTTTTTCTTTACAAACCATGAGAATTTCGAATCGAATCAATCAGCCAAATCACTCCAGCCGTTCTCACGTGATGCCATTACATATATGGACCATTTAATTTTCAAATATGGGTATTTCCATGAAATGGTCCACCGTGACTTAAAAAATCACAACGCTCGCATAATTTTTTTTAAGGAAAAAATTAAATTAGATTAATTGTAGTATATTTTTATTTTTCATTTTTGAATAAAAGTTTAATTTTTTGGTAAAAAAAATATATATACATACATATATGTATATAAAATTACTAAAATATGTATGAAAGTAAAAAGTGTCACGTGCGTAATCAACAAATTATTTTTTTCTTGGCAAATTTATGCATAGTTGTTTTTGAACAAAGCATGATTATAAAGGTCCATTATTAACCTTTATAAAAACATTTTTTCCGAAATAAAAATTTCCTACAAATCGCTTAATTTCGCACTTTTTCTAACGTCTCTAAAACGCTCTTCCATTTTTTGTCACGTGCGTAAGTCAACTTTGATTGCATGGAACTTGGGTACCCAGTGCTAGAATTCCATTCTAAAATTCCAATCCATTCCCATTTTCACAATATTCAAAGACAATTAAACGTGTACAAATGTCGCGTGCATAACCATGGAAACACCCATATATAGATTAAAAAATAAATAAAAATAATTTATTAAGCTTTTATTTTGTGTTGCCTCTTTAAATCCAAAATTTTTTTATTGGATTTAAATAAAAGCTTAATAATATAATTTGATCCAGCAATACAAAATATTAACCAAAAATAATTTAATTTATTCGGCAGAGAACTGGTATAAAATTAAATATTACAAAAAATTTACTGCAATTGCAACTAACGTTTTCGTTTTTGAAATACAAATGTTCAATTCACAGCTAATATTGTATGTTGGACATTGTATGCTACAACTATCTGATGATCATAATTTTGAACAAAGTCGTGTGCTTATGTTACCAAGCCTTGAAAATGCCAAAATTAAAGTTTCAATAAATTAACAATGCAAGCGAAAAAAATAACAATTTCTGCATTGTATGAAAAATCTCGCTTCTTCATCACCTGTCTGATGAAGAAGGATGAAATTCTGACAATTTTGCGAATATGTATGTTGGTTAACCGCTGTAATATTCATCTAGGATTGCCAAAATCTGCGAATAATGGAATAAAAGAGTTTTAACAAAGTTTACTACAAAGTTTATCATACAAGATGCTTTAAGACGCAACTTTCAACTCGGCTACAGTTCAAAATAGCCCTTTCCTCATAGGGTCATAATTTTAGTTTAATATAGAGGCATAGCTTTTGAAAAAAAAAACAAATAAATTTATATGGAAATTACTTACAACATTCGTACAACTAAATACGAGTATTGTAAATTTGGGTGACTTACAACTCCTACGACACTACAACATCAGTTGTGAATTTAACAAAAATGTTTATACATATTTTCTTTACAAAGTGAAGCTTGAGTGTAGTAAATGGTTGAATAAAAATGAAAATGTCTACAAAAACCTATTTATTGTAGGCATCAGTCTTGAGAAATATATTATGGAAAATTCAACGATGTGTATCGTCGAATCCTAGGTGTCCCCACTAGATGTGAAACGACTTTTCCTTCCAACATTAACCCACTTATTCAAAAACGATTGTTAAATTTAACAAACGTTTATTAAGGAAATTTTTATATGCAAATTTGTCTATGAAAATTTGTCTTAATAAACGTTTGTTAAATTTAATAAGCAAGTCTCTATAAGGACGAGACTACCTAGAAAACCGGCTCTGCTCGTCATTGGAGTGTGTTCGGTGATAAATTAAACGCATTATATGATGCAAGTAAAATCGGACAAAAGATATTCAGATTGTGGTAATAATTCGAAAGAGTTTTCACAGTGACTGGAATCTTTGCACTTATATAAATAAACTGGTGTAAGATGACTTTTTGAATGCATTAGTTATTTTAAAAACAAAATTTTCTATGATGAACTTTAACTAATATTTTATTTCTATAAAATTTTGTATAAATAAATTTTTGAACAACAAATGATCTCAAAAATAATATAATCAAATAAAAAAAATACATTTTTGTAAAATACTTTACCTTTATATTTAATTTGTAAGCTTTCATGTAGTTCCCGGTAATAAAAAGTAGTCGCAAAAAATCGCAAACCTTAATTTTAATATGTACATCCATATTTCAAAAATATTTTTAATTTATAAAAATTATTTTCAAAGAAGCTTAATCAATTTTTACTTAAAGGAAATCAAAAATCAGAATTAAAGCAAAGTACAAGATGGTAGTTCTTATATATGTGTGTATGTATGTATGTATAAGCTGTATGTTTGTATGTGTGTGTGCATTTGTAAAAACCTAGCATACCATTCTATGAGCGCCCCGAAAAAGGAGTCAGAAAAGAGTCCAACTGAAAAGCATTTTCGGAGCGAAATAAAAATTTGCTTAAAAAATTAATTTCTTTTCCATTTTTATATATTTTATTTAAATGAATTTCGTTTTATTTATTTTACTGGAAACAATTTATTTAATTTTTTTCTATTTCTAATTTAGTTTATTTGTAAATGAATTCCCTTTTGTTTAAGTAAAAACAATTGAAAAAATAATAAATGCGACCTTTAAATTGTTGTATTTAAAATTGCAATGACTCTTTTCTCACATGATGTAAGAGCTCTTTCTGAGCCCAAAAAACGCTCATAAAAGACTTTTTTCTGACATTGTCTAGGAGCTCTTTCTGACGGACCATTTTCGAATGTAATGACCCTCTTTTCTGAAGGTTTTCGGAGCAATAATGATTGTTTTTTTGGTCTCATAAAGAGCATGAACGCTTCGGAAAAGGTGTCAGAAACTATTCTTTTCGGACTCATATGGCTTGCTGGGAAATCGAAACGAAATACAGTCACATAAATTATCGAAAAACGGAAACGGAAATATTTGTATAAAAACGAAAACATACGTGTAATCTAAACTCATAATCACTCGCACATACATACACACATACACATGTATACAATATACTATAACAACAAGAATTTGTTAAATAAAAACTACACAAAATACGTCTTGTATTTGTACTAAATGCATTTATATATAGATGTGAATGCATGTGTAGCTGCTTCTTTAGTTATTTATACACATTTCGTATTTTATACGCTTAATATGTGTTTTTTTAAATATCTCTCTACTATATACCAAAATATATACAAACATGCATCTAGACATAGAAATGTACGTGTTTTCTCAGTCATATACATACATATGTACATTAGACCGGGCCTTAAAAAGTAGATTGCTCTGGATGACACTTATGGCCGAATTCTCGGTCAATATTTAACCATTGGTAAACTAAAATACTAACTATTGTTTAACTATTATTTGATATTCTTATGGCAAACTAAGCATTGCGAATAAATAATCATTAGTTAAGTCTTTGCCATTAGCTAACTAAAGACTGTGAATTTAGCCATTACTGTTATTACCTTATCCCAACATCGAAATGCATATTAGTAATGGAAACAGAAGTATATATACATATATTCTGGGTCCTTATAAAATTAAACTATACACGTCTATCTGTCCGTCTGTTGGGGCCTCGACTATTTGACTATTTGTATATATAAAAATCACTGTACCGTCCATTATATGATATAGCTAAAAGAATATATACGATATTGACAAAATTTTACACAGTAACATTTCCATATTTGGTTCAACCAAAAAAATTAATGACAATTGCCGCCGTTCCGTAATTAAAACTCGATAAAGCCTAAACAAGAAGACATTAAAAGAATTTGTCACAAATAGTTATTGCTAAACAAAACGATCCAAAATAGGCTGAATTGGTAAAATCTTTGAATCAAAATTATTGAAAAGCATTGTTCACTATACATCACTATGCATATTTTGCTCTCTCGATGACATATAAATATATAGGCCTCTGGCTATTTCAATAATAGTTTTTAAACATTTGAAATGAATTTGAATGAATTTTCATACAGAAGATTCATCCAAAAGCAAATCCATTTTTAAAAAGGCAGCTCTAATGCACATATCTATACTCATTTGGCTGTATGTATCTGCTACTGTGTATGCAAGTAGCTATAGAAAATGTGGTAGTTATTGCAGTTACTCATGTAGTATTTAATTTTTAGTCTTGAGTTTTTTTTTATTCCGTTCTCTTCCTTTTTTGCCAAATGCAATGAAATCCTGTTTTCGTTGTTTTGTAAGGTGTATTACAATGAATACAAGTGGTAGTTACGAGTACTTTCTACACAGCCAAACAAGCAAACGAACAAACACAATAATAGTAGTTTTTAAATTCCAAGTATGCAAGTGCATATGGATTTGATACATATTACATAGATATATACATATGTATGTATAAATGTATGTATGTGTTATACGTACCACAGTCATGTGTAGACTTGTGCAGCACGTGCCAAATAAACAATGATAAACATAAACAAAATGAAAATGAAATTGCTGCCATTATCTAGAAGCTATTACTGCAAGTAGTATGAGTTGCCTCTGCTGTTTGCTACCCAACAAACTTTGAGTCTAAAGCTATCTATACACGATCGTCAAATATTACAACGTTGTCATATCTAGCAATGTACTGACATTGAAAAATGTGTAGCAAAAGGTAAATTGTCAGTTTAGACGACTGTAAGAAAACTAACAATTTCATTTGCACACAATGAATATATCTGTCAACCGAAATTGTCAGTTCACACGGTTGTCAGTGTTGTGTTGTGTGGCATTGTCAAATTCGTTTTGCAGCTCTGTGTGTGTTTAAAAAGCAATTGGAACTATTTTATCTGCTTATTAGGACTTTAATTTAATTCTTTAATTTTCTTCTACTTTTTTTCAAAAATTTTATCAATGCACACTTGTTTCTTTATTTATGTACATATATACAGAGTTGCATTTAGAAATAATTTCTATGACAATGCTGCCATTGGGCAGATGTATATACTTTGCACATATGACAATGAAAAGTGTTTGACAATTGTCTTAAAACAATAACAATGACAAAATTGTGTGTTTACACAATTGTTAGATATTTGACAATATTTTTGGCTTCCAATGTACTGAAAATGTTTTTTCTTACAACGTTGGAAGGCAAAAATTTTAAGTTTACGCGGTTGTTAGACATTTTCTGAACATTTTTCGGACAACGTTGTAATATCTGACAATCGTGGACACATAGCTTAATTATACGTAAATATGTACGTACTAAAATAGATAAAGATGTCCATGGTTTATATATGAATCAGTTTGAAATTAGTACTTCTTTCTGAGGGAAATTCGTAATCGGTTTTAGTGTATTTCGAAACGACTTAAATGAGAACTAATTCCCATTTTAGCAAATTTTAATATCTTAATAAATGAGTCATAATTTACATATATGAAATAAAATTGTTTATTCAAAATTTTTAATTTCAAATTATGTTTGCTGGGTTGCAATAGTTGTGGCTTTGGAGGAGTAGCAGCAGCAGTTGTAGTAGTATTAAATATACTCGGCGTACATTTGTATTAAAACTCTTTTTACTTTTAGTATTTGATACTTCACATCTTTAAGTATCCTTAAACATTTATGGAAAGTTGGAGAGCATATATCGTCTCAGTCACACACAAACATACATACTTCTCGTACACTCGCACACATATCTGCTATGTAAATATATTGGAAGCATACATACAAACAAACAAGCAGAGACAAGTCTTATCAAAAAGTATTGAAAGTTTTCACTCTACTGTTTATAAAAATAATATTTTTCTTCGAAAAGCAAACTCATAAGTACAATAATATGTATTTAGAGAATACAACTTATGCATTGTATAGTTTAGCATAAATTTAAATACATTTAAACGAATGCATGTAACAGGAGCAGAAAAAAATAAATAAATATAAAATCTAGATGTGCATGTATTTCTATTATGTTGTTGAAATACCCACATAAAATCTCTATTATTTACAACAAACTGTGGTACATAGTAGCATTTGCAGCAGAATATGCAACACATGTTTATTTGTTCAATTCTATTGATCTCGAATGTTCTTTACATTGTATAATTTAACTACAAACTACATATACATATTTCTCAATGGCTGTGATTGTGTGACCATCATGTCTCTATCCACCATCACCTATTTGATATGTAATATGTATTTATATATCGTCACCTGAAATGCCCAAAGACGTAACCCTCAAAAAATCAAAATTCGTTTTTTGATTGAATCTGGAACACAAGGCTAAACTAACGATTTTATTCAAGAAATGAAAAAAGACGTAACATCATTTAAACGTTTTCATAAAACACAAAAGACTTAACCCACATTTTTTTTTTACAGAAATAAATTTGTCGTCTATATACATACATATATAATATATTAAGACAAGATGTGAAGAAATAGCGATTTCCAATTAAACAGTTTTCATTTTATAGCATTTTATTATGTTTTTTGCTTCACCTGTAAAATTATGATAATGAGGGTTACGTCGCGACGTGTCGTTGGGAATTTTAGGTGACGATATGTATGTACAAGTACTTTTTTTCTTTTAATATAAATATTTTTTCGTTTTCATTTAACAAACAGTTTTTCTCGTTTTTGAAAAACAACTGTTGCTAGAATTATAAATAAAAGCATAATAATTATTTTTTAATTAAATGTCTTTAGTTCCATTTATTTTATATCTGTTAAAACTCAGGATGTTAATAAAGTTTTTTCTTTCTACTTTTGTGTCGATTAATATGAATTTTTTAGTAATAAAAGTTTCTTTTTATATTTATTTTATTTTGTAGTATATATCTTCTATTAACAAATTAACGTTAGATAATTTCATACCCTCCACCATCATAAGTGATGAATGAGGGTATATATAAGTTTGTCATTCCGTGTGTAACACTGAGAAATACTCATCTGAGACCCAGAAAAGTATATACTCGTATATTCCTGTTCCTACGAAATTCTAAGTCGATTGAGCCATGTCCGTCTGTCGGTCTGGCTGTGTAAAACACTCTCACGTGCAAAGGACACAACCGAAATCAACAAAGTTTACAAAAAACCGCTTATAGTACTCCTAAGCACTTTGGTATTGAAAGTCAGCAAAATCGGTATAACAGCACAAGAGTTGTGGATCAAAATGTAAGACAACTTCCATAAAAATTTGATATTTTTTGTCTATATTATTGCAATATTTTTAAATATATTTTGCAGATAATACCATGAAATTTTATATACGTTGTTTTTATGATAAAAGAAGAAAGTGTGCGGAAAATAGTATGAGTAGGTCCACGACTTCTCATAGCCCCCATACAAAAATCTTCCTGAAATATTGCTCAATTATACATAAATGCCTATAAAATTAGAATATCAATACAAAATTCAGCAGGAATGAGTTTCATTCAAAAATAAATCATATAAAGTCCACTTCCAAAATGCACTTAAATACGAATAAAACTGATACAAATAATGTTACACGGCTAAAATTTGACGTAAATAATCCTTGTAGGTAAATAAATTGTTGTACTTAATTCTATGGTTGTCGGCCCATAATTGGTCATAGCTCCCATACAAGGACCACATCGGAAAAACCAATTTATCTTTACATATATCGTATAAATATCGGTACCGACTCAAAACTTTGGACAGATCATTTACATACATATATACAAAATTCATCCCACAATATTTTGTGAATTTTGGTCCATTTTTAACCGTATCCCCCTCTTCTGAAAATCACTTTAGTACTCATAAATATCTTATCAATTACGGTACCGATCCAAAATTTTACACGGATCATTTAAATACATGACAAAATCAAATTGCTGGATTTTGAGAATATCGGTCCATATTTGACAATATCCCCCAATATCCACTCTCGAAATCCACTAATATACATATATCTTGAATATACCGTTATTATGTTGAAATTCGACGTGAAATATCATCATATGCAAAAATATCACTGTTCCAAAATTTAGGAAGATCGGCCCATAATTTGTCATAGCTGCCATATAAGAACCATTTCCGAAAAACAACTAAACCTACAAAAATGTCTAATGAATATCGATATTGAACCAACTTTTATATAGATCAGTAATTCTTATCCAGACATCATACTAATATCGGTTATACGGCAATTATGCTACTGGATTTTATAGCTGTCAGACAATAATAGCTCCCGAATTAATTCCACTTCTGAGCATAACAACCAACTATACAACTCTTGTAAATAATGCTATTGAGATGAAATTCAAACAATATAATCCTAAAATACATAGAAACCACATTAGTGGATACTGGCTTTAGAAGCTATCAGTCCATAACTGGTCCAATTGTATTATGCCTCCCATAAATCTTTTGTAAATAATATTATTGAGATCAAATTCAAACAAAAAAGCTTCACCTTATATCATATCCTTTTTTATACTCTGTTTCTTAACTTGTTGTGTACAATCAAGATTATTATTAAAATCAGACAAACTCTGTAAATTACAATAAGAATCGGTAATTACATCAATTATAATTGGTCAAAATTAGATAAAATTTCAAAATATTTAAAATAAATTATGTTGGTCTTAAAATTGTATTTTAAACAATATATAAAATAATAATGAATATTGCACTAAGACTGAATAAAAAATATAGAATAAGGATATTTTAGTCCTGTAATCAGTGTAGTTTTTGTATTTCTTATTACGTTTAGGTAGAGGGTATTAAAGATGCGGCACAGCCGAATATAGCACTCTAACTTATTTTTTTTTTGTCAATTAAAACTTTAATCTATTTGCAAAACAAGAAGTAGATGAAAAGAAACAAAAAGAAACAAATATTCATAAGTTTTTTTTTAGTAATAGTTCAGCCATAAAATTAGTCAAATGAAATTAAATTAATGTTTACGATGCTTATTAAATTTAGCACTGGATTGCTTAAAGTTTGGTACATTCATTCTCATTCCCAAACTTAATACAACTTTAGTCAGGACGGGGCTGAAAATGATTTTTTTGGTTTTATATCAACTATATTAATAAAATGTACTTTTTGGACCTCCGCAGTACCATTAAATAAATATAAAACTTAACCACACTTTAATGAAAATTCGGATATAGCTCATAGAAAAATATTATGCGATCCATTTGTAATGGAACTGGAGCTTTGGTATTGATTTCTCTACAAAACATACAATATTTTAGTTAATTGAATTGTTTTAGAAATTAAACCCATAAACATACCAAACCTATTCTCCATTGGAAAATACTATCAGAATGTTTGTTCACGATAAAAAACTAGTTCCAAAAAGAAATTTATCAGAGGATAGGGTAACTATTTAATTTTAATGCATCTGAAACAAAGAAAATTAATCTTCTTTTTCTTGGACCTGCAAAGAAAATTGCACGTATCTGTAGATAACACAACTTATCAATATTATGTAATTGGTAATTTTTGTTCACTTGTTATAAATTATTCTAATATTTTGTTGTGTTAAAAATTTTCATATACTTTTTCATATTGCAAATAATTTCAAATGCATAAAATATGTTATTCACAGCGAAATAGCGATATATTGAAAATAAAAATATAATAATTTTTTTTATTCAAAAAGAGCATAAACTTGAACAATAATTAAGGCATTAATAAAAAAGGTCACATACAGGCATGTTCTGAAAATCACTTTTTCGTAAAGTGATTTGAAATCACTGAAAAGGTGTTCTGTGCACAAAAATTATTGAAATCTCGTGATTTAAAACCGGTCATCTAACAGCCTAATGATTTCAAATTACTTAGAGTTTTTTTAAGCATTTTTCATTGAAATCTTGTAATAAAATTATCACATACTCTTAAAATCATTTGTTCTTTATTTGTTTTTGAAATAAAACTAACTATTTTACACAGAAAAAATTTAAAATTTACAAATTTATTGAGATGTTGTATTTTTTTTTTGGACCATTTTTTTAGATTTGTGTACATTTTTCGTGATTTACTTTTACTTTTTATTAGTCCACGCAAAGAAAATCAGCTGTTAGCTCGTGATTTAGAACAATCAAAATCACTACTAAAAATTAAAAATCGCGTGATTTTCAGAACACCAAAATATTCCTCCCGTGATTTCAAAATCGTTCGTGATTGAAAATCACCGTGATTTCAGAACATGCCTGATAAACTTTAAAAATAATTAATTAAATATATAGTTAGACGGCTACTTCTGAATCTTTAAGAGTATTATTTGCGTTTATTATCTTATTTATGAAGTATCAGGTTATGTACGAAGAGTTAACCTTATGTATATATATTCGTCCATCCTTCGATTGCATTTCCAAAATTACTAGATTTATTATTTTAAGAATTTAAGGGTTTAATATAAAGCTTTAGTTTTTGGATTCTGCCACACAATCAAAGCCTCAGCCTCAATTTTAGGACTCCCAGTGTTCGTAATTCAACCAAGAATTTCTTGTCATGATAACCATCTCATAGATGCATATTTAAAGATCATATGGATACCAGTTCCAAAATGTTCATGAAATTCAATTTAAAATAAAATGATGACTTAAACTATACATGTATTTATCTATTTCATCCGGTATACCAATTTTTGATGCAAAAGTATTTTGAAATTGTACCAAATGACTCGTGGTAGTACCATGGTACCAAATGTGTCTTAAATGTATCAAAAAAAAGGTACAATTTTACCATATTTTCCAACCCCGTGTCAGGAATTATGAGCTAACGAAGAGTTGAGTTCCAACAACTTAATTTTTCAATAGCGTGTACAAAATGTTTACTATGGTAATAAAAACTTATTCGCTAAAAATATTTATTATACATATTCGTATATATAAATTCGATATTACTTTTGTAATCCCTACTGATAGGGATTATATATACATATATTCTATATCCTTATATGTCGGAAATTTGTTATAAAGATGTTCAAAATGGCTAATAAGAACCCTGCATTGACACAGTCACCAGTACTTAGTATACCCCAGACAATGCTAATTATTTAAATTCTTAAAATAATAAATCTACTAATTTTGGAAATGCAATCGAAGGATGCACGAATATATATATATATATATATTTTAAATAAGGTTAACTCTTCGTACATAACCTGATATTTCATAAATAAGAATGTTGTAGATAATCGTGATAATAAACGAAAATAATACTCTTAAAGATTCAGAAGTAGCCGCCTAACTATATATTTAATTAACATGTGCGTGTCATTGAAAATCCACTACTGGCATAGGTACTATTGACAAGGTAGTTCTTTTGGGACCACATTGTCTACACTTTCTGGTACTTTTCTGAAATAGCAAATAAAAATGCATTTTTTTTTTTGCTAATTTTTGGAGTTTTATTAAACAAAAATTAAAATAGTAAAAAATACCTAATTAAAAATAAATTCGAAAACACCCAGAGTCTTTGGCGAGAATAGAACCCGCAACCCTCTGAATGATAGTCCGGCACACTATCGCCTAGTCTATCGTGGCTCACAATTGAAAAAAAAATAATTGTATAATAATAACCATTGTGACAATGCTGTTGGCAATGTCGCGAAACCGTTACCAAAATAGTAGACAAAAGTGGTGACTTGGAGACACTTGTCCCCAGGTTTCCTTCAGGGAAGCCTCTTAAATACGAGTATGTGTGCTCATAGTTCTGTACTTTAATATGTTTGTATATCAAATATAAATTAGTTTTAAGACCAGCTACGTTGCCGTTCCTTACTTAAACATTTGACTTGGCAATTTACCAATCTCAGGAAAAATATTTTTGAAACCAAATTTTCTGAAACCGTAGAATTTTTTTTTAAATTAATTATTTTTTTCAAATAAAGTTTATTATGCTAAAGTGTATTTAAGTTTCAGTTTAAAATAATTATATCACACACATTTTTTATTCTCTTTGAATTCTCGTTTCATATTGTATTTTAAGCATGGTACTCTGTTCATCATTTCGTGCGAAATACTATCAAAAGCCCATATAAAAAAAATTGATGCGAAATAAATGCGAACTAGTGCTGCTGAAGTTGTACTCTGTTCTTATTGTGAAAAGTTACGAAATGTTTCTGGCAGCATGTTTTTCAACAAAAAAATGTATATGGCAACATATTTTCCAACTGTGAAATAATGTAAGCGGCACTTATTTCGCACGAAATTGAAAAAAAACAGCCAAAAACATATGGTTTTTGTTTACATAAAAGAAACAATGTTGCATACCTAAGGGCAATAAAAACGACAATTTTCTTCTAAATCGCGGCATTGTCACCACTTGCTAATTGTCAAAATTTTCAAACGAAATAATTGATGTTGCTCAACAAATTTCACAAATTTGAACAGGGTACCATGCTTTAGTCGGGGAATTGTTGCTTGGAACTTGGCTCTGTAAATTGTGTTTAAATCAAATTATACTTATAAAGTCTAAAGGGAATAAAACCAAATTGAAATGCGAAGGAAGGATGCTGCGAGAAAAGCAACATTCCAAAATACATATACAGTTTTTTAAATTAATCTCTATTTTTCGTAAATCGTTTCGAAATTCTCTAGAATTTTATAGAGTTGAAATATTTTTATGTCCATTTTGTTGAAAATAAACTGCCAATATACAATTTAGAATTCAAATACAACATTGTTAATAGAAATAAATATTTCTAATAAATTATTGCTATATATACAAATATAAAAAGAAATATTTTGTAGCAGTAAAATTGTTAAGAATTGCACTGTGCGAGTAGGTGGTGAAACAGTGTATAGAAACAAAAAAAATAAACAAAGAACATGATATTTAATTTAAAAGAAGATTTTGTATCTGAACCATGATAAAAACTATTACAACGACATAAATAAATTGTAGAAAATAGCAAAAACCAACAAAAGTAGCTAAAAGGAAGTGTTTTTTGTGGAAAACAACATTAACTTCTTCGTGTCTCGCAGCTTCTGTATTCCCTTTTCCTGGCTTTTCTCAGCTCAAAGGCCAAAATGAACAAGATTTGAAGAAGGCAGATAATATGTACAATATATATTGAAAACCAGATGTACATGTTTATTGTTGTCTGTAAGAACATTTTAACTAAATAAATGTTGTTTATTCACAGCTGTGTGTTAACTTTTTTATGAATAGTAAGTTCTGAGAAGTTCTCAAACCGTGCAGACATTTTACTTTCAACTGCAAAAATATTCGAAATATTCTAAACAAATTGTGTACTAGTCTCTAAGCTACAAAAATCTGTATTTATCTCATATAATAGCATTTATAAACTTATAAATAAACGTTAGTATCGATCCTCCCTAGGAGGACCTTTTATGCGATATACTGAAATAGAGACCCTAAAGGAGTTTCAGACTTTCAACTATTATTTCAAAAGATTAGAGTTATTTTATCCATTTCGGCTCAGTTAAAAAATATTTTTAAACAAAAATTTACCTACGATACTATAAAATATATTAAAAAAGTTGCCAATCCCTGGAATTTAACAACATATGGACAACTTGTGGAACCAGCTACATATTAGTGTGGCCCCATTCGTATGTAGCATAGAACTTGATCGAAGTTCCTAACTAATATAAAAGTTTACTTAATTTTAAAATAACATTTTCCAAAATGTTTGTGTTATCACTAATCATGGGTAGGGTGTATCAGTTCATTTGAACTAATAATTTTGGTATAATTTAAATTAATATTATTATTTGTCAAACTTTGTGATTATAATTTTTGAATAAATTATTAGGAAACATTTCTAAGAAATTGTATTTCAATATTTTTAATAATTTCAAAGAAGCGTTAAAAGAAGTTTTAATTTACTTTAAAAGACGCATGCGAAAGGCATGAAAACAATTTCCGAATATGCCCAATCATATCTGAATTTTTATAAATTTTCTCAAAACTTATATTTCGATTTTGCACTTTACTTAAATTCTAACAACATAAACATTTCATTTCGAACTTTTTTTTTTTTGGGACATATTACCACAAATCGGATATGGTTGAACTTGGTAAGAAATTTATTATGATAAAAAAATTCTGTACTATGTATGTCTGTGCAACAAATGTGAGGAAAACTTTACAAAAATACTTTTCTATACTTTCTCAAACCCCACCATCTTTACTTCTAGAGCACATATTCTTAAAAATGCTATCTTGGAAACATATTAGCAACTGTTTGTTTTTGGAGCCACCTTAACATACTACATACATTTAAAATCTTGGAAACAAAAAATACAATAATATATTTGCAGATTTTCACGCAATTAATTTTTTTGTTGTCGGTAGCTCTATAAGTCCATCTGACTGTCCTGTACTAAGACGTTTTAGTTTGTTCTAACAAAAGAAAAAAACACATCATGATATAGTGACCGTATACAGCAGAGGTGTATGACATTATAACAAAAAGAACAACCAATTATACACTTCTAATGCATTATGGAGATGCAGACAAGAAATGATGTTGATGTTGTTATACATCATTGTTGTAATTGCTACAAGTAGTACGTACCTCTACTAGACAACAACGAACAATAACGCCAAACGAAACTGTACATAAAAAATAGATTGCTCCAAAACAAATGGGAATTTTGATCGTCCCCGCCCCTAGAATTGTTCTATGGATTGTAGAAACACGTTCCGAAAGAGATTACGATAATAGCTTAACTTTAGCTGGCGCCGCATCGGCTCCGAAGTTTGAAGGTGCATTTACAAGAGAATTTTTTCAATTTTTGCGGAAATTTTCCATTAAATAATTACTTTTGCATTTTAATGTAAAAGAATCGAAATGTGTACGAAATTAGCGTTCTAATAAGATATAAAAGATAAAAAACGGTTTAAAAAATTTAAAGTTATGACATACATATGTATATGTATTTCCCAGGCCATTAACGTGTTTCAGACCACTTTTTTTTAAAGGGAAGTAACACACAGGCAATTAATATGCCTACATATACTTGCGTTACTTTCTTTGGAAAGGGGTTAGTTGAAGAAGTAAAGGTGGTGAAAGAAGAAAGCTTTTTATATCACAACTCTGCAATTGTGTATTATGTTTGTTTTTAGTGCAGAATTGCAGCGCCTCTGGTGGTGAGTAGGCGCATTAATGTTAAATCTTGATTTTGTAGCCTTTATTTAATTATTTGACTGTGGTGGCGTTTGAATGCTATACCACCGAAGGAGTGCGCTGTAATAAATATTAGTTATGGTAGATAGAAGAAAAATAATAATTATCAGAAACTGATGTTGTTTGAGTGGCAGCGGCTGGGAATCGAACGCGGGCTACAAATACCAACTCATGCTTAATAATCAAATGCGCTAACCAATTAAGCTGCAGCACCCTCAAATGTAAGAACAAATTAAGTAATATTCCAATAAAATCATATTTTTGCTTTTAATACGTACGTATTTACTTGTATATGAGTTTTTATCTTTGTGGCATAACGTTAATCTATTATCTAGTATGGTAATAAATTGTTGATTTTTAACGGCCATTTCAAAACTCCATTTTCAATTTTTTAGAAATTTTGTTAAACTAAATTTAGAATCTCTTTAGGATTTATTAAGAATATATGAGGCAACAAAAATATAAAAAAATCTTGTCATTTTTTTTTTTGTACCCGCGACTTTAATTTGGTGGATATTGGGAAAACCTAATCTGTTTGCCATACTTTGGTGAATAAGCTTAATTTCTTTAGTGTTATGAATTTTAAATAAAACCCAACCAGAATAATATAGTACAGATACTTTTTAAAACTTTCCGAAAGTTTTACTCAAAACGGACAACATTAACCGTTAGTCGTAAAAGTAAGACGTCAAATTTTGATACATTTGGATTTCTACTGGAAAGATAGCGAAATGGTTTAATGAAACCTGAGCAAAATATGTCTTCAGGACCAAAATTTACAATTTCCTAAAAAAAAAAACAGCGAAAAAATCTAAACTACCCCTTCAACGCGCTTAGGGCAAGTGGTACGAAACACGTTAATGGTCTTGGGAATATTTAATAACTATAAAATATTTTAACCGATTTTTATCTTTTATATGTTATTATAAAGCAAATTTCGTACACATTTTGATTATTTTACATTAAAATGCTAAAATAATTATTTAATGGCAAAATTTTTGCAAAAACTGAAAAATGCATATTTTCCCCTTGTAAATGCTCATTCAAATTTCAGAGCCGATGCGGCGCCAGATAACATTATCCTATCATCCTAGTATTTTTCAGAACGTATTTCTACAATCCATAGAACAATTCTAGGGTTGGGGACGGCTTGTAGTTTGAAATATTTTTTCGTCCATACAATCTTGAAGCACTCTAATACATGCTTACATAAATACTAAGAAGAAAAATACCAACCAACCAACAACATTTCAGCATGGCGTAGCAACACAATAAAAAATGGTAGCAACATATTTATATGTACATACGAGTATGTATGTTTCTTTTATTTGTTATTCTTTCTGGAAAATGTTTTATTATTAAAACATCAACATGAAATAAAAAAGAAAAAAAAAAAAAAACTTAAAGATACGCATCTCAATTTTTAAGTTCTCTTTAAAAGATACAAGTTTTTTTTCAACATCAGTTTGTTGGTTTGTTTATTGTTTGTTAAAGTTATAAGACCAGGGTCAATAACATTAACCCAATGCGGCAACAACAACTTAAATGTTTAAGAACAGGAGACGTGAGTGAGAGAAAAATTTAGAGTTAAAGTCAAAAGATTAAGAAGTGTAAAATGTTGAGCTGGCATGCATGCTGCAGTAGTCAGTGCTTTAAGAATGTGTCCTCATTTTAAAAAGAAAACATTCTTTTGCATTTATAGTTTCAAGAGGGCCTATTACCTACCTATGAATTACCTTTTACATCAAATTAGGGCAATAAAAAACGGTTACTTCAAATTATGTATATTTTGTACTGGTTTTTCCTGTAATAGTGAAGAGCAGACTAAAGAATATTTCATTTAATAATTTCCAGTGAAATGTTGACTGAAACGAAAATGCTAGTTTTTGTTTTGTAGTTTAATGAAAATGTTTCAACAGATTTTCGCCGTATGGATAATGAATTTAAAGATTTTCATGTAAAATATGATTCATTTAGATGTAAAGTAGACAGATAGACAGATAGATAGATAGATAGTATACTTAATTATAAATGCCATCTCACTATCATCCTCATCGTGAATCTTAATTATTATCATTGACAACAACAGCTAAGAGTGCGAGCAACATCAACAACAATAACAATATAAGCAACATTATCTGCAGTATAAATGATGGTGTTGTTTAGTTTAGAAATCAAATTATACGCATACGAGCACAAAATTACACACTCTTGCACAAACGAACATCCATAAACACGGTGCAGTAACCCAGCAAAACACAATGTTAAACGTAATAGAAGTTATGGCTTTTCCATTTGATAGCAAATTTAATTGTAAACATCTCCTCAAATCCTTAAGAATATTAAAATGAAAATGATTTTAATTTAAAATCATTTTCAATTTGAGATAAAAACTCCCTGTTTGCTGGGAAACAATATATCAAGTACATGGTACTTTATTTAAACGCACTTATACGGTCATATACATAATATACATGCATACATGTAGAAACATCTTTTAGGACGATCATGACGATTATGGGGATGATATGGATACCACAAAAATTTTATATAAATGATATTAATTATGGTTGCTTCACTACAACAACAAACACATACACACATACGAGTAATGTGATTAGTATGTGTACAAAAGAGTAGGTACCCAGCATACCATTCTAGGAGCGCTCCGAAAAAGGAGTAAGAAAAGAGTCCAACAAAATAGCATTTTCGGAGCGAAAGAAAAATTTTGCTTGTTACTGTCCTGAGTCGGCACGCAGTATCACTCAGAAATTCCACTTAATTATGTGTGTACCAAAGCGTGCTTTGAACAAAAAAAAAAAAAAAACAGCTGTACCGCCAATAATGTTAAAAACAAGATTACAGAGCCCAAAAAAAACGCATAAAAGACTCTTTTGTGACATTTTCTAAGAGCTCTTGCAGAGCCCAAAAAACCCTCATAAAAAACTCTTTTCTGACATTATCTAAGAGCTCTTTAAGAACTCTTTCTGATGGACCATTTTAGAATGTAATGACCCTCTTTGCTGAAGGTTTTCGGAGCAGTTATGATTGTTTTTTGGGCTCATAAAGAGCGTTAACGCTCCAAAATAGGGTGTCAGAAAAGACTCTTTTCGGACTCATATGGCTTGCTGGGTAGGTACGTTTTCAAATTAAAGTATGTGTTACATGTTACAGTGTCACATGTATATTCTTTTTGTATAGAGGTTTGTTTTTTTATATTAACAAAATTAACTTTAAGTTTGCCCTCAAGATTTATCATTATTCTACTCTTGTTGACTGTTGTATCTTTGCGTCTTTTTTTTAAATGTTTTGTATTCCATTCTGGATCACGTATCACGCACGTCTGTCTAGATTTCATGGAGAATCCTCTTAAGCAAATTTGTTTTTCAAATTATTTGTTAGCATTTTTATGTATTTGTAGTGTTGATTTCGTTATCAGGAATTTTTAAGTTTTTTTCTTTCTCTATGTTTTTTTTATCTCACATTTATTTATAAGCTTTAGGCAAATTTAAAGACTGGAAATAATTTTGTTTATTACGACTTTCATAGAAACAAATTTATGTATGTATCTATTGTTTTTATACATACATATTTATAACCATAGTAAAAGTAAATTAAAAAATTATAAAGAAAAACTATAAACATTTGATGTAACTAAAAATAAACAGCAACTTAATATAAAGTCATAAAAACTCAAATCTTTGCATGGTTAAACGAATTGAAAAGACCCTCCTCTAATACGCAGATTTGTTTATTTATTGTATAAATAAATTTAAAATTTAAAGAAGGGTCTACCGCTTTGTTAGCTTGCATTCCTTTGATGCCCTTTTGAAGCTGGAGTGACTTAAACATTAACATACGTAAATTTCAGTTGCTTTCGCTGTTACTCAATTGCATACGAGTATTTTTAATCAAAATATTCAATTGGTTGCAATGTAAACAAGATTTTATAAAACTTTAAAGTTTTAATGGTGTCATTTAGCATTATTGGCGACAAACTTGCCTCGACCTACTTAAAATCACAATTTTACTACTATTCAAACACTTTCAGTTACATATACGTATTACAAAAGTAGGGTGCAATAAATTTCAACTCGACAGGATAGCATAAATTTCAATCTTTTTTTCGTTACTGCTCTATTGATATTACCACAATAATCTGTACACAACATGTTTCAATATGTTGGAGAATGCAAAACATTTTTTTTTTTTTGGTTTCGTATAAATATTTTCGTTTTCTCGCCACTATGTTGCACAACAAACTAGAAGAAAAAAATGAATAATATAGGAGAAGTAGTAAATAATAAAAGTACCATTTCTCTTTCGGTTTTGCAGTATACGAAAAACTTTAAAATAATGTTTTCATTTCATTTATCATGTTTACGTGTTGTGGTTAGATTTAATTCTATCTCCAATGTGAATACATATGTATGTATGTGTGTAGATTATAATTTTTTGTTCAATCTTCTGCTGCAATTAGGTCGGTTTTTGTTGAATATAAAGATTTTATTTTTTCAAAATTAAATCCACAGCCCAATAAACAAATTGGAAACTACGACAAACGATTTTTTTTTTTTTTTGCTGAAATCAGTTTGTGAATTGCATAAAAGTGGCTTTTTTTGTAGAACAGAATTTGATTAAACTCATTTAAAATAGTTTCTAAATGCTAAATACGGCAAAATGTTCAATATTGTTCTAAAGAGCAGTAACATTTTGAAACTGTGGTAGGCACAACAAATTTTAGCTGTTTTGGTCTTATGTAAAAATTGATTATCCTAGTTTGACAAAACTTAAATTACAAAGATTAATACAGTTCTGCTCAATAAAATTTGTAAACTAAAATTTGTACTTTTTAAACACATTTCTGAAATTCAGAGACGTGCGGCACGTGCGGCAACGGTTAACATTTACTGACATTGAGTGATACTTTCAGAATTTGACATTTATTTCAAGTGTATGAAGTAATTCCAATAACTAAAGCTTTGTATAGACGGTTGTCCGAAAATTGTCCAGAAAATGTTAGACATTTCACCGTGTGAACTTGAATTTTTTGTCTTCCAACGTTGTAAGAAAAAGCATTGACAATTTAACTTTTGCTAACAATTTTCCAATGTCAGTCATAGTCATAGCTTAATAGTGGAAGGCCAATGTAAGAGGCATGCGGCCGCGGGTGGCAACAATATACTAAAGCATAAAATTTTTTTGTTTGTTCACAAAATTATTCATACAAAAAGTTTGAAGTATCGCAATGCACTTAATCTGGCAATGCTGAATTTTGTTCAACGTTTTTCTTTGCCGCTTAAAGCGATGTTGCCACACACATGAATAAAAATAAAATCGAAAAAGTCAACGACGAAAAATTAATTTCAGAAATAAAAACTGCAAATTGTTGCATTATCAATTAAATCAATTTAATTTATTGACATTTGCCGCTCTCATTTGCCTACCTACGAAAAGTATTAGCGGGAAAAAGAACAGCTGATTGTCGACCGTGGCCGCATGCCGCTTACATTTACCTTCCACTATAATTTTCAAAACTGACATGTTGTTGACAATTACATACATATGTATGTATGTTTTTTTTTTTACGAAAATAATATGTTTTTAAAAATTAGAATTTCATGGAAATTGTTTTTTAATTATTTCTTAACCAATTTTTCAATTGCATGTCAGAAGTCAAAAACATGCAGCAGAATCCTTCAACATTTTTGTTTATGGGGAAACTACTGACACAAATAAAAATTACCAAAAAAATCTTTAAAATAATTGATTTTTAGTTAGAATTTCCACAAGCTTTGACTTAAAACCGCAAAAGTATAATTAAAATAAATGTTCTACGTACATATATTATTACATCATACATACGTACATTCAATTAATTCATTTAGGCTTCTCCTTGGTATTTTGTTAAAAAAAAAATCGGACTACATATCAAATTTTAATTCACTTTGAAGTAAAATGAAATATACTCTGGAGCTGAAAATAAAGGCAAACCTTTACAATTTCTTATGAAATAAATTAGTGTTTGCTATTTTTGTGTATTTTTGTACCCACCGCGAAAACTACAGGATTGAAATATTGTGCTTTCTTTGTTTGTTTGTTTGTTTGTTTGTTTGTCGCAAGAAAAGAAGAAATAATACAAATATACTACATCTCGTATACATAGTTATTTGTTGGCACTACTATACTCTATTAGACGCGTTAACACCCGCTGACTTTTGACTAACATCATTAGCAGAACTTAAACAGTAAGACTTACATACATACATATGTACATACATTGAAGCACCATCATTCACACATTTCTTGTAATAACAATATTTCCGTTAAGATCCATGGTGTACTCGTATTTAAAAGTGTAAGTTTAGAGGTAAATTAGAAAGGAAAACGTATTTCACAAAATAAACGTCAGGCAGGAGGTTCGTTACTTGAGATTATTGAATACAGCAAGAATGAAAAAACGACAACAAATAAAATATCCTGTTGATTGGAATAATTTGTAAAGGCATGAAAAGAATAATTTTCTTATTTTCTACAAGTTTTAAAACGGAAATTAAATATAATTTTTCTACATTTTTTCTGACATCATACAAAACACAACGAAATATTTAGTATGAGTATGTGCTTTCTTTTTTCTTAAATGGCCCGGGTTGCATGTTAAAACATGACAATCATAATACAATTTAAACAAATATTTACTTAATACAATGTGTTTTTCTAGAGCTGTTGTTTTCCTTAAATATATATTTCGAAAATTGTAAAATTAAATTAATGTTTAACAAAATATAACACAAGTCATAGAATCAAGAAAATAAAAAATCCTAACTCTCCTCAGACTCTATACCCCAACTGGTTTACGTAACCAGCTAACTCCTGTTTCCCATTTAAGTTGATTTGTGTGTTGACCCCTGAACAAATAGCACTTTCTACTGCTAACTACACACTTTTCACAACAAGTATTAGGAAGTGAATTGAATGGGAAAGCAATACATTTTTTTCGTTTTTTATTATTTCTATTTTTACTAAATTTAATACCATTTTGAAGAAGTAGCAAAAGCAAAACTGAAAAAAATCTTACGATCATAAAAAATTCCAGAGTGGGAATAAGCTGAAAAGTACTCTTGGTATTAAAAGCCAGTACCAAAATTAAATAACACCCCCCCCCCCCCCCCCACCCCTTGGTATTGGTAATGAATCAAGAATGAATGTTTGAATGTTGAATGGTACAAATATAGTTCGTATATTGTAGTCATCAGCATCATCCGTATTTGGCAGGAAGAAGGAATCAATGCCAAAATTTTATATTTTTTACGCTATAGCAATGTTAGTACTCGTAGAGAGTTTATTATCTTATGAATTTTGTTCAGTTTTTTGCCTTGTGTTTTTTTTTTTTTAGTTTGTAAAAATAAAACAAAAATCAATAGTAAACAAACAAACAGAAAAATTTTAAAATAAAAAATACTTCTTTCTACAACACATTTTACTTTTTTTTTTATTTAATTTTATTTTTTCGTTTGCACTTGTTTTTGTATACGCACCAGGATTTTTAATGGATTTTTAATCCTAGAATTTTTTATAGCAAGATTAGAAATAAATTGAATATATTCCTCCTCGTATTTTTACTCTCCTTTTTATTTATTTATGTATGTATGTATGTGTATATGTGTGTTAATATGTATTCATGAATAGTAGTGTTGGTGTATTAGTTTATATTATGAGTTCAGGGTTGTTATATTGTAATAGTATGAATTTGAAAGGCCAACAAATGCGCACATGTATTGATGACTTCACAATTAAGATGACCATAATTATTTTGTATAATTCTAAAATTGAATATTTGAGATAAACTAACTATAGCGCCAAACGAGGTTGCAAAAAAAAAAAAACCTAAATTAAAGTTCTTCGTAAAATGAATTGTTTTTTAAGATAAATTTTCCCCCACACTATTCTAAACTGCTTAACAAAAATTAGAAATAGTTGCTAATTTGCGTCTGAGTACACACTTGTCAACTATTATAGTCGGAGTCTACAGAGCCTATAAAATCTAAGCTTATGGTCACCTTTAATCAAACACATACATAAACTCTAGTATAGAACATATACATATACACATTGCTTACTTAATGTAAGATCGTGGCAACTCAAAAAAATAAGTTTTCGAAATAAATGATTTGCAATATAATTTGATTATTGTTCAAATTTTAATGTTTAAATAAAGAAATTATTCAAAAACAATATATCCACCACCAAGTCACCTATTATTAGGCATACTATATATTTATTTTAGGTCTATTTATTTAGAATTTAATCTCAATAACGATATTTATAAGAATTTTATGCTTGTTCCAGTTATAATCAAGAATTTACATTTTGTTTATATTTTTGCAGCGTGTAACATAAAGCGATTTACTTTATCACACAATAAATTAAGCACCAAAAAGCCCTAGGTTTTTTTAAACGTCAAAATTGTTATTCTCGGAAGTGGCAGGTTTGGCCAATTATGGACCATTACTTCTGAATGATCTGTGTAAAATTTCAATTTGATATTGATGTTTATGTGGATAATAAGTTTTAGGGAATAGTCCTCATAAGATAACTATGACCTATTACGGGCCAATCATCATGAAATTCTGTACGATGTTTTATAGGTATATTTTTGTTGAATATCAAGGTAATAATTAAATGATTTTCAGAAGTGGTTTTTATAAGGGCTATATCAAAAATATGGACCGATGCAAAGAAAACATTGTTCTGATATTTCACTTTGCATGAAACTTGTCATTGCAGAATTTTGTATGGATAAGACTTTTCTATAGACATTTATGTACCATATTCCGGGAAAACATTTGTATGGGGGTTGTGAGAAATCGTGGAATGATTCCTACCATTTTCAGCAGGACTTGTTCTTCTACAATAGGAATAAAGTGTGCAAAATTTCATGATATTATCTGCATTATATTTGAAGACAATAGTAAAAAATATCGAGGTAGTCTGAAATTTTAATCTATAACTCGGATCCTACTGGACCGATTTTGCCCATTTTCAATAACAAACATTTTGGTAGAACAAAGAATTTTTGGTAAAAATAGTATTATTCTATGTCTTTTTTTCGAAGCTCTATCGTGATTTCAACAGACGGACGGATATGGCTAGATCGTCTTAAAATCTTTTAAGGACCCAGAATATATAAACTTTTTGGCTCTACAACCATTATTTCGATGTGTTACAAACGGAATGTCAAACGTAATATACCCCCATCTTCTTTGTGGTGTGTATAATAATTAAGTTCTGAATAGATTTCAGTTGCAAAATGGTTTTCTTAAAAAAATACAAAATTCTCAGTTGTGACGATTTTTTACTAAGTAAGCTATTGGGTATCACCTACTCAGCCTACTCTATAGGCAGTACTTACATACATACATACATACATATGTACATATACGAAAATATGATAAAATAACCTAATTGGTTCTCATGCTGGCAACATACGAGTAAAGTATAAACAATATTTAAATATAACGCGATTTAGTTGAATTTGTATGTATTTGATTCGAATTAAGTATTTATTGCGAACAAAAAATATTTATTAAAATAAAAAACGAATGGAAATAACAGAATCTGCTTTAATTTAAAATGGATTGTGAAATAGAAAAATATCAACAACAACAACAACAACAACAACAGGAGTACAACAAATCTAACCAGAACACAACAGCAAATTTGTATATGTTTGTGTTTTATTCCTGTTTGAAAGACGTACATAAAGCAACACAACCAATATTACAATACATACAAGCAAACTAACACATTTAAAATAGAAATTTGAAAATTTACTAAAATAACGGAGAACAACAAAAAATACATTCATTGTTAGGCCAAGTTCGTAGACACCAAAATTGGACAACAATCTTTGAATATTGTTATATGTATCTAATATTTATACAAGTTTAAATATGTTTTGGAATGTGTAGATTAGATTAGACCTGCCCTTAAGAAATATATTTTCATTGGATAAGTCTTATTTTCTTTTCAATCGTATTTATTATCTTTCCAAAAAGGTATAAAACATTAACATCAAGTCACCATATATTCAAATATTACAGAGATGCGGGGCACATGAATAAATTTATTTGTATGCCAGTTTTTACAATATGTGTACACATACATACATATATTGTCAGATAAAATTCCAAACTAATGTTTTACAACTCGTTAAACATAGAATTTTCTCTAGAAGATAAGATTTAAGGCAAAATTAGTCTTTACTTTCTGTTCCGTTCCGAATCAGCTGACTTGATTCTGCTAAATAGAAAATGTGTAGAAGTCGTTAGTAGTTTTGTTACTTTCCGTGCCGTTGTGGATGAACCTGTTGAAAACAAAAATTTGCTAAGCAATTGTAAGTGACAGCACAAACAGCTGATATTCGCACAACAAACAAATGTTTATATATTTAAGTTCTTTATCGACCTTTTCCTTATTTTATTATTGATTTGTTTAGAAAATTCTAAATCGGGCTTATTAAGGTCATGTATTCTATGCAAATAAAAGATTATTTCATAATTTATTTTTCCGAATGTTTAGTTTATTACAAAAATTTTCAATTACTTTGAAAATTTAATTAAGTTTTTGTATAAAAGTTATAAAAATATAAACGATGTATTTTCGCTGTATGTGTTGTCTGTTTACCTAAAACAGCTGATACGTTAACAACAGAACGACACGGAACAGAACAGCAAAAGAAAGTAAAGACTAATAGCCTTTTCACACTTGCATACATTTTGGAGGAACGCATGGAAGATGTTGAAAATATGAAGCATGCATTCACACTTGCAACATCTAACATCTACCATCATTTAAGTTGACAAAATAAACAAAAACCACGCCGCTTTTAAAGAGTAAAATGTACTTTGAAAAGTATTTAATAATAGGATTGATTATTCGTTTGAAACAGCAAACCCAGATATTATTGCATTGTATAGGGTTATTAATAAAATGTATACGGGAGGAAGATGGAAATGATTTGTAAAATTCAAATTTCATTTTGTTTGATAATTGTTTTTTTTTTTGTTGTTTTGATGTCACTTTTGTTAGTGATGTAACCTTAATTTCTTTTTCAATGTCAGTTTTGCTAGTGATGACACTAAAAATATCGGAAGATGTAAATGGGAACAAAATGATTTAGGAACATCTTGTGAAGATGTTGAAAGATGTTGATTTTCAGCTCTGTACATTTCTTATGGGAAAATTTCAACATCTTCGCAAATTGATGGTAGATGTTGACAAGTGTGAAAAGGCTATAAAGAAGCCTTTATATCACGGGCATAAGAAGTTGGTTTAAACTAAAAAAAGAACATCTAAAGTAAGTCCACATATTCTTAAGAACAGGTATAATGTATAGGTATGTAAATAGTATTTGCATTTTTTGTAGGTTTGTATCATTTTTGTTTGCGAAATAAATTTTTAAACTATGTAATTGAATTGCCAACATTATTGTATCCACTTCTTTCGAAAAAGCAGACATTTTTGTTATTGTCCAATGGTCAGCTTCAACAATAGAAACACGCTTCACATTTACTGCCATTTAAAATCTAAAACAATACTTATTTATTATATTGTACAAGCATAAAATGTAAATTCTATTGAACAATTTATAGGAAAATGTTAAATAATTAAATAATGCAATGTGTTTGCAATGTATACATGTATGTAGCTGTTTTAATTTAAAGTGGTTGTTTTAACGCAATTAGGAAAATACTGAAACTAAACTAATTTTTAACACTTTTGTCGACAAATTACAAATACGAACATTACGAGTAAGTATCCCTGTTAGGCGGACGAATACAATATAAATTTAATACACATTTTAATGATTGACTACTAAATAACTAAGAAAATATTGTAGTTGGCTTTTTATGTTTTAAAATAAAGAAAAAAACATGGTTGTGGTAAACATAATGTAAGAGAAACATATTATGATAAGATTTATGACCGTAGTCAAAACATATGATGATGAATATAAGTGTCATGAAATATCATATTATGATCAATTATCATCGTAATATTTCATGATAATATTTTCTTATTAATCATAATTTGATATCATAACACCATATTATAACCAAATATAATCATTAAATTTTCATGAATTAACATATTATGGCCCAAGATAACCATATTATAGTTTAAAGTAATCATAATATGACCTATCTATAGAAAGATGACAAAATAAATACGGTATACATCATAGTAAAACGTTTAATCATTTAAGAGCCATTCTTTTAATTCCCCTAATAACCGTAAGGATTCTTTGGAAATATTGTACGAGAAAACTTAAATCAGTGTGAAAGTTTCAGATGTTTATATTGGAGTTTTTACATCTTATCAGAATGGGTTAATAAAACATTTAATGTTCTACACATTTCAAAAAACCTTTTCGTGGCATTAATGTTTATTTATCATGAACTTAATACAAACAATGAAAACAACAACAGCTAAAAACAATTTTCACAAATGTTCCACATAAAATTAAAAAGCAAGTGCCACTGTTGCGTTGTTCATGCTACACTGTATTTGAAATAACAACAAATATAAGACGAAACTCATAAAATTGTTCATAAAATCGACAATTTAACGACAGACCCCATTATAAATCCTAAACCAAACCAAAAATAAATTTAAAAAAAAACATGCGAAAAGAGAAGGAATATGAAACCAAAAAGAAAATCATGACATGTACACACGCAAAAATTTGAATTTTATTACTCTCTCTTCTTTCCTCCATAGCCATTAAAGTGGATAATGTAAACGCTTTTTAGATTTACTGGCATAAGTACCAGTTCATACTATACATATTATGTGTATATTTGGAATGATAATAGGTGCGGAAACCCATAAAAAGTTGCTTTGTAAAAGTGTATGTATGTATGTAGTATGTATATCCCCTAATTAAAGTCAATGATTTATAGAATATTTTATAGAAATGACTAGTAAATTGAGATTTTTGTTGTATGTATTTAAATACCCGTTTGTACAGCTATGTGTCCACGATCGTCAGATATTACAACGTCGTCATATCTAGCAATGTGCTAGCAATGTACTGATCTTGAAACATTTTTAGCAAAAGGTAAATTGTCAGCTTAGAGGACTGTAAGAAAACTAACAATTTCATTTGCACACAATAAATTTATCTGTCAACCGAAATTGTCAGTTCACACGGTTGTCAGTGTTGTGTTGTGTGGCATTGTCAAATTCGTTTTGCAGCTCTGTGTGTGTTTAAAAATTTTAAATATTGTCATGGAACAAAAAAGAGCAATTGGAACCATTTTATCTGCGTATGTCCTAATGCACACTTTAATTTAATTCTTTAATTTTCTTCTACTTTTTTCAAAAATTTTATCAATGCACACTTGTTTGTTTATTTATGTACATAATACAGAGTTGCAATTAGAAATAATTTCTATGACAATGCTGCCATTGGCAGATGCATAAACTTTGCACATATGACAATGAAAAGTGTTTGACAATTGTCTTAAAACAATAACAATGACAAAATTGTGTGTTTACACGATTGTTAGATGTTTGACAATATTTTTGTCTTCCAATGTACTGAAAATGGGTTTTCTTACAACGTTACAAGGCAAATTTTTAAGTTTACACTGTTGTTAGACATTTTCTGAAAATTTTTAGGACAACGTTGTAATATCTGACGATCGTGGACACATAGCTTAAGTGCACACATTTTCATATTCCCACTTTTGTATTTTATTTTAAGAACTTTAAACCCTTAACGGGTTGACCAGAGTTAAAATGTTACGATACGAATAATTAATGGGGATATTTGAGCGTTGACAAATTAATGTAAGGGTCTTATAAGGAAACTATGTTCAGTTATTAACCGATCTGCACAAAATGTGGAAGTTTGGTTTCTTCTTGTACGGAACTTACATATTTCATCAGAATTTTTTGAATTATACTATTCTCTTTCTGACAGTTGTAGCCAGGTAAAACATTCATATGTAAATGCCAGCTGGAATTATAAACCAATTTATACTGTATTGAGTAGGCGTTATTCTTGGTTTAATATAAGGTCTCTTGCCAATTTTTGTTGTATTATCTTCTAAATTGCAACCTGTACTTTAGGTTTATATGGACGTAGAGACCAATATATCACATATCATATCAATAAGCCAACTCGGTAATTCTTAGTAGTTGGGTAAGCTTAAAGGTGAATAAGTTACCAGGATTGGCAAATTACTCTTCTCACTATGTTATTGTAGATTACACAAATCAGAAACTGAGCCGCAGCTAAGTAAATATTTGAACAAACCTAAGCATAAAGCTAGATTTAAACAACAAAAATTCTTCAAAATTTATTTATTTAATAGTTATTAAGAGCAATTTTGAAGAAAATTTCAATCGTGTAAATCTAGCTTTAGTATTTTACTAAGGGAACAAATAAATGCTAAAATAAATTCTAGAAAGATAAAAATGTTTGATACGAAAATAGACCACAATCATCACATTAGAAAATCTCAGAATATGTATACATATGTAATTGGTGATACCGCTTATAGTGGTCAATTGAAAAGGTGAGTTGTGTTTGGCAAACGTACCCAAATAATAACAGCTAAAAACACAGAGAAATTCTGTTGGTTGCTGACTTTATTAGTGTCATTAAGAAATGTGCTTCATTTTCTTGGTTTTTTCCACTTTGTTTGCTTTCATACCTTGCTACCGTAGTTCAGTTTATTCAATTCTATTCGTTATATTCATTGCAATCCCATAGTGACCGAGAAGCAGATACATACAAAACCACTCAGATTGTTAGATAGATAGATAGTGAAATTAGGGAAAAAATGTGTCTATACATATTTGTAATTGGAATATGAGTAGTTTCCACATAAGCTGGTGCACTCGCACTCTTGGCGACGGACAGACAGAGGAACGAACGGCAAACATTAAGAGTAAAGAAGACCATCAGCGATAGACTTACGAGTACTTGTCTATTGTTGACAAAAGTTATTATTAAACTATGGTGGTTTTTATGGTTCAAGTTGTTGGCTGCTGGTTGTTGTCGATTGGGACCAGCAGTAATAAAGGAAAATGCCTTAATTACTCTTTCCATAAATTTGAAAATAAAGGAAATTCGAAAAAGAATCGACACGTGAGCATGAGTGTAATGAAGTTTGGGTCTTACGCCGTTCATCGGTTAAATTTTGTTCTTTCAGCCGTGACATTAATTACGGCACTTTTTCATTTGGTAGCTACACACGTATGCTGTATCACCAAGGAAATATTTGCCAACTAGCACCGTAAGTATGCTATTGATTATGAACTACTAGAACGCGGCCACTATTTTATTTTGCAGTCGCCCTGACAATAATAATAACAAACAAAAGTTTGATTTATATTTATGTTTGTGAGTACGAAATCGAAAATGTAACGTTTTTGCTGCTTTGTTGGTTTATCATCTCGTTTAGTGCTTGTGAGTAGCTGATTTCGCAGAGATTTAGTTATGCTTTTGTTGCTTGTTTCAAGCAATTTTTGGTAATTAAGCTTAGATTATAAGAAAGCAATGCGTGCGTGTCTAAATTGTAATAAGTTCACCAAAGAAAACTCGAGCAATGTTTTTGTAACAGGTATGAGCAGGTTCGTTAACAAGTTAAACGTAAATGGCAACATTAAGGTTGTTATTAATAATTCTTCATCTATTGGGCAAATTGTTATTTAATAGTCTGTAAGTATGTGTGTGTGTGTGTGTATGTCTGCAAACCATAGTAACCTTAAGATATATAAGTAAGTATAAAGGAAGCATGGAGGAGTATTCAATTAACACAATAATTTTTATAAACTTACCTTTTGGTCTAAAAAAAAGAAAATAATACAAATACATATCTATACATAAGATGGGGATGGTGTGCGTAGTCTATGGTCGTTATTTGTTTATCAATTTGGCACATGCCAAACAGTTTTATGTTTATTAATTTTTTGTCCACTCTCCACTCTCCATCCTACATATAATCTTAATAAACATGCTGTTACGCATGAATTAATTTTCTATTGTTTGTTTACATTATTTGATTTTTTTTTCTTTTTGCTTATTTTCAGATTATCCACGCGTTGAAGTTGGTCCTGAGAATCCACTGCGTGTAGAACGTGATCGTACTGCTAAAATGGAGTGTAATGTTGATGCTAAGCCCAAAGTACCTAATGTGCGTTGGACACGCAATGGTCGCTTCTTTAGCTCCGGTCTTACCCACACTATACATCGTGTAAGCATACAGGATGCTGGTAAATATACATGCTCGGCCGACAACAATTTGGGCAAGACAGGAGAACAGGAACTGATATTGGACATACTTTATCCACCCACTGTGGTAATTGAGTCGAAAACACGTGAAGCGGAAGAAGGCGAAACAGTTAATGTGCGCTGTAATGTCACCTCTAATCCAGCACCCATTACAGTGGAATGGCTTAAGGAAGGTTCACCTGAATTCCGCTATTCGGGGGATGTCTTGACGTTGTCTTCGGTCAGAGCTGAAAACGCTGGCAACTATATTTGCAGAGCCGTAAACATCATACAGTCATATGGCCAAGAAAGAAGTGAACGCATTGGCAATTCAACTGTGGCCTTGTTGGTGCGCCATCGTCCCGGTCAGGCTTATATTACACCCAACAAGCCAATTGTGCATGTAGGAAATGGTGTCACCTTGACCTGCTCGGCAAATCCTCCTGGTTGGCCCGTTCCACAATATCGCTGGTTCCGTGATATGGACGGTGACTTTACGGCTACTCAGAAAATCTTGGCTCAAGGTCCTCAATATTCCATACCCAAGGCTCATTTGGGTAACGAGGGCAAATATCATTGTCATGCTGTCAATGAGTTGGGTATTGGTAAAATGGCAACAATTGTTTTGGAAATCCATCAGCCTCCTCAGTTTTTGGCCAAGCTGCAGCAACATATGACTCGTCGAGTGGCTGATTCTGATTATGCGGTAACATGTAGTGCTAAAGGTAAGCCAGCACCCACAGTGAGATGGTTAAAAGATGGCGTCGAGATTTTACCCGAATTAAATTTATACGAAGTGGTAACGAATCCCGATCAGGGGCCTAATGGCATGGTAACCGTTCAGAGTATGTTGAAATTCCGTGGTAAAGCCAGACCCAACAGCAATCAGTTGGTACCTGGCGATAGAGGTCTTTACACTTGTTTGTATGAGAACGAAGTCAACTCGGCCAATTCCAGCATGCAGTTGCGCATTGAACATGAGCCCATAGTTTTGCATCAGTACAATAAGGTGGCTTTCGATATACGCGAAACCGCAGAAGTCGTATGTAAGGTACAGGCCTATCCCAAACCAGAGTTCCAATGGCAATTTGGCAATAATCCATCACCTTTAACCATGTCCTCGGATGGTCACTATGAAATCAGCACCACTACCGACAACAACGATATTTATACATCCGTTCTGCGCATAAATTCGCTGACACATGCCGATTATGGTGAATATACTTGTCGTGTTGTCAACTCTCTGAATACTATCAAAGCTCCCATTCGCTTGCAACAGAAGGGTGCTCCAGAAAAACCCACCAATACACGTGCCATAGATGTAGGATCAAATTATGTTACTCTGACTTGGGATCCTGGTTTCGATGGTGGCATTAGTAGTACGAAATTCTTTGTCAGCTACAGACGTGTACCCATGCCTAGAGAGGAACAATTGATACCTGACTGTGCTACTCTAGGTACAAGTAACACTGAGTGGATGGAATTCGATTGTCACCATGATAATCCTTGCAAAGTAACGCCTTTAGATCAACATCAAAGTTATGCCTTTAAGGTAAACGCTTTGAATGCCAAGGGCAACTCACCGTATTCTAATGATATTTTGACCACCACAAAAGTAAGCAAGATACCACCTCCTCTTCATGTGACCTATGATCCAAATTCTCGTACTTTGGGTATAAATGTTGGCGCTACTTGTCTGTCGTTAATTGCCGTAGTAGAGTCTATGGTGAATAGTGATACACCAATGGCCGCTTGGGAAGTTATAGATCAAGTAAACTTGCAATTGTCTGGCAATGGTCCCACCTTCAAAGAAACCGTACTGGATCGTTTGATTGCTCCTCGTCGCAGCACAGCTGGCAGGGCTTTAGGACATTCCATTAATGAGGATGATGATGATGATGGCATGAACTCTTTAGCTTTGGAGGATGACAATGGTCCTACTGTACGCGTGAAATTGTGTTTACGTTCGAATCATGAACACTGTGGTGAATACACTGATGCTGAAAGTAAGTTTACTAGGAAATATATTTTTCTTATAGTCGTATTCGAATGTTGTATGAATGATAACTTATTTCAATATATTTGATTTACTTCCACTTTCTGTATTGCCTATTTCAGTTGGTCGTTCTTATATTGCGGAAGCATCTGCCTTAGCCACCCCCACTTTAATCGCCATCATTGTTTCGTGCATTGTATTTGCCCTGTTTGTCGGCTTACTGTTGATGTTTTGCCGTTGTAAACGCAATCAATCGAAAAAGAGTGCTGCTGCCAAGGATTACGAAATGGATTCTGTCCGGCCCTCCATTGTTGCTGCTCAACAGAGTCAAGCGCCACCACCTTACTATCCCGCCAGCGGTTTGGACAATAAGGCTCTTGAACATTCTATGGATTTGGCATTAAGTATGGAGGAGCAAAAGAGTGCATTGTATGCCACACAAAATGGTTACAGTTATCATCCAAGTACAGGTGTGGTTGGTGGTGGTATTGGTATACCTGGTCACACTATACCTGGCAACGAATGTAAGTACAATATACACTTTAGTATTTTTTCACAATTGCTGTTCGTTTATTTATTATAAATTTGTATTTTTTTCCAACTTGCGGTTCGTTGAAAAACAAAAAATTTGTGAAATATTCTTTCAATTTTTGTTTACGGTTGCGGGTGATTTTTCATTTTGTGGTAAAGTGAGAACAAAAAATACCAAATAAATAAATGCTGTGCAATATTTGTTGCTTTTTGGAAATATTTCAAATATTTACACTCGAAGAAAACAAAATAATGAAATGCGTCATCATGATCATTTCACTGACCATATATAAATACTAAGTTGCTGATCAGACGGAGATATAATATATTTGAATTCCTGATGGATCAATGCTACCTCTGTTTTTACTTTACATGCTTGTTGATTTATTTCTCTGAGTGTGTTTAACACTAAAATAACATGTTTAATGGTCAGCCAATGGAAATCATTTATCATAGTATCCGTGAATTGCTCTAGCATTACAGTAGTGATTTTGTCACTTTTTGTTTATACTGTTTGCTTCTTTTTCACATTTTAATTTGGTCCTTCGGTGATATTATTGCATGTCCATGTTGTTGTGGTTTTAATTTTGTATTGGAACAACATTTTAGCTTTTAATTGTTAAGAATGAAGCTGGAAATAACAACAAAAAATCGCCATATATTCCATCTCCTCGTACCTTACCTACTGGACACATGCCGCATTGATAATAAAAGTTTTGTGCAACATCTACTCACTCAATTATTCAGGCATTCACGCACGCATTACCAGGCACACACACGTAAAAAAATAGAGTTAAGTTAAAGGTGTCTCAGTACGTGGAGAGTGGGTATTTGTATTTACTAATGATGACGATAGCCTTGCAGTAAAAACAAGCTCTGTGTCTTAATTTTTTGGGCAAATACTCCTCTTCTTTCCTTCGACCCCATCCATTGGCACCTTAGTAAATGATTGGGTCGAAATTGTGGTTTCATTTACAAGAGTTTTACAAAAAACAAAAAAAAAAACAAACCACCAACACACCAAACCAATTCGTTATTAATGATGGACATTGTTTATGGATCTGATATACAGTTTTCTTCGGCAATTCTCTTATAGATTTTGTTGGTGGTTTATTTTGTGATCTTTTTTTTTATTCCCTGAATTCGTGGGTTTCTTTCTTGTTATTATAACCGTTTTGTCTCTTACATATTTGCCTTTCACTCCTACTTTTCCTTTTCAATATTACTTGAGAAGTCCCGTCTATATAAGTATACTTTATTTGATAGTGATGATATGGAATGATTTCATTTCAATCATTTAATGATGATGAATTTTACACTTGAAACATATATGTTAGGTTAGGTTCCGTGGGTAGCGGTTCTAAGAAAAGCTCTCTTGGGTCTATTATGTTGATCCCATTGTGTTACCCGTTAAGTAAACAACTGGTCGATCAGCCAACACGAACTGTTTCCATTTCAAACCATCCTGATTTCTTGGCGAAAGTAGAGATGTGTCTTAGTTTCATCCTTGATAGCTCTTCCAGGCATAATAGGTAAGAGACCCCAAGTATACGCTCCCTCATTATTGATAGGACTGAGAATTGGCAGAGTAGGTGAGTTATTGTCTCTTCCTCCTCCTCGTTTTCACAGCTCCTACAGTAATTATTGTACCGTAGGCTGTTTTATATTTATTGTCTTTGAAATAAGCACGCGTCTTTATGTATATGTTTTTCTATAAGTAAGTCTTTATTCAACGAGAGTAAATAAGGGAATAACAATAAGAAGATAAAAAGGAAAACGATGTAACTTATGCTAATAACAATTATAACTACAGTGTTGCCATATTCATATAATATAGTGTTGGGTTATAACAATCTCCCACGCTTAATTGAGATCTTGTTATTTTGAAACTATATATAAATTAATTTTAATGCAATTTAGAAATTTAAGGGTATAGTTATTCATTTAAATATAATTTGAAAATTAAGAATTCATTTAAATACAGTTTTGAAAATTAAGAATTCATTTAAATACAATTTTGAAAATTAAGAATTCATTTAAATACAATTTTGAAAATAAGAAATTATTTACATAGTTAATCAGGAACATAATCACGAAGATATGTTGGCTCGTTCCGTTGTCTTGTAGACCTACGAACAGCTTGATCCTGACTAGGATTTAATGGTGTAGTTTGACCACTAGGTTGATCAGTTTCTTGAGATTCTGGGTTTTGTTGATTTTGATGATTTGAAGTTTCGAGAATATACTGGCTGTGATCTTGAGTTTGTTGATTTAAAGGTGTATTCGAATTATTTGACGATGAAGTTGGATCGATGTTTTCATCCACACTGTCTGGCGCAAAACGTACTTTGCGTTGTTGAACTTGCGTAACTTTAAGTTGGTATATGTGCCGTTTAATCGTACCTCCATCATCTAACTTAACTAAATAATGAAGTTGTCCATATTTACGTAATATAGTACCTGTCTTCCATACCGTTTTGTTGTTTCGGAAATGTATAACTTGAACTCTTTCTCCCACGCTTATTTGACGAACACCTGGTATTGGCTTTGTAGAATTAAATTCCATTGTTGGCTTTAAAGCATCTAGTTTTATTCGTATACGTCTATTGAAGTAAAGTTCAGCTGGACTCTTTCCACAGCTGAGAGGTGTTGCTCGATATCTTTGAAGAATTTCGTTAACTTTCTTCTGTAACGAACCTGGTTCCGATGCCATAGCTTTTAATTTTCGTTTTAATGTTTGAACGTTGCGTTCAGCTAATCCGTTTGTACTAGGATGTCCCGGTGCGATTACTTTTTGAAAAATACCATTTTTACTGCAAAACGATTTGAATTGTCCACTGGTGAAAATTGAAGCGTTGTCTGATACCATTATCGAAGGAAATCCATGAGTAGAAAAAATTTCGGTTAGAAGGTTTATGGTATTTTGAGTTGTGGGTGAGTCCCGTATGACTCTAAACTCTGACCATTTTGACTTTGCATCGACGACAATTAAAAAATTATGATCTTGAAAAGGCCCTGCGTAATCGATGTGAACTCTTTCCCAGTTTTCATCTGGTTCTTGCCACTGGTGCAGTGGGGCTTTTGAAGGTTTGTTTTGAACTTCAACACAGGCTTCACATGATCTTACCATTCTTTCGATATCCCGGTCGATTCCTTTCCAAAAGCAGTATCTTCTGGCCAGTTGTTTCATTTTCGAAATTCCCGGGTGTGTGTGATGTAATTCTTGGAGAATTTGAGACTGAAGGCTATTTGGTATCATAACTCGTTGACCCTTGAAAATGACACCATTATTGAGCGTGTATTTTCCTTCTTCATCATCACCATTTTGTAGATTTGATAAAATGTTTGAAAGTTCTGGATCTTTTGAGGTTTCTGATGCTAATGTTTCAGCATTTATTTGTTCACTGGAAATTTCAAAAATTGATTGACTACATAATTCATTTACCTCTTCATTGATGATTTTGTCTGTAGATGGTATTTCATTCAATTGTGTTGCACGAGATAAACAGTCAACATTTGTGTGCTCCGATCCCTTTCTGTAGACTATTTCGTAGTTGAAGCTTGACAGGAATTCGGCGTAGCGCAGTAACCTTGCTGATGTCATGGCGGGCATCTTGTTGTGTTGATGGAAAATCCGAGTTAACGGACGATTATCGGTGACCAGTTGGAATTTCCTACCGTAGAGGTACATGAAGAAGTGATTTATCGTAAAAATAATCGCTAATGCTTCACGATCTAATTGGCTATAATTTTTTTCAGCTGTTGTCAATGACCTTGATGCGTATGCAACTGGACGTTCTATGCCGTTGACTATGTGTGAGAGTACGCCTGCTATACCTGTAGGGCTTGCATCGCATGCTACAATTATCGGCAGCTCTGGGTCGAAAGGTATAAGTACTTGCTCCCTGGAAATAATATTTTTAAGTTTTATGAATGCTGCTTCACATGCTGCAGACCAATGAAATTTTGAACTTTTCTGAAGAAGCTGCCTTAACGGGTATGTTTCTGAGGACATGTTTGGTATAAATCTGGAATAATAAGTAATCATTCCTAAAAATCTTCTGATGTCGTCTACATTAGCTGGGCGTGGTATATCCATAATTGCTTGGATTTTCTTAGGCGATTTTGAAATTTTGTTGAATTGAATAATATGGCCCAAATATTCTATTTGAGATTGAAAAAATGAACATTTGCTTCTATTTAAATGTAAATCGTGTTGTTGAAGACGCTTGAGGCACTCTATCAAATTTTCTCTGCATTCCGCTTCGGTTATACCATGTACTATGATGTCATCAAAATAAGACATAGTCTTTTTTAATCCCGATAAGATTTGTTCAATTATACGGTTAAATTCGGAAGGAGCAGTTTTTATGCCAAAAGAAAGACGATTTACTCTGTATGTTCCCCTGTGGGTAGACATAGTTTGTATTTCACTGGATTCTTGATTTACGCGAAGATGTAAATATGCCTTATACAGGTCAAGGCGACAAAAATAATTTGATCCTTTGAGATTATTAAAAATTTCATCTATACGACGAATTGGGTAGGTTGAGGAAACTAATTGTGGGTTAACCCCTGGTTTATAGTCCACACAGAGTCTAATTTCTCCGTTTGATTTAGGAATAATGACAAGAGGCGACCCCCAATCACTCTTTTCACATTTTGAAATTATTCCGGCTGCTTCTAAATTGTCCAATTCGGTTTCCACTTTTTTTCGAAGGGCAAACGGAACTTCCCGTTCTTTAAAAAATATTGGCTTAGAGCCTTGACGCAATTGTAATGTGACTTCAAAAGTTGGCACACATCCAATTTTTTCAGTAAAAACATTTTGAAAATTATCCATGATATCTGTTATTGAATGTAACTTATTAATTGAAAATTCATTGAATTGATGCCTGTCTACTTTTTGTAAATCAACTCCCAAATGTCGAATCCAAACTCTTCCCATAAGAGCATCATATTCGCTGGGTACTACGTACATCTCTTCATTTGAAATAATGTTATTGTACTTAACATTAACATTAACTTTACCCTCAGGTATTATAATATTTTTCGTGTACGACCTAAATGCTATTTTTGAAGGTTGAAGTGATTTATGAATTTCTAGTTTTTCATATTGATTTTTTGGTATGAGTGTAAAACCAACTCCAGTGTCGATTTCAAATTTTTGACGCCGTCCATTTATGAGTACTTCGGCAAAGTATTTATCGACATCACACACATTGTTTTTATTTGAAAATATATCAACAATTTTATTTATTCCATAAATTTGGTGTATAGGTTCTTCGTCTACGTTATTTGAATTATTTTTATTTGATTTAATTAAGGATTGAATACATACTTGTCCTACGTGACCTTTTTTTCCGCATGAATTACATTTTAATTTATTTTGATTTGTCCGGCAGTCTTTTGTTCTGTGGTTGTCTCTACCACAGCGAATGCATAAATGATCGATTCCCAACTGGGCGTAGTTTACTCTCGATTTTGAACGACTTTGTGCTCTTGAGGATCTGGATCGACTTTTTCGTCGGCTTGAAGTTCTGGCTTGAATTTTGTTGATGGTATTATCGATGGGCTGCTTTTTATTCAGTTCACGACAATCGATTTTTGCAGCTTCCAATGATAAAGCTTTTTGTACTATTTTTTCGAAGTCGTCTTCTTCAGATTGAAGTAGTTGTTCCCGGATTGTGTTGTCGTTTATACCACGTATAAATTGGGCTCGCAGGAAAACGTTTGATATGTCAGCCTTGCAGGCACACTTTGACACAAACTCACATTCATTTGTATCTCGCCGGAGTAATGCTACATACTCAGCTATTGTGTGTTCTTCATTTTGGTATGTTGACAAAAATCGGTGCTGACTTACCAGGATGTTCTTTTTTGGACATAAGTGCGTTTCCAAAATTTTAATTAAGTCGACGTATTCCACTTCGTTAATTATCTTGGGGGCAATTAATGAAACCAACAACTTAAAGTGTTGAGAGCCAATTGAATTTATTAGCATTTGATGGCAAAATATTTTATTTGTGATAACACCCTTCATCGTTAAATAATTTTCGAAGCGTTGTATATACAATTTGAAATTTTCTTTTCTTCCATCAAAATTTTCGAATGGCGGACACATAACCTGTAATGGTGGCTGCTGCTGTTGTTGTGTTTGAGTGCTACTAGCATTTACTTGTTGCAGTAAATCCCGTTGAGATTTGCTGAATACTTCCATAAATTTTGCAAATTGTGCGGCATCCATCTTGAAATATTTCTTGTGGTATAGAATTTTCTTTTTAATTTTTTTTTATATTATATTTGAACTTTATTTTATTATTTGAATTTTTATTTTGTAAATTGAATGTTGAAGTCAGTTTTTTTTGAAAAAATTTATTGTTTCTTTTTTTTTTTTTTACTCGTCGCCACTGTTTTATATTTATTGTCTTTGAAATAAGCACGCGTCTTTATGTATATGTTTTTCTATAAGTAAGTCTTTATTCAACGAGAGTAAATAAGGGAATAACAATAAGAAGATAAAAAGGAAAACGATGTAACTTATGCTAATAACAATTATAACTACAGTGTTGCCATATTCATATAATATAGTGTTGGGTTATAACAGTAGGCCCAGTCTCCTGGCGTGTGTTCCGAAAGTACAATGCCCTGTAGATATAGAAACGATTAGCCTTATTTGGTCACAGCGAAAGCTAATCAGTGAATTGTACTGACTTTATCAAATACGATCCAAATTGACCTCGCAGTAGAACAAGTGATTTCATTCTACCACTTTGCAAGTCTAAACAGTTCTTGCTGAACATTAATTTTAAAACTCGAGATAGAAATACCAGTGAAAAGGTCAATCGCCCCCTAGGTTAACCTAGATGGCCAGGAGACACCTGCTATATTATTAACGGCAGTTTTGCTATCACTTCCTAAAAATAGCAAATAGCTCAAAATTACTTAAATATTTTAACAAAGTACAGTATTCTCAATTCTCAATTTCAATATCATATATTCTCTAGGGTTCATATTGTACGTATATGTATGTATGTATGTCGGCATGTTTGTATCGTTGCTAATAAAGTTGATTATAATTATAAATACAATTATAATTGCCAATAAACAAATCTAATTTTATTTCTTTCAACACCAGTTTCTTCTTTCTCATATAACAAGCATAATTATTATTGGTTTTGTTCAGCAATTAAAAATAAATTGAAATGCTTGTTTCAGTTAATGATAATTTCGTGAAAATTCTATGAGCCTCTTATGAATTAATGCAAAAACGACTAAAGAGAAAACATGAAATAGTCGTTAACCAAATGGGAATCATCAAATACAAAATGAATACCTAGTAATTTTACTTACATATGTAACTGATGGTATTTATAGATAAATTATTATTGAACATTTATCGACATATTATTGAACGTTTATCAAGACGTTTTTTTTAGCATTATTTAAAGTAAATAAATAAATAAATAAATTCTCTAAATGCTTTTTAGCTGGATCGATAGCTTTTAGTAAACAGATCAATTTCATTTGCTTATTGCTTTTAAAAGAGTATCTTGTTTACAAACTTGATTTATAGTCAGACCGAAACTGGTTTTTGCAGGCCGAAACTGAACCGAAACTATTATCCGACCAAAAAAAAATCGTTATGCAACTTTATTGCGATAATCGCAATTAACGTCATTATTGAGCACAATATTCCATATAAAATATCAATTAATTATTGCTCAATAAGTACGAAATTTTTATAATATTGAGTAAGATTTCGAATGCAGCACTGTTTACAACTGTGTTTAGTGAGCAAAATTGTATAAAATGGCAAATGTCAACAAAAGAAATCATTAAAAAGTCAAAGTGAAGGTAAGTTTGTTTACATAGAAACACAACAACCATTTAGAGTATTTTTGGATTGTTTTCCAGCTGTCAAATGATTATTGAGTAAGCTGAAAATTGCCTATGTCTGAACACTTCAAATAATATTGTCAATTAACCGAATATTGACTCAATAACGGTGCATGTCTGAACACAGTATAATACTAACTTTCAAAATGTACTATTCAGTTTACAAATGGCTCATGGTGTAACGAAAACTAGAGAGTCTAGTGACAAAATTTTCTAAAAAAAATATTTATTTTAATTTTATAATACGTTTTGATCTTTTTAAGGTGCCCTAAAGTAGCAACACTATATTGCGCACTCCATAAACCTTTTTTTTCATCTTGAACAGTTTCTACCTTATTCTTAAATATTTTACAATACAATACATATATTTATTATATTATAAACTTGTATCACCTTAAAAATGCGAAAATCTATGAGTTCTGGTTTCGGAATATTGGTATTAGGTCGATTTTTGGCATAGTCTGAATCCGAAACTAAATACTCGGCCGGCCTCTAATGATTTGCATTGCATTTCGCATTTTCAGTCTCACATTTACAAAATTATACATTTACAGACTGTGTTCATTTGCAGTTAGTTAAGTTTATTTTTTTCTTGTTTTCCTCGTCTTCCTTAAGTATTTCGCTTAATTCTAATATGAAACTAATTCATGTATGGATTTTAAGTTGAAATTGTTAACCTTCTTAACACAACATTAATTATTAGTGCATGATAAATAGATCACAGTTTTAGGGTTTCCATGTCATCGCTATATTCACTATAGTTAGTATAAATATGGATACATTTCCAAGTGTCCACTGTATAAAATTTTTTTTTTTTTTTTGAAAAGTTTGTCACTAGACTCTCTAGTTTCCGTTACACCATGAGCCATTTGAAAACTGAAGTATGATGTGGACAGCCACACAAGCAGCATAAAATGCTTAACGTCATATGCATGTTTTCAACATGAGTTCATTTCATGTTGTGTTTTTTTAAGGTCTCAACATAAAGTGAAATGAGAAATATTCACACAACAACAAATACATTAAGCCAATTAACAAAAGCAACAATCAAATTAGCGCAGTAAAAAATGTGCATATGCAAGATGGAAAAATGGTAACAATGACTTCAAAGTACCCAAGTGTTAGTGAAGGAATGAAATACACAACTCAGACAAAGAATTGCTGGTAATTTTAGAAAGGGAAAACATAGTGTGACTAGTTGAATTCGCATTTCTTTATATGTACATACTATAGTAGGTACATACATTGTTTAATAGACATCAGGACCTTTGAGTTTTAGGTCAGTACTAAATATGGACTTTGACCAATATAGTTTGACCAATTTTTATTTTATTCCAAAATTCATTTGCTTTTTATTCAGCTCATAAAGAAATCAAATCTATACGATTTAACTAATTGTTTTCAACAATAACTACGTTTAAACTTAAAATGTACCATTTGTAAAATTCATTTCTGTTTGAAAATTTATTTATCTGTAAATCTACGAATGCGTGTGTGTATGTAATTAAAATTGTATGCAGTATTGGTAGTAATAGTGAAACTTTTTTAATAAATTAGTTTTCGAGGAATAGAAAACCCACATTGAGCAGTTGTTAAGTCAACCACTAAATCCGCATAAAGCAAATTTATGCTAAAACAGCAATAAAACCACAATGGCAAATTGCAATTCCATTTTAGCAAAACAGAATATTGGTGGGAATCAGGCATGGAAAAGTTTATGAAAAATAGCGTAGAACTCCTGCCTCTCATTTGATGCTCTCAACAGTGCAAATTTAAATGATCTTTTTCAGTTTATAGATGCAAACAGTGAATAACAATTTTATCCCTATGACACAGGGTTGGCAAACGTGGTGCAATTGTACTTTTTTTGATACATTTTAGACTCAGTTTCAAAATTCTGCTACATCACAGTTTGGTATTCCAGATGAAATAAATAAATATGTATATAATTCAATATAATTCCATTTGTGTAATATTTCAAGCCCAAGAGATAATTTTATTAAATTTAATGATATCCATATGATATTTTAATATACATATAAAATATGGTTATCACGACAATAAGTTGTTGGTCAAATGTTCGATCAATGGGAGCCTCTGAATTATTATTTCACATTAAATGCTTTTGAGATAATTGAACAGGATTTTAAAAACTATAGAAGTTAGCCCTTCTATTTATTCGATACATTCTTAATAGAATGATATTTATTGTGGTACAGAAGTTGCTGTCTAAGCCCACAAGAAAATTGGTAGGGCTTCACTTGTAGTCTTCTAAAATACATGCTTACACATTCATTCCACACTGCCTGCTCTCAGAAAACAAATTTAAACAAATGCTAACTAACATTTAAAGCAAAGTGGAATTTTTATATATGTTTTATTGCAATTTAAGAAATATTAAAAATTGTACCGTGGAGGTCTAAAAAGTACATTTTATTTATATAGTTGGTACAAAATCCATAATGTTATTTTCATTCCTGATATGAAATGTATGTATATCAGTTTAATTCATAGAAAGTGTAAAATAGTTTTTCTATGCATATGTTTGTGTATAAATTTTAAATTTTATTACATTTTAACACTTAGAGTGTGAAAGTATTGTAGTTTTAATAAATTTTCCATCTCTGGTTTGAACATTTATAGGAATACATGCACACACACACACATGCTTATACCCTACACAAGGGTATATTGGATTTATGTTTATAATGTACAAAGATATTAGTCCAACACCCACCTTAAAGTATACCGATCGACTCTAATTCTGAGTCGATCGCAGAGTACAATTTTGAAGATACATATTTCGATTAAATCATATTTGTTTGGCCCAAGGACAATTGATATTGAAATTGGTTGAAATCGGTCCATTATTTCACCTAGCCCCTTATACAAAAATCTTTCCGAAATAGGAAGTTATCGGCCATAAATCAAACTTTAACATTAATGCGCCTACTCACCACCAGAGGCGCTGTAATTCTGCACTAAAAACAAACATAATGCGCAAATGCAGAGTTGTGATATAAAAAGCTTTCTTCTACTTTCACCACCTTTACTTCTTCAACTATATATATGCATATTAATTGCCTGAGTGTTACTTCTCTTTAAAAAAAACACATTTTATCCATAATTGACCATAGCTTCCATATAAGGTCCGCTGCTGAAAATCTATTTAAAGAGCATAACTCTCTTAAAAATGTTGGTATCCAAATCATATGCCACAAAAGCGTGTTTCATATATTTAAAAATTACTTGGGCCAATTTTGTGATGATCGGTCCATAATTAATGATAGCTCCCATATAAGATCCCCTTCGAAAATCACTTCAACATCTATAAATCTTTTATAAATGTTTATATCGAAATAAAATTAACCACAAAGAATATTTATATGCAGAGAAGTCATGCCTCTACATTTTTGGATGATCGGTGCATAATAGGTCATTGAGCCCATTTCTGAAAATCTTTTTTTACACATATAATGGATGTAGGACAGAGATGATCATTTCATAGTGCAATTGCTTATTTGCCCAACCCACTACTTTGTTATGCTCTTTGAACATGGCAAATTGTTTTTGTTTTTAATATACAGTACGTAAAAAAATGTGTGTTATAAAACATTTAAAGGTCACTGAGATTCGGTTATCGGAAGAATTATGATGTTCAGAAATATAATGAAGATGATAAAAATGAGCTATTTGCCGAAATGAAAAATATATCTTTGAAAAAAATGAAAGGATGGATAGAAAAGGAAGAAAATATTGATGGAAATTTTGATAGAGACTTGAAAAAAAATCCTATGTAAATATGTATAATAAAAAAATAAAAAGAATAATTTTTAATTTTTTAACTGTAAATTATAAGGTAAAATTTTCTGTTTTACCAAGAAACAAAATAATTATGAACTGAATTATAACATATTTTTTCAACCAGAACAATTTTTTATGATTACTATTTTATAAAAATCTTTCGTTTACTTTTTCGTTTTACTGCATCTTTAAATTTGTCTCATTTTCTCACCAATACATAAGCTTTTTAATTTTGATCACCTCTGATGTAGGGTATTATATGGTTACTTGTTTTATTTTCGTTTGCAAATATGTACGTACGTATGTACATATGTATTTTGTAAATTGTCAAAAGTCATTTTTGGATATTGTGTCTATTTGAATTTATTACCTTGATTTTGTAAATAATCAAAATGACACAATTTAATTTGTATAAATTAAAACACAGTCAACTTATGTTTTGCAGCATGTTTTTTTTTCATTCCGAAGAAGTTGCTACTACCTACTTTTCAAAATGGCACCAGTAACCAAGAAAATTCCTTAGGGCTTCATGTAATCTGATAAACAACGATTTGTGTTTCCCTTTTTCATTTTGCTGGTTTCATGCTTAAACTATTTACATACATTTTTTTTCTTTTTTTTTTAACAAACAAATTCAAGTTTGCGTTTTTTTGGATTGTTACAATTTTGCTAAAATATTTAGATGGCTGGAAAAAAAATATATAAATTAGTTAAGTAAGTCTAAGCAAGTCCACTGTCTACACGTGCAATTTCTTTCCGTAAAATAAAAATTAATCACTTTTTTAAGATGATTATAGTTAATTCGAAAATGTAATTTATGATGTTTTTATAAAACCTAAATTAGTTTTAAAACTAGCTTTTATTAACATCTTTAGGACGATAAAATTCCTTTGAATAAAACGCTATTCTTAAGGTAAATATTTGACGAAAAAGACGTAACCACTAAGTAAATTATATTTAAATACTTTTATTTATGTATGTTTTTTTATTTAACACAAGTCACACAAACAAATCTAGTTTTAGTTTATTTGATGCTGTTTGATTTTACACTTTCGAGATCAAATAGCGTCAAACAAATGTGTGCTAAAAAATGTGGTTACGTTTTTTTGAGTAAATGTTTGTGTGTGTGACCATACCTTAACACCCTTGTTGCTGCAACTTAATTGATCTTGCACAAAACATACATACATATGTATGCATGAATGTATATAACTTTTATTCTTTTACATCTCTGTCCTATTTGCATTCGTATGTTGTTAGAGAAGTTGAGATGAATGAGTGAACTGGGATATTATTTCTGTTTAGAGAATATGTGGATGTTTTCTTGAAGCAACGCACAGACAACATACAATATACAACATGGAAACATCAAATCAGTAAAACTTAAAACACAACTTCTTTAGTAAATTTATTTCGTACTTTATTTAGCTCTGCTTTGTTTTGTGTTCCTGTCTTAAGGACTTTAAAGTCCCTGAGGAAATTTGCGTCATTTTCTTGTTTCATTATAATATTTTTTTCTTTTTTATTTCATTTCAATTTGTATTTTATTTCGTTGTGTCATATCATGAAGTAAGAAAAATATTAAAGTCTGATCTTTTTTTTTTTTTTTGATAATGTAAAACTTGCCACATGAAAACAAAGTTTAAACAAAGCTGTTTAATGACTTTTGTGGCAAGAGCACTTGATTATAACATTATTTAATAGACAAGTTTTCTATTACATCGTTTTTAAACAAGTAGCTGGATACCGGTTCATTTTCATGTATTCGCTTGTTTGTGTGTTTGTTTATACATTTAAGCCGTTGAGTATGTGCAAAACTTTTTATGTACTTTTATTAGCTATTAAGCCTTAGCTTATGCTACAACAATATACTAGTTGTTTTACATGGAAATTTGCTATCACACAAACATTTGAAATACCATTTTCGGTTTTATGAGTTCATTTGTTTGAATGGCTTTTTAGTTTTATATGTCGTATGGTTCCATATTTAAAGTTTTGCAAACATTTTCTAAAGATTATTTTTGATATTTTTAATACAATTATCACTGAATTGTTTTAAAGTGAAAATTGTGGTTTAAATTAGCCAGACTGCTACTGTAAACATTTCAATAGTTCTTCTACGTACGTATTAAAAACCATAGTTTAGGAATTAATTTTTTAATTAAATTTTGTTTTATTAAAACTCTAAATGTTGCAAATTTAATATAAAAAAATAAATTTTTGGAAGTCTGAGATTTAAAATTTTGCATTCATTCTCAGATGAAAATAGAGTAGTAGTCTTCCAAAAAGCCTTATTTTTAAACATTTTTGTGATGCCACTCACAGTCAGAGTATGTAACATCATTGCAATTAATTTTGTTATTATTTAGTCCAAAATTTTTAAATGATCTAAATTGTTTTAGGTTATAGAAAATGTTACTTTTATTTGGTAAGTCCTCAAAACATTTAAATATGTATATTGTCCTTATTAGACTTATAGTATTAATATTTTCCATTATTTATTTTTAATTTCTTAAATAATTGTGATTTGTTTAAATCCAAGTAAAGGCCTTACGATTTTTGCCCCTGGGTTTTAAAAATGTCCCTTTTTTGGTATTTTCGATTGTGTTTACAATTATTATATATTTGTTGTCTTCAACACAAACAAAAAATATTAATTACTTTTAAACAATGTGTTGAAAATAAGTCCAATACATATCATATCATGTTGATAATGTCCTAAAAATACATTTTAATAGTCCATTTCGAACAATAACAAATCAATTAAAAAACATTAGTTTCTGTGCAGTAAATGAATATTTGCCCAACAACACAGAATGCATGCATGTAAACAATGGCCTAAGAAAAGTTGGAAGAATTGGTAATTTTACCTTAAACAATGAAAATAATTAATTAAAACACATGAAAGTTTAATTCTACAAAGATTATCAACAATGTTGTATAGATACAACTTTTATGATGTACATACTTATGTACATTAAAGGAAATAAGAAATTATATTTTTGAAAATTAAAATATGCATTGAAATGACAGTAATTTGATTGCAATTAGTAAATGCATTTGAAAAGAATTGTAAGCCAGTAGGATTATCATTCTTTATCACTGACAGGCATTATGGTAATTGTAAAATATTTGCAAACTAGCAAGGGAAAAACATCTTTCAACCACATCTTTAAACATTTCGTTAATTTGTTTAATTTTCTTTATTTGTGAGTTAAATTAAATAAAGGTGGCACAACAGAGACTATATGTAGTTCATTGCAACAGCAGCAGAATTTAAGTAATTGCAATAGTTTGCCGAAACGCAAGTAAAAAGAGATTGTTCAGCGAATTGTAGCATGTTTGACTTTTGGTTAGACTACTAAAGTTAAATGCACAGTGTTTGTTTAAACTTTTCATCTTTCTTCTCTTCATTTTCAAAAACTTGACTATTTTTCTTAATGCTTTTAATTAGATGACAGCAATTTACTTTTCACCAGCAGTTTCTTTTATAATTTCTGTTACGGATTTACTTTCTTCTATATGTATATCTATATGCGCATACGTATGTACCTATATATGTAATGTTGAGGTGTTTATATACTTAAACTCATAGTTACATCCCAGCAAACCATATGAGTCCGAAAAGAGTCTTTTCTGGCACATTTTTCGGAGCGTTAACGCTCTTTATGAGCTCAAAAAACAATCTTAATTGCTCCTTCAGAAAAGAGGGTTATTACGTTTGAAAATGGTTCGTCAGAAAGAGCTCTTAGATAATGTCAGAAAAGAGACTTTTATGAGGTTTCTTTTGGGCTCTGCGTAATCTTGTTTTTATCATTCTTGTGTGTTACAGCTATGTTTTTTTTTTGTTCAAAGCACAAATAACAGGACAACAACGCTTTGGTACATACATAATTAAGTAGAATTTCTGAGTCATACTGCGTGCCGACTCAGGAGACAGTAACAAGCAAATTTTTTTTTCGCTCCGAAAACGCTCCTTAGTTGGACTCTTTTCTGACTCCTTTTTTCGGAGCGCTCCGAAAATGCTCTTTTGTTGAACTCTTTTCTGACTCCTTTTTCGGAGCGCTCCGAAAATACTCTTTTGTTGGACTCTTCTGCCTCCTTTTTCGGAGCGCTCCTAGAATGGTATGCTGGGATAGTGCTGTGTATGTGCCGATAACTGATCATCCAGCAAACATTACTTGGCAGCTATTGACTTTCAAAAAGTTTTTAAGGTTTTGGTAAAACTTTATTTACACTTATTCAATGTTTTTTTTTTTTTGTAATGTACATATGTAGTTACATATTTGGAAACTGAATCACTTTCTGAGTCGATCTAACGATGTCCGTCCGTCCGTCTGGCTGGCTGGCTGTCCATGTAAAGCTTGTGCGCAGAGTACAGGTCGCAATTTTGAAGATATTTTGATAAAATTTGGTAAGTGATCCAAGGACGAATGGGACTGAAACTGGTGGAAATCGGTATATTATTTCACCTGGCCCCCATACAAACGTCCTCCCGAAATTGGGGTTTAGCGATCATAAATGTTTGAATTATACAACGAACCAAACAAATGTCATCACAAATGAGTGGTAAACGAAGCATATCGGTCCATAATTAGTAGTAGCTCCCATATAAGGCCCACTTCCGAAAATCACTTTAACGATCATAAATTTCTTAAGAATTTTGGTAATCAAATAAAATTCGATACAAATAATTTACAGAAATGATGACACCTAATTTTTAATGGAAACTCCCATCTAAGACTCTCCCCGTAATCAACTTTAACCTCTATAAATCATTTAAAAGTATTTATATCGATATAAAGTTTAACATACACAATATTTATATTCACAGAAATAATAACACTACATTTTTGGATGAGCGGTCCATAATAGGTCATATCTCCCATATAGTGCACATTTCTGAAAAACTGTTTTATACATTTGCTATTATGTATTGTATGATCGGGCTTGACCTTGTTACTTTTAATTTAGAGCAAAATTACACATTATGCTTGTTTTAATGTCTAAACTCATCACTTTAGCTCTTGGAAAGTCTGTGGTTTGAAGGAAAACTTTTTTTCTTAAGATTTAAGCCAGTCAGCAAAATTTTTTAAGAAAAATAAATGTATAAACGAGTAAAGTGGAAAATGTCGAAAGAAAGGTTGAACTTTTGTACGTGTATAAACAATTTTTAAGGGTATTAAGTACAATATTTCATTTTCATTTCTTTTAAGTTTCAGTTTCATTTAAAACTTTTTTTGAAAGTTCAAACTATTCTTCTACTGAATGTTTTTTTTTTTAATTTTTTGTTGAAGATGAAGAAGAACTATTTAAAGTTTTCTTCGTATTTTGTAGGTTTACTTTTTTTTTTTTTGAACGAAATTGTAATTTTGTAGTGGTTTGCTTGTTTAGCACTTGAAATGTTTTATACACATCTTCATATAAACACCTACAACTACACATACACACTTTCATACATATGTATGTATACATAGATATACATATGTATGTGCAGTATATTCCTAACCAGGCTTTTCAGATAGATAATAGATTGTATTTATGCAAGTATGTATGTATGTTGTTTTGGCTGTAAAAATGGTTTAGTTTGGTTTGGTTTCAGCTACGTGTTGTACAGCCACCATAAGTGTTTGTGTGCATGCATTGTGCATTTTTCAAAATGATGTTTTCGTTGTTCCTACTACTGCTGGTGGTGACGTTACAGTTAGGTGTTGCTGTTGAATGTTGTTTGTGTTCCTGTCAATGTTGCTGGTGGGACCATCATCATGTTGTTAAGTCATTTTGTTTGTTTCAGCTGATTATAATGGTTTTTAACAAAGTTTATTTTTCTTTTTCTTTTTAACGTTTTATGTATATGAAAATTGAAAATCCTTAACGTTTTTTGGGTAAAAGCTTTTTAAATATTTAATAAAACAACAAATTTATTTTATGGTTTTTTCGGCAAAGGAGAAAACTATTTTTATTTTTTCGAATGCCAATTAATAAGAGCATTAAACAATGTACGAGTATAATATCAACGAGTTTTTAAATAAATATTATGTTTAAATAATACTTAAAAGCACAAAAAAAAAACAACTACAATTAGATATGAACTAAACATTAACTAAAAATTTTGGTAATTATTTAAGCTTCAGGTCTTTTTTATAAAAAATTTTAAAATTCTATAATTTCTTTTTTTCAAGTAATTGAAAATTATAGAGTAGTAAAAAAAGGTAGAATAAAAGAACTAAATAAATTTTAAAGTTTTTAGCCTGAAGAAGCTACTCAAAGAGTAGCGAAATATTGAAATAAAATTTAAATTTTTTTATAAAAAAGACCTAAAGCTTAACAGTCTTATTCAGAAAAATTTAAAGTAGACTTCAAATGTACTTTAAGAAAATTTTGTATGAAAATTTTGTCTAAAAGCACACATCAAATCCACTTTATTTTTTATGAATACGGCAGAAAATAATTACCAAAATCTTAATAAAAAAAAAAGGTCAAATAAACAATAATAAGAAATTTAACTAATTTTTTAGTTAAACATTTTTTTAATGCCATCTCTCAGTATAGATAACTGGGGTAAATTGAAAGCAATTATTCTAGCTAATTTCAATTGATTTTCGGCATTTTTATTTTGTCTTTTTCAAATGAATTTGCAGCAAATGTTTTAAATTTTGTGGATGTTGAAGTGCAGTTGCAAGGAAACTACTTTTGCTTCATTTATTTTATTTTCTTTAACGCTTTATTATTGTAAATACAAGCAAAATCTCCACCACTTAACACTTTTAGCCACATGCAATTTAACTGACAAAACAACAACAACGGCAACAATTATACATATGTAGCTATAACAGCAACAAAACACGACACAACAACAAAAACTCTATAATAGTCCTTCTTTTATATGTATGGCTGTTTTCCGTTTGTTATCTAACTTCCGTTTACAATATGGCGGCGTTTTAACAGACTTTTTGTTTTTTTTTTTAAGTTGTTCTTCTAGTTCTTGGTATGTTCATTTTACGCTCGGTATCATTTTGTTGCATTTTGTTTTACTTTATTTCGTTGTACATATTTATTTGGTTGCAAGGACATTTTTTGTTGTCATTCATTCGTTTTGTAACTTCTTGTTAAATCGCTGAATTAAATGTTGTTTTCATTTTAGTTTTTTGTTGGTAGATTTGATTTGTTGGAGAAATCAAGACGACAGTCTATACATGCCCGTACTGTTCGTAGTAACTGCTTGATTTAGTAGTAGTAGCTGTTGTATGGTGCTTCTAGTAGTTATTGTCGTAACAAAATTTGTCAATTCATTATTGTTTTTTCTTTCTTTTCGGTACGACTCTGTGTGTATTACGTTAGTTTTTATTCCATTTTGTTGCTGAAGGCGTTGTTTACTATTTACCATTTGCTGTTTAATGTTTTTTTCAGTTTTTTTGTCTTGTTTGTTGTTTCAAATTTTTTCTTGCATTTGTTGAATGCAATAATGTTTTTATTGTTATTTTTTCTTAAATTTTTTTAGTACTTTATTTTTTGTCAGTTTTGTTGTCGTGGTTTTTATTTAGCTTTTTGATTGTGGTCAAAATTAATTTATGGCCAAATGGCATTGGACAATTAGGGTAATAAATTCATTTGACTTACATATTTGATATTTTTACTTTAGTTAAAACTTTTATAGACAATTGAACGAATTAAGAAATGTGATGAAGTGGAAAAGCAAAAATTGTCCTTTAGTGTTTGGTAGTACATATATTAAAATTATGTATATGAATTACATATATTAATGAAAACTAAATTAAGAAAGTTTGTCAAGCCTGTTAATAAACTAATGTAATATTTGGATACCTTATTTATTGTTTAAATCTACTTTCTCAATTTATTTATATCCATCGAATGTACTTGCTGAGCTCGTAAATATATATTTGCAAATTAAAACTTAGCAATGTGTATGAAGACCAATTTAAATTTCACTAGCACAGACAAAAACCACAATTTTTAGCCCAGCACATTTTGCACTTAACAGAGCACTGTTAATTATTTAAGAATTATAATACATACTTGAATTCTAATAAGCAAAGATATAACTACATATGTTTATCTATTGTCTGAAATAATTTCAGAATAAGAAAAAATATATATATTAAAAATAGATATGGTATGGAAAAGGACCACTAAATGGAACTATGACAGTGGAATATCTGTAATAATTTTGGGATTCGAATAAATATTATTTATTTGAAAAAATAAATCTAGAGAGAATTTGTTTGCAATTTTGGAATTTAAGAGAAGGGTCAGATATGACACACAAATGGCAAATGGCATCAGATATGACACACATTAATTGGCAAAAATCCGCCCAGATTTATTTTTCCAAAAAACTAAAATTTATTCGAATCCCAAAATTACCAATTTATCCCATAGTTTCATTTAGTGGCTCTTTTTTAATATATATTTGTCTTACTCTGAAATTATTTCAAATATTGTAGATATACATTTGTTTATTTCAATTAAATTATTATGGCTGTTAAGTGATTAACCCTAGGATGTCTGACTGCCCGGTGTTAATGATGCCTTAAAATACTCACATTTTTGCAACTTAACGTCAATCAGAAGATCAACTGTGCTGCATGTGTATATGCTGTCATTAATTTTCCATATGGGCTTCATGAGGACCAGTAGGTATACTTACATAAACAGTCAAGGTTGTTTTACGAAATCAATAGTAACAATATTTTACTGAATTCATTATGTTCAGAAGGCATTAGCGGTAGTTGACATAAAATATTTCTTCGCTCAGAGCAAAGGTAAAAATTTGGCGACTATTGAAAATCATAATGGGCCTCGAAAAGCCCACTTGAACATTCTAGGGTTACAGTGTTCTGTTACTTGCCAAATTAGCTTGGCTAAAAAATGTGGTTTTTGTCTGTGCTAGTTAAATTTAAATTTATGTTTACACACATTTTGAAGTAAAATTTTTAGAAATGGTTAAAATTTCTCTTGGAACAACAAATAAATACTTAATTTCAGTTAATCATGCTTCTTCAATTTATTTTTTTTATCGCATAACAAATTGAACACATTAATCTTAACTCAAAAACATCTCATGTTTCCCTAAGTTCCTGTGTTAAATGTAATAAAGCGATTACAACTCACTTACTTGTGTGTAAAGGATTTATTTCGTTATTATTTTCGTTTTTTTCATTTGCAATCCACAAAACACAAGATACAATATTAATAAAATAATGTTAATTTCTGGTTTATTTATTATCTTAAATTTTTTATATGAAAAAAACTCATATGAAAATCAGTTTAGTACATGCACAGTTTGTCGCGATTTTTATAACGTTTATGTACATAAATATGATTTATAAAACCCGCCACGTAGATTCGACACACACACTGAAATATTTTTACAAATACAAATTCACACAAACAAAAACACATATATTTGTTATACCCTCCAGCATCATAAGTGATGAATGAGGGTATATATAAGTTTGTCATTCCGTGTGTAACACTGATAAATATTCATCTGAGACCGAACAAAGTATATATATATTTTTTCTGTCTGTCTGTGTAAAACACTCTGACATCCAAAGGACACAACATAAATCAACAAAGTTTACAAGAAACCGTTTATAGTTCTCCTACGCAATATGGTATTGAAAATCAGGAAAATCGGTACAGTAGAACAAAAGTTATGGATCAAAACAACCTATGTTATGGATTAAGACAAGCTCCATAAAAATTTATATTTTTAAACATGTTGCTTGCTATATTTTTAAATATGTTGCAGATAATACCATGTAATTTTGTACACGTTGTTTTTATGATAAAGGAAGAAAGTGTGAGGAAAATAGTATGAATCTGTCAATGATTTCTCATAGCCCCCATACAAAAATCTTCGCGAAATATTGCTCAATTATACATAATATAAAATTCAGCAGGCTTAAATTTCATGCAAAAAGAAATTGCAAAACGAATTTTTTTTTAATTCGGTCCATTTTTGACCATAGAGTCCATATAAAGTCCACTTCCAAACTTCACTTAAATACGTATAAAACTGATAAAAATAATATTAAAAGGTTAAAATTCGACATAAATAATCCTTATATGGTCGGCCCATAATTAGTCATAGCTCCCATATAAAGACCACATCCGAAAAAGCCATTTATCTTTATGTATATCGTATAAATATCGGTACCGACTCAAAACTTTGCAAAACAGCCCTCTTCCAAAACTACGTATAAATCTCTTATAAATAACGGTACCGATCCAAAATTTTACACGGATCATTTACATACATGCAAAAATCAAACAAAATGGTCCATATTTGACTCCTATATAAGGTCCACTTCCAAAATCCACGTTAATCCTAATATATATCTTAATCTTATCTTATTATGTTGAAATTCGACGTGAAATATCCTCATATGCATGAAAATCACTGTTTCAAAATTTAAGAAGATCGACCCATAATTTTTCATAGCTACAAATAAACCCCCAAAATGTCTAATAAATATCGATATCGAACAAACTTTTATATAGATCAGTAATTCTAATCCAGAAATCATACTAATATCGGTTATACGGCAATTATGCTACTGGATTTTGTAGCTGTCAGTCAATAATTGGCAATAGCTACCGAGCATAAATTTAACCAAAATAAGCCTCAAATACGTAGAAACCACATTAGTGGATACTAGATTTAAAAGCTATCAGTCCAAAATTGGTCCACTTCTAATATGCCACCCATAAATCTCTTGTTATTGAGACCAAATTCAAACAAAAAAGCCTCACCTTATATTTTATCCTTTTTTGTACTCTATTTTATACTCTGTTTCTTTACATGTTGTGAATATGGAAAAATGTTCTTTTAATTTTATAGATTGTTAAATTACACTCAAGATTATTATTAAAATCAGACAAACTCTGTAAATTACAATAAGAATCGGTAATTACATCAATTAAAATTGGTCAAAATTAGATAAAATTTCAAAATATTTAAAATAAATTATGTTGGTCGTAAAACTGTCTTTCAAACAATATATAAAATAATAATAAAATTTCCACAAAGACTGAATAGAAAACACAGAATAAAGATATTCTAGTCCTATAATCAGTGTAGTTTTTCTATTTTTTATTACGTTTAGGTGGGGGGCATTAAAGATTCGGCACAGCCGAATATAGCGCCCTAACTTGTTTATTTTTAAGGCAAGAATATAATAATAAAAAAACAAGTTAGATTATTTTATTAGGCTGGGCCGAATCTTATGTGCACTTCAACACTTATGTACTCTATATGTAATGTAAGGTATTTTTATAAATTGATATATATTTTATTAGTGTTTGTCAGAAAATTTTATTCAGGACCAACATGCATTTTATAGAGTCGCAAATAAATAATGTAAATATTGCAATCATGCAATCATAGACTTTTAAAATATAAGTTTTTTGTGAATTAATATTAACCAACTTGTGTATAAACACATCTATGTATTACATTTATGGTGATAAGAAGCATCCAGTACATTTTTAATAAGGCTTGGTTAGTGATTGCATGATCGAGCATAAATAATAAACTTTAATAACTGCGTATTCATAAGAAATAAAGTAGGTTTGAAGTGTGGTTTTACATTGTTTCTCACTGTACAAGTGTTGCAAATAACTGTGTATGTCAACACGACATGTTCAGTTTAACTAATGGCGTTTTTTTTTCTGGCAAAAATGTTACACTTTTTTCCTTTTTTATATGGGAAATGGGTAAAAAGTGTAACATATATGTAACATTTTTGCCAGAAAAGAAAACGCCATAATACTCTAATAAATGTACATATATGTATTACATGTATCTACGAAAATTTATTAAATTTATACCCTGCAGTTCTAAAGGTAGCAATTACCGACTACGTAAGCAGATCTTGCGAACTATACTTGCTATGATCACTAATATTTAAATTTTTAGTTATGCAAAATATATCAATTGGTTCTTTCTGAGTCAGTACGTCATTATTAACATAATGTAATGTAATATTACAATTAAATCAGAGAAAAGAATATAGGATATTAAAAAAAGTACACAAATACGGGATAAGTATGACAAAGTGAGCAACTTCTAAGTTTGGCAAAGTCACAGTATTCTACATAAATAGTGAATTCCAATTATAAATATAAACACAATAGTTAACTAAATTTAAATTTATTTAAGCACAAATTTGTTTGACGTTGTTTACTCTTACAAGAGTTTTGCAAGATCAAACAGCATCAAATAAAATAAAAATAAATATTTGTTGTGTCTTGTCCTAAATAAACGTTTTTTTTTTGTTTTAACAAATAAACGAGTTCAAATATATTTTATTTAGTGGTTAGGTCTTTTTCAACAAATATTTGTCCTTAAGTTAACTATTTATTAGTTAGGCTAAATTAAATGGAATGCGTATTTTAAATAAGCCTTAATAAAAGTAGACTGCTGTAGAACAAGTCATATGAACTGCTGGGTACTGCAATGCAGGGATGTTAGATGTGACGATTTTTTTTCGATGAATTTATCAAAATGACGATTGACGATTTTTAATGTAGAGTCACTTAAGTTTTAATCCCGTCAATAAATTTACTCTAAACTTTAATCTGGCATCAATTTTATAACAATTCAATCTGGCAAGTAAAGCTTTTTCTTAGTTTGTATAGGTACATATGTAGAGGCAAATATGTTTATATTTATATGTAAGTACATTAAACACTAAAGCTGGAAGTCCACAACTCGCGTTTTTAGCTTTTTAAACGTTTTAAGCGTCAAGTATTTCAAGTTACATGTGAAGATTTTTCGCGTCAATCATTTGTACTTTCGGAGGTGATGTCGTAATCCCAGCTAATTTTGTTTTTATATGAAATTTTTTATCGGGTTGTTTGTCAATTTCATATAAAAACTGTTTTTTCAACTGTCATTTTTTTAGTGACATCACCTCTAAAATAAATTTGCTTTGCATTTGTCAATGTCAGCTGTTCGACGCTTGCGACGCTTTCAATAGTAGAAAGTAAACGAACTTTTCGCATTTCAAGCGTCAACGCGTACTTCGTTTATATACACTAAATTGATTCTACTTTTTTGACAGTTGCTTAGTACGCGTGAAACGCGTAAACGCTTGATATGGACCTATAGCTTAAGAGCAGACAGAGACTACTATAAAAAAAAGTTAATGTAATAATAAACCTGCGTTTCCCAATATATGTGAGCTAGTGAATAATTTAATGGCCCTACCCAATTCATCAGCTAACATTGAAAGAATATTTAGCCAAATAAATCTTAACAAAATTAAGATTAGAAATCGGTAAGAAACAAAAACTCTGGAAGGTATTGCTATCAAAAGAATTTTTAAAAAATAATTCTTCAGAATGTTACAATGTTAGTAATTCCAACAATATTGTAAGAAATCATAATTCTAATATATATTTATAGAGTTCGTGAAATACATACATATGTATGTTAAGTTTATTTTAAATGTTAATACATATGTATAACATTTGGATGTATAAGTATTAAAAATTATATATTTTTTGGTTTTGTATCCTTTCATACTTAATATCTTTTTAAGTTTTAATAAAACAATTGATCTGTGTTGATTAAAAAACGATGTTTTTCTATGACGATTTTTTGACGGTTTTTTTCCAATCTAATGACGATTGTTTTTCAAATTTTGACGATAATTCGAAAAAAATATCTAACATCTATCTAACTGCTACAATGCATTCTCACATGCATACTCATACTTTCACATAAAAGCATTAAGATTAGTAAACATTCATACAACCTGTTATAAAAACTTCTTCAAGTACCTATACTTTTTATAATTTCATTTTTGTTACTTCAGAATTTTTCATAATAAAATATGAAAACATTTCTTACAATTATAAAATACTTTTGCTAAGAAAATAAAATTGTATTTAAAAAATAAAAAATCGCAAGACAAATAACAAACATATGTGAATGTATCTCTTTATACCTGTTTAGCATAATAAACAGTTTTTAACCATTTTTATTTTCTTTCTTGAAAAGCGTAAAAACATTTGTACTTATAGGAGTATGAGTATTTTTCGTTTTTTTTTTCATTCCAACACTTAACTTTTTGACAGAATTTCGTCACAGAACTGTCAATGAATTAAATCTTATGATAGAGAGGCGAAACGTTTAGAATTAACAATTTGTTGAATTTGCAAATGTTTAATTTATGTAGATCAAAAATGTATTTTATTTTGAAAACCTTTTTTGTAGGAAAAACTTAATGAATTGTTTTCGAAATTATGTTTATTTGAATACATATTTTGTTTTTTATGTTTTAAACAAATTTTTATTGTACATTTTTTTGAATTTTCCGAAATTTACTTGAAACATGATTGATAATTTCAAAGAACTGGTGTAAATGTTTATGTAGACTTTCACATGTAAGACTTTTTTTTACTTTCTAGTTAATAGTATGTGTGTAAAAATGATTTTTAATTAAATTACAATGCCAACAGCTAAATGCAAATTTACCTACTTACATACAAACAACGGTAGTATTAAAATGTGTTTGTGTACAGTAGTACTAGGAGTTGTTGCTGCATCAGCTCGAGTAGTACCGAGTAGGAGCAGTAAAGGTAGTGTGACGTCTGAGGCACAATAGAGTGGCATTTACAAAGTATCAACCAGCAACCATTTCTGTGTGTATGTGTGTAGTAGTCATAGTAAAGAACACAAACAAAACCTGATGACATATTATATATTTTTTATGTTTTTATTACAAATGTAAAATTATATAAAAACAAAAGATGAACCCGCAATATAACATTGTTTATATTTTTCTTTAATTTTTTATATCTGTTACCAGCAAAATTCATAAAACAACACGATAAAATGTTAAAAAAAGAAAAACAAATAACAGAAAAAAACATTTATTACATTTATTACTAAAATTAAATTTTTAGTAGTGAAAAATATAACAATCTATTTAACTAATTGAAAACAGCGTCGTATGTGTGTGTTATATGCAGTAAATTAAAGTTGTGTGTGAGATGTGTTGTATACTTTTAGGTGTTGACATAAAAAATTTCCTTTTTGCAAAAAGGAAATGTTATAAAATTACTTACTATTGGCAAGTGAAAACTTTAATATCCAATGATAGTTTTTGTATGTTTTTCATATATATGTGTACACTAGCTGAACCCGGTGTGCTTCGCTTCCCCCTTTGAGGTAAAGCCATTAATAAACTTCTGTCTTTAAACGTGCAGTAGTCTGCATGATCGAAAAATATTATCAAGCGATAAGTATTCCTGAGTCAAAGCTGCACGCTGTGAAAATTTAAGATCGGTTAGCAGGTCCAGGCTCCAATATATCCCATTTTTTATTTCGGTACGTATTTGTATTCATGCCAATACCATATATAGCAAATACTGCCGCTGTTGCTCAAAAAATTCCTAAAATATGGCGATTTAATTTTGGGTTATATGGGCGGTGCTACGCTCCTTTGTCCACTCACAACTTTATGAAGTCAAGAATTTATTATTTCGTTGGAATATCCTATTGTAAAAATTCAATGACGATCGGTCCAGTAGTTAAGACTATATTACTATTTTTAATTTTCCTAAAAAGAAGCGTGGTCCCACCCACTTTTCTCCTGGTACGTATTCCTAATTATGCCAATACCATATGTACCACATATAATTGACGTAGGTCAAAAAATGCCCAAAATATGACGATTTAAATTTTTGGGTTATATGGGCGGTGTCACCCCCGTTTGTACAATCAAAACTTCATATAGCCTATTATTCCCTCCAGAGTCACAGTAACATGCTGTGAAAATTTCATCAAAATCGGCTCAGCCGTTTTGGAGTCCATATGTTACATTAATTTTTATATATATAGATGGAATTGTGAATTGTTTTGGTTTCTTAAAAAGTATTTATGGAAATATGTTCCTTTAATGTGAGGTAAAGTAGTTTACAAAATATCAATTTTTAGTGTTTATTTAGAAAATAGTAGTAATTGCCTTCAGCTTGTTGTTTTGTAATGCCATGATGGACATTGTAGTGTCAAAAAAATATGACAAAACAGCAAATTGCCAATATGTGGTTGATTTTAAATGCATAAATGACATACATATAACATATCATGGTGTATAACAAAGTGCAGGAAATTTTGTTTCTCCTATTAAGCGTTGTATGACGCTGTTTATTTCACTCGCGTGTTGTACACTTTTTAAAGGTTTAAACTTTAAAGACAAAATTCGCTTTATTGTAAATTTAATCTTTCTCCCAATTATGTACAGAAAATTATGGCAGAAATGCCAGTAAAACAAATTAATATTTCTTATTATAGTTTATTTGGCCTTTTTTATTAATATTTTAGTAATTCTTCAAGCTTAATGTTTTTTTTTTAATAAAATTTTATTTTTTAAAAAAATGTTTTTATTTTATAAATTTTAAATTATTTGTCATAGGAAAAAGTATATGAAAATTTATATAACAAGTAGAAAATATTACTAATTATACAGGGTGGGCCAAGTTTGACTGACTGAAGTGCCATTGTGGCTCTTGCGGTATGAGCTGTAGCTCCATCTTGCTGCAACCATATGTTACGATTATTGAGAACTATCGGACGTAAAAAATTTTCCAACATGGTCCAGTGGTTCATTAAGCTCATTTTCGAAGAAATATGGACCAATAACTTTATCAAAATTTCAAAATTATTTCAAATCAGTCAGTCCAAGTTGGCCCACCCTGTACAATAATGTCTGTAAATCTGTAATGAATTTTTAGTATCTGTTTCTTTGTAGTTAAACCTTTTAATTGTAGATACATTAATTATCTGTAACATCTCTAACGTTTGTAGTTATTTTCAGTGTTTAATATTGATATATTTTCAAAGTTTGGATAGTGATTTAATTTACTACAATGAGAAGATATCGCAGTTTTTTGTAAAGTAATATTGGCGTATATTCAGAAATCGTAAGTGAAGTCGAAGCTTATTAAACAGAAACTAAAAAATAGTTTAAAAATAGTTAAAGATCTTACTCACAAATCATAACTAACTTAGCAACTGCTTTCAGCTGTTAAAAGAAATGCAGCACTGCATTTAGTAGAAAAACACAGAAAAACTAGAGATTAGTTTGTTTTCTTTTTTTTTGTGATTTTTTTTTCGTCAAAAGAAAGAAAATAAGGTAAAATTATTATTATTTTTAGAAAAAATATGTATTTATTGCTTTGTGTATTTTAGAGACACTCAAATTGGTCGCCAGATGAAAAAAACTACATTTAAAAAATTGGTGGCCACATATGTTAACATCATCGACGACAAGAAATAAAATCAATCAGCTGTTTTTTAAATGTATTTTTTAGTTGACATTTAGTTACAGCTTTACCCATAATTAAGTTGTAACTTTTCGTGCTGAAAGTAATCAACTAAGAATAACTTGAAAAAGTTTAAACTTAGATATCATTTCTGAATATGCGCCATTGTCTCTATATCTTGGGTCTGATTTATGTCCAGCAATTCTGGGGCCAAATTAGCGCATTCGATATCGAGTAAAATTGATCGTAATTTTTTTATTTGAGATTATGGCATTCGATATCGTGCAAGAAATTTAGTACATTTTATCATAATTTTGATATAGAAATCATTTTTCGATACGATAGCTCATTCGATCACGAATGGGGGAATTTGGTCCCTGGTTTGTTTCATTACAATTTTCTTTATCACAAAGTATTTTATATACAACATTTGACATGTTCCATTTTCCTATTTTATCTTTTGTTTTACTAAATAATTTGTCTAATGTATTATAAATCTTGAAAGCCATTCTATATGTATCAGTATCACACATTTTTGATATTCTCAATCGTTCTGATATTTCCGGAATATAAGTTATTGGTTTGTAAATTTTCGGTTCCATTGTGTTTCTTGTATTGCTTATATTTTTGAATTATTAATTTACAAATTAGCTGAACTGGAAAATTATTGTCTTCTAATACTCGTATATTTATTATCTTCTCCTTATTCTTCTTATGAAATTTCTTGTCACTTATAGTTAATATTCTTTCAATTAAACTTTTAGCTGTATTTATAATAATATGTTTACTATGTTTAGAATAATAATTAATTATTTGTCCTGAAGCCGTTGGGTTCTGATACCAATCTATTATTTAATTCTTTCCTCTTCTTATCAATAATGTATCTAAATATGAAAGTTTCGAATGATATTCTTTTTCTATTGTAAATTTAAAATATGAATTAAAATGATTAAATGTCTTTAACGTTTAATCAATAGCATGTTCTGAAATAATACAAAATAAATCATCTACACTTGATTTTATGCTTAATTTTCTATACATGTAGCAAATAAATACTCCATTGCAATTCAGATATAATTGGAGAAGCCGGAGATCCCATTGGAAGTCCTTTTTGTTGTATTTTAGGATACGCACAAATAGACATTTCTCAACTTTTGCATATTGTTCTATAATGTTCCATTTTGCTTTTATTTCTCATCATCTTGTATAGGTTGGTTCTTTATTAGATTTTTGAATTGTAGTGAGTCTTTGACATTATATTCTGAATTTTTAGTAAAATTCTTTAAAATGTTCGTAAATTATTTACATAGTTCGTATGATGGAGAATTAATAAAAGAACAAATTGGTCTTAATGGGAATAATTGTTTGTTTATTTTTGGTAGTCCATATAATCTTGGTGCAGAGGCGAGCGACATTTGTTTTAAGTTTTATTTTCTCAATATTTGTTAAAATTTTGTACAAATTATAAATTATAATTAGTAATATTTTTTACCTGATATAAATTATTTTATTATTTTGTTTTTTAAAAAATTTTCATATACTTTTTCCTATGACAAATAATTTAGAATTTATAAAATAAAAACATTTTTCCTGAGGATGCTACACAAATACGTAGCGAAATATCGAAAATAAAAAAGACCTTAAGCTTGAACAATTACTAAAATATTAAAACAGATTAATACGAAACTTATTATTATTATATTTATTTATAAAATACACATACAACTATTGTGGTACTCTAACATCACATTGTGCACCATTCCTAGTACTTATAATAAATGGCCTTTAAAGATATTTTCTTATAGAAGCAAATTGAGTAAAGAGTCAATAACTAGTTGTCTGCACCCGAACATATTTAATATTCGTTTTTATTCGACCTTTTTATTATACCCTTCATCTTCATGAGAAGGGTATATATAAGTTTGTCATTATGTCTGTAATTTCCACAATATAATTTTCCGACCCTATAAAGTATATATATTCTGGATCCTTATAGATAGCGGAGTCGATTAAGCCATGTCCGTCTGTCTGTCTCTTGAAATCAATTTTCTGAAGTCCCCAGATATCTTCGGGATCCAAATCTTCAATAATTCTGTCAGACATGCTTTCAGGAAGTTTGCTATTTAAAATCAGCAAAATCGGTTTTGGCCAACCAGAGTTATGGACCAATATGTGAGACATCCTCCATAAAAATTTGATATTTTTTGTCCATTTTATTGCAATATTTTGAAATATATTGCAGATAATACCATGAAATTTTGTATACGTTGTTTTTATGATAAAAGAAGAAAGTGTGCGGAAAATTGTATGAATCTGTCCATGATTTCTCATAGCCCCTATACAAAAATCTTCCCGAAATATTTTCTCAATTATACATAAATGCCCATAAAACTGAAATATCAATACAAAATTCAGCAGGAATAAGTTTCATGCAAAAATAAATCGTAAAACGAAATTTTTTTTAGTTCGGTTCATGTTTGACTATAGACCCCATATAAAGTCCACTTCTAAAATTCACTTAAATACGTATAAAACAGATATAAATTATGTTAAACGGCTAAAATTTGACATGAATAATCTCTATAGGCAAATAAATTGTTGTACTAAATTTTATGGTGGTCGGCCCAGAATTGGTCATAGCTCCCATACAAGGACCACATCTGAAAAAGACGTTTATCCCTACATATATTGTATAAATATCGGTTCCGACTCAAAACGTTGCACAGATCATTTACACATATACAAAAATCATCCCACAAAATTTTGTGAATTTCGGTCTATTTTAACCGTATGCCACATACAAAGCCTTCTTCCGAAATCACTTTTATACTCAAAATCTCTTATAAATAAGGGTACCAATCCAAAATTTTACACGGATCATTTACATACATGCCTAAATCAAACTGCAGGATTTTGAGAATATCGGTCCATATTTGACAATATCCCCCATATAAGGTCCACTTCCGAAATCCACGTTAATAGTAATATATATCTTATATATACCGTTATTATGTTGCTTGAAAATCACTGTTGCAAAATTTAAGAAGATCGTCCCATAATTTGTCATAGCTGCCATATAACAACCATTTCCAAAAAACAAATAAATTCGGGTCAAAAAATATTCTTTTCGGATTTAAACCATATTCGGTCCATATTTTATAATCATGATATATATTGTTTGAAAGGTATTTCTAATACCTTTTATTTAATGTATTACAATTTATCAGACACCGAGATATAGGCCTATATATTTTCAACGTTACGGTGGAAATAGGCGTGGCCGCCTATTTTTTTTTTTTTTTTGAGCAAAGTCACTAAAACCGAATTGTTCCCCTTTTTTATACTCTGTTTATTAAATTACACTCAAGATTAAACTCTGTAAATTATAGTAAGTATTGTTAATTAAATCAATTAAAAATGGTGAAAATTAGACAAAATTTCAAAATATTTAACATAAATTATGTTGTTCGTAAAATTGTCTTTCAAACAATATATAAAATAATAATTAAATTTGCACTAAAACTGAATAGAAAACACAGAATAACGATATTTTAGTCCTATAACCAGTGTTGTTTTTCTACTTCTTAGTACGTTTAGATGGAGGACATTAAAGATTCGGCACAGCCGAATATAGCACTCTTGCTTGTTTTTATCTATCGTTTTCTACATTTTTTATTTTATTCCTCAAATTGGCACGTTTTTTTCTTTATGACTGCTTTTCTATTTTTTCCAATTAAAACTTTAGAAAAATCTATAAAATAAGATCCCACTTAATTAAGCCTTGTTAAACTCTATTATTAATGCAAAAACATCTGTGAGAATTGTAAACTTTCATTTACTTTCATTTGCTTTGGCAAAAGAAAATTCTCAACTTCCTATTTTAATTATTTCAAACATAAAAATGTATCTAAAAAACTACAGCTTTATAGAAAACTGTTCTGTGTATTTGTAGCTTTAAGTTAAATCAGTAAACAAATTATTAATGTTTGAATAAATAAATAAATAAATTTAAGTAATGCTAATTTAAAAGGAAACTACATAATTCGTTAAAGCTACATTGTTGAAGCTATTGCAACTTGTTCTCTCCAAAGTTTCTCATTTTTTAAAAACGAACGGCAATTTCAAATTTCACATAGAGGAGAAAAACATCCAAAATTAATTAATTATTTTTTGTTTTATTTCATTTTGTGCAGGGGTAAATATGGGGTACATTGAAAACAACTATTCGAACTCCAACAATGGTGGCAGTGTCAATTCACAGGACTCTTTGTGGCAGGTGAAAATGTCAGGCGCCGCAGGCAATCAACAGAATATGATGCCAGTGTCTCACAACAATTATGTTGAACAGCAGCCCACCTACGGCTATGATCCATTGACACATGGTGGTTATGGTGGTGTAGACGATTATGCACCATATCCACAGCTGACAGCAACACCCAGCCAACACGGTGATGAATATCATAATTTACGTAATAGCCAAAATCCATCTAGGCAAGATTACTGCAGTGATCCTTATGCATCAGTACAAAAACCCAAAAAACGTGTTGACCAGCATTTAGGTAAGTTTCTAAATAAATTTCATATGTTAACAAATAACAAATAATGGTTAATTGTTAATATTTTTCCATTTACATATATTTATGTATATAAGCACCTATACATACATATGTACGTGTATAAATATAAATTTATAATAGTGTAGTATAAAGCAGAAATATTTCTCTATTTCTATGTTATTGGTAATCAAGAACAACGTTTTGTATTTGTTGTTCTTGGTGCTACTGCTTGCTGTTGGTATTGAGTAGTGTTGCCATATTTTTCCAAAAAAAAAAATGACAAAGTGCGATTTGACGATTTTAAAGATATACAAGTGTTTCCGATTTTGCCGATTTTTATATCTAGTTTTGACGATTTTACATAAAAATTATCTGGCAACAGTGGTGTTGAGGATAATGCAGAGACAATTCCATCCATTAACATTGTATTGTTTCTTCTTTGGTAACATGTTTCTTCTTTTCTTGTTAAATTATTAACAGGGTCATTTTTATAAGAATTTTACAAAGTCAGCATTAGATAAATTAAATTGACATTTAATACGGACAATGATGATGATGCTGTTGCTTTTGCTGCCACTTGCTTACAGCAACTAACTGCTGGTAAATAGCTGTTATTAAATGTACGTTTTATGTCTAAATGTTGGAGAGTGTGTGTTTTAATACGTTCCAACTCAAGTGCTTTTAAATAAATCACCTAAGGACCTTAATAGCAAGCATAAGGAGAAGAATAGTAATATTAATATGCCTATTAACAAAAAACTTAACTTGGCCAAAGAGACATGAGATTATAACATACAACACACACATACATACATACAAGGTGGCGCGAAAGTAATCCTCCTATCAGAAAATGCTATAAATTTTGCGATTGCTCATCACGAGTGATGAGGCCCATTTTCATCTTAGCGGGTACGTAAATAAGCAAAATTTACGCTTCTGGGGCACTGAAAATCCGCGTGTAACCCACGAAGATACATTACATCCGCTCAAAGTCACTGTATGGTGTGCTGTTTTCGCTGGAGGAGTCATCGGATTTCGAAGACGTCGCGGGCCAAACGGTTATTGTGAATGGTGAGCGCTACAGAGCAATGATCAACGAGTTCTTTTTGCCGCAACTTCATGAATTGGGATTGGAAAACATGTGATTCCAACAGGTCGGTGCAACGGCAAACACTGCACGTGCCACAACCGATATGCTAAAGGATGCATTTCCCGGGCTCTTAATCTCCCATTTGGCGATTTGCACTGGCCAGCAAGATCGCCTGATTTGACCGCTCCAGACTTCTTTTTGTGGGGCTTTTTGAAGTCGCGGGTTTATGTCAACAAGCCTCAGACTATTGCAGCTCTTAAAGACAATATCCGTCAAGAATGTGAGGACCTATCGCCGGAAGTTTTGGCCAAAGTGATGAAAATGCCATAAAAAGGGCTCAAATGACAATCAACTGTAGCGGCGGCCATTTACATGACATCATATTCTCGACTTGATGTAAAAAAAAATTAAAAGACCAAATAACAATAATCCACAAGATTTTTTTTTTTAATTATGTACAGCCAAAAAACATCGGAAGTTTACTTTTGCGCCACCTTGTACATACAAAAGCACATACAGGCTTTTGTATTTCAACAGCTTTGGCAGTGAAAATGGCTGTAGTATCATTGTCTGCTTTTTGTAGTACGAACAAGTGGTGTAACCATTCATGAAGTAGTAGATCAAAAATAATTTGACTTTTGATACTTTGCGTATGTATAATCATAAGATTAAATAAGCATGAATGTACTCGTATGTATGCGTGTTTCTGTGTTCGAATGTACAAACAAAATGAATAATAATGTGGTTGTTGTCTATGTAACCAGCAACGACATGAGCAACAGCAATGGCGGCAGTAATAGCAACCGACTACAATTTGTGTTTATCCTGATTATCCTTGTATTACAATTGCTGATTGTCCTTGTGGTTTAGACGTGTACAAGCCAATGGACCATTTTAAATATTCTCACACATTCAAATTCTCCTATATTTTCTCCCTTTTATACTTAAATACCAGTCGATTTATCTATTTTTATTATTCTTCAAGTAGTTGGAACCGTCTACATGTGAGTTTAGCATGATTTGTATGGTTCCTAAAACTCTCTGTTGTCATTTGTTGGGTGCAGTAAAATCAAACAGAAAATTAGAACATTAAAAATAATCAGCATTTTTTTTTAATAAATAATTAAAAGCAGTTTCCAATTTCAGACCACATTCATTAAAATTTTAGTGTCTAAAATTTGTGAACTTACCCTCTGATAGGCCATTCTCCTATTAGTTCTGGGTACATTTGCTTCCCCCTAGGAAGCTAAACAAAAGTCCTTTTCAATACCCACTATCCTCTTGCTGACTTTAGTTTTAATTAATCATTTTTAGTCTTTATTACTTTTTGTCTTCTAAATTAGCTTTTCAATATTTATGAATAGATTTCCTTTCGATTGTAGATTAGTTTCAGTTTATTTTGTTTTGCTGCTGTGTTTGTATGTATTGTTAATAATATTCATATTCGAACATAGGGTTTAACTATTTGTCATAAAATGTCAAAAAGTTTATTTTAATCAATCACTTATTATGACATATACAGACGGAGAGTGTGACAGAGAGAAAGAGGTCGACTTCAGTGAGTATGTAGTTTGAAAAGTTATAATACTTAAAATGGAATTTGGTGTATGATAAATTGATAAACTAATGAGAATAATCTAAGATTACTATGGTCAAAGGATGCATGTAAATGTATGAGCTAAAACCTAATATCTAAAATTTTTGTTTCACAAAGTGTTCCTGCTTAAAGCATAAGATTACATTATAAGCTTTAACTATGAAACATTTTTTTTTTTTTAATTATGAAGAATAAATTCAAAATTTTTGAAGAAACTAGTTTATCTTAAAAGAATTTGGGCGTTTGTGATTAATAGTTATAAAATTTTATTTCATGTCATGTCTATTTTGAGATTTACATCATTAATTCTCATACAAGATGATTTAAGCTTCATTTTACTTAAAATACCTTAAATTTAATATAAATATTTATAAAATATATTTCTATTTGCTATATACGAGTACATATAACTTTTAAAATATTTTGTTAAATTTTGTTCACTATAAATAATAAATTCCTGTCTGTTCAACCAAAAAATTTAAAAAATATGGTAGTAGTAATAAATTCCATATTTTACCAATGTGTGCATGCAAATACATTTTTAATAATTAATCAACTATTGAATTAATTAAAGTTGCACGTACCAAACGGTTTTCCAGCTTCAACACTCTAACCTCACACAGTCGAGGTCATGGCCATAAACCGACTAGAAAAATAAGTAAATTGAAATAAATGTTTGTTTTATTTAGATTTTTTTTAACAGCATCCATCCCTATACTAAGTTTAAGCCACATATGCAAACAAGGCATAAATTATGCTTAGAGAAAATAATAAAAGAAAAAAATGCTTCAAATACAAATCTCCACACTTTCTAAAACATTAACGTTTACATAAACATGCATAGCTGTTTCTGTAACTTATATCCCCATTTAACACTTTTTAGCTGGAAGTTTTTATACTCGTACATCCCTATCTGCTCCTTGTGTGTATATGTAAGTGTTTTTTTTTTAGTGATAGTCGAAATAATGCAATTCAGCATGGTCAAGTGCCACTGTAGTTTTAAATATTTCCAAGTTTGTAAAGATTAAAAAAACATTAAGATAAAATGCATTTTTACTAAGACAAGACTTAAAACAGTCAATTATTAATTAGCTAATTGAATTTAAGTAGAAGTTCATAGTTTATTTAATTTCGATGTGTAAATAGATTTATTCCCTGTATCGAAGTATGTCCCAGCAATGTCCATTGATTTTGTCTCATTAGTAGTGTAGTGATAGGTTTAATAGAACAACAGAACTCAATGGCAAATCAATTCAATAAATATTTTTAAATACAAGACATTTTGTAAGTTGTTATTTTAACATTTTATTCTTTCTTTTTCATCTCTCAATTCAAATAGACCTTTAATGGAGTAACCAGGCAACACATTGAAGTGCCAATATTGGGGGTGTTGATAGAGAAAATATATAATGTAATGCCACAGCTCTATTGGGTATTAAGTAGCTACTAGTCCTTCATATATTTAAAAATCTTTCTATATTTTTTTTAAATCCATTTGCATACTTTTTCAATACTTTATTTTACATAAAATGTGCTGCTGTATATACAATACATACATACATGCATATGTATTGTAGGTACGTTGTTTTTTAGTAAATCTTAACAAAAATAGATAACACAAAAAAGTGCTGTAAGTAATATTATGTATTATAAAAACATTCCATCAGATATACATACAAACATACATATATGTATATATACATATATGCATTTATATATACGTACGAGGGAGCATTGGAGTAGTACTTTAGAATTTACTTAGTATATAACTTTTATACAAAAGGTTTTTTTTACTAAAAACTTAAAACAACATTGGAACTATTATTTAGCATACTTTTAGGCTTTAATATTGCAAATGTGAAATATTGATCATATAACTTAACCCTTTAACGACCAAACTTAAATCTGACTTAAAAATGACTTGCAATTACCAATAAACTTATTAGTGACTACTACCAGGACTATCTGCATTAATTAGAAGTAGTCTCATAATGACTTATTTAGAATTAAAAAAAATGCCCATAATTTTTCCCACTATTTTCTGATTTTTGATTCCCCCATAATAACCAATGTCTACAAAATACACATTGAATAGCATATTTTGAAAGACATACATATATATGATATCGATTCATCATAAAATATGTATGTTTGTGGAAATGGAAAATATATCACCAAATTGCCGTCAACGGTTTAATATGTTAGTTTGTCATAACACATGCATATACTATATAAATATGTACATACATACATCAACTTACAACCATATATGTGTGGCTTGGAGCTAAAAGGGCCAATGTCACTTTTTTGCTCTTTTGAGTTAATCATTGCATTAGATTTGTTTTCTTACTCTGTTTCATTATAATAAAACAGCTAAAGTCATACCTAACCCAGAACAGCTTCAGAAATAAAATGCTGGGCAATGTCACTATTAAAGCTTGTATAAAAGTTAAAGCTAAAAAAGCCAATGTCTACTTTGGCCCTTTTAGCAATTATATATTTTTAAATAAATATTGGGTTAATGTTGCCATTGGCCCTTTTAGCTTCTACTTGTATCAAATGAATCAATAGACTTGCCACCAGTCACACACTATTTAGGACCAGCTATACCCCTACGTTTTGAAATTCGAGAGATCGAAACGGCTATAATTGATTTAAACTCTAAGAAAGCACCTGCCATTAACCAAATCAGTAACAAGATGGTTATGCAGCTACCCCGGATAGCAATAAGAATAATACTTTTTATTTTTAACGCTATATTACGCCTTCATCATTATCCACCAGAATGGAAGGTTTCACTGGTTACCAATATACCAAAGCCGGGAAAAGATCACACAAAAGTAGAATCATATAGACCCATCAGCCTATTGTAAAATATTCGAGAAAATACTCATGAACAAGTTATACCCGATTTTAAGAGAAAGCATTTGTATTCCAAATCATCAATTTGGATTTAGAAGAAAACACAGTACTATCGAACAAACCCATAGACTTGTCAATATCGTCAAAAATATATTGTTCTGCCCTTTTTATTGACATTTCTCAAGCGTTTGATAAAATGTGGCATGATGGTCTAATACACTAAACATACTCGAAAACACTTATAAGCTGTTGGAAAGCTACTTAACTGGTCGAACATTTAAGCTTAAAGAAGGAGATTTTTTAAGCTCCGCATAACCTATTGAAGCAGGAGTACCTTAAGAAAGCATCCTGGGACCATTCTTATACTTGATATACATATATAAACAAAAAATTGCTGATGATACTGGTATTTTAAGCATTCATGAAAACCGTCAAGAAGCACCTCGCTACCTACAATATAATATATTTGAATTAGAATTACGGTTAAAGTAATGGACGATAAAAGTTAATGAACAGATATGCACACACATAACTTTTACATTGCATAGAGAATCATGCTCTCCTATTTATAACAATAATCAAGCAATAACACAACAATCCGAAGTTAAATACCTTGGTATACACCTCGATCGTTAGATGGAAATGCCATATAGATGCAAAACTGACCCAAATGAAATTGAAATTAATCCAAATTAATTGGATCATTGGCAGAAACTCTAAGCTAAGTTCAGATTGCAAACTCTTGATTTACAACTCAATTATAAAACCTATCTGGGGTTATGGAATACAGCTATGGGAAACAAACTCAGATTCAAATGTAGACAGAATTCAATGACGCCAAAAAAAATTGCTACAAATGATCACAAATGTCCCTGGCATAAAACATTCGAATATCCATAAAGACCTAAACGTGCCTTTGGTAAAAACTGAGACCCATACAGAAAAACACTTAAAAAAGCTTGAAGTACACCCACACCCATTAGCCCGCAACATATTAAATAATAGTGGCTATATTCGACTAAGAAGAAGGGATACAGCGGATTTGAGCCGAAGACAAGAAGGAAGAATGCCAACTTAATAAATAAAATATATAATGGTCAAACAATTTTCTTCCGGCACTGGCTGGAATAATAATTGAAAAATTTTTTAGATATAAGATTTGAAAAACTTATTGTGAGTTTATTTTTTAATGAAGATACAATAAATAAATAAATGTAAAAAAAATTTTAATCCAATTTTGTTCTTTTGTTAGTTCTTTGACGTGTCACAGAGTGTCAAGTTATTCCCTACTTAGAAGAACGCCATGATAAAGTTATAAGTTCGTTTTACATATATAAAGTGCTAGAAGTGAACACCTAGTTCTATTCTCAAATGTTATAAATAATTAAAGCTTGGCAAGCCATTTAAGGCAAATTAACAAAGCGATCTCTATAAACTTTTAGACATTGATATTTTAGTTGCACTTTCTTTCACATATAATATATAATAAAGGGTGATATTTTAGCTATTATCTTTTTGGTAACACTGGTTTAAACAGCTGACGCACGTTTCGTGTTTTGTTGCACTGTCAAACATCTTCAGTTTGGTCTATAATTGAACCATGAATCGTCTTACAAACGAACAACGCTTGCAAATTATTGAATTTTATTATTAAAAAAGTTAAATTATGTTCAGCGACGAAGCTCATTTTTGGTTCAATGGGTACGTAAATAAGCAGAATTGTCGATTTTGGAGTGAATACCAGCCAGAAGCATTGCAAGAGCTACTAATGCATCCAGAAAAAATCACAGTTTGTTGCGGTTTATGGGCACCATGGGCTCGTAACTGTGAATGGTGAGCGCTACCGTGAGATGATATCCAACTTTTTTTTGCCCAAAATGCAAGAGCTTGACTTGCATGACATGTGGTTTCAACAAGACGGTGCCACATGCCACATAACACGCGCAACTATGGGCTTATTGAGAGGCGAGTTCGGTGAACATTTTATTTCACGTTCGGAACCGGCCAATTGACCGCTTAGATCGTGCGATTTAACGCCTATAGACTATTTTTTGTGGGGCTATGTTAAAGCTCATGTCTATACAGACAAGCCCGCTTCAATTGACGCATTGAAAGACAACATTGAAGCATTTATTCGTGAGATACCGACCGAAATGTTGGAAAGAGTATGCCAAAATTGGACTAAGCGGATGGACCATTTGAGACGCAGGCAAGGTCAACATTTGCATGAAATAATCTTCAAACATTAAATTATATGGACCGTACTATCGATTCAAATAAAGATTTCATGCATTTTTCTGAATTTCATGTGTTTTTTTTTTGAAAAGCTTTCCTATAGCTTTTAAAAAATCACCCTTTATAATATAAATTTGCAGTGTTTAAGATAAACATGTTGGGTAATATCATTGTTTTCTTTTAACCAATCAACTATTTATATACATATTTTATAACATAAACATAATTGTATTCTTACAATACTTGCAATGTAATTAAACTTACATTTTAACTCGTTTAGATTTAATCTGTTACTTTGCAAAAAAAAATATGCTTTAATAAACCAAAAACAAAAGAAATGAAAAAATAAATAAATGTTTCAAAAGCTGTAACCCATATTCTTTCATAGAAGTATTTCTTTTAAGAATTAAAGTCAAGTTTTATTTTTGTATAAATATTTTCATTTATTTATTTAGTTTTATTATTTCTCGTTTTGGTTTTTGTATAACATAAAAAATGAGAGAGAAAAATAAATAAAAATGCATAAATCTTTTTTTAAGTGGATATTTTTAACATGGAGAACAAAATCCTTTTAGTCCATGAATTTTGTCTGTATTTTGTACCCTTTTCAAACAAAAATAACACAACTCAGACAACAGCAGCAACGACAACAACAATCAAATACAACCCAGCAAGCCATATGAGTCCGAAAAGAGTCTTTTCTGACACCTTTTTCGGGGCGTTAACGCTCTTTATGAGCCCAAAAAACATTCATAATTGCTCCGAAACCCTTCAGAAAAGAGGGTCATTACATTCGAAAATGGTCCGTCAGCAAGAGCTCTTAGATAATGGCAGAAAAGAGTCTTTTATGAGGTTTTTTTGGGATCTATGTAATCTTGTTTTATCATTCTTGTGTGGTACAGATATGTTTTTTTTTTGTTCAAAGCACAAATAACAGGACAACAACGCTTTGGTACATACATAATTAAGTGTAATTTCTGAGTCATACTGCGTGCCGACTCAGGACAGTAACAAGCAAATTTTTCTTTCGCTCCGAAAATGCTCTTTAGTTGGATTCTTTTCTGACTCCTAGAATGGTGTGCTGGGAATTTTTCTCAAGTATTTCAGTGTGTGAGTGTGGCTTTATATCTATATTTGAGTGTATGAGAGTTTGTAGATTTTTACTCTACAACAAACACAATAGATAATAGTATGAAAGTAAACTGTTGGCTGCTCTTTTGTATTGTTAACACAGCGTATTTTACAAAATAACTTGCATATTTTAACTCTTTTAACTTGTGTAATAGCACTAACACACAAACAAATAACTTAATACTCATATACATATGTACATACATACATATGAAAAATGTACATCCTTTTACACATTCACAGATATCTTTGTTTTGGAGCTCCTTTTTGGTTACTTTGTTTGGTTGTTTTTGTAGACTTCTTTTTAATTCAACATTTAAACAAATATTTGTAGTTTTAATACCAACAACACATATTTACTCCATTTTGTATTTTATTCATAAACAAGATGTAGGAAATATGCAAACACATGCATGCACAAGCACTCGTAAATATACTACTCTATATACATAAATTTATTTATCCTACTTTTGGCAGGAATGTTTATAATGTTAAAATAATACATATGTATGTATGTACGTAGTGCTTAGTTATGAATTTGAAATACTTACTTAAAATAAAGACATTAATAAAGTACTACAATGTTTGATATTGTACGAGAAGTAAACTTTGTTGACAATTGTGTATGTACATCATACATATTATGTGTGTGCGTGTGTGTGTGTGTGTGTGTGTGTGTGTGTGTGTGTGTGTTTGGATAAATATATATACTGGTCAGCAAGCTGTATAGCAAATTGTTTATATTACAAATATTTACATGCAAACAAAAATTTAATTTCCGACTTAGCAGAAATCTTTTCGTACATAAAACCGGATGTGTCTGCCATTTTATATAGCACCTACATAATCCTTTACAATTTAACTTGAATTTAATTAAATGCCAAAGATTTATTTGCAATATTTTTTCAGTGTTTCTCGTAATTAACACTTGTATTAAGACTTTGTATGCCAGTAATTTTAAATACATAATACATATGTTGAAAATCTAGTTACTTGTATAAATCGCATATTTTACAATTTTAATTAATTTAAAGACTTTTTAAACCGATCTACTAACACTAAATGTCGACTTTTTTTACTTATTCTTATTTAAAGCATTTTTATATTATCTATTTACTTCAAGCAATCAAATTTTGTATTCCATAAAAATGAGAAACATTTGATTTTTCAGTTCTTATGGTCTTTAGAAAAAATGTTATGAGTTTAACAGTTTTTTTGATGTTTCCAATGTAGACGCCTATGTGTATGGAAGGCCATTTCACGTAGTACATATTCTATAGCAACTTGTTTTACTCCTCTTTTATAAAAGAAAATTGCTATCAATTAAGCTATTTTATTTTTTCTAACAACCAAACCCTCGAAACCCATTTTATGTTGAGATTTAATTTAAGAATTTTTTATGGCATACTTTGAAAAGTGATTTATCGCTTTTTGTGCTGTTACTTTTATGATCCTTAAAGTACGCTTTCAAACATAATTTATGGTAATTATTATTTTTACCTTTTTTAGTTGTTATTTTAACTAGAAATAAACAGACATAATTAAAATATGTTTGCTATTAAACAACTTTGAGAATTGGTAGTATTACATTTGTCTGGCATACATACATATATAATTTTGACGAATAATTTTAATGAAAATTAAAACTAATGGATCATTTGCTATAAACTACAAAAAATACATTTTGTAAACTCATTCATATAATTAAATCCTTGTACCAAAGAGATTTATGTTCTTTGTCTTTTTCAACGTTATCAATATCACTTTCTTCAACATATTCAACATCTCATTCACCAAGGTCATGTTATAAAGATAACAGTGGAGCCATAATGGACAAATAGGCCTTAAATTAGCGGGCTGGTTAATCAGCTCTACGAAGCCTTGTTTCTGTTTGAGTTCCAGTAAATAATCTTGCAAGTGGGTTTGAATGGTTTGCAGCTTTAAGATATATGTATCTCTCACGAATTTTTCTGAATTCATATTTAACCAATGGTACTTGTAAATATCTATGGATGTTTTCATTCCTTATATACCATGCTGCTCCCATCACGATCCTAAGAATGTTCGATTCTGATATTACTTGCAGTTCCCCATAATTGAATTCCATATGTTTTAAAACCAATTTAGGCTTCTATATATCGACGTCAGGTAAGGAGTCTATCCATATGTATGCCAAGGTATATGACATGACAAGACTGTGGAATATTCACATTGTTTAGTGAAACAGGTGGAAAATTTCATCTCCTAATCGTAAACGAAACATGTCTACTTTTCGTTTCATTTACACATATTCTACAGTTTTTTAATCACGTCTCCACACGTCTGAGATAATTATCCAGTTCTCTAGATACCACACTTCAATCCACATGTGAGCTAAGAATGTCAGTGTCGTCTGCAAATGTAGAAAAGATTACATTTTCACTCGTTGGCAAAACAGAAGTGTATATTAAGTAAAGTGTTGGTACGAGAAAACTCCCCTGTGATTTCGTAATCACTTGTCACATAATCACTGTATTTAACCGCAAATAAGCGATCCAATAGGTAAGACTCTAGTAATCTGTGCGTACTGGGAGGCAGTAAGCATTTAATTTTATGTATTAGACCTTTATGCCAAACTTTATCAAAGGCCTGTGCGACATCTAAAAAGATAGCCGAACAATATTGTTTAAGCTCAAAGGATTGCTTAATAGTTCTTGAGAATTCTCACTTAGTCTTTCTTAATTTCAATTTAATAATAAAATTAAAAAAAAAACGTTAAAATATTACTGTGAAATCTCACTTAGTCTTTGTTAATCATATAATCAGTAATATTAGAAACCACTTATAGAGACGACTCTCCTTTTCGGATATTCGGTTTTATTAGATATGTGTTGATAGGTGTTGGCAACAGCATCCAATATTGATTCCCAATTTGCTTTAATATAGCTAATGGCAGAAGTGGTTACATTAAAATCCAGCGCTAAGCGCTTTCCTTGAACACCTTTGTCAATCTTTTCCAATATTTTTACTTTGTATTGTAAAGACAAAGTGTTTTTCTGACGTTTATTCGGCTTATAGTTCGTTGTCTTATTTTAATAAATTTTAAGTCGTATATACAAACACCAATAAACTGGCGTTTAAACTATAACAACATCAACAAAATTTGTAAAACATTTACTAAAATGGGATTCCCCTTTTTATTTTCTATTTAGTTAAACTAAATTGTCAAAATTTTAGTGTTTACAAAGAAAAAGAAAAAAAAAAACGCTCGGAAATTAGAATTTTTAGTTCTAATTTTAGAGCGGTTAATGCAATGAAATGACTGATTCTAATTTCTGGAAATTCTAATTACTGAGAGTTTTAATTTTTGAGCGTCTACTGTGAATGCATTTTATTAAAACTGACTTATTTTGTAACTGAAATTGTTACGAAATGATGTTTTCGTAATTATTACTGTTTTTAATTACAAAATTTTGAAAATTTTTAAAATGAAACGTAAATGAAATTAATACTATTTTTCATATAATTAATCGAATTATTCGACATTCGGAAAAGGCTACTTTGAAATTCTTCAAATAATTATTCGTAAGAAATTGTTCAATTATTCGAACGATCATTATTCATAGACGAATACGCTTATTTACTTGCGGCTTGTTGCAAAACAAACTGATTCATCACTAATTTTAACATTTAATAGATTATTTTTTCCCACGTCCTTCACAAATATATTTATAAAACTATAAAATGAAAACTTGTTGGTTTTGGAAAAACAAAATTTCTAGTTTTTCTATACATTTAAAAATTAATTTTATTTTGAACAAAATGGTCACTTTTTTATTTTTGAAACCAGAGTAAAACTTTTTTCTTTAAGTAATTTTTATACATTCAATATTTTTCATATATGTATGTATGCATGTTCTTTGTGTAAATTTAAAAATGTTTGCCAATTTCTTCCAGAGCGATTCGATAAGAGCTCAATATTATTTTTAGTAGCTTTGGTTTGGTTTTTATTAAAAAAAAAAAAAACCAGTTGAAAGTGGTTTTTGATTTGTATGAGAAAACTGAATAAATTTTACTAGTTTTTCAATCAAAAACCAAACAAAGCCAAAACTATTAGTTTTTGGTTGGTGTAAACGACATATAAAAAAACAAAATATAAATTTTATGCGATAACGCATTTCAAATTCAAACAAGTTTATATTTTATTTTTTCCGATCGTTTAAAATAAAACACTTCAAAAAGGCGTTGCACTTAAGTTTATCTAAACTTTTGTCGATTTTACGATTTTCTTTTATGTTTCATAAAAATTAAATTCTATTTAATTTAAAGGCGTAGGGGTAGGTAAGGCCATTTTTATTTTCAAATATTGTAATTTCAAAAAAACTTTTTTCATTTATTTTATAGAAAAAAAAAAAACATAAACGAAAACGAAGCTTAACTATGTAGAAATGAAATAAAAGCCAAATAGCTAGAGAATCATAAAGTGTAAAAAAGATAACAACGACATGGAAAAGCACATACATTCATACATTTAACGGTAGCAGTGACAACAGTGTACACAAATACTGTTAAATTCGTATACATACATAACACAAATAATGTAGATAAACGCACATACACACGTGCAATAGATTTGTGAATATGCATTTAATCCTCCGATGAGTGAGAAGGTCCCTAGGGACCTTTTTGCCTTTTCAAACTGAAATTACTTCTACTTCGGCCACTACAACCCCCCCCCCCCCACCCCCCCCCCAAAGTTACTCTGTATTCCAAGAGTATTTTGTTGCGCATCGTTTGGAAAAAAAATCAAACCGATCGGATCATTACTTTAGGAGTTATTGAGGTTTTAGTGAGAATAGTACGGGGACGTGTGAATAGGTCCGTATGCATGGTTTAGGGCATCATTATAATTTTTTTATTGTTTCAACACATAATTTACTTGTTCTGAACACAAAGACCTAAACTCAAAAACATTAGGGATGATGATAAAAACAAAAGATTCTAAGAAAAATTCGAAGTTCATGTCTTTATTGCTTTCAAGGAAAGGCACAATTTTCTAATTTTATACTACTAGCAATAAACCAGTTCTTAGAATTTTCCGTAGGAACCTTTTCACACGGCCGTGAAGTTCAGAACTGTCACTCATCGGAGGGTTAAACATTCTGCTACAATTTGCAACGAAATTCATTTCCAAGGGCGGTCGAAAAAGTTGTATCATATTTACGACTCAATCAGATTATCTTTCTCAAATGTTCTTAATATTTCATGATGTCTCGTGTTAGATACGAGTATTTTAGCATTAACCTCTTCTTTCTTTCAGTCAATGTTTTCATATAATTCATTGACAATTTCACTAGGCACTCCAAAATATTTCTGTTTGAAGTGTTTGTCATCTAAACAATAAATAAATTGCTTGGCTTTATAATTCTGAAAAAAATTATTTTTATTATGCTTTTCAGATTGCACTCGTAAAATACACACGTTAATATTCACATATACAACAAAATATTTATTTAGAACATACACCACAATATCTAAGAATCTCAAATAAAAACAGTTTGAGCTTGTAAATACAATTAAATATATGTGACTTCCAAATTTCAGTCAATAGCTTTCTTGGTGAAATTTAATTAGGATAAGTTTCGATTGTTCATATTAATTTGATTTCAGATACAAATGTAATTGTTGATCGAATTATATTTCCATTAAAATTATAATCAATTATACGACCAATTTATAACAAAGAAAAAAAAACTTTTTAAATGATGCATTTCTTTAAAGGATTTTTCAAGAATTTTTCAGTTTTCCATGAAATTCAATTCTTTTTTGTGTAAGTATGCAACACACACACATATACATATATGTAGGTACAGCGGTAAAAATTGTAAAGGCCTCCATGTTCTAGAAAGCATGTCATACACATTCAAAATTGCATTTCAAAAGGTCAACAAATCATGACTTCAATAGCAAACACGAATGGTTTTGCAATTATTCCTATATATCGTCACTAGAAATCTATTGACAAAACAATTGAAACATTTTATACAACATTGTATCAATATATGGATGAATGTATTCCAAAAATGTTTCAACACTCAAAGTCTGGTCCACCCTGGAACTCAAAACAACTTTCTTCGTTAAAGAGTTTGAAAAATAAATACTACAGAAAATATAAAAAATCTGGCTGTCATCAATACTACATGAAATATTCTGTACTGCGTGCAAAATATAACTTGCTCAACAATAAAATGTATAGCGATTACTTAGTGAGAATGACACATAATCTCAAACACGATCCAAGGTAAACATGAAATATCTAAATACTGAATCTTGTGATGAGGTGGTAATCAGTGATTTATTCGCCGACTTCTTCTCTTCTATTTACTCCGATGCCCAATATGATGTTAATATTGTCTATCCATTAAAAATTTGCCATAGCCAAACAATATCGTTTTCATCGATCAACACTACACACATTATTGAATGTTTAACAAGTTTTAAATATTAATTTTCAAATGGCCCTGATGACATACCAAACTGTGTTTTGATGGAATGTGCACATGCTATTGCATTTCCATTATCAATTATTTTTAATATTTCATTAAATAATGGCTTATTTCTCTATTTAAATCTCGTAATAAATCACACATAACGAATTATAGAGGCATAGCTAAACTTAATGCAATCCCAAAACTATTTGAGAAATGCATCACTAATTGTCTTTCACACCAAATTTCTTCGTTACTAATACCTTTTCAACATGGTTTTCGCAAAGGATCATCAGCTATGACTAATATTATGCAGTTAACATCTTTAGTCAATGATGGCTTTGTCAACGGTCAACTTACTGACGCCATTTACACAAATTTTAGTAAAACCTTTGACAAAGTTGACGACAATCTTCTGTTAAAAAAATTGGATATTATGGGTTTCAACAACATTTGTTTGAACTGGTTAAAATCATATCTTTTAAATAGAACACAGTCCGTAAAATTTAATGGTGCAATTTCCAAAAAGATATTGGTAAAGTCCGGCGTCCCGCAAGGAAGTCATCTCGGCCCTATTTTGTTTTTGCTGTTTGTAAACGACATGCCTGAAGCAATCAAATACTCACATATATTGATGTTTGCGGATGATGTGAAAATATTTTCTAGTTTTAAAAATTCAGCAATATGATTTGGATCATTTTAATAACTGGTGTGACCTTAATTTAATGGAATTAAACCTGAAGAAATGCAAACATATGCACTTTTCAAGAAATTGAGATGCTGTCAATTCTTACATGTTAAGTGATCATAAACTAGAGATGGTAAACTCAATTATAGATCTTGGGATTTTGTTAGATGCAAAGTTAAATTTGGTACAACATATAACAATGACTGTTAATAAAGCTCGTGGTATTTTAGCCTATATAAAACGATGGACAAAAGAATTCAATGATCCCCACATCACTAAATGTTTATATACTTCTCTAGTAAGACCGATTTTAGAGTATGGTTCCGTTGTATGGGACCCGTATTATATTGTACATACTGATCATATTGAATCTATTCAAAAACAATTCCTTCTTTTTTGTTTGAAGGATATATACCGAGGATATGCATCACATTCATCATATTCATCAAGATTACAAGATTACGTTTGATAAATTTGCCGTAGAATAATGCTTAACATCTCTTTTTTAGTAAATCTTATAAATGGATATGTCTGCTCTAAATTTCTATTAAACAAATTATTATTTAGTGTTCCCCAACGTTCACTGCGCTTCTATAACCATACACTTTATGTTAAAAATTTTCGAACAAATTTTACTACATTATCTGAAATCTAAATAATTAATTGTACTAAGGTTTCCAAATATATATATGTATGTAATTTTGTAAATGGTCTGTAAGGATTTTATCCATAAACTAAATAAATAGAACAACAGACTTTATTTTTCTTAAATTGTTATACGAGTAATAGAAATGAATACAAAAACTCTTTACAGGCATGTCACATAATTAGATCGGAATAGTTTCAATTCCGTGTTTGCAAATCGATCGTTTTTGCTTTGTGTTCTCTAGATTCCGATCGAAAAATGTTTAAATCTCGGTTTTTAACTTAAATATGGTAACGTTGTAAATATGATTTTTGTAATAAAAAGTATAACAAAAGCGAACATAGAAAGCACTAACAAAGAAATTTTAAATAAAAATGAACAAAATTATTTTAAAATGTCCCGAATTTCAATTGCTGCTGTTTTAAATGCACAAAGACATCAAAAACGCAGTTGAAAAGCTACGAAAAAGAAATTTAAGCAAAAAATATTATCCCCTGTCATATTCCAGTGCAAACAACAAACGTTTTCTTGTTGCTGACACCAACAACCAACTAAATATTTTAACATTTTATTTAAATATCAATGAGATAATTAAAAAAAAAAACAATGAAATAATAAAATTGATTATTTAGTTGTCATTATGAATTATTGGTATGAGTTTTTTTTTCAGTATAAAATCATAAAAAATAACAATTCAACTTTAAAAATCTAAAGTGGTTTCAATCCGAAAAAAAAATTTACGGTTTCAAACCTACTTTCGATCGGAATTGGGTTCTGTGATATGGCTGATAAATTTATTATTTAATGAAAGTTCGTGATATAAAGTAGGTATGAAGCAGTAAAAGACTAAATCTGATTATTAAAAAACCCTTCTTAATATAATGATTAATATTTATTAATATTATTAAAATATTAATTAATAAATAATTACGCCTTCCAAGAAGCATTACTTGGTAGGTCTTCTAATTGCTCTTCTCAAATATGCCTTCTGCAAAATAAGGGCATTTGGAAGGCCTCTTTACAGCATAGTTTTCCCGCTAGGATATATTTACATAGGCGTGTAAATATGAAAGTATGTGTGTATTTTTGTAGCAGCAGTAGTGGGTAGTAAATGAAAAATAAATAAATTTTGTACATGCTGCTAATTGAAAACACATGCCATCAGGTTAATAGCACCAAAAACAACAGCAGCAAGAATTACAATAACATCAACATGCATAAATAAACCATCGTTGCAACTGAATGATGTAACAATTTCAATAGTGAATGAATGGCTACAGAAACTCTCTTCCTCACTCGTATATCATGTACACATATGTATGTACATATGGACATGTACATATGTATGTGTATGAGTATTGTGTTGTTATTGGTTTTTTTTTTACTTGCAATCAAATGACGGATACGGAAATTGTCAATTTCCATTGTGTATGTGCGTAATGAAATACAAAGTGACACACTATTGTACATAATGATTTTTTTTAATGATTTATTAAAAAAAAATGTGTGCAATAAAAAAGAGAAAAAGAAATGCAAAAGTGTAATATATTACATGTAATTTTGTGTATGATGTATAAATATTAATACTTGTATACATTGTTGGTTTGTGGCTTTTTTTATAGTAAAACAGTGTGTAAATGCTTTGTGTTTTTGTTTATAACTGTATTGACAGCTGTCACAATTGAGATTTCGAATATGCTCTTTAAACAGGTGCAAATCAGAGTATTTAAATGTTTGCCCTATATGTTTTTTTATATATTATACGTAATATAGAACAGACATTGTAGTGTCGGATTTTGTTTTGTTTTACTTTTAAATATCTACAAAAGAAAAATTCTTTTAATTTTAAACTACATGCTATTAATTTAATGTGAACCAATATGTATGTATGTATGTATATTGTTTTGCGTAAGCAATTTATATAACAAATTAAAATGAAAAATATTTTGTAATTTTTTTCTATTGAATATATTTTATACCGAAGGAAAAAAGCTATAACAGTCTGCAATATACAATACTGTTTTATACAAAATATATTTTATGAACATTTATCGATAATGTTGATAAATCTGTTCGATTCCATAACACACACACACACACACACACACAAAGAGACACAGGATATAATAATTTACACAAAATGTGTTGAGTAATGACAGTATATCTACCTATAAATGCTTGGGTCAGTTTTCATAAAAACAATTCTAAAACAATCTTAGTCCCAATTTACACGAAGCAATTTTTATTGAAAAGATTGATACAATTTTTTCTTTGAAATTTCTTCAGTGTTCACTCAGCACACATATGTATGTATGTAATACGAATAAGTGAGTAAAACGAATTGCAAGTACAATCAAGTGTGTACTCGTCTTATCTTCCCCTTACCACGATGTCTAAAAGGTAATCAACTTAGCTTAAAGAATTGCTTCCTGTAAATTGGGACGTATGTGTTTAGAAACTTGTCCAAACATTTTCCTACCCAGTAATGGATACAGTAAAATCAATATATAAAGGACTTTTTAACATCACCAAATATCCAGTAAAATGAGTTTATGTTATGAGAGATTTCACTATATGTGCATGCAGTAGGTATTTATGGATGTGTTTGCCTTTATTCCAGAATTTATAACAGAAACTACAATTTACTTGATAAATATTAGATATATAGCTCTACCAAAAGGATATTGATGATACTTGATCAAGAAAAAGAAGATGAAAACATTAATGCGTCAATGAATGTAAGATGAGTGAATTATCTACTTGCATACATAAAGAAATACATGCAATATATATACATATATGTATTAGTAGTGTGGTATTTTGTATGAATTTTTTTGTGACTTAGATCAACTCTGAAAAATACAGTCAAATCGAATAATGCCATTTGGTGGTGTATCTGCTTTGAAGGTTATAAATGCTTTTACAAGAAGATGCCCAAATACCATTACTCCGATATGAAGTTTTTTGGTAAATTTTTACCCCAAAAACTTGAAAATAGTTTATTCGAATGTTTAGCCTTTAAACATATCAATCTAAGAGATCAAGATGAGCGATATAAAAAAAATGTATTATTTTCGACTAAAATTTTATTTTCATTCCACAATAACTAGCATATGCAGCATATATGTTAAAATTATCCGATTGGACTTAAATTTTCAGCGTACACTGAACTGCTGAACAGTCCGAACTGCTCAAAATTCTTAAAAAGAAAGTAAAAAGATAAACCACCCTAATGTATTTATATGTAGGTATATAAAGTAAATGAATGGGTTTCGGTTTTTTTTGTTTTTAATGCCTTTTTACTTACCAGACTTATAGGCAGAACACTAAAACTGATGACTAGACGCTTGTGGTTTAGAACATTACTAGAAGGTGTGCATGTACATATTCGTAAATTAGAATGGTCCACAATGACATCTTTTAAACGATGTTTTCCAACATATCTAAGATTAAGAAGAGAAATTTAAAAAGAGGTTTTGAAAATAGCAAATAATACAAAATTAAACTTTTTTAATATTTTGTTCTTAGATCATCTGTAATCTTCGATCATTGAAGTGTAGTGGGTCACTCTAATTCATAGTATAAGTGCCTGTATATTCATGAATTGAAAAGCATCCATATTAATTCTCTTCTTTACACGTACTTTCTATAATCCCCTGTTACACTTATACAATCATTCATACATTATGCAACTTGAGTATTGGGGAAGTTTAATTATTAAATGCGTTGTGTATTTATATGGTTGTTTATTGTTCTTAATTAGTCTACCTTTTAAATTGTTTATAGTCGAAAATGTTTAGTTATCATGCAACACATGAACATGAAACATGAACTCTGAAAGTAGTCTTTCTTCCGAACTGATAATTTAATCGTAAATATACTTAAATAATACTACAACAACTTTCAGGGATAAAATAGTTGAATGAATGCCTCATTAGAAAAAAATGTATGTTGACAGTTAGTGCTCTTTGAAAATATATTTATATACAACAAACATACTTGTATCTTAAGTTTATATATGAAAATCCACATTATAAATAAGTGCAAGGTATGTACATTTGTGTATTTATGATGTGAGTGAAATCATGTCAACTTGATAAAAATGGTAGATGTACATACATGTTTATTTATATTAATTATAAATTAATTCCTATGAAATTAATTACACAATCAAATGCTTTTGATTAATATATTTGCAGCATTTAAACTAAAATTAAAATGACTAAAATCTAACAGAAAAGCAATGATTATTTTATTATTTAATATCCAGTTAATAATTACACTGGTGTCCCTAAAGTGTTTTAAGTAATTTTCTTTGAAATAAAATTTAAATTAAAGCAGTTGCCTTAAACGTCCTCTGGCTGTATGCCATGTGTCGTTTGTTTGCGACTCTTTATTTTTTAACGCCGGAAATGAATATAAAACGGGAAAAGCGAATGCAATCCGAAGAAAGGGAACCATTTTAAAAAAATCCAATACTGGAGAAAAAAATATCCAATCCGACACATACCTTTATACATACGAGTATGTATACAGTGTGTCACAAACCTATTTCGCATACTCATTTTTTAGGAGAAATTGTTTATGCTTGTATAAAATTGTAAAAAATAAGTGAACAAATTAAATTTTAATAGCTATCGAAAATATTTAATATATAGAATAGGAAACTCCAAAAAATAATTTAAAAAATATTCATTTTTATTTAATTATTGGTGAATTTTATTAATTTGCATCATAATTTGAAGATCACAAAAGCATTTTGCTTTTTTAAATTCCTGTTAATTATAATTGAAGATCTTTATGTTAAACATGACGAAAGAAAAAGAATTAAACACTTCAAAAAAATCAAGTAAAAAAATATAGTCGGTCAAGCCCGACCATAACCCTATACCTAGTATATGTATAAAAGAGTTATATGGGAGATATCACCTATTTTGGACCAAAATTCAGTGTCATGATTTCTGTGAATATAAATATTATATGTGTTAAATGTTAACTCGATATAAATACTTTTAAAAGATTTATGGAGGTTAAAGTGAATTATATGGAAGTTTCGACTAATTATGGATCGACCATTCTAAAATGAAGTGTCATTATTTCTGTATATAAGAAAGTTTTTTGTGTCGAATTTTATTTGATTACCAACATTTTTAAGAAATGAAAATGACCGTTAAAGAGATTTTCGAAAGTAGGCCTTATATGTGAGCTACGACTAATTATGGACCGATCATAAAATAATTGTACCATATTATTTGTATGTATATGAAATACATTTATGTTAAATATTTTTTGGATACCAACATTTTCGAGTAAGTTATGCTCTTTAAAGTGATTTTTGAAAGTGGGCCTTATATGGGAGCTACGACTAATTATAGACCGATCTTTACAAAATTTTTAGATGTGATTTAGCTCCATTTACTACTCATTTGTGGTGAAATTTGTTTGGATACTTGCATAATTAAAACATTTATGATCGGTAAACCCCAATTTCGGGAGTACATTTGTATGGGGGCCAGGTGAAATAATGGACCGATTTCCACCAGTTTCAATCCCATCCGTGCTTGGGCCGAAAAATATCACGTACCAAGTTTTATCGAAATATCTTTAAAATTGCGACCTGTACTCTGCGTACAAGCTTTACATGATAGTCCATATACAAGATTTCCAACTCCATTCACAAAAATGCAGCCTAATACCACAGAACTACCATCAAAATTAACCGTGGTTTTTATATTATGTACTTATATTTAAGACTTTATTTGGCTGCCGCCATACCCCATGGATTTGTTCGTTATTTACATTGGTATACAGTGTTGTTCTTAGTTGGTCGTTTATCTCTGTTCCGGATAATGTAGGTTTAGGCGGTTTTAAATGGGTATTAGTCTATCGTGCTCAGCATTCAACGATTTTGGACGACCATTTTGTGGTAAATTTTAAATGCTCATGCGACTATAGATCAATTTAATAAATTTATTTGCCCTAGTAGTAAAGCTGTAAAACAATTTAAATAATGCAAAATAATTTAAATTATTTTCCCATCTGCTTTTTAACGCAAAGATTTTCATACCTGCGCACAATAGGGCACAATTATTGCTAATAACATTTAAAAATACTCGTACATAACACGTATCCTTTCAACAAAATAACATAAAAATTCCTAGAAAAATTAAGAAAAATCCAAAAAAATCTAACTGGAATTTCCAAACAGCAATATAGTTTTATGATCTGTAATTTGTTATGCAAATTAACAAAATGCAAGAACAACAAAAAAGGACAACTTTTTTTAGATTTTCCACAATGCCTAATATCAATTACAAAAGATCGTTTTTACAATTTTATAAATGAATGAAAAACAAACTTCTCTGGCAAATGAGTAGGCAAAATAGTTTTGTGATACACTGTATATGTTGACGCCCACGGGTTTCTATTTGTTTAGCAGCAGTATTGTACACATCCCACACACCCACACACCAACACCACACAAATACACAAACATATTTTATATGAATATAAAATAGTCAGGTGAATGTTGCCATTGAAGATCCTGGTAGCAGGTGCTTAGTAAAAACAAAAACTATTCCCATTTTTTTTTTTGTAACCCACCAAAGCCAATTTTCGATAAATGTAATATTAAGAGTACAAGTAACAATAACAGCAATAAAAAATATGAAAACAATTTTATGCAACAATATGGTGCATCTCTATATTAAAACAAGTGTAACTGAAAACAGAATCAGTAGGCGATGTCTTAAAATGTAGTATTTTTTTTTTGTCTTAAATCAAGAATCTGTGTTAAGAATCTTTCATCTGTATTACTTTAAAGTATTATAATTAAAACCGATAAATTAAATCGAATACATATATATTATTTTCTTGTATGCCATTTGAATCAAATCGGGTTTCTTCTGCAGCATCCATTCTGGAGTTTTGAAATGCGTTTGCAATGATAGAAATGGAATTTGCTTCAGTCTCTGCCACTAACTAACTTTATTAACTAATTCGTAATATAAGAAATTATGATTTAAAAATTTATTGAGTTACAGTCGGGCCTCGATTATCCGTGATCCGGTTAACCGGTAATCCCGATTAACCGTGATTTGCAAATATCATCATAATGTTTTTTGTTTGCACTGCTTTCAAATTTGTTTGCTTCGATTTACCGTGATTACCTCTATTATCCGTGATGGCAGAATTTTTTTATTAACTTCAAATTCATACATAAAATATAATTATATAATTAATGAAAACGGGGAATTCCCTTGTTATTAGATCTAAATATATTTAGTATGGCATCGTTACCAGTGGTAAAAAGACAACGAAACTTTTTAAATATTGAAGATAAAGTTAAAATAATTAATTAACGAGCTTTCAAAAAATAATGAAAGTGCTAAAATGCTAGCTCAAAAATACGAAGTTTTAAGAAGAATTAGGCCCCTATTACCGTTCAAAACATTAACCCCCTTATTCATAAAACTTATCAAAGGTTTATAACAGGCTGATAAAGCAAATTTTGTATGGATATTTGCTTTATAAGCCTGTTATAAACCCTTGATAAGTTTTTATGAATTAGACTGTAAGTATTTTGAGGTCGTATGTTGTAAACTGCGATTACAATTAACAACACTTTTTAGCTTAATCGTATCAAAAATGCATGTTCTGTTATAGTCGAGACAACACAATATTTTAGTGTTGTGAACGATAATCGGGCCCTTAATTTTTTTTTAATATAAATATGTACATATGTATGTTCACCACCAATGTTTACTTGTTAAATAATAAAAATATTGCAAAAAAAAATCTGTATAATCAAAATTATTATTCGATTAACCGTGAAAATCGATTATCCTTAATGCTTGTGGTCCTGACCATCACGGATAATCGAGGCCCGACTGTATTAAAAATGACCCCCACGTTTAACTTTTATAATGCATGGCATTCATAAAAGCATTCCCACAATCGATGGGATGAATATGAGCCGAAAATTTAAGTTTAAACAGGGACTAATAACGATCGGGAAAATGTTTAATAACTCAAAACTGCTCAACCGTAAGGTAGGTATAATCAGAATTGTTTTTCTAAAAGAAAACTAGTTAGAGGGCTATATTCTTCTGCTCCAAATCCTAAATACCCTCCACCTGAATATAATGAGAATTATAAAAACTACGCTGTTGTTAGGACCAGAATATCATTATCCAGCATTTCTTTTTCAGTGTATATAATTGATGTATTTACAAATTCTTACCATTATTTACAGAATTTGTATATTTATCATAAGAATCTTATATGTAGTGTAAACAATTATAAAACTAAAAATAGGTTCAACATTTTTACATATTCACCAGGTTAAGGGACGAGTATAAAAAAAGAGTAAGATTATACGGTGAGGCTTATATCATCTCAATAATATTATTTACTTTATGGACAGATAACTACAAGATTTAGTGGATTAAAATTCCTGATCCATATTAAATGTTGGTTTGATATCGATATTTATGTATAAGACATTTTTGTGGGTTTACTTGTTTTTTGGAATTGGTTATTATATGGTAGCTATGACCAATTCGGTACAGGGAATTTTATACACTCGTATGTGAGGATATATCATGTCGAATTTCAACAAAATACCGGCATATTTAAGTGAGATGTGAGTATTAAGGTAATTTTCGGAAGTGGATCTTATATGGACTACATGGCCAAATATAGACTTAAACTCACAAAATCCAATATGCTTGATCTGTGAAAGATTTTGGATCGGTATTTATAACAGATTCATTCAATACTTGTGATTTTCGGAAGTAGACTTTGTTGGAGGCAATTGTCAAACATGGACCGAACTAATCAAATTTTCTTTTTGTGATTTATTTTCATATTAAACTTATTTTTGCTGAATTTTGTGTTGATATGGCAATTATATAAACTTTTATGTAACATTGAGCCATATTTCGGGCTATGAGAAATCGTGGACCGATTCTTACTATTTATATCACAGTTTGTTCTTCCATCGTGGAAATAACGTGTACAAAATCTCATGGTATTATCTGAAATATAACAACATAGCAAAAAAAAAACTGTTTAAAAATATCGTATTTTGATGGAGGAAGTTATACAATTTCGTCCATAACTCTGGTTCGCCTGAACCAATTTTAAGGACTTTCAATACTAAACTGCTTAGGAGAATTACAAACGGTTTTTTGTAATTTTGGTTACATATTTTAGAAGTGAAAGTGTTTTACACAGACAGACAGACAGATGGACATAGATACGGAATGACAAACTTATATATATCCTCGGTCTAAACCTGTTGGTATAAAAACTCGAAGTGCAACTCAGAGAAAAAGATCTTTGCCCTCTTTCAATTATTCTGTCAAAACCCTAACTCTTGTAACAACAAAATAAATGTAAATCAAACAATATATTTTGTTGTTATACCAGCCAAATTATTTATGATATAGTTATCATGTTTTTCGCCGTGTTGCGTCCCTAGTTCCCAGCCGACTTATGATTATATCTTTTAGAAAGACAATTGTTAATATAATTCCGTTGCAACTAGATGTAAAATTTAACATTTAATAAAAATGTCCAACAAAAATAGAAAACAGTTTTGCCCTTTATCAGTCAGCACTTTTCCAAATATGAAAAAGTAATAAAAATTTAAATAGGTAGAATTTAAAAAATTTGAATTTGAAAAAATAAAAAAACACTAAAATTTTGTCAGAAATTTTCAAAATTTTTGAATTAAAAAAAATTGTTTTTTAATTTTTGATAACCCATTGAATGCGCCTCTCAAAGATCTTTCATATGATACCAAATTTACATATAGTTCCCTTGTGGGAAATGTGAAAAAAAATCAAAAAACCTCTAAAAAAGGACCTTTTTATCCTTTGATCCAGATCACCAAATATTGACCCCAGGACAAAAAAAATTGAGAAACGTAGCCTTAAAATTAATAAAATTTTCATATTAGTCGGGAACATCCGCTTTATTTATTTTGGGGCCACCCTAATGTACATATGTAAGTATCTGAAAACTTTTATTAAATCTCCGTATTTTCCAGTTTACAACTTTCTGGCCTATAGTTAGTTTTATGCTGTCAATATGACAACTTAAATAGGCAACTGATATGTACGAGTATGTGCATAAAACGTACACAGGCATAATACTGCATATTACAACAATAATTGATAACAACATCAATTGCTATAGTTAAACATTTGGTTGTTTTGCAATACATAGTTGCACAAGAAAGGAATAAATATGTATTTTGTGTTTAAACAAAACATGGGCAGGGATTTTCATTTCGTTTGACTGCAAGTGCGACAATCCGTTGCATTTCCGTTTTCATAACAAAACAACAAGAGCATATGTGCACATGCATAGGTACCAGCTCTCATTCATTCATACACACAGTCATTCAGAAACAGCCATAGAGAGAGAGAAGTGTTGCACACACATCACTTGCATCCGTTTTGTAAGACTTTTCAAAGCTTTTGTTTCCGTTAGTTTAAATATTATTTTGTTTTATATTTAAATGGCGGCAACAAGTAAAATCGCACACATTCACACTTACTTTTCTAAGTAGATGGAGTTACATATGTATGTAGTTCTAAAGGTAGTAAATTGCTTTAAGAAATTTATTTCAAAAATCTAGAAATATTTTACTAATTTGTTTTGCTTATAATATTTTATTATTCTCATTCTTCTACTTCCATTTGTTTATATTCTTGTTTTCTTTAAAAAAAAATTCTATTATAATTTATCTTAAAATGCTTACATATTCTATAGCGGATATAATACAGGATGTTACGCTCTAACGGAGCGCTGCTAATGTAAGTAGTGCTAAAACAAACCAAAAAAAAAAAAAAAAACATGAGCTTTACATACGTATGTATATATAAAGTATATAAAACCTTAAATAAAAAATTGATATACATACATACGAGTATGTACATATATCAATATACATATATATTTTTCAGTTTTTTGTTGTTCCCCAGAGAGATGTCTTTTATGATTTGTATGAGTTTGAAATGCATATCAATGAAAAAACTCATATTGTTTAGTTTTGTCTAAGGATTAATATTTCCTAAAATTATTATTTGTATTCATAATTTTGATTTATTTCTTTTAAGTATTTAGCATTTTATTTAAAACAATCTTAAGATCTTTCATGTTCATGCATTCTCAATGAATCGAAAGTTTATTATTTAAAAATAGATTAAATTGAACTGATTAATATGCATTATACATTTACAATATAAAGTTAATCGCAAAAATGTACTTAATTCAATACTAAATAAATATTATCACTAGAAATCAGTTGTTAAATTAAATGCAATAACTTTTCAAAGTTCTAAATTAATAAAAAATAATATTTTGGCGTTGAATTGAACGTATTGATTAAAATGAGAGAGTAAATTCAGAATAATATTCACCACTATTGTGAATAAAAGTTCCACATGAAATTTGTTCCCTTTTATTTTTTTAACATAGGACAAATGTGAAAAGGGAACAAATTTCATGTGGAATTTTTATTCACGATAGGGGTGTCTATATACATATGTAGTTCAACAGACAACATCTGTGTGGCTTATCATAATTTTTTGCGGTAAACTCTTCGATTTTAATCTATTCAAATTAACAGTTCAGTTAAATCTCAGTATTAATTTTGAAAAACTTGTTTGTGCTTGGAAAACCTAAGATCTCCTTGCATTGCGACTGTTTCAATATAAAGCTTTTTGCAGTGGTTTTTTAATGTTTAATGTTTTCTTTAAATTTCTTTTTAGATTCACCATATCATGACGTAAGTGGCCTGCCAAATCCATACAATATGGAACACATGGATCAAGATGAAGTTATATCACCACAACAACACATGTCTCTTAGTTACGATGATAGTTTCGAGGGTGAATACTCATCAACACCGAATTCACGGAATCGTCGAGTTATACGTGAAATTATTGTATAAATTCATACACCACTCATTTCCTACCACACAATCTATCACACACACACACACACACATTACAAACATGCATCAATTAAACATTAAAACATTCATAGATTCATTACTGCATTCATACATTCACTTGCTATTAAGTTTAGACACATGATTTTTCAGAAAACGTGTTTTTCGTTTTTACAAAAAAGAAATGAAAAAAAACAAAAACTAAACTACTTGAAGGCACTTTGATGATTATTGAAAACAGTTGTTTTTTTTTTTTTTTTAAATTATGTCATCACGGTTTTTTTTTTGATTTTTATTTATATTTAAAAAAAGGAAGAAAAAAAACATGGTGCACTTAATTGTTTTGAATTTAGCTAAAGTGAATTATAAGTGAAAAAAAAAATTAACAAATTAAACGTCCCTACTAGGCATCCATTCTGTCTCCACAACTACAAGGAACTGTTTAATATAAAAAAAAGAAAACAAATTTCAAATAACTATTACATACTTAAAACTGAATTGCCCACAGAAAAATGCATTTGAGCATTTGAAATAAATAACTTCTCATGCAACTTCATGTTAGATCAAAATTAAATTTGATTAAATTTTCTCTATAATTTTCGTTATAAGTCTGTCCATTCATTACTTTATGCACTCACTCTCTTGGTATTTTACATGAAATTATTGTATAAGTTCGTAACGAATTATCAACGAATTAAGAAAAATTTTATTTTTGTAATAAATTTACATTTTTTATTTTAAAAGTTGCCATTTTTTTTAACATAAATATACATAAATTTACTTAATAGATTTTTTTTTTACTAAATTAATAATTATAATTAATAGTTTTTGTTAATTATAGTTTTATAATAATTAAGTTAAATGTTTGTCCACAATTAAACACAATTTACAAAAATATATGAAAACGCTAGAGTAAAAGTAATAGAAAACCAATTTATTTTCTTTAAGGTTTTTTTTTCTCTGTTCTTAGAAATCATATGCCCAGTTAATTTTTTTATTATTATTATTATTATTATTATTATATTATTAAATTAAATTATATGTTTATTTTTTAGATATTTCAATATTTTTACAAATTGAAATAAGGTGCCGTTCTGATTTAGTTTAAATAAATTCAATTTTTATTTATATACAGACAAAATGTTGTGCAAAGAGAATGCCAGATTTTGAAATGTCAAAATGTTAACTCCATTTTGAAAGTGTATCTCTATGATCCAAGGAAGTCTAATGAATAAGGAAATACTGTTTTAAAATACTAAATTAACTAGAAATAAATCGAAAAGTTCAGTACAGTTGTAGTTAATTATTTTTGGCATTTCACTTCTGTAAACCTTGCTCAATTTTCAATATTGTACTTAAAAGTTACAAAGCTATTTAAATTGTCTTTGTAGTTGTATTTGTATTTGGGCCTGTTCGAAAATGCATCACTGCACTGCATTTGATGCGCAGTACGTTCGGAAAAGCATAAGGTTGCATCACTGCAAATGCATTGTGTTCTAAAATGCATCCCTGAAGCAGATGATGCGCAGAAAAAAAACAGCAAACAATCAGCACAAAAATTACTAATGCATTGTATAAATTTTTCTAATACATTTATTTTGTATACTTTTTTTTTTAGAATAGAAAATGAAGCAAAATTCTCCAAACTATTGGTGAGAGTCCGTTTGGACATGGAGGATATTGCTTTATAATATTAACATATTTAATTACTTTCGGGATTTGTCTGCTTTTGGAACATAAAGTTTTAATAATACCTGCCTTTTTTTATATTTCAATCGCACAGTTTTAAAACATTTTTGGTTTCATCTAAGTCATGAAATAAATTTATTATTAATTTCTCCATTTTTAATATTCCCGCGTTCGTAATTGTAAACAATTCATTTATTGTTCGTCTGCGCATCAGCATCGCAAACGCATCAAATGCAGTGCAATGATGCATTTCCGAACAGGCCCTTTAACAAGTTTTCTATTATAATTTCAATTTTTGTCATTTTGTGTGTCTTAAATTATGGTTTATTTGTTGTGTTTAAATAGAAAATATTATTTTGTATTTGTTTTTATTCCTAGTTAATGTCAACAGCTTCCTATAGTATTTCCAGGCTTGTTAAGTTTAAATTTGGAATTTTTATTTCGTATTCAAAAGTTCATTATTAACACTGTTCATGCCATTTCTGATTACCTACCGCAACCTCAATGGTTGCAATGAATTAACCAAACCTCTCATGGTGTTAAATTTAAATATTTTCTTTTTAGTTGCCTATTAGACCTAATTTTGAAAATACTTTTCTCTTTGTTTTTACAACAGTAAGCAATATAGTGTTTTTTTTTGGTAATAAAACTGCAACTCTGAAAATGTTTGTCTTATCTGATGTTTTGAAGTTGTTGAAGTTTTTGAATTTTTTTAATTGGATTTGAAAGGACAACAAATAATTTTTTTATTTTAACTATTATGGGGAAATTAAGCTTGTTAAAAATATTGGAATACCCATCAGATGTTTGGTTAATCAGCTAGTCTACTTTAAATTAGCATCGAAATATCGGCTGCTGAAATTTCTTGTTAAACAGTATAATTAATTTTCTTAAAGGACATAAAAAATTAACCCATTTGGAAATGAATTACAAAAAGTTTTGACAACAAGAGTAAACACTAGCGATATTTGATTTTCAAATGGGTTAAGGCTTCATTAGTCTTTACTTTCTGTTGCTGTTCTGTTCCGTGTCGTTCTGTTATTAAAATTTTGTAGTTAGTTTTCCGTATAAATGTATCAGCTGTTTTAGGTAAACAGACAACACATACCGCGAAAATAATTCTGATTGTAAAAAATTTAAATTTTTGACTACACTGCTCGCTTCTATTCAGGCCTTCTATAGTTTTTATGGAATTTATTGTACAATACGTCATTACTTTCGACTAAAGTAATGAGTTTTTCATCATCCATTGTTTATTTTTTATATTTTTATAACTTTTATATAAAAACTTAATTAAATTCAAAGAAATTGAAAATTTTTGTAATAAATAAAATTTTTTTTTGTTGTGCGGATGTCAGCTATTTTGTGCTGTCACTTACAATTACTTAGCAAATTTTTGTTTTCAACAGGTTCGTCCGCAATGGCACGAAAAGCAACAAAACAACTAACGACTTCTACACATTTTCTATTTAACAGAATCAAGTCAGCTGATTCGGAACGGAACAGAAAGTAAAGACTAATTCTGACTTTAAGCTTAATTTTTACTTCTACATTCAAAATGCTTCCATATTGCAGAATTTGTTAGAATCTCACTGAATAAAACAGTTACAAATTAAGCAAGAATTAACAAAATATTTGTTTCCAATTACTTAAAACATTAAATTATCTTATTTTTACTTATTTAACAAAATTGCTTTAATATTTGTTTAAAAAGAAACAATAATTATTTAAAATAATTTAAAATATTATTTAATTTATTACGAAAAACAAAATACAAAAGCTTTTAATTTTAAAAAACCTATACGAATTGATTTTTTTAAATTAATATTCTGTTTTTATTTTTTAAATTAAGCTCTTAAACTTCCATTAGCACTTGTTCAACGAATTAAATTAAACTACACTTGATAAAACAACAACAACAAAATAAAAGAAACAACAACAAGAAATCTCCCACAATTGTTAAAAACACTAAATAAGCTAAAAAAAAAACTAAACTTAAAACAAAACTAAAAGTTATTTAATTAAAAAAAAAGAATAACAAAAAAAAAAAATAAAAAACAAAAAAATCTATATAATTAAGATTGAATAGAAAAACAACAAAAACTCTATATTTAAGTAAAAAAAACACAACAAAACAAACAAAAAATACAATTAGTTAAGATAAAAATAATTTAGTTTTTAAGTTCTATTATCAAATAAAAGAGAATAAAATCATAAAAGTCCAAATCTTAAAAAAAAAAGAAATAAGAGAAAATTTAACAAAATAAAAAAGAGAAACAAAAACAAAACCACGTTACTTAAATGTAAATAATGTAATGTAAATGTAAACAAAATAAATTTAAATTTAAAATAAAAATAAAAACCGAGGAAAGAAACTAATTAGTTTAGTGTTTTTTAAATAATTTTTTTACATTAATTTTTCCATTGAATTGAACACATTAATTAATAAAATGTATTCTTTATACTGTTTAAAAAAAAATAACAACAAAAACAAACAGCAAGAGAAAATGTTAAAACAAACATTGAAATTTATTTTTTTATTTTCATCTAATTTAATTATAAAAAACGAAATAGAAAAACAAAAACAAAATCATAAAAACCTTAAATGTAGTTAATTAAATTATATATACATATTATTATAGTATATACATACAACAACAACAACAAACAAAATCTTTAATAAAAAAACAAAAACTATTTAAAATGATAAAAAAAAACCAAATACTGTTTTATTTAAATTTGTAATTTTATTTATTGTAACAACGAGCTACATATATTCGTTTGCCAATATTAGACGTTTATTTATATTTATAAATAATTGTGTACATAGTTATTCTGGAATGTGGTAGAAAATTGGTTAAATACAATGATTTATACAGTAATATCAGATACATACATGTCATCAGGAAAGGGAAACTGAAAAAACATGTCGCGTTCGAGACCTTGTAAAGCGATTTTCATATTTAAACATCTACAATATGTATAACAACAGTTTGGCTTAAATATGTCTTTATACATATTAATTAAATTGTTTGAATAATTCTTTATATTTTATGTTAAAATCTCGATTTTATGAAAATCGGTTTGGATTTTTACCACCTCAGATTTTATCTAAATTCAAACCATTTATAACCAACATATTTAGAACAGTAAAACAAAAGTCTGTGTATATTTTTACTAAAATACCTCAAGTACACTTTTTATACCCTATAGTGGGGAGGGTATATTGGATTTATGCTAATGTTTATAACGCCCATAAATATTGGTCCAATGCCTACCTTAAAGTATACCGTTTTAGCGATGTCCGTCCGTCTGGCTGGCTGTCCATGTAAAATTTGTGCGCAGAGTACAGGTCGCAATTTTGAAGATATTTTAATAAAATTTGCCACGTGCTATTTTCTCGGCCCAAGGACGGATGGGATTGAAACTGGTGGAAATGGGTTCATTATTTTACCTGGCCCCCATACAAATGTACTCCCGAAATTGGGGTTTACCGATCATAAATGTTTGTATTATGCAAGTAACCAAACAAATTTCACCACAACTGAGGTGGTCTATAATTAGTCGTAGCCCCTATATAAGGCCCACTTCCGAAAATCACTTTAAAGCGAATAACTCACTCAAAAATGTTGGTATCCAAATAATATCGAACACAAATATCTTTCGTACATATACATATATGGTAGAAGTATCCAAATAAAATTTAACACAAATATATTTTATATATATATAGAAATAACACGGTACAATTTTATTATGAACGGTCCATAATTAGTCGTAACTCCCATATAAGGTCCACTTCTGAAAATCACTTTAACGGCCATAAATTTCTTAATGTTGGTAATCAAATAAAAATCGACACAAAAAAGTTTCTTATATACAGAAATGATGACACTACTTTTATAATGGTCGGTCCGTAATTAGTCGAAACTCCCATATAAGAACCTCCCCATATTCCACTTTAACCTCCATAAATCTTTAAAAAGTATTTATATCGAGATAAAGTTTTACATGCATAATATTTATATTAACAGAAATCATGAAAATATATTTTTGGATAATCGGTCCACAATAGGTAATATCTTCCGGGCTTGACCGACTATACTTTCTTACTTGTTTAAATATGAAGTGTAATTTAATCCACTAAAATAAATTTCATTCGATTCAGCCAATGTTATTTATATATGTATACAATAGTCATATACATTTAGTACATTATCTTAAAAAAGGATATCAATCCTAGGGTTAAGTGATACGGTTACTTCAACCGATGTTAACTGCTTAAAGCGGTTGCAGTCAAATACTTGATTGTATTAAAATATTTTCTCCTAAAAGTATGCTTCCAGTTAAACTAATAATTGTTCATAGAAACTGACAAAGTGGAACTTGCTTTTTAAATCCCGGTAATCGGGATTTTATAAATATAAATCCCAGGATTAGCATCCCAATCCAGAACCGACAAAAAACGTGGTTATTTAGTTGTTTACTTCTTTTTTTCATATTTCAAGATTTAAAAACTTAAATCTATAATATGCTATTTGTTTAATTACAAGAATATTAATGTGATTATGCGATAATTTTATCAAAAGTAAAGAAAACTTAATTATGTAGAATTTATTTTTATTATTATTAAAGTACATATTAATTAATTAGTAATTTTAATGCAACAATGCTTGCTCCCGACATTTTCTCTGCAGTTACATTTTTATGTTTTGCTTTAAAATTTTTTACACATAGAGTTTGTTCAAATTCTCAAAAATTAAAAGCTGTGACGTAGGCTGCACGAAAATTTAAAGCAATTTATTTGTAAAATGTCGTCAAGAAAACAACATTTGTGTTTAATTTTAATTAGAGTTTTTTTTAATTTGGTTGATTATTATATTATTTATAGAAGAACAGAAACAATTAATATGAATAAAATAATTATGTATTCTAGGAGTTGTACGTGAGTAAAACTTTGCACCAGTGCCCATTTTCTGTAAAGATTTGAAACAAAATATGCCCCCGTTTTTTGAAAAGTGAAAAAAATGTTTAATATCGCAAACTATCAAAAGCAATTACGTTGTTACGTTAGAAATGTCAAAAAATGCAACTCAAGGCCGATGTGAAAATTCAGTATTTGAAACCGCTAATCACAGATACTGTTGACGGCTAACAAAACTTACTAAAATTTAAAAATTTTCAACGACGGCGGCAAAAATACAACTGTTGCGACACGTCGACTATACTCGTACAAAGCTATGGGGAGCAAGCTCATATCAAATGTAGACAGAATTCAAAGACGCCAAAACAAATTGTTACGATTGGCCCCTCGTATATAAAAAATTCGAATATCCATAAAGACCTAAACGTGCCTTTGGTAAAAACTGAGATCCAAAAAAATGCTGAAAAATACTTAAAAAAGTTTGAAGTACACCCAAGCCCATTAGTCCGCAACATATTAAATAATAGTGTCTATATTCGACTAAGAAGAAGGGATACAGCGGATCTGAGCCGAAGACAGAAGGAAGAATGTTGCATATATGTTACACTTTTTACCTATTTCCCATATAAAAAAGGAAAAAAGTGTAACATTTTTTGCTAGAAAAGAAAACGCCATTAGTGCTTAAAATTAACAATGGTCAAACAATTTTTGTCCGGCACTGGCTGGACTAAATAATTAATACATATTTGAAATACTTATTGTTGGTTCGTTTCTAATAAAGATACAATAAATAAATAGAAATAAAGAAAAATTGATTTCGCATACAAATCAAACGAACAGATTTATCAATTTTATATATCAAATTTTATCAGAAGTAGTCGATATCGAATATTCGGCAATATTTTTAGCGCAATTGTAAAAATGCAACAAAATATGGGAAATAATAAAATAATACTTACTGTCTTTTAACAAGTGGAACAATGAAGTTAGAAACGTGTTCTGATTAGTTATTTCGCACCACATAAAATAAAATTGAGATAATGATCTACAAAATGCATTTGAAATACATACATTAAATCCAACTACAGCTTCATAACACATGAATATGTATTTAAATATTTCTCTTTATACAAAATGAAATTTAAATTATTAAAAGTGGAGATGATCAAGAAACACGATGAGTTTAACAGTCACAATCGGGAGGCTCAAGGTAAAGAATTTTTGTTTTTAAAAGACTTCAGAATGTATTTATTCTTTAAATGCTTCTATGTTTTAACTTTAAGTATTTATAGCAATCCCTTTGTACGGATTACTGTAAACAAAATCCAATTAAAAGAAAATCAGTTGAATTGTCAGTATTTAAATTTAAAATTCAATTGTAAAATACAAAATACTTTCATTCGTACATATGATAATAAAGTGAAATTAATAATAAATACCCAGCGGGAAAAAAACGCAGTAAAGAGGCCTTCCGAAAGGCCTTATTTTTCTGACACCAATCTGCATTGCTAAATCGTATCAATTTTATATGTCGTGTCATGGATAGTAATCGCAGATAGAATTCTACAAACGTTAAACCCCACTACGGAGACCTGCAAAGTGATGCATCATTACATGACTACATAGGTACTATTGAAATGTCAGAATAAAAAAGTCCAATTGAGGGTCTGCTGAATCAAATCTTCTAAGAGGTCTATTTGGGATAATATTCTTATTTTATTCAGCATATAACGTGCACTTTACAGCGCAAAATTTTATTTTTAAATCAGTATAAAATTTTTTAGAATCTCTAAAAAAGGCCTACAAAGTAAAGCCCTACTTATATAAATGCATATGGCTTTAAAGATTGTATGTGTACTTGCATTTGAATGCATAAGTTAGTTCGTTAGTGTGTGTGAATGTACATACATATATACTAGTATAATAGAAACGATATAATTTACATAGTATGTAATACTACATATTATTATTCAATTGACAAATGTTAAAATTGTCTGAATAAAATGCTCGTCTATACAATCCAATACGAATATGTGCAATATACAAATACATTGTAGTATTTATAAATAAATATGTACATATTGTTTGCAAAAGAATAAAATTACGAAGAAAAATAACTTCACTGGCTCAAGAACTTACGTAGAGATGGACAATCAAATAATTGGACATATAAACATATGTCCATGATCCTTAGACAAACTAAAAGCAACAACTCTAAATGAAAGGGAATGTCAACAAAATGTTAAAACAACCATTAAGTCTAAAATATTGCAAATACATAGACATACATACATACATACATACATATGTATATAAAACCATGCCTCTAATATGATTCTAACAAATATATTTGTATGTATGTGAAATTATAAATAAATAGTCATTTAAACATTATAAACATTATTTAGTACAACTGTTATTGCCATTATTAAAGACAAATATAAAATTACAACTACACAGGAAAACTGGCACACAAATACATACGGGTCTGTATGTATACATACATATCTGTGAACATACAAATATAAATGTCTACAATTTGCAATTTAAAATGTCAATCATGATTCAACGATAATTTCAAAATTGGAAAATAACAATCAAATTGAAAATATATTGGATGAAAAAAGTAGATATGTACATACATACATATACACATACATACTTATAAAGGGAAAAAAAATACACGAATACGTATAGATAGCTAAATTGTAAATGTTCACAGCAGTAATTGCTGTTGAAAAGGACAGCGGTGAAAAATAAAACACACATACATACATATCAGAAAATGAACCCACTAATGCTTGTGAACGAGGACGTGGAAAATTAAATGCTTATAAATAGGGAACTTTTAAATTATTTGTTTGTTCAGAACATCCTATGCGACATTTGTTAATAATTGTATATAGGCAATATCTTTCGACATGTTTATACCGTCAAAAAATATTCTCTAACAACCACCTTAAGGTATACCGATCGACTCAAAATCACTTTTTGAGTTGATTTAACTATATTGTATTTGTCCTTGTGCACAAAGTACGTGTACAGGTCTTAGTATTAAAGATATTTCTATAAAATTTACTATGTAAATTTTGTTCGCACCAAGAACAACTGGGATTAAAATCGGTAGATTTTTTCACCTAGCCTCCACACAAATGTCCTCCTGAAATAGGACTTTATCGATCATAAATGTTCGATTAATATACGCAGCTAAACAAATTTGCATGCGGTTTAGGATGGATTTGTAGTTTTATAATGTATTTTTCATTCTTAACTAATGGTACTTGTTAATCTGTGAGGATGTTCTAATTATACCATACACCACCATAGTTGGGAGGGTATATTGGATTTGTGCTGATGTTTGTAACGCCCAGAAATAAAGTATACCGATCGACTCAATTTTGAAGATATTGCGACAAGATTTGGTACGTGATATTTTTTCGTCCCAAGGATGGATGGGATTGAAACTGGTGGAAAACGGTCTATTATTTCACCTCGCGACCATACAAATGTCCTCCCGAAATTGGGGTTTACCGATCACAAATGTTTGAATTATGCAGGCTGGTGTGAGTCACCTCACACCTTCACCCAGTGACCAATATGGTCCATTGTGATGCCTTGAATAGAATTATTTTTTGAATTATGCAAGTATCCAAACAAATTTCATCACAAATGAGTGGTAAATGAAGCCAAATTACATCTACAAATTTTGTGTAGATCCGTCCATAATTACTCGTAGCTTCCATATAAGGCCCACTTCCAAAAAACACTTTAAAGAGCATAACTATCTCAAAAATGTTGGTATCCAAATAATATTTAACGCAAATATATTTCATATGCATACAAATAATCCGGTACAATTTTATTATGATCGGTCCATAATTACTCGTAGCTCCGTTATAAGGCCCACTTCCGAAAATCTCTTTAAAATGTTGGTAATTAAATAAAATTCAACACAAATAAGTTTCTTATATATAGAAATAATGACACCTAATTTTATAATGGTCGGTTCGTAATTAGTCGAAACTCCCATATAAGGCCCACTTCCGAAAATCTCTTTAACGGTCATAAATTTCTTAAAAATGTTGGTAATTAAATAAAATTCAACACAAAAAAATTTCTTATATATAGAAATAATGACACCTAATTTTATAATGGTCGGTCCGTAATTAGTCGAAACTGCCATATAAGGCCCACTTCCGAAAATCTCTTTAACGGTCATAAATTTCTTAAAAATGTTGGTAATTAAATAAAATTCAACACAAAAAAATTTCTTATATATAGAAATAATGACACCTAATTTTATAATGGTCGGTCCGTAATTAGACGAAACTCCCATATAAGGCCCTCTCCGTAATTCAATTTAACCCCTATAAATCTTTAAAAAGTATTTGTATCGAGATAAAAATTAACACATATAATATTAATATTGACAAAAATCATGGAACTAAATTTTTGGATGATCGGTCAACAATAGGTTATATCGCCCATATAACGCACATTTCTGAAAAACTATTTTATACATATACTGGGTGTAGGGTATCATATGGTCGGGTTTGACTGACTATACTTTCTTACTTGTTCTTTATGTACCTGTCATGGACATACAATTTTTGATTTGATTCTATAATTGTTAGCCGTTCCCAATTATTGGATTCCATATGTCCAAATTGGTTTGAAGATGGATTTACACAGATCTACTTTATAATCAATGCTTAACTTTGAATTGTAATGAGTAAATGAGCTTTTGATATTTACATATAAAAATCATATATTACCTCTATAAATTTGAGACAATTGAATAATTCCATAGACTAAGTTTTGCGGTGTCATCAGCAAAGGTCGAGATTTTATTTCATAATTATATATAATCTGTATCATTATAATCTGCACTATTTTGCCATTCTTATGATCTCAGTAAATAATACAGATGATACGATTATAACAACATACGGTAGATTTTTTGGATGGATGGAGTAATTTTGTCGTTAACGGAGATTTTTTTACATTAAAGTTATTTTCGATTATCTTTTGAATATCCTCTGAACTAACTCTGATGCAGCGTTGCCATAATATTTTTTTTAACTGCAAATTTAGAAAAAAAAACTGATTTTCACGTAGAAAAACTGCACATAAAAAATTCAAAAAATTTATAAGTTATTTCATATTTTTTTTATAAAAACTTAAAAACATTACAAATTAAATACATACATACATTTGATTAATTAACAAATTAACAAAATGAAAAAACTTCACGATAACGAAAAATTGAAAACATTTTTTCTTTTTTAGTTTAAAATAATAAAATTATGTCGGATTTGTACATTTCTTTAGTAAATTTTATTGCCATTTCTGTTGATTGCATAAAATTGCTGCAATTACTGTCATTTTTTTAAAGAAAATCTTTAGTTCTTAAAATGTCACACAGTGTTGGCACTTCTAGCCAATCCTAAGGAATGGAAATAAGATTGGTGCATTAGGAATTCATTCGTAGCGGGATGGTAACTGTGCTCCTATCAAGAAGAATATAATTGTAAATCATGACGCGAACAGTCTGAACAGTCTACTGTCATTTGCAGTTCATGTATCCATCATTTGAATTCTATTGAGAAAGTACTTTCCAAATTGCACTTCTATTCACATACATACATTTGTATAAATCTATTTACAATTATGGTGCCAATTTCTAAATGTTCTTATTTATATTGGGTTGTCAAAAATAACTACTACATACGCACAATGAGTGCACATCGTTACTGTCAAATTTTGGCATATTCATGCCAAATCATTGTTGCCACTTGAGAGCCCATTATGTGAATATATTAACTATTGAATAAATCCAAATCTAATCCAACTAAAGTTTCCACTTTTTCAAATATTTGTTTTCTCCCCTTTTTGAAGTTTACACAATTGTGTACATTGTACAGACAGACAAAGGTACAGAAACATTAAGGGCATGTGTGAGTGAACGAATAAAATACTTCGGTACATTTTACATTATCCAAATTATAAATGGCAGTATGTGTCTGTGTATTTTAAATACCTTGGAGAATTCTCTTATACTGCCAATACAAGCATAATATAATAATAAACGTCTGTCTGTCTGTCTGTCTGCATGTACAATTTGTTACGAGTACTAACTCGTCCAACATTTTTTTAACAACTTATTTTTTTTTTGACCATCAGAACCAGTGTGACCATTTTAGCATTTTTGCGGCTAAATTTAGCTTATTTTATTTTGATTTAGCTGCAAAATTTTACATTTCGCATTTGGCATTTTATTTAGCATTTTTTAATAATCACCTGGGTTCTACATTTGTAAAATAAAGTGGAAGTGGAAGTGCAATTTTCATTAAGATTGTGTTCTAAATTTTGTGAAAATATTTTGACAAGTAAAATATCATTTGTCATGAATATGTTTTGCCATTTAGTAATTCAGAAGTTAAACGTATATTTAATGGAATGAGTTCTATAAGAACCAAGTACCCTACACCCAGTATATGGACAATAACAATTTTTGGATATGGGGTCTATTATGGACCGATCATTAACAAATTTGTAGCATGACTTCTGAGAATATAAATATAATTTGTGTAAAATTGTTTCTTGATATAAAGACTTTAAAAAAAATTTATGCATGTCAAATGATTTTCAGAAGTGGATCTTATGTGGGAGCTATGACTAATTATGGAGCAATCAGTATAAAAATTAGGTGTCATGATTTCTATATAAATATGTATAAATGTTTTTTGTATTGAATTGTATTTCGATACCAAAATTTGTAGAAGATTTATGGTCGTTTTGAGTGATTTTTGGAATTGGGCCTTATATGGGAGCTATGTATGACTAATTATGGAGCAATCATTATAAAATTAGACTGAATGATTTGTGTACATATGAAAAATATTTGTGTTAAATATTATTTAGATATCAACAATTTTAAGATAGTTATGCCCGTTAAGTAATTTTCGGAAGTGGACCTTCCGCTATAACTAATGGACCAATCTGCACAAAATTTTGTAGGTTTGATTAGGTTGCATATACAAATTAATTGTCAAAATTTGTTTAGATTCTTTTATAAATCACACATTTATGACCGATAAAATGTCCCCCGACATTTGTTTTGGGGCTAAGTAAAATAATGGACTGATTACCCTGAATTCTGTCCTTTATATTGGATGTGGATTAAAATTATTAAATAAATGTTTTCAAATTACAGAAGATTAAGGCCTGATTCAGCAAAACTTATAGAACATTTATCTACAAACTTGTATGAAAATCCCTCAAAAAATATTTAAATATTGAGTGATATTTAAGGTTGGACTCCTGAAGAGAACCTTAATTAGTTTTGCTTTTTTAAATCAAGTTTACCCCAAATTGCTTAAAAATATTTTAAGAAAATATTCTAAAAAATTTAGCACATTTTTTTTTTTGGCATTTTAATAAACTTATTTAGTCGCTGAACTTTTTAAAATCTGGTCACACTGATCACAACGCCGTTTATTTAACGAGTAAGTTGAATTGAATTTTCCATCATGTGTTACGAAACTGTAAATGTAAACGTTCAGAATATTTGAGCAAAAAAAAAGAAAAGAGAAAAATGAAGCACATTTAGTTACTGTGAATTATATTATGTTCAATCATTTATAAATAAAATTGTATTTGAAACAAAGAAATGGTTTTATATATTAAACTAGTCTCCAATACTAAATAGCCAGAGATCAATTACAATGCATCTACTGATTTAAATACATAACATTTCGTTGTATTTTAGTGAAAATTCGCAAAATTAGACGTTTGTTAACGTTTCTAGATCCCAGTAAAGTTTTCTCTACTTATTTCCTATTGAAAATATTCTGAATTTGTTTTCGTAAATAATATTTTCTTAATGAAATTAATTTCCAGAGTCTTTGGCGGGAATCGAACCCGCAACCCTTTGTCTTATAGTCCGGCACTCTATCGCCTAGTCTATCGGGGCACTCAATACCGTAAGGAAAACATTTGAAGAAAAAAAATATTGGTCACAAAAACAAATTAATTGAAAAAAAATATTGTTCTGTTCTTTTTATCGACATTTCTCAAGCGTTTGATAAAATGTCCCATGATGGTCTAATATTGGAAAGCTATTGGAAAGCTTTTGAGCTTAAAGAAGGAGATTTTTTAAGTTCTGCAAAACCGATTGAAGCAGGAGTACTCCAAGGAAGTATCCTGGGACCCTTCTTATAGTTGAGAAATACATCTGATATGCAACCAAACAATCGTATTCACACATCCACATTGATGTGATACTGCATGTGATATAAGCATTCTTGAAAACCCTCAAGAAGCATCTCGCTATTTGCAAGATTTTATATTTGAATTAGAGATATAGTTAAAGTTATAGAGGATAAAAGTTAATGAGCAGAAATGCACACATATAACCTTTACATTGCGTAGAGAATCATGATCAATCAATATCATAGCAATCCGAAGTCAAATACCACGGTATATACCTGAATCGTCACCTTACATGGAAATCCCATATAGATGCAAATGAAATTGAAATTAAGCCAAATTAGTTGGCTCAAGAGCAGAAACTCTAAGCTAAGTTTAGATTGCAAACTCTTACTTTTTTACAACTCAATCATAAGACCTATATGGGGTTATAGAATACAGCTATGGGGAACAGCTTTAAATGTAGACATAATTCGTAGATCCCAAAACAAATCGCTAAGAATGATCACAATTGCCCCTGTTATACAAAAAAACTAAAATATTATTACGTTTTTACCTTTTAAAAACGGTGGTTTATTTCCATATTAATTGCAAAATAAAAGCGTCGTTTATAACGAACCCGTTTAATACGAACTTTCGCCTAAAATTAACCAATTTCAAAAGTATTTCTAATAAACCATGCAATTTTTTTTCGCTTATTACGAACCCGTTTAAAGCGAACTTTCGGTTACAATGAACTTTATTTGCACGTAAAACTTGTTTATTTTTCTATTAAAACGAACCAAAATGAGGTGCTATGAAGAAAAATTATATTTTTGCACTGGCACCACTTACACGCTGTGTTTTTTTCTTATGTTCTCGATTCAGGGAATTTCCCTAAGTTTAATGTTGAAAATTGCAAAGTTACAAGATGGACTTAGTACCAAATGCAAAACAAAGAAAATGTTTTACTTTAAAAGAGAAGTGTAAAACAAAAGCAAATATGCCAAGAATTGGGCCTCAGCAAGTCAACAATTGCTACAATTTGGAAAAATAAGGCCTTGGTCCCAACTAATTTTGAACAAAACTCCTCAAACATAACAAAGGTTAAAACCCCTTGTTTCATAGAATGGTCGAGTTAAAATGGTTTACTCAGAAAAGAGACCAATGCCGTTTTACAGGCAAAAGCACAAGAATTTGAAGAAAAACTTAACTACTCCGAATTAAAGTGCAGCGAAAGTTGGATTGTTCGATTTAAAAGCGGAAAAGTTGGAGAGGCGGCTGAAGTCACTGCGGATGTGGTCAATGATTGGTAGTAAGCAAACTAAAATGACTGATTTTTTTAAAAACTAATTTTTTGTATTAAAATATCCTAATGTTTTAATAAATAGACTTATATAAATGGTTTTTTCAAGTCTTCATTTAAAGCGAACTTCGTTTAAAACGAACCATTTTGCCCAGTCCCTTCAAGTTCACTATAAGCGAAAAGTACTGTAGTTTGAAGAAAATATAACGAGTCTTTATTTATTTAAATGTACACGAAAACAATTAAAAATGAACACTCTGCTTTTTTAAACACATATATTACAGTTTAAAAACACACTTACAGTCTTATTCAGAAAAAATTAAAGTAGACTTCAAATGTACTTTAAGAAAATTTTGTATGAAAATTTTGTCTTAAAGCACACTTCAAGACTACTTTAGTTTTTATGAATACAGCAGTTAAAGTTTTAGAACACTTTGATGTTTACATAACAATGACTCACAATATACTGATAAACTTGATTGGCCCTGTTAGTCTATTTATACAGCAAACATAATTTCTGGAAGGTTCGGGGCTAAGATACTAGAATGTTCATGACTGCAAGTCTAGAATATTCAGCCAAAGTCGTTAAAACTCATTGTTCTCATATTTCTCAGCTTTGTTTAAAACAGGGTGTTCTCAATAAATTGAAACTTCTACAAATGCTAAACAAGTTGTATGTCGATAAACACGCCATCTGTTGATGAAGATGTTGTATGTAGATAAAAATGCTGTATGTTGATACCGACCGTTAAATTTAAATTGAAATACAATTTCGTAACAATATTCATAAAGACCTAAAACGTGCCATTGGTAAAAACTGAGATCCAAAAAAAGTAGAAAAATACTTAAAAAACCCATTAGCCCGCAACATATTAAATAATAGTGTCTATATTCGACTAAGAAGAAGGGATACAGCGGATCTGAGCCGAAGACAGACGCAATACATAAAATCAACATTGGGCAAACAATTTTCGACCGGCACTGGCTGGACTAAATAGTTAAAGTTCATCAGATATACTATTTGAAATACTTATTGCTAGTTCGTTTTTAATGAAGATACAAAAAATACATAGAAGTAAGACTAATTAGAGTGCAATATTCGGATGTGCCGAATTTTAAATACCCTTCACCTAAAAGTGCTAAGAAATAGAAAAACTATACTGGGCATAGGACTAGAATATTCTTATTCTGTGTTTTCTATTCAGCCTTAGTGCAAATTTTATTAGTATTTTATATATTGTTTGAAAGACAATTTCACGACCAATATAATATATTTTAAATATTTTATCCGATTCTTAAAATAATTTAGAGATTTTGTCTAATTTTCATAGCAATCTTAAGTGTAATTTAACAGTTATCCACAACTAGTCAAAAAACGGAGTATAAAACAGAGTATAAAAAAGCATAAGATATAAGGTGAGGCTTTTTTGTCTGAATTTGATCTCAAAAATATTATTTACAAGAGATTTATGAGTATATAGTAGTAGAAATGGACCAGTTATGGACTGATAGCTTCTAAATCCAGAATCCACTAATGTGATTTCTATGTATTTTAAGATTATTTTAATTGAATTTCATCGGAACAACGTTCTTTACTAGAGTTGTTGGTTGGTACGCTCGGAAGTGAACCTAACTCGGGAACTATTCCAGTAGCATAATTGCTGTATAGTTGATATTACTATGATTTCTGGATTAAAATTTTTGTTATTTATAAGAGATTTATGAGTATTAAAGTGATTTTCGAAAGAGGGCTTTATATTGTGGATACGGTCAAATATCCCAGCATACCATTCTAGGAGCGCTTCGAGAAAGGGGGCAGAAAAGAGTCCAACTGAGGAGCGTTTTCGGAGCGAAAGAAAAATTTGCTTGTTACTGTCCTGAGTCGGTACGCAGTATGACTCAGAAATTACACTTAATTATGTGTGTACCAAAGCGTTGTTGTCCTGTTATTTGTGCTTTGAACAAAAAAAAACATAGCTGTACCACACACAAGAATGATAAAAAAAAGATTACACAGAGCCCAAAAAAAACCTCATAAAAGACTCTTTTTTGACATTATCTAAGAGCTCTTGCTGACGGACCATTTTCGAACGTAATGACCCTCTTTCTGAATATATATCATATATTAGCTACAATTTGTAAACAAATTTATAAAAAATATCAAATATTAATACCAAAGTTACCTGCAAAATAAGAAATATTGTTCTGGAAATTTTGTTTGGTTAAGTTGTGTATTTTGAACGTGAGGGTATTTTACACAGACGGACATGGTTAAATCGACTTAGAATTTCATAAGGAGCAAGAAAATATATACTTTGTTGGGTCTCAGATGAATATTAAAAAAGTTTCACACTGAATAGCAAATGTATTATACCATCATTCACCACTTGTGGTTCACATACCTATACAGATATCATGAGACCTAATTTTAAACCTATCGGTCCATAAGTAGTCAAAGCTCTCATATAAAATCCCTGTCGAAAATCAAGATAAAATTTAACACAAAGAATATTTATATGCACAGAAGTCATGCCACTACATTTTCGGATGATCAGTCCATAATAGGTTCCATATAACGCCCATTTCTGAAAAACTGTTTTTACACAAATAGTGGGTGTTGGGTATTATTTGGACAGGCTTGACCGACTATACTTTCTTTCTTGTTAAGAATTACGGTTGTACTTGTAGAGCGATACACGAAAAACTTTGTCTCGCTTTCACTTCTAATGCAACGAGTCGAATTAATTAATTCTTCTAACAACTGGCATTTTTCAATTTATTAACAAAATGTTTGTGTTCGGAAACCTATGATTAGCAAAAGTTTTACTATTCAACAAATAAACGTTTAATAAAATAACTATATTTTGAATATATATGAATTGTCACAAAAACTTAGCAACTAAACAAAATATTTTCTTTTTTCGCATTTAACTAGAAACTTTCTCTGCTTGTATTAATTTAGTTATGCACGATGTTGTTCAGCACCACCAGCCACAGTTGCCATGACAGTCAATTGATATGTTGTACGTGCAGTCCGGCTGGTAGACAGGATACCAGTCGCTAGGTAGCCATTCACTCACTTATCCACTCACTCTGTGAGAAATTATACAAATAAATATCATCAGATACGAGTACTTGTGCTACATATATTCGTTTAACTAACTCTGTACCAAATAACCAATCAACCACCACATTAAATGTATTTAACGTTTCACCACTCTTTGCTAATAATGAGCAAATATTTACCAGCAACATGTTGTAAAGTTATCAACGCATACTACAATCACACAGGCTTCAGGTTTCCATCACAATCAATGAATAGACACGGGAACACTGAAGACCAGACCAGAACTGTGATAGCTTAAATAAAATTTATTCCGATTGCGATGAGATAATGAACGAAGGAAACATATTGCTTAAATAATAAAATCATTTTTGCTTAAAGACACATTTATGCCCAGCAACTCAAATGATGTACATACTACTTTATATATCCGATTACAATGCATTGTGGCATTACGAGCTACTCAGCATTAGGCTGATTCAGCTTGCAAAAACATCGAAATCATAAACTCTAAAAGATTTTTTTACGTCACCACAAACTGACACATGTATACATATTATGTTCAAATATTATTAATTACCAACATACGAGTATATACAGAATAATAACATAATAAATATCTGCAACACTGTTTAGATCTATCTTTTCTTGAAGGCCAAATAAACATACAGCTACAATCTATTTTCTAGGTTTTTTTTTTTAAAGTTAGAAAGCACAAATACAAAATGCATCAACAAATACCTCTTATAATACCTTTGAACACTTTTTGCTTTCAAGCCACATAAAAATTTATATTTTTGAATTATTGTCCTTTAACATAATTTAACTAATATGTATGGAAATAAACTTTAGTTTAAGTCTTACAAGTAACTTATTTTTAGTTCGATTTATATATTTTTTTTAATGGATTGTGTTCAAATGTGCCCCCCTTTGATCGGCAATTTGTTCTTGTAGCGTTTATGTCCAAAAATAACATTATATTAGTTATATTTTTTATATATATAATAAAGTCGATTTATTTATTAAGAAAAACATTAACAATTAAAAAATAAAAAAATTCAGATCAAATATAAGTTTTATATTATTAAGACGGAAAAGGCCTTGCGAATTCAGGTGACATTACATTTTACTTTAAAGCATCATGATCAGCATTGGATTCATCATTTTCAGAAAATCAGAGAGAATCAACAGTGTTTGGTACTTCGGTTGATAAATTAAAATGTTCAAAGGTGCCCCCTTTTTTTTTGTTGAACCCTGAACTGGCTTGCCATTTCACGGAAATTTATAATAAATATTTTTTTTTTACATAAATATAAAATAACTTACCTTAATTTTGTTTGAAATGAATTTTGGACTAAATTTCTTTCACGAAAGAAAACGATCACTGAATACTTCTTACACTCTTACAAAAAATAATAAAAAAATTTACAATGGCACTGCGAAAACTTGTTCACCCAACAACATTCGGTCGACGACTGAAAAAACTAGCAAAAGTTGTTGACGTTGCTAGAAAACAAGGTTGTTGTGTGAAAAACTCGGTTAAGGATCGGAAAAAATGTTAAACTGAGATTTTATCAACATTCTTCAAAGGTGCCCCGTGTTCAAACGTGAGTAAAAATGAAAAAATTTTAAATATTACTAAATAAAAAAGACAAAATAATATCTTTTAATATTAGTCTATCAACATTTCGATCAAACAATGTTTATAAGCGTTTGAAAGAAATTGGAATGAATGTGTTTCCAAGTACATCAATTTGTTTCCAAGTATACTGCATGGAATATATCGCTTTCGCTTTTCAGAAGTATTGTAGAAAATCAGAGCGTCTCATGTATGTACGTACCTTAGTATGCAGTGGTAGGCAATCGCTTGTACGCAACATGTTTTCTCTTCTTTTTAAAGAAAATTTAAGGATTTTTTTATACATATATTTTATTGCAACGCGAATTGGCTACATCATAATTAATAAATTATGAAATAATAGTGTAAATAGTGTAAAACAAATTAATTATTTTAGGTATTTATAATTTTAATGTCTATTTTATTTCCCATCATCCTTGTTACCAGTGTTGCCAGGAGCCGGAGAAAAAAGAAGCTATATGGTTTTAAAAAAAAGCCAGAAAAAGATAAATATGTACATTTGAAAAGAAGGCTAAATAAAGGCCAACACAATTATAATTCGTATTTTTGGTTTTTCGAATTAAAAGTAAAATTAACTTAAAGTAATAAAATTTCAAAGTACATCAAGTATAAAACATGTAACGGGCGATTCTATTCTAGACAACTTTTAACTTCAATTTTCAAATCACACTATTTGATAATTTTTTTTGATGCAAATTTAAAGTAAAATATCTAATTATTTTATAGTAATATAATTTTCTTTTAGATATAAATTTGTTGTGCACTTCGAAGCATTAAGATTCATAGATTTGGCGCGAACAGAAAATGGATTCATGTTGCACCCGTCATGACTTAAAGAGCAAATTTTTTATTATTGGATTATATTTCTCTACGATGTTTGATTTGATAATCATCGTCTGATATCTCATTTTTCACAATAAAAAATAATAATACAATAAAAGTTTAAAAATTAACAGAGTTTTGTGTTTTTGTGGTATGATCTTATGAAAGTTGGCCGATTTGGTTGCACGCGTCATGCACTTTAAAGCTCTCTCGTATCGAAAATTATTTCGATACCGAAATTATGATAAAATGTACTAAATTTCTTGCTCGATATCGAATGCCATAATCTCAAATAAGAAAATTACGATACATTTTACTCGATATCGAATGCGGTAATTTGGCCCCTGTTAATTGATTTAAATAGCAAATTTTGAAGATGCCCAAAAAGTTTGCTGTTTAACTAATTTAATAATATTCAATCGGGTTCTAACATGGAATCTCGTCGTATGATAAGCTTTATATTTTGACTTGATAAGTCTTAGATGATAAAGAATGAAATAAGATCCACCCAACAAATTTCTAAGAGTACAATTAAATATTTTTTGGATTTTTATAATAATTATAATAGGTAATATTAATTCATATTATTTGCTTTGTTTTCAAAGCTAATAATATAACCACCGCTTTGCTAAAAGGTAGTACTAAAAAGCTAAATATTTACAAAATACAATGTACATATTTAACTTTTTCAACTTTTTAAAATACAAAATTTATTTAACTTTTAAACTTTTACAAATCTCTCTCGTATATTGTTCAAATTTATATGAAAACTGTGCCTAATGTCTTTAAAAATTTTGAAGTGAAGTTTGTACGTTAAATAGGCTGTTTTAAAAATTAAAAAAAAAAGTTAAAAAAGCCAGAAGCTAAAACATAAATTTAGAGGCTATTTACCAAAGGCAAAATCTAGCCTCAAAAAGGCTAAGCTGACAACACTGCTTGTAACATCTGATTTCCTCATCTATCATGAGATGAAGAATTACAATATCATCAAAGAATACAACCCATTTTACCCATTTTATTGCCAATGTGCACACAGTCTAAAGATATCCAGTAATCCTTAATTAATACGGAAAGTTTTTGATGCAAATAAACATTTATAAAAACTAAGTAAACAATGTTTAGTTTAAAATCGCAAATACATATTTGCTCAGAATGTTGCTCTGCTCTGCTTAAATTGGATAGCGTTATGGATCACAACAAGGCTTCCATATATTCCATATATTATAGGACCAGTCTACTCAGATGTCTGGCAATACTGCAGGCACAGAACACAAACATGATGACGGCACATGTTGTATAATTTAACTCATCAAATAAATTATGAATAAATTTTCAATGCGAATAAGGCCGGGAAATCCAAAGACAAATGACACTTACTCAATCATAGCCAAAAACCTTAATACTTATTTAAACGTACATCTACATATGTATGTAGGTACTTGCATATATGAACACTCACAAGCATGCGTTAACATGGACATGGACAGACTCTTACATATGTACGTAGGTTTGGAGTATCATGGTAATTATGGTTGACTTTAGCAAAATGAATTTCCCACTAGTCTGATAGAGTAAGATTTAAGGCTCAAGCCTATTGTATGCCCGAAAATGAAATGGTCACGTGTCATGTTGTATTGTTTAAAAGCTTTGTGATTGTGAATTATGATCTACACATGCACACTCAAATCCACACTCACATACACACGCTCTCTAACGTTTACAGGCTCATCGAAAGTTTTCCTGTTGTACAATGCTGTTTGTGATGCCATGTGCAGTTGTGTTAGTTGTAGATGGATGTCATAAAAACGGCAACCGTCAGCACAGGAAGTGCCAATAAGAACTTGTCAATATTGTCTGATTATCAACGGGCACTTGCAGCACACAACAACCAAGAGTGTAGCAGAAATAAATAGAAATACATACATACATACTTACAATCTGAAATAAAAATATAAAAAAACCCTGACACATCTTTCGTAAGCATTTCATTCGAACCAGAATAATATCATGTTGCATTGTTGTAGCTAAATTATCGATGTTCAAACACTGGTGAAGTATCAGCAGAAGTAGCAATTTAAGCAGTAGTAAGCATCAGTTGTTAAATAATCAACCCCTAATGAAAACGGAAGAATAAACATTACAACCGATGTGATTTTATAATGTTGTATTGATATTGACAGGAAAACTTCCATAAATTTTTCAATTCGAACCATTCGGCATAAGAAACTGCCAATAGTAATAATTACAATGGTGATGATGTCATTGCTATCTGAACATCCGTTCGTTTTTCAAATCTCTAAAAAATTTACTGCAAATTTCATTGGTCTGTCTTATTAATGTTTGAACGTATTTTTGGAAATTTCTACTATTACTTTACATAAACTGTATACGTCAAATCAAGTCAAGGCAAGTATTTTTGGATGAGAAGGGAAATGAGAATAAAAGTGATACTAACTAATAGTCAATGTTCTTATTTCCTTTTATTTTTTTTTTTCTTTCATGCATGTTGATTTGCATTAAAATGTACGAAAATTGAATTGTCGTTTGTGAATGAAATGGCAAGTTCAATAGAGAATTGATCTGAAACTGAAGAGTATGAAACAAGACTAACTTGTGGGAACGAAATATCTAGCAAGTAATAACAATTCCTAGAGGAAAAATTTGCAAAAGAATTGAAAAAATTATTCCAAATTATTTTTAATCAGTTAATTTTTTTTCTTTATTTATTAACGTATTTGGGTCAATTAAAAAAAACGCAATTTTTGTGTCCCCGCACTTTACACTACTATTTTAGTTAAAAAAAAACAAAAACAAAAATATGAGAGTGATCAGCTTCCATACAAAAGAATTTTTAGTAAACAAAATAAAATAAAATCAAGAAAAAAGTAAATATGCAACATTTAATAAAAATATTCGAATTATTGTGTTTCTGCTGTTTTGATTTGTTATACTCCTCAAAATTTAATTAGTGCGAATTTAGCGTTGCATTGAGCATCACTTTTTTATAAGTCAAGTAATATTAGTTTTCAATTTCAAGTTTAAATAAAGTAAATAACGTAAGGAAAGTACAAACTTTAATTATTACAAAAGTGAAAAAGCGGAAAAAAAATTATTAAAAAAAGTGTGCATTTGCGTAGTATTTGGGAACTCCATGGTAAGGGCGCGATAAAATTTCTTGAGCATCACGCTAATTTTTTTAAAATTGAATATATTAAATGTAAAAACTTGACAATCATTGTTACATGTTTTTTTTATAATTTGTGAATTTGATAAATAAAAAAAAACCAAAATAGGCAAATATTTCATGAGCATCACTTTTGAAATATATTGCTTCATAGCTTAAAATGCTTAATTTTAATTTTATTTTTTAATTTTCAAGAGCAAAACAACAAAATTAACGGCGGCTGAAAGAGCACGGAAATATCGAGAGAAAATAAAGCTCGATAAATCGCGTAATGACGAATATAAAAGAAAGAAGAAAGAAAGGTATAATCGTGGTATATTTGAGTTTAATTTTTATTTTTACTGACTGATTCTGTTTTTGCCACAAAATTAATTCGAAAGTGGTAAAAATGATTGAGAATGAAAAAAAAAATAAAGCCTCTTGTCATATCATGAAGTTTATACAGATTCAGAATAAGAATTCGAATGAAAATTTATAAATTAAATTAAGTTAAGTTATTGTTGTGCGTCAAATATTTACATATGTGTATAAGTTTCTTCAAGAATTACTTCCTTTTTTCCATTTTTGTTAAAGACATCAAAGAATATGTACATGTTTAGTTTTGTATGAAATTTTTTGTTTTTTGAAGAATTTTTGTTTTTTTATTTACTTTTTTAAAAGAATAAACTTTTTTCGTTAAACTGTAGATTTGGCATTATTTCTTGTTTACGCGCAACAAAATCTCTTGATCTTCACAAAATATCTTGAGCGTCACACTTAGTTTTTTTTCCTTAAAACGCTTATAATTGCAGTTTTTTTAAATACATTGTTACAAGCCAATTACTTTGCAAGTAACCTCTAAGCTCAAGTCTTTTTTTAAACAAAAATTAACATATTTTCATCTTAAAATTTTAAAATAACTAGTCACTTTAAAAAAAAATTAAAAATCAAGTTGAATCGTGATTTTTTGTTTATAACCGAAAAGATGATTTTCGCAAAAGTCAATCTTGAGAAACAAAAGAACATCATAGTAAGCTTGAATTTCAAATATTTTTGAATTTTTAGCGATTTTTTATACATATTTGGTGTGTGTCGCTCAAGATAGAAATCATAAAAACCTAAAAAAAATCCAAAAATATTGATTTTTTTGAGAGCCTAAAAGTACCGCCGGATTCTTCATCAATTTCTATATAAAATGGCCACTCTTACAGTGCGTTTTTTTTTGAAATTGACCCATTTAAAAATTTAATTATTACTTATTTATTATACCCTACACCACCATAGAGGGGAGGGTATATTGGATTTGTGCATATGTTTGTAACGTCCAGAAATATTGATCCAACACCCACCTTAAAGTATACCGATCGATTTTGAATTACTTTCTGGCTCGATTTAACAATGTCCGTCCGTCCCTCTGGCTGTCCATGTAAAGCTTGTGCGCAGAGTACAGGTCGCAATTTTGAAGATATTCCGATAAAATTTGGTACGTAATATTTTTTCGGCTCAAGGATGGATGGGATTGAAACTGGTCGAAATCCGTCCATTATTTCACCTGGCCCCCATACAAATGTCCTCCCGAAATTGGGGTTTACTGGTCATAAATCTTTGAATTATGCAAGTATGCAAACAATTTTCAGTAAAAATGAGTAATAAATGCAGTTAAATCACATCTACAAATTTCGTGAAGATCGGCCCATAATTAGTCGTATGGGAGCTGGGATAAGGCCCACTTCCGAAAATCACTTAAAAGAGCATAACTCTCTTACAAATGTTGGTATTCAAATAATATTGGAAACAAATATGTTTCGTGTATATACATATAATATGGTAGAATTTTATGACGAGCGGTCAATAATTAGTCGTAGCTTCCATAAATGGCCCACTTCCGAAAATCACTTTAACGACCATAAATTTCGTAAGAATGTTGGTAATCAAATAAAATTCTACACAAATAATATACAGAAATGATGACACCTAATTTTATAATGGTCGGTCCGTAATTAGTCGAAACTCCCATATAAGACCCTCCCCGTAATCAACTTTAACCCCCATAAATCTTTTAAAAGTATTTATATCGATATAAAGTTTAACATACACACTATTTATAATCACAGAAATCATGACACTAAATTTTTGGATGATCGGTCTACAATAGGTCATATTTCCCATATATCGCACATTTATGAAAACCTTTTTTATACACATACTGGGTGTAGGGTATTATATGGTCGGCCTTGACCGATTATACTTTCTTACTTGTTATTCAAATGTCATAATTCTTATATACCCTCAATCAAGATATTGTTGAAATTACACAAACTACCTCATATATGAATATGAGGTAATTATATATGCATGTTTGTATGTATATAGACTATTTCGACGTTATTCTCACTTACAAAAAAACAAATGCTGAAAATCTGAAAACTTTTTGAGGTTTCAGACTTTATTTAAATTTGAGTTTTCTGTCAATGTAGCAGTATTTTCAAAATATTTATATACATATGTATGGTACATATATACATAAGTACATATATTAAATATTGAAAAAATCCAATTAAAATCAGCCTTTTTGGAAACGCAATTTGATCGATTCTAATAAATACTAAATTAGGATTAGAAATATAAAGTTTAACAGATGTCCCTAATATGGTAGCATCAGAACAGATTTGAAATTGGCGATTTTTTTTGCAATTGCGATATCTGAAGTCAAAATTGTCCAGGACAATAAATTCTAAATTCTTCACTAAAAATAAATAAAATTTTGTCCTTAAGAACAATTTCTATATTCTATAGGACCACAACTATTTGCTGAACCATACATATCTGTGTTAGAAATTTCATCTATCGGATGTGGGCCTTATATGGAAGTAATTATACAGTGATTGATGTTTTTTAGGCTTATATTCGTTGAACTTCGTCTCTATTATGTTACAAGTAAGAGTGCTATATTCGGCTATGCCGAATCTTATATACCCTTCACCTTTGTTGTGGATGCATAATTGTATTATATACATACATATATATATTATATTGTTACGTTTTTACCTTTTAAAAACGGTGGTTTATTTCCTTTAAATAAACCGGATACTTTTGAATTGCAAAATAAAAGTGTCAAGTAGTTTGAAGAAATTATAACGAGTCTTTATTTATTTAAATGTACACAAACACAATTAAAAAAAGGGTATAATATTATATATTCATATGAACACACTGTCTTTTTACACACTTGAGCTGGAGGTCCACACCAAGCGTCTATGCGTTTCACGCGTTTTAGCCACTGTCAAAAAAGTAGAATCAATGTAGTTGTATGAGTTAAGTTACACACTTAAAAGCGTAGGACGCTCTGACGCTTGAAACGCGAAAAGTTCGTTAACTTCTACTTTTGAACGCGATACACGCGTCACAGCTGACTTTGACAAATGCAAATCAAATTTATTTTAAAGATGATGTCACCAGAAAACATGACAGTTGAAATAACATTTTTTATATGAGTGTGACAAACAAACCGATTAAAAACTTCATATAAAAAAAATCAGCTGGGTATACGGCATCACCTCCAAAAGTACATACATACATATAAAAAAAAATATTGACGCGAAAAATCTTCGCATGTAACTTGAAATGCCTGACGCTTAACACGTTTAGAAAGCTTATATCTCCGTTATTTATGGACGGATTTTGCTGATTTTAAATAGCAAACTTCTTCTTGATTTCAACGTCCAGACAGACGGACATTAAGCCAGCCGATATTTATAGGGATCCAGAATATATATACTTTATAGGGTCGGAAAATTATATTGTGGAAATTACAAACGGAATGACAGACTTATATACCCTTCTCATGAACGTGAAGGGTACATATAAAAATATAAATATATCATTGTATAATTTGTTTAGCCTTAATACCAAATGGCTTAAGATAATGATAAACATTTCTGTTTTGGACGTACGAGTGTTTTACACAGTCATAGCTAAACCTCATTCACAAGTTTTTATACCGTACACCAAAAGTATTAGTCCAACACCCACCTTAAGGTATACCGATCGACAGAGAATCACTTACAAAATGCGGCTTTATCGGTCATAAATGTATCAAAATGAATTTCGATACAAATAAGTTGCATATGAAATCTAATCACACCTACAACCTTTGTGTAGATCGATCGGTCCATAATTAGTCAAAGCTCTCATAATGTGGGCCTTCATTTGAACATTACTTCAACATGTATAAATCTTTTAAAAGTATTTCTATCGAGATAAAATTGAACACAAACAATATCTATATGCTCAGAAGTCATGTCACACAGCTTTTGGATGGTCAGTCCATAATAGGCCACAGCTCCCATATAGCGCCAATTTCTGAAACATTATTTTTGCACATATACTGAGTATAGGGTATTACCGATTATACTTTCTTACTTCATTTGGTTGAATCTACCTTTACATAAATCCATTTATTTTTATCAAATTTTGATTATATTAATTATGTGTTTTATTTTCATCACATTTCTTTCAAAATTGCAACTTGTAATCTCATTTCAATTTTTTTTGTTTATTTTTAAAAGTAATTATTAAAATGATTAATGATTAGCAAAATGTATCTGTATTGAAATTATTATCTTCTGAACATGATGACCGTATAAATGTTCAGAATCAAATATCATTGGATTTTTTCTTTTTATCTTTGCAAATATTTAAAAAATAGCATCTTGAAAAATTATCGTTTTATTTTCTTATCTACTTTTTTTTTTGACGTTCTTTTTTATAAAAACTAACACAATTTTCAATTAAAATTTGTGCATTTTGTATATTTTTCACAATAGTTACCAAAAGTAACCAACTTTAAAATTTTGTGAAATATGAAAATAATTGTCAGGGATTCAAACTTTTCAAATTGTTTGGCTAAAGCTGAGAATTTTTGACATTTTTAAATTAATTAAATTTTAATAATAAGTTATTATTGCTGTAAATCTACTACATATAAATAAAAACCAGGAATAATTAAGTGTTTGTACACGAGATTTTAAACTAAATTTACTTAAAATTATTTTTAATACTTATTACTTTTTAAATCATATTTCTTAATTTGTAATTGTAATTGTAATTGTAATTGTAATTTTGTAATTTTCATATTTTTCGTTTATGTATGTATAAATCTTAGGCCCCTATTATGAGCTGCATTCGACAATCGATATTCGTATCGATTTTGTATTATGAGTTGGCATCGCTGTCGAAAATTTCGTTGTTCAACGAATTTTTTATCGAACACAAATTTGCTTTCGACGCTGTATAAAACTGTGCAAAATTTATTTAAAATGTACGAATTTGTTTGTTTTTTTGGTTTTGGTCAACCAAATACTACTTGTAAATTACTTTTGTTAATATCCTGCAGGAAGATCCTCTGTTGGCACAATGTATTTGCTCTAAAGTTCAGGCAGCCAAAAAATGGGAGGGCATTGCACAGAAGCTTAATTCCACTCATCAGACGAATCATTAAACCATAATTCCGTGGTGGTCATTTCAAATTTAATTTATTTTTCTTTAAGAATTTCTAAACAAATATGGCGCCAGCTGATAGAAACGTACTATTGTGAATAACCAAAAAAGAGTGATTTTCACAATAGCGTTTTTTCATCGAATGTGCACCATAATACAAAATGAAAATTCGTTCGATAAGCATTTTCGACCACAGTCGAAAATCGTATTTTGCTCATAATAGGCACCTTAAAAAAAGAATCAAACATTTAAAACATTTTTTAAAACATTTATTTTTTGAAAGTCGTCGTCTGTCTGGAGAATTATTAAAATAAAATAAATAATTCAGCAAAGTGTGCGTATTAGGTGGACAAGATCCAGTCATTTCTTAAATTAAAGAATGCTATGAAAGGGAGCTGATAAAGCGCTTGTTTCACATTTTTACATTTATTTGTAGATGTTTGAAACTCTATTAAGGTTGCAGTTGGTACATGAGCATTCTGTATGAACAGCCATTATCTATAAATTTTACGCATTTCAAAGTTAATCAACGATTTTGATGGCATTGATAAATAACCTAAAAACCTTCCAAAAATATAAAATCGAACAATACAATACAATAATGCGAAAGACTGAAAACTTCAGTCCACTAAAATAACATTAGTTATTTTAAAAGCACAAATTTAAAAAAAAACAAATTCTGTTAGACGAACTTAAAATATTATTTTATTTCTATAAAATATAATTCTATTATTTATTAAAAAATTATCTGAAAATCTCCTTAATGCTAATTTTTTAGGCCTTTTATAAATTCCCGGGAATTCCGGAAAATGAAATGTTTCCTTCTCTTTACTCGGGAAAAAAAAGTCCGGAAATCCTATTTGATTTGAATTTTAACAAAAACAAAAAGTGGAGAAATGTGTAACTACCGGGTCAAGAATTATTTTTTTAGTATTTTCATTCAATACTCAAAAAGACTAATAATTATGTACGAGTATTGTTTAATACTGGGATAAGGGATATCCAAGATTAAAGAAGGAAACAGAATTGGACCTGCAAGCAACTGGACGAGAGAGGGATACACTATTACTTATATCACTACCACATAGCCTCCGGAAGAGGGACAGAAGAGCGTGTTCGGATGCGAGTATAAAGGAAAGAGACATGGGCAGGAGGGGATTCCTGGAGATTCTACGTTTGGAAATAAAACAGCTATACTGGTTTAAATTCACAGTACTTACATAGGTATTGTATTTTTGTACTTATTTTAAATATACAAGATATATATATACTTAGGGATGAGAAAAGGAATATATTTTTTAAGCGTTGATTGAGGAGCTGGAGGATGTCCTGGTAGTTACAGCAGCCAATAGCGAACTGAACTCGACAGAGTTAAAAACTCTTTTTCTACCGCCAAAACAAAGAAAAACGCGGCGAATATTCAACCGGTAGAAAAACAAAAGAGTAATAATTCACGATATGCATAATTCACGATATAGGGAACGAGTCAGAGCCGGAAATTTAGAAAAAAATATATATATATTTTTGTTTTAAAGAAGTGCTTTAAACATCCTGCAGCCCCTTGATCAACAAGATCAACGATATTAAAGATTTTTGGCTAAACGTTCAAGAGCTCTTAAGGCTCCCATTAAGATGCGCTTTGGATTCGGAGTTGGACCCCTGGGGGTCGGGGTTGGATTCCTGGACTGAAGCCTGGAAGGTTGGTTGCTGCTACGGGTGCGCCGTGCTGGACGGCGGTATGGGCCGAGGCGTTCATTTACCTTGGATTGACGTGACCGCGATGAGGTACGAATATCACTGCTGACACTCCTCTGGCGGGCTGTTGGTGCAGGTGCACGTTGGCGTGATGTCGGAGTAACGTTACGGCTCACTCTCTCTTGGTTACTGGCTTGTGCCCCGGGGGACAAGTGAAGCAGAGTGTGGTGTGCCCAACCACATTTTTGGCACACATCGGCCGAGGTGCAGTCGTCAGTAGCATGAGACCTGGCCAGGCAATTTTTGCAGTAGCCATGGATGCGGACTTGATGCCTGCGTTCCGGCCCATTCATGCTTAAAAACCTTCTGCAAAACCGTAGTGCGTGGAACCGGGAGCAGACACGGCACTGATGGACGTCGGAATTTCCTGGAGCCCTGTGAAGAAACATAATGTTAATAAAAAGAGCTTGTACAAAAGAATCCTGATTAAAAGTGTTAGTGAAAGGGGGAAAAAATAGGGGGGTGAGGGTAGGTAAAAGGGCACAGTCGGGGTATATGAAAGAGAGGAATTTGGGTAACAGCTTTCCCATTTTTACTTATCATCTACGGTATGGACCGGCAGAATGCACAGTTTGACGATTGGCCTAGTGATTATTCCCCCTTGCGTCTTCAAGTCCGCAACGCGGACATTACCATCATTACCCGCATATATTCTGGTAACACGGCCCAATCGCCACTCGTTTGGAGGGAGCAGATCGTCTTTTATTACGGCGAGTTGACCCACGGTAATGTTCTTCTCCGAATTCCGCCATTTATACCTCTTTTGTATTTCCTTTAGATACTCATCTTTCCATCTCCGAGCGAACTGATGGTGTAACACTTTCACTCTCTCCCAGCGATCCCTCAAGGTGAGCGTTTCCGTGAAGGTTTCGGGCGCGGCTACCAGGGGAGCCCCACGAAGGAAGTGACCGGGAGTAAGGGCTAACAGCTCATTGGGGTCGTCTGCCATGGGAGATAAGGGTCTCGAGTTGAGAATTGCTTCGATGCGAGTTAAGAGCGTGGTGAACTCCTCGAAGGTGTATTTATTATTCTGGGCGACCTTTTTAAAATGCTTCTTGAAGGATTTGACACCAGCCTCCCACAACCCTCCCATATGGGGTGCATTCGGGGGGATAAAGTTCCACTGGAAACCGTGAGAAGAGTACTTCTCAACCACTTCGTTGGCTGCCTTACCAACAAACTCCTCATATTCTTGACGAAGAGCCCGTTCTGCCCCAACAAAATTAGTTCCATTGTCGGACATAACTCTTTTTGGCAGGCCACGTCGGCCTACAAACCTAGTGAAGGCAGCTCGAAAGGCCTTGGTAGAGAGATCGGAGCATAATTCGAGGTGTATAGCCTTCGTGCAAAAACACACAAACACGCAAACATACCCTTTCTGGTAAGGGGCATTTCTCAACATAGAGGTTTTTATGGAGAAAGGTCCTGCAAAGTCTAGCCCAGTATTAGTGAAGGGTAAGGAAAATGAGCTTCGTTCCCGGGGTAGGGCACCCATCAATTGGGACTGCACTCTTTGCTTATAACGTATACAGGTTACACAATTTCTAATGCAGAGCCTAATAGCTGATCTTAATCGGGGAACGAAGTACTCTCCTCTCACCGCTCGCAACATTAAGTTGATTTCTGCGTGCATAAGGACCCTATGCACAAAATCGACGAGCAGTCTACAGAAGACTGAATTGGCCGGGAGAATAATAGGGTGTCTTTCCTTATAAGGTAAGGTAGAGTTAGAAATTCTACCGTTGGCTCGAACAACATTATCTTGATCTAAAAAAGGGTTCAACGGGTGGAGAGAACTTTTGTTACTCACGCTCTGTTGTTTAATAAGGGATTCGAACTCTCGAGGGTAATGCGTAATTTGAGCAACGGAAATAAGCTTATTTTTTGTTCTCAAAAACTCTTCGTTAGTAATATACGAGCTGCGTTTAATCATGCAGGATACTGCCTCGACAGAAGATAACTCTTGGGTCTGGGATGCGAGCTTAAGTGGAGATTTCTTAACCGTCTGTAACCGTTTCCTGGTTGCACGTATAAACCGAAGCGCATAAGTCATGACCCTTACAGCCTTATCCCATTCTGAGAAGCGGTTAAGTATGTCTTCACCGCCAGTAAACAGATGAAGCACGTTTACCCTCTGTTTCAATTCAAGGGAACTTTCGTTAATTGTTATGGGCTTTGGCCATTCTTCGGGGGGTCCCTGTAGCCAAGATGGCCCCCTCCACCATAAGGAGCTATTTAGTAGTTGTTCAGTGTCGCAACCACGGGAGCCCAAGTCGGCTGGATTATCAGCCGACCTAACATGACGCCAAGAGGAGTACCCTACATTTCGGATAATTTGTGCCGTGCGGTTGGCAACATAAGTTCTCCAAGTATTCGGAGGTTTTCCCAACCAACTGAGAACAATCGACGAATCTGACCAGAGAAAGACCTCATTCTTCTTACAAGGCAGTGAGTTCACAAGGTGCCTTACTAACTTCGACAATAAAAGAGCTCCACAAAGTTCCAGCCGTGGGAGACTAACCGGACTAATAGGAGCAACTTTTGTTTTTGCGGCGAACAAATGAGATTTTATTCCCGCCGCAGACTGTATCCGAAAATATACGACTGCGCAATAAGCCTTCTCTGATGCATCGCAAAAGCCGTGAATTTGTGTTGGTAGGGTAGGGGAAAAATCAATCCAACGCGGAATGTTCAGCTTAGAGACCGAGGGAATGTTCTGAACAAAACCGTTCCATTTTGCTAATGTACTGGGTTTCACATTGTCATCCCAACCCGTCCCCTCTAGCCAGAGCTGTTGCAGAAGAATTTTAGCTTGAATGACAATTGGCGATATCCAACCAGCTGGGTCGAAAAGTTTGGCCACATTAGACAGAATTTGTCTTTTCGTAATTGAGTCACTTGGACTAATGGGATCAATAGTGTAAGAAAATTTATCAGTTAATGCATTCCATTGAATGCCAAGAGTTTTTGTGGTGCTTGCCTCTCTGAGCTTGAGAAACTCTGAATCTAAAATATCATCGTTTGGGACTGACGCTAGAATCTTTGGGCTATTAGACGTGATCTTTTTCAATGCAAACCCCGCGGATTTTAAAGAGCTAATAACCTGAGACAAAGAATCAACCGCGGAATCTACACTATGTGCACCAGATAAGATATCATCCACATACGCTTCATGGTTGAGAATATGGCTTGCTTTTGGAAAAATATTTTCAGAGTCGTGAGCCAATTGAATTAGGGTTCTGATAGCCAAATATGGAGCGCAATTGACTCCGAACGTAACGGTTTTCAAAGCGAAATCTTGTATGGGAGATTTTGGGTTTTGGCGAAAGAGAATTCGCTGAAATTGTATGTCATCCTCATGAACGAGAATTTGACGATACATTTTCTCAATATCACCGTTGAAGACATATTTGTATAGTCGCCAGTTCAGGACTAAGGTCATTAAGTCAGCTTGTAAGGTAGGACCTACGTGAAGTACATCATTGAGAGACAATCCTGAACTTGTTCTTTTGGAAGCGTTGAACACTACTCTGACCTTAGTGCTACGACTCTCGGGCTTAAGAACTGCGTGATGCGGCAAATAAAAGGAATTATAGCCGCCTATAGATATGTTTTCGAACGAGGTCGTCGGTTCCATGTGGTTCAGTGATATATATTCTTTTAGAACATTGTAGTAAACGTTTCCGAGTTCACCCTTTTTTCCCAGCGATTGTTCTAAATTGCGGTATTGAGCCATTGCTGCAGGTCGGGAAGAGCCTAGACGCAGACCTTGGGAAAACTCTGATTTAAACGGCAGCTTCACTACATAACGACCCTCACTATTACGAAACGTGGTTTGCTTATACAGTGTCTCACAAAACTCTTCTTCTTTTGAAAGAGGACGTTGATACGGGACTTCTTCCTCCTCCCAAAATTTCCTAAGTTGCTCACTAATTGGGTCTCTTGAAATTTCACTCGCCTCAATTGAGAACGAACGGCATGTTTCTATGCCGACCGGACCACTAACAATCCAACCAAAGATTGTCTCCTGTGCCATTAGGGACTGGGCAACAGTTTTGAGTCCTTCGAGAAGAATTCGAGGAAGAAAATTACTTCCAATGAGCAAGTCGACGTGACTGGGTACACAAAAATCTGGGTCAGCGAGATCAAGATTCTCTAGCTCTGACAAGGGTATATCAGACTTCGATATAGAATATTTAGGCAACATGCGGGTTATTTTTGGAACAACAATTGCCTTTACAGATACCAAACGGGTGTGTTTAACCGAATATAGGTTTAATCTGCACAAAGAGTTGGAATTCCCTACCACCTCTCCGCCTATTCCATGTATTTGAAAAAATTTTCTCTCTGTCGGCAGCATTAATTGCTGTTGAAGCCTTTTTGAAATAAATGTCCTCTCTGATCCTTGATCCAGAAAAGCACGAGCTTTAAAGTTTTCCCCTTGGTGCCTTATTTGGACCATTGCAGTGGGAAGCAAGACATTTTCCCCACATGATCTGTCACGGGTCTGCACGACGTGAGCGGCCGCCGATCGAGAAGTGTTCGCTCTGGTTTGTGCCGAGGTACTTGGATTAGTGTCGAGGGGTATAGAGTTTTGGTTGTTCACCAAAGGCTTAGGAAAGTGTAAAAGAGAATGATGATTCTTTTGACATTGAGAGCATGAGTACTTGCTCGGGCAGTCTTTTCGCAGGTGACTGTATGCTAAACAGTTGATGCATATCTTGTTATCTAAAACGACCTGATTTCTGGCCTTGGGATCAAAACTTAAGAACTGGGAGCAATTTTTCAGGGGATGACCAGCTCCACAGACCTTGCATGGAAATTGGGAAGGCTCAGATCTATTAGGGTTTGGCAAATTGTTTGTCTGCTTCTTTTGAGCGACGCCTTGGGACTCTTGTTTACGGGACTCTAAACGTTCAACAACTTCACATCTATGAGAAAGATACCTATCCATTTTTTCCCATTTGACCAACTTTTTATGTGACTCAAGCGATTGCTCCCATAGGGACAGAGTTTCCACGGGAAGCTTGCTGGAGCATAAAACGATTATAAACGGGTCCCATTCCTCAATTGCAACGTCCTGGGCCTTTATCGCGGACAGACAGTCATTTATGGTCATTTGAAGAGTTTGTAGAGATTTACTACTTTCATCAGTTATAGAGGGCAGATTAAGGAGAATCTTAATCTGATTTTCTACGAGAATCCTCTGATTCTCGTACCTGTCTCTTAATGTTTCCCACGCCAAGGAGAAATTTTCCGCACACAACTTATATTTCCTTATTAAACTTCCTGCCTGCCCTTGAACTTTCAATCTAAGGTGGTACAGTTTCTGTACCGGAGGGATTTTGGGATTATCTACATACACGGCAGTGAACATATCGCGGAAGGACGGCCACTCCTCATAGCCTCCATAGAAGATGTCCGTATCACAGGGAGGAACTTTAACGTGTGCAAAGCTATCTTCGTCTACAAAGTGTTGAAAATTATTGTTGGGCATATTTATTACGAACGATTTCCGTATATCTAGGATCTTTGCTTTACACTTGTGAAATGCTCGTGTACAGGCGGAGTGCTTTGCCCGAACGGACTCGAAAAATTCTTTTCGTACCTCTGTCTCCTTATCCGTGCAGAGCGCTCTATACGATCTTTGTAAGTTAGTCCACCGATCGTTAAGATCTTGGAGGTTAACCTCTAGAAATGAGTCAGTCATATCCCCCAATGGAATATCGTCGAACTCCGAGCAAAAGGTGATCAAATCATCTGAATCAAAAATAAACTCTTCTTCCATCTTCTTTTTCTGAGCTCTAGTTTTCACAATTTTGAGTCTTAGTAATAAATCGCTTACGGGGCTCGAGTGATCGGTAAACTATCGAAAAAATACGCTAAATCTCAATTGTCGCAAAGGTTCTTGTGCTAATCTCTATATAAATTTTAACGAAAACAAATATGAGTTAAATGAGACTCTTCCGAGCGGTTGATTTTTCACAAATGTTTGCTGGGATTCGCAACTATACGTTAAAAACTTTATTGTACGATCTATTTATACGGATATTAATATGGAAATAACCTTTCTTAAAAGGCAGAGACTTTATTACGTATATATTTAAACCTTTTTGTTCGCTGGGATTCGCGAACTCAGATTTAAATATTTTCCAAATAAATGGACAAAGAGAGATTTTTTTTTTTTTTTTTAATTGTTTATTTAAACCTCTTTGTTCGCTTGAATTCGCGAAATCAGATTTAAATAATTTTATATACTAATGGTAAAGAGCAGAGATTTTATTAAGTGTTTATTTAAACTTTCTTCGCTGGGATTTGCGAAATCAGATTTAAACCATTTAATCAAATAATGAGAAAGAGCAAAGATTTCTTTTATGTTTTTATTTAAACCTCTTTGTTCGCTGGGATTCGCGAAATCAGATTTAAATAATTTTATCAAATAATGAGAAAGAGCAAAGATTTCTTTTATGTTTTTATTTAAACCTCTTTGTTCGCTGGGATTCGCGAAATCAGATTTAAATAATTTTATCAAATAATGAGAAAGAGCAAAGATTTCTGTTATGTTTTTATTTAAACCTCTTTGTTCGCTGGGATTCGCGAAATCAGATTTAAATAATTTTATCAAATAATGAGAAAGAGCAAAGATTTCTTTTATGTTTTTATTTAAACCTCTTTGTTCGCTGGGATTCGCGAAATCAGATTTAAATAATTTTATCAAATAATGAGAAAGAGCAAAGATTTCTGTTATGTTTTTATTTAAACCTCTTTGTTCGCTGGGATTCGCGAAATCAGATTTAAATAATTTTATCAAATAATGAGAAAGAGCAAAGATTTCTTTTATGTTTTTATTTAAACCTCTTTGTTCGCTGGGATTCGCGAAATCAGATTTAAATAATTTTATCAAATAATGAGAAAGAGCAAAGATTTCTTTTATGTTTTTATTTAAACCTCTTTGTTCGCTGGGATTCGCGAAATCAGATTTAAATAATTTTATCAAATAATGAGAAAGAGCAAAGATTTCTTTTATGTTTTTATTTAAACCTCTTTGTTCGCTGGGATTCGCGAAATCAGATTTAAATAATTTTATCAAATAATGAGAAAGAGCTAAGATTTCTTTTATGTTTTTATTTAAACCTCTTTGTTCGCTGGGATTCGCGAAATCAGATTTAAATAATTTTATCAAATAATGAGAAAGAGCAAAGATTTCTTTTATGTTTTTATTTAAACCTCTTTGTTCGCTGGGATTCGCGAAATCAGATTTAAATAATTTTATCAAATAATGAGAAAGAGCAAAGATTTCTTTTATGTTTTTATTTAAACCTCTTTGTTCGCTGGGATTCGCGAAATCAGATTTAAATAATTTTATCAAATAATGAGAAAGAGCAAAGATTTCCGATTATCATTTGTCGATCTAAAAAAAAATTCATTTAAGACCTTGTACTTTTTATTTTAATATATTAGATTTAAATATTTGTAGTTGTAGAACGCCTTAACAAGTAAATTACATCCAATATTCACTTGATTTGTGTGTGTTTATTAAAATTTTTGTTCGCTGGGATTCGCGATATAAGATTTAAATATTTTTATTTTACATTAAATAAAATATTCACGGGCTGTGTGAGTGTTTATTTAAATCTTTTAAATCTTTATTTAAATCTTTTTTTTTGGAGTGTGTATTTAAAAACTCGCTGGGATCTTTCGAATTTAACTTTAAATAATTTTCTCACATAAAAAAGCTTTCGTTTAATCTTTGTAAATGAAGAGAAACACTTTCGGCCTATGTACAACATACAATTCTCTTCTTTTCACAAAATAAGAGAAAAGTTTTCGCTGCTTCCAAAATATCTTAAGAGATCGTTTTTTTTTTTTTTTTTCTCACTAACCATAAAAGTGGTGGTTTTTTCAGCAACAACAAATTGCAATGTGATTGCGGTAAATTTTTCACTTGTATTTTGTTGCTACGATTTTGCCTCAACTTCTGCTTTTAAGCAACTTTATTTTTCTAACACTGGGATGTGTGTATTATATGGATGTATTTTTTTTTTTTAAATTTCAATGTACTCACGGTTTTCTTTTTGTTTGTGTTTTTACTTTGTACCTCTGTATGTAGGTATTTTACCCCGTCTAGCTATTTTTGTAATTCCTTTTAGTTTCTATTAGGTAAATTTAGAATTCCATGGGTATTTAATTAACTTTAGGAACTTTTTCGATTAGCTTTAGTTTTATTCAAATTTCATTACCCCACATTAGGTGTTTTAACAAATTATTCCCTTATTCTTAAGTAGGTAAATTTAATTAGAACTTTTTTTTTTTTTCATAGGTTGTAAGTTTAGTCAACTTTTAGTTTAGGTATGTACCCAATAACAGTTTTAACAATTTTAGCCACTTTTCACTAGTTCTAAGTAGGTAAATTTAAATTTCAAGGGCATTTATTAAACCTTAACAACCTTCTTGATTTTCCAATTTTTTCTTTAAGTTCTTATTTATGTTTCTCCCGTAAATCACTGCTTCTAGCTATCAACGCACAAAAACTAAAAAATTATTGTGTGCAGCCTTTGTTGGTTTGTATTTATTTTTTTTAACTTTATGAGCTTTTTCTGAGAGAGCTTGGACTGTATATTTAGGGTGGCCATCTATTATTTTCTTAATCTTAATGGCAAGAAAGGACCATGTTTAATACTGGGATAAGGGATATCCAAGATTAAAGAAGGAAACAGAATTGGACCTGCAAGCAACTGGACGAGAGAGGGATACACTATTACTTATATCACTACCACATAGCCTCCGGAAGAGGGACAGAAGAGCGTGTTCGGATGCGAGTATAAAGGAAAGAGACATGGGCAGGAGGGGATTCCTGGAGATTCTACGTTTGGAAATAAAACAGCTATACTGGTTTAAATTCACAGTACTTACATAGGTATTGTATTTTTGTACTTATTTTAAATATACAAGATATATATATACTTAGGGATGAGAAAAGGAATATATTTTTTAAGCGTTGATTGAGGAGCTGGAGGATGTCCTGGTAGTTACAGCAGCCAATAGCGAACTGAACTCGACAGAGTTAAAAACTCTTTTTCTACCGCCAAAACAAAGAAAAACGCGGCGAATATTCAACCGGTAGAAAAACAAAAGAGTAATAATTCACGATATGCATAATTCACGATATAGGGAACGAGTCAGAGCCGGAAATTTAGAAAAAAATATATATATATTTTTGTTTTAAAGAAGTGCTTTAAACAAGTATTTCTGTTTTAAACATTTATCCCCTTATTCAAAAGCGATTATTAAATTTTTATATGCAAAGCTGTCTTGATAAACGTTTGTTAAATTAAATAATCGTTTTTGAATAACGGGGTTAATTTTTTATTCTACTGCAAAATTTCTTTCTTCTTTTTCGAAATTAAATTATTCACGGTTTGAGATTAAACCAAAATGTATTGGTATGTATAGGTACTCGTACATGTGTTTGGTGTTATCAAACCGCAAGTAACTATTTGCTAAATTTGTATAATTAGTTTTTTCTTTATTTTTTTTCTAAATAATATGTTGTTTAAAATTTTTAGTTTGTTTTAAAATTCCAGGAAGCCAGATAATTAATAATTTTCGTGATTTTAAAAGCGGATACAGACAGTGTTTATGTATTTGTGGTTATTTATATAGGAATGTAATCTTTTATTTCTGGAATGGTTCCATTTGTTATAAAATTTTTATTTCACATTAGCTTCTTAAGATTCTGTTTTATGTATTTCCCAATATTTTGATTGCCCGTAAATCAAATCAAAAACATTGATTTACATAATTAAAACAAGGAATTTAATAAAAGGTAAATTCAAAAGTGATTTAATTTTGAAAATAATTAATATATCTTGTAACATCATCTGCTTAACTCATTTCGGTAAGTATTCCACAGAACAATGTGAAACAATTTTTCATAAATCATTGAAAATAAAACCATTTTACTAAAAGTAATGACATGTAATCTAGTCCTTAAATTGATAGTTCAACTCCTGGAGCCAAAGTACCGCATTCGATATCGAGTAAAATTGATCGTAATTTTCTGATTTGAGATTATGGCATTCGATATCGAGCAAGAAATTTAGTGCATTTTATCATAATTTCGATATCGAAATCATTTTTCGATACGATAGCTCATTCGATCACGAATGCGGTAATTTGGTCCCTGGACTTAAGAACGACTATAAATTGATGGCACCAAGTAAATAGTTAAATTTGGCACTTGAAATATGATATTTCACCCAATCCCCATAAAAATGTTCTCCCGAAATCGGTCATAAATGTTTGATTTATGCATGAAACCAATGAGAACAAACTCCACAAATACGTTATACATAAAGCCTATTAACAACTACAAATTTTGAACAAATCGGTCCATAATTGACTACAGATCCTATACAAGCTCCACTTAATTAATCATAAAATTCGACCGAATGATTTGTGCGTATGTGAAACACATTTGTGTTGAATACTTTTTGGATACCAACATTTTCCATAGAGTTATGCTTCTTAAAGTGCATTTCGGAAGTGGGTCTTATATGTGAGCTATGACTAATTATTTTTGTGTATATAAAACAGGCTTATGTTGAATATGATTTGGATGCTAATATTTTATGGTCAATTATGGGCCGATCTGTATGAGATTAGGTTTCATGTACAACTTATTTCTGGAGATATTTCTTGGGATACGTGCATAAGTTAAACATTTATGACCGATTAACCCCTATTTCTCGAGGACATTTGTATGGGAGCTAGGTGAAATAATATATCGATTTCAAAAAGTTTTAAACCCAAGCGTCCTAGGGCAAAAAAATATCATTATAACAAAATATCTTCAAAATTGCGACCTGTACTCTGCGCACACGGTTTACATAGACAGACAGCCAGCCAGATGGATAGACGGACGGGCATCGTTAAATTGGCTCAGAAAATTTAAAAAAAAATGAGAAATCTCAAACACTATACACAACACACAGTCAACATAATTTAAAAAATATCACATTTATGCATTTGTTTAGGATTATTATTCGCTAGGCTTGTGTTATCATAGAAAATGTAGATATAACAAATCTATCATGTGGTCTTTCAAATTAGAGAAACAGTCATAATCACATTTGCATTGTTCTTTTTGTGGATGTGAGTTTAGATAAATTTAATCCTTTCTTGAAAGTGATAACAAATAATTCCTATACGATAACTTGTATCAACATATTTAATTTCCGAATGTAGTTATAAAAGTGTAAAAGTAATATCATGGAACCATGGAAACAACAACAATTTATGTTAAAAAAAATTAGTTGCTAAAAATATTTTTAATTTTAAAAAAGTTTGTATGTATTTAAATTGTGATAAATTTGTTTTGTTAAAAATATCGAAAACAAAAATTCATAAGAAAAATGTTTTCAAAGTAAAAAGTACAAAAACATTGCAGTCGTTCTTGGAAAAGCGAAAAATCCCAAAGTGAAGCAAATTTTGAAGTTGATTTATGCCCTTTTTCGCAGAGTTCAATGTTGCTATTTAAATTATAGACCATTTAGTACCATTTGTACTATTGGAAACAAAATTTTTTGATTCAAACATTATTAGAAATTGTCAATTAGAAAAATCCAAATATACCAAAATAATACAAAGGCGACTTTTTAAAATTATTAGATTTAATAGCTGTGAAAACTTATTGAAACGCTGAAGCAAATTGTAACAAATTTTAAGAATTAAGTTTAGAACATAATATTCCACACGAAGAAATTACTGGTCTCTGTTGAAATGGCGGTCACGTCATGGTAGGACACAACATAAAGAATTTCAGGAAATAATGGCTAAAGAAAAACAAAAAATTTTACGAACATCAGTACAATATGGTTTTAACACTCTTTTAGAAAAATTGGGCAGTATTAATTGAATATTTTAAGTCTGTGGCGAAGCAGTACAAATCTGCTGACAATATTTAAATCTAACCAACTGTTTCAATATATTAAATGAACATTTTTCTATTCAAACAACTAAGAAAGTATAGTCGGTCAAGCCCGACCATATAATACCCTACATCCAGTATATGTATAAAACAGTTTTTCAGAAATGTGCGCTATATGGGAGATATGACCTATTATGGACCGATCATCCAAATATTTAAGTGTCATGATTTCTGTGAATATACATATTGTGTATGTTAAACTTTATCTCGATATAAATACTTTTAAATTATTTATGGAGGTTAAAGTTGATTACGGGGAGGGTCTTATATGGGAGTTTCGACTTATTACGAACCGAAGATTATAAAATTAGGTGTCATCATTTCTGTATATTATTTATGTCGAATTTTATTTGATTACCAACATTCTTACGAAATTTATGATCGTTAAAGTGATTTTCGGAACTGATCCATTTATGAGAGCTACGACTAATTATGGACCGATCACAATAAAATTGTACAAAAATTTTCAATTATACCTACGAAAAATTATTTTTATAAAAAAAGAAGACTTGAAAAAGAATTGTAATATTGTAAATCATCCGATATATTTTTGCCAATTGACGACATTTACGTGTTTTTTTACTTTTGTTTATATTTTGTATCTTCATTAAAAACGAAGTAAAAAATAATTATTTTAAATCTTAAATGTATCTACATATTTTAATTGTTTGTTTACATTTAGTAAGTTAGCACTTTTTCTTCTTGTCTTTTGCTCAGATAGGCTGTATCCCTTCTTCTTAGTCGAATATAGCCACTATTATTTAATATGTTGCTGGTTAATGGGTTTGGGTGTACTTCAAGCTTGTTTTAAGTGTTTTTCTGCATTTTTTTTTTGCATCTCAGTTTTTACCAAAGGCATGTTTAGGTCCTTATAAAAATTCGAATTTTTTATACAACACGTTGCAATTGCGATCATTCGTAGAAATTTGTTTTGGCGTCTTTGAATTCTGTCTACATTTAAAGCTGAGGCCGTTCTCGGTAGCTGTATTCCATAACCCCATATAGGTTTTATGAATGAGTTGTAAAGCAAGAGTTTGCAATCTAAACTTAGCTTAGAATTTCTGCCAATGAGCCAATTAATTTGGATTAATTTCAATTTCATTTGAGTCAATTTTGCATCTATATAGGATTTCCATGCAAGGCGACGATCGAGGTGTATACCGAGGTATTTAACTTCGGATTGTTGTGTTATTGCTTGATATGAACGAGACTTGTACAGGTTATGTGCGTGAATTTCTTTTAACTTAACTTAACTTTTATCCTCGATTGCTTTAACCGTAATTCTAATTCAAATATATGATTTTGTAGGTAGCGAGACACTTCTTGAAGGTTTTCATGAATGCTTAGGATAGCAGTATCATCCGCAAATGATATATATATATATATCGGTTGTGCAGAACTTAAGAAGTCTCCTTCTTTAAGCTCGAACATTTAACCAGTTAAGTAGTTTTTCGGTAGATAATGTGTGTTTGAGCGTAAATTTCTTATCAATTTGTATATTACACCATCAAGCCACAGTTAAGCAAATGTCGATAAAAAGAGCAGAATAATTTTTTTTTTAATTTTTTTCTATATGTTTAGATTGTTCGATAACACTGTGTTTTGTTCTAAATACAAACTGATGATTCGGAAGGGAATTAAAATTGGGTATAACGTGCTCATTAGTAGGTATCTTCTCGAATAGCTTCGATACATTTGACAATAGGCTGATGATTCTATATGATTCTACTTTTATGTAATCTTTTCCCGGCTTGAGTATTATGGTAACTAGTGAAACTTTCCATTCTGGTGGACGTAATATAGCGTTAAAAATAAGAAGTATTTTTATACCCACCACCAAAAAGATTAAGGGTATATTTAGTTTGTCATTCCGTTTGTAAACAAAATAATGGTCATAGAACCAAAAAGTCAAATATTCTGGGGCCTTATAAAATCTAGCCACAGTACAATACACAATAGTAAAATATTTATTTAACATTCTTTGATCCACGGAAATGCTTTGTATTGATGTATTATTACGGGGAATATTAAATCTCCTTCAAATTGGTGAGGGGATGCTTAAATGGAAAGGGGGCCAATCTTTATAGAGATAGAATTAAAAATACATACACGTCACATATTTACAATTCGGCGTTAAGGGAAATAAATGAAAAATGATTAGTTTCTTTTATTTGAATTATTGTGAGAAACTGGGATGCTCACCTTTTGGGCTTATTTCTTTATAAAGAAAAAGAAATGTGTTGGAAGTTAGTTTGTTTACTTCAAATTTTATTTAACAATAAAATCAATTTGTATTGTTTTAATACAATTTGTACGTTAGTACGCAAATGGCAAGTGAAAATATTCAATTTTATAGGTATGTAAGTAAGTATAAGTATAAACAGTAAAGTTGTTTTAATTTTATATACATATATGTTCTGTATGAAGGCAAAAAGATAAGTGAAGTTACAAAAAGGGCGATGTAATTTTCACACTTCGGTTTTAACAAATTGAAACGGCTGAATTTAAATACTAAATATAAGTGTGGTCAACTGCTCTTATAACTTTATACATCTTTCAAGTGATTTTTGTTTAGCATAATTGATTACTTTTAAATAAAAAAATTCTATAAATTAGGTTTCGGTTTGTTTATTACTTTAGTGTCCAACGTACGTTTGGACAATTGAAAATAGGCAAAATCGGTCCAGTAGGATCCGAGTTATAAACCAAAGTTTCAGACAACCTCGATATTTTTTGCTATTTTCTTTAAAGATAATGCAGATAATATTAAAAAAATGTTGCACACTTTATTTTTATGAGAGAAGGACAAGTCCTGTTGAAAATGGTAAGGATCGATCTATGACTTCTCATAGCTCATACAGATGTTTTCCCGGAATATGGCTTAATGATATATAAATATCTATCCATACAAAATATAGCACTAAATTAGATTGCTTTAGATAGAGAGACGTCTTTTTACAAAATTAATCAAAATTATTTTAAGTCAACCTTTTGCAAATGTTGATGCTAGTCACAGACATATGGACCAAAAAGCCAATAATCTAGTCATTTTAATAACATGAAATCAAAAAATATTACAATTAAAAATGCATACATATGTAGTGTATTTTACTTTTATTTTATTTGATATTCACTAATAATTCCATTATTTTTTGGTGTAGGGAAAAACATATGGCCAATTTTATTGGCGTAGGGAAAAAGATTTTTAATTTATTTAGTGGAGAGGCTATATTGGATTTATTTTGATGTTTGTAACGCACAAAAATATTAATACCGATCGACTTGGGATCACTTCCTGAGTCGAGTTAACGATGTCCGTCCGTCTGTCTGTCTGGTTGTCCATGTAAAGCTTGTTCGCAAAGTACATGTCGCAATTTTATTTATTTTTATTTGATCGATCATAACTGTTTGGTTTATATACGTATACAAACAAATGTCACCACAAATAAGTTATACATATATAACATCAAATCACACCTACAAATTTTGTACAGATCGGTCCATAATTGACCTTAGCTCTCATATAATGCCAACTACCGAAAATCAATTTTACGAGTATAACTCTCTTAAAAATCCATAATTAGTCAAAGCTGCCATATAAATGCTTGCATAAATCTTTTAAAAGTGATTTTCGTTGATCGAGATAAAATTGAACATGAACAATATTGGTATGCACAGAAGTCATGTCACTGTTTTTGCGCTTATACTGAGTGTAGGGTATTTTATGATCGGGCTTGAGCGGCTATGCTATTATACTTGTTTATTTTATGAAAGTTCCAGCATTTCGCACATTTTGTATTGGAAAATTAAGTTTAGGTACAATGGTATCTACTCACTTGAATGGTATATGTATAATTAAACACTTTTGTTGTAAAATAGAGCTTGAAGATCAAAGGTCCATAATGGTTAAAATCAATTATTATGGCAAATAAATAGTATGTAAATACGTTCATATGCTAAAATATGTATATTAAAATTGTTTCGCAATTTGCATACTTTGCTCTTAAAGGATTAATTACATAAATACGTTGTTGGCATTGGAGAAGACATTTTTAATGATACACAAAATTATAAAATAAAAAAACGCCAACAATTCTTCGTATTGCGACCATAAAAACTGGGGCCAATGCGGTAAGCATTCGATATCGAGTAAAATTTATCGTAATTTTCTTATTTGAGATTATGACATTCGATATCGAGCAAGAAATTTAGTACAATTTATCATAATTTCGATATCGATATCATTTTTCAATACGATAGCTCATTCGATCACGCATGCGGTAATTTGATTAAAAATTGTATTTCAGCGACATCAATAAGTATGCGATTGCATATTTATTTAGAGTGATTTTTTTTTTTTTTGAAATTTTAAATTTGTTTCATATAAAATAATAATTAAACACGATTAAATATCGAATTTTGCGATTGTTTATTTGTCTTGACAAATTTGTGATTAATTTGATTAAAATATGCTTCTAAATAAATAACTGAATTAAGTCAAGTTAGTCGTCTCAGCTTGTACATTTTTTGTTAATATTTTTTTATGTGTTTTTTAATATTTCTTATTCAATTTGTTATTAATTAATTATTACAGTGGATTTTTATCATCATATTTTTTGTGGAGGGCGTGAATAGAAGAAAAATACAAAATAAACATCAAGCAGACTACGGAGCGGGCGCTATTAAAACACAAAAGAAATCTCACTCGTTTTCAAACGAACAACATAATAAGAGGAATAAGAAAAGGAAACACATATAAAATAAAATGAATGCAAAACTGCAAAACAAAATAAAATATTGCCGATAAGAAAACCCCTTACTTGAGTTCAAGAGAAGTTTTCAGAATCACTATATTTATCACAAGTATTTCGTAAAAAGTTATCCAAGCGTAAACATTGAACGGAAGAAAGGGAAATAATTATTTAAAATAGGTACATATACTTGTATATGTATGTGTGTATTAAAATATAAATCACAATTTACACAAAATGTTGTTTGTCTGTAAAAACGTGAGAGCAGAAAATGTTCTATCATGTCTAATGATCACATTGTGTTTTGTGATCAATAATATTGAAGCGGTACGGGATCGCGATCGGGGTGCACCATGCGAGAAACCTGATTATATACCGAACGGCAGATATCGCTTGAGACGTGATAGAGTCATGAGAATCAACTGCAACAGTGGATTTCAGCTACAAGGATCCAAAACCATCGACTGTGTTCGAGGAAAGTGGGAAGGAGAAAAGCCTGTGTGTGCAAGTATGTAATCAATGGAAATAAAATTGAAATGAAAAGTATATATGTTATATACATACCTATGTACATGTTATGTTATGTATGTATACGGACGTTGAAAGTTCCACCATGATTCATTCCCCTTTCACTTACTCTGTTATTTGTTATTGTGTAAACCAATTGTTATAAAATAAAGCTAATATATTTCTTTATCTTTTTGGTATTTAGAAAAAGGATGTCTGAAAGACTTGGAACAGCCCGAAAATGGAAATATTCAAATAGATAATGAGGTTAAAGCAATTCTATACTGCTCGGAAAATTACAATTTAGCAGGAAATCGACACTCCTATTGTAATGGTACCCACTGGGATCGTCCTATTGGAAACTGTCGTGGTATGTAATTTAGTCATGTGCCATTAATATCAATCTGAAGTATTTAAAACAAAAAACTCATTAAAATCATACACATAATGTTGTTGTTCGAGGCGATTAATATCAAATCTGAGGAGCATACACTCTACGAAATAAATAGAAGATAACAAGTCGCGTAACTTTGTAAAAAATGTACCATGGAATTTAAAATTAAATGCTTGTTTAGTATCAAATTATTATTATTATTAATATACATACATCAATACCTCGCTTTGCGTCGTTTCGTTTTGCGCTTTTTTCAAAGTTGTGTCGCTGCTTAATTAGTATTAATTTTTTTTCACTATGCGTCGTTAGATTTGCGAGGTTGCGTTGTTTTATGTTCGAGTCTTTAATGTTTATTTTAAATTTTTATAAAATTTGCAACATCATTAGATGCTAAAAGGATGACCCGTACAAGAAGTGCTTTGATGATCGAAATTTAATCTTTTCTTTCCATTTGGATTGAAAATCAAGTTGCGCAGAGTATGCTATTAAGTAAAATGGTATTTCAGGCAAAAGCAAAAAGCTTATTTGATGATATAAAGTAAAGCATTATCCAACGATAATGCTAGTGGTGGTAATACAGGCAAAAAGCTGTTTAGCAAACATTGGACCAATTTTTTGTGAAAAACGCCGACGACTTAGTATTTTCGTATCCCTAGGTTTCAATTTGCGGCGTGTTTTTTTTTTTTGGAACGTAACCCTGACGCAAAATGAGATATTGATCCCAAACAAGACATAACGAAAGCTATAATTTACGTAACAACTATTTTTGACTTGAATTATGTTAAATTAATTTAAAAAGGTAGTACTCCAGTTATTTTGTGTCACTCCGTTTGTAACAGATCGATGAATTGACCATAAGACAAAAAAGTATATACAATATTTAGGCTGCCCATAAAGATCTAAGACTATCTGACTATAGTAATTTCGTATGTTGTAGACACGGGACTTACATATGTCTGGAAATTTAAATTAATCATGTTTATTGGTATTAAAAATGAGAATAACTGCTCTAGTAGAATCAAAGTTATGGACCCAAAAAAGTAATATTTTTTAAATTTCTTTAAATATATTGCAGATAACACTATGAAATTTTGCACACGTCATTTCTATGTATGATAAATTCACTGTTGAAAATAGTAGCAGTCGGTAAACTATTTCTCGTATCTCCCATTCAAAATTATTCCCAGCATAAGTTTATCAGAGCTACAGATAAATGCATATAGAAATTCAGTATTTATACAAAATTCAGTAAAAATAAGTATGTATCATGTGAAGAGAAATCACCAACTAGTATTTGTATAAATTTGTTCATATTTGACTCTATATTAAAACCATAAATATAAAGTTCACTTCAGAAAATCACTTAAATTCGCATAAATCCCATATAACCATCAAATTATATTACATATGTACATATGTATATACATCTGTGTTGCCCGAACTACTTTTTTAATTTGTTTTAATATAAGATTTATTTACATTCTATTGAAGAGCGGAAAAATGTAGTACAACATGAATGTGATTTCGAAACAGATGACATTTGCGGTTGGACGTACGAACCACAAGAACACTTAGAATGGAAGCGAGTTATGGCGGCAAATGTCTTTACCACATTCAAAACAGGTCCACGACATGATCATACAACATTGACCGCAAATGGCGGGCACTACATGCTGATGGAAAGTCTTACAAGACTTAACGATTATGTCACCCTCACTTCACCGATATACGATCGCGGTTTGAGTTTAAAAACCGCATGTTGTTTTCAATTCTATTATTTCATGTATGGTGCTGGAGTTGGCGACCTGTTTGTTATCGTGAAACCGATATCGTTAAACTTAGACGACCTGATAAAAAATCAAAAAGAGTATGAATTATTATAAGAATCTTTTTTTTTCGGTTGAGAAAGTTTTAATATACAAATTTTATAATTTTTGTTTTTAGATTTATCAAGTTTCAAAAATATGGAAATCAAAACAACATTTGGAATGAAGCCCACTTTAATATAGAAGAATTGGAAGAAGACTTTCAGATATTGTTTGTGGCCAAGTCGGGTCGTGGCCAGTTAAGTGACATAGCAGTAGATGACGTTAAACTCTTAACAGGTGACGATTGTAGAGCACTGGACAATAAAGAGGAGGAAGATCAGTCCAATGAGGAGTACGATTCAACAACGTGTAAGTCAAATAGATAGATAATTATATCTATGAACTTTTAATGATTGTGTTTTTTTTTTGCAGACGAATCGATATTCGAAATGCAGACATGTGTAGGACGGTGTTTTGATTCCCCTGGTGCCGGAATAATACGCACATCTGGCCATCTTAAAGGATTATGCAATTGTGATACTGATTGCGAAGATAGTGAAACATGTTGTCCAGATTTCCGAACAGTTTGTCTAAGCGGTAAGAATTTAAGTCGTTTTTAATTAAGTTTGTTTTTGTACATTAGGGTGGCTACATACATCAGTTGTTGCTGCCTATAAAAATATGCATAAAACTAGCGTATGACTACGCAATATTTCATTCAAGACTTTTATTTCTGCCTTAAAAAATAAAACTTAAAAAATAACTTTTTTTCTTGACTTTTTCGATAAAAGTCATAACAGTTACGGTCCCTGCTTTAAGTTATTGTTTAATTTGTATTTTTCATCATATTAGTAATTTTTTAATAATTTGTCCAATGTTAAGGATTTTGTGGTTTTATTTTCATTAAAATAAAAAATAATTTTGAGACAAATAAAAAAAAACAGACTAAATTGCAGTTTGTTGGTGTTATTTTTACAATAATATTTTTACACAAATAAAAAGAGAATTGAAACTTTACTTGAAAGAGCTTAATTGGTTAAATAAAATTTTATGTTTTTTATGTATGCATATACATACATACATACATACATACATACATACATACATATGTGTATAACAAAGATTTTTATGTTTTGATTTAAATGAAATTTAATTTTAACATCTGTTGCAATAGCTCACTACGAAAATACGGAAATTTTAGTTAAACTGTTAAACTATCTGAAAGAATATTTGTCAGTAATGACTTAAACTAAAATCCAATTTTTAAATTAGGAACCTCCTGTCGCAAATGAACTACATACAGTATCGGCCAAAACCTAAGCACCCCCTCAGTACATTTTTTTAAATGAAATTTTTTTTAAGAAAACAAAGTTATTAAAATTTTATTTATATATTTTTTTTATTTATTTATATATGTATTTATTATTGAAAAACAATAACTCAAGGAATTCAGAATTAAAGAAAAAAAAAAGTTAAAATTCAAAAAACAATTTAAGTCGGAAATATAAGTGGACTAAACTAAAGCACCCTAATTTAAGGTACAAAAAAACTATTGAAATCAATATTTCGTTGCGAATCTTTTATTCTGGATGACACACGCACATCTTTTAGGCATAGAGGATATTAAATTATTAATTATATCAGGTGATGTTGCTTCCCAGGCTATTTTTGCGGCTTCAAATAAATTTTCTCGATTAATTTTTAAGTTAACGATCTTCCACAAGTTCTCGATTGGGTTAAGATCGAGGGATTGGGCAGGCCATCAAAGAACTTCTATCTTTGTATGTAGATGAACAAATAATTTTAAAATAATGAAAACAAACTCAACTATTTAATATAAATTTGTTAAATAAACTTTATAAATGTATTATGAAATTGATTGACACAATTTATCTTTATTCATTGAATAGAGTTATTTGCCCAATCAACAATTTATTCGGTAGCAGATGATACCACACAGAAAAATGAAGCGAAGATCTATAATACTACCACTACACCAGCAACAACTTCGAGTACTACAGCAAAATCAATTACTTCATCTACAACAATAAAAACAACAGCAACTACAATAAAGACAACACCAACTACAATAAAAACCACACCAACAACTAGCAAAACAACATCAACTACAATAAAAACAACACCAACTACTATTAAAACAACACCAACTACTTTAACTACAACAACAACAACAACAACTACACCAAAACCTAAAATCATTATAACCACAAAAACTACAACGACGCGTAAAACTACACCAACAACAACGACGCGCAGAACTACACCAACAACAACTACTACACGTAGCACTACAACATTAAGAACAACAACTACTTCAACAACATTAAAGCCTACAACAACTCACATTACAACAACAACCGCTGTCAAAAATTCACAAGGTAAATTTAAGTTCAACAAGTAAGATGCAATATTCGGCTGTGCCGAATCTTATACACCTTTCACCTTAATATATGTATGTAGGTACTTTAAAAGAAAATTTGAAAAATTAATCAAAACATGGAGTGGTCTTTGAAATACTTTTATTCCTCATATCTCGACCGATTTCAACGATTTGCACTAAAGTCCAACGATCAGACGGACATCGTCTCGTACTTTACTCGTACTTACACACATACAATACCACTACTAATGGTTCATTATGTATTATCTGATATATGTAGAACAAATGCTTATTTATTAGTACAACCCCAACCGTCACACAGTGACACCGCCCCATACATTTCTTGGAAAAAAATAGAAGGAGTGGTCGTTCAGCAATGCAATTTTGCAGAAACATTTCTCTCCGCTAAATTAAGAAATTTTTAAAAAATCTTGGAAAACCGCTCACTGCCACACCCTCCTCCCATATAACTGTACTTGGCAAAATTTTTATTTTTGGACCTGGGGACTTGAAATTCGGTACACTTCTTAATTGAGTTCTCTTTATGAAAGAAATTAAATATATTGGGGATGCCACGCCTACTTTAGATTTTACGCCCATTGAAAGTTGTAGATTTTAGGTGTTTTTCTTCACCGTCTAGAATCATATGAAAATTAATTATATTAATATAAGTTAAAATATGTTAAACATGTGTTGTGTCCATACAAAAGAAGAGAATATCCCCAACAACCCCCCGCGAAAGATATTAGCCATGGCACAAATGCATGCCGCTTTTCTAGTCAAGTATGCCAAGTTAAAGTGTGTAACACCTAAGTCATTGAAACAAATTGATATAAAATACAGTTATGAAACCTTTTTAATGCTTTTTAATAAAAAAAAAAAAAAAATGGTGTTGCCAATATTGAGACGCCAAATGAGGTTATTTATACCTTTCAGCTTAATAAAAATCCAATATAATATACAATGTTTTAATTGAATATGTAACAGGCGAAAAATTATGTTAGTTTTTATTTGTAATATTATTCAAGCACCATATCTCTAACAATGGGATCTAGTTCTAAAGAAATTTTGTTCGTCATTCGCTATGCTACTTATGTAAGGATCCGAAATTATTAGAAGTCTGTTGAGTACATCAGTATTTGTGGAAATTCGATTACACTTTCTCGAAAACATCAATCGATACTTCCTGTAATCTTTGTTTCTGGCTTCCCCGGCTTCCTCTGAAAGCATTCCTATTGGCAAAATCTATTATATCACTACCATACATTACTACTTTGTGCACAGTAACAGGCATATAAAACCAAAAACAACAAATTTTTGTACGAACAGTTTCGCAGTATCCGACGCATATAATTTAAATTTGTCACTATCAATTTTTTTGCCACATGTAATTATTTGTAGAATTATCCTGAATCGATAGATAAGTTCTTCACTGACACCATTAATATCCGCAACAATTTGTGGGTTTGAAAAAAAGCCTTGACGTGTTCCCGTCGTTAGAAGTTCCTGTACTTTGTTTCACTAATTAATCCTTTCAAGCTTTAATTCCCGAAATCCTGAAGGATGCCCAATTTTTTGTCTTATTGGCCATTTGTATGAAATATTGAAGTGACTTTTGAAAATAAAATCGATTTTAGTAAAAGGGACGGTATTTGGCAGTTTTTTTTTTTTCTTAATTGAAAGTACAGACTCGGACCTTTCATTTTTTATGGTTAGAGCGCTAAGCAAGGCAAGACACATAAAGTTTTTTTCTATCAAAAAGTAAAAAGTTGATATTTTTTAGTATAATTTTTGATAAATTAAAATAATTAGTTTACTTTTCCAATTTCAATATTTTTTTTTTTTTATAAAAAAGTAAGTGCTATATTTTCACAAAAAAATAAAACAAAAGCCATAGCTATAAACTTACACCCAAAAAAGTTCTTTATTTGGACAATAATTTTAATCTAATTTCATTGAATAAATTCCCGTTGACTTCTGTTAGTTTTTTTAACTACAAAATTTCACTTTTCATAAAAAACCTTGTTGAATTGTTTTTATCCAAATATTTCTTTACAAAACCAAATCATTAAAATTTTAAAATTGGAAAGTTTAAAACCCCTATTTTTCCGCCGAAATGCCACTGTGCGTCATCTAGTCCGTTTCCGTATGGAAACCAAGTAACTTACCTGACATTTTAAATTTACTGATAATGGCTTCTGTGAGTTCTTACGATCAACGAGTTATTGATCTATGTAAATTTGAGCCAAATAGGACAATTCTAACACATGTTGTTCGAGCTTTAATTTGCAAACGCCTGTATAAGAAATAATTTTTTGTAATTTTGTTTATATATTTATTTATTTTTTTAATTTTGGGAACAATAAAATTCAACGGTAATAAGTATTATAATTAACTCGTATGAATTGCACAACCAAATTTTTGAATATCAGTCGATTATTGATCGATATTGAGATAAAATTCAACTCAAATAGTTTTTATATGGTAAATTATAAGAACATTCATCAGCTCATAACAATGTGTTAAAATGAATTTCAAATTTTAATTTCATTTAGCTGCAACATCATCGACGCAAAAGCCAACAATCCCTACATCAAAACCCATTGAATACATTATAAGTGACAAATCCAAGGCTGATAACTCAAACAAGGGCTCCAGTCTATTGCTGTGTACATTCATGGTAATCGCAAGTATTATTTTGGTGGGTGCTGTATATCGACGGTTTGGTGACAGAGCGGTCGCCTGGTACATGATCCGTTTTAAGCAGAGCAACAGTGGCGATGAAGATTCGTCTTCGATAACAACCAGTTTTAAGCAACCCCAAGCAAATGGTAGTAATATTAATAGAAACGCAAAGTCAAACTGGCGCATTAAAACTAAAAAATCTACGAGTTTAAAAAACATCATGAAAACACCACTAGTAAATGAAGATGGTGATGATGAGGATGATGATGATATGGGAGCGAATGGAAATATTGCTTTAAAAAATAATATTTATACCGAATTATAAAACTGTTAATTTTACGCATATTAAATGATTTTGATTTAAATTTACATTAAATATATTTTTACTTAATATTTTTAATAAAACTTATTTATTTTAAAGTTATTTCAATTTTATTTAATTCCATCATGAAATCCTGAATGTAGTATATATAAATTTATAAACTTAAAGGTTGAGTAAATAAAGAAAATATTATAGGAAATCATAACAGGTGACACTAAAAATATTTATAATTGAGAATTTAAGTTGATTGCGTACTTTAGTTTGCGAAATATTTTTTATTTTTATGTCTATTTATTGTATATTTATTACAAGCGAATTAACAATCTAATCAATATTAATTATTTAGTCCATCCAGTGAGGGTTTGGTAATGGTAATGTGTTTGGGTGTACTTCAAACTTTTTCCAATATTTTTCTGCATACCTTTGGATCTCAGTTTTTACCAAAGGCACGTTTTGGTCTTTGTAGATATTCGAATTTTTTATATACCAGGGGCAATTGTGATCATTCGTAGCAATTTGTGTTGGCGTCTTTGAATTCTATCTAAATTTGAAGCTGAGTCTGTTCCCCATAGCTGTATTCCATAACCCCATATAGGTTTTATAATTGAGTTGTAAAGCAAGAGTTTGCAATCTAAACTTAGCTTAAAGTTTCTGTCAATGAGCCAATTAATTTGGATTAATTTCAATTTCATTTGAGTCAATTTTGCATCTATATGGGATTTCCATGCAAGGCGACGATCGAGGTGTATACCGAAGTATTTATAGCTACGGATTGTTGTGTTATTGCTTGATTATTTTTTTATTTATTTTTATAATTAACAAACACAAACTGGAGAAGCTTTTGGCTTATCTGCAGAAAACACCCAGAGTCTTTGGCGGGAATCGAACCCGCAACCCTTTGACTGATAGTCCGGCACTCTATCGCCTAGTCTATCGGGGAACTTGATATAAATAGGAGAGCATGATTCTCTACGCAATGTTATCCTCCATTGCTTTACCAAATTTCCAATTTAAGTTTATGATTTTTTACATAGCAAGATGCTTTTTGAGGGTTTATATATATCGAAGTTATTCAAGAAGATACTCATGAACAAGTTATACCCGATTTTAATTGAAAACAATTGTATTCCGAATCGCCAATTTGGATTTATAAGAAAACACAGTACTATCGAACAAGCCCACATCGTAAAAACATTTAAGAAAAAATATATTGTTCTGTTCTTTTTATCGACATTTCTCAAGCGTTTGGCAAAGTGTGGCATGATGGTCTAATACACAAGTTGAAACTTAATTTACCCGTAAACACACATAAGCTATTGGAAAGCTACTTAACTGATCGAACATTTAAACTAAAAGAAGGAGATTTTTTAAGTTCTGTACAACAGATTGAAGCAGGAGTAACCCAAGGAAGTATATTGGAACCCTTCTTATACTTGATAAATACATCTGATATGCCAACAAACAATCGTACTTACAAATCAACATTTGCGAATGATACTGCCAAAGACAAGAAGGAAGAATGCCAACTTAATACATGTAAACAAAAGCAGATAAATAATTTTCATCCGGCACTGGCAGTACTAAATAATTAAAATTCATTAGATATAAGATTGGAAATACTTATTGTTAGTTTGTTAGAAATACAAAAAAAAAACAAAATACAAAAATACAAATAGGAACAGATAACAGAACTGATTTTTCAGTATCTTCCCTTTTCCCCACCATACTAAAAATGTATGTCCAACAATGCGCGAAATTTTCATTAGTTGCTCCATTCCATGCTGCTTAAAAAAGTGATAGGAGTTGAGTTGAGTTGAGTTTATTATGGATACTAGACTTTTTATACTTAGACTTTTTAGCAGCTGTAGAACATTTTTGTCATTTTTACATTTGGTCCATAGTGGGGTGCAACATTGAGCGGAATAAATATCGTCATTGTTATTTCTTCATCTTTTGTGTGTTCTTTCCCAGCTGTTGGAATGGGAAGGAATACTCTAATTGTTGAGTTTATTCAAATAATGGATGTCAATTATATTTCACGCGACCAGATTATTCAACTTTAGAAGTTTAAACAATTAGTTATCTAACTAAAAAAGGAATATGGGAGCCTTTGAGCTGCTAGCTTCAGCCAGAAGGGAGGTTCGTTGTCCTATTAGATAGATATTTTCATTAACAGAACATTTTATAGGCGTCCCTTAAAACAAATCGTATAAATCAATATCCCAAACTGGATTAAAGCTAATTTTATATCTGACAAAATTTATATAAAAAAACTCTCTGATGTTATAGAGTTTAAGCGCAATTTGCTCACCAATCCGATGTTCTGAGGTCGCTTTTCATTTAACTCAGAACCCCTAACTACCGTAAGAATCCAACCCTTTCAATCACATTTTAGACAAAAACATTTTGTTTCATATTCACCAATTAATTTTTGAACTATTTTATTCATTTAAAGTAAGCATTTAGAGTAATAGACTAACACTGATCAAATTTATAAAATAAAAAAAAGAGTAAAAGCTTAATTAAGCAAATGTATAAAGATTAGATGCTATTCTTAAATATAAACTAAATATTCATGAAAGTGTTTACGAAACGTTTACGTTAACGGTTGTACTTTACTCAATGTTTCAATTCCAAATAGTTCCTGTAATCAATTAATATCAATGTATAGTAAAACAAGTTGGAGTGCTATATTCGGCTGTGCCGAATTTTAAATACCCTCCAACTAAACGTAATAAGAAATACAGAAACTACACTGGTTATAGGACTAGAATATCCTTATTCTGTTTTAGTGCAATTTTAATTATTATTTTATATATTATTTGAAAGACAATTTTACGACAAAAATAATTAATTTTAAATGATTTGAAATTTTATCTAATTTTGACCATTTATAATTGATGTAATTACCGGTTCTTACCGGTAATTTACAGAGTTTGTCTGATTTTATATAAGGTGAGGCTTTTTTGTTTGAATTTGATCTCAATAATATGATTTATAAAAGATTTATGGGTGGCATAGAAGAAATGCACCAATTATGGACTGATAGCTTCTAAATCCAGTATCCACTAATGTGGTTTCTATGTATTTTAGGCTTATTTTGACTGAATTTCATCTCAATAGCGTTATTTACCAGAGTTGTATTGTTGGTTGTTATGCTCGGAAGTGGACTTAATTCAGGAGCTATTGCCAATTATTGACTGACAGCTACAAAATCCAGTAGCATTTGCCGTACAACCGATTAAAATTACTGATCTATATAAAAGTTGGTTCGATATCGATATTTATTAGACATTTTTGTGGGTTTGTTTGTTTTTTGGAAATGGTTCTTTTATGGCAGCTATGACAAATTATGGGCCGATTTTATTAAATTTTGGAACAATGTTTTTCATACATATGAGGATATTTCACGTCGAATTTCAACATAATAACGGTATATTTAAGATATATATTAGTATTATCGTGGATTTCGGAAGTGGACCTTATATGGGGGGCATAGCCAAATGATTCGTGTAAAATTTTGCATCGATACCATTAATTATAAGAGATTTATGAGTATTGAAGTGATTTTCGGAATAGGGCTTTATATGGGGTATAATACGGTCAAATATAGAGCGAAATTCACAAAATTTTTGGAATGATTTTTGAGTGTATTTAAATGATATAACATATAAATATAGATAAATGGCTTGGATGTGGTCCTTATATGAGAGATATGACTAATTATGGGCCGAACACTATAAAATTTAGTACAAAAATGTATTTATCTATAAGGATTTTTTATGTACCATTTTAACCGTTGACCATTATTTATCCCAGTTTTATACGTATTTAAGTGAATATTATATGGGGTCTATGGTCAAAAATGGACCGAACTTAAAAAAAATTAGTTTTGCAATTTCCGTTTGCATGAAACTTAAGCCTGCTGAATTTTGTATTGATATTCCAATTTTATAGGCATTTATATATAATTGAGCAATATTTCGAGAAGATTTTTGTATGGGGGCTATGAGAAATCATGGACCTATTCTTACTATTTTCCTCATACTTTCTTTTTTTATCATAAAAACAACGTATAGAAAATTTCATGATATTATCGGCAATATATATAAAAATATAGCCCGAAAAATATTTAAAAATATCAATTTTTATGGAGGTCGTCTTACACTTTGATCCATAACTCTTGTTCTACTATACCGATTTTGCTGATTGTCAATACCAAACTGCTTAGGAGAACTATAAGCGGTTTTTTGTAAACGTTGCTGATTCCGGTTGTGTCCTTTGACGTGTGAGTGTTTTACACAGGCAGACAGACGGACATGGCTCAATCAACTTAAAATTTCGTAAGGACCAAGAATATATATACTTTGTTGGGTCTCAGATGAATATTTCTCAGTGTTACACACGGAATGACAAACTTATATATACCTTCATTCACCACTTCTGGTGGTGGAGGGTATAAAAATTGGCTGCTGCTTGAAACTTATAGTTGTTGATAAATTCTTTTATCCTTTTGCTGCGATATATACTGTAAACGTTTGCTATGCTAAATTTAAGCTGGTCTTATTTTCGTTGTAGCGCTTGTGTTTTTTTAAATATAAAAAAGCACAACAAATATAACTTTTACAGTTCTCTTTGTTATGTGGGACATAGGAACAACACAAGCACACAACGAAATCAAGACCTGCCAAATTCCTCTCCAGGTTTATTTTTGCATAAAACTCAAATTTACTGGAATCCCAAAATTATTTCAAATATCCCACTATTATTACTATTATTAAATTTATCTTCACACACATTGTTAAATTAAAATTAAGATTGTTATGAAAATTAGACAAACTCGGTAAATTATGGTAAGAATCGGTAATTACGTCAATTATAAATACATATAAAAAATGTGTATAAAATTATATAAAATATCAAAAGATTTCAAATAAATTAGGTTATTCAAACAATATATAAAATACTAATAAAACTTACACTAAGAGTGAATAAAAAACACAGAATAAGGATAATCTAGTCCTATAACCAGTGTAGTTTTTGTATTTTTTATTACGTTTTAAATATTGCACTCTAACTTGTGCTGACTATATTAAGTGTTTACTTTATATTGACGCTTACAGTATGTACAATTACTAAAAAAAACTCACCTAGTCCAAAAAAAGTCTGAATTGGTAACACTGACTACTTAATTTTCGTGGCTATTAAACAAATTCTTAACAAATGATTATAAACTGAATACATATCCAAGATCATGCTAAATTAACAACTTTTTGTACAATTTTGTGAACTTTGAGTAATTCATGGGATTTTCGAATGATTTGGCGTATTGTGTTGCAAGTGGAGAGCACGGTGTGGCAACTGTTTAGGATTTTTTTTTATTAATCATATTTGTATTTAATCTCCAACAATTTGTCTGATTAATTATTTCAAGTTGAGTTTCATGATGTAAATTACAAGTAAACTTTTGTCTCATCATCATAAATTTGTAATGGTTGTTGTGCTTCAATACAACTTAATATTGTTATTGTTATTTGCTGGTGTTGTTGTTTTTTGTGCTGGTAAAACTTTTCTCCCCGATAGACATCGTCAGTTAATTGTGCCCTGTGGAAGGAAGAGCAAAAAACACTTTATTATTATTCTCTTTTAAAATTTTATATTTTTTTTGGTTTATTTTGTTTTTGGGCTTCTTTAAATTTAATTGCTGATGCCTTTAAACTTTCCTTTTTTACAAGTGAACTAAAATTGACAAACAGAAACGTACAGGAATAATGGATGAGTAAAATTAAATTTGATAAAATTTGTCTCTAACCATAAACCAAATATGATGGCGGTATGGGAGTTGAGAAAGAGAAAAGAAAAAAAATTGTTTGGGTTGTAGCTGTGGTACGTTGGTATGTGTGTTGGGTGACGAGATAATTGGAGAACTGTCGAAGAGACTAAGAGAAGAAGCCGGAATGACCACTGTTTCAGAGCAATTAACAATTATTCATATTTTTCAGACGTTAAATTTAATTAAAAATTATTTTACAGCAATAACATTTCTATGAATAACCATAAGCACGCTGATATATTTGTGAACACTGAATCAACTCGTTACTCGTTCAGTGAACTGGATCAAGTGTGTATTTGGCTGTATTGAGTAATTGGTGGATTGGGTGGTTGATGTCTTATGACAAAGCGTTCAACATTCAAATATCATCATGCCACTTGTTCACAACTTTTAACTTCATAGAAGAAATTCAAAAACAATTTTCAATGTTTTTGTGTTGATGTAAATGAAATAAAGCACAAGTGCCCGTTAGAAATACGGAAAACCACCAACGAAATATAATTATTATTGATGTGGTTTTTTTTTTGTAATCGAAAAAGCAACAAATGATGCTGCCACACACACACATATGTATGTTCATTAGAGTAAATATCTTTGTGTGGAACAAAAAAATGAGTTTGCACATACATATGTATGTTTGTTTTATGATGTTGCTCAACAAATTTTGAGTCTAATGCAGTGTTGATAGAAGAAAGTATTATTATAATTAATTTTTTAAAAGTAAAAACCTTTTTGAAGCTAGATTTAGCCTTTTTGTTTACCTTTTAGCTTCGGAATTTATGTTTTAGCTTCTGGCTTTTTAGCCTTTTTTAATTTTTAAACAGCCTTTTTTTATTTTAAGTTAAGTAATATTATAAGTATAATTGTGTATGCTCTCATTAAGCTGGCACCGTTCGATAAAATAGTAAAACCATTTCCAGAACAACCAACACAACCATTTAATTTTACAATTAATGCTAAACTGTCAACTTGAATTTTAACTCATTATCGTCCCCACTAGAATTTTTTTAATGTCTTCGCACAGCGGTTTAGAAACGTTTTATTTAAGATATCGCAATGAAATTTGATACGGTTGAAGCTGAAGTGTTTCCAAGGTGGATTTACAGTTTTTTTTATAATTTTTTACTAAAAACCTAATTTTTTTTCTTTCGGGGAAAAACGTAGAAAATATGGACCTTGTTTTCAAATTTGGATGCTTGTAACATTTTACAGGGAAGAAATAACTGCTTGCAAGTTTTATAATTTTATTTAGCTGATATTTGAGAACGTTTTTTGACCTGTCGTAGGAAATATATCTGTCATTTCGTTTGTCATTATTTCTGTAATTTCTAAACCGCTAGCCCGATCGAGATACAATTTCACATGAGACTAGCACTGGAGTTGATGGTCTCCACAAACCCTCCAGGGACGGATTTCATTGTCACAAAAGCTCATCTGTCACCAATAGCTTTGAAAGTTTGTACTTTAATAAACAACACTACAATTTTCAATTTGCCTAAAAATATGCCCAATGAAAAAAGTGAGTACAAATTATAACACTAAAACCAGAGCAATACAAAAAACTGTTCAATCTGATAAAATTACCCAAAATCCCCAGTACGAATCTTTTTTTTTTTTTTTTTTTTTTTTTTTTTTTTTTAAGCAAACACAAACTGCGAAGCTTTTTGGCTTGTCTGCAGAAAACACCCAGAGTCTTTGGCGGGAATTGAACCCGCAACCCTCTGACTGATAGTCCGGCACACTATCGCCTAGTCTATCGAGGCACCCGGGTATTGATAGGTATTATACTGTCTTAAAACGAAGACGAAGTCCAAACTCCTCCAAAGTGGCTTCTAATTCGAAAGTATACAAGGATAATGGAATGATATTCCGAATTTTGAAAATAGTTTTGACATATTGGATAATGAAATAAATGATACACCAATAACAAAATCATTTAGACCTCCACCAATATACTTAAGACAGCGAAACGCCAGCACACTAGTGAAGGATTTAATTTCGTTAATTGGCGGAAATTATTTATTGTGGCCCCATCCAAGAGAGATAATATCAATTAAATCAAAATTCAGGTTGATCATGAAAATGACGATAATCACAATAACTAATTGTAATCTAAATTTGAAACCCATAAAAAACTATATATATCTATCAGAACAAGAGTAGTAGAGACTTACAAAGTGTTATTAAGGGATCGACTCTTGTGTATAAACTCAGAATTTTAAGAGCAGTTTTCAAACTAAAGGCTTTAAGATAAAGAACGTGATAAATATTAAAAATCTTGAAAATACCTCCAACCACTTTTTTGAGTAGAATTGGAACCTGGTGATGTTAAACTAAAGAAAGGTGAAAAACAACCAATTTATGATCTGCGGTATTTATTGTACCAAAGAATAATGGCAGAAGAACCACACAAACGATCTCGGCCCGTCCAATGTTTAAACTACAAAGAATATGGCCATACTAAAGGGTGGTTAAATTGTAAGGGCCGATGTTGAATGTGAACCACACCTAAACGCCAAGCTTTTTTCCGAATTTTATTTGACATTTCTCTATTTCAGACTTACTCAATTTGAACCATGGAGAGATACACAATCCAACAACGTGTTAAAGTTATCCAGACTTATTATGAAAATGGGCGTTCAAATCAAAATGATTTTTTTGGTCAATTTGATCGTCCAAATGTGCGTACAATCGCAAAAATTCGAGCAAACCGGGTCTGTAGAAGATGTGAGAACACCAGTGCATGCTCGTACAGCTCGTACTGCAGAAAATATTGCTGCTGTTCGCGATAGTGTGGCTGAAGAGCCGTCCATCTCAACTCGTCGTCGTGCCCAACAATTGCACCTCTCACGCTCGTCGTTGATGAACATTATGCATAAAGACTTGCATTTACACGCTTACCATTCCAAACGTCGTGAATGGGCAGAATGGTGGCAAGAAATGGCAACAGTGGATGATCAATTTTCGAAGAAAATCATCTTCAGTGATGAGGCACATTTTCACCTCAGTGGATTCGTCAATAAACAGAATTGCCGCATTTGGGCGAATGAGAATCCAAAAGTGATTGTCGAAAAACCAATGCACCCACAAAGAGTGACTGTTTGGTGCGGTTTATGGGCTGGCGGCATCATCGGGCCGTATTTTTTCCAAAATGAGACCGGTCAGGCAGTTACTGTGAATGGTGTTCGCTATCGTGAGATGATAACGAACTTTTTATGGCCCGAATTGGAAGATATGGATGTGGACGATATGTGGTTTCAGCAGGACGGTGCCACTTGCCACACACCTAACGAAACAATGGCTCTTTTGCGCAACAAATTCAATGGCCGTGTTATCTCACGTAATGGCGATGTCAATTGGCCGCCAAGATCATGTGATTTGACACCGTTGGACTTTTTTCTTTGGGGTTATTTGAAAGAAAAGGTGTACGTCGATAAGCCAGCAACAATTCAAGAGCTAAAGGATGAGATAATTCAGCACATTAACGGAATAGAACCTCCATTATGCCTCAGGGTCATCGAAAATTTGGACCATCGATTGGAGGTGTGCTGCCGTGGTCGCGGCGCCCATTTGGCCGATATTTTGTTCAACACATAATTGAGTAATACCAATATATCATAATAAAATAAAATTACAATAATTTCCTAAATAGTTTGTATTTTATTCAAAATCAACATCGGCCCTTGAAATTTAACCACCCGTTAGATCATATTGTGAGCTGTTCATCACAGTGTGATAAATCAAGACATTATTTGAACATAATAAAATGTAGCAATTGTGATGGAAATCATACTGCTTAGTATAGAACTCAGTGCAAAACGCTCTCTAATATTTGCCCACAAAATGAGCAGCCGACAACCGAAAATATATTCTAGTTACGCTAATGTTCCAAGAACCAACCAAATTCTTCAGAACCCATTTCCAAATAATAATGTCAACATGGAGCTGGCTCGAGCCGGAAAGTCAATACAACAATATTTTTTTTAAATCACTAGGCCCCGTTTCCTGGCAGCTGGCGACACACATGCTGGGGATCAAGACTGTTTAATCCGAAAGGTCGAGTTTTTCATGATACAATTTTTAAAATGGGATTGAATGTGATTTTGAGCGGAAAACCTACTTACTGGCCTACTGGCCCATAGAATATACCAAATGTTATTGAATTTGGAGTGATAAAAGATATCCTAAGAGAAATGATTCAAGTTGAATCTTCGTTAGAATTATCATCAGATCACTCAACTATCTAATGAATCAATAGACTTGTCACCAGTCACACACCATTTAGGAGCAGCTGTACCCCTACGTTTTGAGATTCGAGAGATCGAAAAGGATATTATTGATATAAACTTAAAGAAAGCACCTAGTATTGATAACATCAGTAACAAATCAGTGCTTAGGGAATGACCCCGGATGACAATAAAAATACTACTTCTTATTTTGGTGAATATTAACCACCAGAATGGAAGGTTTCACTAGTTACCATGATACCTAAGCCAGGGCAAGATCTCACAAGTAGAATCTTATAGACCCACCAGCCTATTATCGAATATACCAAAGCTATACGTGAAGATACTCCTGAAGAAGTTATACCAGATTTTAATTGAAAACAATTGTACACCAAATCATCAAATTGGATTTAGAAGAAAACACAGTACTATCGCACAAACACATGGACTGGTAAATACCAAAAAACCATTTGAAGAAAAAAAATATTTCTTCTCTTTTTATCGACATTTCTCAAGCGTTTGATAAAATAATATACAATATTCAAGTTGAAACTAAATTTACCCGTAAACACAAATAAGCTATTGGAACTTAACTACTTAACTGGTCGAACATTTCACCTTTAAAGAATGAGATTTTTTAAGCTCCGCATAACTTATTGTAGCAGGAGTACATTAAGGAAGCATCCTGGGAGCCTTCTTATACTTGTTATATACACCTGATATGCCAACAAACAATCGTACTCACACATCAAGCATTCATGAAAAAAAATCATATATTTGAATTAGAAAAAAGATTAAAGCAATTGAGGATAAAAGTTAGTGAGCAAAGATGCACACATAACCTTTACATTGCGTGGAGAATCATGCTCTTCTGTTTATATCAATAATCAAGCAATAACACAACAATCCGAAGTTAAATACCTCGGTATACACCTCGATCGTCGCCTTGCATGGAAATCCTATATATAGATGCAAAATTGACTCAAATGAAATTGAATTTAATCCAAATTAATTGGCTCATTGGCAGAAATTCTAAGCTAAGTTTAGATTGCAAACTCTTGCTTTACAACTCAATTATAAAACCTATATGGGGTTATGGAATACAGCTATGGGGAACAGCCTCAGCTTCAAATGTAGACAGAATTCAAAAACAAATTGCTACGAATGATCACAATTGCCCCTGGTATATAAAAAATTCGAATATCCATAAAGACCTAAACGTGCCTTTGGTAAAAACTGAGATTCAAAAAAATGCAGAAAAACACTTGAAAAAGCTTGAAGTACACCCAAACCCATTAGCCAGCAACATATTAAATAAGAGTGGCTATATTCGACTAAGAAGAAGAGATACAGCGGATCTGAGCCGCAGACAGAAGGAATATATAAAATTAACAATGGTCAAATGGTCCGGTACTGGCTGGACTAAATAATTAAAATTTATTTGATATAAGATTTCAATATTTATTGTTAATTCGATTTTAATTAAGATACAATAAATAAACAAAAGTAAATGAAAAAAAAATATATAATTTTTGCAATCTTAAAAAAATGGGAAATTTTAACAAATATCATTTGTTATGACTGTTCCTTCAGTAACAACTCGTATCGCAATTTTCTAGTAAATCTTTAACAAAAAAATAAAAAATATTTTATAAAAACCCAACACAATTTAAGACTTCATTGTATAAGAAGATGCCGGGGAACACAGGAACACCACTTTACTTATTTCGCATAATTAAACAACAATTGGGTGGAAGGACGTAGTGGCAGCTGCAGCCACATTTACAATTTTATTTATTTTACTTCTCTCTTCTTTGTCTTCATAAATAGAAAAGGTAACCGCAAGTAAAATAAACAAAAGAACAAATGAAAACACTGTTTTTATATCCTACACCACCATAGTGGGGAGGGTATATTGGATTTGTGCTGATGTTTGTAACGCATATAAATATTAGTCAAAGACCTTAAAGTATACCGATCTACTCATTCAATCACTTCCTGAGTCAATTTAATGAAGTCTGCCTGGCTGTCCACTTTAAAGCTTGTGCGCGGAGACAGGTCGCAATTTGAAAGATATTTCCATACAATTTGAGACATCATATTTTTTTAGCCCAAGGACGGTTGGGATTGAAAGTGGATGAAATCGGTCCATTATTTCATTTAGCAACCATATCCATGTCCTCCCGAAATAGGGGTTTATTAGTCATAAATGTATGATTTAATGCCGAATCAAAACAAATTTCAGCACAAATAAGTTTTACATGATGCTTAATTACATTTAAAAATTGTATGCAGATCGTTTCTAATTGACTATACCTCCCATATAAGAACCACTTCCGACAATCACTTTAAAGAGAATAACCCTTTTGGTATCCAAATAATATTCAATACTTACACACAGCTTCAAAAGTGTGTAAGCACCAGTGAATTTCTTGATTTTTTTAAGATTATGAAAAGCATTATAGTTCAACTTAAATTTTTTTTTTCATAACCGAATCTATTATTCAACCAAATATCCAACAAAACGAAACTTTTAAATTCCAATCGATGGATAGATTTTAGGATTTTCATTATCTTAAAAAAATCAAATAATTTTTTGTGTTTACTCACTTTTGAGGCTCATAATAATTTTCACATATAGGAAACAATGACACTTGATTTTGTATAAGACCGCTTTCGAAAATCACTTTAACATGTATAAATCTTTTCAACGTGTTTATACTAAGATACAATTTAAAACACAAGATACATATTTAGATGCGCAAAAGTCATGCCACTAATTGTTTGGATGATCCATAATATGGTCCATAATAGATCATAGCTCCCATATAGCGCTCTCTTTTGTAAAAAGTGTTTTTTTACACATGCTGTGTGTAAGGTATTATATGGTAGGGCGCATAATATGTATGTTTGTATACATATACATATGTATAATTCTACTTTCATTTATATTTGTATTGTTGTTGCCACTGATTTTGCTACTGTTACCAACGGTGTTGCTACATATATTGTTTTTGTTACGTGGCACATGTGTTTATTTTCATTCTAGATGTTCGTTTTGTTTATTTTGAAAATTCATTCAGCATGCAATTTAAGAGTGGGATGGACGGGCAGAGATATAGGGCTGAGCTGGATTTAAAACACAATAATCAAAATATTGCAGATAAACAAACAAACGAATACGCTCATATGAACTCTCCAATACATCCTCAGCAACCACTGTTATAGTTTTTATTTCTATACACACATATATTATACAATAAATACAATCCAAATAAATATATATGTATGTATATCACACAATGATGGAGTGTGTTGTAATACCCCTTCAGTTTTGATAGGGTCCATGTAACCCTTAAATGCTTGACGAATTTCAAGACTAGTAGAAAACCCGATGATGCTACAGTTTATACATACATCTAGAGTTTTACGTCCATACGAGCTTTTCTCTTCGGATAACCACATTGAGCCAGCGGTAGCGAGGACACCCGTTAGGAAAGCATTATTTTTGACAAATAAATTACATAGTTACGTATTACAGTAAATCCTCCAGTTTATCAGACAACAAATGGACTTATTTTTGACAAAATTATACAATTAAAATTTACGGAAAGTAGATATTTTCCAACAAATTGAAAAATTGTCGATGCCTGGGAAAGATTTAACGATACTATTTTCTGAAAGACCTGCAGCAATACGTCTGGCTAATTATATCAGAATCCGAGTAAATGAACTCAAAAGTAAACAAATTACATATGCTACCATAAGAGATTGTCATATACTGAAATAAATTTTCTCCAAATAGTTTCTTTTGATCAGAAATATTTAGTATTGAAAACGGGGGAAAACGCCCTAATTTAAAAAAAAAACTAACCTTCGTTCCCTAAACCTGTCGACGTTTAAAAGCAATTAAACCATGATAGGACTTTACCGAGTATACATAGGAAATCGAAATTTGACTCAAATAGTTAGTTATTGCTAATAGCTGACATAGTACGCACCTAAAAATTACAAAATAGTATCGTAACACAAGCTTGCGGCTTGGAATAATGATACCACTTCTCAGAGAATTTACAAATTGTGCGAGCGGTGCATTTTTAAATTCAATTTTGGAGAAATAGCAACGAAATTAAAATATACTTTTGTGTGGTTTTTTGTGCGATTTAAGTCGTCAAAACTTCATACTGGCCAGTGAGCTTGTGTTTCTACTCATTGCTTAAACCATTGGTTAATCCAAAAGTATTTACCAACTCGGGCGAACCAGACAAGAAATCATTTGGAAATTTAATATGAGTAAAGTAATCCCAGCTTAGAGTAATTGTTACTTTATTGACCCAAAAAATATACATTGTAGTTAAGGTGCTATCAGACGGGATGTATTTTACATATGTACTGTCAAATTTTCCATCTGTAAAAGTTGTACACATCATATGATACATATGAAACTTTGCATGTGTAAAATACACGTGGAAATACATATGTAATTTTTTCGATTAGAACACGCTCTATTTTCCTGTGATAAACATAAATATATTGTAAAGAAAAATTAAAGAAAATGGATAATGAACATGGAAAAGTAAGTATCTTTCGATTTTTAATAAATTAAATTATGTTTATTATATTTATTGCAGTTAGATTGGCCAAAAGAAGCAATTCTTGAAATTTATACACGTTTAAAAGTCAGCTTTCGTTTACATTTATAGGTTATTTCATACCGAATATCATAAACAGGTGTGATAGCAAAAATTATGAATCGTATGTAAAATGGAACTTTTGACATACATACGGAATTCCATATGGGTAAGAAAAGTGACAGTACATTTGTAAAATACATCCCGTCTGATAGCACCTTTAGTTTGAATATAATTTCAGGAAGTACATTGTTATTTTACTCCTAAGATATCATATATTGCAGAGTTACTAAGTCAATTAATGCAATCAATTCTTATCTTGTACTGAGTATTGTAACGTGGAGTTACAAGAGTCACCCCATCAACTTGGTATATTTCATATTTTTCAAAACTAATTATATACACTTTATAATGCGTTATAATTCTCAAAAAGGTTATGATTATTTAAATATCTTTAATCGAAGAACTGTTCTATTTATACTTTGCTCTCTGTTACCAGACGAGTCCAAAATTCTTACATCGTACTAAAAACGTAGCCGAAACCAGTAGTATGCCGACTGATAGCCGAAGCATTTATATCGTCGGATTGTATTCCATAGACAATCTTAGTCACGTCATGTTTAGCCGACGTTAGCTGCAGTATTTATCACATCGGACTGCGCCCGTAGCTTTTTTCCTTATTAGTTGTTTATGGGATTGACTTCACTAGATAGACTGTTATAAATTGTAACATACCTAGAATTTAGAAACTAAAATTTAGTCTATAAATGGTAAATGATTTTCTTTTATAACTATAACACATTGAAAGTGGTAGCCACAGTCAGTAGGAATGCTAAATTACACAGTGGTACAAAATTGAATGAAATAGAAAAACCTGGAACCGTATATTATTTTTATTGTAGGGCTTGTCGAGTAAAACAAGATTCCAATAGTGAAATATGCCGGACACCTCCAAAATCCGGAGTACGTTTATTTACGATTACAACGTAAGAAATTGAAAATCGGATCATTATCAACAAAATTGCAGGCTTATAAGTGCGAAAAGGTTTTTACGGTTTTTTAACCGTAAATCCGAATTTTGGATGTGTCCGGCATATTTCACTATTGGAATATTGTTTTACTCGACAAGCGCTACAAGAAAAATAATATCCGGTCCCATGTATTTTGGACTGTCGCACCGTGTTATAGATTAATTTACAAATATGGCGACAGTCACCAAAACTGCTGAACCACTATAAATTCTATCTAACTTAGAAACAGATATGCATTATTACTACATATATACATACATATGTATGAATGTTTATGCTGATGGTGTGTTCCATAGATGAATGTACATATGTATGTATTTGTATCAGGGACATACTCGTACATAAACAACTACACATACAGTTCGCATCTCTTGATTCAATCATTATCAAACAAAAACATTATCGCTTGTTTACATTGTCGATGTTGGTTAAGTTGATGTTTGAGGCATTAAACACATATACAATCATACTTCCATTTTACACCCAAATATAGCGATTACTCAAACACAGCACGTGCACATACATTAGGGTGTTTTTTTTATATGATTGTTTTTTTGGGGGGATTTACATGGATTGAAGTCTAAACATTTGTGCCACATTGGATATATCCGTTCTGAAGTTTAAAAATATAAGAGAAATAATATAGGTCTCCTCGTGTTTACGAAAATAATTTTATAAAATATTAAGGTTTGCATTTAGCTACAACATCATAATTAATAAAATAAATATCGAAAGAGTCAAAAGACGATTGGATAAATTTAATGGTGTAAGAAATAAATTAAACATTATAAAGCGATTTTTATTTTATATGAAATTGGAAATTCGGTAGATAATATAAAAATATATTGAACAAATAAAAAAGTATAGTCGGTCAAGCCCGACCATATAATACCCTACACCCAGTATGAGAGCAATGACCTATTATGGACCGATGATCCAAAAAATAGTGGCATGCCCTCTCTGCATATATGATAAGCCTTTGTGTACAACTTATTTGTGATGAAATTTGCTTGGATAAATCATACATTTATGACTGATAAACCCCTATTTCGGAAGGACATTGGTCAACGAAATTCAATCACAACCGTCCTTGGGCCGAACAAAATCGAAATATCTTCAAAATTGCAACATGTTATCTACACTCTACAGCCAGCAAGACAGACTGTCGGACGTTCGGACGAACATCATTTAGTTGACGCAGAAAGTGATTCTAAGTCGATCAGTCCACTAAGATGGGATAAAATAATATTTTGGGGCGTTACAAACATCAGAACAAATCCAAGCACAAATCCCCACTGTGGTAGTGTAGGGTATAATAATGGAAAAAATATTGTATAATTTCTGAATTAATATTCAATTAATATTACAAGATTGCAATACAGAGAATCAACAAACAATTATCGAATACATCTGTTATGAAATTTTTACATAAGTGCGGTTGTAAAAATAACATACGCAGTGCAATGAAATCTCAATCTCATGTGCATTAGGGTGGTTCATATGCTCAACTAAAACAAAAGAATGCACTAAACTCTAAAATAGCTAAATCAATTGTAATATATCCAAAACGTTTATTTTTTTTTATTTTTTTTCGCAATTCATTTTAGTTTGCTGTTAAAGTAAAAAGATTATTCGCACCATTCATAAATTCTTATAATAATTAAAAATATTTAATTTTTTTTAAAATTAAAAAAATCAAACCCTACTACACCGGTTATTGGTACTACAAAAAGTTTACAAATACTATATTTAAATGTAGTAAACTCGAAATGAGAATATCGAGTAAATTTTTTTGGCTGCATATAAAAATACCCTCCTACTGCAGGTTACAAAATCATAGCTTTTCATTGAGGTAAAAATATGCAAGCAGTAGTGGTACTAGTAGTATTGAATAATACTACTGGACAGTGAAGACTATAGCAAATAAAAAGGTAATAAACCTGTAATTTCTAATCTACTTCCAGATTTTAAACTTGTAACAGCAATAACAGAGGAGTTGAAATTTCAGAATATTTTCTTTGGAGTTGATGATATCAATTGCTAAAATCATTTCCAGACCTATAATTTTCGTAAATATGAATCGTTTTTAAGGATTTTTACAACGATTTATTATGTCCTGGATTTTTTGTAAAAGATTCATTAAAATTTAAAATCGACTCGGAAGCTTGAAATCCGTTTACAAGGTGATCATTAATTATCTTTCTCTGTTTTATACCCTAAACCACCATAGTGGGGAGGGTAAATTGGATTTGTGCTAATGTTAGTCCAATACCTACCTTAAAGTACACCGATCGAGAATCACTTTCTGAGTCGACTAAACGATGTTCGTCCGTCCGTCGGGCTATCTGTCCATGTAAAATTTGTGCACAGAGTGCAGGTCGCAATTTTCAAGGTATTTTGATAAAATTTAGTACAATATATTTCTTCGGATAACCGACGGTTGGGATTGAAATTGGTTTAAATCGGAACATTATTTCACCTGGCCCCCATACAAATGTCTTCCTGAAATAATTGTGTGACTTATTCAAGTATCCGAACAAATTTCACCATTAATAAGTTGTACATTAAGCCTAATTAGACCTACAAATTTTATGCGGATCGGTCCATAATTGAGCATAACTCTTATATAACGTCCACTTCCGAAAATCACTTTAAAAAGCATAACTTTCTTAAAAATTTTGGAAAAATCACCACAAATATTTTTCATATATACACAAATTCTTTGGCCCAATTATATGATAATCGGTGCATAATTAGTCATAGTTACCATATAAGACCCTCTTCGGAAAGTGACTTAATAATTTTGGTATCCATATAAAATTCAACGCTAATAAGTTACATATATGCAAAACTCATGGCACCTAATTTTATAACAGTCAAAGCTCCCATATAAGACCCCCTCCGTAATTCACTTTAAAATTCATAAATATTTTAAAAGTATTTATATCGACATTCAGCATATTTATAGGTATATGCACAGAAGTCATGCCACTAAATTTTCGGATGATTGGTAGTTTATTGCTCCCATATAGCTCCTATTTCTTAAAAACTGTTTTGCATATATACAAGGTTAAGGGTATTGTACTATAGTATGACCGACTATATATATGTATGATAGACCATATACTCGTAGCGACCTGAGTGAAGCAGTGACTCTAGATAACTTTAAGACGTTCCATGGAGTCTGGAAGGATGTGTTTTGATCGAAAGTTATTGCTTTTGGTGTCTGTAATAACTCTCTCTCTCTCTTTATTTCGATATTTCTCAGAGTTCACACTGTGCGAGTTGTTATAAATGAGTTGGATTAAACACATTTTTAAATGACACATGTACTATTTAAAGTCGTCGGTGTTTTTAAGCCCGGTAGGAAATGTCCTACTCCAACTGATCTTTTTACTATCTATATCTGAAAGAAAATGGATCACAGCATTAATTTGGTGCTTCGAAGTCTATTTTGGTGTTACTCGATCGCGCACGGTAGAAGACGAAGGTGCTCATCTATTCATTTGAAATATGGTAAAGAGGGAAATAAATCTGTAATTTTTACATGTCTAGAAAGGAAGTTTAAGTTTTGAATTTGAACCCCATAAACCCTTCTGGCGCGGTGACAGAGATCCCTAAAATGCGGCATCTCGAGTATGTGAACAATTAAAAACGATTCCAATTCTTTGCTTGAGATCCGATTTCAAAGATTATACTCTAGATGAAATCTACTGCTCAAGTACTCACAAAAAAATCTCGTCGTAGTTATATATTATCATTTCTAGTTTTATAGTATTGGCAGAAACTCTGAGCTTAGTTTAGATTGTAAACTTCTACTTTATAACTCAATCATAAAACCGTATCGTATGTTATGGAATACAGCTACCGAGAACGGCCTCAACTTTAAATGTAGGCAGAATTCAAAGACGCCAAAAAAATTCGAATTTTTATAAAGACCTAAACGTGCCTTTGGTAAAAACTGAGAACCAAAAACATGGAGACAAATATTTAATAAGCTACATTTTTTTTAACAAACACAAACTTCGAAGCCTTTTGGTTTGACTGCTAGTCCAGCACACTATAGTCCAGTCTAGGGGGCACCCAAACCCATTAGTCCCCAACATATAATACATATGTATGCTTAAACAAAAAACAGTCATCCGGCACTGACTGGACTAAATAATTTAAATTAATTAGATATAAGATTTGAAATACTTATTGTTAATTCGTTGTTAATGAAGATACTATAACTAAATAAATAAACGAGATATTATTTAAAAATTTTTCAAAAAGACTTATAACAGAAATATATTTTTTGGAAAGCTAATTTTAAAGGCAATATGTTATATGAAAATAAAAATTTTCTCAAATCGCATAGTCAATATCCAAATATAATAAACGATTTAATATGGCTCAATATAGTCTTAATTATTCTGCAAATAGTTTCGATAACCCCGCCTTGTTTTTGCCTTGTTTTCCAAAAAAGTCTTTCATGAACTTGTTACTTATCGAAAATTTAATATAATTTTAAAAAATACACACAATTTTCTATTCACTGACATATAATATGTCTTGCTTGTCTTTTCCACGTATGAAATTAACTTTCGAATAATTAACAATTCATGTCACATGATATTTTATTCGAATTGGACTTACCGTTTATTTCCCCCACTGTGCATCGTTGCAATGTGGTTTGTTTTTCAAAGTCTATCGATATTATAATGGATGTGTTCTGATAGAATTAGAAAACTTTTTTCCTTTACCCGCAATTTTTGATTGGTCAGTACTTACCGTATACGAGTATGTAATAAAGTTCATACAGAAGGCTTTAATGTTACTTTCACTGCATGAACACTCAAATAGTTCCTAGTTCCAACATAAGTAGGGATTACACCCTGAGTACTCTTCCAAACAAATAAAAGGAAACAGTTCGTTTAAATCGGTTAACCCAGCCCTTAGCTTTCCTAAACATGTATTGGGTGTAAACTACTTGAACTGTAATCTTGTTATCTCATCTCTATTAAAGTTTGGTAACCAATCTTTAACCAATAATAGCAAAAATCAACAAAGTCAATCTAGATATGCAGTTCGTAATTGATTAATGTATTTTTGTAGTTTAAGTACATTTCTTTATGCTTAACAAGAATTTTACCAACTTAAAGGAAATGGAGTTTGAAGCAGTAGCTTTACTACAATATAATAATGAAATTTATATTTTTAGAAAATTTTGAATTCCATTTAAACATTTCAAAATCTGCAAAAATGTTATTCATCTTCTGACTTCTTGATTGCAAAACTTGAAACCATATTTTTAATATTCACAATGGGGCATCGCACCTGTACGTGTAGAATTCATATTATTTACTGCAAATGTTCTTGTGTATATAAATGCAAAATATGTTTTATACATTAAAAACTTACATAAATAAATACTCGTATGTACATGAGTGTGTGTGAGAGAGCGTTCATAAGTGTGAGTACTGGCATAAGTAAAATGTTGTTAGATGTTTTCCAAGAATTTCATTAGTTACGCATTTCCAAGGAGGAAACTATGTGAAAAATTCAATTCAATCAGCTCTGTGAGTTTCATGAATGCGAATGTCTGTCTGCCAGTGTGACGGTTTTATACGAAATTGTTGCAATTAAGCTATAGTTGTTACACGCACAATATGTGTCAGACAGGGAGGCAGGCAAACAGGCGGAAAGTTCTATTAAAAAGCTACATACGGCAACTGGAAAAATAGGAACGGGACAAAAATAAAATTGCAAAAAGGGGTTGTTATAAAATTTTAAGTAAAATAAACTTAATTACATGCAACTCAAACATTTCCGTGAACGTAAACTTACGCACAAGCCATCATACAAAGGATTCGAGGTTTATAAATCAGAAGGGTGCATAATTTAATTTTGATTTACGAGTAGGACAATCGAAAGTAGAGGTTTGTACTGTCAACATTTCAGCTAACAATAAGGACTTGACAACTTTTTTTTTAAATAAAACGCAAACCGTTTGAGATATTTCCAAAACTTTATTACCGACTTGAAATACATTCAAAACATTTATGAATGGAACTCGACTTCGTTCATATGGGCACCGCGGCCACGTCGACAGTGGTCGATTCGTTGGACCCAATTTTGGATGACTCGGTCACACATTTCGGCCGGAATGGCCGCTATTTCGCGTTCAATGTTGGCTCTAAGTTCTTCCAACGTTGTCGGCTTGTTGGCATAGACCAATGATTTGACGTAGCCCCAAAGAAAAAAATCTAGAGGCGTTAAATCGCAAGAACGAGGCGGCCAATTGACTGGTCCATTTCTTGAGATAACACGCTCGTCAAACTTACTCTTCAGTAAATCGATTGTAACGTGTGCTGTGTGGCTTGTGGCACCGTCTTGTTGAAACCACATGTCATCCAAGTCCATGTGTTCCAATTCGGGCCAAAAATAATCGCTAATCATTGCGCGATAACGATCGCCATTCACAGTAACGTGACGATCGTTATTGTCGACGAAAAAATATGGCCCAATGACGCCGCCGGCATGCAAAGCGCACCAAACAGTAATTTTTTGTGGATGAAGTGGTGATTCGTGAAGCACATGTGGATTTTCAGCAGACCAATAACGCATATTTTGCTTATTGACGAACCCATTGAGCCAAAAATGAGCTTCGTCACTGAAGATGATTTTGCGATGAAATTCATCATCTTGGTGCATCTTCTCCAGAGCCCAATCGGAGAACGTACGTCGACTCAAATGGTCCATCGGCTTCAATTCTTGAGTCAGCTTAATCTTGTATGGGTGTAAACCCAGATCCTTACGCAAAATTCGCCATAAAGTGGTCTTGGGGATGCCCAGTTCTTGAGAACGCCGCGGAATCGACTGATTTGAATCGTTTGCTACGGACGCCTGAACGGCAGCGATATTTTCGGAACTTCGACCAGGCCGTTGTCTCACTGGCACGACAGCATCACACAATGAATATGTAGACTCAAATTTTTGCACTAAACTTGTTATTGCTTGTCTACTAGGGCGATAATTACGACCGAAAATTGGAGTTAACGCTCTTAAAGTTGCGGTCACCGACTCCGAATTTCGGTAGTACATTTTTATAATTTCCAAACGTTGTTCCTTCGTGTACTTTACCATAACGAAAATGTTAAGTTTACTGAAAAAAAAGAAAGCAACAATTAGATGATCAGTGAAATAGTGCGTTCACAATTTAAATTCAGAGTTGTCAAGTAGCTATTGGAAAACCCGATACAAAAACAAACAGTAGCAGTGGTTACAACGTTTGCAGATTTACTGTGGACATGTAGAAGAGATGGAATGCGTTTATTAAAACCTTATTTTATTCCCCATGAGCTCAATTCAATTTACCATAAATGTACAAGGAAAGATTACAAAAGATGTCATCAGTTGCAGAATATATAAAATTTAGGTGTTTTTTTCTTCTCTTATATAAAACACGTGCAACAAATTTTCACTCCCCCTTTTTAAGGATGTCGTACAATGATGTTGATGGGTGGCAACTGTAACTAAAGTAAACTAAAGTTGTCATGTTAATAAAGTGAATGATTTCATATAATAAGACCAACTTATTAAATGTTTTACGAATAAATAAATTGTAAAAATCCAGTTGAAGTGGGAGAAGACAAAAGACACTTGCAAATACGAAAGGAAAATTAATGCATTTGCCAGCATTCGTAATGAATTTTTTTTTTAAATCTAAACTGTCTGCGCCCAAAATTTAATTTAATATTTCATTACATAACATTTACAAAAGAATATTTTATTTAAATTTATCATGGGTAAATTTGTTATTGCAATTTTATTGTATTTTATTGAATACTGAATTATTAGTATGGAGTAATTTTTATCATATACGAGTACATATGATAAAATCAGAAATTTTACTAAGATTTTTTTAATGACACATCGATGTCCTTGTATTGAGAGGATTTGTGAGGGCATTATGATAACACGATCATTATTAATATTGGGTTATATGACCAGAACTAAGAAGAATTTCGATCAGTACCATAAGAACTCAGTGGAGTGAATTTTACTCTTAAAATATGCCTTGTCCCTCTAGTTACAAAACAATTAATTATTTTCTTATACAGTTTTATTTCGTCCTTTTCTAAGCATAATTCCACCACCAGGGTAATTATCATGTTGTGATTTTTTATCTCGGGGTGGTCTCATCAAACGTAGAACCATCTCCAAGGTATCGAATACAAAAGCCTTCATGACCAAAGATTATCGTCCCCCTACCAAAATTCCGAACCATTTTAACCGTATTTCCCCTCACCCACTTGTAAGGTAAACATGGTTGGTAGCAGTTTCGAGAGCCTGAATGGCTAGTAAGTGGTTAAAGAGGACTAGGCGATACTACCTTCCCCGGCACTAGGACACGGGCCGGTTGTATTACTATGTCTAGTCCAGCTACGGTAACAGTCATATCAGTTCGCTACTCTCCCACAAAAACAAACCTACTCCCCAACAACTGGCCGTCAAGTCTGAGGACAATGAAAGGATAGAGTGGCATTCTGAAATCACGTAATTCCAAGGCGATGTTTATTCTCGACAACCATGAAACCATTCTATGGAACCAGTCATGAACGTGATGAGGCAGATCTTGTCAAATACGAATACCTTAAGTACAAGAATAACGTACCCAGCACCTCAAGAAATATTAAGCTCAAAGGGGAATCGTTCTCAGATTGAGGGTGACAAAAGGAGGAAGGTCAACGTCACATCATCAACCGCTAGGCATCTTTTTAATTAGGTCGTTAAAGAGCGCCATCGCTTTGACCGCGCGTGAAGGATGGTGTTGTTACCCCTGTAGTAATGAAATGGGGTGCCATAGAATCCAAGTTGGCTGAGATCGTAATGAATCACGTCCACAGTCAAGAACTTTCGCTTCGGTGAGATTCATTGAGGCTACAAAGTAATCAATTGCTTGGACGTCTTCTCTAAGGAGTATCGCTAAGATCAGTGCTGCATTGGATGAGTTAAATTTTAAACACCGATGAGATCTTGTACAAAGGTTTGGTTACCTAAAATGGGTAACAACGGCAACAATGTCTGAAGCTCCCGAATCCCAGCATTTTTATGAATAACTGGAATGTCATCCGTGCCAAGGAGCAGCTCATGTCTGATTCTCGCCATCTCAGATTCGGGCGTAACAGCGCTGGAGAAATCGGCACACAAACTGTTCATCGAAATTCGCAACGCCAAGTTAAAAGTATTTGGACCAGTGGCTTCGGTAAGTAAGTAAGTAGATGAGGTTGAAGCTGTCAACAGCCTACTTACAGGTCAGAGGTTAACTGGTTCTCAACCACAACACATAACATACTATATGTGAAGGACAAGGGTAAGCCAAGATCCTGCCTTGTCGCAGAGAAATACATTAACATCTTTCTTTGCTCTCATCTTAATTGAGTGAATAGGGAAGATGATTTTCGAAAATTGTCCAACCAGTTGGAGAGGGAGACCAGGGATTTCTATACCTATCAGCTCAAAAGCGCAAAAGGACTCCAAGTCGTTCTAAAGGGTATAGACCCATGTGTTGATCCTGCTGAGATAAAGAACGGATTAATGGACAAAGGGTTCAAAATCAAGAGCGTAGTGAATATTAGAAACCGTGAAAAGATTCCTCAGCCCATGTTCAGGGTAGAATTGGAACCTGGAGATGTTGCCTTAAAGAAAAACGAGTCCCATCCAATTTACAATCTTATTTATCTTCTGCATCGTAGAATTACCGTGGAGGAACCGCATAAGCGTGTTGGACCCGTCCAGTGTCTTAATTGTCAAGAATTTGGTCACACCAAAGCGTATTGTAAATTGCCGTCTGTTTGTGTTGCATGTGGGGAACTACATGCAACTGCTCAATGTAATAAGTCCAAAACGGACGTAAAAATAAAAAAATGCAGTAACTGTGGAGGAAATCATACCGCTAATTATAGAGGTTGTCCAGTTTATACTTATTTGAAGGGCATAAGGACCAATAAGTCGCCAGTATTACCTGACCATCCTCAACAACCTAATTTCACGTCGAGTAAGAATTTTCCTCAAATTGTACGACCAACTACTCACGTAAACGCTCCTAATTCTAGACAAGTTTCTTACGCAAACGTGGTCAAATCTAATATGCCAGGTCTGGAGCAGGAACCTATATCGCAATATTCTGAGCCACATATCAACAATCTAGAGACAACATTGCAGACACTTGTCCAAACTATGAACACTTTTACGGCCACCATGACATCCATGATGCAGGAAATGCTGAAAATGCAATCCACTATCTTGCAAGCCATTTTAAAGAAATGATTTATTTAAAAATTTGTTTTTGGAACGCGAACGGCCTCCGCCAACATAAAAACGAACTGGAATACTTCCTGATGGATAAGCAGATTGATGTTATGATGATTGCTGAAACTCACTTGACGTCGACAGGGTACTTCAAAATTAATGGCTACGTGTTGTACGATACTAAAGACCCCCGCGGAAGAGCTTGTGGAGGTTCGGCAATTCTTATAAAGAACAGAATAAAACATTATCTAATGAATAACATAAGTGAGGATTACCTCCAAGCAACAAACATTTGCATTGAATTCTGTCAATACAAATTTGTTTTATCATCGATTTATTCTCCGCCTCGATTCTCAATAAAAGAACACCAATACCATAACTTCTTTAATTCCCTTGGAGCTAGATTTTTAGTTGCTGGCGACTTTAACGCCAAACACACATTTTGGGGTTCACGTCTGGTAACCCCAAAGGGTCGCGTACTCTTCAACACCATTGCTCAAATGGGCTTAGATGTACTCTCAAGCGGACATCCCACCTACTGGCCGACGGACCGACGGAAGATTCCCGATGTTATTGACTTTGGAGTAGTGAAAAATATCCCTGTAGAATGGATGCAAGTGGATCCTTCATTAGACTTGTCCTCAGATCACTCTCCTACTATCATTTCAATGCATTTCCCTCAAGTGTGTGGCTCTCCATTTCGAAACATGACTAAGACCCGAGTAAGCTGGATAAAATACAAAAAGTATTTAAGTTCTCATTGCACGGAAAATATTGTGTTGAGAACTACCGACGATATCGATCAGTCGATTGGCAACTTTACCGAGGACCTTCGACGAGCTGTGCATCACGCTTCCACTTATCACGTTGAATGTAGAAATAGGACAAACAGAACTTATTTATCTGAACTCGAACATCTCCTATCAGAAAAAAGAAGAATGAGAAGAGAGTGGCAACTTCACAGGTCTCCTGAACTGAAAGCTAGGCTACGGATATGCAGAGATATACTAAGACATTTCTTAGAAACCCAAAGAACGGCTTCACTTAGATCCTACTTGGAGGGTCTTGATAGTACCCCACAATCTGACTACTCGTTATGGAGGGCGGCAAGAGGTTTAAAAAGACCAGTGAGAGGAAAACCTCCTTTGCGAAATCCGACTGGTGACTGGGCTAGAAATGATTCCGAGAAAGGGACATTATTTGTTAACCATTTAAGAAATGTGTTTACTAAAAACAACTCAAACAACGTATCTGATTTGCCACCACTCGTTATTAGACCTCCTGTACCTCTAAGACTAAGCTTTGGTGATGTCCAAAGCGCTATTGGTACTCTGAACCTTAGAAAGGCTCCAGGTATGGATAAAATCAGCAATAAAATGCTTGTGGAGTTACCTCGTGTAGCTAGAAGAATTATCCTCTTTATCTTCAACGCTATTTTACGCCTAGAATACTATCCTGCAGATTGGAAGGTGTCTATGATCACTATGATTCCTAAGTCAGGGAAGGATCACACCAAAGTAGAGTCATATAGGCCAATTAGCCTACTGCCGACAATTTCTAAACTGTTCGAAAAATTGTTAATGACTAAGTTGATTCCAATTCTGAACGACACTGAATGCATTCCTAATCATCAATTCGGCTTCAGAGCTAAACACAGCACCATCGAACAAACACACAGATTGGTAAATGTGATAAGAGGGTCGTTTGAAGACAAAAAATACTGCTCCGCCCTTTTCATTGATGTGTCCCAAGCGTTCGACAAAGTTTGGCATGACGGTTTAATGCACAAAATAAAATTAACTCTGCCTGCTAACACCCATAAACTTATGGAAAGCTATTTATACGGTCGCAAATTTAAAATCAAAGAAGGCAATTTTTTAAGCCCCGCTCAGCCAATTGAAACAGGTGTGCCACAGGGTAGCATACTGGGTCCTACTTTATATTTGATTTATGCCTCCGACATGCCGTCAGACCCCAAAATCCACACGTCAACTTTCGCAGACGATACAGCCTTTATCAGCGTTCACAAGGACCACCAAGTAGCATCACAGAATTTGCAGAATTATGTTTATAAACTAGAGAATTGGCTAGAGCTTTGGAAAATCAGGGTTAATGAACAGAAATGTATTCATATCACTTTCACATTGCGAAAAGAAACTTGCTCGTTCATCAAAATAAATAATCAAATTATTCCTCAACATAATGAAGTCAAATACCTCGGCATTCAATTCGACCGCCGTTTAACTTGGAAGTCTCATATTGAAGCGAAACTTACACAGATGAGATTAAAAGCAGTGCAACTTAATTGGCTAATTGGCAGAAATTCTTCACTAAAGTTGGACTGCAAACTATTGTTGTACAATGCAATTCTAAAGCCAATCTGGTGCTTTGGAATTCAATTATGGGGTACTGCCTCAGCATCAAACATTGAAAAAATTCAAAGGGGTCAAAATGAAATTCTACGTATAATTACTGCAGCTCCATGGTATGTTAAAAATTCTCGAATTCACAAAGATCTATGCGTGCCATCAGTAAAAGTTGAATTTACAAAACACGCGTCAAAGTATGTCAGCAAACTTGAACACCACCCAAACCCACTTGCACGAGACATCCTTATTTTTAGTGGCCATAATCGGTTGAGAAGGAGGGATACCCTTGCTTTAACTCAAGCGCAAAATAGATGACTGGATCAGTTGATGTGAAATTTTTTTAGTATCATAAAATTTTTGTCTAGCACTGGCTGGGCTTATTATCTTCTTTTTAGTATTAAGATTTGAATACTTATTGTCATTTCATTATAGGAAGATTCAATAAATAAATAAAGGCTATAAAAAAAAAAAAAAAAAAAAAAAAAAAAAAAAAAAAAAATCTTAATTCAGCTGACCTTAGAAGCCACCAAAAGAAATGATTGGTCTCATGAGGTCTGTATTTTTGAACGAGTTCAAAATCATAATCTTTGATATTCTACTCGATACACAGTGACGTACGCTAATAAAAAAATTTCTCTCTAAAATTATCTAAAGTGTCGAAGCAGATACAATAAAAATAAGAATAAAATATATGTATGTATTTTTATACCCACCATTAAAAAGATGGGGGTATATTAAATTTGTCATTCTATTTGTAACACATCAAAATAATGGAGCCAAACAATCTATATATTCTAGGTCCTTATAAGTTTCTTCGTTCTAGCCATGTCCGTCTGTCTGTTGTTGGCACCAAAAAAATCATAGAACAATGAAATTTTTACAAACATTCTCTGATCCACCGAAATGTTTGGTGTTGAATATGCACAAAATCGGTCCAGTAGGATACGTATTATAGATCAAAGTTTCAGACTACCTCGATATTTTTCAGATATTTTTTGCTATTTTCTTCAAATATAATATATCATGAAATTTTGCACACTTTATTTTTATTACAGAAGGACAAATCCTATTAAAAATGGAATCGGTTCACGATTTATCATAGCTCCCATACAAATTTTTTCTCGGAATTTAGTTTTATGGTACAAAAATATGTATAGAAAATCCCTATCCATACAAAATTCTGCAATAATAAGATTCATGCAAAATGAAATCTCAAAACGATATTTTGTTTGCATCAGTCCATATTTTGACCATAGCCTCATACAAAGACCATTTTCGAAAATCACTTAAATGCGAATGAATCTCTTATAAAAATCACTATTAAGTTGAAATTTAGCACAAATAATTCACATACACATATAAATCGTTGTACCGAATTACATGAGGATCGAATCGTAATAGGTAATAGCTCCGTTATGAGAACTACTCCCAAAAACTCATTAACGTATAAATAATAAAAAAAAATATATTACCTTTTTATCAGAGCATACAGAGCCAATATCAGTTTCCTAGGATTTTTTGGTACCTAATTGACTGTATGTTAAAGTTAATCGGCAAATATATATGCTTGATTATAGCTGGAATATGCATAAAATTATTATAAATATCAATCAAAGTAAAAATATATTTTATGAGGTTCGCCCATAATAGGTGAATATAAGATTCGCCGCAGCCGAATATAAGCTCCTACTTGTTAATTTCAATGACTTGCAGAATTCATTATTTCGTAGCTTTATTCGCCACTTTATGTATCACTAATTATACATGTATGTCAAAATTTATTTTATATAAATCTCAAAACGGTTATAATTATAAACTAATAGTTATTATTACAATTACCTATAAATAAATAAAGTTATTGTATGATCATAAATCATTACAAGTATCATTTCGCAATAAGTTTCCTTAGTACAGACTTGTTAAGTTTGTTTTTTATTCCACAACATTTTGTTGTAATCAGTCAGCAACTATATATTTTTATAATTCTTTTAAATATACAAATAAGTTAATAATTTTTTAGTTAATAGTTATAAAATTAATTTTGGCAGATTCCGAAAATTTGTATCTTAATTTTTAAGTTAAGTTTCTGCTGGGAAACTACACATGGTAGTGTGATTTCAAATCCTATCTAAATAAAAAACCTAAAACATTTGGATAATAAATTTATTTCTGATGATTTTTAAAAGAATAATAAAGATTCAAAGTGCTGGAATATACATATATTTAAAGTCCAGAAGAAGTTTTAGGTCCATTATTACAACTTGGCAACAGTTAAAGGTATGATGTTATCGGACAGATGAAAAGTATTTGGTTATTATAAGTTTACTTTAATCTAAAACCGACCGATAAGCTAAAAGGAAGATCATCTTGCCTTTAAATTTTATAGTGAGGTTTATGTATTTGGAGTTGAATAAATTAATTTTAATTTTGTTTTGCCAATAAATAATTTATATTTTTTCACAAACAAATATTTTTACAAACACAAACAATCTAATTGTTTCTTGTCAGTAATTTGTCAAAAGTAAACGGGTTTTCACTGGTATTACCATATTTTGGAACAAAAAATTATTTTATTTTACACGGAAGTTGTAATAACGAAAAATTTTAAAGGTCACTTTATTCCTCACTTTAATTAAAGTTAACTTTTACTATTAAGAACATTAGAGGCAAGTTGTAATAATGGCCCTTAATGTATTCATTTATATTAGATTTCCTCTGTACGATACACAGATTTACTAATTTTACTAAACTCGCAATTTTATTCAAATGTTATACATATTTGTGTCTAGCTTAACAGCAATATAATGGCGGTGATATTTTCAATCGACCCAAGTTAAAAAGTTGCAGTGTAACAATAAATTTAATTTTGACAGACAAGTTTTGGTAGGTAGATTAGAAAGTACTATATTAACCATTCTACTTGCAACACATTGCAGCACAACACAAAGTCGAAGCTTAGACGCCGAGCTCTCACCAAAACTATATATTTTCAAATACAAGCGCAGTCTTATCGTCAGCAATAAATCGTATTAATTTATTGTCGTGAACATTATTTAAAGGAATTTTTGTGGCGAGGAATTCAACTGCACTCATATTTAATGTGAATGTCACTACACAGCAAAAACCAAAGGTGAAGAAAACAAAAACAAAAAAAAACAAAAACACAAACCTGAATACGTCCATAAGAAAATTCACCTGTCACACACAACCGCCAGACGAGACATTCTTAATAAATCCTATAAAGTATTCATGCATAAGTCGACATACGTTTAAACATGTACATAAAAATGCCCAGATATGTATGTATGTATGTATGTATGTGTGCATCCATGTATTGTACATTCACACATACGTAAATACCGCATACCACAATAGTCACTTCCGTTAAAGTTTTCTTCAACATTGTTGCACGAAGATTTAGTTTTTCTTCAGTTTTATGTTGTTTCATTTTGTTTTTTCGTGTTCCTGTTTTCGTTACCTAAATATGTATGTATGTGTGTTTACTCGTAATAAAAAGTTAAGTTGAATAAAACTTAACATGTTGAAATAAAAAACTATAAAAATTAAATGCAAATGTATGTATGTACTCGTATGTATATATTTACATTGCTAGAACACTAATAAAATTATGCAAATGTGTGAATGTTGCAACACCTAATTACAACAATATGACAACATACAGTATATGCCCATTGAACATTTTTGACCGAGTTACAGCACCTAAATTTATATGAGCCAGGAATATTAGCACTTTATCTAAACAAATTCGTATGTAATAGCGTATACCAATGAATCGATGAATAACAATAATGATACTGGGGATGAATTAAATATGGGATGAATTAAATGTCAAATACAGAAGACAAGGATATTTATTACTAGAAGATATTAAACATCGAATTGAAATACCTATAATATACAAGAAAACATAATAAGTTATATAAATGGAGTCATAATGGACCGCTTTATTTGCAATATACAATTGTTTTTAATTGAATCAGTGTCATCATTATAACTTAACCTAAGGTGCAGGTGTATGAGATGCCGAATATGTGGAAGAAACTGATATTTTATAGATGACATTGATGATAACGTTCAAATTAGGAATGCCAAACGCGACTGGTTTTTCAAATCCCATAGTCATAAATGAATCATGGGGTCTAGGAATCGGGATTTTTGTTTCTTATAAAAACAAATTGGTTTATGTTGAATATAAATAAGTTTGAAAACAAAAATATTAAATTGATTAAAAGTTTATAAATCATTATTAAATAAAAAACATGTATGTATGTATGTACATATATATATTGAAATATTAGATTGACAAAAATAATATGTAATTTCGCCTATAATTTCTATATAAATTCAAAAGCAACAGAATATTATCGATCGATAAAGATTCTTAAAGATACGAGTATTAAGTTGTCTATAGAAAAAAGAATCTTGATTATGAAGCTGACGATGCTTTTGTCAGCTTCATATATTGGTAACATTTTTTTATGCAAAATTGTTAGTAAGTTCTTGTATTCGGATTGCATAAACAATCCTTTCGTACCCTACGAAACAAATAATTCTTAATATTTTTCTAATAATTTGTCTTATATTTTTTTTCATTATATTCTTTTCGCAATCGACGTTTTTAATTCATTTCTAATAACAAACATTTCTATCTCATTATCAAATTCACTTTTCAATTTTAAGTTTTTTCAAAAATTAAAAATTTGAGTAAATCATACTTCTTTTTTGGTTTCTTTTAGGAAGAGATTTCACCAGAACACTTTTTGATATCTCTTTGAGCATAAATAAAAATGCAACATTGGCAGAGATTCCTATTAATACGACAAAGAAATTTATCTGTTACTTTAACCGGATTTAAAGTGACAACTATTGTTTAATTCTTTAACTCTAGAGATTTTAACTCTTCCTTGCAAAATAGTGGAAATTTCCATCATAACATTAAATGCATTCTTTTTTTCTAATTGTGTCTAATTGTTTGGAATTTTCAAATTCCACATGTAATAAGAAATACGTTTAATTCCGAAATTCTATTTCTCAATAAATGGTGAGTTAAATAGATGATGTTTACAAGTAGATCTTGGACAATAAACATTGCTGATGACGGCCTTGTCAGGGCAGAAAATGCATTTCAATGTGCCATTTGTCTAGAAAAATATAGTTTTCACAATGGTATTCTTCGAGTTATTAATTAAAAAGAAAAAATGAACTCAAGCCAAATTAAAATTGTTTTCTAATATAATAAATTTAAAATTATTTTATAATAACTTTTTATTTTATACTTTAATTTATTAATCTTTCTTTGTCTTGTATTAATATTCAGAGAAATTTCGGCAGTAAGTGACCTCATTCTGAAGTACATATTTTTATTTCTTCTGCTCCTTCGATTTCTTTTACTTCCGTCATACGTGTTTGCAAATATCCAGTTTTCAGTAACAACTTATGTCCATTTAACTTTATGAAAATTCCATCGCATAATAGAAACGCTTAAACCATCTAGAGGATTAACAGCAATGCCAGGATTTGTATTTTTTATTTTCCAAGCCGTCATACTGCAGGGTTTCCAGCTCAATTTTGTCATTTTCTTTTAAGATTGATATTTTTAAGTATAGTACCTTAAAAAATAAAGTTAAAAATAAACACTCTACCTAAAGCTTCCTAGGTGCTTCATCTTTGAGAAACCTATAATAGGTTACAGATTTTCTACCAGCTAAAAAAAATATTAATAGTTTTTTCAAAACATTGATAAATTTTTCTTTTAGTGCAATTTCTTACTTGATTTTTTTAATTATATTTTGCTTGCATTTGCCCACTGCACACTTCCTGAAAATAAAAAGAAAATTGAAAATCTTAGGGATCTCTATACTTGGCAATGAGAAATACTCGCATGTCGTGAAGGTCCTCTAAGGTGGTTGTAGCAATTTGTGGTAGAACTGTAGACTGGTCACAGCAGTGACCCACGTTAGACTGAAATGGTAAATGTTGTTTCTTTTTAATTCTACTGTTAAAATTTTTAGTTTATAGGTTAGTATAAGTAATAATTATATTTTTCCAATTTACAGATTTGTGTAGAAAATATATGATAATTTTTAGTTAGACTTGGCCTCTTTCTTATTGCTTTAGCCTGAAGGCCATATTCCCCTTTTTCTCGTTTTTGTTTGCTTATTGAACAAGTAGTGATTTCCCGCCACACGTTCAATGACAAATGATATTCTCTTAAGCCATGGCCATGAATAGCCGTCATTATAATTCCCACTTGGCACATATCACCCTTGCTCTAGAATAAATAGGGGCACCTTCCAAAATTTTTTTAAATTAATTTTGTGTTTCTTTTGTTTTATATTTTTTATTTAATTATTTTTATTTTTCCTAATATATGCGGCTATATTTTTACGCGGGCCATTTTTGCTGGTGCCACAAGTCGCAGCGCCGAATATAAATACTCGTAACGCAAGCCAGTGCTAATATGAAAAAATGTTATTGATCCTTATCAGTATCGGAAATGTACTTATGATTCCTTATAACTATGTGACCCGGCTTATGAATTAAAAAAAAATGTTTCTACTTTTTTTTTTGGTTTCGATAGTTTTTGAAACGCTCTTTCACGTGGCGAAAACTAGAAAGTCCTAACTTGCTTAGAAGTGTACTGAAAATGTAGAGAAAGAAGAGCACAAATGAAAGAAAAACAGAATTTTATTGAAAATCCAGAATCAAGATAATAAATGGAATTGAAAAATTTAAAAACAGGATTGAACGCTGCAAAAACGAGTTTACCAAAAAAAAAAGTTGTTTTGCACAAAAAATATTTATTTAGCAGTATTAAGTAGTTTTCTTCTGTTCATAATGCAAAAGAAAAACTACCAAGAAACTGACAAAATGCATTGTTTATCTTTAACAGCTGTGTCTCGAAATTTCTTTTTTGAGTCAGAAGCCGCCTCTTCATAGGCCGGGTCACATGTGTATATAAAACGAGCCCCAAAATATGTAAATGTAATGAGAAAATCTAAAAAATCAATTTAAACAACTCACGGGAACCTTGGCTGTGTTGTTTTCCTTCACAAAAAGAAAGGCCACCCTAATGTATATACATATGTACTCGTAAATACGTCCTCGTAGTGGTAGGAATGTGTGTATTTTTGTAGGTCTGGATTTGTTTTATGGTATGTATAACAGGACATTTGATATTTATTAACCTGCAACTTCTTTAGTTAACAAGATGTCACCTTTGGTTGAGGATTTATGCGACGCTGTCTTAAATGAATGAATGAATGTATGAATGATTTCGCGATTGTATTTTGCTCATGAAGCATAGCGGTTCCATAAACATATTGACAGCTCAATTCCAAAACATGCTAAGTCAAAAAAGTGAGTTTTGCAGGAAAAGCTCCTAAAGTTTACAGTCGATATCTAAAATACCATATGAGGTAAAACTTTGTTGTTTATAACTATTGATTGGACTAGTCAATCACAACCAAAATTTGACAGAATTTAAGTTGAAAAAATCTAAATTCAAAAACGCAAAAAAATTAAAAACATGCTAAGTCGACAGAGCATGGTTTGGAATTGAACTGTGGATATATTGTGAACTCAAATGAAATCACAAGTTTAGGTATAATTTATATTTTCAATTTAATTATATTTAACTCAAATATGAAATTGTTCTTTTAACAAGCGTCAAGTATAGTTTAACTCTACATATACATAACTAACTACAGTTTAAATTCACTGTTGTTGTTGCACAACAACATTGTTAATAGAAATCTTAACAAATGATGATGTAAATAGTTGATAAATGAAATTACGTAGCAATCCTTGTTATCCTTAATTACATAACATATTGACTTTTACGATGATTAAATTTTATATTAGAATTGTGTCAGCATTTCAGGTTCAGTCACAATGATGATTTATAATTGAGTCTAATATAAAATTGTTTGAGTATACGAGTATATTCTTCTGAAAGCAGGATATTAAATAAAGTCAACACTATATGAAAGATATCATAAAATAATTACACTACTCAATAGCCCAAAAAGACGATAAGTCCTTTTGTAAAACATATTTATACCCTACCACAACAGTGGGGAAGGTATATTGGATTTGTGCTGATGTTTGTAACGCCCAGAAATATTGGTCCAACACCCACCTTTAAGTTAACCGCTGGCTGGCTGGCTGGCTGGCTGTCAATGTAAAGCTTGTAAGCTGTAATGCAGGTCGCAATTTTGACAATCTTTCAATCAAATTTGGTACGTGATATTTTTTCGGCCCAAGGACGGATGGCATTGATATTGGTGGAAATAGATCCAGTGTTTCAGCAGTTTAACGATTATAAATGTTTGTATCCAAACAAATTTTACCACAAATGAGTAGTAAATGAAGCCAAATCAGATTTATGTACATATTTTGTGAAGATCACTCCATAATTGATTATAGCTCCCATATTAGCCCCACTTCCGATAACCACTTTAGCGACCATAATTCTCTTAAAATAAAATAATAATTCTACAAATAAAATTCAACAAAAATAAGTTTCATATATACAGAAATGATGACACCTAATTTTATAATGGTCGATCCATAATTAGTCGTAGCTCCTCTCCTTTTTCAGTTCAACCTCCATAAATCTTTTAAAAGTATTTATATCGAGATAAATATTTATATTCACAGAAATCATGGAAATAAATTTTTGGATGATCGGCCCATAATAAGTAATATCTGCAATATAGGAAGCAATTCTGAAAAACTATTTATGGGAACTATAAGGTCGGGCTGGACAGACTATATTTTGTTACTTGTTTTTTTTTTGTAAATTTCGGCAAGAATTCCATTTTTAGTTTTTCAGTTAAATTTTATTTCGAAAGCTATGAGGTATTTTTCATCACAGCTTGACACAGAGCTAGACAATTTTGGTATAAAATAAATAAAACAAGATAGAGTGGCATATGCTGTTGTGCCGAATTTTAATTACCCTCCGCCTAAAAATAATTATAATTCTATAGAAATATAAAAACTACACTGGTTATAAGAGTAGAATATCCGTATTCATTATTTTTCAATTAGTCTTAGCGCCAATTTTATTAGTATGAATTTCATATATTGTTTACGCCCAACATAATTTATTTGAAATGTTTTGAAATTTTATCTAATTTTGACCAATTTTAAATGATGTAATTACCGATTCTTATTGTAATTTACAGAGTTTGTCTGATTTTAATAATAATCTTAAGTGTAATTTAACAATCTACAAAATTAAAAGAACATTTTTCCATATTCACAACAAATTAAGAAACAGAGTATAAAAACGGGTAATATTATAAGGTTAGGCTTCTTTTGATTGAATTTGATCTTAATAATATTATTTACAAGAGATTTTAGTAGAAGTCGACCAATTATGGACTGATGGCTTTAGAATCCAGTATCGAAGAACATGATATCTAGGTATTTGAGGCTTATTTAGGTAGAATAATGTCAATAATGTAATTAACTAAAGTTTAATGTTTGTTATAATGAATGTTAGTCAGAAGTAAACTTTATTTATTAGACACTAGCTGACCCGGTCCGCGTTGCTGGCCTTAAGCAAACATTAGTGTTGTATTACCACACGATTTAAATTGAGCTTTTCACGAAATTTACGGCCTTTAAATAAAAATCCATAGAATACCTATTACATATAAAGTTTTGCTACAGAATAACTTACATCTGGTGTAGATATGGGCTCAATCAGAAAAGAAACGCATCTATTTAAGGCAAATTGAAAATTATATTAATTTATTACTTCATCTTGGGGCCAGCGGTTAGACAATGTTTTTTTTTTTTTTTTTGTTTTTTGGCTTGCCTACAAGCCACATACAACTGGCTGTGTGGAAAACATAAATGTTCTAAAATTAAGCCAGCAATAATCAATGATTGGACTTGTGCTTTATTGATGGCAATAGTAAAGGGAAATGGAGTCGCTTGAATTGAAATGGTATATCGTTGAAAATCATCGAAATTCTTGGAATAAGTACGTCTTCGCCTTTGAATCTGCCACCGATGATTGTTGCATCGATTAAATTTGGTGATCAGTTTTTGATGGTCAATCTGGTTCCGTTGCATAACTTTGGTGCGTTTAGGTTGCGAGTAAGAATTACCGGTGAGCCAACCTTCAATGTTAGCACATGCGGTGGCATTCCTAGTTGTTCCAATGAATTCAAAAATTCAGTGGGATAATTGACGGCTTGTTCTTCATCCATTACTGTGTCGATCGATTTGTATTTGATTAATTTGCCGAGCAGTTTCAATTGAATTTGCTAATTGATCTTCTTGAAGTCATCATTTTTTGTTTGTAAAATTGCACGTTCTCACAGCCAATCCGAAATTTTGTAGAAGATTGTTAGACTTGGGAGTACCTTGTCGACAACGGCTTGAATATTCATTTGCATTTGACAGAAGTTAGACGGGTACGAAATCTCGTTCGTGACGCAGACGGGTCTTGCAACAAATGCACACGCATGTTCATCGATAGCGTGATTTTCTCGACTCCGTTTCAAAGACATTGATCTGGGAATAACGCGCAAAGTTTGACAGAAATCACCACCAAAAAGAATAAGAGCGCCTCCCATCGGTTTGTAGTTTCCTCGAAAATCACGTAGAGTCCGGTCAAGCGCTTCGAGCAATTGGTTTGAATGTACCGTTATTTTTTATCAACGTTGGAAAAAAAACTCACAAAGGTGCACAAAATGAAGGTATCTTAAATGCAAGAATACACAAAGTTGTTTATCAACGATTGATAATATAATATTATTTTTAACTTATTGTACAATGGTGCACCTTAGTAAGCGCGGAATATCTTCTGTTATCGAATGATGTAAATATTTTGTAAATAAACCGAAAACTTGGATTTTTGAATGCAACATTTCGAAAGTTTTAAAATTTTGATATTTGATCGTTAATAACATAAGTTTTTTGTAAATATCTTTGGAAATACATAACCGATTTAAGAGTTTGATATCTCGTTTTGAAAAACATGACAATGGAATACAGTATTCCACGGATAAATACCTCACCAAAAATGTCCAAATTTGTTGGGTATTTATCCAGGGAAGGTATTTAAACGTCCACGTTTATTTACCTCTCAAAGGCAGTTATACGAATACGCTTAATTTTATTTAAGGGATAATAATTGTGCAGCCAGTTGATGTTTTGTTTTTTTCTTGGTTTTTGCAAGAGAGACCAATAAAAGTTTTTGCTTCATAGATAGGGACGTTTTCTTGGGAGCCATTTCGTTAAATCCTTTTTTTAAATTTTATTCAATTCACTACACTTGTTCACTTATTTTTAAATTTAATATTTTTACCACCAACACTGAAAGAAAACAATTAGGTATGAAGTTAACAGGTGCGTATTAAAAGTTCTGGTAAAGTTGTCTAAAAAAGACACTTTGAGAAAAATCCAGGAATATATCAGTGCTGAGATTTTTTTTTTATTTAATTGGGTATTTATACGAAATTTAAAAAGTTGTGTAAAAAAGATATTGTATTGAAGTAAATAAACGAAGATGAATCAAGTAAAATATCAGTGTTGGGAATTTTTTTGAGGTAATTACCCGAATTGGGTATTTAAGCGAAAGGTATTAACGCGCATAGTTTTTTTGAAAAAGTATGAAAAATTTATGGGGATTTACAGTGCGAGGTAAATAAGCGAAAAAGGCAATTAAGCGTCGGGTATTTAGCCGTGGTATACTGTACAATAAAAAAAAGCGAAATATATGTGTATGTATACTCGTATGTCATTGGTGGTACAATATGAAAAATTGATTTTCCACGCCCCTCCGCCCGCAGACCGAAAATCAGAGTTCACAGTGCCATCCGCCTGAATATTCTGAAGATTCCCTGAAAATTTCATCAAAATCGGCCCAGCCGTTTTGGAGTCCATACGTTACATACATACATACATCCTATTTTATTATATAGATTTATGTGGATTTTGTGGAACTGGTTCTAATATGGAAGCTATGATCAATTATGAACCGATCTTCATAAAATTCGGTACAGAGAATATTATATATGTATATGAAGATGTATCGTGATGATTACAACAAAAAAGATTTAAGATGATATATTTAAGAGAGATAGCAGTATTTAAGTAATTTTCGAAAGGGGACCTTATATGGGGGACACGGTCAAATATGGACCTAAATTACACAAAGCCAATAGCTTAAGTATGGCATATATATACATGAAGAGTGAAAAATTTTGCTTTGAAACCGCTATTTATAACAGATTTATACATGTTTATGTTATTATCAGAAGTGGACCTTGAATGGGAGTAGTGGTCAAACATGGCCCGATCTTTTTCATACAAAACTAATTTTGCTGGATTTTGTATAGAAACTGCAGTTTTATAGGCATATATGTAACATTGAGCCATATTTTGAGAATAAATTTGTATGGGGGCTCCGAGAAAGCATGGATCGATTTTTACTATTTTCATCACACTTTGTCCTTCCATCGTAGAAATAACGTGTACAAAATTTCATGGTTTTAGCTGCAATATATTTAAGCAAAATTGTAAAAAACTGTTTAAAATATCTTTTTTTGATAGAGATTGTTACACTTTTTGGTCCATAATTCTGGTTCGCCTGAACCAATTTGGATGATTGGAATCATAAACGGTTCTTGTAAACTTTGCCTAATTTGGTTACATATTTTTAAACAGAGAGACAGACGGACATCGATTTAGAATTCCATAAAGTTTAAAAATATATATACTTTGTTAGGTCTCTGATTAATATTTCTCAGTGTTACACACGGAACGGCAAACTTATATATACCCTCATTAACCACTTGTGTTGGTGAAGGGTATAAAAATGCATTCTTGTTATATATGTAAGTGAATGATATTTATATGTAGTGAGTGAACTTTATATCACAACATTGAAAGTAGAAAGTCAATACGAGGTCTGATCAAAAAATAACCGTTGTTTTGCATTTTTTCAAAAAGTATTTATTTTTTCATCAATAACTATCTTGTCTCCTTCAAAGTAATCCGCCTCGCATATAATACACTTATGCCAGCGTTTTTTCTAATCCTCGAAGAACTTCTGAAACGCGCTTTTTGGTATCGCCAACAGCTCCTGTTTCCATTTTTTTACCTCCTCAATCGTAGCAAATCGCTTTCCTTTCATAGGTGTCTTCAGTTTTGGGAAGAGGAAAAAGTCAGCGGGGGCCAAGTCCGGTGAATACGGTGGTTGAGGCATGATAATGGTTTTCTTTTTGGCCAAAAACTCACGCATAAGCATCGATGTGTGCAAAATCCATGATTGGTTTTTCCACAATTCTGTGCGTTTCTAAAGAATTGCTTCGCGCAAACGGCGCATAACTTCAAGCTAGTATTCCTTATTGACCGTACGACCTTGTGGCAAGAATTCATGATGCGCCATTGCAGTCGAAGAAAACAGTGGGTAAAACCTTCACATTTGACCGAACTTGAGGTACTTTTTTCGGTCTTGGCTCTTCTGGACGTTTGCATTGGGTTGATTGGGCTTTGGTGTCAATGTTATAGCCATACACCCATGATTCGTCACCAGTTATGTAACCTTTTTGGGGAAATCTGGATCGATCAATTTTGGAACAATCTTCGCTGCAGCACGTAAAACATCCGAAAAAAATTGTTGGCATGAGCCGAACGATATGCCAAGATCATCAGCAACCTCTCTGATAGTGATTCGACGATTATCCAAAATCATTTTATTCACTGCTTCAATGTTTTCATCGGTTGTTGACGTGCTCGGGCGACCATGACAAGCATCGTAATTGACATCTTCTCGGTCTTCCTTAAACCGGTTATACCTCAATTGAACTTGTGTGCTGTTCATAGTGGACTCACCAAACGCTACAGTCAACATTTCAAATGTCCTTGCGCATTTTATTTAATTTTTTACACAAAATTTAATACAGTTTTTTTGATCCATTTTTTCGAATCCAAAATGGCTGATATTACCAACATATATATGTACATAGCAGACATGTGTACCAACATAACATACAGCAAATGCGAAAAACGAACATACATAGATTTTACATTTATATACTAACGAATAGTATTTCTCATCCACATTGTTAAATTAAGAGGGGTGATAACTTAAGAGGGGTATCCGCCATTCATCAATTAATTGTTAAAACTTTTACAGAAAACTTTGTTTCGATTCAGCAATTATAATTATGAAGTTGTTCTCTTCACTGTCATCATTTTGATATCAGATATTTATAGAGTTCTCTGAATCTATTTCTCTGTCTATTTTAATAGTTCAAGTTACGTGAAAATAAACGCCAGCAGCTACTGGACTTACTCTAACATTTCAGTTTAATTTTAATTTACAATACATTCAGCTTATCTTATATAAATATCTCTATCTCATTTCTTCGTTTTTTTTATCTATTTTTTTTTTTGGATGCAGGGCCACTACTTTATATTGTATATAGAAAGCAACATAACTAGAACTATCAAAGCTATTTAAAACAGGCATTGTCTAATTTTTGTTGGTTTATTAACAACCGAGACGACAGAAGTTGTAAGGAACAATATAAGTATTTGACAACCTAAATCGAATTGATCCATATTCAGCATACGTAAATCCAGAGATTATAGCGTTGGGAAGAATGAAGTTTTAAAATCAGCATTAAAAATTAAAAAAATTTCCAGGATAAAAGTAATCGAAATTTAGTATATGTATATCAACGTCGTTATTTAAATTAACTCGCAATTAGATGCTTTGATTTAAAAGCAAATAATGTGCAACTAAATAACTTTTGTTTAAATAACTATAGTTTAGAAAGATTTTTTTTTAATAATTCTGTCTTTCGGGAGACATTGCAGATATCGTTACGAAATTTCACATAGTTAGAGCTGAATTCTCGAGTTGATTTACAGTATGTGGGCACCACGTGTCTCACATTTTTATAACCTACACCACAATAGTGGGGAGGGTATATTGGGTTTGTGCTGATGTTTGTAACGCCCAGAAGTATTGGTCCAACACCCACCTTAAAGTATAATGATCGGCTTAGAATCACTTCCTGAGTCGATTTAACGATGTCCGTCCATCCGTCTGGCTGGCTGTCCATGTAAAGCTTGTGCGCAGAGTACAGGTCGCAATTTTGAAGATATTTTGATAAAATTTGGAACGTGAGATTTTTTCGGCCCAAGGATGGATGGGATTGAAACTGGTGGAAATCAGTCCATTATTTCATACATATGTCCCCATACAAATGTCCTCCAGAAATTGAGGTTTACCGGTCATAAATTTTTGAATTATGCAAGTATGCAAACAAAATTTACCACAGATGAGTAGTAAATGAATCTTAAGCACATCTACAAATTCCGTGAAGATCGGTCAATAATTAGTCGTAGCTCCCATATAAGGCCCACTGGCGAAAATCACTTAAAAGAGCATAACTCTCTTAACAATGCTGGTATCCAAATAATATTGAACACAAGTATGTTTCTTACATGTACATATAACATGATAGAATTTTATGACGATCGGTCCGTAATTTGTTGTAGCTCCCTTATAAGGCCCACTTCCAAAAATCACTTAAAAGAGCATAACTCGTTTAAAAATGTTGTTATCTGCATAAAATTGAACACAAATATATTTAATATGTATACAAATAATTTGGTACAATTTTATTATGATCGGTTTATAATTAGTCGTAGCTCCCATATAAGGCCCACTTTCGAAAAGCTCCTCAACGATCATAAATTTCTTAAAAATGTTCGTAATCAAATAAAATTCGACACAAATAAGTTTCTTATATGCAGAAATAATTACACTTAATTTTATAATGGTCGGTCCATAATTAGTCGAAACACCCATATAAGACCCTCTCCGTAATTCACTTTAAGCTCCATAAATCGTTTAAAAGTATTTATATCGAGATCAAGTTTAACACATATAGTATTTATATTCACAGACATTATGACACTAAATTTTTGCATGATCGGTCCACAATAGGTTATATCTCCCATATAACGCCCATTTCTAAAAAAATGTTTTATACTTGTACTGGGTGTAGGGTATTATATGGTCGGGCTTGACCGACTATACTTTCTTACTTGTTTAAATAGTAATTCGCTAACAGATTATTATCCAAATGAACTGAAATTTAAAATTAAAATAGTCCGAAGACCTACATAACTAAGATACTGTTTGGGTTTTTAGATAGGACGGGCCTACAATTTTTTCTATTTGTTATAAATTGTTTTAATATTTTGTTATGTTAAAGTTTTCACATCCTTTTTTCCTATGACAAATAATTTTTGAAATTTATATAATTATAAAAAATGTATATCCTGAAGAGTAGCGAAATATTGAAATAAAATTTAAATTTTTTATAAAAAAGACCTAAAGCTTAACTGCCGTATTCATAAAAAATAAAGTAGGTTTGAAGTGTGCTTTTAGACAAAATTTTCATACAAAATTTTCTTAAAGTACATTTGAAGTCTACTTTAATTTTTTCTGGATAAGGGCATAATTATTCTTCCTGAAGCTGTGGGTTTCTGATACCAATCTATTATTAACTTCTTTCCTCTCCTTATCAATAATGTATCTAAATATGAAAGTTTGAATTATATTCTTTTTCTATTGTAAATTTAATATATCGATTAAAATCATTAAATGTATTTAACGTGTTATCAACAGCATGTTCTGAAATAATACAAAATAAATCATCTACATATTTGGTCATTACTCTTGGTTTTATACTTTTTTTTTTTTTTTAATTAAAAAACACAAACTGCGAAGCTTTTGGCTTATCTGCAGAAAACACCCAGAGTCTTTGGCGGGAATTGAACCCGCAGCCCTTTGACTGATAGTCTGGCACATATCGCCTAGTCTATCGGGGCACCAATTAATTTTTCTATACATGTATCTAATAACTTCTCCATTACAATATCTGCAGCAATTGGAGAAGCAGGAGGTCCTTCTTGTTGTATATATATATTTTCATTGTATAGAAAATATCTATTATCCACTATGCAACATTTCAGAATACGCAAAAATAGGCATCTCTTAATTTTTTTATATTGTTCTATAATATTTCATTTTTCTTCTATTATATTTATCGCTAAGTCAACAGGAATACTTGGAAATTGAGATACTACATCAAATGAAATCATTTTCTCATCATCTTGTATAGGTTGGTTCTTTATTAGATTTTTGAATTGTAGTGAGTCTTTGACATTATATTCTGAATTTTTTGTAAAATTCTTTAAAATGTTCGTAATGTATTTACATAGTTCGTATGATGGAGAATTAATAAAAGAACAAATTGGTCTTAATGGGAATAATTGTTTGTGAATTTTTGGTAGTCCATATAATCTTGGTGCAGAGGCAAGCGACATTTGTTTTAAGGTTTGTTATACCATACACCCCATAGTGGGGAGGGTATATTGGATTTGTGCTGATGTTTGTAACGCCCAGAAATCTTGGTCCAACACCCACCTTAAAGTATACTGAACGGGTCAGAATCACTTTTTGAGTCGATTTAACGATGTCCGTCCTGCCGTCCGTACGTCTGGCTGGCTGGCTGGCTGTTCATGTTAAGCTTGTGCGCAGAGTACAGGTCGCAATTTTGAAGATATTTTAATAAAATTTGGTAAGTGGTATTTTTTCGGACCAAGGATGGATGGGATTGAAAGTTCAGTAAATCGGTCCATTATTTCACCTGGCCCAATACAAATGTCCGCCCGAAATTGGGGTTTACCGATCATAAATGTTTGAATTATGCAAGTATCCAAACAAATTTCAACATAAATGATTGCAAAATGAAGCCAAATCACATCTGCAAATTTTGTGCAGATCGCTCCATAACTAGTTGTAGCTCCCATATAAGGCCCACTTCCGAAAATCACTTTAAAGAGCATAACTCTCTCAAAAATGTTGGTATCCAAATAAAATTTAACACAAATATATTTCATATGTATACAAATAACACGGTACAATTTTATTGTGATCGGTCCATAATTAGTCGTAGCTCCCATATAAGACCCACTTCCAAAAATTACTTTAAAGAGCATAAATCTCTTAAAAATGTTGGTAATCAAATAAAATTGGACACAAATAAGTTTCTTATATACAGAAATAATGATATTTTGTAATGGTCGGTCCATAATTAGTCGAAATTCCATATAAGACCCTCTTCTTAATTCACTTTAAGCTCCATAAATCGTTTAAAAGTATTTATATCGAGATAAAGTTTAACACATATAATGCTTATATTCACGGACAACATGACACACAATTTTTGGATGATCGGTCCACAATGGGTTATATCTCCCATATAACGTCCGTTTCTGAAAAACTGTTTTATACATATAATGGATGTAGGGTATTATATGGTCGGGCTTGACCGACTATACTTTCTTACTGGTTTTTTTCAATATTTGTTATAATATTTAGTTCATATAGTTTCTCTACTAAAGCTGTGTTCACATTATGTGTATTTGTCATGCCGAATGTCACTTTTTTACCCATATGTGATTTCATGTGTATGTCAAAATTTGAATTTTACATACGGTTTATAAATTACATGTTCATATGTTGGTTATGTCACATACATATGTACTTACTTTTGTTAACTCCTTTTCAAGTTTTCCCTTCATTTTCAATAATAAATTTGTGTAGTTTTTTTTGTATTTTTGTGTTACTATTAGGTATAAATTATATTTATCAAAATTTCAATTAATTTTTGCCGCCACAAAATTTGGGTTATAAAAAACAGCTGATATCAGATGGTTTGTCACTTGAAAATAGTGACAACTGTCATATGTATTGCACACAGAGAAATAACACATGCTATTGTTTGAAGGTGTTCAGACTATATGTACAAATTTGACATGCGAAAATGTGACAGTCCACATGACAAATATCTACACATAATGTGAACACAGCTTAAATCATTATTAGTCTTCTGAAGTTTATTTGTTGGATCTCTTTTAATCAATTTATAATTCGTAATATCTCTTACAATATTATTCATTCGTATGCCATAATACTGTTTGTTCATAGCTACAGTAGCATTACCTTTATCTGCTCTTAAAATAAGTATATTTATATTTAATTTCAAGAATTTTTCAGCCTAATTAAATTTATCAAGTAGTCTCATTTTATTAAGATGGTTATCAATAACAGTTGTTAATTTTATTCTGGCTTTTTCTTTTTCTTCTTTTTTGTTCAGTGTCTGTAAAAAAATTTTCTCTGTCCTTTATCATTTTTAAAATTGGAAACTCTTCTTTCTTAACTGGTATTGCGTGTTTTTGTCCTAGTGAAAGAATACAGTGGATTCGGTCGGAATATCTAAGTTAATCTTATTAAGAAACCATTTTTCATTTAATTTAATTCCTAATTATTTTTTTGTAAGTCCTGTAAAGAGTTAAATTTATTTTTGTGTGTTTTCATTATCTTCTCTATGAAAGATGTTGCCAATTTTTCTATATATTGTAAAAATTGTTTTATTTCTTCATATGTAAATTGTTCATAGAAATAACTCAATAACTCACTTTGAAAATATGTATTTCAGTAATTCATGTTTTTCTCTTATTGTTAATTTTAAAATTTTGTTGTGTAATTCTTGTGTATAATTCCTCATAGTCTGTTGAATTCTAGGTATCTTCTTACTGTCAAAAATCATTGATGCATTCTTTTGTAGAACTGCTTACAAATTTTGGAATGATTCCTGCATTTCTGCAACGAATGAGAAAAGTTATGATCTTAATTTTATAATTTTATCACTTATTGATTTAAATTTGTTAACAAGTCTGATAATTTATCCACTCTTCTTAAATTTATTGAAATTCATATTTTCTTCTATCTTCTTTTTCGTGCTCTTTAATTTTATATTTCTTATCAAACAAAGATCTTTTTATTAAGATTTTATAAAAAAGACCTAAAGCTTAAATAATTACCAAAATCTTAATAAAAAGGGGCAAATAAACAATAATAAGAAATACTAAATTAATTATTTTATATTTATTTTATTTATTATAAGAAAAATCCCACTGTAACTCCACAATACTTAGCATCCCAGCTGCAGAAATATTCTGACGATCACGTAAGTGAACGCACAATACGTAGACGCCTTACTCAACATAGTTTTGGTACGTATGTAATACAAAATATACCATATATATCAGCTCGCAACAAAGTAAAGCGGTTGAAATTTGCTAGAAAGCATGTTGATAAGCCTCCAAGCTTCTGGAACCAGGTTTTGTAATCTGATGAGAGTAGTTTTGAGTATCACGGGTCACAGAAAAAAATCATATGTTCATCATAGATTCGTAAGAAACTAGCTCCAGTCAGCGAAAGAATGAGCCATGGTGGTGGCTCGGTAATGTTCTGGGGTTGTATTTCGTTCAATGGAGCTGGCGATTTAGTCCCGATCGATGGAACAATGAATCAACATAAATATTTGGATATTTTAAACAATCACGCATTCCAATCGGGTAATAAAATAATCGGAGAGTCATTTATTTTCCAGCAGGATAATGTCCCATGTCACAAAAGCCGTATGGTAATGCAGTTTTTGATCGGTTCTGGCGTGGAAATATTGGATTGGCCACCCCAAAGTCCAGACTTAAATATAATTGAAAATGTCTGATCATATGTAAAGGCAAAAAGAAGTGTGTCATTGACTCGTACTAGGGAAGAGACTATTTCTGAAGTAAAGGGGCTTTGGGAGGAAGTCCCTCTAGAAATGTTCTCCAAACTCGTCGACTCTGTACCAAAACGATTGCGAAATCTTATAGATTCCAAGGGAGGATATATATTTTACTAAAAATTTATAATTTATAATTCTATTCTTAATAATTGAATTAATTTTTAATTTAAAACCTTTTGTCAAAATACTTATGTCATTTGAAGAATTTGCATTTTGTTCTCAATACACTGAATTAGTATAAAATAAACCAATAAAATCTATATTAGTTTTTTTATTTATTAATTAGCTTAACTTTTCTCATTTAAAGTTTTTTAATTTCTAAGACTGTTAAAAAAAAATTAAAAATACTCCAAATTTGCACTCGTCAAAATAATTTTACCGCCCCCTGTACATACATACAAATGCTACATAAATAAATGAATAGTAAAAGTGCATTTCGATATTGAGTCATTACTAAATATTGTAAATAAAGCCGAATAAATCGTAATGAAATAAAGACAAATTCTTCTCGTATTAAGTATTCATCTTAGACCTGCTTGACTTTTATGGATCTTATTTTGTTTTGTAGTTGAAAATAAATATAGTTACATACATAAACCGTGACGGAAATAGATTAGAAATTAAAAATGTATTATTGGCTAAATGTTTATTATTTGCTCAAAATCAGCAAATATTTTGTAGTATTTTTTTAGTTTTCTAGCAGCTGAAACCCATCCAAACAAATTTATTTGTTGAGGATGGTTCTAATAATGTAAATACTGAATATGTCGCCATGTATATAAATTATACAAGTACATACATACATTTAGAATGTCGATAAGAATGATCATAATGATGATGATATTAATGATAATACAAGTAACAACTAACTACTGATTGTAGCACTATAAAATTAATACGTCAGCATTTGTAGACAGACGATTTTATTGATTCCTTTACAACCGAAATAAAAAATACACAAAAAAGCACAAACGGACTAATGGATGGTTGGAAATATTGTCTATAATCATACTTCCGACTATGTATGTGTGAATGTATGTATGAATTTAAGGATGTATGAATGTATGTTTTGATATTCATCAGTAGTAGTTTACCAAGCAGCCAGGCCGTAAGCCGCATATTGATAAGTCTATGGTATAAGACAAACTAACTTGGCCGGAACTTGAATAGAGTTTTGTCGGAAATTACCAACATTTCATGAGGTGTGAAATGATTTTATTACATCATTACGTGCCTCAGCGCTTCATGCTGTAGTCTTGAACTGACATACTCACATCTAGGCGCAAACATATATACATATGTGTATGTATATGTGTTATGTATATATGTATGTATGTAAGTATATAAGTATATGTCTGTCTGATATGGATGTATGTTTGCGTGTTTATACCATTTCTTACGTATTAAAGACGTGTACGTACGATGTTGCAAGGATTCATTTTGCTGTAGCACAACCGTTTTTATTTATATATAACCCATATAAGTGAGTCAATTTCTAAGTTATACAAATTTTAAATAAAACAAGTATGAAAGTATAGTCGGTCAAGCCGACCATACCCTACATTCAGTATACCTATTTTGGACCGATCATCCAAACATTTTATGGCATGACTTCTGTGCGTATAAATATTATGTGTTAAATTTTATCTCGATTTAAACACTTTTAAATTATTTATGGGGCTAAAGGGAATTACGAAGGGGGTCTTATATGGGAGTTTCGACTGTTTATATGAAACTTATATGTTTTATATTATGTTGTCAGTGACAACTTGTCATTCCATTTTCATATTATTCGAAGAACCAAAATGGCCGGGTCCTTATAAAATTCTATAACGATCTGGCTATGTCCGTCCATCTGCCCACTCTATGGAGCCTTGAGGGAAGGACTAACTTGGATGTCCTCAAATATTCTTTGTTAAACAGTGCTGTTTATTATCATCAGAGTTATGGACCAAACTGTGATATTTTTCAAAAACATTTTCTATTTCCTTAAAATATATGCACAAAATAAGTGAAAAAAGGGTTAGAAGCAGTGCTAATATTCAGCCGGTTCGGAACGGTTCGCTCGAACCGGTTGTTAAAGTTTTAAAAATTTTCCGTACCGGTTGTTGCATATTATGTTTTCTGCTTTAACGGTTTTTATACAATGTGTATTTATCAAGGTGATATAGTCTCGGCATGTATCCTGGTGGCACAATGGGCTTGAAAAACTGAGAGCTAAGGCTAGATAACTATTCAACGGAGCCAAACTTACAGGTGACTGGATCACCTACAAAACGGCACTCACTGAATACAATAAGGAAATCAGGAGATCAAAAAGATCAACGTGACGTAGCTACTGCGAGGAAATTGATAATCTCCCGGAAACTATTCGGCTACAAAAGACCTTATCTCGGGATCATACCAATGGTCTCTGTATGCTGAAACGTCCAGATGGTACGTACACTGAGTCACCGGAGGAGACCTGTGAACTTCTCCTAGATACTCACTTTCCCGGTTCATTGCCTTTCAGGGAAACTGCGACTTTAACAAGGGTTCTCTCAATATCCAATAGAAAGCGTCGGTTAGCAGGCAGGATTTTTAGTACGGAGCGGGTAAAATGGGCGATATCTGAATTTAGCCCATTTAAATCCCCAGGAACAGATGGAATTTTCCCATGCTTTCTACAACAAGGAAATGACATTATCGTTCCTCAACTATCGAGAATCTTCATATCAAGTTTAATGGCTTGTCATGTGCCAACGACTTGGCGTGAGGTTAAAGTGGTATTTATACCTAAGGCTGGGGGAAAATCTGAACAACTGCCGAAGTCGTACAGACCAATTAGTCTCAGCTCGTTTTTCCTGAAAACGATCGAGAAACTACTCGATAGTTATATTAGGGATAACTATCTCTTGATGAATCTAATACAGTTTCCAGTTTGCCTACCAACCTGGTAAATCTACGGTGACTACCATTCATCAATTAACAACGCAAATCGAAAAGGCCATTGGTGCCAATAACATATCACTTTGTGCGTTTATTGACATTCAGGGGGCCTTCGGCAACACGTCATATAGTGCTATTGATTTATCACTGTCTAGAAAAAGAGTTCCGCATATTATAAGGAAATGGATTTTGGAAATGCTGTCATCCAGGGTTATTAAGTTAGACTTGGGAGGGTTATCGAAAACCATACGGGCACCAGGGGATGTCCACAAGGTGGCGTATTATCGCCTCTATTGCGGACTCTGGTTATCGATGAACTACTGGAAGAACTTAACAATCTAGGATTCCGTACATATGGCTACATCGATGACTTAGTAATTTCGGTTACTGAGTGGGATGACGTAACGATATCGGAAAGGATGCAGACTGCTCTAAATATAACCAGCAAGTGGTGCTTGGATAAGGGTTTAACCATCAACCCAGCTAAGACAATTCTTGTACCATTTACAAAACGTAGACTTATTAGACTCATAGAGCCTACATTGAATGGATCATCTATCGGGTTTTCTAAGGAGGTAAAATATCTCGGGGTTATACTTGATAGTACTTTCACTTTTAATTCTCACTTATCCAACACTATCAAAAGAGCTACTAGAGCATTATATGCCTGCCAGCGACTTTTTGGTAAAACGTGGGGGTTAAGACCGATGATGATTTACTGGTCTTTTATTACAATTATTAGACCAATAATAACATACGCTGCTTTGGCATGGTGGAAAAAAGTTGAACAGCTGACTACTAGATCGCAACTTGACAAGGTCTATCGGCTCATCTGTATTTCTATTACTGGCTCCATGAGGACCTACCCCACTCATGATCTGCAAATGATCCTAGTATTGCAGTACCAGATTATATGTCAAAGACTCTAGTATTAAATAGGAGGTTTAACGTCGTTATACCTAAAAGGGATGAATGGTTAAATCAGACATGGTGACAGCCTAATGCCGATCAAGTGTGGTATACCGATGGTTCCAAACAGGCCAATGGTGACACCGGGGCTGGCATATATGCGCTTAATTTTCAAAGGGGTATACCAATGGGTACATTCCCATCTATATTTCAGGCGGAAATTTACTCCATCCTTATATGCTCTAACGAATGTCTGAGACGTAAAGTTAGGTATAATAGGATTTTTATTATGTCTGATAGCCAAGCTGCTCTCAGAGCCTTATCTTCATATGAAATAAGGTCTAGGGTAGTTATGGACTGCTGGACATCATTCAATGAACTCGGCACGCATAATGAACTTACCTTGGGCTGGGAACCTGGTCATGAAGGCCATGCTGGTAATGAACGTGCTGATTGCTTGGCCAATAGAAGTGCTGGATGCCCATTCATAGGCCCGGAACCATTCTTTGGCATTCCACGTGGATACACTGTGGAACGAATTAGTTCTTAGGTTGAATTGGAATTTTCCCGATTTTTTAACAACTTACCAGGACTTAGACAGTCCAAAAGGTTTATTACTCTGTCCAAACGAAGATCTCAATTGTTGCTATCGCTCGGAAAGGGTGAATTGAGATTACTTAGTGGATTATGCACAGGACATGGTGGCTTTAGGTATCACCAATTTACTTTAGGTAATGTTGCGAATGAACAGTGTAGGTGTTGTGAACTTGAATCCGAAACCTCTGAACATATTCTTTGCGACTGCCCATTGCTGGCAATACGCAGAACAAGATGGCTCGGAAGGGCCTTTATGGCCCAAGGAGATGTATTTGATCTCTCATCTAACAGAATTATTAGCTTTATACACAGCCTAAATCTAACATGATGAAACTTCAAGGCTGCACAAAAGATCTTACAGGTCGTAGTGCTTCAGGCCTCACTTAATAATAATAATAATAGTCTCGGCAACAAACACAATGGGCCATAACTATAGTCACAAAAAAAGTGCACTTTATTAGTTAAAAAGTTGACTTTTGTTAAAAGTACACTTTACTTTAACTATAGACACGTAAAAGTATACTTTAACTGCTAAAATATACTTTTAATTTTTAATGCTTTTAAAAACAAAAACTGGATGTGTACAAAAATATCAAAAAGTAAAAAAAATCTTATACAATCTTATACACTCCCGCAAATATTCTCTTTCTGCAGTAGCCCAAAAAATCAACGCCAACATAGCCTAATTATGATATTAATCTTACTTTCTCCATTTCTCCACCGCAAACTTTTCTTAAATATTTCCGCTTAATTTTATTATTTTGCGATTTTTGTTTTTTTTTCAATTTTCAATGACAGCTGTTTAAAGCTGTCACTTGCTTATTTTTCTTTACAGTTTGTATGAAATAATATTCTACATATGAGGTGGCACCCAGTTCAAGTCGGTTTAACTTAAAACGACCTTAAATTCTAACTATAGTTACAAATTAATTAAAATCAGGTTTTAAGTTTAAAGTTGTTTTTAAAAAGAACCGACTTTAGTGTTTGTCTATGGTTATGGCCCAATATTTTTCAGTTGTCAAATGATTTGAATTGTCCAAACGTACAAAAAAATGCTTTAATTTTGGTCATACATTGGAATCATGGATGATTTTATCCTACAGCTACTCACATGATATTATTTAACACACTAGTTTACGTATTAAATTGGTATAATAAAAAAAATCAATAGGATTATCATGAGAATAAAGAAAAATTGCGATGATATCAATATTGACTTAAAACCGTTTAGATTAAATCCGATAAATTATCCCCCCTGGTTCCTTGGCACAAACTACATCAATATTTCAATCCATAAACTTAATAAAAACCAACATAATCCGTCTCAGCTTAAAATTCTATTTAAGGGCATTCAAGAACAATACCCAAAACACCAATTCATATTTACCGATGGATCTAAATCCAATGACGTTGTAGGATATAGTGTAACTCTAAATAAAAAAAAATCATAAAAACCTCAATCTTACCATCATGTAGTTCCATATTATCTGTCGAATTAATTGCCATATATCAAGCCATTAAGTATGTGGAACCTAAGAGAGCTAAATACGCTATTTGTTCCGATTCGCTATCTTCATTGAAAATGATAATGAATATATCAAATAACAATGCCTACGCAAAGAATACACTAAGAATGCCCCTACTGAGTACTGCTAACTACAACCCCAATGATATCTTAAAATATATCAAGCACTGTTAGAAGGATCGTGATAACACATTCTTCCAAACATTCATGAAACGTAAATTTTTTAATGGGACAGCATTTTTTAAAGGACAAAGCAATATCGACATTTGGATTTCAAATCCCTGGTAGGGTGCTAATTATAGCTGTTAAATTTGCTTTCTTAATTTTCCCTTTCGAAACGCTTTTTTGGAAATTAGTAAACTTACATTTAAAATTTCAATAGTCTTTTTTTTCATTATTAAAGAAACAGATGCCGCGATTAAGTAGTTTTATATTTAAGACTACTATTACTGTTACTACTACTATTTAAAATTCTAAATAAATTTTATCTCTTTAAATAAATTTAATTTAAGGGTAATAGTCCTAAAAATATTAAATATTAAAATAGAGTAATATTTTAATAAAACTTTTGATCCTTTAAATAAATCTATGTTTAAAATATTATGCACTTAATTATTCGTGAAGGTTGAAAACTTTCCTAATAAATATTTTTCCGATTGCAAAGAGCTACAACACATATTTTGTGACTTCAGCACAAAATACAAAAAAGTTCATAAAAATATTGTAAACTAGCTGAAAAATATGGCCTATAATTTCCCTGATTTTCAAAACTAATATACATTTTAACATTTTTCTACATGAATTAACAATTAGTCTACGTCCGGCTATGTAGTCCTTTCATTGTGTATAGCAACTTAATACTTACGTTTATTATGTTGGACTTTGAAGTTCATTTGGGCACATTCTGTGTGTGTAGAAATTTAATTATCTAAACTTCGTAAATATGCAAGTGATAAATTCTTATACAGTTGGTGACCCACAAATTGTAAGGAGTCGCTATTATACAAGTGAAATTTTGTGTTATACATATGTGTGAGTTTGTATTTTCGCACTTTGAAATTTATTAATCCACTTTAAGATGCTTAATATTGCTCTGTATGATAATTCTCAAAATGCATTCAACTATTTGGTATTAATTCTGCAACCACAGAAATGAGATGAGATGTTTAAAGTGCTTTTCGATACGCTTAATATATTAATATGATACTTACTGTCCCTACCATATACAAATAGCTGCTTTATTTGTACAACCACCATCAAAAAGAGGTGGATGTATGTATATTAAGTTTGTAATACCGGTTTAACCAATCGAAATATTGGTCGTAGAACCAAAACGTAGCATAGATCTAGCTATGTCCGACTGTCAAAAAAGTTTTCTCAGATAATACCATGAAATAGCAGTACCATACAAAATGCTGCACAAATAAGTTTCATTTAAAACAAAAACACAAAAATATATATTGTTTGGATCGGTCGACATACGCCCATGATCCTAATATGAAATCCACTTCCGAAAATGGCTTAAATATCAATTATCACTTAAAATTCGACATTAATATTCGCGATATATAACTATATATAAATCGAACTAATGCATTTTGTGAATATCGGTCCATAGTTGATCATATGTCCCATATAAAAGAAAAATAATCCTCATTTGCATAAAATTCGACTTACCAACTTCTATGATGATCAATAATTAGTCGATCTATTACAGGTCATAGCTTCCATATAGCTGTTTGCCCCATCCGAAGAAAAAACGTTCACTACCTTCCAGTTGTGGGTTGGTAGTTCAGGATATTCGCTCCTGATGAGTACCATATATATGAGTACCACTTCCGAACAGTAATATTTGCAAAATAGGTTCAGCTCAAAAATGTTGAACAAAATACAATTAAAAAACGTCAGGTTCTAAATTATTAGACCTGGAAAGATTATTTAATAAATAGTTATTGGGGTTTTACGAGTCAAATACTAAACATTTTATCAAAAGCAAAAGAAACCTAGAAATATTGACATTGCTACAAATTTAACGATTCTTAATTCCAAAAGTATTGGCAATTATTTATATGTTTCTTTATTTTATTGTATAACGGTAGAGTGTCGTTCAAAATAATTACAAGTTTCATAATTTATTATTAAAAGAGATTAAGTTGTGACGTTAAGTAGTAAAAAATTTACAGTGAGAAGTCAATTCAGACTTGGCAAATCTTAATAGACTTACATAAAGACTTACATAGAAAAGGTAAATTTCTGTGTGAAATAGGTAAAATCGTCTGTAAAAAAATATTATAGACGTATACACCAAACACAATACCGTAGAAAATTTGCCTAGTGCAAAACGACAAGGCGTCTTATAAAAACTGAAGTATGAGCAAACCTGAAAATGTTACGAAAACTTCTGGAAAATCTGTAAGCGCGTCTACGTTTAGAAGATTTTTGCATCAAAAAGGCCTACAAAACGTTTGAGTTTCGCAAAAACGTATGTAAGCGAACCTCAAATTTTTTGTAATAATATTTTTTTCACCTATGAAAGTAAGTTTGAAATATTGGGGGTCAAAACCCCTCAAAAATGTGGCCAACCAACCTAGAAGCCTTTAGTAATAAATATTCTACCAAGTTGGTAAAACATGTCGGAAGTTCAGCATTGGTCAGCGTTTGTATGGCGACATCAGGGTCGGTAATCTTTATTTTTAGAATCAACAATGAAAAAGTATCCTAAGCATACCTAATCATAATTAGTCAAAGAAATATTTCTTGCAAGGATAACCTAAAGGCAATAATACAGGTTGTTGATTTTATGCCTAGATGATTTTCAGCTGTAATAAAAGGACTATAAACAAAATATTAAATGCACTTGTATATTTTATTATCTTTTTATGTTCGCTATTTCTCTAGTTATACCATCCACAAGTGATGAATGAGGATATACACATTAGGGTATATACGAGTACGTTTATCATACCGTATGAAACTTTAATAATATTTATCTGAGAGCAAACACCGAATATATATTCTTGATCCTTATGAAATTCTTAGTGAATTAATCTATTTCCGTTCGTGTAAAACACTCTCACTTCCAAAATACACATTGTATGGAACGATTTTTTTTTTATGAAGCGTATAGCAAAAACGTAATCTATAGGTGATTCTGAGAAATTTTGCTCAAGAGACCATAGCTCCAAGTCGGATTTGGAGCCCCCCAAAAATTCAAAATAGATATGTTTCCATATATTTGTCATAAAATCGGATAGAATTATAATAGATTTCTCAATCTTTGAAAGGTATTTTTATCACCTTTCAGAATCTGTATTGATACAAATATTTTTTTTTTATTTTTAGTAGAGATATTAGGAATTTTTTGTCGAAAAATAGCCTAAAATGAATTCTGAATTTCCAACAACTTTTACAAACTGCGTGCGCATTGCACGATAATTCTATCCGATTTTATGACAATTTTAATTAAATTATTCTATGTCTGTGTATATGGAAAAATATCTATTTTGAAATTTTGGGGGGCTCCAAATCCGACTTAGAACTATGGTCTCTTGAGCAAAAGTTTTTTTATCCAGCAAATTATGCTAAAAAGCATTTAGCATAATTTTTAAAAATTTCAATGCATTTTCGAGACACAAAATACTAAATCTAAAATGGAAACACTGTTGAAAGAGCACTTCAATACGAATCTATTAGTATATGACAGTATAGGTCTCCGTTGACTCTAACATAGAGAGTTTTTGAGTTTAAATTTTCAGGATAACTGTTATTTACGGTCCCTGCTATTAAGCGTTGACCCTAAAAAGCGAGTTGTGGACCTCTTTAAGCTTAAGCTTAGAATGCATATCTTTTTTTCTTTAATAACTATGCTTGTGTAAAAACACATTGTACATACTACATATGATTACATACATACATATATGTATGTGATTTACGTGACATACATATATGTATGTGATATAACCTGAATAGTTGTTCTTAAAAAATCCTTGTTTGTTTGTCATTTCGTTTGTAATTTCCATAATATAATTTTCCGACCCTATAAAGTATATATATTCTGGATCCTTATAGATAGCGGAGTCGATTAAGCCATGCCCGTTTGTCTGTCTGTCTGGATGTTGAAATCAATTTTTTGAAGTCCCCTGATATCTTCGGGATTCAAATCTTCAATAATTCTGTCAGACATGCTTTCGAGAAGTTTTCTATTTAGAATCAGCAAAATCCGTCGACAAATAAGGGAGATATGAGCAAAAATCCGTGACAACCTCTGAAAATTTTATCATAAAAACTAAGTGTATTAATATTGTTACAGTTAATTTTCTCATAAACAGATGGCACTGATCAAACAAAGTGTTTAAGTGTGTTCTTAAACCGTAATATAAATATGTAAAAAGACAGTGGTTATTTTTTTAATTTAATTTTAATTCAAAGTACTTGACGCTTTTATTTTGCATTTATTAAGAATCCAGTTTATTTAAAGGAAATAAACCATCGTTTTTAAAAGGTAAAAACGTAACAATATAATATATACAATATGTATGTATATAATATAATTATGCATCCACAACAAAGGTGAAGGGTATATAAGACTCGGCATAGCCGAATATAGCACTCTTACTTGTTTATACTCTATTGAGTATTTGAACATCAGACAAACTCAGTAAATTATGGTAAGAATTGGTAATTAAATCAATTAAAAATGGTGAAAATTAGACAAAATTTCAAAATATTTAACACAAATTATGTTGGTCGTAAAATTGTCTTTCAAACAATATATAAAATAATAATTAAATTTGAACTAAGACTGAATAGAAAACACAGAATAAGGATATTCTACTCCTATAACCAGTGTAGTTTTTCTATTTCTTATTACGTTTAGGTGGAGGATATTTAAGATTCGGCACAGCCGAATATAGCACTCTTACTTGTTTTTCACTAATTTCAATAGGTTTTAGAGATAAGGAACCAAACACGTACTTTGCATACGATCAATGTTTTTTTTACACGTTTTTTTTTTAAACAAAGTTTCCTAGAACCAATTACCGTGTAAACACAGAAATAGGTGTATATCACTGTAATTTGTTTTTGTTATTGAGTTATATTGTGCATAAGTTACTCATGAGTTATTCAATATACAGGTTGTAACCGTTATTTGTGCGTTTTTAAATTTAATTATTTAGTTAAGTTGAGGTTTAAGGAACTGTACGCACGTACTGGCTAGCTAGCTAGATCGGGAGTTGTGGGCGGAGTTCTTGTTCCATGTGACCAATTATGTACAATAAAAAAAAACTACGTGCGATTTACTTGCCCTTGTATAATACAAATAATTCCTCAATTTTCTTAAAATCTATAAAAATCAGCTAGGATGTTACAGCTTAGCCTCTAAACCCACCCTTCCGTGTTTCTTTACGTGGCTATAATTTTTAGTAGAAACCCTAATACACTGACCTCACTTCTATCCCTGAAGTTCTACATTAAAAGAGAATTACAGACCAATCATTTTAACAAAAGTTCATTATATTTGAAAATTAAAACAAAATTCTTACAAATAGTAAAAAAAAATAACTTTTCACTCAAAATTACATCTCAGAAGTTTTTTTTTTTTTAAATGAACATAAACAAGAGTAATTAACTTACAACAGAGAAACTTTAAAGCTGCAATTGAGCATAGAAAAAAACTCAAACCAAGTATTCAGAGCATGCGCTAAAATTTCTTTGCTATAAGAATTAAGAGATTAAATATTAATGAAATAAAAAAAAACTACTCAAATAATGTTTAATAGAATAAAGAAAAGAAAAGAAACAAAAATACAATTTTTGACTTACATTAGGGTCTCGATTCCAACGATGCGGAAGGCCTTCTGCTGATGTAATTGGATTCGATTTACAGTGTAGTTTAGTGTAGTAATATGTTAGTTTTAGTATATACGTTTAAATTGTAATTATAAGTTTAATTGTATTTATAAAAAAAAATAAGTTAGTAGATGCGACAAAATAAAGTAATTATGTAATTTATATGAGCTTTCTTTGTTTTTTTTTCTTTGTGATATTTAGCAAATTTAATTTAGTTTCGAGAATTTGATTTTTTTTATTTTGAAACAGGAAAAAACTATATAGTTATACTTATAACTACTTCAGATAATATAAAATTTTAGAAAATTCACGATCGAATATTAGAGTATCGATTGGAGATCAGACATTAGTTTAGTTATTAGATTTTAGTTAATACAGGTTTAGAATAAGACCTAAGTTTAGCTATTACGTTTTAGTTAGTACGTTATTTTTAAGTGAGAATATTTGTTGGCATGAATGTTTGAGCATTTATATAAAAGTTATTGAGTTCGGTGTTTGGTGAGATAGGCCGGAATATATGAGTATATGCGGTGTCCAATTAACTGAGGATATGCTTTTAGATAGATGGGTACATTGACATCTGGTTGTATGTTTGCTGGTTTTAGGCAATACTAATGATTGGTATATGTAGCTGAGATTCTGAAAGCCTGTACTGTCCCTTTAGGATATTGGTAGCCGGGAATTAAAAAGATCTGCTCTCGAGTAAATGCCTTGACCATGCCATGTGTAACCCAAATCTTGCCTAAGGTCGTAGAGTCACTCGAGAGGTCGTGGTTAAATTAAATTTTCGTAAGTGTTGTCTTCGATAATGGTAAAAATGTGGATTTGGAATACTTTTATCTTGGTCCAAATAATTTTAAAGCGATGTGAAAAAAAACAGTTTAGTGTTGTTTTCACTTATAAATTTCTAAAATGCTTTAAATTCAGAATACCACGTTGCTATTTCAATTACTGTACTTTTTTTTTTAAGTCTTCCGATTTTGTACTTTAATATTTCACTGCCAGAATTGAAAAGACAAAAACCTTCTAGTCGTTTCTAACTTCACCTTAGACCTCTATCACGTTTTCAGAAATATGCACATCGGTACTAATCAAAAGCTTTTATACTTTATTCATACATAAATCATGGGTCTAAAAGAGACAAAGATATACTCAATCTCTTATCTTTAACATCATGTATAATTTTTTTTTTGAAGAAGATGCTGAATAAAGCGAAGAAGAATAAAACATGATAAAGTAGTGTAACATGTATTTATAACCTGAGTTAACACGGTTGTATTTTTTAATGTACTAATAGGGAAGTTACACAGGGAAATACCCTCATTAACATAAGGTAATTAAAAATTGAGGTTTATGATAATGTTAAAAAAAATAGAATTGGGGGAAATTGATTCATTACAAGGTATCCCTCGATTTACGCGGTACGTTGGGACCGAATAAAAACCGCATAAATAAAGATTAGTTATCAATACAAAATTCTGTTTTGGGACCAGAAATATAATAAACCGCGCAAATTGAAACACTATATACAAAATTTAAATTTGAGACCGAAAATCCGTATAAAAACAATACTTATAAGTATATTTGAATTAAATTTATTTTATTTGTACTTTTCAGTAGATATAACAAAATATTATTTGTAAAAAAAATTAAAAATTTTGTTCTAAATAATGGTGAAATGCGCGCAATTTGAGGGTTGCCACTATTTTTAAATCGCGTTATACTAAAAACGCGTAAAAAAGCGCGTTATACAGACAACGGTCACTATTATTAAATCGCGTTATATCAAAACCGCGCAAATAAATTACCGCGTAAATCGAGGGATACCTGTATTTTGTTTTAAATTTGTACTTGTAATATACATACATACATACATACATACATATATGTATGTACATATATTATCCGAAATTAATCGGTTTTCAAATTAAAAAAAAATAAACTTTTTTTATATTTATATTTTTCTGAAAGATGGTTTTACAGAGATAATTTTAATATAAAAAACATTTCCAATTTTCCAAATATTAAAATTTCAACTTTTGGCCATATATTCTTTAATTCCAAAGCTGGGATTACAAACGGAAAGCAGTTTGGAAAACCTTAATGTATTATCTATCTATACTTAAAGTGTTTTATCACCCGCAAAAGAAATGTGGACCGTATGGGAAAAATTATAAAAAATCCCTCTTTGTGATTTTCGCCTCATTTTTTTGGGGAATTGCGGAACTCTGTTTGTACTTTTGGTAATCTTTTTATAACTTATTATTAAGAATTATAAATTTAATCTGTGTTAAACATTTCATTACATTATTATACTTTAAAATTGTATTATTTATTATAATCAACTTTAAAAATAATAAAATAATCAGGCTTGGCCTTCAGTTAGAAATTTACTTAGATATTTATGTGGAATGTATAAACCTATGAAGTCGCACTAATGTATACAATATTATTGTGCAAATTTCATATGGAGATAAATTAACTTGAAATAGATACGAGCACTTTTATGATTTCATTTTTACGTAATACAAAAAAAAAACTCATAATGTGGCCAATATTAAATCATTTTATATTCTTTATTGATGGTTATTTGTTGTGTCTGTCCAACTGTGGGTGTGCGTATTTTGCAAGTCTGTCCTTATATTGAATACTAAAATAACGTTTCGCTTTTATTACTCCTTGACTGTTTGTTGCCTCTGTAATGTTGTCGAAAGCCAATGTCCTTTAAAAGCCAAGTAAGCCAAGTAAGCTTTTTAGCACAGCCAGGACCACCTACCAACTAAACATAAACAGATGTGGCTCACATAGACACATACAAATGACTATTGTTGAAGTTAAGGACACACAACTTTTATAGATTATCAATAGTTTTAGTTGCTGTGTATGGATGCTGGTGCTGATGGTGTATAAGGCTTTAACCTTTTCCTTTTACATACACACATACAAACTACCATTTACACTGACTCATATTGAGGATGCTGCAAACGCACCCACACCCACACACAAGTCGATATTGAGGAAAACACATTGTCCATTGTGCAAACTGTTGACTTTTATTGATTTCACTGAAAGGATTTCTTTAACGTTTAGACAATTTATTATCAACACAAATAAAATAGGGTGATGGGGCTTAGAATCGAACGTATTTTACTAGAAAATTATTGTAAAGTAGAATTAAATTATGTCTATGGCTATGTGTTTGCGTGTGTGTGTGTCTGTTTATGTTTGTGTGTACAGCGTCCTTCAAATCTCTGCAAATACTTCCTTAAACACACTCACACACATACGTCTGGATGTCGCACATATCTTGGCATTACGGAAGTAATATTTTAGTGCGCAGTCATTAAACCAAATTCCAACCATAAATTACACCATCACATCGTTATGGCCCTGTATGAATCCATGGTTGTTTTCCATGTCTGTGTATGGACAATTTTATAGGTCTTTGATTATAACTTACCAACCATATCCTTCGTTCATTCGTTCGTTCTTTAGCTTTTTATTTTTACACATTTTCTTGGTTTTCTTAAAAGTTTCAAGTCAATGGGCAACTTACTGCAGTATAATTCTTGTCATAATAAAAATAATGGAAAATTGTTTTTGTCTTCATTTCCAAGCAAAATGAAAGTGGTCAGCTGTGGCAAATGTGGCAGCAATGATATATACAATACGTTTACATACATGTTTGAGTTTACATATGTATGTATATGTAAACATATGTGTAAATCTATTCATTAGGTTGGGCTCAGTCAAACATTTTTAATATTCATGAAGGTAATTTTGCACTATCTACCTACCTATTAATGTTTATTTTAAAATTAATTTCCGAAAATGATGGGCCAAAAACGATAATGTCAATAAGTTAAATAGTTGTGTCATGTGCATATAGAAAATATAGGGTGTTTTTTTACATGTATAGAACTTTAAGTTGGCAACACTTTTTTAACTGGCGTCCATTTTGTCAGCTGTCAAGTGATTTATGTTATGGCTTGTTTCAAAGTTTAAAATTAATGAAAACAAGTTAAAGTGCTATATTCTGCTGTGCCGAATCTTAAATACCCTCCACAAAAACGTAATAAGAAATACAAAAACTTCACTGATTATAGGACTAGAATATCCTTATTCTGTGTTTCAGTCTTAGTGCAAATTCTATTATTATATGAAAGACAATTTTACGACCAACATAATTTATTTTAAATGCTTCGAAATTTTATCTAATTTTGACCATTTATAATTGATGTAGTTACCAATTCTAATCATAATTAACAGAGTTTGTCTGATATAAAATCTTGAGTCTAATTTGACAATTTATAAAATTGAAAGAATATTTTTTCATATTCACAACAAGTTAAGAAACAGAGTACATATAAAAAAGGGTAAGATTATAAGATGATGCTTCTTTTGGTTGAATTTGATCTCAATAACATTATTTATAATACATATAGAGGTGCCTATTAGGAGTGGACCAATTATGGACTGATAGCTTCTAAATCCAGTATGCACTAATGTAATTTCTACGTTGAATTTCATTTCAATAACGTTATTTAGAAGAGTTATAGTAAAAAATGTGCTCCAAAAGGAGCAGGTTTTATGTATGAATTCAAACATCAAATCGCTTCAAACCTGCTGATGGGATGCATGATTTTTGTATGAGGTGTTCCCGGTTTGGAGGACTACTTTCTGCTGACAATAAGCGCTTCTTTTAACCTAATCAAACATAATAAAGCGTTTTACGTCACTTCGTGCACACCATCCAAAGAACAAATTCTATCTGAATGTGTTTGCTTAAGAAAGATTCATAGTAACTGAGAAGCGCGATATTCGTTTTGTAATTGACTTTCGTTGTCATACGTAAATCTGTTGGCTATAATTTAATTTTTGTTTTTTCGCTTTAAAACCTTCTTCGTTGTCAGCACTAAAAATGCATCTTTTTTGTATATTCGTAAAGCATAGTACTCTGTCCAAAATTTCAAGTGAATGCTGTCAAAATACATGATAAAAAAATTCACATGAAATTTTCATGAAAAAATGTTGCAGAAGTAGTACTCTGTTCATTTTGTGAAATACATGTGAAATGTATCTGGCAATATTATTTTTTCACAGCGAAATAATTAAAGTAGCAATTGTTTCACGTGGAATTTTCATCCAAAAGCCCTTCTGTCGCAACAACAATATCTATTACTTGTTGTGCTGCTGCACAAGCGGCTAGTAATATTTGTTTATTCATTTTTATTTAACTATTTCGATTCAACACAGATTTTTTAATATTTTAACTTTTATTTAGTTTCGATTTAAATTTAGAAAAAAGTAAAACATACATATGTGTTTTGTTTACATAAGTAAAATAATGTGGCGTACTTTCAATTAAAAAAAAACGTCAAATTATGTAAATTCGCGCGATAGGCAACATTGGCTATACGTCAAATTTTCCGTATGAAATAATTAATGTTGCTCAACATTTTTCCCAAATTTGAACAGAGTACTAGGCTCAAGCATTTACTGCTTCAAAAGAGCGCTTTTATTGAAGAGCTCGATTATGCGCTTTTTCTCGTAAGTGCTTCAAAAAAAACATGAATTTTTTTAGTGGGTATTTTCTGACAGCTACAAAATTCAGTTGCATAATTGCCGTATAACCGATATTAATATTATTTCTGGATTAAAATTTCTGATCCATATAAAAATTGGTTCGATATCGGAAATTGTTTTCGGAAATGGCAGCTATGACAAATCATGGACCGAACTACTTAAATATTGGAACACTGAATTTTATGCATACGAAGATATCTCACGTCGAATTTCAGCGTAATAATGGTATAATAAAGATACATATTAGTATTAAAGTAAATTTCCGTAGTGGTCCTTATATGGGAGCGATATTCTCAAAATCCAGCAGTTTGATTTAGGCATGTATGTAAATGATCCGTGTAACATTTTGGATTGGTATCCTTATTTAAAAGAGATTTATGAGTATTGAAGTGATTTTCAGAAGAGGACTTTATATGGGGTCTATGGTCAAACATGAACCGTACAAAACAAAATTTCGTTTTGTGTGGTTTCTTTTTATATGACACTTATTTTTACCGAATTTTTCCAACATTACAGACATTTATTTATCTTTAAGCCATATTTCGGGAAGATATTTGTATGGGGGCTATGAGAAATCCTACACCGTTTTTTACTATTTTCGTCACACTTTCTTTTTTTATCATAAAAATAACGTGTACAAAATTGCATGGCAATATCTGCAATATATTTCGAAAAAATAGAAGAATAATATTAAAAAATATTAAATTTTTATGGATGTTGTTTGGTCCGTAACTCTGGTTCTGCTATACTGATTTTGCTCATTTTCAATATCAAACTGCTTAGGAGAATTATAAACGGGTTTTTGTAAACTATGTTGATTTTGGTTGTGTCGTTTGGATGTGAGAGTGTTTTATACAGACAGACAGACGGACATAGCTCAGTCGACTTAGAATTTCATAAGGATCGAGAATATATATACATGACAAACGTATATACATATACCCTCTTTCACTACTTATGGTGATGGAGGGTATACAAATTATCGATATCAAGCAACGTTTAAAAAGTGTCGCTTTTTTGAACCATTAATTTTGGATTTACCAACTATATATCGTTTGGTAACTTATATCCAATCGCAGAAGTTTACATCAAAAACTTTAAATCCGTATGAGTCTGTATGTGATTTAGAGGAAATAAACAATTCACCTTTTTACTTACGTATATTTTTGTGTAAATGGAACTTTTTAAATAATTATTTATGTAAATCTACAAAAATAACACCATAGCGGGGTAACGTCTATGACCCATCTTATAGTATACCAAACGAGTTAGAATCATTTTCTGACTTGATTTAAAGATGTCTATTTGGCTGTCCATGTACAGGTGACAATTTAAAAGATATTTTTTTTTTTTGCTTCGACCACCCCTACTCATGCAATGCATTGTGTTGGAACTAGGAAAATAGTTTATAGGAGGGAGGATAGAGGGAGTAGTGTTTCTAAACATTTGATTTGAATTTTCCTATATTGAAAGTGGCGGGAAAACTTCTGCTGGTAGTTTATTCCACATACGGGCAATACGACTAAAGAACGAATTTTCCCTGTACAGTGTTGTGCGGTTCACTTTCCAGTCGACCATGAATGGTTGGCCCTGACTGAAGAACGTGTATTACGTAAAAAAAACTAAGTGTTTCAGGAACAAGTTCTTTAATTTCAGCACAACACATTCCATCATAGTACCGATAGAACAGTGAAACATAACCCACATTGCGACGATGCTTCAATGAATCAATAGAGTTGGATGTACGCGGTCGAGTAACTCCAAAATAGACTTCGAAGCAACGGCCCATACATGAGAGTTTTACTCCATTTTCGATCGCATATAGGTGGTGTAAATTGTAAGGAGACCAGAAGGAGTGAAGTATTTTCTACACCGTTTTAAAAACCAAGGCTTGACCGCTTCTTTTGACACTTGAAAAATGTGTTTGGTCCAGCGGACATCACACTGGATTCTCATGCCTAGAACGTCAAGAGCGTCTGATTCCTTAATATTTACACCGACCATAAAAACAGATGAAGCAACATGATATGTTTTGCGTTTGTTTGTTAATATACAACATTGAGTTTTACGTGCGTTAAAATCGACTCTGTTGGCACAACCCCATTCCGAGATTGTTTCAAGATCTCGGCTCAGCGTATCATTCATATTTTGTCTCATTTCCCCAATCTCCAAAGGGTTTGGTCTATGGTTAAATGAGTATGATTGGCAAATGTTGCTGTCATCTGCAAAAGAATAGATAGGGTTTGAAGTTTGACAAAGAAGGTCATTAATAAAGATGAGAAATGAAGTGGGAGAAAGAACGGAGCTTTGCGGTACCCCTGAATCAATCTTGAACTCGTTATTTAAAAACAAATAACGGAATATTTTGCAACAATAATGAATTTAAAATGTCATAGAAGCTGTAACAAAGAATGGCAAATCATTTTATTAGCGGTTATTGCCAAAATAGTTAATAAATGAAAAAAGTTTAAAAAAGTCACCAAAGCATTCAGAAAGTAAAATAATAATTATAATTAATTTGCTAAAGTCGAACAATTCGTTACGTAAAATTTGTGAAAAAGTCAGAAGACCTTATTTTACTATTAAAAAATATTGTGGACAAATATACATAACAAAACATAACTATTGCAAATAAGCCAAGATGCGGACGCTCTCAGGCCCTTTCTAATGATGAAAAAAGATACAGTAAAGGAAAAAACTCTACATACACCTAATTTTAAAAAAGTGTAAATACACTTATAAGGAAAGAAAATTTTGTTTCTATATCTTATAAAATATATTTGTTTGATTATATTCTAGTACTTTGTCGGTCCACCCTGACCATCAATAACAACTTGGAGCCGACGGGGCATTGATGCCACCAAGTTTTCAGTTATATCGGAGACTGGGGAGCTGAATTTAGTTACCTTGGAGCATAATGTAGCAACCAGTCCCGCACAACGTGAGGATCGTTGTCCTGTCGGAAAATCCATTGACTTCAAAGACCCAGTTTTTCGACGGACGGCTTTAAATTGCGTTCCAATATATTTTTATACATATGTCAATCCATATTACCATCAACAAAAATAAGCTCACCTACTTCAGATGACGCCATAGCTCCCCAAACCGTGTCCAAACTCTGGAGCGGCCATCACTTCCAAAAATGTTGTATTTAATTTCATCTGTAAATAACACAATATTCCAAAAATCCATGCCCTTGTCAATATTCTTTTTAGCAAATTCAAGACGAAGTTTACGGGTTTTTTTCAGAAATAAGTGCTTTTTCGAGCAACTCTGCTTCTTAAGACATTATTATGCAAAACATTTTAAATTGTTTTTGGGTGGACATTCTTGCCGGTGCTCTGTGCAATTTACTCCGCTAATTTTTGAGCGCTTGTTTGTGGGTTTTTGTTGACTTCTTTAAGGATAAAGTTAATATTTCTTCAGGATAATTTCTTTAGTCTCCCAGATCGCGGTTTATTTTCGGTCGTATTGGTATTGTAATAATTTTCAATAATTGTCTGCACCGTTGGACGACTTAATTTTAATGTTTTTGCAATTTCTCCATACGATTTATTTTCTTTTCTTAATTAAACCGCCACATTTCTCACTGAAATATTAATTTCTTTTCTATTAACCATTTTGCGCAAGCAAATCAGAATTATATTATTTTTTCTCAAGGGCCTACGAAAAACCTACGTGCTGCCATATCTTTAAATATTTTTTCTTAATCTTTTGAAGAGATGCCACGCTGTATGTAGACGTTTTTCCGTTTTTTTGCCGTTATATGCTTTTCAATTTTTTTTAAATAAAATATTATAGTTTTAGAAGCTCTTAAAAAAAAATTTTAATATGTACATGTTATCAATTGGGCAAAACCCATAAAGCAGGGGTGCGGGAAATAAAAAAGCCTAATGTACCGACAACAAAAATAACAAAAACTATTAATACCAACTTCAACAAAAGCATTTATCCAAAAACAGTACGAAAAGTGTTTCATGAGTCTGGGTGCAGCAGTTGTGTTTCTCGTAAGAAAATCGCACGACTTTTAGAACAGAGTGGTTTTCACGGATGAGAGTATATGGGAATGATGAAATATGTAAAGTGTGGAGAAACCAAATTAGGAGTTAAAAGAAAAAAATTGTACTCAGTTCTAGTGTGGGGATGTATGAGCGCTTCTAGAGTTGAACATTTACATATGTATAATTGACGTCATAATGGTTCACAGGAAGTATATTGAGAATTTAAAAGCTCGTTTCCATCCCAGCGTGCAAAAAATGCGTATTTCAGAAAACTTCATATTTACACAAGACAACGACCCCACACACACGGCTCATAATACTAATGGCTATTGTATGACACTTCAAAATGGATAAAAACTCCCCCCTCCCCACCAAATCACCCGATATTAATCCTATTAAAAACTTGTGGGAATAGGACTGATCTAACAATAGTTTTACAGGAAGAATTGAATAAAATTCCAGCCTTGAAGATGTTAAACTTAGTGGATTCTTTTCCTAGAAGACTAGAATTAATTAAGAAAAAGAAACAAATATTCAAATATTTGTTTTACGTGATTTATAGTGCAAAAAATTAGAAATTAGCACTAACTTTTTGAATTGAAAAAATGAACTATTTTTAGTTATGCGTTGTCATTTTGAATACAGAAATATTTTTATTTATTTCGATTTAGTTTTAAATATTAAAGAACGGCTCAAAATGTGGTGTCAACTTCTTTTGCGTACAATAAAGTTAGCCTTAAATATGTCTGCACTTTTAAATTTAATTTATGGGTGAGGACTCACTTTCTAAATCAACTGTATATTTTTAATTGTTAATTAGTGCTTATTGCTACAATTGTTTTTGTGTATTTATTTGTATTCTGTTGTTGTCTTTGGGTACATAGAGCTACTCCGTGGTGCATTATTGTTTACGACTGCGTTGGCGTATAAAATGGCATTGTAAGTGTCAACAGTATTACAGGTCGTAATTTTTAGTTTTCACAGCAGTCGACAATTTTATGAGACTTCAATTGGCCGCAAAACGCAGTTTCTAAATGTATAGACATATATTTATATAAATATACATATGTATGTATGGATTTATGTAGGTATATACTGTGAGCGTCAAAATAAAGGCAACACAACATATTTAATTAAAGAAAAACTTTATTATATTAATTGTTCAATTCACAATTGATGTTGTATGTATGTTGTACATTGTATGATGCAACTATCTGATTGTGTACACAATTTTAAACAAAGTCGTATGTTTATGTTGTCAAACCTTCAAAAAGACAAAAAAAAAATATTTTAAAAACAAATAAAAAACATAATGTATACACAGAGAAAACAGTATCTAATAAATACATAATAAAATAGAACAACATGTATAAGATTTCTCTATGGGTTTTTTCAAGAAGAAATTCTTATTATTTTTATAAGAAAAACCTTTTTCAAAAAATCAACAAGAAAACTTACGATTTTTACTAGGCTTTCTTATTGTTTTTTCAAAAAGATTTTCTTCTTGATTCGGTAAGGCTTTCTCTTTTTTTATTTAAATAATACTTCTTGATTTTGTTTGAAATTATAATTGAATTTTTATTCATATATTTACTTATTCATATGTTCACTTAGAAACTTAAAAATAACAATTAAGTATTATTGACAGTATATTTTTAAAATATAATAAAATTACTGAGAAAGTAATTCAATATAAAAATATTTAATATTATTACCAGTATTTTTTTACTCGAATAACTTTAAGTCCATTGTTCAGTAAGTAAAAATGGATAGGTGGACCGTCCAAATCGATCAAGTCAATGACGAGAAATGTTTTGGTTACATTGCCGATCAAATAACATTGAACTCTTTGAGAAAAGTTCAGTAAATGCGAAATATTACGTATGTCAATATTTCAAAGAATATTTTATCTTTATTAATAGTTTCATTACGTAAATATTGTAGGTAATATTATCTTGATGCACGCTCTTTAATTTAATTGTCAAAGATTTTCATCAACTTTTTATAAAAAGTTTCCAAATTTAGACTTATTTGGTTTGTCCGTGATTCTGCGTCGATCGGTATACTTTAAGGTGGGTGTTGGACCAATATTTCTGAACGTTACAAACATCAGCACAAATCCAATATGCCCTCGCAACTATGGTGGTGTAGGGTATAAAGACCCAGTCCGAAGTGCAACGATGGAATCACACTCACACTTTAAGTAATTCTGTCAAATATTTCTAAAATGTCATGATATGTATATACAGTCAAACCTCGATATAACGACCCTCACTATAACGAATTTTTTGAAATTCTCTACAACGCTCCATAAAATTTAATACAAAATAAACATCTCTATTACGAATACATTTGTCAATAGCATCGTTATAACGAATTTTCATTCACTGCAGACTAACGAAAAATAAAGAATTATTAGCCTCTATTTACCAAATTTTGTCAACGATAACGATTTCCATCAATTAATCCAAATTATATGAAACAGATACACACAAAATTATTGTGTTTGCATCGACAACGTCTCTAGCAAACCTTCATTCGTAGTCGACAGAAGCATGTATTAGACTAACGGCTGAAATATTCGAAGAAAAATTTATTTTTGAATTTTAAAACTACAAAATACAGTGTTTTCCTTCAAATGTGTTTTGATTTACATATTAGCGGAAATCGTTCGCTATAACATGGTAAGCAGATGATGATTAATATTCTTATAAAATTTTTTATTACCTCGTTATAACGAATAAAAGTGCAACTTCATCTTGATATAACGAACCTCATTGTAACGAATTATTCGATATAATGTTTTTTTTTTCTAATCCCCTTAAGATTCGTTATACCAAGGTTGAACTGTACTTACTATTTAAACTACATACTTGTAGACCATTTGTCGGTCAGAAACATATTAAGTTTTATACGCATACAATGTTAATGTATCAAATAAAATTGCAAATAAGAATTCGATTCGATAGAAAAGAGCCATATTGATATTTCATTTAATTCCTTCTAATTTGGAAGTTATTTCGCGTTCTATTGAATATATGTAGTTCTTATACAAAATCTTATTTTTATCTGTTTACATTAATTTCGATGTTTTTGGAATCCAGTTTAAATTAACAAACTAAATTTAAACAAGTGAGAGTGCAATATTCGACTGTGCCGTATCTTTAATACCCTAATCCTAAACGTAATAAAAAATATAAAAACTACACTTGTTTTAGGACTAGAATATCCTTATTCTGTGTTTTCTATTTAGTCTTAGTGCAAATGTTTTTATTAAGGATAGAAATGTAGCCCTTACAGAGCCATGAATACCGGTATACAAAATGCTATGATCGGACTAAAAATAGCCCCACAGTGAACAAAATACTAAAAGAGCGGCATGTGTAGGCGTGGCAAAAAAATTATTTCTGGAATTTTATTTTATTTTATCTTTAACCCTATAGGGGGTTACTGAATTTCTATTTCGAACCATTGTAAAGGTGCCGGCCATAGATTCTGTTATAATTTATTTTTGGAGTGCATTTATTTTGTTTATGTTTGTCCTGTCAAAACAAAAGATACCTTTTTATTACATACTCGTACATACATTTGTATATATATATATGTAAGTTAAATAAAGTTACATTTTTAGTAAAAATTATTTTGTTTCGAGCTTAAGGTCAATTTCTTTTTAATTTATTCCAATATTTCGCTACAACAATGTGTAGCATCTTCAAATATTGCAAAAACAAAAATATGAAAAACAAGTAAGAGTCCTATATTCGGCTGCGCCGAATCTTAAATACCCTCCACCTAAACGTAATAAGAAATAGAAAAACTACACTGGTTATAGGACTAGAATATCCTTATTCTGTGTTTTCTATTCAGTTTTAGTGCAAATTTAATTATTATTTTATATATTGTTTGAAAGACAATTTTACGACCAACATAATTTGTGTTAAATATTTTGAAATTTTGTCTAATTTTCACCATTTATAATTGATTTAATTACCAATTCTTACCATAATTTACTGAGTTTGTCTGATTTTCATAATAATCTTGAGTGTAATTTAACAAACAGAGTATAAAAAAAAGGGGAACAATTCGGTTTTAGTGACTTTGCTCAAAAAAAAGAAAAACTTCATCAAATAGGGCTTTTAGAGTAGATGCCAGCAAAAGAAAAATTTGTTGGCGGTCACGCCTATTTTCAAAGGGGCGGGCCCATAAAATTTAAAATATATAGGCCTATATCTCGGGAACTACTGGGTGTCTGATAATTTGTAATACATTAAAGTACCTTTTCAACGATATATATCATGATTATAAACTATGGACCGAATATACCTAATCCTAAATCCGAAAATAATATTTGTTGACCCAAATTTATTTGTTTTTTTTGGAAATGGTTCTTATATGGCAGCTATGACAAATTATGGGCCGATCTTATTTAATTTTGGAATAGTGATTTTCATGCATATGAGGATATTTCACGTCGAATTTTAACATAATAACGGTATATTTAAGATATATATTATATGGGGGACCGATATTCTCAAAATCCAGCAGTTTGATTTAGACATGTATGTAAATGATCCGTGTAAAATTTTGGATTGGTACCCTTATTTATAAGAGACTTATGAGTATTTAAGTGATTTCCGGAAGAGGACTTTATATGGGGCATACGGCTAAAAATAGACCGAAATGCACAAAATGTTGTGGGATGATTTTTGTGTATATGTAAATGATTTGTGTAAAGTTTTTATTTATACAATATAAATAGGGATAAATGTCTTTTTCAGATGAGGTCCTTGTATGGGAGCTATGACCAATTCTGGGCCGACCACCATAAAATTTAGTACAACAATTTATTTGCCTATAAAGATTATTCATGTCCAATTTTAGCCGTTTAACATTATTTATATCTGTTTTATACGTATTTAATTGAATTTTGGAAGTGGACTATGGTCAAACATGGACCAAACTAAAAAAAATTTGACTAAATTAGCCTGAAGGAAACTCCTTAAAAATTATAAAAAAAATTTCGATTTGCGATTTATTTTTGCATAAAACTTATTTTTGCTGAATTTTGTCTTGATATTCCAATTTTATAGGCACTTATGTATAATTATATTTCTCAATTAATTCGGGAAGATTTTTGTATGGGGGCTATGAGAAATCATCATAAAAGCAACGTATACAAAATTTCATGGTATTATCTTCAATATATTTCAAAATATTGCAATAAAATGGACAAAAAATTTCAAATTTTTATGGAGGTTGTCTCACATATTGGTGCATAACTCTGGTTGGCCTAAACCAATTTTGCTGATTTTAAATAGCAAACCTCTCGAAAGCTTGTCTGACAGAATTATTGAAGATTTGGATCCCGAAGATATCTGGGGACTTCAAAAAACTGATTTCAACAGACAGACAGACAGACGGACATGGCTTAATCGACTCCGCTATCTATAAGGATCCAGAATATACATATAGACTTTATAGGGTCGGAAGATATCTGGGGACTTCAAAAAACTGATTTCAACAGACAGACAGACAGACGGACATGGCTTAATCGACTCCGCTATCTATAAGGATCCAGAATATACATATAGACTTTATAGGGTCGGAAAATTATATTGTGGAAATTACAAACGGAATGACAAACTTATATATACCCTCTTCTCATGAAGGTGAAGGGTATAAATAATTTAGTTTCCTTTTCCGTTTTTATAAATTAATGTCCTTATTGATAAAAAATTAAAGTATACTTCAAATGTACTTTAACCTTCGCACTCATAGTATCTACCCGAGTAGATATTTCGGTTTTGATGTGTTAATAACTTTTCGAGTTTTTAATAAATTTAAAAATGGTCTCAGCTTTGTTATCAACTTTTTATTGTTTTTTAGGAAATAACATCATAAATATGTTAAAAGTAGTTTTTCACAGCCTTTTTCAAAATTTGTTTCTTTGTATACATAGGCTCATGCGATTTTTATAATCTTTCGGATATTTCAGGTACATTCTGACAATTCTGTTATATTAAAAAATATTTTTACTGTTATTTTGTGAATTTGTTAATAAATTTTGTTTGCCTTGAAGATGCTACACATTGTTGTACCGAAATATTGCAATAAATTAAAAATAAAAAAAAAATAAATTGACCTTAAGAGTTATATATTGTATACATATGTGTACACTTAACTTTAAAGCAATATAATATTACATTAATTTACTTTGAGCCCCCCTTCATGCGATGCCACTGGTTGTTTATTTAAATTAAATCAAAAGAATTTAAAGAATGCTATTAATAGAACATGCATAAGCAATTCTATTAATAGAACAAAACATGTTATAATAAGATCTAAGATATTATTGTTGTTATAAAGACCATTACAACTTAAGTAAACAACTAAGGCATGCACAATCATGATCGAACATTCAGATTTTGGCAGTCGAACAGAAAAGTTCTTACATTGCAACAATAATAATAAATATTAATTATAAAACGTATTTAAGGATAATAATCCAATACGTTTAAATAATAAAAGGATAATAATCCAACTAATAAAACATAATTTTAAATTTAAATAAATAAATTAAATTAAGTAAAAAATTGGTTTTATTTAAAAAGTTATTTAAGGATTAAAATAATCCAATACGTAATTCTTAAGCTCGAAACAAAATAATTTTTAATAAAGATATAAAGGTCGAACAATAAGTAAAATAATATAAACTAACATGTTTTAATTTGCACAGAATTTGAAGAGAAATGTTGATTTTTTTTAAATCTTGGGTCTTGAATTTTTATATTTTACTCCATACGGTTGACAGATCGAGTTGGTTACTCGATATCGAATGCTATCATTTTAAATTACGATACTTGTCACTCGATATCTAATGTCATGATGCCAAAATAAAAAATTCCGATCAAGTTAGCTCGATATCAACCGCATAATGTACATATGTATGTTGTAAAACCTGAAAAAAATTTAATATTCGGGGTATCGAGTAGATATAGATCATTCTACTCGATTTTGTGAATATCGATCCATATGCACACATCCTAAATTAGGCCAAAGTCCCGAAATATAACATATAAATTATGGGGGTATATTTATGTATATTTATGCAGGATACGTAAAAAATTCTATAATGATCTACAAGTAGTTGAAGGCACTAATTAATATTTTCAAAATTTTCTTTGTTGACTAGAATTATTTGGATTTGAAGATGGGGAAAATAAATAAGTGCTTTATGATTGATGCCAAATAAATTTATTGAAATTCATAGACTCAGTTTAGGTGAACTAAACAACATTTTAAAAGACACTGCATCAAAATATTAAAGGGCAGGAGCTTAGTACAGTAAACAAAGTAAAGTTTTTAATTATTCTGCTCATATAACTTTTAAACACAATCAGTGTTAATCGAAAAATATTTTTTAAACATACAATTGTTGTTAATGCGATTATGTAAACATAATTTATATAAATTAGAAAAATTAGTAATTATTGGCTAAAATAAGTATTTTTTTTTTTTGCTGTTAAAATTTCCAGTATTTAATCATAATCATATAATGTTTCCCGGAGGCTGCATGTATATATAGTTATGAATTTTGTTATTGAAAAAAGCAAATAAAAATCAATAGAAAATTATTACCCAAAAATGACAAGTAAGGGTTTATACTCGGCTGTGCCGAATTTTATATACCCACCACCAAATAAATCACCTATTGGGGCGAACTTCATAAAATATTGCACCGTCATTACTATTTATTTTAGGTTTGTTTTGGTTGAATTTCATCTCAATAATGATATTAATAAGAATTTTATGTACTATATATTCCAGTTATAATCAAGAATTTATATTTGTATATTTCTTTCAAAACTGTGTAATTATTACATAATTATAACTGATCTGTGTTAAATTTCGGTTTGATATAGACGTTTATGTAGGTTAATAAGTTTTCGGGGGTAGTCTTCATACGGGAACTATGACATATTACGGGCCTACCATCATGAAATTCTCTACCGCGATTTGTGTATTCCAATTATTTTTTTAAAAATGATTTTTATATAAGATTTATGCGCTTTTAGGTGATTTTTTGAAGTTAACTTTATATGGGGACTACGGTAAAATATGGACCGAACATCATCATATTGAAAGTGACGGTTTATATATATGTATGAACTATTTATGTTGAGTTTAAAGTTGTTTGGTAAAACTTTTATTGTTCTAAATATTTTTTTTGAAGCTCATCGCGCCTTCAACCGACGAACAGATAAATATGTCACCTTAAAATCGGACCCAGAATATATAGACTTTTTGGTTCTACGGCCATTATTTCGATGTGTTACAATCGGAATGATCCCATCTTTTTGGTTTTTGGTATAAAAACAACATTTACTTAAAATAGAAACAAAACAGAAAGTATATCCGGCAAAGCTCGACCACATAATACTCTACACTGTGTATCTGCCTAACAGTTTTTCAGAAGCTAAGGTGTTGAAGTGGGCCTTATATGGAAGATACATGGAATTATCATCATACAATTATGTAACTTGATTTTAATTTACAATGTACTCGTATATGGAATATAATTGAGTTGAATTCTATTTGCATGTTTTTTTTTTTTTTTTTTTAAACAAACACAAACTGCGAAACTTTTTGGCTTGTCTGCAGAAAACACCCAGAGTCTTTGGCGGGAATCGAACCCGCAACCCTCTGACTGATAGTTCGGCACACTATCGCCTTGTCTATCGAGGCATTTATATTCGTTAATTATGGAGCTATGAACAATTATTGACCGATCCGCAAAAATTTATTCTTATATAAACTGATAAAATCATTTCGTGGGAGGACATTTGTATGGGGTTTAGGTGAAATAATGGACCGATTTTCACCACAAGGTCTTGCTATACCTTACGCACAAGGTTTATATGGACATCCAGCCAGTTAACCGACGCTGCGAATTATGGCTCCAAAGGTAAAAATGAAAAATGACCCAAATTGTGGGATCACCACAGTTTATTATGAAATTTAGTCGTAATTTTTTATAAAACATCGCCCTAAAGGTTATGAAAAATTGCATGGTGGGCCCAAAGAAATAAAGAAGATTTTTAAATTCAGCTTATAAATTAATAAAACAATTATTTTAAACAAACAAATTGAATATAAACAAACAGCATAAACCGATAAAAATGGCAACTGTGTATCTTCAAAACTAATAAAGCTAGAATTAAAATTTTAAATTTTCCTCTTTGCTTCTTCTTTTAGAAAATACCACTGTATTTAGAAGCTACAGTTATTTTCCTATAGCACTATTGGTTTTTAATTTATTTAGTTACCTAAGAGTGTTTATACCCTACACCACAATAGTGGGGAGGGTATATTGGATTTGTGCTGATGTTTGTAACGCCTTAACCTTAAAATATACCAATCGGCTTAGAATCACTTTCTGAGTCGATTTAACGATGTCCGTCCGTCCGTCTGGCTGGCTGGCTGGCTGGCTGGCTGGCTGGCTGTCCATGTAAAGCTTGTGCGCAGAGTACAGGTCGCAATTTTCAAGATCTTTCGATAAAATTTGGTACGTGATATTTTTTCGGCCCAAGGATGGATGGTATTGAAACTGGTGGAAATCGGTCTATTATTTCACCTGGCCCCCATACAAATGTCCTCCCGGAATTGGGCTTTACCGGTCTTAAATCATTGAATTATACAAGTATGCAAACAAAATTTACCACAGGTGAGTAGTAAATGAAGTTAAAGCACATCTACAAATTTCGTGAAGATCGGTCCATAATTAGTCGTAGCTCCCTTATAAGGACCACTTCCGAAAATCACTTAAAAGAGCACACCTCTCTTAAAAATGTTGGTATCCAAATAATATTGAACACAAATATGTTTCGTACATATAACATGGTAGAATTTTATAACGATCGGTCCATAATTAGTCGTAGCTCCCATAGAGGGCCCACTTCCGAATAAAATTTAACAGAAATGAGTTTCTTATGTACAATTAGGATGACACCTAATTTGATAATAGTCAGTTCATAAATAGTCAAAACTCCCATATAAGACCTATACAAATACAAATTATAGAAATTATACTAATAATGATTTGATGTTGAAACTTCTTTAAATCAATTTATTTGAAGTATAATTTTTGTATTTTATACGTATGACTTTTGTAGATGTATGTATATATGTATGTATTTTATATTACGATTTTAGGGTCATAATTCGTTGAGCATTTAAATCGACTCATAAAGTGATTCTGATTCTATACTTTAAGGTGGGTGCTAGACTCCTATTTTTTAGCATTAGATACGTCAACACATTCCTACTATGGTGGTGTTGGGCATAAATACTCAAAAGCAGGTGTCGCCAACAAATAAGTTGCATTTGCTGGGTTTATTAAAATAAAAATTCATCATTTAAGTCTAATTTCAATTGCATATAGCGAATAGTCTTTATGTTTCACCGAAGTTTACATTTTTCATAAGTAATTGACATACATACATATTAATTTACATATTTTATGATTTGTATATTTTATAAACTGTTAAAGAATACTTTCAACGTTTATCGATTGATTGTATGTGAAACCACTAAAATGAATCAAATAAACTTTTGGAGTTGCTCAAAATTATATGAAAATAAACATAAAAGAAATATTAAAATAATAAACCAATTCATACTTTGTGGTAACTTTAACAATATGTATTTGTGAAATTTGCATCGCTCTACATGCCATAACATTTTAGTTCTGCACAGCAGAATTTCAATTTTGTGTGAAATAAGAAGTGATTTTATATTTATTTTCGTCGTCTTTTCTGCATGATAGCCCATGTGTTTTTAACAACTCTTCGGAATACCTAAAAAACTGTTTTCTTTTTTTGAAAAGCCATAAAAATTTCCACGTGATTTTTTTTTTATAATTCCTGGATTAGTAGAGGTATTGGGGATGTTATATTTGGTCATTATATAAACAATGAATAAACATTTCAAATTGTAGAGAACACAAGACGATTTGCGTTTGTTATGGATAAGCAAATCAGAGGGTGTGCGTATTTAAGTATATTTTAAATTGTTTATGTAAAAACACAGACCCACAGACCCTCTTACACACACAGCATGCAACACTTATTGAGATTGCTCTATAATTATTTATTTTTTCCGCCTTATTAATTGCACAACTATTGTAATTTTCAGCAATTATCACCCCACTCGAAAACAATCAAAATTCATTTGCAGCAACAATTTAAATCATTCACAAACTTTCATAAAGTTGTGGTCTTTCAAATGTGTGTATTAATGTCTATTACAAAAATCGAAACATACTCTTACTAGGGATGCCAATCCTGAAATTCCGGAATTTGTTTTAAAAAATCCCGGGAGTTTTCGGGATTGAAAAAATCCGTTGGTATTTGTGTAAAGGATCCACTGAAATATACAGCCCAATCATGAATAAAAATTCCGCGGGAGTTTTCTCCCTTTTCCCATTTTTCCTAGTCAAATTCAATGTTAAAGAAATAAAAAGGGAAAAAACTCCCGCGGAATTTTTATACATGATTGGGCCGATAATTGTTTTTATCTGATTTTATTGGCATACACAAATACAAAACATCTTGGCTTAACATAAGTCACTACTTTTTTAGCATTTTTAATAAGAGAAAATAAAAAAGATTCCACATTAAGTCACAAACTGAAAAGGGCAGAAACGTTGCACAATTATTTACAACCAACAAAAATTTAAATGTTACAAAGGAAAAAAAATTACTTTTGAATTACCAAACTTGAACGCACTATTTACTTCAACAAATAGTTGTCATTTTAAATCCGGTTAAAGTACCAGTGAAGGCGTTTGCCGCAGTGGTATGCATCCCTATGACGATGTTGCACTTTTATTTAAGCTCAAAGAGATATCAAAAAGCTATTGAATATTATTGTTATTAGAAACGAATTGAACGTTGATTGCGAAACCAATGAAATAATGAATGTAACTGAAACATGTAAAATTCCCTCACAACACTTTATAATGTCTGTAATGATATGGTATCAAATATTGAATAAGAAATATGTATAATTATATAATTATGTATTTGTTTCGAAGGGTGACTCAAGACTCTCTTTACTTTAGATGGCTTCATATTTTTAAGAAGCCTTTTTAAGAACGCACGATAATATTCTATTGCTTTTAAATTAATAAAGAAATTTAAGCCGAAATGAAATATTATTTTTCTCGATCTAATTTTCAATGTAATGTAATGTTATTACGTTTTTAAATTATTAATGGTTTATCAAATTTTGTTTATAAAATACAAAATTGGCTTTATAAATTTGTAGTAAATTTAAAAATTATAACTATGAGCACAGAAAATTTTTCTTTTATTAACAAATATTTATTGTTATTATAGTTACTTTTTTGAAATAAATAATTTTTATTTATAATAAAAGAATTTGTTTTAATAAGTCCCAATTTACTCGATTACACAATTCTTATTAAAAAATTGATGCAATTATTTCCTTAAAATTTCTTCGGTGTTTACACAGCACAATATAATTTCTTAAATCACTCGTAGATGTTTTTATTTAAGTGAGAGTAGACACATTTTTATATACACATATTACAAATGTATGTGTTACTCTCTCATTCGTATGTAGCAAGTACAAAAATTGCTAGTACAATCTAATGTGTACTCGTCTTATCTTCCCCTCGCCCCGATGTCTAAAAGATAATTAGCTAAGCTTACAGAATTGCTACGCGAATCCCGGGATTTGAAAATCCAGTCCCATTTGGCATCCCTAACTCTTACACATATTTGCAAAATACATGTATGTATGTACTCGTACGTGAATTGTAGTTATTGTATTGTTGGTAGAGGGAAAACTTCCAGATTTCTAATCGCGTCATGAGGATGTTTAACAAATAATTGCTTTTCTGCTTCCTACCCTTTTCATGCTCAAAACTTTGATTAAAGTGTTCACTCTGTAGTACATACATACATTGTATATGTATTACAAATAACTTGTTTAATCATTTAACATTTTATTTATTTGGAAAACTTCCAAAAACTGTTTGCAAGTAAAAACATTATATTTGTAAATACTGTAAATTTTTCAAATCATTAAAAGTTGTGTGTGATGAATAATACTGAAACATAATGAAGTTAATAGGAAATGTATTTTATTAAAATTTAATATAAAAATAAATTGCAGTAATCTTTAATGGAAAATATTACTAAGTAAACAATAATTGTAACAAATCAATCACTTATCGCCAACAGGAATGGAAATTTTCGAACACCCTGATTTGGAATAAATTTCGAACTTTTATCATGAAAAATACATTATTAACAGAAAATTTAAAATTATATACGAGTATCTTTGAGATAACAAAAAAGTACTGCAAATCTGACTAAACTAGAAATTTGTATGAATTTTGATATAATTTATTATTTTATAAATGAAATATAATTCAATTAAAAGTTAAACGTATTACGAAAAAGAGATAAACAAACTTGGTGTCACATAAACCGATAATAGTTTCATGGCCACAGACACTATTTGGAAAAACTCTAACTCCTGGAATCACTTCAATATATTTTATTGTTCCAAGGAGCATGGTTTGGAACGACTAACATGACATGACAATGATCGGTGTATGTTTGCAAATTAAGTATTTAATATCAGTGTATAAAACATTATGTTTGATTGATAGATCATTTTGCTATATATATAGATCAACAATCGATTACTTTATATCATAAAAGTCTGAAAAATATTTAAATTCAAATAGAATAAAAGGACGGCTTTTCATTAAACAGCAAGAGATTACTATTAAAAAATTTAAAAAAGTCGACTCTTTTTTCAACTATAAAATTCTGCATAAATATGTAACACTTTGCAACAATTTTAATTTATTTTTCATATAGATTAAAAAATTAGTTTAGATGTCTCTTAAATGGACTTTGAAAGATAAATATTTTTCAAAAAAAAAAAAAAATACTTTAAGTATTTAATATAAAAAAAAACTGTGGCATGATTTCTAAGATAATAAATATTGATTTTGTTAAATTGTATCTCGATATAAATACTTGTAATGAGAATCCGTCATAGTCATAGGCCCTATATTAGGGCCATTTCGGCATGTTTTTCCCTGTTATATGCAAAAAAATAGATGTCAATTATTTTTCACGCGACCAGCCGGGAGGGAGGTTCGTTGTCCTATTCGATAGATATTTATATTAACAGACTATTTTATAGACACCCTTTAAAACAAATTGTATAAATCAATATCCCAAACTGGATTAAAGCTAATTTTATATCTGACAAATCTTCTATAAAAAAACTCAGACGAAAACCCTTTGTTTCAGATTTACCAATTCATTTTTAAACTATTTTATTCATTTAAAGAAAACATTTCGTGTAATTTAGTGTAACACTGATCGAATTTATAAAACAGAAATATACTCGTATAAGCAAATGTCTGTAAAGGAGCAGATGCTTTTTTTTAATTGCTTTTACTTAAACAAAAAAGGAATTCATTTCATTAGAAATGGAAAAAATTTAAATAAATTGTATTTACAGTAAAAAATTATGAAATGGAATTCATTAAAATAAAATATATAAAAATTGAAAAAAATTAATATTTTAAGCAAATTTTTCTTTCGCTCCGAAAATGCTTTTTAGTTGGACTCTTTGCTGAATCCTTTTTCGGAGCGCTCCTAGAATGGTATGCTGAGTAGATTCACTTTTTGGTTGCAATTTTTTCACAAATGAAATCTTCTTGGAGAATTAGAAATTTAGAATTTAGATGCAGTTTTAGTTAGTTTTGAATCAATAATTTATATTTAAATTAATTTTTCTTTTTATTCACTAAGTTTTAATCTGGTAATCAAAAGTTTTACATCGAGATAAAAATGATTTTTAGGTAATTTTTATCGCTTTTCTATTTTAAATTGAAGTATTTATTTAAGAATAACGAACGTCTTGTCTTGCTGACATTTATTTGAAAAAGGAAGTATAATATTTCTTTAAAAAAACACATTGATTAGTTTGGTTTCTATATGACGTTTTTGCACTCAATCGAATATAATCCAAAAGAAAAAATGATAATATGCATGTAATCAGTCGTTGGTACTTTATGTTTCCATGTTCATGTTCTGTATTTTAAATTTTATAAATAATCCAAAAGAAAGTTATATGTACTTCTGTTTTAACTTCCGTTGAACAATTTTATTACGTTTACCACTACTCTACTAAGTTATTTATGTATTAAGTGCTTATAAAGCAATTGTAGCAAAAGTATTTAAAATATTAATAAAACTCTCAAATAACTTTATATCTATGTGTGTACGTACATATCATCTCCTGAATGGCAGCTGTACTCTTTCACATTTTATAGATAAAAAAAAGTTTTATGGAAAAGTATCGTATTGTTTAGTATATGTAAGTTTTAGCATAATTAAATATATACTACAACTTAATTTGGTTTTATTGTACTTCCATCGTTTCTAGTAGCGACATGTATTTCTAAAAGTTTTGAATTATTTTCTCACGTGCGTAAAATGATTTCAAGAGGTTCTTCATGGACGTGTTAAAGTCATAAAAGTCGTCATAAACTCACACGTTTTCTAATATAATACAAGGTCACCAAAGTACCATTAAGTTCAACAAGATATGGCATCGTTCATAATGTGAATTTGAATTATAAATAAACAGTTAAAATGTTGAAAAGATTACATCCATTAAAGTTTTAACAAATATCAACTTTTACATGCGCGCATCAAGCGATATTTGAATAAAAGCAAATATAAAGATAAAGTAAACATTTAAATAGTGAAACTGTACTGACACAGTCACCAGTACTAGTTAGTGACTTTCATATATTATCAACCCCAGACAATGCTTATTACTATAGACATTTAACACCTCCGTGTCATTGAAAAGCCACTTTGGGACCATATGTACTCGTATACATTGAAACCAATGATTCATCACCTGGCCCCCATACAAAAGTCCTCCCGAAATTGGGGTTTACCGCTAATAAATATTTGAATTATGCAAGGAAACAAACAAATTTCATCACAAATTAGTGGTAAATGAAGCCAAATCACATCTACAAATTTTGTGCAGATCGGTCCGTAATTAGTCGTAGCTCCCATATAAGGCCCACTTCCGAAAATTACTTTAAAGAGCATAACTTAACTTAAAAATGTTGGTATCCAAATTAAATTCGACACAAATAAGTTTCTTATATACAGCAATAATGACACCTAATTTTGTAATGGTCGGTCCATAATTAGTCGTAGCTCCCATATAAGACCCACTTCCGAAAATCTCTTAAAAGAGCATAACTCTCTTAAAAATGTTGGTATCTAAATAATATTGAACACAAATATGTGTCGTACCCATACATATAACATGGTAGAATTTTATGACAATAGGTCCATAATTAGTCGTAGCTACCATATAAGACCCACTTCCGAAAATCTCTTAAAAGAGCATAACTCTCTTAAAAATGTTGTTATCCGAATAAAATTGAACACAAATATGTTTTGTATATATACATATAATATGGTAGAAGTTTATGATAATCGGTCCATAATTAGTCGTAGCTCCCATATAAGACCCACTTCCAAAAATTACTTTAAAGAGCATAACTCACTTAAAAATGTTGGTATCCAAATTAAATTCGACACAAATAAGTTTCTTATATACAGCAATAATGACACCTAATTTTGTAATGGTCGGTCCATAATTAGTCGAAACTCCCATATAAGACCCTCTCCGTAATTCACTTTAACTTCCATAAATTTTTTAAAAGTATTTATATCGAGATAAATTTACACAGAAGTCATTCAGTCATTCACAGAAGTCATGACACTGAATTTTGGTCCAAAATAGGTGATATCTCCAATATAACACCCATTTCTGAAAAACTGTTTTATATTTACATATACATACTAGGTGTAGGGTATTATATGGTCGGGCTTGACCGAATAAGCTTTCTTACTTGTTTTTTTTTTTGTATTAAAACTAAAATAATGTATTCAATAAAGCTCTCTCTTTTTGCCACAAGATCCATCTACATTAAAATTCATAATGATGCTTTGTCCAAATACTTCATGAATATTACATTCAGCATTTGCCGTATCTATAAAATATAAATGAAAAATTCAATGTTGTTCGTTAAATTTGTCTGAATGTGTGTCTGAAATAGCGTCAAATTCTTTGAACTGTGTTTTATGTAACATTTCTATTTAGCAAAACTTTATGTACGCCAGAATGATCAGTAAGTTGTTATTAGGGATGCTAATCCCGAAATCCCGAATCCCGGGATTTTTTAAAAAAATCCCGAAATTTTTCGGGATTAATAAATCTGTAATAAATCCCGAAAAACCCGGAAAATTTTTATTTGTGTAGAAGATCCAGACAATTGTTTTTACATGATTTTTTGGCATAATACACAAATACAAAACATCTACACTTAACATAAATCAATGTGAACAGAATGGTTGCTATTCAATAAATAAATATTTTTGCGATAAAAAATAATTTTGGATTGCCAAACGGTTTTTGGAAATGGAAATTCCAATAAAAAAAGCTTTAATTGATTTAAAAAACTCAACAGATGACAGATGATGAATTTGCTTTATTTAAACAAATAGTTGTAATTTTAAAACCGATTAAAGTAACAGTTGAAGCCCTCTGTCGCAGTGATATGAATCTCTGTAAAGCCGATGCTGCACTTTCATTTATGCTAAAAGTGGTATCAAAAAGTGATTGCAAATTAAGTGATGAACTGCTGAAAGCTCTCCTTAAAAGATTCCAAGAAAGAAGAACGATTTACTTCATACTCTTAAATTTTTTGAAAAACCCAAAATTGAAATCAGAATTTGATAACAACGTAGAAATGTTTGTTATTAGAAATGAGTTAAAAACGTATATTGCTCATTTTAAAGGAAATGAGATCTGGGGCTCACCTTCAAATGGTTCTGATTCGGATTTATCAATGATTGAGGAAACAAATGATGATTCTAATAAATAAATTAAATAATGCAATTGAAATGTGCAGAAGTCCAAACAAAATACCTAATAACGTCCGTAATGTTATGGAATCAAACATTGAAAAAGAAATTGAACTATTTATTTCCGGGGGTGAGAGAGGACTCTATTTTCAATCAGCATACAACAATTTGCTAACAATTTTGCCCACAAGCGCTGATTGTGAACGATGCTTTTCGTCAGCATCATATATTGGTAACAAAATTAGATCAAGATTATCTGATGACACTTTAGATGCCTTAATATTTTTAATTTATTATTTTTAAATTTATAAATATAGAAATTAAAAGTCAAATGACATATAATTGTTGTCAACCTAATAATTTATACATATACATGTGTGTGTACAAGGTAAAAAACTATGTAATGTAATTTTTTTTTTTAAATTATTAAATGTTTATAAACTTTTAATAAATGAAAAAGCTATAGCTTTGAGACAATTTTTGGTTTTTAAACAAATTAATATTAAATATACATGTGTTACTTTTTTGTTTCTTTAATACTTTAATTCAATGAACTAATTTTTTTGTTATATTTTTATTTAGATTTATGAATTAAATAAATAGTTTTTTCATTAACATATTGTAATTTTTTTAATATGAAACAAAAATCCCGAATCCCGGGATTTGAAAAACCCGTCCCGTTTGGCATCCCTAGTTGTTATACCGTTTTTAGCCAGCGTATGTAAAAATACAGTGGGAAACATATGTATATAAATCTATTTTTCTTGCCTTTTACCCAACATACATATGTAGCTGCTGCTGAGAGGGGAACGTCTACCCCTATCTCCTGTAATACAACAAGAAGCTTTTCCAAACACTTTTTGGAAGGCGCTGTTTCAATGTACCAACTTTTTATCTTTTCATGCGTTTGGCAAATCTATCACTGATTCCATAAATTCTTCTACAGGCTCCATTTACCACTTTCACTTAAAATTGTTTCATATTCACTTCTATTTTTATACAAAATCGATTACTTTTTTACTTGTCGTTTATAATTACTTTTTCTCATAATGTTTTATGCTTAAATTATTTTAAAACCCACCTAATTTACCCTGTATATTGATTATTTTAATTTTAATAAACACTAAATTTTTTGATTGCAGCTTATACATTAAAATTAAGAATAAGCAGAGGTTTGCTACAGAGTTCCAAGTTGGCTGACAGTAGCTGTCGAACTTAGTTTTTAATGCATTTAACAAAACCCAAAACGTTAAAGGGTGTTTTCTGAAATTAAAAATATAAATATTGTGAATAAATTTTATATATTTTTAATCTGTGCCGGTGACCTATTATCAGTCATCTGCCGCTGCCATAAATTTTTTCTCATCAAAGGCAAATATTAAAATGTAAAGCATTGAGAATGTCGCCAAGCAGTCACCAAAATAGTAGACGAAAGTGGTGACTTGGAGACACTTGTCTACTGGTTTGCTTCATTGCAGTGAAGAACTGAATAAAAAACATAAGCTAATGTATTTAGGTTGGCCAAAGTGCAGGGGCCAAATTACCGCATTCGTGATCGAATGAGCTATCGTATCGAAAAATGATTTCGATATTGAAATTATGATAAAATATACTAAATTTCTTGCTCGATATCGAATGCCATAATTTCAAATAAGAAAATTACGATCAATTTTACTCGATATCGAATGCGGTTTGGTTTTGGAAAAAATAATAGTAAAACCAAACTGTCATAAAATTTACACAAACTTGCCGATCTATCAGCATTGTGCAGAAAATTAACTTTAACACTCAATTTATTGAAAAAATGTTTTAAATAATTTTTAGAAGAACGATAGAAGACCACCTATGTATATGTGTATCTGATTTATAAGGTTTATATAAAATCAAATCATCATACCTAAGAAAATTTTGCGCAAATCCATCAACATATGGCCCATTTCCTAAAATCACTTGAATCACATAAATGTCTTAAACATTTTGGTATATACTCGTAAATAAAAATTAATACAAATACATACAAACATAAATCATTCGGTCTAATTTTATAGATCGGTCTATAATTAGTTATATTATTTATATAAGACCCACTTCCGAAAATCACTTTAATGGCCATAAATCTCTTAAAATGTGTATTACATGGATACAGTTCGCACAAAAAGACCCTGTCCATTATGGTGATGTACACGCAGAGAAAAAACATGGTTACAACAAATACCCTGTGTTTTTGTTATAATGATAAGTTTCTCTATTTGTACTCATATTATGATTAAAATGCAAACAAAAGATGTTCAATTTTAATAATATTTTGTTTTAATCATTTGTAGAATGCTTTTACATCAGTGGAGTAGTTTGTCTGCCAGATATCAGATTATTTATTTGGTTTTCAATGTTTCAATAATTGAAAAAAGATACAAATCATATTTCAAATACACTAAATATTACTACAAAATACAAAAATTTCTAAGAAGTGTAAAATACCTAATATTAAATTTCCCTGAAATAATCTTTAATTTCACAAAATAAAAATCCACTAGACATAACTAAAAATAAATGATAATTTTTTTATATATGTACGTTAAAGGGCGCAAATATTTATTTCTATTTACAAAAATATTAACTAGTGTTTGTAAGATTTGTGTTTAAAAAAATGTATAAAATAATATGATCACTTTAGATCATAATATGTTTACTACAGTCAAATTATGATTAATAAGAAAATATTACAATGATCATTGATCATAATAGGATATTTCAGGACACTTATATTCATCATAATATATTTTGACTACAATCATAAATCTCATCATAATATGTTGCTCTTAGATTATGTTTACTACAACCATGTTTTTCCTCTACATGTAGTGGGAAATGTTTCTATGATTATTTTATTAGTGTATATATGTAATTATTGTTCAATTTTTACTATTCCATAAAAATTAACAACTTTTTTAAACCTGAAAATCTTGATAAGAGTTATTTTGTTGCCTTGCTTAATTTGTCTAACATTTAGGTATTAATATTGTTATTATTCAAATCTACGCTATTTATTTTTTATTATTCTATTATTTATTATGACAATTCATTACGAAAAGTGATGCAAATAAAATTGAGATGTTGTTATAAAACGAAATGAATGTGCTTTCCCTATGCCAGATTTCTGCACATGCTGTTCAATGTTAAATTGATCGGTCTATTCAGTGCAAAACATTTCAGTTCCCAACAAATAACTGAATGAATTTATTTGTTTTTCTGGTTTCTGCACTGGAATTAAATAAATATAACAATTATAATTGCAATTACGGACACAATTAAAATAAATGGGGAAAAATAATGAAAATAATTCGATTAAAAAAAAAACTTAAAACCACTCATATTTATGTTTATTTATGAATAGTGTTTGTTGCAACAAATGTTTATGTTGGTGACACCAAATAAATGTTTGTGACGTTTAACCACGAATGTTTCTGTTTTTTATTTGTTGTTTCTTTTTTTTTTAATTTTAACTCTTATCCTTCCTTTACATTTGTGTTATTCCGCATACATTGTAGGTTTACTTGTTGTTTTTTATTTACCATTTTAACCATTATTATTTGTATGTTTTATTTTTCATTATTAGTAGTATTTTAGTTTGTCATTCATTGTCCTTCGTCTGTTTTCCCGCCTGTCTGTGTGACTGTGTACCTTTTACTTTGATAACAGGTTGTCCCCTTTGTGCATTATTCCCAGCCAGTCATGCAACAATAATGTTTATTGTATTCGTACTTTCATAATCGTATGTGTTTATGACCCACATGCTACAAACTGTAAGCTGAACATGCAGTCCCACATACGCCAACATATAAACGTTATTTGTAGAAATTTGTCACGTTAAAGGACAATAGAGCTTCGTGGTAATATGTAGTTACAAACAATATATATACACATGTTGTATTAATATGACTGCATCCGTATGTATGTATGTAGGTATGTGCATTAGACTGGCTCATAAAAACACAATTTCCTCTTCAGTAACTTGAACCAGAATTATTAATGTTCAACGTTAACACACTTTATTGAAACACCCTTTAAAATATTAACGGTCCTTTTTATATATTTACTCCCTTCGCTTTTGTTTTGTATTCTTTAAAATGTTGTAATAACATTGCTAACTAGCATTAAAATATTTTGTTCAAGTTCAGTCTCATTTCGGCAGTTGAACAAATGTGATCTTTTTGTTAAACAAAAATATACTTGATATAAATACATCATATACTAAAAATATTTCTTCCACAAAAAATAAAAATCAAACAAACAAACAAAAGACACATTTTAATAAAATCATAAACTGAAACTAAATGTAATAAAAATAAAACAAAACAAATTTGTAACTAAAATAATAAAAATATTCAAGAATTAAAAATTTAATTAAATAAATTGAACAAAAGTGTTTTATTCGAAAGAACCAGCGAACCTACAGACACAAAAAAATAAACAATTAAACAAATAAGAATGCTATATTCGGCTATGCCGAATCTTATATACGCTTCACCTTTGTTGCGAATGCATAATTATATTATATATGTACATACATATATATTATATTAATACATTTTGTTTGATAGTTTTTTTTTTTTTTTTTGATGAAAATTTCAGAGGTTGTCTCGGATTTTTGCTTATATCTCCGTTATTTATGGACGAAAGCATGTCTGATAGAATTATTGAAGACTTGGATTCCGAAGATATCTGGGGACTTCAGAAAATTGATTTCAACACACAGACAGACAGACGGACATGGCTTAATAGACTCCGCTATATATAAGGATCCAGAATATATATAATATAGGGTCGGAAAATTATATTGTGGAAATTACAAACGGAATGACAAACTTATGTACATATACCCTTCTCATGAAGGTGAAGGGTATAAAAAATACTTTATAAACCAAATGCATAAACGGAAATCGAATAAATTTATTCCGTATCCTTTCCGAACATTTTGGAATTTAAAATTTAAACTAATACATTGTGTGCGTTATCGTTTCGAATTCTCCTTAAATTTTGCATCAGTAAGTTTCAGATACCAAATCACACACAATTTTCAAGGGCAGGATTGATAAACATGCATTTATGTATACTGCAAACATACAATGTACTTATATACATTTTTGAAATCATATATGTGTTATTAAATTTAGTAACGAAACCAATACAAAGCGTTTTCTATTTTAGTTACCTTTATAGTTCCCTGCAGATCTGGGTGACTGTTCTGTACAAGTGATTTTTACTATTATTTAGGGAAATCTCTGGTTAGAAAATTATCTTGGTGACTACATCTTTTCAAGTTGAAATTGAAACAATACAATTTAAAATTATAAAAGCAAAATTGAGAAAATACAAATTAAAATTCAAAATAGCAAATTAACATTGAGAAAACACAAATTCAAATTGAGGGTGCTGTGACTTAATTGGTTAGCGTATTTGATCATTAAGCATGGGTTGGTTTTTGTAGCCCGGGTTCGATTCCCAGCTGTTGCCACTCAAACAACATCAGGTTTCTGATAATTATTAGTTTTCTTTCTATCCATCATAACTAATATTTATCACAGCGCCCTCCTTCGGTGGTATAGCATTGATGTTAAAATGAGAGTGAGAGCCTTATATGAGAGTTATGACTAATTATAGACATACCGTTATAAAATTATTATTAAAATATTCCATATAAAATATCAATTAATTATTGCTCAATAAGTACGAAATTGTTATAATATTAAGTAAGATTTCGAATGCAACACTGTTCACAACTGTGTTTCGTGAACAAAATTGTATAAAATGGCAAATATCAACAAAAGAAATCATTAAAAAATCAATGTGAAGGTAAGTTTGTTTACATAGAAACACAACAACCATTTAGAATATTTATACCATACACCACAATAGTGGGGAGGGTATATTGGATTTGTGCTGATGTTTGTAACGCCCATAAATATTGGTCCAACACCCACCTTAAAGTATACCGATCGGCACAAAATCACTTTCTGAGTCGATTTAACGATGTCCGTCCGTTTTTCGGCCCAACGATGGATGGGATTGAAAGTGGTGGAAATCGGTCCGTTATTTCACTTGGTCCCCATACAAATTTTCTCCCGAAATTGGGGTTTACCGGTCATAAATTTTTGAATTATGCAAGTATGCAAACACAATTTACCGCAGATGAGTGGTAAATGAAGCCAAATCACATATACAAATTTCGTGAAGATCGGTCCATAATTAGTCGTAGCTTTCATATAAGGCCCACTTCCAAAAAACACTTAAAAAAGCATAACTCTCTTAACAATGTCGGTATACAAATAATATTCAACACAAATATGTTTCGTACATATACATATAATATGCCAGCAGTTTATGATGATCGGTCCATAATTAGACGTAGCTCCCATATAAATCCCACTTCCGAAAATCACTTAAACGAGCATGACTCTCTTAAAAATGTTGGTATCCAAATAATATTGAACACAAATATGTTTTGTACATATACATATAACATGGTAGAATTTTATGACGATCGGTCCATAATTAGTCGTAGCTCCCATATAAGACCCACTTCCGAAAATCACTTTCAAGAGTATAGCTCACTCAAAAATGTTGGTATCCAAATAAAATTTAACACAAATATATTTCATATACATACAAATTTTACGGTACAATTTTATTGTGATCGGTCCATAATTAGTCGTAGCTACGACTAATGTAGCTCCCATATAAGACCCACTTCCGAAAATCACTTTAAAGAGCATAACTCATTCAAAAATGTTGGAATCCAAATAATATTTGACAAAAATATATTTCATATACATGCAAATAATACGGTAGAATTTTATTGTGATCAGTTCATAATTAGTCGTAGCTCCCATATAAGACCCACTTCCGAAAATCACTTAAACGAGCATGACTCTCTTAAAAATGTTGGTATCCAAATAATATTCAACACAAATATGTGTTGTACATATACATATAACATGGTAGAATTTTATGACGATCGGTCCATAATTAGTCGTAGCTCCCATATAAGACCCACTTCCGAAAATCACTTTAAAGAGTATAACTCACTCAAAAATGTTGGTATCCAAATAAAATTTAACACAAATATATTTCATATACATACAAATTTTACGGTACAATTTTATTGTGATCGGTCCATAATTAGTCGTAGCTCCCATATAAGACCCACTTCCGAAAATCGCTTTAAAGAGCATAACTCATTCAAAAATATTGGTATCCAAATAATATTTAACACAAATATATTTAATATGTATACAAGCAATTCGGTACAATTTTATTATGGTCGGTCCGTAATTAGTCGTAGCTCCCATATAAGACCCTCCCCGTAATCAACTTTAACCTCCATAAATTTTTAAAAGTATTTATTTCGAGATAAAGCTTAACATACATAATATTTATATGTATACACTAAATTTTTGGATGATCGGTCCACAAAAGGTTATATCTCCCATATATCGCCCATTTCTGAAAAACTGTTTCATATTTACATATACTAGGTGTAGGGTATTATATGGTCGGGCTTGACCGACTATACTTTTTCACTTGTTTTTGTATGCATGGTTGTTTTGGGCTATTAGAAGAACCCATTTATTTCTTGCTTTTACTTTTTATTAAAAATTGTGTTTTAATTTCTGTCAAATGATTATTAAGTAAAGCCTAGTACTCTGTTCAAAATTTCAAGTGGAATGCTGTCAAAATACATGTTAAAAAAATTCACATGAAATTTTCATGAAAAAATGTTGCAGAAGTAGTACTCTGTTCATTTTGTGAAAAACATGTGAAATGTATCTGGCAACATTATTCTTTCACAGCGAAATAATTAAAGTAGCAATTGTTTCACGTGGAATTTTTATCCAAACGCTCTTCTGTCGCAACAACAATATCTATTACTTGTTGTTCTGCTGCACAAGCTGCCAGTAATATTTGTTTATTAATTTTTATTAAAAGATTTCGATTCAACACAGATTTTTTAATATTTTAACTTTTATTTATTTTCTATTTAAATTCACAAAAAAGCAAAGCATATGTGTTTTGTTTACATAAGTAAAACAATGTGGCGTACTTTTAATAAAAAAAAACGTCAAATTATGTAAATTCGCGTGATAGGCAACATTGGCTACACGTCAAATTTTCCGTATGAAATAATTAATGTTGCTCAACATTTTTCCCAAATTTGAACAGAGTACTAGGCTTAAGCTGAAAATTGCGTATTCCTGAACACTTAAAATAATATTGTCACTTAACCGAATATTGACTCAATAAAGGTGCATGTCTGAACACAGTATAACTATAAAAAAGTGTAAATTTGAAAAGTCCCTTTTGAATCTTTTTGATTCAACTATTGATGCCAAAATGTTTCCAAAATTTTCTCTTATTTATGCTTGGCGCTACAGAAGAAGTAAGAAACGTTTGAATTTCTTACATTTACAGTTTTTCAGCACAATAAACGACTATGTTTTCAATGACTAACAAAACAAGTAAGAGTTTATATTCGGCTGTGCCGAATCTTATATATAGACAATTTACCACCTATTTGTCAACTACAAGGCCACTTTTGATAGTCCTATACGTGCAAAGGTGTTTGATGCCATGTCTGAATTCGGAATACCTACAAATCTGATCAAGCTATGCATGATGACCTTAATTTATACGAAATCATAAGTAAAAATAGGATCTCTCAGAGCCGTTTATCACCAAACGAGGTTTCAGACAGGGCGACAGTCTGTCATGCGACCTCTTTAATATCCTATTGGAAAAGGTCGTACGTGACGCAGCAGTGAATAGGAACAGCACTATTTTTTACTAAAGGCCATATGCTGCTTGCATATTGTGACGGTTTCATTATTATTGATACTTTATAGATTTTGATTATGTACTTATTCTTTTAGTTTTATCCCCCTTTTTCCATCACCGATTGCTTTGTTTTCTATCATTTATTATTCGCAATTTGTTTCAATTCTATTTTATCTTGTTTAGATTATGAATGAGTGAATGAGCTCATCAATTTTACATTACATTTTTTTTCTTTTGAGATTGTTAATGATATTTAAGAATATCAATGGAATTTAATACTCTGAATTTATGAATGAAAAAACAAGATAGGTATATATGTATATCAATTCTCTTTAAGTTGTTCTTGGCTTGATAAAACGATGAACGAGATGGGTAAGAAAAAAGATAGGGCATTAAGAATTGAAGATTGGTTGTGACAAGATTAAGTCGAGGAGTAGTTATAATTAAATTATATAAGAATTTTAAAATAACATTACTATTATAAAATAGTGAAAAATTTATTCATAAAAATTAAATATCTTTTGAAACGTAAAATATTAGAAAATATAAAAAAAATAATAAAAGATTCGAACCACTAAATACTGTGGGTATAACATCCGTCGGAGACTATTTGGACCCATGTGCTGTGGACAACGTGGCCGAATTTCGAGACTCCATTTTCTAAAGTCGACATGAAACCTCATCATTACTTGATCTAACTTTTTCGTATCGAATTAAATAAAAAGAAGAAAATTTACAAAAATAAATTCCATATAATTAAACCAAAGTTAGTTAGTTAATTGGAATTATAAATTGTTATATATTTAAACCACCAATCTTATATTTAAAATCAAGAGGGTTTTAAACATTATTATTGTTATAGATGTTTTGTTTTATTTGTTATTGTTGTTCATTTTCAAATTATTAATTTTAATAATTATGGTTAAAATTTCTAAATTTGCATAACTATTTGTTTCATGTAATTATTATCGCTAAATTTATACATAAATTTTCTTAATATTTGTTTCACTCTTCAAGTGATCACTGGTTTAACTTAATTTGTTATTTTTGTAATTTATATTTTAAATAAGAGCTTTATTGTACTTTATTTACAAATGCGATTCTCTTAAATTATTCTTAAAATTTATCTATTAAGTATTCTTATTGTAATTTGAAATTCGATAAAAGCAACAACATCTGGGGTTTCACCAACAACAACTGCACAGGCCTGAGGAACGTAATATGAAACTACAGTGAGTAGCAAAATGAATTTAAGAATTAAGTATATATATATTATAGTTAATTTTGCATAATAACACTTTAAATTTTGTTACTATTACTAAAGTATATTTAATTAATTTTCTTGGTTTATTAATAAATTTAAAATGAATTTTAACTAATTTGTTTAAAGTTAAGAGAGCCAAACTAATGTAGTGATGGTTATGTATAGGGGTTCTCAGGCAGATAATATGGACTATATTGAGAACTATGGTTGGTGAGGACAGCGATCTAATTTATCTAAAGATCATATATAGTGTGCAATTTAATAATACATTTAACATTAAAGTCCGTTAATTTAAACGTCCGAGGTCCGTCCGAAAGCTAAGGGTACTTCTAATTTTAACTATTTTTTTTATTCATCTTATTGAATTCTCAACTCTGTTTTGGTTAAGTGGGATATGATTGTGACAAAGAACCCTACCCCATCCGGCAAGCTATAGCCTTAAATAAGAACGTGTAGTCACAACATTCCTTAAATATTCCATCTTTAACCTTATGCAAAAATTTACGAAAAGAAACCATTACAATATGCCGATTAATTTGACATCATGAGACAAACATTGCGAGATATCACTGCTGCCTTTGCTAGTATAGAGAAAGAATCATTAAAAATGGGTTTGGCAGTAAATGAAGATAAGACCGAGTTGATGGTTTTAGCGAACTAAGAATCCAATAGAGTTGATAACTGCAACTTCGAGGTAGTAGATAAATTTAGATACCTCGGTTCCGCCATAAATAAAACAAACGACATCAGTTTGGAAATAAAACTAAGAATTGTGCTTGGTAATAGATGCTATTTTGGACTAAGCAAACAATTTAAGAGCAGGGCCTTCTCTCGGCATACAAAGCTTTAACTATACATGACACTTATCGTAACTGTGCTAATATATGGCGCAGAGGCATGGGTGCTTACTCAACAAGATAAGGCGGCGCTTGGTGTGTTCGAGAGAAAAATTTTTCGCAAGATATATGGACCAATCTGGGTAAGTGGAGAATATCGATATCGTACGCACAGAGAGCTGTTTGACATTGATATATGTAGTAAAACGTGTCAAAATACAAAGACTTCGTTGGCTATGACATGAAGATGCTCCAGCAAAAAAAGTGTTCGAATATGATCCTGTAGGCATGCGAAAAAGGGGACGGCCGAAACTCCGATGGAAGGATCAAGTCCAGGAAGGCATTTCCAAACTCAATGTTAGAAATTGGAGAATAAGCACAGAAGACCGAAGCGCCTGGAAAACTATTTTAAGTTCGGCCAATGACCCACAAGGGTTGTTATAAAAGGCAAGGTAAGAAAAAGAAGAAGAAAAATAGACAATTTATATTGAATTCATACTTGATAATGGTTTTTCTAATGCTTGGTTTTCACTATGTCATTTTTATTGTCAAATTGTCCAAATTGTTGGCAATTGTATGAAAACGGGTTGTTATATGGCGTCATCTATGTTTCCAATCATGATTAACATAGTGAAAACGCGGCCTAAGGGATTTACATATGCGCAGTTAGTGATTTTCGGAACTAGACTTTATATAGGGAAGATGGTCAAATATGGACTGATTATCATTAAATGATCACAGTTTAGAAGTATGTTTGCATTATAATTGTTGAATTTGATATTAATTTTTTTAAAAGATTTATGTTCATTTAAGAGATTTTCGGAAGTGGTCTTTGTATGGGGCTACGTCACTTTGCATGAAACTTATTTTTGCTGAATTTTGTATGGATACGGCTTCTCTTTAGGCATTAATGTATCATTGAGCCATATTCCGTGAAGATATTTGTGTAGGGCCTATGAGGAATCGTGTACCGATTCCTACCATGTTTAACCGGACCCAGAATATATGTATATACTTTTTGGTTCTATGACCATTATTTCGATGTGTTACAAATGGAATGACAAACGTAATATATCTCCCATATTTTTGGTGGTGGGTATAAAAAACATAAACTTATTAAATTATATTAAAACAAGAAAGAGTATTATATTCGGCTGGACCAAAGGTTATATATCTAACATAAACTGCATAAAATGTAATTAAAAAATTTTAAGTTTCAAGTCTTATATATATATCTAAATCCTATTGTACTCACTTTGTATGGGCAGATCCACGTTCATTTTTAGAAACTCAACAACATATGTTTGAAATATAGATTCATGTGATATTGTTACGCATAAGAAATTAGAAGATTTTTCCTATTGTATTCAAGATATATTCATAAGGACATCAAAGTTACTAAATACTTATATATCCTAGATAATCGAATTTAATTTATATGGGAGGTGCCACTCTCAATATTTGTGGTCCGACTATTATATTACTTACACTAAAGTTAATAGCACAAAATTTAGATGTTAAATGTTCTTAGATTCTTATGGCCTTATTCATAGAACTTACAACAGGTTTATATTATAAGAGGTTTATAAATCAAATTTCCATACAAAAGTTGCTTTATAAATCTGTTGTAAGTTTTTATGAATAAGGGGGTTAGTATTTACATTATGTTAGAGAAACCACGCCCACTGTTTGTAGTCCACCGATTTTTTATCAAACGTGACGTACTGGCCTTCCTATCGGAAAAACGGTGTCGTTCTATACATCGTTTTGGCGAAAGTAAAGTGGTGGCTCTAGATATTTCTAAGGCGTTCGACAGAGTCTGGTATGGTGCTCTCTTATCGAAACTCATTGCTTTTGGTATTGGTGATAACTTCTCTCGATTTATATCGAGTTTCCTCAGAAATCGCACTATACGAGTTGTTATAGATGGGATCTCATCTGACGAGTTCAAGATCAATTCAGGGGTAGCGGAGCCTTCTTTCTCGCATTTTATTTCTCATCTTTATAAATGACCTTCTGTGTCAAACTTCAAACCCTATCTATTCTTTTGCAAATGGTAGCAGCATTTGTTATTCAAACTCATTTAACCATAGACCAAACCCTTTGGAGATTGGAGAAATGAGACAAAATATGAATGATACGCTGAGCCAAGATCTTGAGACAATTTCGAAATGGGGTTGTGCGAACAGAGTCGATTTTAACGCACGTAAGACTCAACAGATCATGTTGCTTCATCTGTTTTTATGGGCGGTGTAAATATTAAGGAATCAGACGCTCTTGACGTTCTAGGCATGATAATCCAGTGTGATGTCCGCTGGACCAAACACATTTTTCAAATGTCAAAAGAAGCGGTCAAGTGCCTTGGTTTTTTAAAACGGTGTAGAAAATACTTCACTTCATCTGATCTTCTTATTATTTACACCACCTATATTCGTCCGAAAATGGAATACAACTCTCATGTATGGGCCGGTGCTTCGAAGTCTATTTTGGAGTTACTCGACCGCGTACAGGAGAGGGCGAAGATGCTTATCGGTGACAGCAGGGTATCCAACTCTATTGATTCATTGGAAGATCGTTGCAAAGTGGGTTGTGTTTCACTGTTCTATCGATACGATAATGGAATGTGTTCTGCTGAAATCAGGGAACTTGTTTCTGAAAGATGTAGTTTTTTACGTAACACACGTTCTTCTGCCAGGGCTCAGCCATTTGTGGTCGACTGGGCAGTGGATCGCACAAAGACTCTGGATGTTTTCTGCAGATAAGCCAAACAACTTCGCAGTTTGTGTTTGTTATTTATATAAAAAAAAATCAATATGATGGAATATTATGTACGAGTTTCATAATATTTCCTAATTTAAAATTTTTGAATATTTTATTATAATGAAAATCATAGATTTCTGTAATGGTTTAATGCAGTGTCCCTCAGAAAGTGAGGATTTGGTAATTGCATATGTATACGTGACAATACACAGAAAGAAATAACATGTAATGTTTAAGACTTAAGACTTACCCCCTTATTCAAAAACGATTATTAAATTTAACAAACGTTTATTAAGACAGATTTGCATATAAAAATTTGCTTAATAAACGTTTGTTAAATTTAATAATCGTTTTTGAATAAGGGGTTAAACTTTAAGTAAACCCTAATTAAAAATTCGTTTGTTATTTTGTATACATTTGTATGTAATGTATACATTTATGTGATCGCTGCTTCTCAGTGTACTGAAAACAACAACAAAAATGAGCTGAAAAAGAAAAAAGATCAATGAAATATTTATATTTTTACGCTCTTGTTGTGAGTATTGTTTGCGATCGTGTTGTGTATATGTAAATAGCCGAAAATCTTCGTATTCTGAACAATACTAGCGAGGACCACTGGTTTAATGATGAAACAGAACTGGGGCTGAACGTTTTTTTCCATACAGTTTGACATAAAATTATGCCAGAGAATGCGGTCGTGAAAATAGAATCTATTTTATTTTGACAGCGTTTTTTCTTATGCTCTCACTTTAAGACACAAATGCTCTCAACAATATTACCATACTTTTATAAAATTTTATACATTTTATAAACAAAACCATGTGTTGTTGCAGCTTTGGCGCAAGAAAAATAAAAACAAAAGAAAATGAAAGAAACGTTTAAAAATGAATTTAAAAGTAAGATTTTTGTAATTTAAAAGAAAATAAGTGATATTATACAAAAATTAATTGAAGAAGTACAAAAGCATGATTGCATATATAATTTGCAGTCGCCATTGTACAAAAATTTTTATTTAAAACAAGATTTGTGGACAAAAATTGGAAAAGCCGTCGGCATTACAGGTTGGTACACAAAAGAAATATAGAAACATTAAATGTCAGCTCGTGAAGTTGCAGCCGTCATTTCAATTATGGGCCTGTTTTCTCTGAGAGTCGTTTTTGCTTGAAGTTGCGGTCGTGTTCTGTTTCATCATTTAATGTATGATAATTACATAAATATTATGAAATTCGTCACATGAATGTCATTGATAATTGTGAATTGGGTAAAAAACTTTGTTTGAAAATAAAATAACTATTTAAAACTTTAAAATAAAAACTGCCTTAGTGGAAGCGCAGCAAATTTTTACTAAAAAAATTCAAATAGAAGTATCTAAATTATAATCGAAATTATATCAGTTATTACTTGAGATTCAAGTGAGGCTTAAATTTAAATTAGCTCTTTAATTTTAATAAATAATAGAAAATGTTTTTACTTACTTTTGGTCCTTTTTTGTGCGCCGACTAAAAATTAATTTTGAAAATGTTCATATAAAAAATAATATTTCATGTAATTTTTATTAACAAAAAAACATTTTTATAAAAAATAGCAAGGATACGTTTTTTAAGTGCTAAGAATTCGAATTTCAAAAAAGTACCGAAAAGATTTCTGTGTTAAGCCGTATTTAATTTTTATTTTTTGTTTATTTATTTAGCAGATAAAAAGGGTATCATAGGGTTCAACGGATACTATTCTCACACGTTTTGGCCCCCGTTCGACCTCAGTTTTGTCCTTTGGGTAGAAATAATTTTAAATAATTGTTACTGTAATTATTTGTAAGACCTGGAATTAGAGAATAATATTTCTAGATATTTTTATTGATAAAAACGAATTTAACAAAAAGTACCAAAAAGGGATATAGTTTTTAGGCCTTAAGAATTTAAATTACAAAAAATAAAAATATTTCTGTTCTTAATTGATTTTTATGCTTATTTATTTTGAAAAGGAGTCACGTGTACCGTTTTATCCGAGTTTTTTAATCTATCTTTATTAGTTTCGCAGATACACAGTAACTATTTTTACATATTTTTCCCCTTGCAATCCTAATTTCCAAAAATCGCTTAGTAGATCTATTTGATGTAAAAGGAATCCAATACCCTAATTTAAATATTAGCTTTAGCGGTTTGGGCTATGCAACGATGAATGCATCAGTCAGAAAGTCACGTTACATTTTTATATATAGTATATAGGTTTTTTTTCAAATAATTAATCTTCTAGTTAATACTATATTTCTAAAAATATACCATTATTGTTCATAACATGGTGCATGACATATTTTTATATTATTTATTTATTGAATCTGCCTTTACTTCATAGACCTTACAATAAGTATTTAAATCTTGTACCTAAACCTTAAAAACTGTTTGCTCTCAGTTGATAAAAGACAAATGGACCCTATGTTTCTGTTTGAGTTTTAGTAAGCACTCTCGCAAGCGGGGTTTGGATGGTTTTGCCACTTCAAGATATATCTCTATCGAACCTTTCTGAATTCATCTTCAACCAATGGTACTTCTAAATCTCTATGGATGTTTTCATTTCTTATGTACCATGGTGCTCTCGTCATGGTTCTAAGAATTTTCGATTGAGCTCTCTGTATAAGATCAATGCAAGATTACTTGCAGTTTCTTATAATTGAATTCCATATATCCAAGTTGGTTTTAAAACAGTTTTATACAGGATGACTTTACAATCAAGGCTTAATTTAGATTGCTCGTTAATTAGCCAGTGCAGATTAGAAGATTTCAGTCTCAAATTGACCTTATTCTTCTATGTGCGATGCCAGGTAAGGCGTCTATCCAGATGTATACCAAGGTATGTGACATGATAAGACTGTGGGATATTCACATTGTTTATTGAAACAGGTGGACAATTTCCTCTCCTAAGCGTAAACGTAACATGCCTACTTTTGGATTCGTTTACACGTATTCTCCAGTCTTTTTAACCACGTCTCCACACGTCTAAGGTAATTATCGAGTTCTCTGGATGCCACACTTGAATCCACATGTGAGCTAAGAATGGCAGTGTCATCTGCAAATGTAGAAATGGTTAAATTTGCACCCGTTGGCAAATCAGAGATGTATATCAAGAAAAGTGTTCCGAGAACATTCCCCTGTGCAACTCCAGCTTTGATTTCGTAGTCACTTGTCACATAATCACTGTATTTAACCCTAAATAAGCGATCCGATAGCTAAGACACTAGTAATCTGTGAGTACTTGGAGGCAGTAAGCATTTATTTTATGTATTAGACCTTTCTGCCAAACTTTATGCAATGCCTGTGCGACATCTTAAAAGATATCCGAACAATATTGTTTAAGCTCAAAAGATTTTCTTATCTCTCTAGTTGGTCGGTTAACTTGCTCTATAGTTTCAAATTGGTGAACTGGGATAATGTTTTGATCATTCAGAAAGTTTAAAATCTTCTTTTGAAATACTTTCTCAAATAGTTTCGACAAACAGGATAGTAAGTTAATTGGTCTATAAGTGGAAGGTACGGTCAAATCCTTTCCTAGCTTTGGTATCATTATAATTTTCGAAATTTTCCAATATTTTGATTGAAATACATTACTTAAATGCTATGCGAATATCAAGGCCTTATCCTTTGAACTTCGTGCCCAGGTGCCATCAGATTTTCGTAATGGACTTTGACCCTCTACCGGTGTTTTAATATTTTTAGCTGCCTTCCAAAGGGAGAAATTTGTGTGCGATCCTCTTCTGAAAGAAGGGCCCTTCTTAATTGTTTACTTGCAGCGAACAGCCTTTGTTTTGCAGCAGGTGATCTGCTTTGCTGCCATTGTCGTCTAAGTTTTCTATTTTCTAGAAGAAACTGCTCAATATCTGATTTAGAAATATGTACACTAGGTTTTGAGGAAGTTTGAGTTTTGGCACTTAGAGTTATACATGACCGAAAAATCAAAGACGTGAAATCTCTGACATATTTATCGATATCTTCCTCACACTGTGTGTAGGGATAAGTGTGGATATGAGTGCTAATATATTTTCAAACCCTACTTGTGGTGTAGTGGGAGGGTATATTGGATATGTGCTGATGTTTGTAAAGCCCAGAAATATTGGTCCAACCCCCACCTTAAAGTATACAGATCGGCTCAGAATCACTTTCTGAACATTTTTTCAATTGCAGAGCTACTCGAGTTTTTCGAATAATTTTTCGTATATAATACGTACACAGCACTTGCATGTGTAAAGGCAGGGTTAGATGTGCATGTAACAAAAGTGCACTTAAAAAAGATTTTTGCAATAAAATTGAAAAATATTTCCAAAAAATTTACTTTTAGGCTGGTAAAGCCAAAGCGCACTTAAGTGAAATGCAGGTAAACCCAAAGTACTGTAGTAAATTTTTAGGCATGCATAAGCCTATATATTGCAAAATAAGCATAATGCCTGGATTAGTTTACGACTGAAAGTTGGCGCAACAATTACTGAAACCATTAAGCAATTTAAGTACTGAAAACATGGCGTTGAATAATTTAAAATTATTTGAACTGTTTAGAAAGTCAACCACACCAAAGTTTTTCGCGGAAGCTGCTTTAGAAGAACTTGATAGCTTATACGGAAATATTGAGAGAAGCGAAATCATAAAAAATAATTTTCGTCTGATATATGCAAATATTAAGACAAAATGGGTGAAATCTAATCGAACCATTCAGAACTTCAACTCCAAATACGAGGACTGGCTTAATAAAGACACCATCCTGGATATATTGGCAGTAGATAAACCGACCACATCAATCAGAGGAGCAAAAGGAAGGCCAAAAAAAAGTATTGAGGAGTCGGACGCGCTGTCTATTCAATATACAAAGGATAGTGAAAGAGTTAGGTCGCAGATAACCAAATCTGTTGCTGATGCAAGCCCACTGCGACTAAAAAGGATTAAGGAAAGCATTCCCACGCCCACAAACGCACACTTTAAAAAGTATGGTTCCGAGAAGCCTTGGCCTTGTTTATGGACTTAGAACTTTCCAAAGAGAAATATGAAGGAAGGAAGGGAAGGAAAAGATCAGAAAGAAGCAAATACAGGATGCTTTTTTTAAACAAGTTGGACTAAAAGTAGACTGTCCCAAGCACGGATATGGTAACTCAAACGATGGAAACTCTTCTAGGAGATTTTTTGAAAATGATGAGGCAGTAACTAGAATCACTGGAATTGACAATCAAATCGTGAAAATGATGAATGGATGTTTTAAACTGCAAAGAAAATGTCAATTCGACAAAATATGCAGAATATGCGTCGAAAACTGCATCTCTTTAAGCAGAAATGTATCCACAGAAGAAGTTGACCCCGACCGTCCATAAAATATTGGAGCATGGCAAAGATATAATTGAGTACCAGTCTTTACCAATTGGAGAGCTTTCTGAAGAAGCACAGGAGTCTCTTAACAAATTTTATAAAAAATATAGATTGCAGAATACATTCAAAGCATCAAGGGTAAGGCAAAATGAGGACCTCTTCAACATGTGAAGTCACGAATAGAGTTAGAAAATAATTATAGTTTAGAAATGGTTAGTCTTTTAGATATACCTTCTCTTACGAATTGTGCTGAATATTTTACGTACATTGAAAAAATAAACGCTCATTTCATAGGCTTAACAGTTATCTATCATATGCTGTTTAAACTGTTCAATTATCTTAGTCGGTTCAAAAGATATGATTTTTGCAACGAAAAAACTCAAATGGCGCCACTGTGCGTCCGTCTGGCTAGCTGGCTGTCCATGTAAAGCTTGTGCGCAGAGTACACGTCGCAATTTTGAAGATATTTCAATAAAATTTGGTACGTGACATTTTTTCGGCCCAAGGATGAATGAGATTGAAACTGGTGGAAATCGGTCCATTATTTCATCTGGCCCCCATACAATTTTCCTCCCAAAATTGGGGTTTACTGGTGATAAATCTTTGAATTATGCAAGTATACAAACAAATTTCAACACAAATGAGTAATAAAAGAAGCTAAATCACATTTACATAATTAGTCGTAGCTCCCATATAAGGCCCACTTCCGAAAATCACTTAAAAGAGCATAACTCTTTTAAAAATGTCGGTATCCAAATAATATTGAACACAAATATGTTTCGTACATATACATATAACATGGTAGAATTTTATGAGGATCGGTCCATAATTAGTCGTAGCTCCCATATAAGGCCCACTTCCGAATAAAATTTAACAAAAATGAGTTTCTTATGCACAAACAGGATGACACCTAATTTTATAATAGTCAGTTCATAAATAGTCAAAACTCCCATATAAGACCCTCTTCGTAATTCACTTTAACCTCCATAAATCTTTTAAACGTATTTATATCGAGATAAAGTTTAACACACATAATATTTATATTCACGGAAGTCATGGCACTAAATTTTTGATGATCGGTCCATAATAGATAATATCTATCATATAGCGCCCATATCTGAAAAACTGTTTTATTGATATAATGGGTGTAGGATATTATATGGTCGGGCTTGGCCGACTATACTTTCTTACTTGTTTATATTTCAACCAATTAGTTTTGTAATTTTATTAGATTTTTGAGTGTTATTTTCCCGAAATAGCTTAAAATTACGGGATAATGATCAGAATGGTATGATAATTCCGTAGTAATACAATTTCTATTTATATTTTTCGATATGACAAAATCTATAAGGTCAGGAATTTTCCTAGGATCAGAGGGCCAGTAAGTAGGTTGCCCCAAGCAGTTCTTCCGATCAACTAGAGTCTTGTATAGCTTCCTACTTTTGGGATTTATTAATCGAGAGCCCCAATATGTTTGTTTGGAATTATAATCACCACAAGCCAGGTACTAAAAAAATCGTCGAATTTTTCCTTAGTCACAGAAATTCACTAACTCCGCATTCTAGTCGAATGGATGTTGCTAACTAGAATGCCACTACCACTTTACCATCAGGATGATTTGTGAAATGGAAAGTGAATCCTGGAATATAAAAATTATATCTATTGGTTACATGCGTTTTGGAAATTAACATCACATCTATACTCTTATTATGGATGAAATGGGACAATTCGGATTTGTGTTGATTCAAGCCGTTAGCATTCCAGAAACAATGGCATATTAATAACTTAAACAAGTTATAACCCTAATGTAAGTATTCATGTATACATATATTTTTCCAATTACACATTCGACAATCACAATAAATTAAACTCTTTTTAACGTATTTGTTGTGAAACTATCATACGATTATTGATTAAAAAAAAAAAAAAACATAAAATTAGGGTATTGGAAAATGTATTGTGAGTATGTAATGTATTGTATATACTATACACTAGACCTGCCTTTAAAAAAAAAGAATTTGTCTTGGATAGTTGTAATTAATAATATACATATCCAGCATTAACTTATTTTTCTCACAATGTATAAAAGACCAATTGTGAATAGTAATAAAAAAATAAATAGATCCAAGATAAATATGCATATTTTCAAGGACGAGCCTAATGTACACACATTTGGTAGGCTGAATTTAAGGACGTTCCCAATTTGATTTAATTACTGCTCAATGGTAAGCTTTAATGAGCATTAAATTACAACTACAATGTTTAATTTGAAAAAAAAAAAGTTTTTTAAAAGTTTAACATTTTACAGGTATTGCAACGCCTCTAAAATGGTCGGAAACTAAAATAATTGACATTTAGAGACACCCACTGAAATCTATTTAAAAAGGATTTTCTGTAGAAACTTATCGTCATTAATTAGTTTATAGTACTATCGAAGACATCATTCTGGCTGGCAATAAAATGTTACCAACATTTTTAACACAACGGTATCCACTAGACAAAAATTACTTTTTAATACCACGCTTTGCCTTGAACCTCATTGGATATTATCCGGAAACCGCAAGGACCACAAAAGTGCAATTGTGGTCGTTCTTCAATATAGCCATTTTGGCGTATGGCTGTTATGCAGAATTTTACTATGGCATCCACTACTTGAGCATCGATATACCTTCAGCATTGGATGCTCTTTGTCCAGTGGCCTCCAGTATTATGTCATTTATTAAAATATTTTTCATTTGGTGGTATCGAGAGGAATATAAAAGTCTTATCGAAAAAGTGCGCAGTTTGACAGCCCAGCAAAACTCAAGTGATAAGATGCAAATGAAAAAGAAATATTTCACTTTGGCGACATGCCTAACTGCGTTGGTACTATTTTTTGGCTTTTGTACCAGCACATCATACACATTACGACCGATTATCACTAACACCATTTTGTATCTGAACGGCAAAGACATTATCTATGAGACTCCATTTAAAATGATGTAAGTAGAACTTAAATAAGTACAAATTAAAAAAAATAGTAAGATTATAGCCTTATTTTTCTGTACAAAGCTTTCCGGACGTACTTCTTTCAATGCCACTATACCCAATAACATATATATTGGTACATTGGCATGGTTATATAACGGTCTTGGCGTTTGTCGGTGGTGATGGTTTCTTTTTAGGATTCTGCATTTATTTTACAACGCTGTTAAAGGCGCTACAGCAAGACCTACAAAATATATTGACTGATATCAAAGATACGAAAAATTCCCGGCATGACTCGGAGGAAAAGATATGTTTGGCACTGCAAGATATCATAGAACGTCACAATGAAGTTGCCGAGCTTACAGACAAGTTCTCCCTGATTATGGTTGAAATAACATTGTGTCATTTCATTACCTCAAGCATAATTATTGGCTCCAGTGTTGTTGATCTTTTGCTGGTGAGTAATTCCGAAACAACCTATCCATAATTAATAAAATTCTATTTTACATTTAGTTTTCTGGTTACGGCATTGTAGTCTATGTGGTTTATACTTGTGCCGTTTTAACAGAAATATCTCTCTACTGTTTGGGTGGCAATACCGTTATGGAAAATGTAAGCATATCTACCTTTAACTAGTTCTTTATCAGCTTTATCTTATCATCTTATTTACATCATTATAGAGCGAAGCTTTGGCCACGAAAGCCTATTGCAGTGAGTGGTACACACACAGTGTAAAAATTCAAAAAATGGTTTTACTAATCATGGTGCGTGCCCAACGTGCAATTGTTATAAAGGTGCCATTTTTTGCTCCATCATTGCCAGCACTGACAGCAGTAAATATAAATAAATATTAGAATAATTTATGCGATTATAGAGCGCTTCAAATAATTATGAACATTTATTTATTTTATTTTATTTATAGATTTTGCGTTTTACCGGCTCTGTAATTGCTTTAGCTAAATCAGTGATTTGAACAATGTGTCATTTTTTAAAAATTATATGTAGGTATTTATTTTTTTTTTAATTGGAAGCGCCGTAGTAAAAAACTTGTGAGTACATACAGAGTACATTTCTTAAAATGCAGTATAAATAACATTTTATGTACGTATACTTATATATGTATGTAGGTATATGTAGTATAGGTCATCGAAATTTCGATGAAAAGATTTTTGTTTTATTAAATAAAGGATTATTTTTAAAATGAACATTAAGCTCGACATTATCTATTCTATTATTAATTGTATAATATTAAATTAATATTAGTGATATAAGTTAGCACGTCTATAATACAAGTTTAAATTTAACTACGGGTATCTCAAAAACACAATTTATCACATTTATTGTACTCTGATGAGTATATTCTCTGTTTATCTACATTTTAACTAGAGCATTATCCTGTCCACGTCCATGGATTTGAGGCAAGGTCACCAGAAAGCTCTGCATGAAAGTAAATGGTGCTCAGCAAATTACATACATCAATTAATTAGACCCACATATATTTTTTTTTGTTTTAAGTGGGCCCCATCTGTCAATATTTTATTTATGAAGACCAAAAAATTTAATTATTTTATTTTTCTTATTAATCCCTTAAATTGTCAGGTTATCACACGATCGATTCAAGTAAGTCCCAAGTCGACCTATACCTTCATATAGGAAGCTGAAACGCTTAAAACTTGTATTAAAAAAATTTAGCATGTGACTAATGCTGTCAGTAAGACGACGCCAACCATTAACCAATGCAACAGTGAGGCGCAAATCTCATGAACGCAGCGAAAAAAAGGACGGCCTGATTGCCCATAAGCGCTAATAGCAATGACGCGCGAGTTCTTTCTCCACCCAGAGCTGAATTACGACCACAGAGTATAACAGAGGCGACAATTTTGGCGTTTTAAAATCGCTACAATCCGCTGATAAGGCAGTTCTATTAAAAAGAGAAAGAAAATATTATCTTGTAGTAAATTTGTAATGTGAAAAAGCAAAGCACTATATACAACAAGAATTTTGTGGACAAAACAAAATAAACAAAACAATTTGAGTTAAAATATTTGAATTGAAATTTTGTTTATATGTTTGTGATTTTAATAACTTACTAAATTGTATTTTAATAATTGTTATACTTTGTGGTATAAATGCATTTTTTTATCATTGTATCAAACAATACAAAAATACTCTGTGACCAAAATTGAATTTTATTGCGCCAGAAAAATAGTAACATAAAGAAACCAAAAAGGCAGTTCTCAGAGAAAGAGACAAGTATAAAACTACATTTTCTTTCCCCTTCTGTCACCTCTGTTATACTCTGTGATTACGACTGATACCACCCTTTATGTTCGCTTTTGTTATAGTTTTTATTACAAAAATCATGTTTTTTCTTTTGGTTTACACAGCGTTACCATATTTAAGTCGATCAGAATCTAGAGAACACAAACCCTACCTTTACACATGCAAGTACTTGCATGCGAGTGCTGTGTACGTATTATATACGAAAACTTATTCGAAAAACTCGATTAGCTCTGCAAGTGAAAAAAATGTGAGTGTATTGAGTTTTTCGAACTTGCACTTGCATGTGTAAATGCCGGGAAAGCAAAAATGATTGATTTGCAAATACGGAATTGAAACCATTCCGATCGAATTATGTGACAGACATCATCAGTTATGTTTAGATCAGAGGTAGACAAAGCGTAAAATGAGATTGTGTGTGTGAGCGAACTACCCAACAAACATAAACATGATTATATAAATTATACAAAACAATTTAGATTGGAAACATACACTCACAATATATTTTCCGTAACATATAAGAAATTAACAACGAGATTGATATACAAACGGAACTTCTACTACTTCAAAAGCTGATTACATGCATGTTACCAAATGCATTATCAATCATTAAATATTTTTCGTAATTCATTATTAATTTGAAATGTTTGTTGGGAAGTATTTCTGAAAAAAATATAAAAGCATCCGCCACATGTGCACACATTGCTGTCTCAATGACGACTGAATGAAAGAGATTAAGTATATGTGTGAAGTGCTCTCTGCACAATAGTGCTATAGGATGCCGACCTATGGTTTAGATCAGGAGAATATAGCGGTCAATTAAAAAGACGAACATTTTTGCTACAAATTAATATTGAGTTATATTAAATTTTTCATTTCGTATGTAACAGATCGAAATATTGGTTGTAGAACCAAAAAGTATTTATGTATTTTCTGGGACCTTATATGATTCTAAGACGTTATAGCCATTTCCGTCCGTCTGTTGAAGGCACGATAGAGCTTCGAAAAAAAGATTTAGAAAAATGAAATTTTATTCAAACATTCTTTGTTTCAAAAAAAATATTTGAAATTGAAAATGGGAAATTGAAAAATTGAAAGTAGAATTTGAGTTCTAGACCAAAGTCCCTGACAACCTTGATATTTTTTGCTATTTTCCATGAATTTTTATTTTTGAAGAACAAGTACTGCTGAAAATGTTAAGAATCCAAGATTCGGTCCCAGATTTCTCAAAATGTCTTCCGAAATACAAATGTCTTCCCGAAATTTGGCTATATGGTACTTAAATACTCATAGAAAAGCAGTATCCCATATGAGGAATACTTTCGAAGAGCTCCTATAACCTACGTAAGTATCTAACCAATATCGATATCGAACCGCATATGAATATGTTTGTAAAAATTAGCTTGCATATAAGATCCACTTCCGAGAATAACTGGAACACTCATAAAATTCTAATATACATATATCGTTATTAAGATGAAATTTAACCAAAATAAACCTCAAATACATAGAAATTACTATAGAAAAGTTAATGACGATCGACCATGTGCAAAAAACGCATTTTGTACATATTTTGTTCCATTTGTGGCTCAAGCAAATACGTTTGCTGTCAGCAATTTTTAAGATTTCGTTTGTAACATTATAATAAATATATCTGATTATGTTTGCATGTAATTTATGAATTACATCCATTTGCTATTATTCATGTGTTGCATTAACTTCAAATATTATTAAAAGAATTTATAAATATCATTTCATAAAAAGTGTTAACTTTTTTTTTAAAGAGAAGTAACACTCAGGCAATTAATATGCCTATATATAATTGCGTTACTTTCTTTGGAAAGGGGATATATTGAAGAAGTAAAGGTGGTGAAGGTAGAAGAAATCTTTATATCACAACTCTGCAATTGCGCATTATGTTTGTTTTTAGTGCAGAATTGCAGCGCCTCTGGTGGTGAGTAGGCGCATTAATGTTGATGCTTGATTTTGTAGACATTATTTAATTATTTTACTGTCGGTGGCGTTTGAATGCTATACCACCGAAGGAGGGCGCTGTGATAAATATAAGTTATGATAGAAAACTAATAATTATCAGAAATTGATGTTGTTTGACTGGCAGCGGCTGGGAATCGAACCCAGGCTACAAATACCAACTTATGCTTAATTATCAAATGTGCTAACCAAGTAAGCTATAGCACGTTCGATAGTGATTCAAATTGGCACTTGCTTATTAATGAATCTTCTTAAAACTTTTATTATATTAATAATTGTAAATGCTGCAAAATACTTTTAAAAATAATCCAAATCGTGATTTGTTGAACATATGTATGTGTTTAATAAATTTTACACAAATTAAGCCAAGAATCAATATATGTATAAAGGTGACAGAGTTCAAATTATAAATTAGACAAAAGTAGGTGGTAATTAATCTTAATATTCATTATTTTATAATTCATCATTTCATTATTTTAAACACTGTCTCATAATTTGAAGAGACTTACCTTGTATTTAAATGTAATTCGCTGATATTGTATTAGGTGTAAAAACTCTTTTAATCTTATTAATTTACAAAGTATATTGATAGGAAAATTATTATGGTTTAATATCTTCGTAATTGTTTCTATATTCTTCGGAGTTTTAGACAATAATTAATGATCCTTCACGAAGATATAGGTTGCTGATACAAAAATCTTAATTAATTATTACTTTTCTATACTTTCTTATTTAGAAACCACAGTTCAATCATCGATTTAAAAGCAAATCATTATCTTGTGTTCCTGAAATATCAGAACGATTGAAAATACAGACATATGTCTTCACAAAAAACAGCATTATCATCACATTGTGCCAATTTAAATCACTATCTAATGAGATTGATAATGTGGATTCACATGAGATTGTAGAAACTGATATATACAAATACAAATTCTGAAAATGCGCCATTCATGAGGACAAATTAACATGTAATCTTTTTGTTGTTTATGCAATGGGAACATCGCCGGCATTAATGTGTTATCTAAAAACTTATCGTCTCCTGAAATTGGAAACGATAGCGACTGAATCAATTCAAGTTTTAGGATTAAATTCATAAACATATTTAATGATACTTGATATGTTTGTAATGCTTGAGTGGCTTATAAAATTTATCTTTAAAGTAATCGTATAAAATAAAATACATTTGAATAGTAAATTCTAAGCTAATTTTTAGATGATAATAATAACACGTAGTCGATTATATTAAAATTAAAACAAATAAACTCAAATATGTATTACTAATCTGTTATTAAAAATAATTGTTTATTTCATATTAATTACCATTTACAAAAACTTTCCATTCATTGCATTGCGTGATTAAGCATTTAAAACAAAAAGTTTGTCAAACAATCGAACAAATCTTTCTCTTCAAACAATACGAGTATATGTACATATGTACATAAGTATATGTATATTTATATACAATGTACGTACATACGAGTATGTATAAAATCTAGTACATATATTGTCCTATTCTCTAAGCTGATATTTTAAATGGATTGTTTTAGATTGAATTACACGTATAAAGTATTCTATTGAAAAGACTTATTTTCAAAAAAAAAAAAAAAAATATTATATAACTAAACCCTAATCGGGAATCTTATTATACGGGTTGCTACCGTCTGAATCCCATCAAACGAATACAATATTATTTCATCGGTATCAGAAGGCTCCATTTTTTCGTAAAGATTTATAAAAAGTATAAATCTTAATTCATTATATTTAGCAGGGGTTTTTAAAGTTCAGTAGAGTCCATGAGAAAGTCAATTAGGATTAAGCAATTACACTACATCATATTTTTGTTGGAATTGAGTTAGACGTGGACTGAGTAGATAAAATTTAGAGCAGTTGCGTGGAATTCCACCGATTAGAGCCAAATCGTGCAGCTTCCTGAGATGATAAAATCATTTCGTCGTCTGTTGCCAGATATATGTATGTCTTAACTGATTATGATTTTCGGAGGTTGACTTTCTCGTCGGAGTAACTTTTATAAAGAATATTGTCCTCTCCATTCTATAGTTACCTCACCGTTCCATGTATTGTTCCAGAATAATACACATTTTGGGTATTTTTTTTTACTTCTATTTATCTATTGTATTTTGTATTATTTAGTCCAGCCAGTGCCGGACAAAAATGGTTTAACCATTGTTGTTTACATGTACATATTATGTTGGAAATCTTCCTTCTTTTCTTCTTGGCTCAGATCCGCTGTATCCTATCTTCTTAGTCAAATATATCCATTATTATTTTTCTGTATGTTTTGGATCTCAGTTTTTTGGTAGAATTAATGCTGAAATAAATGAAATAAATGTTGCGAGTGGATTAGAGGAGACCTTATTTTCATTGGCGGTACAAACAGTAAAGGAGATTCCGCAGAGGTTAATACGGTACACTCTCAAGAGTAGTACATTAGTGATACGGTGCCAATATTCCGATACTGTCGTCAATGGATTTAGTACGCAAATCATTGTGGTAGGGAGAAAAGAAACATATATTATAACGATGTACGGTAATAAAAGAATTCACATAGACAGAAATGATATTGAGCATAAAAACATATTCGAATAATTTGAGGAGAGAAAATGGGTATGTATATATTTAGAGCTATGTGATCTCGATTACTACAGAGTTCAACTTAAGTTGATTGAGGAGTTTCTGTACAGAAACCAAATTAAATTTGTCAAGTGTTCCTACTTTGCTAGAGATGTAGATGATGAAAATGATCTGAATAAGCAAATAGAATTGTTTCATAAGTAGGAAAGTGGCCATTCAGATATTACTGCTACATACGATTTTCATTTTTTAAAATTGATTTTACTTATCAAAGCGACCATTTTTCATGACATACCTGAATATTTTGTAAATTCTTAATTTCAAAGTTCAGATGATCTTATGGTGAATCTTTACAGACAAGCTTTCTATGGATCTAAGGTATTTCTAGCTAAGATATTAGCCGATAAAATAAAATCAGCACTCTAACATATTTATGATGAGTTGCTATTTTATTTTATTTTTATTTGTATTTTATTACTAGTGAAAACTATATTTTCTTTATTTATTTAAACCAAAGAAAAACATTATTTTGTTTAAGATGCAAGTGTATTATTCAAGTGTATTGAGCCAGATTTTACAAGTATTCCACTCATTTCCGTAGAAAATAAAAACTACTTTCATTTTGAAAATAAAGCTTTCAATAACTTCAAAAAAATGAAACGCAATAGTTGTAGTTGTATTGAAATGACTGCATTTGTCAGTGTTTACGTTAAAAAGGGCATAAGAAATACGAATACAATGCCACAGAAATATAAAAAAATCAGCACATGAATGCACCTTCATTAGGGTGGCGCCATTAATATAGAGCATACATCGGAATGATAATAACTAAAATGAAAGTTTACTTCATTTTTAAATATCATTTTATATAATCTTGTTCAAGATCAAAAAGCAAATCCATATGCATACATAGGTACATATAGTATATAAAAGAGTAACGTGACTAACTGATTCAGTCATCACTGTTGGATTCCTTTTACACTATATAGATCCACTAAGAAGGGATTTTTAATTTCGATGTAATCACATTTTTCCAAGTTTTTCTAAATTTTTAAGATAAGTCCAATTCAGTACATACATACAATTTGCCTTCAAGAAGATTTTTTCTTCGAATCAAATAAAAGATAATCAGGAGTGTCATAGAAACCAATATTGTCGGAATTGGTTTTAAAACCGACAAGAAAAAGTGCTTTGGTGTCATAGGGTACTGCTACACGTTCAATAAATATCGTGATACTAGAAACACCTTTTCCATCAACGGCTAGAATTAGAACATAAATCTTGAGAAATGATATTTAAATTAAACTTTAGTTTTATTTAAGAAAATAGGAACATAATTATTGTGCCATCCTAACCCACTGACGTGCATCCACAGGCGTATTCCATACACTGGCAAGAACATTCCACATCATTTTGTTCCTTTTATGCAGTTTTGTGTATTTTCTTTGTTTGTTACTTTTTGATTTTAATGTTTTGGTACTTGCAAGCTTTTGAGAGGTTAAGCTTTAGTTCACATCTTTTTTGCCTCGTTGGAAATAAACAAAAGAACGAATGAACGAAAGTATACTTTTCGTCATAAGTGTACGAGGCACAGTGGTTTAGAAACGTTTGATTTTAGAAAGAATTCGGTATCACGAAAGCTATTGGATATATCGTAACAAAATTTCATATTGTTGAAGATGAGGTATTTTTGAGTGTACTTGCAATTGTTCGGCCTTGTTGGCGGAATCAGAGCCAAAGCTGGTCACCTTGGGTCACACATTAAAAAAAATCACCAAAATTCAATTTATGTCCAAAGTTGGAACATGTAAAAGGGGTCGTTTTTTTGAACGATTTTTCCTAGTTTTATTTTCAAATACCAAAATTCCTAACACGGGGAAAATGTGTTCTAAAATCTGAGTTTTTTTTTTTATAAAAGAGCTGTGACGTATTTACCATGAGATAGTAAAAAAAACTTTGCATCGAATTGAAATTTCGTTATCATATCACCAATAGCTCCTGAGATACCGAACTATTTTCAAAAAAAATATTTTTAAACCACTGTGCGAAAATATATTTGTAGGTTACATACATATGTATGTATGATTACATATGGGAGATGGTTCATATACATACATAAAAATAAAAAAAGAACAATATAATAGGAATATATCTTTTTCAATATCGACGTTTTATTCTCATAAAAATACAATATATGCAACTATCTATTGTAATACAAAAATAGTTAGAACGCGTTATTGTACTGAGCTGAAACCTACTGACCCATTTCCTTAGTATGTACCTATATTAAAAATACTGAAATAACCGTTTTTACAAACCGCTCATGTCATGAGTTTAGAAGGATATATCTAGGTCCAGCAAGTCTAAACCCAGTCAAAATTATATAAATTTGTTTAAGGATTTAGAATCTATGGTGAATATTTTATAGCATTAGAAATTAGTATTGTATAAATTGCAATCGGAATAAAAAACACATATATGCATTGTATACTCATGGTGGAGGTGGTATACCCAGAGAAAAAATTTACAGATACGTGTTAGAAGTGTATCAACCTCGTATGTGCACAAATCGTACACGAATGGTGTCAATTTTGTAACAAAGAGTGGACAAAGGATGTTGTCAATTTGATACCACGCCATTGTGGATTTCACACCGCATCGTTGTCAATTTGTAACGCGCCGTTTTCGATTTGAGTCCGCATTATTGTCGATTTAACAACGTTCGTTGTCTATTCTTTCTGAATCCACCCTAAATAAATAAAAATTATATTATTTTTGTTTTTAGAATAAGAACAAAAATTTTAATATACCTAAATCTAAAATACATTTCCAAACTATAAAAGTATATAAACAATGGTGGCACAGCTTCCTTTAGATCCTCTTTCTTTAAATACTGCAAGCTCTTAAATGTTACTTGAGCTTCTATAAAAACGAACAAACACTTATTGCTTACCTTTTAAATGGACAAAAATGAAAGTCGTAATTATTGTTTCCAGAAATTTGTATAGTCAAGCCCGACCATATAATACCCTACACCCAGTATATGTATAAAACAGTTTTTCAGAAATTGGCGTTATAGGGTAATATAACCTATTGTGGACCGATCATCCAAAAATTTATTGTCATAATGTCTGTGAATATAAGTATGATATGTGTTAAACTTTATCTCGATATAAATACTTTTAAACGATTTATGAAGCTTAAATTGAATTGTATGGGAGTTTTGCCTAATTATGGGCCGACCATTATAAAATTGTACGGTATTATTTTTGATAATTGCATAATTTAAACATTTATGATCAGTAAACCCTAACTTCGGGAGGACATTTGTCTGAGGACCAGGTGAAATAATTGACCGATTTCCACCAGTTTCAATCACATTCATCCTTGGGCCTAGAAAATATCACGTACCAAATTTTATCGAAACATTGCGACCTGCCAGCCAGACGGACGGACAGCGTTAAATCGACTCAGAAAGTGATGAGTCGATCGGTTGTAATTCCTTTCAAGTTGTAATTCCTAACTTCAGTAAAAATAATTTAATGAAAATTAAATTTAATGAACTCAAGCCTTACTAAAATTATCAAGAAGAAAGTGTGGAATTTTAAAATTATTTCCTAATTTTTTAATAAAAGTTATGATATGAGAACATCGATAAATATCTGTAAATAATCATGGTAAGTGATAAAATTTACATTATGAAAAAAATCATTTTTTTTTATTTACAGACATTTATGAATACCATCAACATTATTATAAATCAAATATTATTTTATAAACTCCAAAAATTTTTTTAAAGTTTTCAATATACATTATATTGAACCAAAATACAAATGTTGAAATCCGCGAAACATTATTTGAAGGAAAATTATTAAATATGGAATAAATATTTAAAAAAGTGGTATCATTTTAATCTAAGCAAAATCTGTATTTTTAAGATCTTTTAAATTTAATAAGTAAAAGTTTGTATACCTACCACCAAATGCCAGTAGTGGAGATGTTTGAATACTTGAGACTAATTTTTGTTACATTTTGTATCCATAACGATAATTGTACGGGTTATTTTATTTTTGTGGTCATTTACATGGAAGCTATTACCTATTTTTTTAAACTTATTTTAGGTTTATATTGGTTGAATTTCATCTCAATAACGATATTTTCAAGAATTTTATGCATATTCCAGTATTCCACAAAGTATACAAAGTAGATATCACGAGACGGAAGATAAATAATCAAGATTTATATATGTATATCTCTTTCTTTTAGAACTGCGAAAGCGATTTACTTTAACACACAATAAATTAGGTATCAAAAGCCCATGGAAACTGATTTTAAAATGTCAAAATTGCCATCTCAGTATACTCGAAGCTTTTTCTCGGAAGACGACCTTGTGTTGAAGCTATGTTCAATTATGGACTTACTTTCGCAAAAGCCAATACTCAAATTTTTACATACATATAATTGATCTGTGTAAAATATCGGTTTGTTAGTGAGTTTTCGGGAGTAGTTCTCATAACGGAGCTGTGACCTATTATGGGCCGATCATTATGAAATTCTGTACGGCGATTTATATGTGTATGTGGATTATTTGTGTTGAACTTAAATTTGATAGTGATGTTTATAAGATATTTATGCACATTTAAGTGATTTTCGAAAGTGGACTTTATAGCCCCCATCTATGTTTAAATATGAACCAAAGCAAACAAAATTTCGTTTAATGAATTCCCTTACCTTTGGTACAAATTTAATTGTGCCTTTAACAGACGGCCAGACGGACGGACATGTCTAAATCATCTTAGAATCTTATAACGACACGGAATATACATACTTTTTGGTTCTACGACCAATATTTCGATGTGTTACAAACGGAGTGACAAACTTAATATACCCCCATCTTCTTGGTGGTGGGTACAAAAATGTAAAACAACAAAACTTTTGCGCGCAATGATAAAAACGTGAATAGTCGAATATTTTGCCATGTGATAATTAAAAAAAGATGTTTTTTAAATAATTTTCAATTAAAAAATAATACTTTGCAAAGACAAAACTTAAATTTGCATATAGAGTTAACAAAGTTATTTGTTTTTTTTTTCTTTGCATCATTGAAACTGAAGAAGCCGTTCGTAATATTTTTCCCAACAATGAATATATTATTGAAATCCGAGGTTATTTTTCTCTATATACTTCAAACAAAATTAAAACTGGTTGAAAATATTTACATTAGAATTTGTTGTAGTATGTAGGTATGTATAACATATAAATGCAATCCCTCTTACGATTTTTCCCTTATCCAATACGATGGGTGTCTATCATAAAAAGGGGAAATATTATTATAACTTTATTTCTTTTAATTATTACTAATTTTTTAAGCTTGAGGTCTTTTTTTAAATATAAAAAACTTTTTATCTTTTATTTAAAATAAAAGATAAAAAGTTTTTAAATAAAAGATAAAAAGTTTTTTATATTTAAAAAAAGACCTCAAGCTTAAAAAATTAGTAATAATTGAAATAATAAAGGTCGAATAAAAATACATATTTATTTCTTTTATTTAACATATTTTTATATCGAAATATGGGATTTCCTATTTTTTATTTTTTATTTCAGACAAGATGATTGTGGTACATTTTTATTGAACTCTTGTATAAAAAGAAACAGAAAAATATATATACATACAGATGTACATAGTAAAAAACATATACATATGTACATACATACATATAAAAAAGTATAATAAGTTTCTCTTCGAAATATGGGTCGTCATTTTTGAAAAATGTTTGACACTCAAGTGAAGGTTTACAGCTTAAAAATTTATGGGTGGTGTTTAAATGTGAATGTATTTGTATGCAAGTGTTACGTTCACTTTTATGTTTTTTGTGTAGAAGTTTTTATTGTTTTCACATTTAAACATTGTAAAATACATTTGTTTACAAGGAATAGCTTCGCCAATTTGATGGTCTAATCCACTACCACTTCATACATCCATATTTATCAAACAAATATACACAATTGCATAGAAACTTGCATATCGCACTCTAAATACAAAAGGGTCACAACTCAAAATACTAAAATTTTCAGGAGAGACAAAAAACTTCATCGTGCACAAGCAACAAACTTCACATAAAAATAGAGAACACTGTATTTTTCCAGTTAAAGAAGATAGTGATGTGAAAGAAATTTTTGCAGTACTCTGAATTAATTTATGGAAAAAAATAGTTTTGGAATCTTTTGTATTTAGGGTGCGATATGTTCACGTGAAACCCCTCACACATTCTCAGGCAGACATCTAAGAAATGTATGTAAGTACATACATATGTATGTATGTATGCAGAAGAGAGCCAATAACAATTTAAATTCCGTTTGTTATTTTTTATTGAGGAAGAAATGGAAGAAACAAATAAAACACTTTCTTACACGACATTACAACCCGACACGAATCGATGTTACTTCAATACATTTAAATCTCCATGCAGATACTTTTGTATGTAAGGATGTGTACAAACTACCAATACATTGCAGATACCGAGCAGAACAATACAAATTGTACGACTAATAATAAAAAAGATGAGTCCGGGCAATGGAGATGAGTCATGCGAATCGTAGATTGCACTACATTTGAACTCGCAGTATATTTCAGTACGAGTACTGGAAATATGTTATTCCAATTGATTTTCATGATTGTGTGTGATCTTGGCCTCTGTCACCAGTGTCAGTGAATGACTTTAACAAATTAAGAGAATGAAAAAACGTTTATAAACACGAAACTTAAATACCAGTCATATTTCTACTATCCATTCCTTTCCACAAGTCTCTATCATCGATGGAACATCCAGCAGTTTTGAGTTTTTCTTGTAAACAATTGTAATTGAAGTTTACGACATTTAAAACGTTTAGCAAGGCACGATATCTTGTACCATCGATATGAATGTTTAATGGCCGTTTGGTTGGTTGGTTGGATGTTTGTTTTAGATTGTTGTTTGCAGCAGTAGCAGGAGTTGTAACTTGGTACGAGTAAAATAACTTGTAAGTGAATGGTTTATATTATTTCTAAATGAATCGTTTTACACTCGAAATATAAAATATACACTCGAGTATAAAACAAACCTTTATGGAAGGAAAAGTGTCAACATTTTTTAAGCATTTTCAAAAATTCATATTTCAACGAGTTATCAAGAATGAATCTCGGGTCATTCTGTTTGTTCAGCAGAAAATCTAGTAAATATGGCAACAACTTGAGGAGAGTGATTGACCTGCTGTGTACACTTTTCGTAACATAATAAAAATCAGTTAAATATAGACCCAGAAGAGCCTGAATTTTGACTGCTAAAGACATCTACCATAACATATTATTACCATATTAATAAAATTCGTAGTTTTATTTTGTGTCAAATTATGATTTTTACTTTCAACATTATTCGAGTGTGCCGGTTTAAGTTCGTATTAGGTTTTTGCAAATGCAAAGTCGTTTAACATTTGTATTTGAATTTGCAGTCGTGTGGGTGTGCGTTTGTATGTTTATTTGTGTTTTGTTTTATTTTTCTTATGTGAGGTGAATAGCAATAATCCTATTGTCTGCTTTTAGGCTTTCTCACTTCCATGTGACACACACTGTTGTGTGTTTGTATTTGTGCATGTTTCATTGTCATTTCTGTCGGTTTTCATTTTTTCAGTTTCATTTTTTATGTGATTTGCAATTTTCCTTTTAAGAGTTTGAATCACATGCGTTTGGAATTTTGCCGACTTTAACTCAGAGAAGTGGATTTGTAAAATCCCTTTACAGAATTTTAATGCGACTTTTTCTTCAGTTTATATACCAAATCTATTCTTCTTTATTTTTTTTTCTGTTATTTTACCGGATACCGTGTTTACTTTCAGCTTTCTTGTACGTGAGAGTGTGCGTGTGTGGCACTGCATGATTCGAGTCTAAAAAAGCTTTAATATTATATTACTTCCATGCCTTCTTTGTTTACAGAATGTTTAGCTTTGTTTATCATAACATTTAACTTTGAAAGCCTTGTCATTTAAAATCTTTCTTTTTTTTAGCTGTGTTTATTTTTTCACAAATTCAATTGTTGAGATGACTTAAATTTGCAAATTAATTTAAAATTATTTTTGTACAAATTCCTGTCCCATTATCTTACGCAGAATTTAAATCTTCATGAAAAGCATTGGTGTTAGATATACATAGGAAATTTAAGCATAAAGAGTACTTAAGTAAAAACAGAAGTATATTTCTTTAGGATAGCTTCTGTGGGCAGCAACTCTTCAAGTAGGTAGGTCACTAGTGTCCATATAAAATTGATCCCATTGTAATTGCCAATTTATATAAAGCTGGTATCTCAATAGACAGTGTCCTATTATATTTTTTTATCATTAGTCTTGTAAAACATTTAAATAAAATCGTCCTATTAAGCAGACTGGCTTTGCAATAGCACTTAATCAGTGCAAGTTCAAACGGTTCATCTTCGACACACAGTGGCTCAGGATCGTTTTTCGTTTGCCAAAAATATTATAACTTTAGAAACGATGAAGATATTTTAGTAATTTTTTTCTTGTGAAAGAAAAGATCGTGAGTTTTTCTCCAGTTTTAATTTCATTAAAATCGGTTCAGTAGTTGATGAGAAATTTAAGGTCAAATTTGAACTTTTGATTTTTTGTAGCATTTAGTATAAAAGTGAGGAAATCTGATTTTATTATAAAAAAAGGCACAAGCGACTAAAAAAAAACAGTTTAATAACACCCAGGTTAATTTTGTGAACAGGTATCCACTTTATCAATTCTACAATAGGTTCCATTAGATCCGGATCCAACAGAACCGGGTTTTTATTGTTTATTTCCTTTTTTGTTATTACAATAACAATAAGAACAAAAAACTATTTTTTACTTAAATAACAATAAAAGAAAATTAAAATTATTATTCATTCGGTTGAAAATTGCCTGCAAATATTCCATAGTGAGTTCTGTATTGTTTCTGTCCTCTAGCAGCCCTTTTGTTTCTTCATCTAAGTCTCGATGTTCTATATTCTGTTAATTTCGAATGCTAGAGATGAGCGGACCTAACGTTGCCCATAATATATTAAATAGATCTTCATTTGTTAAATTTCGTAATTTTTTGCTGGTATTGTACTTTCTAGAAAATATTTACCTCCTTATTCATAAAAACTTACAACAGGTTTATAACAATACAAATTACAGGTTTGTATGGAAATTTGCTTTATAAACCTCTTATAAACATGTTGTAAGTTTTATGAATAAGGGCAGTAATTTTTATTTCTTTTTTTCTGATCTTCTCTGATAGATCTCCAAGTGGTACTTAATTATGCTTAATTACATCCGCCACATGATAAAGAATTTTGTGAACTGTTGCAGACGTTTTTCGCCAATGATATTTGGTATTATACATATGTATATTCATGGAGTTTCTTGGACATAATCACCAAATCTTTTAGCATTGATTTGTTCATTGCACACAAGTACTTCGATAATTGTTTTAAAACTTGAAATAAAAGATCCCATCGTTCGTAATCCCTGATTCTAGTTTTGGTTGATCTATAATTAACCCACTTTTAAGAAATTCACCATTAACATGTTTCTTTTTTTTTACTTCTTAACTTCTTGTTGGTATCATTGTTTCTGATTAATTCCGTAGGGCCAAAATCCAAATCATAACTAATTTTTAGTATGTGCTTCATAAACCGTATTCTTGTATGTAGCGGCGATAATCTAAATTCATACGCATCAGTATTATCTAATGCCTTTTTCGGGACTTGATTTAAGTGGATTGATGTGGTTTGACATATAATGCTGCAGTATGCAGTATAGCAGATGGATTATGATTTTTCCAAATATCCTTGATTTGCATTTTACTGATTGAAGCCTCCGAGTCAACAAACGACTTGTATTGTTTTTGTCCAGAAGAAACAGAACATCCCTGTTTGCAAAAGAGAGTTAACGTGCAGTTTCCATATATCTGCAAATCATTTTCTTTAAACGATTGTAGCAAGTGCTATGCTGGCAAACAGTCCTTCTTAGCAGCAGTTATATGATGATATGATGGAAACAGATTTGAGCCTTTTTCAATCGTATGCAATCTGAGCGGTTTTTGTTAACTACAAATACAAAAATAATTTAAACTCATCTTTATTTTAGAACTGTTTTTCACTTTTTGAATAATATCGACTTTTGAGAGTTGTTTTTGTGATCGCAACTGATATTGCAAAGTTTCTTAAATATTTTCAAAACCGATTTCTTCATTTCGCTACATTTGTCGAGTGATTTTGGTGATCTTCCAAGATTCTTTTGATTTTTACTTTATGAAGATACCTTGACAGTAAGTTTACCTTCTAACCAGTTTGAAAAGCTGCTATACAATTTCTGCTGTATTCATAAAAAATAGAATAGGTTTGAAGTGTGCTTTTAGACAAAATTTTCATACAAAATTTTCTTAAAGTGCATTTTAAGTCTACTTTAATTTTTTATGAATTATTTATTTTGTATGTCCACTTGTATTTGTGTTTTATTGCAAAAAAATATACATACAGTGGATCACAGCTTATTATATGCAGTGCATTTTCACAGCTCCATGAAAAGAAAACTAATAGAAACTTAAAAAAAAAAATTGGTGTCATTAAAAAAATGTTATAGCCTAACAGAGAGCTTATGATCGTTATCCTGGTAAAATCAAAAATTTGATATCTGCGCTTTCCAACATGTTGTCCTTCAGAATCTAAAGGTACTTTAACTTGTCCATGGTTGCTTCAACAAATGTAAAATTCCCAGTACCAGCAGCTGACATACAGGCCAAAACCATGACACTGCCATCTTCAGGCTTCACTGTTGCCTTTTAGGTTTTCTTTGTTGAGTTCTGTATTTGGTTACGCCAAACATACGTCCAGCCATCTGAACCGAATATGTTGAACTTGGATTCATCAGCGAAGATGTCCGAATTCCAAAATGCAGATTCCTTACAAACATATTCTTTCGTGAAATTTAGTCTGCTTATCGGGTTTATAAATGGTTTCTTGTGTGCAATTCGACTATTAAAATCATGTTGGCGCAAGACTAGACGAACAGTTTCAACGCAATATTCTTTGCCAAGGTTGTTTACTTTAACTTAGGAGGCCAGTTGTGAAGCTGATAGCCTTGGATGTGTCGCTCATTATGCTCATTGAATAAGGTGTGACTTGAAAAACGAGCATTTTTTGTTCTTTTAGTTTTAATATATTAAAATGTACATATTTGCAATAAATGTTTTTTGCTTGATGGACTATAACATTTGTTCTTTTAAATGACACTATTTCCTTTTTTTAAGTTCTTGTTAGTTTTCTTTTTCTGGAGGTTAGAAAACAAAAAATGCACTTCTTAAAATAAGCTGTGAGCCCTGTACCTTCAAGTTTACTATCTTGTGTTTTACAAATTTCGTTTGTTGATTATCAATTAATTCTTTTTTAAAGAAAAAATAATAAATTTGTATTAAGTTTAAATTATGCCTGTTCACAATTATCATCAAACAAAGCCTATGCGTGTGTGTGTGTATTTATATCTCTTTTTATTTATTTATATTTATAATTATTCCAATTAAAATTGTCTGAACTAATAAAATAAACAACAGATAACAAATTGTATCAGTGGCAAATAAATTGGATAAACGTTAATGAATTAAGGATCCCACAGCTCCAAATAATGTGCGAAATCTACATAAATAAATTACTAAAAAGACGAATGAATAAATGAGTTTGCCAATTCATTCAGTCATACATACTTCCATACAAAAGACTACAACGACCGTGTTGTATGCCTCACAAATACATCCATAAAGTGCAAAATTATATAATGGAAATTAGGTGTATAAAATGACATCCCAGTGGATTAATAAACATATGAGTATCGCCACTAAAGTTTAATCTGACAACCAATAGATTTGTTTCACAGCTCCCTTGATTACATCAATTCACACACACAGTTATATACATAAGTAGATAAACATTCATACTTACAATCATAAATTGAATCACGTAACATTTAGAATTCATCTAATTTATGGGTTCCGATGTATCCGCAAGTGCGAATAGGCATTCTACCTTTGTGCAAATACTAAAATTTTATTACCTCACACTACGAAAACCAACCGGAAGGATGTTGTACTCTATAATGAGCTGGGGATGTTAAAACAACAATACTGTTCGCTCGTATCTTCTAAGTGCTTTGCCATTCGTATACGTACACATACATACATAAATAAATAAATATGTATGTATGTAAATAAATGATTCAGTGTAATTCACTTTCTTCCCAGGTGTACGAGAATTGGTATTAATGTTGTTGTTGTCAGTGATAGTGAGTGATTTCCAGGATGGTGACAATGGCGGGGAAATGAGTAATAAACAATTTTAAAAAGATTGTGCCCCAGAGTTTAGAAATTTTACAGCCACAGCTACTTATGACTGCCATTACCGTTATAATCGTATAGCCACTGCATTATAAACAATTTAATATTACTAAAATAATTTTATGTTATGTTGTTTATTTAGTCAAAGTGTCTAGACTAATTTGGTTTTGTTAAAAGTGTACAACCAGTTTTGGGATTATGATCTGTAATGCACAGGTTTGTATTTTGCTTTTAGAGACTTTTAAGACTGATTCTTATCTTGGCAGTTTTTCTTACCGATGGAAAAATCAAAACATAAATAATATTTTAGACTCCCTAAGAAAAATAAAGTATTATGCAGTCTAGGTGGTTGATTTGAGAACAGCAGTATATGTACCACCAATTAATCCACCTGACTAATTACTATAATTTTAATTCTACTTAGCAAACAGCCATCCCTCGTTAAACAGGGTATGCAATTATTGTGTGATAAAAAAAAACCTTAATAATCAAGTAACAAATTCTAACGAAACTAAACTAGAGATAATTTTATGTATTTAGAGCAAATGTATTTAGTAATAATTGCAAAACATTTATAGAAAAAAAAAACAATGTTAACAACTCACCCATTTTATAAATATTTCGGCAACAGCGGCTTGAAGAGACCTTTTTAAACTGAGAATTGCTGCTATTGAAAGGGTTAACGCACGTATTTTGTTTTGCAGTTAAATCTAAATAAAATTTGAATTCATTGATTAGTATTTTATATGTTTGGAAAACTTCCTACAGATACTTGAACATCATGCAATTTTAGTCCGTAGCAGCTGAAGAAGAATATCATTTTGTGAATTAGTCCAAAACGAAATTGAATTTTTTTTGTAATATTTATTTTTTTATATACATACTTCTGACTTTATTTAATACTAGCAAAATCGCGGTGTCCTTTGCTACCCCAATCGTAATGAAATAAAATCGAAGATTTCAAAAATATATTATTTTTTTGTTATTATTTTTCACACTTTTCTCTACATTATAGTTTTTATTTTATCTTGTGAAAGGCAATCCGATGATAATTTTTACACTACGATTTCGTTCACGACGCAAATCGAATTGCTCTTTCTTTTTCGGAGTCCTCTTGATGATGTTCGAATCTGCTGGCCTTCTATACAAAACAATTTGTTCGTAAGTGATAAATAATATTTACATCATGGTGCAACTATACAAGGGGAGTGCAAATCGACAACAAATACAACACAAAACAGAAACAACAGGCATTTTGTTTGTGTAAAATAATGTACTACTGTCAAAAATACTTGAAAAAGTATTACTTTTGACATAAGTAAATTGTAAACAAAGTCAGTCAGCTGTGGTACTGCACTCACCTTGTATAGTTGCACCATGATTTACATGTTATTAATCACTTGTTTATGTCAAATATTTTTCAAAGCCGACTATTTATGATTCCGAGATTATTCATACAACATTTTTTGTATTATTCAATATATAAGAATTTTAGTACTAAACTGTATGAGGGCGCTAGAACTTTAAGTTGGCAACAGTTTTTAAATGACGGCCATTTTCTCAGCCGTTAAGGGATTTACAAATGTTTAAAGTCCCTAGACTACGCCGATAAGCCCAGATTGGACTATGCCCGAGCCATTCATATTTAAATTTATATAATGTAAGAAGATTATCTTTCGAATAAAGTAAATTTAATGTCAATTGAAAAAATCATCTTTGTTTTATTCCATTTCAAAATTCTATACATTTAAAAAAAACTCAGAACCGTGATTTTCAAAATAAATTTGTAAGGGAGCTATGTCCAATTATGAACCAACTTTCACAAAAGTCAATAGTACAATGTAGAAATGCAGAAATTGATGAAGAATCCGGCGGTACTTTTAGGTTCTCAAAAAAAAAAACAATAATTTTGGATTTTTTTTATGGTTTTCTATGATTTCTATCTTGAGCGACACACACCAAATTTTTTTTATGTTTATTATTTTATTATTTTATGTTTATTATGTTTGTTGTCCACTCTCGGCAAATAAGCTACTAGATTAGCTACTACTAAAAAAAATTCTTATTTTTGCTGAATTTTGTCTTAATATTCCAATTTTATAGGCATTTATATATAATTGAGCAATATTTCGGGAAGATTTTTGTATGGGAGCTATGAGAAACCATGGACCGATTCATACTAATTTCCGCACATTTTCTTCTTTTATCATAAAAACAACGTATACAAAATTCCAGGGTATTATCTTCAATATATTTCAAAATATTGCAATAAAATGGACAAAAAATATCAAATTTTTATGGAGGTTGTCTCACATATTGGTCTGGTTGGCCTAAACCGATTTTGCTGATTTTTCAATACCAAAGTTACCCGGAAAAGAAGAAATATTTTTCTGGGAATTTCGTTTAGTTAAGTTGTATAGTTTGGGCGTGAGAGTGTTTTACAGAGACGGACAGACGGACGGACATGTCTAAATCGACTTAGAATTTCATAAGGACCAAGAATACCTTACTGGGTCTCAGTGTTGGGTCTCAGATGAATATTAAAAAAGTTTCACACGGAATGACAAACATAATATACCCTCATTCTCCACTCTTGGGAAATGATGAATATGCAATTACTGTCCGTCAATAAAAAAAGCGTATGAGTGTTTATTATTGTGAAAAATGCAATAAAACATACGTCCTGGAACATAAATCACCATATTAAAGTTAAATATTAATGATAGGCTGAAAATACTTAATGTTATGAAACCTTTTACAAATAACTTTAAGAAACATTTTTTATTTTAAATTTAAAAAATGTATTAAATTTTTTCTTCAATGATCTCTTTGCAAAAAAAAAATATGGAAGTGTAACTTTAATAAGTATTTTGTTGTGTTATGACATCGATTTAATGAAATATTTTTCTTTTCTAGCTAAATGCCGTTTTCAATAAAACAGACTCTTTATTAAAAACTAAAAAAAATATATTTTTTAAAAAGTAGCCTAAGAGGCGGCCTTTAGTTTTAAGCGTTTAAAAAAATATAAACTTAGTTCTAGCAAAAATAATAGAGCAAAAAAAAATAATAGGAGAAAATTAATTTAAGTTTCTCCTAAATTACCAACTAAATTCTTATTTTCAATATTTGTATTTTTTAAATGGATATACATACATATGTATGTATGTGTTTATGTATGTATGCACTATGATACAATACAATAAAATATATAATAGATTAACATGATATAAAAATGCATCTGTTCATTCAGTTTGAGATCAGATAAAATTATGCCATATGTAAACGTTTCATCACTCCTTCTTAGGTCGTCCTTCCCCAAAATATACCTTTCCAAAAATAGTGTCAAGTACAAAGATTCCAAAATTGGGTTTGAACCGACCGTTGCACATGGTGAGCAACTAAAGAAGAAAATTTCGATATACATATTACTGTAGGAAGTGAGAAATATAGTCTGAGTGATGATATGATACAGAGTGATTTATTCTAATAAATTTGGAAGTAGGACCAACTTTTTCTTTTTAATTTTCCCTGTTGAGTTTTTAAGTCCACAATGCGGACCTTGCCACTAGAACCACGGTAGACTTTTAGAACGCGATCCAAACGCCATTCAGTTGGGCCTGCAGATTCGTTCTTTAATACTATGAGATACTTTTCATTAAAACCTATTTGCGATGTCTTCCACTTGTTACGCTGATGTAATTCCTTTAAGTACTCCTCTTTCCATCTTTGGCAGAAATCTTATTGTATAGCTCTCACCTTGCGCCAATGATTTGGTCATAGTTATTATTATATGAATCTACATGTTAAATCGACAAATATTTATAAACTCTAAACTCTTTATTCTTAAGTCTTGAAAGGCATTTTATGCTGGAATTTAAACATATATTTACGCGAATGACAATATGTTGTCATGTTATGACACCCTTGCCACAGTTTATCGTTTTATTCAATATATTATGAACCATTAAAACTTTGGAAATTTTTATAGACATTTAGTATAGAAACATCCTGCGAGGTTTTTTAAGCGCTTATCACGTAGCACTTGCTCTTTATTTAATTGTTATCCTGCTTTTAATTGGTATCCAACCATACAACTCTTGTAATAAAGGTATTGAGATGAATTTCAACAAAACCACTTTAGATTTAGAAGCTTAAGTCGATAATTGGTCCGTCTCTACTATGCCACATATAAATCTCTTGTAAATAAAGTTATTGAGATCAAATTTAACCAAAAGAAGCATCACTATATAATCTGACCCTTTTTATACTTTGTTTCTTAGCTTGTGGTGAATATGGAAAAATGTTTTTTTTTTTTTTTAATTTTATAAATTATTAAATTACACTCAAGATTGTTATTAATATCAGACAAACTCTATAAATTATGGTGAGTATTTTTTTAAATTATGTTTTTCGTAAAATTGTCTTTCAATAGGATGTATGTATGTAACGTATGGACTCCAAAACGGCTGAGTCGATTTTGATGAAATTTTTACAGCATGTTACTGTGACTCTGGAAGGAATAATAGGCTATATGAAGTTTTGATTGTACAAACGGGGGTGGCACCGCCCATATAACCCAAAAATTTAAATCGCCATATTTTGGGCATTTTTTGATTTACGTCAATGATATGTGGTAGATACGGTATTGGCATAATTAGGAATACGTACCAGGAGAAAAGTGGGTGGGACCACGCTCATTTTTAGGAAAATTAAAAATCGTTATATAGTCTTAACTACTGGACCGATCATCATTAAATTTTTACAATAGGATATTCTTAATAATAATAAATTCTTGTCTATGTAAGTGGACAAAGGGGCATGGCCTCGCCCACTGAAATGTATCGCTCATATGACGCGCTTCAGTATCCTATTGTTTTTCCATATGGAGAAGATGGACATCACTTTGAAATGCGTAAGGCCGTTAATTATCCTGTTGAGTTCTTAAATTCACTCAATGTGCCAGGCTTTCCACCACATGTGCTACAACCTCAAATTGGAGTGCAAATTATTTTATCTCGTAATATCGATCACCACGGCTTTGCAATGGCACTCGACTTGCAGTAAAAAAAACTGAGAAATAATTTAGTAGAAGCGACCATTATAACAGGAAAATATAAAGGTACAGATGTACTTTTGCTACGCAATCTAATGCTACCAACAGATTTACCATTCGATATTAAACAATTTTTTCGTGTTCGGTTAGCGTTTTCAATGACTGTTAACAAAGCTCAAGGTTAATATCCCGTGTATATGTGTCTGCTCCTGATGGGCAAACTAAATCTAAAGCATTGTAATAAATACATTAAAATTAAATAAATAAATGTTTGTAAATATATAAATACGTTTTATATTATTTTATAACGAGGGGGGTGGGTAGCGAAACACACCCCGGTTTAGCTAGTAATATATAAAATGCTAAGCTATCAGTATTAAAAAACACTGAATAAGGATATTCTAGTCCAATAACTAGTGTAGTTTTTGTATTTTTTATTACGTTTAGGTGGAGGGTATTTCAGATTGCACTCTAACTAGATTATATTTTTTTTGTGTTAGTTCTTTGCGTTTTTTCCATATTTTGCAAATACTCTTTTGATTTTTCAAAAACTATAGGGTGAAGTTTTTAATTTTTTCTTAGTTAAATGTTATTTGACCTAAACGGTGATATTACAATGCAAACCTAATTTTATGCCTGAGTTTATCTTACTTATTGAACACACTAACTACTGTGGACGATTTATGGGCATTTTGCCATTTCTTTCCAGCATTAAAATCAATTTTGCCAAAAGATATGAAAACAGAAGCTATATTGGTTTCAAGAAAAGGTTCTAAAAAGTAAAGCTTGAACTAAAACACTTTCCACTTGGCAATGTCATATCGATATGTTACTTATACATATGAGCAATTCATAATAAACAAAAACTGTTAAGATTGCTAGATAGCAAACACAAATAAATAAAATAAAATGAAGTGAATGCTGTTATTTATCCAAAGTTTATTCTCACGTTTTACTCATTTATTCAAGGCTTGAGCATCGAGTACAGGTCGCAATTTTGAATTGGAATTTCCATTGAATTTAGGCACATTTGTTTTCTTCCGCCCAAGAACGAAGTTTATTAAAACTAGGATCTTATACAAATGTCCTTCTGAAATAGGACCTTAAATGTCGTAATCGTATAATTATCTGTTCATAGACAAATACATTTTGCGAGACAAAAATATCTAAACTGGGTCATAGCTCCCATATATATAGCCCACTTGTCGAAAATTGTTTTTTTTCATATAATCTGGGTAGAGTATTATATGGTCTTATTTTCATTTTAACAATTTTCGATACCAAACAACATCAAAGAAATGAAGAATTTTATAAGAATGATTGAAATGATTCTTATAATGAACTGCTCGTCACAAAATCCAATACATATGACTGATTTGTGTAAAATTTAGCTTGAAAATCGATAATTATAGTATATTTATGTAGTGTTTTCATAATTGGTTAATATAGGTAATGGTTCCATCTTAATGAAATTCGATTATAATGGGATTATTTATCTCAGCTTTCAACGTATTTAAGTGATTTTCGGAAGTGGTTTTTAAATGCAATTTTCTCTTATTTTGAAAATACTTTCAAATACTTAAAAACAGAACTTTGTGAAGTATTATATCTGATACATGTATTTATTTCGTTATTACAAATTTGTTGATGTGTGTGTTATAGATTATATAAATACTTGTGAATTTATTTGCGCAAACCGTTTTATTGTTCAAGTTATTACTGTTGTGGTTTTAATTATTATGTACAATGTGGCAAGTACATCTTTATTAATATGTTGCATGAAGATGGACACTGCAACATACATTTGTTAAGTACAATTAAATATGTATAAACAGTGTTTTTTTTACATTGTTCATATGAATAACAAGAAGGATAATAAGTAAATAAACAAATGCGAACAACTGCTTAAATCCATGTAAGATTAACTTAATTGGTTGTTTATTATTTTAAATGATATAGAACGAGAACACTCACGTGCACCCATATGAACACACAATAATTGCTAAATGTTGAATCCTTTTGGCCATTTACAACACACACAGCCACACGCACATCCTTATTTTATATCCGCATGTGTAAATCTATGTCTATTGTTAATCTTGCACTTGTAGCTGTGTAAACATTGTGTTTTAACCAAATTAATTAACTCTATACTAACAAGGACGCTAATGAGCATTAACCAAGTACGATACAAGTACCTGTGCCTAACAATACAAATTCATTTGAGTGCTCCTTTTAAGTTGGGCGAAAATGCTTAATGGCACGTAAAAGGGGATTAAGGTGTTTTATTAGCCATTGTATGTTTTTAAATACCTGTACTTAAATTATTGCAGCAGTCTGAGCCAAAGTTCGAATATTGAGAAAAGAAGCAAGTTAGAGTGCAATATTTGGTTGTGCCGAATCTTAAATACCCTCCACCTAAATATAATGAGAGTAACAAAAACTACACTGGCTCAAAATTTTCTATATTCACCACAAGCTAAGGAAAGGGTCATGAATCTGGAAAGGTGAGATTTGTTTTGTCCAATTTCATATTAATAAAGTTATTTATGAGAGTTCTCATAATCGATGTAGACTTTCATAAGGATCAAGAAAATTCAGATATAATCTGTTGGGTCTCAAATGACTATTTATTAATGCTACACATGGAATGACAAACTTATATACATATAACCTAATGTACAATTTATGGAGGAGGTAAACTCAAAAGAGAGGGTTCGTAATGTAAATATTATTTGGATTTATTTATTTTTGGATGTATTTAGATTAAAAGTAGATTTTATTAACGAAAATATGAAGGCAGAACGAACTCCATATGGTTGAATCTTCCTTCCCAGTTCCATACTACTATAAATAATGGAAATAAATCAACTATTTTGACGTGTGTCTTTCCAGTTTGCTTGTACAATTTTCGACCAAACCTATAATTATCTTAAAACTTTTGCTAAATATGTCAACAGTTTATATATTTCCATTTCACTGAGATACATACGAGGTCTGATCAAAAAAACCCGTTATTTTAAAATTTCGTGAGTTACGTATGTTCGATTTTCGCTTTTTTTTCTGTTATGTTGGTACAAATGTCTGTTATATACATAGCTGCCAGATTTGACGATTTTTTGTTTCAAAAATAGCAAAGTGACGATTTGACGAGTTTTTCATTGAAAGTGACGATTTTCTGAATTATTAAAATTTTCTATCATTTGTTTATTTTATGTTTTTGTTACCAAATTCTCTCTTAGTTGGAGACAACAACTATTTTTCTCATTTAATATCATAAATTCTATATTAACAAGAAAATGATATATTTCAAAAACAAAACTAAGTAATAGTTAGTAGTAGTTTCTTAATTATTGGCAATTGTTAGGTTTAAGTATAATAATTAAAAATAATAGTAGAAATTACTTATTTATCTGTAAACATAAAAAGCAATTTTAAATGCTGAATTTCATGAACTAAAATTTTTAGAGGAAACAATTTCTGAATTTCAACGGGGAAATTTTACAAAAACTTCTCTCATTTTAACAAAACGTTGAAAGAATATTCAGCCAATTAAATTTAAATAACAAAAATACGGAAATATGTATATGATGAATGAATTGGATTCTATACTGAAAATGTTATTTAAAACTTAATAAACTGAATTGTTTTGACATTTAAATTTAATCTATACGTATTGTTTCAAACTCTTCCTGTTCAATTCTTTTTTGAACTTGCCATTTCAATCACACACGTCAATTCAATTATCGTACTTTTTCATGCAAATTAACATGCATGAAAAAAACAAATGGAATTTAGAAAATTGTGTAGTACCGTCAAGCTTGTACCGCTTTTATTCTCTTTTCCCTTTTCATCCTTGCCTTGACGAGTCAGAATTCAAAGTTTGAAAGCGGACTAAGATATTATAAAAATATTACGCAAGTTGTGTTTAACATTACATTTTTTGTGATTTCTTATTTAAAAAGTTAAAATTTATGTATTTTGATATGTATTGTACAAGAGACTATATAAACTTGAATTTTTATGTTTTCGTTGAAAAAAAATTTCAAAATACTCTTAGAAATAGAGACTTTTTATTTTTCCGATTTTTTTTTTGACGTTTTTTAAAATTCGAAATGACCATTTTTTTTCTTATTTATTGAGATTTTGACGATTTTTTCTGAAATTTATCTGTCAGCCCTGGTTACATATGTTGGTAATATCAGCCATTTTGGGTTGTCAGTTTGTTTTTGACAGATAAAAAGGTTAGTCGTGTTTTGGTATGCTCTTCGATTTTTTACTATTCGAAAAAATGGACCAAAGAAACTGTATTAAGTTTTTTGTAAAAAATTAAATTAAATGCTCTAAGACATTTGAAATGTTTTCTCTGGCGTTTGGCGAGTCTACTATGAGCAGAACACAAGTTCAATTTTGGTATAATCGGTTTAAGGAAGGCCGAGAATATGTTAATGACGATGTTCGTCAAACATTGAATCAGTGAAGAAAATGATTTTGGATAATCGTCGAATCACTATCACAGAGGTTGATGATGATGTTGGCATATCGTTCGGCTCATTCCAAGCAATTTTTACGGATGTTTCAGGCATGAAACGTGCGACAGCGAAGATTGTTCCAAAATTGGTAAATTTTGAGCAAAAACAATGTCGCATGGACATCGCTCAGAAGCGGTTGAACATCGTCAACCACGATTCAGATTTCCTCAAAAAGGTTGCATAACTGGTGACGAAATATGGGCGTATGGCTATGACATTGAAACCAAATCCCAATCATCTCAATGGACACGTCAAGAAGAGCCAAGACCGAAAAAAGCACGTCAAGTTCGGTCAAATGTGAAGGTTTTGCTCACTGTTTTCTTCGACTGCAATGGTGTGGTGTATCATGAATTCTTGCCACAAGGTCGTACGGTCAATAAGGAATATTACCTTGAAGTTATGTGCCATTTGCGCGAAGCAATTCGTCAGAAATACACAGAATTGTGGAAAAACTAATCATTGATTTTGCACCATAATAACGCACCACCTCACACATCGATGTTTGTGCGTGAGTTTTTGGCCAAAAACAAAACCGTTATCATGCCTCAACCACCGTACTTACCAGACTTGGCCCCCGCTGACTTTATCCTCTTCCCAAAATGGAAATCACCGATGAAAAGAAAGCCTTTTGTTACGATTGAGGAGGTAAAAGAAAAATCGAAACAGGCGATACCAAAAAACACGTTTCAGAAGTATTTCGAGGATTAGAAAAAACTCTGGCATAAGTGTATTATATCTGAGGGAGATTACTTTGAAGGGGACAAGATAGTTATTAATGAATAAATAAATATTTTTTGAAAAAATTTATAATAACGGTTATTTTTTGATCAGACCTCGTATGTTTCAAATGGAATTATGCGTAATAATTAAATTATAAAATAAAACACTAAGAAATAGACGAGTATACTTTGACATACTTATCACGAATCACAAGTGATCATTTTCAACAATATATTTTTTTAAATGCTGTATTATACACACTGTATTAAACATATTACTATTCTGGAAAAAGATTGATCAAAATGTGTCCATAAAGTTTATATAAAATGTACAAGTAAGAGTTTCTATTCGGCTGTGTCAAATCATGTATAATAAACACCAAATCACCTATTATAGGGCATTAATTTCTATTATATCTATTATTTTAGGTTTATATACAAGCATTTTATGAATATTCAAGTTATATTTATGAATTTTTATTTGTCTCTTTTTTTCAGAACTGCGCTTTGTTCATATTTTTGCATCATGCAACAATATAAGCACAATCTACAGGGTTGCAATTGGATAATGTATTGATATGATTAATAACTTAAATGTCATATTCTATATTAAAATAAAAATATGTTCCATTTAATTTAATATATACACACATATTATATTCCCCTGATGAAGTCAACAAAGAATTGACGAAACGTTGGGAAAAAATTGTAATTAACCCCCTGGCCCACGATGTCGAACGATAACGTTCACTTATATAAGACTTAAGATACAAACTTGATTGTGGAATAAACAAAATTGATTGAATAAAAAAAATAGATACGATAAAAAGTTTGTGTCTTAAATCTTATCTAAGCGAACGTTATCGTTCGACATCGTGGGCCAGGCGGTAAATGTATTTTTAATTTACAATACAATAATTTAGGCCCAAGTAGCTTATACGAAAATAGATACCAAATACAATAAAAGGATTTACTTTAACACACAATAAATTAGGTACCAAAAAGTCCTACGAAACTGATTTTGGCATTTTGAGACGTCAAAATTGTCACCTCTGTATACTCTGTGTCTATTTTTGTATGGAAGCCATGGCCAATTATGAACCAACTTTCACAAAAGCAATTAGTACAATTTTTACATACTTTCAACTGATCTGTGTAAAATTCTGGTTCGAAATGTATATGTGAATTATTATTGTTGAATTTCAACTTGATAGTAATTTTATAAGAGATGTGTGCGCATTTAAGTGATTTTTCAAAGGGGACTTTATATGGAGACTGCGTTCAAAAATGGACCCATCGCCACAACATTGGGTATAAATATTTTTATGTAAGTATGTACGGAAATAGCACTGAAGGCAGGATTCGACTGTACATATGAAGTTTTCTTCGATTAAGTTCCCTAGTTATTCCTGTGACACATAATTTAAATATATCAATTATTTATTCAACATAAAAAAAGATTTGTGTAACTTTTATTGACTTTTTATTGAAAAGATTTACAATTTGAAGTATCAAAATTTGGAAGGATGAGAGTAAAAAAGGAAATAAAAAGATAAGGGATTTTTGAAGAGGGAGATGGAGAGGAAGAGGGAGGATAACCTTTGGTTAGGATGGCTATAATCATTATCATGGGGAGTGGTTCTACTTTGCTGAGACCACCCAAGATAAGAATCACGGTGGTGGTGCTATATTCGTTGGTTTCTTTTATTCCAAAACCATATGGGGTTTGCTGCAACTAATTGCAAACGCAACTTTTGGGCATTGCAATTTATAAAATTAACTTTACAAAGGTAATGGATTGGTTACATTAACGTAATTTATCATTGTAGAAACATGAAATCATTTCAAATAAATATAAATTCTCTCTTATTTTAATAATTTTACTGCAATAGAATTTCATAATTTTTAACGAAATCCAGATAATATTTTGTGTATAAAAAATGTATTATTAGTACTTTTATTAAATATAATTCCAGTAATTTTTACTCCCTTAAATGCCACAGAGCCTTTAAAAACAGAAGTACAAATAAGAAGCTTTTGTTTATATTTACACCCTACACCACCATAGTGGGGAGGGTATATTGGATTTGTGCATATGTTTATAACGCCCAGAAATATTGGTCCAACACCCACGTTAAAGTATACCGATCGACTCAGAATCACTTTCTGAGTCGATTTAACGATGTCCGTCCATCCGTCCGTCTAGCAGCCAGCTGCCCATGTAAAGCTTGTGCGTAGAGTACAGGTCGCAATTTTGAAAATATTTCGATAAAATTTAGTACGTAACATTTTTTCGGCCCAAGGATGGATGGGATTGAAACTGGTGGAAATCGGTCCATTATTTCACCTGGCCCCCATACAAATGTCCTCCCGAAATAGGAGTTTAACGATCATAAATGTTTGAATTATGAAAGTATCCAAACGAATTTTAACATAAATGAGTAATAAATGAAGCTAAATCACATCTACAAATTTGGTGAAGATCGTTCCATAATTAGTCGTAGCTCCCATATAAAGCCCACTTCAGAAAATCACTATAACGACTATAAATCTCTTAAAAATGTTGTTATCCAAATAAAATTTAAGGAAAATAAGAAAAATAATAAGTACAGAAATGATGATACCCAATTTTTTAATGGTCGGTCCATAATTATTTAAAACTCCCCTATAAGACCCTCTCCGTAATTCGTTTAAACCTCCATAAATATTTTAAAATATTTATATCTAGATATTTATTTTCACGGAATGGCACTAAATTTTTGGATGATCGGTCCATAATAGGCAATATCTCCCATATAGCGCCCATTTCTGAGAAACTGCTTATTTTATATACTGGGTGTAGGGTATTATATAGTCTGGCTTGACAGACTATACTTTCTTACTTGTTTATACATGTTAGACTATGTAAAATCCATAAAAATAGTTTATGACACATTTAAATCACGATTTATAACTAAGGAGTCAAGTGAACAAAAAGCACTACAAATTTGAGAAATTTTTACACACTTCTTTAAATCACATAAAAAAACTATAGTCGGAAAAGTATGACCAATTAATACCCTAACCCAGCAAGTGTGCAAAAACAGGATTCAAGAAAACATATGAAAACTTTTAAAAGACTATTGGAGGTTAAAGTGAATTGCGGAGGGGTTTTATATGGGAACTTCAACTAATTATGGACCGACGGTTATACAATTAGGTGTCATGATTTATGTACATATATAAGAAACTTATGTCTGTTGAATTTTATTTGGGTATCAACATTTTTAAGAGAGTTATGCTTTTTAAAGTGATTTTCTGAAGTGGGCTTATATGAGAGCTATCTATGCTCAATTATGGACCGATCTGCACAAGTTTTGTACGTGTGATGTGTCTTCATGTAAAACTGATTGGTGGCGAAATTTGTTTGGATATGTGCATAAATCAAATATTTTTGACCGACAAATCCCTATTTTCTATGTCCTCTGGGGTGTTGGTGAAATAATGAACCGATTGCAACCAAATTCAATCTCAGGCGACAAAAGTCTCGTACTGAATAGAAGTTTAAAACAAAAGGTTTATATGGATAGTCAGCCAAACCGATGGACGGACGGACATCGTTTAATCGGCTCAGAAAGTGAGTCTGAGTCGATGGATATACTTTAAGTTGGGTGTTAGACTAATATTTTGGGGCGTTACAAACATCAGCATTAATCGAATATACCCTCCCCACTATTGTTGTGTATGGTATAATAAATAAAAAATTCTCTTATCACGAAATATGACTGATGGTTGCGTGTCAGCCTGTCAACACTGAAGCAATTAAATAAACGAAAATGTAAACACGTATGTTTTCTTTTTTTTTAAATTTTACAATTGAAAATAGCAACAACAAATTTTTACTTCCTTAATAAATAAATTTATAGTTAACTCACATACAGACATACATATGTAAGTATTTAACTCAAAAAAAATATAAATGAAATTGTAGAAGTGGAATTGTAAACACTCTACGTATGCATACGAGTATGTACAATGTGCATACATAAATATATTGTTAAAATCAAATGACACGTTCCAAAGATATTGTATTTTAAGCATTGCAAATTTTTCACAAAAATGTTAGAGGTGTCCAAACTTAGAGGGCAATAAAATATTTTTTTTTACTTCCATTTATTTATTATATATCTTCATTAAAAACGAACAAACAATAAGTATTTCTAATCTTATATCGAATGTATTTTAATTATTTAGCCCAGCCAGTGCCGGACAAAAATGGTTTAACCATTGTTATATATATGTATTAGGTTGGCATTCTTCCCTCTCAGATCCGTTGTATCATTTCATCGTAGTCAAATATGTTGCGGGCGTATTTTAAGCTTTTTTAAGTATTTTAGGTCTTTATGAATATTCGAATTTTTTAAATACCAGGGGACAATTGTGATCATGCGTTTTGGCGTCTTTGAATTCTGTCTACATTTGAAGCTGAGGCCATTTCCCTTTTAAGACTGAGTTATAAAGTAGGAGTTTACACTCTAAACTAAGCTTAAAGTTTCTTCCAATGAGCCAATTAATTTCGATTAATTTAAATTTCATTGTGCATCTAATGGGATTTCCATGTAAGGCGACCATCGAAGTATTTAAGTTCGGATTGTTGTGTTACTGCTTGATTATCGATATAAATAGGAGAGTGTGAATTCCAACGCAATGTAAAAGTCAAATATACGGTGTTTTAAGTAGTGAGATGCTTCTTGAGGGTTTTCATGAATGCTTAGAATAGTAGTATCACCAGTAAATGTAGATGTGTAAGTACGATTGTTTGTTGGTATATCAGATGTACATACATATACGAGTATATCAAGTATAAGAAGGTTGGGCGGTGCTTAACAAGCTTTCCAAAAGCTACGTGTGTTTACCGCATAGGTCGGCATCCTATAGCACAATTGTGCAGAGAGCACTTCACACATACACTTAATCTTTTTCATTCAGTCGTCATTGAGACAGCAATGTGTGCACATGCGGCGGATGCTTTTATATTTTTTTCAGAATACTTCCCAACAAACATTTCAAATTAATAATGAATTACGAAAAATATTTTATGATTGATAATGCATTTGGTAACATGCATGTAATCAGCTTTCGAAGTATTAGAAGTTCCGTTTGCATATCAATCTCGTTGTTAATTTCTTATATGTTACGGAAAATATATTGTGAGTGTATGTTTTCAATCTAAATTCTTTTGTATAATTTATATAATTATGTTTATGTTTGTTGGGTAGTTCGCTCACACACACGACCTCATTTTACGCTTTGCCTACCTCTAGAGTCTAATATTTAGACCATCGTGCCACACTTTATCAAAAGCTTGAGAAATGTCAATAAAAAGAGCAAAACAATATTTTTTTTTTCTTACGATATTATCAAGTCTTTGGGTTGTCTGAGAGTTCTATGTTTTCTTCTAAATCCAAATTGATAATTCGTAATTATACAACTTGGACTGACTGATTTGAAATGCTCATAACTTTTGCTTTTTTAATTTTTTTTTTGCAGATAATACAGAATTTTATAAAATTTCATAATGTCATCATACTCAGTGGAAGAACGTGTAAAAAAATATGCCAATAGATTGATTTTGCTAGCTACAGAAAATGAAAATTTTTTGGATAATCTGATTATGAGCGATGAAGCACATTTTCATTTAAATGGATATGTGAATAAACAGAACTGCCGAATTTGGGGTACAGAGAATCCAAGAGCATTGCATCAGCGACAATTACACCCTGTCAGATGCACTGTTTGGTGTGGAATCATGGCTGATAAAGTTATTGGTCCATATTTCTTCGAAAATGAGCTTAATGAACCACAAACCGTCTCTGGGGTGGAATACCGGACCATGTTGGAAAATTTTTTACGTCCGATAGTTCTCAATAATCGTAACATATGGTTCCAGCAAGATGGAGCTACAGCTCATACCGTAAGAGCCACAAAAGTTATAAGCAGTTCAAATCAGTCAGTCAAACTTGGCCCACCCTGTATAATAAGTATAAAAGGAAACATAACAAGAAATTTTATATTCACAGGTAATAATCTGTTGAGTCTGCGTGTCTCGTGGCTATCGTCTAATTAGTTTATGGCAAGAACATTGGTATGATTGCTATGATGTTCAAGATATTTTTTATTTCACCTTTGACTGTTGGAATTCCAAGATCTTTATGGATATTGCTGTTTTTAACGTACCATGGAGCTTTTACAATTTAACGAAGGGCTTTGATTGATACCTTTGCAGAATCTCAACATTCGAATGGCTGACGATACCCCATAATTGTAAGCCGTAAGTCCAAATTGACTTCAAAATCGTCTTGTACAACATCATTTTATTTTCCAAATTGAGTTCAGACTTTGGTCCCAAGAACCAAAACATGAAAATGGTTGCTTTTCGTTATAAAGACTTTAAAAATGTTGTGTCAAAATTATCGTAACCTGGAGCTTTCGCCTTTCATTTCATCTTGTAAATCTGATGGTGTTATATGTCTGATTTGGCAATGAGCGTCAGAAAACTGAAGAATACGCCCTCTATCTGTAGGGTCGGTCATATGGGTTTTGAATAAATTTGCTTTACTCTTACCATTTCTACACCAGAGTCCGCTCGTATCTTTCAGTGGCACATTTCGTTTAGTAGGTCTTTTAAGATATTTCGTTGCATTCCAAAGATTGTGTATTCATTATTTTTTGTTATATCTAACTGCTTTGTACTCTCTTAATCTATTTTTAAGTTTTTAGTTGCTCTATTTAGATGGGTTTTGTCAGCAGGACTTCTTGTTCTATGAAATATTCTTCTTAAATATATTTTGTATGCAATTAATTCCCTTACGTTTGGTTTGGTGTTGCTAAAAATGCTGCATCATAAATGAGATTAACGCATCATCCAGTTCATAATCAGTTGTAATTGATAACTTTAAATTGAGATTTTGTTCCAAAAAATGAGAAAAAGTTTACATTTTTGACTTAGTAAAGTACTGAGTTTAACGTTATTATTTGAGGCTTATTATAGGAGCTTAAATCCACAATATCTACAATATCTAACACTATTTCAAGCAGGGTTTAATATTTAGTAAAACATTTTTTCCAACTGACTATTAACTGCGCAATAAATATGTACCACTTTCATATTTATATTTAAAAATACTAAAAATATACAAACTATAAACCAACAAAATATATGCACTAACTTCATGCTAGAAATATTTCTAGTAGTAATTCTAAAAATATTTTGCCATACAAAATATTTCTAGTAGCAACCAGAACACAAAATGAAAATTTTTCATTTGCAATATATTTACTACTAGAACACACGCATACTTTTTATAGTTTACTACCGAACCATAAAACATGCAAAGAAATAGTAACTTGAAAACCCACTAACAGCCAGCAAAATGCGAAATCGAAAAAGCAAACTAAACAACTATGGCACATGAAAAATAAAAACTGGCAAACATACGAAGTTGAAATATGTAAAAACCGAAAATGTGCATATATGAGATTTCTTCGCCGCATAAATAAACTATTTTCGTCGCATATGTGGAATATTTACGCCGCATATATGCAATGTGCAGAAAACTGGGAACAAAAAACTAGAAATAAGAAAAGGTTCATACATACAGTATACGTTGATTTGTTTGTATAGAATTGTGTGTTATTATACCCTACACCACCATAGTGGGAAGGGTATATTGGATTTCTGCTGATGTTTGTAACACCCAGAAATATTGGTTCAACACCCACCTTAAAGTATACCGATCGACTTAGAATCACTTTCTGAGTCGATTTAACGGTGTCCGTCCGTCCGTCCGTCCGTCTGGCTGGCTGGCTGTCCATGTAAAGCTTGTGCGCAGAGTACAGGTCGCAATTTTGAAGATATGTCGATAAAATTTGGTACGTGATATTTTTCGGCCCAAGGATGGATGGGATTGAAACTGGTGGAAATCGGTCCATTATTTCACCTAGCCCCTATACAAATGTCCTCCCGAAATTGGGGTTTACCGGTCTTAAATCTTTGAATTATGGAAGTATGCAAACAAAATTTACTAAAGATGAGTAGTAAAAGAAGATAAAGCATATCTACAAATTTCGTGAAGATCGGTCCATAATTAGTCGTAGCTCCCATAAAAGGTCCACTTCCGAAAATCACTTAAAAGAGCATAACTCTCTTGAAAATCTTGGTATCCAAATAATATTACACACAAATATGTTTCGTACATATACATATAATATGGTATAATTTTATGATGATCGGTCCATAATTAGTCGTAGCTCCCATATAAGGCCCACTTCCGAAAATCACTTAAATTAGCATAACTCTTTTAAAAATGTTGTTATCCAAATAATATTAAACACAAATATATTTTATATGTATGTAAATAATACGGTAAAATTTTATTATGATCGGTCCATAATTAGTCGAAACTGCAAAATAAGACCCACTTCCGAAAATCACTTTAAAAAGCATAACTCTCTCAAAAATTATGTTAACCAAATAATATTTAACACAAATATATTTCATATGTATGCAAATAATACGGTAAAATTTTATTATGATCTGTCCATAATTAGTCAAAACTGCCAAATAAGAACCACTTCCGAAAATCACTTTAGAGAGCATAACTCTCTCAAAAATGTTGGTATCCAAATAATATTTAACACAAATATATTTCATATGTATGCAAATAATATAGTCTAATTTTATTATGATCGGTCCATAATTAGTCGAAATTTCATATAAGACACTCTCCGTAATTTACTTTAAGCTCCATAAATCTTTTGAAAGTATTTATATCGAGATAAAGTTTAACACATGTACTAATACTTATATTCACAGACATCGTGACACTAAATTTTTGGATGATCGGTCCACAATAGGTTATATCTCCCATATAAAGCCCATTTCTGAAAAACTGTTTTATACATATACTGGGTGTAGGGTATTATATGGTCGGGCTTGACCGGCTATACTTTCTTACTTGTTAATAATGATTCTGGTTAATTATTTATTTAACTATGTATTTATTTATTGAGCCTTCAAATGAATTTGTGCTATTTGTAATAGGAATTCAGAAAATTTTAGAATAAAGATGTAACTAAGAAATTAAAATGTTGTGGGCTTACGTATGTAATTATGCGGTATGAATGTAATAATAACAACAAAATTAAGAATGGTATAGAAAGAATGGAAATTCATCAACATTTATGAGGACAATTATTTTTAAAATTATAGAAAATTAAGAAAAAATTTAACAAAAAAAAAACAGTAAGTTGGTGAAAACGAAATTTTACAATGAGAAAATGACAACAAAAGCATACATACATTGCTGTTATTGATCTACAAAAAAAAGTAGACGCAGCAAGAAAAGCAAAAACAAATTTGTAATAATACAAGATTTATAAATAATAATAAAGAATACACACACCATTGTAAACGTACATACATTTCGTTCTAACTTACAACACGTAAAAAAGAAATATTATAATTCTCGTATTCTATTTCTCAAAAAACGGTGAGTAAAATAGATGATGTTTACAGATTGATCGAAGAATGCTGATTGAAGATTGCTGATGACGCCCTTGGCATGGTAGAAAATGCATTCCAATTTGCCAATTGTTCCAGTACTTTACAATAGTATTCTTGATTATTCGAACTATTAGCCTGAATAAAAACTTTTCTCGTAAAATGATAAATATTAGTTCAATTCCTTCTCTAATTAAGAGAAAATTTTACTTTTAGACACATTATGTGCATATGTATGTATGTATAGGTAGTGTTTTAAAAGTAAGGCAACAACAACTCAGAAGAAGTTTTTAATAATAACATGCATTCATATCGATTTGCAAACATACATACGTTGTTTGTACTTGTTTGTATTCTGAATGAAATGAATAATTGCACGTGATAGTACAAATGATCGACTTGTGTTCATAAAAAAATTGTGTGTTTTCTTAATTCGAATTCGAAACAAAAAAAACAAATAAGTAGCAGAGAAAAAAATGTGCAGCGAAAAATGTGCAATATAGAAATGAAACAAAGGCTTGAGTAAACAAGAAAAAAAAGGATTAATTGCAAGATAGAAAATGTAACAACAATAACTTATGAATACAACAACGTAATTATGAAATAAAATTGTAATATGTGTGCAAGCAACAACAACTGCAAAATGGAGAATTCATAACAACAAAATATGAACACAACTACGCACAGGTTGAGCAAACTCCTTTAACGAAAATAAACAAATACATAAGACAAAGATGATCGTGTAGGATTTTGTAGATGGAGAAAAATTTGATACATAATGATTTACGTAGGTAAATATTTAGGCAAAATGTAACAACAATTCATGCAAAAACAAAATAAATGAAAGGACAACAAATGAGATCTGCTCATAAATCACAGAAATGAAAGAAAAGAAAAGAAAAAAAATAAAGTAAAGAATGATCTAGAATCTAGGCAAATGAAATTAGTTTTTACTGTTTGTTCAAAAAATTCAATAGTCAATAACAACTTTCGTAATTTGAAATGCAAACAGATTGCATGTGAGTGTGCTTGGCTGAGGGTTCGTATCAGGAGCTTCATAAAAAGTATGTCTAAAATAAAGAATCTAAGATCTGAAAGATAGGAATGCGGTGAATGAGCATTAAAGAAGACTATGTATGTATGTATGAATTTTAAATAGTAGAATATTAAAATTTTCTACGAAAAATTATTGAATTTTAGAAAATAGACATGATATACATATATAAAGTAAGTATTTTAGAATTGTATTTAGCACATCTGGAAATGATATCTATTGTACCTACTATATAAATGCGCTTAGCGATACAAATTAGTACTCAAATTTGTATATCTTGAATAATTTATGAATAAACTCGAAATCATAAATGTCGGTTTTGAAAAAAATATGACCTGTGATCGAAAAAAAATAGTTTTGCATAGAAAGCTAGCGGATTTAAACATCATCAAAAAAACTGCTACAAGGTTCGAGTAATTAGATTTGCGCGTTGAAAAACATCGCAATAAAATGGTTTACAGTGTTCGAAAAACTAATAAGAATAGCGTCTTCATATTTATTGATGTGAAGAAGAAAATCTTAAAGGAAATTACAACTGAAAAGAGCAAGGACAATCTTTTTGGTGGTAGATAATACCCACAGAGTATAAAAAATACTCAAGATCTTATGGTAAGAAATGAAAAACTTTTATTTCGTTTTTATGATTGGAAAGGCCATTTGCATTCCATATTGCTATTCTAATGTTCAATTCCATAACACATCCATTATTTTCGTCATCATATTCATCAGGTGTTTTATCATTTTCTCCAGTTTTTCGATACATGACTTAACATCTGATTTACCTAATACCTCTGCATATGAAACGTTATTGCGTTTATGTGCCTGATTATTTGAATTGCCAATGAATGAAGCCTCATTCTATTAGTTCTTCTTGATATGAGGTTTTGATAAACTTCACAACCCTTGCAGTATGATTTAATGAACAATGCACGCAGCGAGAAGGTGAATCTCAAGTTTTCTTTCAATCAGAGGTCGGATGGTCTCTACCACACCTAACACATCTATAAACTCTTTTACAATAGATTTTTTGTATTCCCAATTTGTTGTGATCTATAACATTGTATTAAATCGTTAGAATTTTTTGGTGGTTCAATTTTAATTGCTGCATGATTTAAATATTTTAAATCGTAAATTTCTTTGTTGTTAAGGCTTGGATCTAACTCGACGATAAACATAGAAGGTGGCTCTTTACTAATACTGCTCCTAGCATTCATAACACACCTAACTTGATGGCCTTTAAGACGAAGCTTAGCTAACATCCTCAGCATGTACAGTATGGTGAAAACCTCTCCTCATTTTGTTGGCAATTTGCCTGTCGACGGTTCGGAACTTTATTTCCAAATGTTAGGGAGCGCTTTGCAAAATAATATACTGGACAACTTCTATAGTAAGCAGTATGATTTTTACCACAATTACTATATTTTTTCATTATCGAATCATCACTGAAATAAACAATGTAGTTCACAAAATGCGACGCACACTGTGTCCACTGCGGCAATAAATCAATTTTGACCTGCTCTCCGATTTTAATGATTTCTGCACAGATCTAAAGGTCATGTGTGGAAAATTTCATGCAAATAAATATCTCCATTGGTTTTCTGTCCCGAGCAGCGCAAAGTTGAAGTATGTAAACAAGTCTCAAATGTGATAGTTTTCTATGTCATATTCAAAAGCTTGTTACTTATAAATTATACATCGAATGTACCCTATAAGTATTTTTCTCACTTAAAATAGACATTAAGCATTATGTAATTAAAAAAAAATTTTTTTAAAATTTAAAAAAAATTTCCTTTGATAATATATTTTGAGCCAAAAAAATAAACATTTATGATTTTCTGTCTCAGCTAACAGACTAAAAAAAAACCTGCGCAAATTTGCGCGCTGCCGAAAAAACAATGATAACCAAAAAATTATAGTAAAAAATAGGCGTTATGCGTTATTTTACGCGTGCAAAAACAACTGCGCATTGCTTCTTTCTTTGCTACTCGTGCACGTAGCCGGTGCCAATTTGGGAGCGAGAAATACGACAATTTCATTAAATTTGAGTCGCGATTACAGAATGTTTGGGAAAATTTCATTGTTTTAAGTCTTTTTTCGAAGCTCTTTGGTGTCTTCATATTGTACAAGCGGACCCGGCGAACTTCGCCTCGCCCCAATTTTAAGCCTTCAGACAATTTTTAGAGTAATAATATAATACAACAAATTTCGTACAAAAAAATAAATTTTCCAATTTATCCAATTTTCCGACTTTTGCGGAGAGATTTTCCAATTTTCCGTATTTCGCATTTTCCGCAATTTTCCATGATTTACACCAAGAACTTTCTATTTATCCATTAAGGAATAATTTCACACAAAATTATTTCGTACAAAAAAATCAATTTTCGATTTTTCCAATGTTCCGCATTTCGCATTTTCCGCATTTTTCATGATTTACACTAAGAAATTTCTATTTTTTTATTTGGAAAGCCATTAAGTCCAAATTTCATACAAAAACTCGATTTTTCAATTTTCCGACTTTTCCGGAGGGATTTTCCAAAATTTTCTTCCGTGATAACCTTCTCCTCGAAAATACGAACAACTGACAAAAAATTTTACAGAAATCGGCCCAGCCGTTCTCATTTGATGAATTACTATACATTTTTTACACCATTTTTATATACATAGATACATTTATTTATTATTTTTTTCAAATTGTCAATTGATTGTAATTTTTATAAGAGATTTATAACCATTTAAGTTATTTTCGGAAGTGGTCTTTATATGGGGCTGGCGAGGACGGAGCTTTTTCCTGTCCACAAAACGATATCAATCGTTAATCAAAAACGAACTATTTTATTTTTTGTTATTAAAAATTCACTTTTTTATTTTAACAATTTTTTAATTTCAATTTGTTGTTGGACTGTATTTAAACTGTATTCTTTGAAACTCTCTAGCCAACAACTCTTTTTCCCAAAAAAAATGTAAGTAGAAGTGTATGCTTCGAAAAAGACAGAAGAAAATAACTGTTTGTCAAAACTTCATATGAAGTGTATCTGATTATCTTTGTAATTGTTGGTTGTCCCTTAAAATTTACAACAACCACACATAGCAATATTTACTAAATTTTGCTAAAGTTTTGTTGGTGGCACAATATATGTGATTTGACAAACAATTTGACAAGTTCCCTGTAGGAAATTTACATTAATACAAATTCTTAACAGGGGCTATGGGCAAATATAGACTGATGCAAACAAAACATCGTTTTATGATTTCTTTTATCATAAATATTATTTTTGCTGAATTTTATATGAATACCGCTTTTAAATCGTCATTTATGTACCATAGAGTCAAATTCCGGAAATACATTTGCCTGGGAGCGAAAAGAATAGAACTAGTTCTTCTATAGTAAATATAAAGTGTACAAAATTTCATGATATTATTTGCATTATATTCAAAGATATTGAAAAATATCAAGGTTGTCTGAAACTTTGGTCTATAAATCGGATCGGATGCTACACAGATTTTGCTCATTTTCAATACATTACGGTGACACAAAGAATGTTTGGGAAAATTTCATTGTTTTAAGTCTTTTTTCGAAGAGCTTTCGTGTCTTCAACAGAGGGACGGGCATGACTAGATCACCTTAGAATCTTATAAAGACCCAGAATATATAGACTTTTTGGTTCTCAGACCAATATTTCGATGTGTTACAAGCAAAATAGCAAACTTAATATTGAATTTTTATGGGGGGTGGTGGGTATAAAAATGTTTGTTGGGATGCAAGAACAATTTTAAGTTTGCTACAAGTTCACATTAACAAAACAACCAAACATGTTTGTATTTCAAACGAATTAATCGCAAGACATGTTTGATAAAATTTATCGCTGTATTAATTAAAAACTAAATAAATCCATTTCACAGTGATTTAGGAACATTTTATTTTGGAAAATTATATTTTGGGATAGTATTTGGTAAAGGCATCGTTATGAAATTTAATACAATCAGAGATTTGTAGTTCCATTGTGTCGTATTTAGAATGGGAACTAATCGGTGACCTTCCACAGTTGGCCACACATTTGTATATGTTCCAAAATATCTATCTACCTTACAGAAGATTCACAAATCTTGAAAAATAAAAATTTTTGTTTTAAAATTGGCCATTGCAGATATTTTCAAAATATTCTAAATATGTATATTCTTAAAATTGTTGGAGATTTTTTTTAAATCTGTCAGCCTTAGATAAATATATGTAAATTCGTGATGTAAATTTTATCACGAAATCTTCAACAGTTCACCAGCTACAGACGTATTTCAATAATAAACTGTTTCTAAACCACTGTACATTTTTCATTACAGTGTAAGACAAAAAAAAATGGTTTCACACAAACTTATTCATGGCAAGTTCAATATACTAAATATTTTGACAATTAAGAACTGTATGTATTTGAATCTTCTCCAAAATAGTCTAACAGATATTTTAGTTTACATATTTATGTTTGGATGAGAAACGACATGGCTTAAAATTCATGTCGCATAAATTCCCAGTTTTATTGAGACTAAAAACAGTAAACAGTCTCTATGTGTGATTTCGATTTTATCAGGTATAAACATCAATTCTGTCTTCAGTTGGTATCTTGATTCGAATTTAGTGTTACATTTTACAAATAAGATTTGATTTGAAGACGTGTATTAAGTTAACCAAAAAAATGTTGGGTAAAAATATTTTTTGAAATGTATTAAAAACAATTATATTTTTTAATATTTTCTCCTTCATTGTTATGTCAATCAATGTAAGTAAACATACATACATACATACATACTTATCTCTATGTACATATATTTGGTTGACTTTAGCATTTATAAGTTTATGGCCAGTAAATTCATTTACTATTAAGATGCCACTGCACAACCAACTTGACAAGTTAAAGTTTAATTGCGATTAAGGCGCTTACACTACGACATGCACTTGCATGTATTTAAACATTTATGTAAGTTTGTATTAATATGCGTGTCAGTATGTTAGTGTGACATTAATGCTTTTAAACAATTTACATGTATGTAGGTACATACATATTTATATGTGTATGTTTAAATAAATTATATGGCAAAATCTCTTAACAAAACAAATGTATTGGGTCTATGAATGTTGCCTATTCGTAGTAGAAGTGTCAAAAAGTGGTAAAATAAAGAACAAAAATCTGACAATAGTCGAAAATGACCAATTGAAAACCTAAAAACCTCAACAACTTCAACAATAGAAATTTACTTCAGCTGTCATTTTCATTTGAATTCCTTTGTTTTCTTTAATGCCAATTTACACAAAGCAATTCTTAAAGCTAAGCTGACTACCTTTCAGACATCGTGATGAGGGAAAGATAAAACAGTACACACTTGATTGTACTAGCAATTTATGTTACTCTTTTATTCGTCTTACATACATGCATATACATATGTATACAAATTTGTGTATACTCTCAAATAAAAATACGAGTGATTAAAGCAAGAAGAACTGTGCTGTGTGAACACTGAAGAAATTTAAAGGAAACAATTGTATCAATCTTTTCAGTAAAAATTGCTTCGTGTAAATTGAGACTTATTATACCCACCACCAAAACGATAGGTGGTATATTAAGTTTGTAATTTCGTTTGCAACACATCGAAATATTGGTCGTAGAACCAAAAAATCTATAAATTCTTGATCCTTATTAGATTCTAAGACGATCTAGCCATGTCAGCCCAACCGTTTGTTGAAGGCAATATAAAGTTTCGAAAAAAGTAACATAGAACAATGAAATTTTTACCAAATATTCTTTGTACCATCGAAATGTTTGGAATTCAAAATTGGCAAAATCCGTCCAGTAAGATCCGAGTTATAGACCAAAGTTTCAGACCATCTCGATAATTTCCAAATATTTTTTGTTATTTTTTTAAAATATAATGCAGATAATATCATTAAATTTTATACACTTTATTCTTATCTTTGAGGGATAAGTCCTGCTTAAAATGATAGAAATCAGTTCACGATTTTTTATAGCCCCCATACAAATGTCTTCCCGGAATATGGCTTTATGATACCTAAATATCTATAGCAAAACTGTATTCATAGAAAATTCTGCAAAAATAAGACATAGCCCCATATATAGTCCACTTCTTAGAATTATTTAAATAAGCATAAATCTCTTATATATATCAACAGAAATAGTTCGTACATATATCAAAATCGTCATCCATATTTAACCGTAGACCTCATATAATGTCCACTTAGAAAAATCACAATCATTGAGATGAAATTCTACTAAAATAAAGAGAAATTACGGTAGAATAGTTTATGACGTTCGCCACATAATAGGTGATTTGTTGGGGGGGCATATAAGATTTGGCACAGCCGAATATAAACTCTTACTTGTTCTTTATTATTATTTTTTGTTCCAAAAGCACAGGAACAAATCACATTTTGAAGTAAAATTCTCACGCTATAAATAACTTTCGAGTATTTCGTGCACTATACATATTTTCAAAACATAAAATCTTTTGTACTACATACAATACAAGAAGCAATCGTTCATTTTATTCACTCACTCATTTTGCTGGCTGTCAGCCAATTTGCCCCTTTGGGGTCGAAATGATTTTTAATATTGCTGTTGCCTTATCCATTTAACCAATACACTGTGAAAAATGTCTGTATATTTACATCATTTCAAGACCATGCTATCTTTTGGATCTACACTTATATATTTATGTACATGATGTATGTATATACATATGTATAGAATTTTTTGTTCGTTTTGATGCTATTTTTTCAATATTTTTGATTAGTTAAATATTCCATTCCATTTGAAACCTAGAAATCATGTGAAACCAATTTCAAGACACATGTATAATTCCTGAACATAACTACATGACGCTGCTTCAAAATTCGATTTGGTTCAACTTTCGGTCGATCATGTTAGTTGTTATTATTAGCATTGAATACAAACAGAATTTAGAACAGTAAATATTAATTCATTTTTCAAAGTGTACGAATAAAGAGGCATTTGTGTGACTTGTGTCAGTCCCATTCCACTGACTTTATTTCATGATTCCTTTCATTATATATACGAGTACAGTCAGTATACAGCGAACAGTCATTTCTGTGAAGAACAATATCTTTGAAAGAAATCTATATTTTTAAAATTTATTTATATAAAAATGTTTCGGATAGGCTAACTTTTATTAAACAATTATCTTTTCTTTTTACTGAAAGTTAAAATAGAATAAAATAAGTACCGTCATGAGTAGATCGTACATTAAGCACTTTTTAATGCAATTTTAAATCAAATTAGTAATTATTTTGTAAGTACAGAGTTAGGAAATTATTTAAGGAACAGAATGGGACGTAGCAAAGATTTACCAATTTAATAGTGTTGCATCGAAACAACGGAAAATCTTTCGCAGATATTGCTAAAATTGTCAACAAAAGCCGGTCAACTTTTCAAAAAGTTATTGAAAGAAGTAAAGCTCAATAAGACACCAAAACTGCAAAACTTACCGGTCGACCTCGCTCTCTAATTGATAATTCGTACTCAACGTAATGACCTTGCAAAAGCTTACTTGAACTCTCCGCAATCTTTCTGGAATAATGTAATATTTAGCAATAAGAATTGGGTCAAAATCAAAAGGAAAGGTCTGGAGAACAACAAATAGTGAGCTGCTTCCACGGAACCTTAGTGCTACAGTAAAACACGGGGATTGGTCTATGATGTTTTATGGTTGTATTGCAGCTGCAGGACCAGGTAATTTTGTATTCATTGAATGTACAATGAATTGCCGAGACTACTTACAAATTTTAAAGGTCCGTAAACTGCAGACACTAGAAGAAGACTCTTTTAACTGTTTTCTCTCAGGTTCTTATTTCTTCTTCCCTCAAAGATTCCATGAAATCAATTGTAATTTAAAATTTTTTTTAAAATAAGAAAACCTTATGTACTGGTAAATAAATTTGCTGTATACTTAATTTTGACTTTGACTGTATATAAGTATATACGAGTATGTGCATATATACATTTTTATTTCTTTATTATTTGGAACGAGTGTTTTACAAGTAGCATGACGAATTACTCAGGAACAAAATAATTAAACATAATGACAGAATTATTGCGGGTTTTCGTGCAAACAATTTATTCTATTCTTTTCGTTTTCTCCATTTTTTCACAATTCAATTCTATTCGGTAATTCCAGTTTGTCCAGTCAAACGAAATGATGAAATAGGAAATTCATCATAAAAAACAAAAGGAACTAAAATGAGTTAAGAAATGAGAAGTAAAGTGAAAAACAGCATTTGTGTACAATCAATAGAACAAGGACATGTTCAATTAGCATGCATGTTGTTAAAATACGAGTACATGCAGTATTGTTATAACTTTTTACTGGACTTTAAAATATGTGGAAAGTATATAAAAACTTTAACTATCTTTTCCACATCATTTTCATTTTTGTGGATCTCCTGGCATAAAAATTAAGACTTTTACAAATTCCGACATTTTAACTGAGAAAAAAATTATTGAATAGTCAATCAACTTCACAACTTAAGATTATATATCCAATATACCCTCCCCCCCCCCCCCCCCTCCCACTATGGTGGTGTAGGGTATAAAAATGCCCTAATGTACATACATAGATACTCAGTTTATTTTTTTGTTGACTTTTCCTTTGAAAGCAAGTATTTTGCGCTGTGAACCTGCGTGATTACAGTTAATTTATCACTCTACATTTGTACGCACTTGCTGCCATTTCAGCGGCCGTGAATAATCTTTTATTATAGTTTCAATTAACATTTAATGAAAATATCAAAATATAAGTTATGTAACTAACCTGATAAATAAATTTTTTTTACTCCTTGTTGCTACGCAAAACGTAAATTGAAATTTTGGAAAGAGGGAAGAAAATAAAATTGTTGCTATGATGAAAGAAAAATTCATTCAACACTTTTCCTTTCATTGATAGTTGCTTCTTGCATGGTGTAAAGAGTAAATTTGCAATTTGCTCTCTTCTTTTTTTTTAAATTGCAAGTGCTGTTATAATTGCACGATCACGTGAATGAAAAGAAATAAAAAAACATTCAATTCATATTCTTTCTTTTCATTTACTACTAGAGTAAAGCGTCATTTAGCCGACTGTAACGGAATGTAATGTAATGACGTAAAAATGTAAGGAAATTCTATTTCTTACAGATTCATACATTACGGTGTTGCGTTACCTTTACATCTCCATAACCATTTGCATTACTTTACGCATAACAATATCCATCAGCTGTTTCTTACTGTTGCAGTTACATTCCGTTACAGTCGGCTAACTGAGGCTTAATAAATCTTCCTATTTTATCAGTCAGTTGGTTTTTTGACCTCAGAAGAGTTGGTTATGTGAAGTTCTTAAATGAAAATGTAACCAAATTCCAATTGTTAAATAATTAAAGAAAAAAAAATGTGGAAAAAAGAGTTTTCAAATTGAATTTATTACTATTTAAAAAAAAAAGAAAGAAAGAAAAAAAGAATAAAATTTCACATAATGGAAACTAAGTAAAATAAAACTTTTTCATGAAATTATAAAAATAAAATTATTATTATTAAGTAATCAAAAACTATAAATACGATTTAAAATTGTATTAATTACCATTTTTAAAAGAAGAATAAAATTTCCCATAGTGAAAATTAATTATAATAATACTTTTCTATAAAATTATAAAATTTAAATAATGTGGTGATTCAACCCAGGCTCGATCCCCAAGCTCAGTCAAGAAAATTATCAATAAAAATTTTAATAAAAAATTTCATGTTGTAAAATAATTCCTACCTTCAGTTAATTTAATGAAAATTAAATTTAATGAACTCATGCCTAACTAAATAAATATATCAAAAATTAACAGTTCAACTATAACAATTACCCTCAAACTAAAGCTACGGCACAAGCCCTAATGTTTGCATTTGTACTTAACCCTCCGATGAGAGTTGCCTTTTCAAACTGAAATTACTCCTACTTCGGCCAGTACAACCCACCCCCCAAAGTTACCCTGTATTCCTAGAGTATTTTGTTGCGCATCTTTTGGAAAAAAATCAAGCCGATCGGATCATTACTTTAGGAGTTATTGAGGTTTTAGTGAGAATAGTAGGCGGACGTGTGAATAGGTTACGGACCTATGAACCTTGTACTGAGTTTCACTAATAAATGCATGTTTTTGGGCATCATTATAATTTTTTTATTGTTTCAACACATAATTTACTTGTTCTGGACACAAAGACCTAAACTCAAAGACATTAGGGATGATGATAAAAACAAAAAATTCGAAGACATGAACTTTATTGCTTTCAAGGAAAGGCACACTATTCTAATTTTACACTACTAGCAATAAACCAGTTCTTAGAATTTTTTGTTTTTATCATCATCCCTAATATCTTTGAGTTAAAAAAATTGAAAAAATTATTTTTGTATGTAGAATTTAGTTATAAACAATAAAAACAAAAAAAATTAAAAAAAAAATTTTTTATATGAAAAAAAAAATGATTTACAAAAAAGGTCCGTAGGGACCTTTTCACACGGCTGTGAAGATCAGAACTGTCACTCATCGGAGGGTTAAATAAATAAATAAAAACAAACATAATAAATAAAATGTATTCAGGTTTTCAAGGCAAAGTCTTGACGAAAGAATACGAACTGAAGAAAAAGGAGACAACATGTAAATAAATTGAAAAAAAAAAAATGATAATTACAGCAAATTTCGAACCACCAGTATCACTGGTTAAAGATTGATATTTGACTGTTGGCTAGCAGGCACCGCAGTGGTGCAGAGGTTAGAACGCAAAGAATTCTGATGAGAGAATGTGGTGATTCTCGAAACATATAAATTCAACCGAGGTTTGATCCCCAGCTCAGTCAAGAACAGCAAATTTCGAACCACCAGTATCACTGGTTAAAGATTGTTTTTGACTGTTGGCTAGCAGGCACCGCAGTGGTGCAGAGGTTAGAACGCAAAGAATTCTGATGAGAGAATGTGGTGAATCTCGAAACATATAAATTCAACCGAGGTTTGATCCCCAGCTCAGTCAAGAACAGCAAATTTCGAACCACCAGTATCACTGGTTAAAGATTGTTTTTGACTGTTGGCTAGCAGGCACCGCAGTGGTGCAGAGGTGTGAACGCAAAGAATTCTGATGAGAGAATGTGGTGATTCTCGAAACATGTAAATTCAATCCAGGTTTGATCCCCAGCTCAGTCAAGAACAGCAAATTTCGAACCACCAGTATCACTGTTTAAAGATTGTTTTTGACTGTTGGCTAGCAGGCACCGCAGTGGTGCAGAGATTAGAATGAAAAGAATTCTGATGAGAGAATGTGGTGATTCTCGAAACATGTAAATTCAACCCAGATTCGATCCCCAGCTCAGTCAAGAACAGCAAATTTCGAACCACCAGTATCACTGGTTAAAGATTGTTTTTGACTGTTGGCTAGCAGGCACCGCAGTGGTGCAGAGGTTAGAACGCAAAGAATTCTGATGAGAGAATGTGGTGAATCTCGAAACATATAAATTCAACCGAGGTTTGATCCCCAGCTCAGTCAAGAACAGCAAATTTCGAACCACCAGTATCACTGGTTAAAGATTGTTTTTGACTGTTGGCTAGCAGGCACCGCAGTGGTGCAGAGGTGTGAACGCAAAGAATTCTGATGAGAGAATGTGGTGATTCTCGAAACATGTAAATTCAATCCAGGTTCGATCCCCAGCTCAGTCAAGAACAGCAAATTTCGAACCACCAGTATCACTGGTTAAAGCTTGTTTTTAACTGTTGGCTAGCAGGCACCGCAGTGGTGCAGAGATTAGAACGAAAAGAATTCTGATGAGAGAATGTGGTGATTCTCGAAACATGTAAATTCAACCCAGATTCGATCCCCAGCTCAGCCAAGAACAGCAAATTTCGAACCACCAGTATCACTGGTTAAAGATTGATTTTTGACTGTTGGCTAGCAGGCACCGCAGTGGTGCAGAGGTGTGAACGCAAAGAATTCTGATGAAAGAATGTGGTGATTCTCGAAACATGTAAATTCAACCCAGGTTCGATCCCCAGCTCAGCCAAGAAAATAAAAAAAATTTAATGAAAAAATTTCATGTTGTAAAACAATTCCTACCTTCAGTTAATTTAATGAAAATTAAATTTAATGAACTCATGCCTAACTAAATAAATATATCAATTTAAATAATTAAAATTAAAATAGTTAAAAATTATAAATAAGAATTAAAATTAAATTACTATTTAAAAAAAAAAGAGAATAAAATTTCACATAGTGAAAATTAATTAAAATAAATATTTTTCATAAAATTATAAAATTCAGACTATTAAATAATTAAAAAGTTAAATATGTAGTTAAAAACTCTAAATAATAAATATGTAAATAAAAGATATAAAATTCACGTTATTATTACCGATTCCTACCATTTTCTACAGGACTGGTCCTTCTATAATAAAAATAAAGTGTGCAAAATTTTATGATATTATTTGCATTATATCTGAAGAAAATAGCAAAATATACCTGAAAAATATTGAGGTAGTCTAGAAACTTTAAATCCTACTGGACCGATTTTGCCCATTTTCAATAAATATTTCCAAACATTTCGGTGGATCAAAGAATGTTTAATAAACATTGTATTGTTCTGTATGTGTTTTCGAAGTGCTATTGTGCCTTCAACAGACGGACCGACGGACGGACATGGCTGGATCGTCTTAGAATCTTATAAGGATAAATAGACTTTTTGGTTCTACGACCATTATTTCGATGTGTTACAAACGGAATGCCAAATGTAATATACCCTCGATATTTTTGGTGGTGGGTATTAAAATAACAAGACTTGGTAAAAATGTTGGTATATTAGTGTATATAACTTTTGGCTCTGTGATAATTTTTACGCAATTATTTTTTTTTTTTTTACTACAAAAAACGACTTCCTACAAACAAATGACTTCCCGGAATGTGGCTCTCTCTGGGACCGTCCTTGTTGGATTCCGAGTTTCAAACTTAAACTCGACAACACTTCCTCTCTAGGAATGTGAAATTTTATTACAATCAGACTAACCGTTTTTAAATTACAGATTTGTTTCCAACTTTATATATCTAGTACACGCATTTATAACGTTTGAGTTACCCTGGTCATAAAAGTAGAGACTCGTTTTTAATACACAGTCACAATTAACTTACAGCCGTAAGAATATTTGTTTAACTTACCCATTTATCGTCTTTTCAACTAAGTATGTGTATGCATATTTAAACGTTTATGAATAATGCGGACAATTTATTTCATGAATAATTGGTAAATATTTTTACACTACATTAATACATCCGGCAAACAAATTGTGCAGAAACCACCCTTGGAAACAGGTTTAATGTTTTATGTTGAGGATATAAAAACTTCAGCAAACCTGCCCCTGTCTTTGTCTCTGTTGTCCTGTGGTTCCGTCCAACTTTAATCGATAGAAAACTTTTCATATGCTGTTAGTAGCCTTTAAAAAACTTTTATATTTATTTTACACTAAAATATGTCTACACATTTTAAATTTATTTTTGTAATAAACTAAGGAGCCAACCAGCCAAAGGTGATAGGAACACCAACACCTGGAGTCCATGGAGAACTCAGGTTAATAAATATAATTATGTACAATTATTACTTTGTAAACCACACCGACAACAACAAAAACATCAACATTCACAACCAACATCATATCAATGATAATGACGTTGGATTATTTATGATATTTCATCATCATCATGAAGAACACCTTTATCGTCGTCACTATCTAAGAAGGAGAGGTGTTAAATTGTATCGGTTAATTTCCTTCCGCTGTCATCCGGCAAACAGGCGCACAACTAGAGTCTGGGAAATAAGACATAAACTCATCAATTTGCGCTGTTTATCTCTTCTTATACTTTTTATTTAGAACATTTTTTAATAGTCTTCCTATGAATTTTTCAAGCGGATTATCTGTGTTTATATGTATATTTACTTGCTACATATATTTACTTGCGCCATTAGCATTTGAAGCATAGTGAAATGAGCCGCATCAGCACCATGCTAGTGCCAAAGCAGCGCTAAATAATTTCGTTGTTCTTGTTGTCTTCATAATGCTTACAAATTGAAAAGAATTTACGGCAATATTCATTGAATGGCACAAGGGTGGCCGGATTCGTAACAATTTTTAATATCTCCCATATAAGGCCCTTTCCGAAAATAAATTAATGTACATAAATCTCATTGAAATGGTAGATATTGGGATGCATTTCGCAACAAGTAATTTTTTTATCATCACAAATCACACTAATATAGCCTAAGTTAGAATACGACTGGTCACTTATACATAAAGATGTAGATATACTGGGTGCAGGGTTACCAGATGAATTTCAATATCCCGATAAAAAAAAATCGTCGTAGTAGTAGAAATTCAAATTTATATATGTATATGAAAACAAGTAAGAGTTTATATTCGGCTGTACCGAATCGTATATACCCACCACCAGATCAACTACTACTGAGATTTATAAGAGATTTATGCGCATTTAAGTGATTTCCGGAAGTAACCTTTCTATAAGGGCTACGGTCAAATAAGGACCGATCATCTTAAAATTTGGTACGACAATTTAAATGTATATTCTAATTATGCTTGTCAAATTTCTTTTGGTAAGAGATTTATGCGAATTTTAGCGCTTTTCGGAAGTAAACTTTATATTGTGGCTACGGTCAAATATGGACCGATTATTATGAAATCTAGTAAGACATTTTAATTGTATATACGGATTACTTGCGCAGAAATTTGACTTCTTAGTGATTTTTATAAGAGATTTTATTGATTTTCGGAAGAAGGCTTTATATGAGGAATACGGTCAAATATGGACCGATCATCATCGTGTTGAGACGGACGAGTTTTCTATATATATGGACAATTTGTGTTGAATTTAAATGTGATAGCAGTTTTTACTAGGGATTTATGCTCATTTAAGTGATTTTCGGAACAGGTCAAACATGGACCAAACAAAACCAAATTTCGTTTTGCAGTTTCATGATACTTTTTTTTGCTGAATTTTGTATTATTATTTCAATTTCATAGGCATTTATTTATCATTAAGCCATATTTCCGGAAAATATTTGTATGGGGCTGTGAGAAATAATGGACCTATTCTTACTATTTTCCTCATTCTTTCTTTTTTTAAATTAAAAATAACGTCTACAAAATTTCACTGCAATATATTGCAAAAAATTGCAAGAAAAATGTTTAACACGTTGGCTGCCACGTCGCACGTTTTCATGCGACACCCAGATGTTACCCTGAGACCACGTGGCACATTTTCGGTTCCAATATTTAAGAAGTTCGGCCCATGATTTGTCATAGCTGTCATGTAAGGACCATTTCAATCAATATGGAACAGAAGTTTTAATCTAGAAATCATATTAATATCGTTTTACGGCAATTATGCTACTGGATTTTGTAGCTATCTGTTAATAATAGCTCCTGAATTAAGTCCACTTTCGAGCATAACAACCAATCATAGAACTCTTGTAAATAACGTTATTGAGATCAAATTCAACCAAAATAAGCATAAAATACATATGTAGATATCCCATTAGTGGATACTGGATTTAGAAGCTATCAGGACATAATTGATCCGTTTCTGCTATGCCATCCATAAATCTCTTGTAAATAATGTTATTGAGATCACATTCAACCAAAAGAAGCCTCACCTTATATCTTCTAGTCCTAAAACCGGTATATGTTTTTCTATTTCTTATTACGTTTAGGTGGAGGGTATTTAAGATTCGGCACAGCCGAATATTGCACTGTAACTTGTTTTGAATAAAATTTATTAAAAATGTCTATTATAATTTCCACTAAAAAAAATACATTAACATAATTACAATATTAAAAATATTTATTCAATTAACAATAATTACCATAAAAAATTATTAACAACAAAATTTAACTAAACCAAAATAATTAACAGCAAGAAGAAGCATAAGCATGAATTAATTTGCATTTCTCTTTTGCCTTTTTCGTCGTTGTAACACTTTTAATTACAACACTAAACTCATGTTTGTTGAAAATATTACTTAATCGTTGTTATCAATATGAAAACGTAACCGTAAACGTTTGTTACTGAATTATTTAGAATATATCATACTTATTTTTTTACATTTATATCAAAACAGAAAACAATTACAATAATAATTGAAATTTTAAAAAAAAAACTAATTACGCGAATTTGATTTAACGCGTTTCCAAATAAATATTTCATTCTGTTTTTATGCGATCCAAAAATGTATGTATTTTTACCAGAAAAACGTTGTTTGCACTGGTTTTGGAGAAATTTAAACACATAGTTGGCACCACTAAAAATCGTCTGGTAAGAAAAACAACACTATCGAAACAGGGGATTTCCCTTGTGTATTTCAAATAAATTTAGTTGAAAGTAAGAGTGTAAGAATTCAGTCAAATTTTAGTGTTAAAGACGAAAAGATATTGCATGTATGTACATATGTACTTTTCTAAATGAACTCTCTTTTCTATTGTTTTTTTGTTTAAATAAAATATGTTTGTGTATAAAGCAACATGAATTTGAATTATTTATCTTATTTTACCTGATATTTCATACGTGGAACCAATTCCCTCATTTAATATGGATACTCTATCTTTTTTTATGCGGTTTTTTTTACGCGAGTTTTCGAGGAACGTATCTATTGCGTAAAAACAGAATTAGGTGTAATCAACATTACGATAAATGTTAAAATTTAAATAATTTTATAGTTTTTAGTTTTATATTTCTCTCAGCATTCATATTCAAAATGTATTCTTTTATTAATCTTCTTTTTGGAATTTACATTTCAATGTTTTTTATTCAGATATGTACCCAACAAAGTGTTTCATTTGCGTATCACTAAATTGTATAGCTAGAGTCAAATATTGTTTCATGTATAACTTGCAACATATCTTTATACCCTACACCACCATAGTGGTAGTAGTGGAGGGTACATTGGATTTGTGCTGAGGTTTGTAACGTCCAGAAATATTGGTCCAACACCCACCTTAAATTATACCGATCGACTCAGAATCACTTTTCGAGTAGATTTAACAATGTCCGTCCATCCGTCTGGCTGGCTGGCTGTCCATGTAAAGCTTATGCGCAGAGTACATGTCGCAATTTTGAAAATATTTTGATAAAATTTGGTAAGTGATATTATTTCGGCCCAAGGATGGATGGGATTGAACTGGTGGAAATCGGTCCATTATTTCACCTGGTCCCATACAAATGTCCTCCCGAAATTGAGATTTACCGATCATAAATGTTTGAATTATACAAGTATCCAAACAAATTTCATCACAAATGAGTGGTTAATAAAGCCAAATCACATCTACGAATTTTGTGCAAATCGGTCCATAATTACTTGTAGCTCCCATATAAGGCCCACTTTCGAAAAACACTTTAAACAGAATAACTCTCTCAAAAATGTTGGTATCCAAATAATATTTAACGAAAATATATTTCATATATCTAAAAATAATACGGTACAATTTTATTATGATCGGTCTATAATTAGTCGAAACTCCCATATAAGACCCTCTTAGTAATTCACTTTACCCTCTATAAATCTTTTAAAAGTATTTATATCGATTTAAAGTTTAACACACATAATATTTATATTAACAGACATCATGACACTAAACATATACTAAATATATATACTAAACTGTTTTATACATATACTGGGTGTAGGGTATTATAAGGTCGGGCTTGACCGACTATACTTTCTTACTTGTAATTTTTGTAATAATTTACTACATTTTTGAAAACAAATTAAATATAACAAAATGAATTGCTAAGAAATTAAACTCGTTTTCTATATGATGTAATTTGTTAAGGATTATCTAAGCGTGGGATTCTATACAAAATTGAATAGTGCTTATGGAATTATGGCTAGGGTGGGTTTTAATATCACCAGAAAAACCTAATGGAAACACTTATTAGCATTTGATCAATATTTAGTTTTTTTTACCTCAAGATATCATAGTAGGGGTTTTAAATTAATGCTATGTCTATTCCATTTTGTAACGTTCTTAAAGTAGTAATTTCTCTTTTGTTTTCATCGGGATTCTTTATAAAAATATCTGTAATGAAATGAGTTAGGAGCAGATGGGTCACGAACCCCCCAACCGACTGATAGCTAGCTATTACAGGCTCCCATCAACCTTATCTGATCTTCTACTTTACCAAATTTAGGATTTGTTTCTTTATTTTGTATTTCACAATAACTTATTAACTTTTCTAAAACTTCATTGGCACTTTTATGTTTTAATTGAGTACATTATAAATTATGTACGATGATATACGAGTACATAGTATATGTATAAGTATGTGAATGCTCTGAGTTAAATTTCAAGCGATGTTTATAAGAGATTTATGCGCATTTAAGTGATTTTCGGAAGTGAAGTTTATATGGGGCCTACTTTCAAATATGAACTAGTCGACGATAGTGCTGGCAAATTCTACTACTTTCCATTACTCAATAATATTCAATACTTTTCATTTGGGTACTCAATACTACTCGATACTTTTAACGGATTTTTTGAAATTGTAACGCATTATTTTTATCTGCAAATTGAAGTAGTTTTTTTAAAAAATAAAAATAAATCTTCAACTATTATTGGTTTTGTATGTCTTTTATTACTAAATCAAAAATAAATGTAAAGCTAACTTTTAATTCAACGTTAACAACAACTTAAGAAATAATAAAAAAAAAATTGTAGCTTACACATTGTTGTCTTTTTATACAGAGATGTATTTTTATGCACTATTTTACCCACTCAAAACTTGCATAAAAATACAACTCAGAAAGTATCGGGTAACTACTTTTGAGTATTGAGTATACAAAAAAAGGTTAAATACTCGATACTCGGTACCCATTACTCAATACTTTGCCAGCACTAGTCGACGATTTATGTATATGTACCCATGGTGAAATTAAATACAAGGTGACAGCATTGCTACAACAATTACAACAAGGCAAGAACAACAGGCATTTTTGTTTGTGTAATACTTTCGTTACTGTCAAAAACATCTGGCATAAAATAAAGAAAACAAACATACAAACATGGATAAAAACAGAAAACAATAGTAGTGAAAATTTGTTTATTTTATTTTCTTAAACAATTTCGAAACTCGTGATGATTTTGTTCGGGGCATTTTGATTAATGAGGAAATTCTAGACAGTCGTATCTGTGTTTCCCTCTTGCCACGCGAACAGTATGCTCGAAAGGTGAACAATTGGCTGACTTATCAAATTGTCAGCAATGACATCATAAATCGTTGGACATACCCCTTAGTACCTGATATGGGCATTGTCGAACTGAAACAGATGTATATCTTCCACAAAAATAATATGTATCTATAAAAGCCCTACGTCTAGTTTGGTCAAGGTGTCACTGGGCATTAAAATAGTGTTCAACGTTGACCTTCTTCGCATTTGACCTTCTGTAAATATTTTCCGCATAGAATCAAGCGCTAAAGGAGCTTACATTTTAAATCTTTATTTTCAGATTCCAATTGGCGAATTTTTTCTTGATAATTTGTTGATACTGTATCAAAAATTGAAGGAAAGCAATATTAGAAGCTCTTCAAAAAATAATAAAATAGATAATTTATTAATATACATAATTAATTATATTATTATATAATTTAATTATGTATATATATAAAAGGCACAAAAAAGAAATAAGTACATTCATGAAATTATTGATAATTTTAATCACTTCTCAGTTTGAGATTCTTTTTCTCTCTGAATTTGCCCATGACACTTTGAAGCTGCAGTATTCGAAAATTCTTCCATGGAAAATAAATGTAAGCCATGTGAAGGTTTCTCTGATGGATTAACTTCGGATGACATTCGAAATTCTGTTGGGCGTGATAGCCGTAAAGGCACAACACTATGCATTGTTGTTTTGTTTTGCTGCTACACTATTGGCATAGCGTTGGGCATTAACAAACAACGAATTCCCGCAGATATAATGTCGGAAAGTACCACTTCCAGCTACTCCTTTTTTACGGCATAAGATGCAACAACGCATTTTTCTGCAGCAAAAAAAAAATCATTTTTAAAGAGGAATCTTAACATTTATCTTACAGAAAAAACAAACACTTTTAGTAAAACAACTCAAAAAACAAACACACTATTTAATATAATATAGTTTTTTTTAACACTTTTAAGCTATTTTACGCAGACAAAACGGCGAAAAAACTCAATTTTTCAAAAACAAAATAATTTTGTAACGTTTTTATATAAACTTTGACTATTTGTAAACAACTTTTTGACATTTTCAATTTCACCATGAACAGAGCAAAAAATAATCAGCTGGCGCTATGCTGTCACCTTGTATTTAATTTCACCATGTATGTACCTATAAATGGATTCTTTATGTTGATTTATCGATTTATAAGAGATTTATAAATCGATTTATAAGAGATTCTCGTTGCACGAAACTTATTTTTGCTAAATTTCGTATGGGTACTGCCTAAAGTCATAAAAGGCTATGTATGGGGGCTACGTGCAGTCGTGGACCGAATCTTACCATTTCGACATAACTACAAGTTATATTTATTGTTATTTATTTATAAAATTCTTTTATTCGAAGTTGCCTTCTAGTTAAATATAAAAATTTAATTTGAAATTTATTTTTGTATACTTCATTATATGTTCTACATTAGCTTTCCGTTGGAAAGCATAAATGTAAAATCATACAGAAATATACAAAGAGACACTAGCAAAATGTAACGTTTTCTGGCCTGCTAAAGCCGTCATCAGCATTCTTTGTGTCTAATACTGTTTATTTTGAAATTTTTATATTTAACTTTTCTAATATACTAAATGAGAATTTGTTCCTCTTACGAGTAAAAAATTGTTATATAAAATTCTTTTATTCGAAGTTGCCTTCTAGTTAAATATAAAAATTTAATTTGAAATTTATTTTTGTATACTTCATTATATGTTCTACATTAGCTTTCCGTTGGAAAGCATAAATGTAAAATCATACAGAAATATACAAAGAGACACTAGCAAAATGTAACGTTTTGTAGAACATATAATGAAGTATACAAAAATAAATTTCAAATTAAATTTTTATATTTAACTAGAAGGCAACTTCGAATAAAAGAATTTTATATAACAATTTTTTACTCGTAAGAGGAACAAATTCTCATTTAGTTATTTATTTATTTACAAATTTATTATAATTAAAATTACAATAAATTAAAAGCTAAAAGCAACAATGGCTATCGGCTAATTAATTTCCCAATGGTGGAATGAAGTGATCAATATTTAGATTTAGTTGTGCAATGAAGTTTTTTTAAGAATTCAAATACTTTGTTAATATTATTATAAGTTGGAATTTTAAGCAAGTCAACGATGTTAGAAGATAGTCGTTCTATAATGAAAATAAATTGTGCAAAATTTAATGATCTAATCTGCCTTATATTTGAAGAAAATTGCAAAAATATCTGAAAATTACCGAGGTAGTCTGAAACTTTGGTCAATAACTCCGACTCTATTCGGCCGATTTGGTCCATTTTCAATACCAAACTTATCGGTGGAACAAAGAATGTTTGGTAAAAATTTAATTTGTCTATGTCTTTTTTTTTTGGAGCTCTATCGTGCCTTCAAGAGACGGACAGGCATAGCTAGATCGTCTTAGAATATTAATGAGACCCAGAATATATAGATTTTTTGCTTCTACGACCATTACTTCGATGTGTTACAAACGGAATGACAAATGTAATATACCTCCATCTTTTTGGTGGTGGGTATAAAAATGAAAATAACGATTGTACGCCAATTTGGGATTTTAGTTCCTCAAATGTAGACACCTCGCACAAGAGTTTTCGGAAGAGCATAAAACCACTGATCTTCGAAGGCTTCTGGAATGAAATTGCAGAAAAATAAATCCGTTTGGACCTTCAGTTCGTGACGGAGATGGTTGGCCATAGAGCTGTAATGTTAATTAAAATTTTAATAATTTCTTTAATAATTTAATAATATATATACATTGTATGTACTTATAATTCAAATTGAAGGTATTGAAGAAATTCAAGGTAAAACAAGTAATATATGGTCGGTTAAGCCACACTATTTATGGACCGACTATTACAAAATTAGGTGTCATTATTTCTGTATATAAGAAATTTATTTGTGTCGAATTTTATTTGATTACCAACATTTTTAAGAAATTTATGCTCTTTAAAGTGATTTTCGGAAGTGGGTCTTATAAAAATTTAGTGCCATGACTTCAGTGAATATAAATATTATGTGTGTTAAACCTTATCTCGATAAAAGATTTATGGAGGTTAAAGTGAATTAGAAGAGGGTAAGACCCTGGGAGTTTTGACTATTTATGAACTGTCTATTATAAAATTAGGTGTCATTCTATTTGTACATAAGAAACTAAATTTTGTTAAATTTCATTCGGATAACAACATTTTTAAGAGATCTATGGTCCTTAAAGTGATTTCGGGAAGTGGGCCTTATATGGAAGCTACGACTAATTATGGACCGATCGACATAAAATTCTTTAATATCATATTATATGTATAAGTACGAAAGATATCGATGTTCAATATTATTTGGATACCAACATTTTTCAAAGAGCTATGCTCCTTTAAGTGATTTTCGGAAGTAGGCCTTATATGGGAGCTACGACTAATTATGGACCGATCGTCATGAAATTCTACCATATTATATTTCTATATACGAAACATATTTGTGTTTAATATTACTTCGATACCGACATTTTTAAAAGAGTTATGCTCCTTTAAGTGATTTTCGGAAGTGGGCCTTATATGGGAGCTACGACTAATTATGGACCGATCGTCATAAAATTCTACCATATTGTATGTATATATACAAGACATATTTGTGTTCAATAGTATTTGGATACCAACATTTTTAAGAGTTATGCTCTTTAAAACAATTTTCGGAAGTAGGCTTTATATGGGAGCTACGACTTATTATGGACCGATCTTCTCGAAATTTTTAGATGTGATTTAGCTTTATTTACTACTCATTTTTTGTGAAATTTGTTTGCATACTTGCATAATTGAAATATTTATGATCGGTAAACCCCAATTTCGGGAGGACATTTGTATGGGGGCAGGTGAAATAATGGAGCAACTGCTTTCATCTGTTAAAAGAAATGCAACACTGCATTTAGTAGATTTTTGTTGACGAAAAACACATCTCGTTTGTTTTCTTTTTTTTTGAGATTTTTTTTGGTCAAAATGGACACAATTAGCAAAGAAAATAAGGTAAAATTATTATTATTGTTAGAAAAAATATGTATTTATTGCTTTGTGTATTTTAGAGAGACTGAAATTGGTCGCCAGATGAAAAAAACTATATTTAAAAAATTGGTGGCCAAATATATTAACATCATCGACGACAATAAAAAAAATCAATCAGCTGTTCTTTAAATGTATTTGTTAGTTGACATTTAGTTACAGCTTTACCCATAATTAAGTTGTAACTTTTCGTGCTGAAAGTAATCAACTAAAAAGTTTAAACTTAGATATCATTTCTAAATATGCACCATAGACATAATGACACTACATCTTTGGATGATCGGTCAACAACAGGTTATATCTCCCATATAACGCCCATTTCTGAAAAACTGTTTTATACATACATTACATACATCGGGCTTGACCGAGTATACTTTCTTACTTGTTGTACTCTTACAAGAGTTTCAGAATTTACGTTTTTTTTTTGGTTAAAATTAAACATAGTAATATAATAATCATTTTATTAAGCATAAGGTAAGAATTTAGATTTATAATGATTTTCAATATTTCACAGTAGCATCTTCAGGAAAGAAATTTACAAAATTAGCAAATATTTTCAAGAACAATAAAATATTGTCAACAACAATAAAATATTTATTGCGTCTCAATTCTCCATTTATCTTAAATATGTATGTAAGTTGTAATTCATGTTCTTATTATTTTTATTGTTGTTTTTCACATTTTTTTTTAAAGATTATTCTACCCCTGCAGGAGATCGAACTAGTATCAAACTAGTATTGTCCTAGTACAAAAATCACCAGTACTAGTTCCCAACTGTAACCTTCCCTATACCATCTTAATGCTCAAATTAACATTGCAAGTGTTAGGAGTACCATTGGTACTAGATGGACACTATGCGGATACTAGTACTATTGGTACTAAATGAAAATAGTACAATTGATTCTAGGTGGATGCTAGTGGCGTTTCTTCTAGTCGGATACTAGTACAATTAGTTCTGCATTAAGAACTGGTTTACATATAAAAAAGATCCCTAAAATTGTTGGTTTTATTAAACCCAATGAAATTTGTTGAGTCTTTGTCTTCACAAGCAATTTTTGGTTCATCAATTCTTAGTTTATAAAAGGAAATGGACAATTCTTTTTTGTTTTGATTTTCATGCATTTTAATCTCAAGTTTGAAGAAAGGAAGAATTATAATAAAATACAAATTTTTAAACGTGTGTGATAAAAAATGCGATGCGTAAAATAGAATAAAGAGAATAGCTGAAGTAAAAGTTGCATGTTTTGATTAGGATTAATAAAAATAATAATTTTTGTTTGATTTTTAATTATCAAAGCTTAAATTTACTTTAAGTAATTATATAAATATGTATGCGTTTTTTTATTATTAAATTAAAACTGCGGATTGGTCAGAGTTGAGTTTTTGAACTTTTAAATAATGGAATACCATCAACATTGATTTGAAGTCCGACAGAGGAATAATTCTTTAAGACATTTTCGACTTTTTTAAGCAGCTTCTCTATTCCTAAATAGTGGAAACTGCCTGTTGAATTCACTTCGGATTTCAATTTTGTTCGTTTTTCCAAGCAGCCCTTCAAAAGATAGCGGAATATCCAAGCCTTCCTAAGACAAAATTGACAACAAGTTTTCGGCGCAACTTCTTGGTATAAACCATTTCTTCAACTTTTCTTTCAAAGATTGATTTGATAATTCCAAATTTTTCGTCGGTCGGTTATTTCCATCACTTATTTCTTCTTCAGGTCGATTTACAATTTCTTCACAAAATCTAATTTTTTTTGGATGATTTCCATTACACAGGACATACTCTGTTTTTTTGTTTGTTTTGCGCTTACTAATTTATGGCTCTTGGAGCAATAAATATAAATATATAAATATCGATATTAAATGAAAACCATGTTTCAAAAATTTTAAATTACTTTTTAATTTTATTCTATTTTTTTAAATGTCACTTTTTTAACAAACAAGAAAAACGCGGCTTACTTATATAAATGTACAAATAAATAAACTGACATGCAGGTGGCAAAATGTTCTAATAATTTTCAGCGGCGATGATGTTCTTTGTTTCAAATTTGAATTTGTTTAAAAATTGTTGTAACAATTAAAAATAAATGAAATGAAATAATGAAAATGCGAATTAGCAATTCGCGTTAAAACATCATCAAAAAGTAATATGAAATTCTACAAGTCAAATCAATCTACAAATGAACTACTTGAAGTACTAGTACTTTTCTATATACATACATACATATGTGCTATCACCTTTTGAACTAGTGCTTGCTGTACTAGTAATCGTACCAGTAGCTTAAAGACAATTAACGCTTATCCTCCTGCAGGGTATTCAATAAAAATTAAAACAAGTTTGGTGGTATTATATTAAATGACAAAGTTGTACCCAATTCTATGTTGGGGAAAATGCCTAATACGAGTATTTTTGTTATAAACACTTCGAGTATTTAAAAGAAATCAATTTTCTTATGAAACCAAATGAAAGAAGTATTTTATTGGTTCGGTTTCTGAGAGATTTCAACTGTATGTCGTAAATAGACAATCGCTTGAATATTTGAGGTCCTTTTGTGACATTTAAAAGTTGTTTTTCATTAAACATTGTCCAGTTAATACTCTATACGTGACTGCAAAATTTGAATTGTATTCCACATTTGACGACTTACAATGTAATATTTTATCTATGTTTAAGAACAATGTGTGTCTGTCGTTCTTGTCTGACTGGTTGAATTTGTGGTTCGTGTTCCTTCTCTGTCTTTAGTTCTTCATTATACCCTACACCATAACAGTGGGGAGGGTATATTGGATTTGTGCTGGTGTTTGTAACGCCCATCAATACTTGTCCAACACCGACTTAAAAGTATACCGATCGACTTAGAATCACTTCATGAGTCGATTTAACGATGTCCGTCCGTCCACCCGTCCGTCCGTTTGGCAAAAATAAGTTTCATATGTACAGAAATAATGACACCCAATTTTATTATGATCGGTCCATAATTAGTCAAAACTCCCATATAAGAAATCATGACACTAAATTTTTGGATGATCGGTCCATAATAGGTTATATCTTCCATATAGCGCCCATTTTTGAAAAACCTTTTTAACATATACTAGGTGTAGGGTATTATATGGTCGAACTTGACCGACTATACTTTCTTACTTATTTTATTTGCGTATTCGTTGATATTTTCACACATGTACTAGTGGGAACTCACTTTACACATGCAGTCACAGAAACATTTTTTAAAAATTCACATTTTTATGAGTCCATATAAAAAAATAAAAAAAGAACATTTCAAGAAACTTACAACAAGTGCCACTCAAGTACATTTAAATCACACTTAGAGGCCATTTGTGGTAATTTGCGTTCAAATATTTTTTGGGCCAGACGCTAAAGGGGCATTAATCCCTTTTTTATTTAATGGTCTGTCGTCATTTCATTTCAATTCAAATTGTTTCATTTAACAGTTCTACATACCACACTCACACACGCACAAAACACAACTCATACATACAAGATTCATGCCTCACATATAAGTATGAAATACATGCTATTCATTCCGTTACTCTTCTTTGTATCTCCTAAATACAAGTATGTATTTAACTGTAAAAGTACGTACATATATAGGAGGGCAATCTAGAAAGATCTTATAGTTTGTTCCTAACTTTGTTTCTAACAAATAACGTCTATCACTAAATTACCTTTGTCAAATTCTAAGATAAGAACTTTCACTTTCAAATATCACTCGATTTCAAGGATCGTTCCAAATAGAGACTTTAATAGTTTAGATCTAAAACTAAAACTTAAATATAAATGTATGTATAAACTTTTAGCCCCATTTTCACAATGTCTGGTAATTTTTTATCATAACGATATATACAAATTATTTGAATCGACGAAATACCATAAAATGTTTTATTAAGAACGACTTTTCAGACTGTGTTGGTGATTGGGATGACATGGATGGCAGTGTTTGCGCATATTTATGTGCGAATTGGTGAATTTAACGATTTTATGGATTTAAACTAATAAATTTTGAGCAACTGCTAAAGGAGTGTCATAAAAATGATTCGTCTCAGTGGCTAGAATTAAGAATTAACTCGTTGGGTTTTTGATAAAGATTTTTTTATTACAGTTTTACATCAATAAAAACAATTCGTAAATTACACTACATCTTTTCGAGTTGACAATGAGAAAATCTAACGTAAAATTGTGAAATAACAAATTGAAATTCTGAAAAAACAAATTGAAATAGAGAAATTTAAATTAGTATTGAGAAAACAGAAATTGAAATTTAAAACTTGTGTGACACATTAGAAAATGTTTTATTTTTATACAAGTATCATCTACTATAGGTATATTTTATAGAAATTTATTATTTTCCAATTTCAATTTGTCATTTCTCGATGTCAATTTGTTTTTCTGAAATACAAATTGTATTTTCTTAATTTCAACATAAAATGGTGTAGTTAAAGTAAATATTATTTAGTGAGCTTGATGTCTGAGTAACAAAGTTTTAAAATTGTATTTTATATTTCTTTTCAAATAGAGATACATTTACATTGTACTGAAAATATTCAAAATGTAATACGAACATAATTATTCTAAATGCAAATAAGATTAATAAGATTGATTACGATTCTAGGAGAAATATAAATAATAAAGGTTTTACTAATAAATTACAAAAAGTAAATAGTGATATTGTTTTTTAATATAGATACCGAGAAAATACACCATTTCAAGTAGAAAAAATACAATTTGTAATTGAGAGAAAGAAATTGATATTGAGAAACCCAAATTAATTTTGAGATCATACAAATTTTCAATTCAGAAAAGCAAATTGATATTGAGAAAAACCAATTGAAATTAAGTAATGTAAATTAATATTGAGAAAATTAAAAATTGGAATTGAGAAATAATAAATTTCTATTAAATTTGTGTTTCATGCTTGTATTATCTATTTTATTCAAAATAAATTCGCAATTACAATTTATATTTTCTCACTTTCAATTTGTACCTAAGTTATAATGCTATCAATTTATAAATTATTTATATTTTACATTTAAACATCTATGTATGTAAATATGTGTAAATGAAATAGTTTTTAAATATTTAATTCATTATAATTTTATTTGCATTTGTAACTAAATGGAAAGATTTATATCACAACAAAAATAAGTTTTATAAATAAAAAAAATATCTTAAAGACAAAGAAAAAAGTAGCTCCCTTCTAAAATATATGTACCTACATGTACATACAGTGGGTCACATTCAAAGTTGGGCAAAATGATTTTAAAAATTTACTTTCAATGAACACTTGTGGACTATATCTATGAGCACTTTAAAAATCTACATTTTCTTTTCACGGACGAAAGCAAATTCAATTTATTTGGTTCCGATGGCCGGCGTTATGTGTGGCGCAAACCTAATAAGGAGTTTTGCCCTAAAAATACTAGGAAAACTGTAAAGCACAAAAATCTTCATTTTATAGAAGGCATACTGAATACAAACATGTATCTTGATATTTTGAAGGCAAATGTTAAACAAAGTGCTCATAAATTGGGGATTGCCAATAACTTTAAAGTTTACCAGGACAATGACCCGAAGAAAACATCGCTGAACTGGTTGTTGTGTAATTGTCGTAAAGTCCTCAAAACACCTGCGCAGTCCAGACCTTAACGTAATTGAGCATTTTCGGGATGAGCTCGGACGTCGGATGCAAAATAGATTAGATACCAGTGAAGACCAGCTCAGAGCTGCGTTACTGGAAGAATTGAACAAATAAGTCCTGATGTGTACAAAAAACTGGTCGAACCGACTCCAAGAATCAAAAATGAATGATACACAACAAAATACTAAATACCTTGTAAATAATTGAGTTTAATGACCTGACCGACTTTCAGTGTGATCATGCTATTATGGTTTTTTTAACTAAATATTTTGTTTTAACTAAATATTTATATTTATTTGTTTTTGTGTTTAATAATAAATAATTTCTTTAACTTTGAAAAAAAAAATTAAAAAATCTTAAGCTCTCTTTTTTCAAATACGGCTTAATATTTTACAAACAGTTTGCCCGACTTTCAATGTGAGCCACTGTATGTATCTTAAATACAATTTAAATACAAATTATTTCCATATTCATGAAATAATAAAATCAAAATTTTTGTAGTCTAGTATAAAACGACTGTCAGTTAATTAATTTTAATATAACAACAAATTAAGCTCATGAATTTATAAACTATTTAACTATGCACCTTCTTTCATGATTTATTTACTATTTCTTAAAAATACAAAACTTTAACCATAACAATTTCTCAACTGCTGCTTTTGATAAAGAATGTACACAAATAAGTTTTGCTAATTAAATCAAACATTTCATTTTATTTTAAATAATTATGTATCATTAAGAGTAAAAACGTTAATTACTTTAACAAATATTCAGATTTTACACAATAGGAATATTCATAATACGGTAAAAAGATTACAATTGTTGGGATGAATTTCCTTCCTATGATGGAACATAATCTTCTAATAAAATATATCTTAAATTATAAGATAAGATTTCTATGTTGTTAAATCATTTCTAAATATTTTGTGTCAAAGTTTAGCTAGATCTAATTTAAAACACCTTTATGAACCGACTATCTCCAATAGATTTTATACCACCAAAATCTGCGTGAAAGTGAATGTAATATTTTATGAATAATCTAAGAAAAAACTTTCATAAAAATCATAAAAATCTTTATACATACATATGTATCTCAAATGAGGAAAAAACTTTCTTTAATGCAAAGTTCAAGTGGTTATTTTTTTTCAATGATGTTTCCAAAAATATTTGGGTCGGTCTAAACTTTATCAAGTTGCAATTTGGAAAATTCAAATTAATATTGGGAAAAAACTAATTTAAATTAAAAAATCAAAATTATAATAAAATATAACAAGTAAGAAAGTATAGTCGGTCAAGCACGACCATATAATACCCTACACCCAGTATATTTATAAAACAGTTTTTCAGAAATGGGCGTTATATAGGAGTATAACCTATTGTGGACCGATCATCCAAAAATTTAGTGTCATGATATCTTTGAATATAAATATTATATGTGTTAAACTTTAGCACGATATAAATACTTTTAAAAGATTTATGAAGCTTAAATTGAATTACGGAGAAGGTCTTATATGGGAGTTTCGAATAATTATGGACCGATCATAATAAAATTCTACCGTATTATTTGTATACCTATGAAATATATTTGGGTTCCATATTATTTGGATACCAACTTTTTTGAAAGAGTTATGCTCTTTAAAGTCATTTTCGGAAGTGGGCCTTATATGGGAGCTACTTCTAATTATGGACCGATCACAATGAAATTATATCGTATTGTTTGTATACATATAAGATTAATTTGCGTTCAATATTATTTGGATACCAACATTTTTGAGAGAGTTGTGCTCTTTAAAGTGATTTTCGGAAATGGGCCTTATATGGGAGCTACGACTAATTATGGACCGATCTGCACAAAATTTGTCACTCATTTGTTTTGAAATTTGTTTGGATACTTGCATAATTAAAACATTTATGATCGGTAAACCCCAATTTCGGGAGGACATTTGTATGGGGGACAGGTGAAATAATGGACCGATTTCCACCAGTTTCAATCCCATCCATCCTTGAGGCGAACAAATTTCACGTAAAATTTTATCGAAATATCTTCAAAATTGCGACCTGTACTCTGCGCACAAGCTTACATGGACAGCCAGCCAGCCAGACGGACGGACGGACATCGTTAAATCGACTCAGAAAGTGATTTTGAGTCGATCGGTATACTTTAAGGTGGATGTTGGAGCAATATTTCTGGGCGTTATAAACATCAGCACAAATCCACTATGGTGGTGTAGGGAATAAAAATATAAAAAAAATATTATTGATATATTAAAAATTTGCATGACTTCTGTTAAATTTGGTTTTTTAAAATATACCTAATACGTGTATTATTTCTCAATATCAATGTACATTCGCTTTCTCCGGCCAAAGGACGATTAGTACAGAAATGGGTCCAATATTTATTCAAGGTCCCATAAATGTCCTCCCAAAAAAGGATTTTATCGTTCATAAATGTTTGATGTATACACACAAAATTGCACCATAAATAAGTACATATATATAACTTAATTTGTTCAGATCAGATTGCAAATAATATAAGCAGTAAAGCCATGCTACTATATTTTGGGACAATCGATCATTAGCTCTAATATAGCGCCCATTGTAAGTAAGATATTATATGATTGGTATGACAACGTGAACATGTTGTTTGGGGATAGCCTTTACAATTCATACATTTTTTCAATACGCTAGATGCAGACAGAATACTTACAACCAAAGACAATAAATCATCAGTAATTAAAAGCGAAACTGAAAACTTGCAAAACTTTTAAGGATTTGTGTAAAAAGTTTATCAACGTCTTGAAAGTTATGACGATGATGAATCCTAACACTTGTACATACACTGAAACAAACACACTCTTAACCAAAGCAAAGATGTGTGTATACATATACTAACTACATATTTAACACACAAACTCAAGTAGTTACCTTTGCTTGTATCTATGTATGAATGTTTATATGTACTCGTATGCTCGAGCTTGTTAAACTTTAGAATAACATTTTTAATGGCCACTTTTTATGTGATATATATATGTACATATGTATATAGACGAATAGGACAGACAACGCATTAATCAAGAGAAGAATATGCAAGTTCATTGGGAAAACTCTATTTATATAAAGTTTACAAAATTCATCAAAATTTTATTTTTTTTATATTTCGTATCAAGTGAAAGATCCGATGTATATATTAACAAAAAACCTAAAAAGTTTAAAATCTTTATCTCAAATTAGTAACATATAAAGCGATTATGAAGAAACTGTGTTGTTTTTCTAGCTTAAACGTTAATCAAAAAAGTAATCCTTAGGTGGTACTAAATATCTGCAAGTTTTTCTTTAGCCATCCTAATGAATGTATGCATATAAAAAAAATAATATCTGTACATTAAAATAATCGTATATATCTCTCTCTATCTCTCTATAACACTATTACAATGACTCGCGAGCAAACATATTCATACACATTTTATTCGATTGTGTTAGTGTATTACAGTAACAAGGTGGGTGTTTCTTAAAGTCATAAATAAAAATGACATTCATTCATCTTGAAGTAGTTGAGAAGAATGGAAAAAATAAGTAATAAATGTTCGACAGCCATGACCTACTGTATAATGTCCTACACTTAATGCGATAATACAGTAATCAATAAGAATATAATAAAATGAATCAATTTATAAAAATATACTGCCTTTATATTGATCTAATCATGCCTTAATTTTTTATTTAAGTGCTTATCATAACAATATCGAAAAAATACAAGCCAATTTTTACCAAATCGTATACACAGGCCATATATTCGCATTCACACAGAAGATTCGACGGGACCGAAACTATAGAAGTTAATAAACAAATTTTATCTAATATACATGTAATCGTACATTTATAAATTAATACAAAAAGAGTAGAATAAAAGTATGAATAGTGTGACCACCTCAATTTTGAGCGAAACCGGGACATTTTTCGAAAAAAGTACTAAAATCCGGAACATTCAAACTTAAAACCGGGCCATTTTTTGTGGGGAAAAAACTTTATTATTCAAGTTAAATTTAGACAATTATAATGTTATAAGTAATTTGAATCTAATTTTTTGTCGCTTTTTCTTTAAAATCGTATTTATCCTGTGATGAAATTTGCTTCAGCAATGTTGGGGATTCTTTCAAAAAATTGTAAAATTCAACGCATTCGTATTTTAAATTATATTTGAGAAATAGCATATGTTTCAAAGTATCTAGCTTGAGTTGCGATTTTTCTTTTGTCCATAATTTTGCGATCAACGAAAATATACGCTCTACACTTATACATGTTGCTGGGAAACAAAATATAAATTCAATGATTCGCGCGAAGCGAGTGTACAGTTTATTGTTACTTTCAAAATGTTTGAAACAGTCCACCCAACGTTGATGTGGTTTAGTAGAACATGGCTTAGTAGGAGGATTATTTTTATTCCATTCACTGATTTTCTCTGGGGTAATACATTTCAATAACCAAACTCGTCAAACCATTCTACATTATTGTCTTAAACTTTTAACCAATTCTTTTCAACCATAAATTTGATCGTTGTTTTTACATCTTTCCAATTCGGTGTCAGCAGCGAGTATCTTTCTGTTTAAGTAAAACAATTAAAAAAAAATAAATGCGACCTTTAAATTTGTTGTATTTAAAATTGCAATGACTCTTTTTTGACATGATGTAAGAGCTCTTTATGAGCCCAAAACCCCCTCATAAAAGACCCTTTTCTGACATTATCTACGAGTTCCTTCAGACCCCAAAAAAACTCTCATAAAAGACTCTTTTCTGACATTATCTAAGAGCTCTTTCTGACGGACCATTTTCGAACGTAATAACCCTCTTTTCTGAAGGTTTTCGGAGCAATAATGATTGTTTTTTGGCCTCCTAAAGAGCATGAACGCTCCGGAAAAGACTATTTGCTGGAGATATGCATAGACACATGATTTTAAAATGAATCATTCAAAAGAATTAATTTCCATTAAAATATGAGGCGATTGTGCCAAATTTCAATTAATTAGACTGTTTTGTTGTTCAAGTCCACATATTTTTTATTTAATTAAATTCAAAATAAAAATCCGGGGGATGTTAAATTCACAATATAATCTTCTTGATGGGTCAGCTCGGGCATAATTAGTTCTAACATTTTTGACAGACAGTGACTTGAAATGGCATGAAAATCGTTGGAAAAGTAATATTATTTACAAGAAAATCGGAGCAGATAGTTATTATATTGATCATAAATATTACATTAAGCATAGTTCTTCTACTATATGGAGTTGGTAATTTTATAAATTTAAGTCTATCAATGTATGATGGTATAATATAATAATAAAAACGGGAAGAAGGATTCTACAGAGTAATCTGTGTAACTTTATATTTTTTGAAAACAAATGGGAGCAATAAAGAACAAATTATTATCCACAAAAGTACGAGTATAATGAATATTGCGATAAAGCAGCTGATAAAATAACGCGAAGAGCTGACAAAATTAGGAAAATATATGACGTGATCAAATCAATTATCCACAGAAAGTCAAGATGCTAAAACGTCGTATTCTAAATCGTATGTTCTTTTAAAATAATCTCGATAACTGGAAAAAAGAAAATTTTTAAGATTTCGTTATTTTGTTCACTCTATATGTGTATGAATTTTAGTGTTCTTAAACGTGGAAATCACCATATTATAAATACCCAATTTACAGAAGTCGTATACTACCACAATACCACCTCTTTTTATATAATTCAAAGAATATGGGGATAAATGTATTGAATAGCATAGAAATGGTTTTTCAAATTGCATATTAAACAGTGTTATATCTGCATCATTCAGTAAAAATTCGGTTGTCTAATACATACTTTATAATTTTTAATACGTTATTCCGGCCACTTTGAAAAAAACGAGGCGATGTTAGATTAATATTGTTAATCTTATATCACGATTTTGGCAGACACTATGTCGCCGATCTGTCTAAGTAGTTACCATCTCTATCTAAGCTGATGTAGGGCAACTACTATAAGACAAAAAGAAATCCATGAGACAGAAAAACGACGAGAAGCAATTTGCACGAGTATTAGTAAAATGTGCTGTTGCTGACGTTGATACGGCTCACAGTGGGTGATCTAAAAAAAAAGTGGAAATAAATCTGTAACTTCGAAACGAATAGCTCGATTTTAATAAAACTTCCCATGGCTATAGAGGTGTTGATAAGTTTAAGTTTTTAATTTGGGCTTAAACAACCAAGGGGGCCGAGCCACAATGCCCCAAAGTGGGGCACCTCGGGTATACCAAAAATTAAAAATGATGCCAAATTTTTGTTTGCGATTCGATTTGAAAGATTTTTATATATATGGAATGAACTAGACGAGATCTACAAAAAACATTGCTTTATATATATTATCTCTTATAGTTTACGAGTTATTCGCATTTGAAAAGTAAAATTTGCCTACCTTGGTCTGCTATTTTGCTAATAACGGATCCAATTCTTTCCCGATTTTCTTGAAGTGTCTTTTTTTGAATTAACAACAAATTTATTAATAATTCCTGTTATGGCGTTCCATCGATCATCGTTAGTTTCATATTAAAAGAAATGTTGAAGAAATATTGAGCTATTTAGATTGTAGCCGGTACCAAGTCTTTAATTTCAGATTCAATTAAGTTGATCAAATCTTGTGTCGTAATCTTTGTTTCTTTTGTATATTCGAAACATATTGGCCTACAAAAGGCTTTCGATCCAGGAGTTGAATTAATCCATATATCCTCAAAACTAGTTGATGGAGAATCAATAAAAAATATTTTCCCAAAAAAACATTACTCGGTTCTTTAGTTTTTTGTTTATTTACCAAATGTTTCACATGAACTGTATGTTATGAAATCTACCTGTTATATTACCTGGAGTAAAAAAATAGTATTATGTATGAAATATGTTTTAAGGATATCCCAGGTATTTCATATTGTACCTGGGATTCATTGTTAAAAAAGAGTTGCAATCGGTTTATGATTGTACTTATGTATTACATATGTATGTAGGTACCTAACATTGAACTTGTTATGGAAGAAAATAACTTGGTGAAGAAATTTCACTAGAGATGTTAATCATTCGTTCATTACTGTGGCACATGGACAAAATAAGGTAGGCATATTATACATCAATATTTTGGAAATTGTATCTTCTTTTCAAAAATGTTTAAATATATTAAAAATTAAAAACTTCATAGAAGACTTTTTGCAAAAAAAAAGATAATTTTTTTTTTTTTTTGGAAAATTTAAATTTTTAAACTGCTATAGGTTTTTGGTTTATGAATATTTTTTAATTAAATTTTACAATTATATAGACATTTCTTGTCGAAATGCAAAAGTGAAAATTTGGATTTAGATTTGTTATTGAGAATCCCACAATTCTCAAAAAACTTTTCAAAAATCCCAAAATTGGAATTTTTTTGATTTTTGGATCTATTGAAGGCACCAAGCTTGGAGCTATGAAATCCTTTTGCATAATATTGAAAAACAGATTGGGACATACAAAGCAGGTCTTAGTTTTTTGAAAGCAGCTATGCGATTTTAGAATATGTTGTCTAAAGTTGAAATTTTTATCAAAAATAGGTCTACTTCGGAAGCCTCTGGACCACGCAATAATAAAAATTTTGATATTATTTGACTTTTATAATATTTCCCGAAATGTTACCTTTCAGAAAAATATAAACACATTATTTATCTTTTTCTCATTTTCTGTATAATTTAAAATTAATGTAGTTACTTTTTTCGAAAAAAAAAAAAATGGCGGAAAAACGACTTTTTTATTTTTTTTAAGTTTGAATGCACATAACTTTTGACTCAGTAGATATTTTTTAATATCTACACTTCAAGAAAATCGGAAAAGACTTGGATCCGTTATTAGCAAAATAGCAGACCAAGGTAGGCAAAAAAAATAAAATTTTACTTTTCAAATGCGAATAACTCGTAAACTATTTATAAGAGATAATATATGGGTAAAGCAATGTTTTTTGTAGATCTCGTCTAGTAAATTTCATATATATAAAAATATTTCAAATCGGATCGCAAACAAAAATTTGGCATCATTTTTAATTTTTGGTATACCCGAGGTGCCTCACTTTGGGGCATTGTGGCTCGGCCCCCCCTTTGTTGTTCAAGCCCAAATTCAAAACTTAAACTTATCAACTCCTCCTCTATAGCCATGGGAAGTTTTACAGATTTATTTCCACTTTTTTTCAGATCCCCCACTGTGCGGCTGCTTCTACTGATGCATAGTGGGTCAGAATTAAAATATTTTGATAATAATTTCGTCACTACCAGCTGATTCACATACAGTTTTACAAAGATCAAGCTAAGAGGCTTCAAGCATGCACAACTGCTATTTGCAATTGTGTTTGTTGAAAAATCTCAAAGTTCATATTCCCAAAAGGAACAACAATATTCGATACGATGATACGATGATACAACCGCTAAAAGTTTTTCCATTTCTTTTCTTATTATTCTTAGCTCGAGAGCTTAGGATTAACATATTTACTGTCTTTTGCATTCGACCCACTGTGCGTCATTTGAAACTTATTATATTGTAAATTGCATATTGCATAAAATGTAACGCATTGACTAAGTACGTGTAATACGCCCGGAGATGATAGAATTGAAATGGTGTGATAGTAGTGGGGGTGTGGTTCTGCTGCTGGTGGTGGCGCTGTTATAGTTAAATGACAACTTAATGAGCTTCATCAGCAATTGCCATCTTTTGTGTAAGTGTCTCAGGTGTATGGTTACAAAAAAATGCAGCACATCATATTCATGCCTTCACATATTTAATGTACCTATACATATGTAATACGTTATTCGCAAGTATATATGTACATATGTATGTGAATACGAGTACAGTGTGTCGCAAAACTAATTTTCCTACTTCTTTTTAGGAGAAATTTGTTTTTCATTTATACATAAAATTGTAAAAATCAAGTGAAACCCTTAAACTTTCGTAGAATAGAAAAGCCTAAATAATATTAATTTTTATTTAGTTATTGTTGCATATTATTAATTTGCATTATGATTTGAAAGCCACAAAAGTATTTAGCTTTTTTAAATTCCTGTTAATTTTTTTCATTTTCAATGGAATATTTTTATTCGAATTGTTATTAGTAATAATTTGTACCATATTGCTCTCGGTTGTGAAGATCTTTGTGTTGAACATGTCTAAAGGGAAAAAATTTAACATTTTCGAGAAAAATTTTTATTATACATTTATGATTTCTATGGGACTCAGGTCCGAGCATTGAGAATGCGTTGGCAAGTGTTTGGTACTATACAAAAGCTAAATTTTAACATCGGGTCATTATAATGTTAAAAATAACAATATTTCTTTGTAGATACATTTTTCGGCTCTGAAGTTACGATTTTTTTTTTCGAAATGATCCAAGATCCATGGTGGTCCATAACATCATCAGTATATACCAGATTACCAACTCCATTGGCAGAAATGCAGCCCCATGTCACTTTAGAACCGCCATCATAAATAACAATGAATTTTGTACTATTATACTTAAGGCTTAATTTGGCTTCCACTAGATCATACATCGACCACTAGAACCATAAATGTAGCATTTGCTTTCGTCATTAAATATAACATATTGCTGATACGCAAAACAAATGGATTTTTACCTTGCCGGACGACCGTCTATCTCCCAGCATCCTATGGATTTTTTCGTTTACATTGTCTGGTCCGGATACATATAGGTTTAAGTGATTTCCAAGGGCAGTAGTCTTTCCTTCCCTGCATTCAACGATTTCGGACGACTATTTTAAGATGAACAGAGATTGCAAAATGCAAATGCAAATTACTTTTTAATTTGTGATGCAAATTAATTATATACAACAACAACTAAACAAAATAGGACATTGTTACAATTTATTGGAGATTTTCCTAATTTTCACAATGTCTTTTATCAACAAAATTTGTTTTTACAGTTTTATGATAGAATGAAAAAAATTTGTTAATGAGTAGGTAACAAAGTGTTTGACACACTGTACATATGCATATTCATAAATACATACATAAATGCATACGTATGTACTAATTTACATTCATACCCTACAGCGGAATGTGGCTAATTTAAGATTTGCAAACCTTAAAGCCAAATAGAATTTCAAATGAGCAATTATGTTACTATAAAGATCATTATTTAATAATTGTATAATCGTAATGAGAAAATATTAAGAGAAATGAAAGAGATTATGTGATTAAAACATTTAACAAATATTTGTATTAAATATTTGCTAGTGTGACATGATTACAATCATACCAAATAGCCTCAGTTTAGTTTGTTGTTTCTGAGTGTACTTTTATATCCTACACCACAATAGATTTAGAATCACTTCCTGAATCGATTTAACGATGTACATCCGTCCGTCCGCCCATCTGGCTGGCTGACTGTCTATATAAAGCTTGTGCGCAGAGTACAGGTCGCAATTTTGAATATATTTTAATAACATTTGATATGTGATATTTTTTCGGTCCATGGACGGTTGTGATTGAAATCGGTACATTATTTCACTTGGCCCCTATACAAATGTCCTCCCGAAATAAGAGTTTAACGATCATTAATGTTTGAATTATGAAAGTATACAAACAAATTTCACCACAAATGAGTAATAAATGAACCGATCATAATAGGCAATATCTCCCATATAGCGCCCATTTCTGAAAAACTATATAATTTATATAATGGGTGTAGGGTATTATATGGTCGGGCTTGACCGACTATACTTTCTTACTTGTTAAACAAATTATTTAGTGCTTGCAATGCACATTATGAGATTTAAAAGTCAATAAGTCTTAGTTTAAAACAAATATTTAAAAAAAAATTGGATACTTTAAGAATTAAAGCTATTTGTACATAATTACAAATGTATCACCAAAAATTTGGCATTAAAAATCTCAGCACGTAAGAGTATAAAATTCGTGGCCCATGTGGTATATGTATAACGAGTTTTGATTTTCCAACTTAAGAGCATAAGTAAAAAGTTAAAGCATTAAAATTGGGTGGAAATTCATCTGAAGAAAACATTAAATCTTGTACATAAGTATGTAAAATGTATTTTTTTAATCCAATTAAAATGTCACTTCTTGGAGACATTTTTGAGTTTAATTCAATTCCAAGTCACAATAATATAATTTGTGTATGCCTGTGTTTGTGTTTACACACACGTACTATGTACGTAATTTCAATGACAGTCAATAATAGTGGTATTGTGGAATTGTTGTTGCATTTATGTAAATTATATCGTATCATTCTCTTATTTTTGCATCGAAACCAGACAAATAATAATAAGTGAAAAATTATAAATAACTGGTTGACCAAAATGAAAATGATAAAACATTAAACTGCTTCTTAAATTGAATCCTCCAAAAATCAATAATTGTTCTACGGTCAACGTTCACATGTCGGACTTTTTATATAAAGTTTCCTGCTTGCCATCGTAATATATTTACTGATATTTCAAAAATATTAAAGCCGACGAAAATTACATTACATTTTTTTTTCTAATTACTAGGTTCAAAACTCTCAACAAAGAGAGCCTAGTAAAATTATTTGTTAAAGATATTTTTCTTTTCGAAACAGTAACTGTCTACAAACAATGTGTATATTCGTACATAACTATATTTTTCACCCATTCATATTATTATTTCGCCACCCTAATACATGGTTATCAATAGCACGTATAAGACTAATTAATTAATTCCGATGCTGGTATGCAAAATTATTTCTCTTATAAAATAAAGTCCCATTGAACATTTATTGTCGAAGGATAATAAGTATGTATCTTTTTAACTAAATTTCCATTTGCAAAACAACAAAATCATAGTGATCCGATCCCATATTGCGACTGGTCATGAATAAGATTCATGCGAAGAGTAGAGCTCGAATTTTGAAGATATTTCCATGAAATTTGGTCATGACATTTTTTCGGCCCAAGGACGATTGTGATTGAAATTGGTTGAAATCGGTACAATATTTCGCCTAGCCCCCATACAAATATCCTCCCGAAATAGGGGTTTATCGGTCAATAATGTTTGATTTATGTACATAGTCAAACAAATTTTGCTAAAAGCGTAATCATATCTACAAATTTTGTGTAGATCGGTCCATAATTGACCATAGCTTCTATATTAGGCCCACTTCCGAAAATCAGTTTAACGAACATAAATCTCTTAAAAATTTTGGTATTGAAATAAAATTCAAAACAAATAATGTCTTCCGATTTGGATGAAACTTGCCCAAAGGTTAGTACTATTGGATAGTAGTGCAGAAACAAATTTTTAGCTCTATCAGTCAAGAAGTGCCGGTGTTTTTTGGTCATACGGGGTTTTTTAAAATGAGTGTAACTTTTCACCTATTGGCCCTAGAAAAAATTGTCTAAAGGACTTTAGATAGCTATTTCTTCCACAAAAAATTTTTTTTAATTTAAAAGAAAAAATTTTTTAATTTGTTTTTTAAAATCATTTTTTTTTTAATTTTTTTTTAATGGGCCCTTTTTCCTCCAAATAAAGCTTATACAATATTCTTTAAGGCCTTTATAATCGCTTCATGGGATGCGAGTGGGATATCTATCAAAAAAATTATTTTTTAACTCAAAAATAAGATTTTTCAATATTTGGCACATGTATCATTTTCATTTTCCCTATTTTTTTTTCAAAATGGAGTTTTTTTATTTTTCCTCAAAAGAAACTTTAGACCATTTCCTTTAAGAGCTTTGTGGTCACTTAATGCGATGCGAGTGTGAGAATTTGCAACTCAAAGAAGAAAGTGTTTCAATTTTTACCATATGCACTATATTCATTTTTTTCCTATTGTATTTTTATAGATACCCCAATTTTTTCTAGGACCAATAGGTGAAAAGTTACACTCATTTATTAAAAAAACCCTGTATTTTTAGATTATACTTTCTTACTTGTTTTACATTATTAAAGAAATTTCTAAGAAGACTTATTAGGGAAAAAATTGTATAGGAAAAAAACTTTATTACTGATGGGACCAGAGTAGAGTTTCCGGGAAATTCCGAAAATTATTTTTAGAGAAAAAATTTAATTGTTTTGTAAAAAAATTTTGCAATGTTTAACTTTGTTAAATTTTAATAATAACTTATAATTAATGCAATATACAACACACAAAGAAAAACCAGCAAGAAGTAAGTTTTTGAACAAAAATTTTTAAACTAAATAACTTAAATTCTATTTTACGAGAGATTAGTATTTTAACTAACAATTAAATAAATTCATATTTGTTAATGTTATCTTATTTTAATTTGTAATTTTTAAATTTTCGTTTATGTATTGGGTGTACAACTTAAAACTGCTGGATTTTATCAAACTTTTACCAAATATTCTTTATTCCACCGAAATTTTACTACCTTACCTCGATATTTTTCAGGTATTTTTGCTATTTTCTTCAATTCAAATACAGATAATATCATGAAATGTTGTACACTGTTTTTATTATTGAAAATGCTAAGAATCGGACCACAATTTCTTATAGCCCCCATACAAATGTCTTCCCGGAATATGGATTAATGGTACATAAATATCTGCAGAAAAGCGCCATCAATACAAAATTCAGCAAAAATAAGTTTCGTTCAACGTGAAATCTCAAAACGATATTTTGTACGCATCGGTCCATTATTTAACATGGCCCCATACAAAGTCCACTTATTACCGTCACCTTAATGCGCATAAATCTCTTATAAAAATCACTATTAAGTTGAAATTCAACATAAATAGTCCATACATATCTGTGGAATTTTGACAAAACAACCAATGTCGAAAAACTGAATTTTACATGTGGACCAAAAAACACTTTTATAGGGTCCCAGAATCGCCCCAGAACATTTAAATACCTTTATTATACAATTTGCATATTTCTTCCAGATACAACTGTTGCCGAGAAAATGTCCAAAAACCGAGATGTGTTGTTTTGTCAAAATAATTTTTGATCGAAAAATCAACCCTTCTCTAGATAAACTCTTTTTTCATACTGAAAAGTAACAAATATTTCGCAACCTTTGTCGGGACTATTGCTTTTATTAAAATGAAATAATAAAAATTCAGTGACATATCTACATATGTTATTTTCTTAAATAGAATTCAGTTTATTTTAAACGAATATTATAAAAAGTTATGCTTTCTATTAGACCAATTACATGTATTTTTAGGTATGAAAAAGAAAAGTTGGAATTAATTGAATTAATAATACAAATAAGATATAGTTTATATACATATTATAATATATTGTAGTTCACATTTATATTAAATTGCTTTAATTTTTATAATTCAGAAGAAATAAAGAATAATTAACTCTACAGCTAATCATATTCGTCAATATCCTAATCATCTTCCAATTGTACTTCACCTTCAACGTGCAAGTTATTGTAAAAATTATGAAACTCTGCCTTTATAAATGGCAGAACGGACTGTAAATCATGTTTTTTATTAGAAGATATTGGCAAAGGAGCAGAATAACATTTATTAAATTCGAAATTTGTTATTTTCCGTCGCCGCTGTGTTATGTCTAGTTCCTTGAAGTCCTCGTCCGGCTGTAAAGATAGCTTGTACTGTAAAATTCGAGACTTAGATTTCTCATATCGCATTCACCGTATTAGCTTCCATTCAAATTTGTCACCTTTATAAAACAACAAATAAAAATTATACTAAAACAACTAAGAAAGTATAGTCGGTCAAGCCCAACCATATAATACCCTACACCCATTATATCAATAAAACAGTTTTTCAGATATGGGCGCTATATGGGAGATATTATCTATTATGTACCGATCATCCAAAAATTTAGTGCCATGACTTGAATATAAATATTATGTGTGTTAAACTTTATCTCGATATAAATACTTTTAAAAGATTTATGTAGGTTAAAGTGAATTACGAATAGGCTCTTATATGGGAGTTTTGACTATTTATGAACTGACTATTATAAAATTAGGTGTCATCCTATTTGTACATAAGAAACTCATTTTTGTTAAATTTTATTCGGATAACAACATTTTTAAGAGATCTATGGTCCTTAAAGTGATTTCGGGAAGTGGACCTTATATGGGAGCTACGACTAGTTATGAACCGATCGTCATAAAATTCTACCATGTTATATGTATATGTACGGTACATACTTGTGTTTAATATAATTTAGATACCAACATTTTTAAAAGAGTTATGCTCTTTAAAGTTATTTTCAGAAGTAGGCTTTATATGGGAGCTACGACCGATCTTCATGAAATTTTTAGATGTGATTTAGCTTCATTTATTACTCATTTTTGGTGAAATTTGTTTGCATACTTGCATAATTGAAAGATTTATGATCGGTAAACCCAATTTCGAGAGGACATTTGTATGGGGGCCAGGTGAAATAATGGACCGATTTCCACCAGTTTCAATCCCATCCATCCTTGGGCCAAAAAAATATCACTTTCCAAATTTTATCAAAATATCTTCAAAATTGCGACCTGTACTCTACGCACAAGCTTTACATAGACAGCCAGCCAGACGGACGGACGGACATCGTTAAATCGACTCAGGAAGTGATTCTAAGCCGATCGGTATATTTTAAGGTGGGTGTTGGACCAATATTTATACAAACATAATAATAAATAAACATAATAAATATACAAACATAAGTAGTGTTACAAGCACCTGATGCATTAGTATTTTTCCACGTGTATTTGTTCTTTAATAGGCTACCGAAGTCAAAGTATTGATCTTGAACCATCTCGATTGCATTGTATTTGTGATTTGTAGTTGCTTTATAGTAGCCCAGTCATGTGAGTGATGTATGGAATTCACACATTTGTTCTTCTTCTTTTTTATTTGGGAATTCCATATGCGTGTGTCCAACAACCAGAAACTTCAAATAAATTAATTCTATAGTATGATGTTCTTCTAAATATCTTCAGTTGAATAAAGGTGCAATTCCTTCGATAAACACACTGTGGCCGTGTAGTGTATTTAATGTCCATAAATCAAGGAGGTTGCGGAGCTTCATGAAATTTTGCACAAATTTATTTTAAATTTTTTAAGAATTTAAATTTTTTTTTTACAAAAATACGTCCACTTTTACGCCCACCTCCCATACAACTTAAATAGAAAATGTGACATAACTTCCATGATTTTAAATATATCAAAATTCCATACAAATTGGCAAACTCTTTGGAGTGACGTAGGTACCTTTAAAACATCTGATAATTGTCGTAATCTTGTATATCTATAATTCTTATAGACAATGTATTCACTTGCGAGAGACACAATGCTCCTCCAGAACTTTGGAACCTTTTTTTTTTGCCTTCCTCTGTGCATTGGAAACAACATATTTTCATTAAAAATGTCTTAATTTGTTACACATGCACACGACAAAAGCACTTGATTTTATATAGGTTCCAATTATTTCGTTAATTCCCACTACACTAAAGCACTCATGTTAACATAGGTTGTTTTGCCACAATGAATGCTAATGATCAAATGGCTATTAAAAGAACTTAACTTTATAAGGGAACGTGTTATTTTCGTTTATGCATTTGATAGAAGAACATGAGTGCAAATAGGTTTTGTCGAAATAATTTTAGTAAATTATTGGAAACCCATACTCAAATAGGTTCTTTTGTCAAAATTACGTTATTACATTTTGCTTTGTGCCCTGCAGTATATTTCGATATGAGTTCTTTTGTCAAAAGCAGATTATAAAATTTGCGAGATATGTTGATTTGGGGGCTTCTATATCTTCCGATCTACACTATCTAGAAACACGCTGAAAATACAGAAATATGCGCTTTTAAAACTTATACATATGGTTTAAAAAGTGGAAAATTGTCCGATCTCGAGTTAGGTTCTTTTGTCAAAACTCCATAGATATATATATATACAGATTATCATACCCAATTTTTCGAAGGCCGACCCATATTTCACCGTAGTCCCAATATAAAATCCACATCGAAAAATCACTTAAATTCTCATAAATATCTTATAAAAAGTACTATCAAGTTGAAATTTAACAAAAATAATTCACATATATACATACATAAATCGTCGTACCAAACTTCATGATGATCGGTCCATATTTGACCGTAGCTCGATATGAAGTCCACTTCGGAAAATCTCTTAAATGCGCATAAATATTTACTCTCATATACATATCAGATAAATATGAAATTTTCTCAGATATTTAAGCATGAAAAGTTCACTGGGTTTTAGTTTTTTCCATAAGTATGTGTTGTACGAATGTCTACAGATGCTGTGAAAATAAAATACAAATATTCCTTACACCTTCTCATTAACAAAATAAATTAATTTACAGCGATTTCATTTAAATGGTGTTTTAAATTGTTTATACTCTCGAACATTGTCGTACAAGTTACTTTTATTTATTGCTTCATTTAATTATTTTTTTTTTTTTTCAAAAGTATTAAATCTATATACATACATATGTATGTATATCAGTCGAAGATCGATGTCGCTTTTCTTTGTCTTGCATTTGCGTTGCATGTGACCCTTGAGATCGCATCTGTAAATAATGGCTTTATGTCAAGGAACACACCGCATATTTCACTTGAAGATCATGAATGTCATTGATAAATACCACAAGTTTTATTTGATCCACCTACAGATAGTTTTCGTCAGAACAAGATAGGCACGTCGAACGTTCAATATTCTTAAGAAATGGCAAAGAGGGTGATGTAGCTTAATTGGTTAGCGCATTTGATCATTAAGCATGAGTTGGTATTTGTAGCCCGGGTTCGATTCCCAGCCGCTGCCACTCAAACAACATCAGTTTCTAATAATTATTACTTTTCTTTCTATCAATCATAACTAATATTTATCACACTGCCCTCCTTCGGTGGTATAGCATTCAAACGTCACCGATGTAAAATAATTAAATAAAGACTATAAAATCAAGCTTTAACATTAATGCGTCTACTCACCAGCAGAGGCGCTGCAATTCTGCACTAAAAACTTACATAATGCGCAATTGCAGAGTTGTGATATAAAGATTTATTCTACCTTCACCACCTATACTTCTTCAATATATCCCATTTCCAAAGAAAGTAACGCAATTATATATGTATAAGCATATTAATTTCCTGAGTGTTACTTCTCTTTAAAAAATAAAAAAAAGCAGCTAATTCATAATTATTCTTACAGTTATTTACGTTGCATGCGACGTAAATGGTGAGAGTTTTGACGCTTTCTATGATTCCATTTTGGAACTGATAGACCATCGCGAACAACCAATAGGTGAATCATCCATGATTGAGATTTTAAGGAGCAACCTTCTTCCTGAAATCCAGCATGAGATATTAAATTTACAAATATTTTCAGTTGCACACTTGAGAGACATATGCAGGAGAAGAGAATTCTTTCTTCATGATGTTCGTAGTAGAAATTTGGCTCACAGACCTTTAGTTTTTACAAAAAAGGTATCAGAGTTATACGATGATGAACACGAAGAACCGGAAGATATTGTAGACATTTCCGAATTGGGTCTGAACTGCTGGAACTGTAGGAAAATAGGGCATAGGTACCAGGAGTGTATGGCGGAAAGGAAAATTTTTTGTTTTGGCTGCGGTGCAGCAAATGTTTATAAACCTACTGGTCCAAAATGCCAACCATCAAAAAACTTATCGTCAAGTGCACAACCAAGTGCACGCAGACAGATAATTGTGAAGAAAATAGATCGTGCGACAAGCACAGACTAAACTCTTCTCCTTACGAATCTTTTTCTAATAATAACCATAATTTTCAAAACGATAATGAACGCAGACTTAAACCCATAATACCATTCCATATACGTATGAGTAATTATACGAAAATTCGTTCAAGAATATTTAATTCTGAAATAAGTAAAACATCAAATAGGTCAACTAAACGTATGAGGAATTATTGGTCATATGTAAAACGGAAACGGAAAGATATAAGAGAAAGCATTTTTGAGAAGGATAATGATTTACGTCCCTATGCTGAAGTGAGTTTGTTTGGTGAAAAATTGAGTGGTCTGTTAGATACGGGTGCAGCTATATCGTGTATGGGGGAAACTTAGCAAAAACGTTTGTAGATTCAGGTAAACCGTATAAAAAGATAAATTCGAAAGTTTGCACGGCCGATGGTAACCCTCAAAGCATAGTTGGTTGTGTTACAACTAAGATTGTTTTTAAATGTACAGAAAACCCCATTGAATTATTTATTATACCTAGTTTATCACAAAATCTCTATTTGGGTATTGATTTTTGGGGCAGTTTTAATCTTTTATCACCAAATTTCTTCCACTCAGTGGAAATTTCAACCATTGACAGTGTTAATTTATCATTAAATGAGTGCCAGCTGAACGAAGAAGAAAAACAACAACTAGTCCAAGTTGTTAATCAATTTCCTTCAGTTGCGAGAGAAGGGCTTGGGAAGACCACATTAGTAAATCATTTTATAGATGTAGGAATGGCAAAACCCTTGAAACAACGCCATTATCCTGTATCCCCAGCAATAGAAAGACTAATGTACGAGGAAGTAGACCGTATGATAAAATTAGGAGTGATTGAAGAGTCTAACAGTGCTTGGAGGCTTTGTTTAGACAGTAGAAAGGTGAACGACTTAACTGTAAAGGATGCTTATCCTTTATCTAACATCGATGGTATATTGAGCAGACTTCTGAAAGCAAGGTTTATTACGAGCTTATAAAATAATTCGTATTGGTTGTATTTCAAGTATAATACTCCGTCAGCCCCAGTTTATTTCCTTTTCGGAATTTGTGAAACACAAAACATTCCTGAATTTTCGGGGGTGGCATCGTAATTCTATCTTATTCAATCTAATTTCTGGGTTCATTATTATAATTAATTTAGAAAGCGCTGACTTGAATTGATATGTTTAAAAAAAGTACCTAACTTGGGGGTTCCACGATAAAGATTTACCTTTAAAATTTTAATACACTCACACTTTTTCACAAATTCATTCATACTTTTTAAACTTTCAAATTCTCGTATATTTTTGTGTCTCAAGTTACAGTCAAGAAAACATTTGATTGCAATTTTAATAAACAAATTTTTTGTTTTTTCTTTATAAACATTCTGGCTTCATAAATTTTTGTATTGTATTGTTCCTTTTTTATAAATAATTCACCACCTTTAAAAGCATTAAATAAATTTTAATAAATACTCTTGACGATATTTTGGAAATAATTTGCTTTAAATTTGGGTGCAGCCTACATCACAGCAGCCAATTTTTGAGACTTTTGAATGTCTATCTGTAGAGTAACTGTTGGATTTTTCAACACCTTCGCACTTGATTTTCAAATAACACACTGTTAGTTCATTTTTGAATGACTAATACTTAAAATATGTATTAGCATGTAAATACTTTTAAAAGATTTTTGGAGGTTAAAGTGAATTACGGTCTCTTATATGGGAGTTTCGACTAATTATGGACAGACCAATATAAAATTGACACCTAATTCATTTCTGTAGATATGAAATTTATTGTGTTGAATTTTATTTAGATACCAACATTTTTAAAAAATCTATGGTCGTTAAAGTGATTTTCGAAAGTGGGCCTTATATGGGAGCTATGACGAATTATGGACCGATCTTCAAAAATTTGTAGTTGTGATTTAGCTTATATTACTCTTTTATGGTGAAATTTGTTTGAATATTTTCATAATTCAAACATATAAGATCGTTAAACTCCTATTTCGGGAGGATATATCTATGGGGGACAAGTGAAATAGTAGACCGATTTCCACCAGTTTCAATCCAATCCGTCCTTGGACCTGTACTCCGCGCACAAGCTTTACATGGACAGCCAGCCAGATGGACGGACGGACGGACATCGTTAAATCGACTGAGGAAGTGATTCTAAGCCAATTGATATACTTTAAGGTGGACCAATATTTATGAGCGTTACAAACACCACTATTGTGGTGTAGGGTATAAATAAAGTGTGCAGATTTTCATGGTATTATCTGCATTCTATTTGAAGAAAATAGCAAAAAATATCGAGATAGTCTGAAACTTTGATCTATAACTCGGATCCTACTGAACCGATTTTGCCAATTTTCAAAGAATCAAAGAATGATTGGAACTGTGGCCAATTATAGACTGACCTTTGCAGCATCCAATCGTAAAATTATTACGTACATATATCTAATCAATGAACAATTTCAGTTTGATATCGATATTTATATTCACGAAGGTTAAGTGTTTTTCGGAAGTGGTCCCTATATGGCATCTATAACCAATTACGAGCCGATCACGATTATTTACAAAGCCATGTATTGTGTCTACAGGTTTTGGAATTGGAAATTCTTCTAAAAACAAACTTTAATTTATTTAATAGCTCAACAGATGAAATATTTGTCTCACTTAAACAAATAATTGTCATTTGTCGCAGTTATATAAATCTCCGGACTTTGATTAATGCTGAAAAGGATACAAAAAAGTGATTGCAAATTAAACCATGAGCTGGTAAAATCTCTCTTGAAGAATGACTTTGATGTTAAGTTATTATATTTTAAAAACGTTGGTTACACATTTTAGAGAATATAAGAAATCGTGTGACACACCTGCAAATGATTCTGATGCTGAGATATCAATGATTCGTCTATTATCAATGGTAATAATGAATGCAATTGATTTCTGATTTTTTCTGCAATCATCATAAAACAATTTGCTAACAATTTTGCCCACAATGTTTTTGTCAGCTTCATATATTGCTAACAAAATTAAATCAAGATTCTCTGAAGACACTCTAGATAGATATGCCTTAATATTTTTAAGAAGTTTTTTAATATCGAACTATAATATTCGATTGTTTTTAAATTAATATAAAAATTAAAGGGTGAAATGACATATTATTTGTGTCAATCTAATATTTCAATGTAATGTTATTATGTTTTTAAATTATTAATTGATTATAAAATTTTGTTTACAAAACACTTTATAAACTTTTAATAAATTAAAAAATTATAACTATGAGAACAATCAATTTTTAGTTTCAAACATTAAATATAAGTTACTCTTTTGTTACCTAATTATTTAAATTCAATGAATTAATTGTTTTGTTATATTATTATTTAAATTTCTTTTCTTATTAATATTGTAATTTTCTTTAATATGAAACAAAAAACGCGTGATTTACATTTATAAAATCCCGAATCCCGGAATTTGCAAAAACCTGTCCCATTTGGCATCCCTCGCGTACATATGCACTCTGCCTCTAGCCCTCATATCATTACATTCTTATCATGCAATCCAAATAAATAAAAGAAACTATGTATATTTTAATAAATGTTTAACAATATTTGTTGATAAGGAACTACATATATGTACGAGTACGTACTATTCCTTTGGTTGTGTTTCTATTTTTTAATGAAAAAATCGCTCACAAAGAAGCAAAAGCTGAAAACAGAGCAAACACGAGTGAAATTTATATCTTTCTTTTAAACAAACAGAATCATGGAAAATATGAGAAAAACCCAACATCCATATATGTATGCCGTTGTTTTTTTTAACAAAAAGCTCGTACCATGATACCAAAGCCGGGAAAAGATCACACAAAAGTAGAATCAATAGATTCATCAGCCTATTGTCAAATATATCGAAGATATTCGAGAAAATGCTCATAAGCAAGTTGTACCCGATTTTGTACATCGATCATCAATTTATAATAATATACAAATTGAAACTAAATTTACCCGTAAACACACATAAAATATTGGAAAGCTACTTAACTGGTCGAACATTTAACTTTAAAGAAAGAGACTTCTTAAGTTCCGTACAACCGATTAAAGGAGTAGTACCCCACATCTGATATGCCAACAAACAATCGTACTTACACATCTACATTTGCTGGCGATACTGCTATTCTAAGCATAATGAAAACCCTCAAGAAGCATCTCGCTACCTACAATAACATATATTTGAATTAGAAAACTGGTTGAAGGAATGCAGGATAAAAGTTAATGAGCAGAAATGCACAATTTGGCACATGACAGGAATTTTGTGATAAATACGAATTGAATAGACTTAATACAGTTGTTTCAAATGGATACTAGGATAATGTTCTCAAAATCAAATACATTGTATAGAGAATCATGCTCTCCTATGTATATCAATAATCAAGTAATAACACAACAATCCGAAGTTAAATACCTCGGTATATACCTCGATCGTCGCCTTACATGGAAATTGACTCAAATGAAATTGAAATTAATCCAAATTAATTGGCTCATTGGCAGAAACTCTAAGCTTAGTTTAGATTGTAAACTCCTATTTTATAACTCAATACAAAAATGGAATACAGCTATGGGGAATGGCCTCAGCTTTAAATGCAGACAGAATGATGCCAAAATAAATTGCTACGAATGATCACAATTGCACCCTGATATATAAAAAATTCGAATATCCATAAAGACCTAAAAGTGCCTTTGGTAAAAACTGAGATCCAAAAAAACCAGAAAAACACTTAAAAAAGCTTGAAGTACTCATTAACTCGCAACATATTAAATAATATTGGCTATATTCGACTAAGAAGAAGGGATACAGTGGATCTGAGCCGAAGATGAGAAGGAAGAATGCCAACTTAATAAATAAAATAAACAATGGTCAAATAATTATCGTCCGGCACTGGCTGAAATTTTTCAGATATAAGATTTGAAAATCTTATTGTTAGTTCGTTTTTAACAATTATACAAAAAATAAATAAAAGTACAAAAAAAAATTATGACTATTGGCCCGTAATAGGTCATAGTTCCCTTATGAGGACTACTCCCGAAAACTGATTAACCATATCGAACCGATATTTTACAGTTATAAGTATGTTTTAAATAATACTATGTATGTATTGACATACGTGAAAGTTGGTCCATAATTAGGCATAGCTCCCGTAGAAGAGCCACTACCGAGAATATCTACAGAGTATACAGACGGCACAATTTTGACGGTTTTTTAAGCCAAAATCAGTTGTCTAGGGATTTTTGGTACTTAATTTATAGTTTGTTAAAATAAATTTCTTTATGTTACACGCTGAAAAAAGTGTAAAATATCGTTATTGATGTGAAATTCAACTAAAACAAACCTAAAATAAATAGAAATTACGGTACAATATTTTATGAAGTTGGCCCCATAATAGGTGGTTTGGTGGTGGCACAGCCGAATATAAACTCTTACTTCTTTAAGTTATTAACGTAGTTAAATTTTAAATATAAGTCATCATTGCTGTGAATATAATACACAGAAAAAAATAAAAATGAGTTTCAATTAAAATATTTGTGGAATCAATTAAAAATTTAATTGAAATCGGACCTGTAAACAAAATGATAGTATCAATTAAAAAAAGTGTGAGATTTAATTGAAAATATCAGAAAAAGTAATTGAATCAATTAAAATTTTAATTGAAAATTATTTTAAAATCAATTAAAGCTTTAATTGAAAAAAAACATGATTTTTTTTCTGTGTACCTACAAAAAAAACCAGCAACAATAAAGTTATTTAACAAGAAATATTTAACTAAAATAACTTGAAATAAATTAGCAATTATTGGGAAAAAAATTAATATTTTTAATTTGCTACTGTTGTTTTTAATAAGTATTTTTTTATTTTTCGTTTATGTATAAATTATTTTCACCAACTATTCCTAAAAAATAGTTAAACATTTGAAACATTTTTGTCTGGCTTGAGAATTACATACATATGTATATAAAAGAAGAACTCAATAAACTAACATATTATATACATACGTATGTATATGCCCACACTATAGGTAGAATGGTTGGGATGATTATCCAGTCATTTCTTAACTTAAGGAACACACTAAAGGTGTTGAAGAGCTTGTTTGACATTTAAAACAAGTAAGAAAGTATAGTCGGTCAAGCCCGACCATATAATACCCTACACCCAGTATATGCATATGTATATGCAGAAATGTACGCTATTATGGACCGATCATCCAAAAATTTAGTGTCATGATTTTTGTGAATATAAATATTGTGTATGTTAAACTTTATCTCAATATAAATACTTTTAAAAGGGTCTTATATGGGAGTTTTGACTATTTATGAACTGGGTGTCATCATTTCTGTATATTATATGTGTCGAATTTTATTTGATTACCAACATTCTTAAGAAATTTATGATCGTTAAAGTGATTTTCGGAAGTGGGCCATTTATGGGAGCTACGACTAATTATATACCGATCACAATGAAATTGTATCGTATTGTTTGTATACATATAAGATTAATTTGCGTTAAATATTATTTGGATACCAACATTTTTGAAAAAGTTATGCTCTTTAAAGTGATTTTCGGAAGTGGGCCTTATATGGGAGCTACTTCTAATTATGGACCGATCACAATGAAATTGTATCGTATTGTTTGTATACATATAAGATTAATTTGCGTTCAATATTATTTGGATACCAACATGTTTGAGAGAGTTATGCTTTTTAAAGTGATTTTCGGAAGTGGGCCTTATATGGGAGCTACTTCTAATTATGGACCGATCACAATGAAATTATATCGTATTGTTTGTATACATATAAGATTAATTTGCGTTAAATATTATTTGGATACCAACATTTTTGAGAGAGTTATGCTCTTTAAAGTGATTTTCGGAAATGGGCCTCATATGGGAGCTACGACTAATTATGGACCGATCTGCACAAACTTTGTAGATGTGATTTGGCTTCATTTACGACTTATTTGTGATGAAATTTGTTTGTTTCCTTGCATAATTCAAACATTTATGAGCGGTAAACCCCAATTTCGGGAGGACTTTTGTATGGGGGGCAGGTGAAATAATGGACCGATTTCCACCAGTTTCAATCCCATCCATCCTTGGGCCGAAAAATATCACTTACCAAATTTTATCAAAATATCTTCAAAATTGCGACCTGTACTCTACGCACAAGCTTTACATAGACAGTCAGCCAGCCAGACGGACGGACGGACATCGTTAAATCGACTCAGAAAGTGATTCTGAGTCGATCGGTATAATTTAAGGTTACAAAATATTTCTGGGCGTTACAAATATCAGCACAAATCCAATATACCCTCCCCACTATGGTGGTGTAGGATATAAATATTAGTAGACGCTTTAACTCTATTAAAGTTGCAGTAGGTTATGGTATATGAGCTCTCTTTATGATTAGCTAGTATCTATAAATTCTAGACATTTCCTAAATATGTATGTAAAGTTAATGAACGATATTAATGTCGTTGAAACATTGCCTATAAACAAATCTGACAAATGAAATTATTGTCTTTAAGGTAGAATTACTATCGTATTCATAAAGAATAAATAAAGTAGGTTTGAAGTGTGCTTTTAGACAAAATTTTCATACAAAATTTTCTTAAAGTACATTTGAAGTCTACTTTAATTTTTTCTGAATAAGACTGTTAGTCTTTACTTTCTATTCCGTTCCGAATCAGCTGACTTGATTCTTTTTTTTTTTGTATATAGATTTGGTTGGCGGAGAATTAATCCCTCAAATTGCCAGGTTATCGACCTATACCTTCATATAGGAAGCTGGAACGCTTAAATCTTGTATTAAAACAAATGACTTGATTCTGTTAAAAAGAAAATGTGTAGAAGTCGTTAGTTGTTTTGTTACTTTCCGTGCCGTTGCGGACGAACCTGTTTAAAACAAAAATTTGTTAAGTAATTGTAAGTGACAGCACAAAACAGCTGACATCCGCACAACAAAAAAAAATTTTGTTTTATTAGAAAAATTTTCAATTTCTTTGAATTTAAAATAAAAGTTTTTGTATAAAAGTTATAAAAATATAAAAACTAAACGATGGATAACGAAAAACTCATTACTCTAGTCGAAAGTAATGACATATTGTACAATAAAAAAAAACTTTGATTTGTATTTTTTGATTTATGTTCGCGGTATGTGTTGTCTGTTTACCTAAAACGAAAAAACTAACTACAAAAATATAACAACAGAACGACACGGAACAGAACAGCAACAGGAAGTAAAGACTAATGAAGCCTTTACTCCTATAATGAGAGAGTTTGTTTTCTGTGACTGATAAGATGACTTATAAAATGCATTAGTTAAAAAATTGTTCTATGGTAAACTTAAAATATTGTTTGTTTTTCTATAAAATATAATTTAATTTGTTTATGCACAGAAAAAAATAAAAATGAGTTTTAATTAAAATATTTGTGGAATCAATTAAAAATTTAATTTAAACAAAATGATAGTATCAATTAAAAAAAATGTGAGATTTAATTGAAAATATCAGAAAAAGTAATTGAATCAATTAAAATTTTAATTGAAAATTATTTTAAAATCAATTAAAGGTTTAATTGAAAAAAAAACATAATTTTTTTTCTGTGTGGGTAATGGGTTTTCATTAATAAAACAATAAAATTTTATAAAATACTTCTCATTTATTCGTATACTTAATTTTTAAGTATACATAATTGATTCCAGTGATATTTTTAAAACAAATCTACTTTTTCGATACTTTGGAAGTTCTTTTTTATAAAGCAGCTCAAGTGTGTGCGATAAACAAACAGTTTATACTTGTACGTACATATTATTTGTAACAATGAAATTTCAGTAAACTTTTTTCTCTTTAAGTAAGCTTAAAGTATTTTTAGCCTTTAGAACAATATATAATTATGGAAATCCTTATTTAAACTACATTTTAAAATTTTGTTATTTTCACAGACTCACATGATAAGTTTATCACAATTTATATCGTATAAACTTAAAATATAATAAGAACATTTCCATTTGGAAAATAAGTTTATTGCATTTTGTTATTTATGTACATACTTATGTAGATATCACAGCCGCATGCAATCTTTTTTGTGTCTCTACGATTAAAATATTGTTGAGTTTATATACCAGATAAGATATAAGTAGTTTATGCTACTCAATAATACACGTACATACAAATGTATACTAAACTAATCCTGAAGCATCCAATGAATTTTTATGAGTTATTCAGTATGATTTATTAATAAATTAATGAATTTGGTAAATTTTCAGGAAAAAGTGTGTTAAAAAACAACATAATCTCAATACAATACAAACACCGTATTAGTATTGTCACTAACGGCAGACATATGTAGCTAGATCTCCATAGAATTTTATTACGACCCGAAATATACATATGTATACATTAGGGTGGGGCGATTAGTATGGAAGGAAAAGAATCTTAATGGGCGCTTCGTGTTTCTGATTCTTGGGATTGTACCGAGAAAAAAGTCCACTAGATCACACGTAAAAATCGAGCTTCCAGATTTTGACTTGAAGTTTTTTCTCATACCTTTGTCACGTTTTTTTTTTTTTTTTTGATATTTTGGCCTATAACAGCCAAACCATTGAGATTTTCGATCCAATACTCAGACAAAAATTGTAGCCAAGACAATAGTTAAGTACTCTCTAGTACATCGCAAAAGCATTGGAACGCTCCTTCAGGGAGTTTTGGCCTTGTGAAAGTGCAAATTTTTCGTGAAAATATTGATTTATGATTTTGCGCTATGAACAACTGAAAATGGTAATTTAGCAATATTTTCACGAAAAATTTGCACTTTCACAAGGCCCTGAAGGGAGTAAAAAGTATAGTATGATTTTATAAAAACAGCTGTTTATTGTGTTTGAGAATCACTGCACTCGTACGAGTAGAATTCCATTTATGCGATTAATATTCATGAATTTCTACTTGCCATATTTTTTTATATTTTATGCAAAATAAACTATAAAATTGCTAATCAAAATAATTGAATATTGAAATGAGCTTGTACTCAAATTTATGTACGTACATACATACATACATATCAGTATTGCCAGGGTTTTGTTGGAAAAGTTCTAAAATTTACATTAAACATATAATAAAATGTACCCTTTACCATAAGTTGTAAGTTTATATGAATGTGTGATTTAATTTAATTTTAATTTAAACGTGATTTGTGTCATACTGTTATTTTAATTTTATTGTCTATTTTTTCACAATTCATTATGGAAAACTCACAGTGCTGTAACGTAAAATTTCAGTGTGAACAGTGAAATTTTTCATTTATTTTGATCTGTAAATTTTTACCAACCAGCCTATTTAGTCGTTTTTGAACATTGATTTTAACAATAATTATTTCTGACGAACTCTTTCACCTTGTTTAAAAAAAATTGTAATCATCGTCTTACGGTCCAATGATGCCACCGGCCCATTAGCCAGACCAAACAGTGCTTTTTTCGGGATGCATTGGCAGTTCTTGCAATGTTTCTTTCTGGCTGCCCTTCACACGAAACACGACACTTTAGTTTGTTTACGTAACCATTTAACCAGAAATGAGCTTCGTCGCGAAACACAATTTTCCAATAAAATGTGGATCTTCATCCAACTTTGCCATTGTCCATTCACCAAAAGTAAACCGTTGTGGTAGGTCGTGTAGTTTTAATTCAGCACAATTTTCCACGTAGTGGAGTAACAGAGGCTCAATTACGAATAAATAATATCCTCTGTCCGCACTATACGTATGCGTAAATATGTAAATTTGGTGCGATATTTATTCAGAAGTCATATTTAGATTATAATGTCAGAAAATGATCTTTCAAAAAAAGTAAATTTTATTCCATTTTAAAAAAAATCGTCTTTGTTTTATTCCATTTTAAAGTTCTATACATCTAAAAATACACCCTTTAATAACAGATGTGTTCGGTTTTAAATAATTTTCGGAACTGGACTTTATATGGGGGCTATAGCCAAATATCGACTGATTTCACAAAAAACTGTTTTGTGATTTCTCTTTAAATGAAACATATTTTTGCTGAATTTTATATACATATGCTTTTCCTTTGTTTGAAAAATATCGAGGAATATTCGTCTTTGAATTTTATATATACTCGTACATACATACTTGTTGGTTCCAAGACCAATATTTCGATGTTTTGCAACAGAAGTTTCAGACATCCTCGATATATTTTACATTTATTGCCATATTTATCAAATAAAATGCAGATAATATCATGAAACTTTGCACACTTTATTTTTATTATAGATGGGCAACTCCTGTTAAAAATGGGAAGAATCGGTCAACGATTTCTCCTAGCCCCTATGCAAATATCTTCCCGGAATATGGAACTTTGTACATAAATGGCACAAAAAAGCAGTATCCACAAAAATTCAGCAAAAATTAGTTCAATGATAAGGGAAATCATAAAACGATATTTTGTTTATATCAGTCCATATTTGACCATAGCCCTTATATAAAGTCCAGTTCCGAAAATCACATAAATTCGCATAAATCTCTGATAAACATTACTATCAAGTTAAATTCGATACAAATAATCCTCATATGTATATAAATCATCAAAACGAACTTTATATGGGCACCACTTCCGAAAAACATATTAAACTACGTAAATATCTTGTAAATATCGATATCAAAAATTTACAAAGATCAGTTATATGCATGTAAAAATGTTACTATGTACATATTTATTGAATTTTGTGAAGAGCTATTTCCAAGAATAACTGGAATAGCCAAAAAACTCTTAAAAATATCGTTATTTAAATAAAATTCACTATAAGACTCAAAAACATAGAAATCGAAACGAAATAAAAATAAAATTAAAATAACTTGTATAAAATAAATAAATGTATATTCGGGATTCTTATTGATGGCAGTGTCGTTTCTTCGATATCCGTCTGCCTGTTGAGATTAACTTTTTGAAGGATAAATAAATTTATCAGGCATGCTCCCGAAAACTTTAAATTAAAAAAAAACAATTAAGAAAGTATAGTCGGTCAAGCCCGACCATATAATACCCTACACCCATTATATCAATAAAACAGTTTTTCAGATATGGGCGCTATATGGGAGATATTATCTATTATGTACCGATCATCCAAAAATTTAGTGCCATGACTTGAATATAAATATTATGTGTGTTAAACCTTATCTCGAGATAAAACGCTTGAAAGATTTATGGAGGTTAAAGTGAATTACGAAGAGGCTCTTATATGGGAGTTTTGACTATTTATGAACTGACTATTATAAAATTAGGTGTCATCCTATTTGTACATAAGAAACTCATTTTTGTTAAATTTTATTCGGATAAACACATTTTTAAGAGATCTATGGTCCTTTAAGTGGTTTCGGGAAGTGGGCCTTATATTGGAGCTACGACTAGTTATGGACTGATCATCATAAAATTCTACCATGTTATATGTTATATTGTTATATGTACGGAACATATTTGTGTATAATATAATTTGGATACCAACATTTTTTTAAAGAGATATGCTCTTTTAAGTGATTTTAGAAAGTAGGCTTTATATGGGAGCTACGACTAATTATGGACCGATCTTCATGAAATTTTTAGATGTGATTTAGCTTCACTTATTACTCATTTTTGGTAAAACTTGTTTGCATACTTGCATAATTGAAAGATTTATGATCGGTAAACCCCAATTTCGGGAGGACATTTGTATGGGGGCCAGGTGAAATAATGGACCGATTTCCACCAGTTTCAATCCCATCCATCCTTGGGCCAAAAAAATATCACGCACCAAATTTTATCGAAATATCTTCAAAATTGCGACCTGTACTCTGCGCACAAGCTTTACATGGACAGCCAGCCAGCCAGCCAGCCAGCCAGCCAGCCAGACGGACGGACGGACATCGTTCAATCGACTCAGGAAGTGATTCTGAGTCGACCGGTATACTTTAAGGTGGGTGTTGGACCAATATTTCTGGGCGTTACAAACATCAGCACAAATCCAATATACACTCCCCACTATTGGTGGTGTAGGGTATACAAATTAGATATATTAGAATAATCACCCCTATCGTGAATAAAAATTCCACATGAAATTTGTTCCCTTTTCACATTGTCCTATTAAAATTCAATGTTAATAAAATAAAAGGGAACAAATTTCATGTGGAATTTTTATTCACGATAGGGGTGAATATGTTTCAAATTGAAAACAAGTATGAAAGTATAATAAAGTAATACCCTACACCCAGTATATGTATAAAAACAGTTTTTCAGAAATTGGCGATATAGGGGAGCAATGACCTATTATGAACTGATCATCTAAAAACTTCTGTGCATATAAATATTATGTGTGTTAAATTTTATATCGATTTAAAAACTTTTAAAAGATTTGTGGAGGTTAAAGTGAATTTTGGAGTGGTCTTATATAGGAGCTTTGACTAATTATGAACCAGCCGTTGAAAAATTTGTTGTCCTGATTTCCGCTTATATGAAACTTATTTGCGTTGAATATTATTTGGATACGACAGTGGGCCTTGGTCAATTAATAACTGATTTGTAACAAATTTTAAATCATACATTTATGAATGATAAACTCCTATTTTGGGTAGGTCATTTGTATGAGGGCTAGATGATATAATGCGCCAATTTAACATATTTTAATCCCAAAAAAATATAATGTGCCACTATGGTGTTGTAGGGTATAATTATTTGAATGTGTAAGTGCTTTTGTAAATGTAATATATCTAACAAATAAGTACTTAAATACCCGATTACAAATAAGTTAGAAAAAGTTGAGAAAAGTTAAACCAAATGGCAACACTGTAGTACATATATTTATATTAATGTGATGCATTTGTGAGCCAATAGGAGTCTATTTTATGAATATGGTCATGAGTCTACTACCAGTATGCATGTTGTGTCAATTCGTTTATATTTTTTCGAAAACAAGAAACATCATTTAATAGACAAAGAATAGCTATCTGAATATTATTCATTTCTTTGTACAAAACTTGGAAGAAAATATCTCATTAAATGGATTAATTTTATAAAATATTTTAAATAAATTGAATATTTGTTTATAATCAGAAATTGAATCTTTTTTAAATGCATACATAAAACATACAAACAAAGATTCCGCATGTAGTCTTTATTTTTACTTTATCATCATCTTCATTCATTCATTCATTCACTTCAAACTTCAATAATAAAAGGGCTTTAATGGTATTTTTATGTTTCAACGGCAAAAAAAAGCTCTTAATGTAATTTATGCTCTAGACCCCTTTTTACTCAATCACTCTACTGCAGGTTATAAGTTCAGGCGTTTATGTTTAATTGCTTGTGACATTAAAAATACAAAACTATTTTATTTTGAAAATATTTTTCCTTGGTTCGATTTCAAATATCAACAGCACAGCTACAAGAGTTTGTGTGCCGAAAAATTCTGAATCTAAAAAGTTTATTAGAGGCCAGTTTAAAATACCTTCTGGTAGAAGCAACACAACAAGTCTTTGTTGATCGTTAAGATGTTATGCAATTATATTAACCATATTAAAACTGATCCAGGAATGTCTGTCCTCCGAATGTGACACTAATATGTGTTTAAGGACAAGCAGGGGCATTCAGTGGGGTTCTTTTGGTAAGCATTGGATTATCTAACATCTCTTCAAATAAGAATAAAAAATCTAGACAGCAAACATAAACTATATTAACAATTAGAAACAAATAATTAATTATCAATCGACCAATAAATGTAAATAACTTAGTAGGGTGAGCAGAAATAGTGATAATAGTTTTTTTTTTTGGCTACAATTTGTGACATTACTTTCAATAGATTTTTATTACAATAAATATCATCTTTTCTTATAATAATTTACATTTCAAAATGTTACGCAGCTTTGCTCATATCTGACCAGAGCTACACAAAAAATACAAATTAAGTTCGATATACATACCAACTAAATTTTTGACCATATTTGGTTCACTTCAGAAAATCTCGTTAATGAGCACAAATATTTCTTCTTTATCCAAATAAAAAATTCATAACCAACAGAGTATAATCGCTTGAAATTGGTCCACTTACATTCTTACTTCTTTTTAAATCAATCACGTTGCCGTTTTGCGATTTCCTACCGAATTTGGTAGTATATTTTCCATTTGTGACTTAGTTTATATAATTGTAGCTGAAAGTTAACAATTGTTTTTTAAATTGTATCTTGTAATTTTAATCCAATTTTGTTACGAATATCCTAAATAGAACAAGCTTACTTTCACAAAGTATCTAAATTGTATTTACCAACGCCATATTAGAACTACTTAGATCATTTGAGCGATGGTTAGAAAAATGTAGTTTGGTAGGTTTTAAATGGATTTGGTATATTTTTGACAATATTTTGTAGGATAAAATATATTCCTGTAACAACACTGTTATCATATCTAAATGTTTGCTAATTCTCTCTCTAGCTAAACATTTGCAATCAACATGTCGGTAAATGAAAGATAATTATCTAGATGTTTGCTGTCGAACATTTTCGGTTGTTTTTTGTTTTGAAGATTGTTTGATGTGTTAATTAGATTTTATTTATTATAGTAAGAGGTAACAGCCCCTTATTTTTAATTTCGCAATATGAAAGCTCTTTAAATAAGTTTTATAATAATAATTTTTCAATAGGCTCGCCAAGAGATTGTTTTGTAACATGAAATAACCCTATAAGGATCAGTTACTATAATAACAAATAGTGTTTCCGAGTTTAGCCTTAAATCTGATACGAAATACTTAATTTTTTGTTGTTAAACATCAACAAAATACTCATTAAACTGTGATAAGGGTATAAAGACTACGACCTCGTTAACCCAGCTTGTAGTTGAAATCATTTTATTTTAGTATCAATTGCACCACAGACTTTTCTATTTTTATTTATCTCTCTCTCTCTTACTTTTGCACCGTTTCACATTTGTCATGTTACCAACTTTAACTCTAATTACCACCTCTTGGGGACAGTGTCAATGTTACCGAAAGAAAGTGTATGCTGATAAGTTCGTTTTCTGTTATTTGTTTTACCTCTGCATATACTTCTTCGCTCAAGTTTGTCTTTTGAGCTTTGGCCATGGAATGAATACAATCCGAACAGATGGAAGTGTTGTAGTTTTTTCTTTGGTTTTTGTTTATTGTCATTTTGACATTTCTACTGTACTTTGATAAGAAAAAAAGGTCTGTTTCTTTTTAACAGCAGAGGCACCAGCAGCACCAAAACTCAGTTTGAAAGTGTGTCGCAATTCACTTTAAATTGTGTGAATGGCTTAGTGTTTGTAGTAAAATATTTACGAGTGCGTTGTTGTGTGTATGCACATGGAAATGATAATAGCCCAGCAGTTCTGGACGACTGTCCCGAACTAATGATTTTACCTATTAATTACGTGACACGTACCTGTAATAGACGGAAGTAAATTTACCCTGCATAAATTATTGTACAAGTAGCAAATTCCACATTGCAAAAGTCTAAAATCTAAATTACTTAAAGACACTAAAGTCAAAACTGACTTTACGCTAGATTTCCAGTGATGTAAAAAGTAACCACTTCACTTCTGACTGCATTACAAAGTTTTTACATGTATCAAATAACCTAAGAATATATAAATTGGAGTCAGTCAGCCACTTGGATACCCTAAAGTTATTCGATTTTTTCAGGAAATTTTTATGCCTATATAACGGGTGGTTAAATTTCAAGGGCCGATGTTGATTTTGAATAAAACACAAACTATTTAGGAAATTATTGTAATTTTATTTTATTATGATATATTGGTATTACTCAATTATGTATTGAACAAAATATCAGCCAAATGGGCGCCGCGACCACGGCGGCACACCTCCATCCGATGGTCCAAATTTTCGATGACCCTGAGGCATAATGGAGGTTCTATGCCGTTAATGTGCCGAATTATCTCATCCTTTAGCTCTTGAATTGTTGCTGGCTTATCGACGTACACCTTTTGTTTCAAATAACCCCAAAGAAAAAAGTCCAACGGTGTCAAATCACATGATCTTGACGGCCAATTGACATCGCCATTACGTGAGATAACACGGCCATTGAATTTGTTGCGCAAAAGAGCCATTGTTTCGTTAGCTGTGTGGCAAGTGGCACCGTCCTGCTGAAACCACATATCGTCCACATCCATATCTTCCAATTCGGGCCATAAAAAGTTCATTATCATCTCACGATAGCGAACACCATTCACAGTAACTGATGATGCCGCCAGCCCATAAACCGCACCAAACAGTCACTCTTTGTGGGTGCATTGGTTTTTCGACAATCACTCTTGGATTCTCATTTGCCCAAATGCGGCAATTCTGTTTATTGACGAATCCACTGAGGTGAAAATGTGCCTCATCACTGAAGATGATTTTCTTCGAAAATTGATCATCCACTGTTGCCATTTCTTGCCACCATTCTGCCCATTCACGACGTTTGGAATGGTCAAGAGGCTTTAGTTTTTGAGCCAATTGCACCTTGTAAGCGTGTAAATGCAGTCTTTATGCATAATGTTCATCAACGACGAGCGTGAGAGGTGCAATTGTTGGGCACGACGACGAGTTGAGGTGGACGGCTCTTCAGCCACACTATCGCGAACAGCAGCAATATTTTCTGCAGTACGAGCTGTACGAGCATGCACTGGTGTTCTCACATCTTCTACAGACCCGGTTTGCTCGAATTTTTCCACGATTTTTGCGATTGTACGCACATTTGGACGATCAAATTGACCAAAAAAATCACGAAGTGCACGATATGCATTTTGATTTGAACGCCCATTTTCATAATAAGTCTGGATAACTTTAACACGTTGTTGGATTGTGTATCTCTCCATGGTTCAAATTGAGTAAGTCTGAAATAGAGAAATCTCAAATAAAATTCGGAAAAAGCTTGGCGTTTAGGTGTGGTTCACATTCAACATCGGCCCTTACAATTTAACCACCCTTTATAATTGCATTACTTTCTTTTGAAAAAGGCTAGGTTGAAGAAGTAAAGATGGTGAAAGTAGAAGAGAGCTCTATATAACAACTCTGCAATTGTGCGTTAATAATGAAACAGAACACGACCGCACCTTCAAGCAAAAACGACTCTCAGAGAAAACAGGCCCATAATTGAAACGACGGCTGCAACTTCACGAACTGTCATTTAATGTTTTTATATTTCTTCTATGTACCAACCTGTAATGCCGACGGCTTTTCCAATTTTTGTCCACAAATCTTGTTTTAAATAAAAATTTTTGTACAATGGCGACTGCAAATTATATATGCAATCATGCTTTTGTACTTCTTCAATTAATTTTTCCATAATATCACTTATTTTCTTTTAAATTACAAAAATCTCACTTTTAAATTCATTTTTAAATGTTTCTTTCATTTTGTTTTGTTTTTATTTTTCTTATGTTTAAAAGTGAGAGCATAAGAAAAAACGCTGTCAAAATAAAATAGATTCTATTTTCACGACCGCATTCTCTGGCATAATTTTATGTCAAACTGTATGGAAAAAAAACTTTCAGCCCCAGTTCTGTTTCATCATTTATGTTTGTTTTTAGTGCAGCGCTACAGTGCCTCTGGTGGCGAGTATGCGCATTAACCCTCTCACACCTGACGCAAAACTACCAGGAATTTTTTTATAATTTTTGGAATATGTGATCTCTACAGCGTGTGAACATATAATCAATGATTAGGTTTTATAATTTTTATATCCTTCACGGATTTCGGAACACGCACACTTGATGCATCTCGGTCGATTTTTATACCCTACACCACCATAGTGGGGAGGGTATATTGGATTTGTGCTGATGTTTGTAACGCCCAGAAATATTGGTCCAGCACCCACCTTAAAGTATACCGATCGACTTAGAATCACTTTCTGAGTTTATTTAACGATGCCCGTCCGTCCGTCTGGCTGGCTGGCTGTCCATGTAAAGCTTGTGCGCAGAGTACAGGTCGCAATTTTGAAGATATTTCGATATAATTTGGTACGTGATATTTTTTCAGCCCAAGGATGAATGGGATTGAAACTGGTGTAAATCGGTCCATTATTTCACCTGGCCCCCATACAAATGTCCTCTCGAAATTGGGGTTTACTGATCATAATTGCTTGAATTATGCAAGTATCCAAACAAATTTCATCGCAAATGAGTGGTAAATGAAGACAAATCACATCTGCAAATTTTGTGCAGATCAGTCCATAATTAGTCTACGAGGCCCACTTCCGAAAATCACTTTAAAGAGCATAACTCTCTCAAAAATGTTGGTATCGAAATAATATTTAACGCAAATATATTTAATATGTTTACAAATAATATGGTCTAATTTTATGATGATCGGTCCATAATTTGTCCTAGCTCCCATATAAGGCCCACTTCCGAAAATCACTTTAAAGAGCATAACTCTCGCAAAAATGTTGGTATCCAAATAATATTTAACACAAATATATTTCATATGTATGCAAATAATATGGTCTAATTTTATTATGATCGGTCCATAACTAGTCAAAATTCCATATAAGACCCTCTCCGTAATTTACTTTAAGCTCCATAAATCTTTTGAAAGTATTTATATCGAGATAAAGTTTAACACATGTAATAATTATATTCACAGACATCATGGGACTAAATTTTTGGATGATCTGTCCACAATAGGTTAACCTCCCACATAACGCCTATTTCTGAAAAATTGTTTTACACATATACTGGGTGTAGGGTATTATACGGTCGGGCTTGGCCGACTATACTTTCTTACTTGTTATTAATATTTTTAACTAAAAGACATTTTTATTACAAGAAACAATGTGAATTAGATTTAAATATAAAAATTTATTCATTTTTTTAGTTGAAATATGTCCACTTCATTATTTGTAAACGATTTATACTTTTTTAATTAAAGGCACTTACTTAAGCTAGATTTACACGAATGAAATTTTCTTCAAAATTGCTCTTCAATATGCTTCAGATAGTTATTAAATAAATAAATTTTAAAGAAATTTTGCAGTTACACGAGTTTGAAGCATTTTGAAGAGCAATTTTGAAGAACATTTCAATCTAGCTTTACTTTCACGGCTCATTTTGCTAAAACTGAAATGTGACTGAAGAAATTCACAATAATTCAAGTAACGATAAATGAAACATAAGGGAAATGTGATAAGCAAATACAAAAGCAATCAGCACAATCGATGGATGCCAGTCTATTTCAAATTGGGTTAACAGTAGGAAAAAATATTATATAGAAACCGAAACCCACCACACAATCGATGCATCACGATCTGAAAGGGTTAAAAACTTGATGTATAACCTTTACCGAAGGAGGGCTCAGTGACAAATATTAGTTGTGATAGATAGAAAAATAATTATCACAACTGATGTTGTTTGAGTGGCAGTGGCTGTGAGTCGAACCCGGGCTACAAATATCAACTCGATAACTAATTAAGCTACAGCACCAGTACTCATTCCATTTTTCTTTAGTTCGAATAAAACGAATTATTCCAATAACACATTTTAACTTGTTCGAATTAAAATTTTTCAAATAAAGGAAAATAGCATGTTTTTTCTTACCAACTAGTACAGAAAGTAGTATCGTGTAAGGCGGCTTTAAAAACTTCTTTCATAATTTTAATAAATAAATACATATGTTATTTGTCTCTTTCGACGTTATCATCATTAATGTGATCCTTAATATCAATTTCTTCCACATATTCAACATCTCATATTTCCACTTCAGATTAGGTTTTAAAAATAACACTGGTTCAATTAAGAACCAGTGTTTATAAAAACGCTGTGGTTTCCATTATAGGTCCATTCTCATTCTCTTTTGTATATTCTATCTATTTTCAATCTATCAATAAGCGCCAAATATAGTCGACTCTACAATTTCTTTTTCGAAATACTTATTCCGGGGTTTTTTCTTACTAAATATTTTTAATTCTTCGAATAATTATTCCTAAAAATTTTTCGATTATTCGAACCATTATTATTCGAATGGGGATACCTTAGAGTCAACCAAGTAATAAAATATTTGTGAAAATAACTTTCTAAAGTGTATTATATCTACATTGACTTCTTTCGTATTCAGTGCATAACTGCTGGGGAACATTGTACAAGTATATATGTATGTGTGCTCTTTCATTGGCAAAAGGGTTACTGTCCCTTTTGGCCATTTTAGTTGCCAATGATATTGTCAAGCTATAATACTATACAAGTACGCTAAACACGTAAACACACATAAATTCATATTTATATATGTATATGTATTGTATTCACATATACATATATACATGCTGCTGTTATTGTATTATGCTGTCTATGATGTACGAGTTTCCTTTATGTTTCCTTCTCTTTGTTGTTGTTTCTTGTACTCGACTTTAATTCTTTGGTTTTAGGTTCATACAATATTTGAATGGAGCCCTTGAATGAAGAACAACTCTGCGAATAAGTATTATAGCGACATTGTCATTTACTCTTTTTTGTTTGGTCATTTCTTTTTCGTTTTTTTTCTTCTTTTTTGTTTGTTTTTTTTTTTATTATGTAACAACATTGAAACTGTATTTTTGGTGTACTGCACCATTTCAATTGTATTTGAGTAATTTCCAACTGAATTTTAGAGTACACGAATTATATTTCAGATACCCTGTAGCCATGACTACAGACCCAGTAAAAAAATTCGTGTTTTTTAAAGCACTTAAGAGAAAAAGCTCATATTCGAGCGCTTCAATAAAAGTGCTGGCAATGAAGAAGGTTTTCAAGCGAAAAAACAAAAATGAAATTATAGCCAACAGATTTACGTATGACAACGAAAGTCAATTACAAAACGAATATCGCGCTTCTCAGTTACTATGACTTTTTCTTAAGCAAAAACTTTCAGATATCTTTGATTGGTGTGCGCGAAGTGACGTAGAACATTTTAGGAAAGTGCTTTATTTGCATGTTTGATTAGGTTAAAAGAAGCGCTTATTGTCAGCAGAAAGTAGTTCTCCAAACCGAGAATACCTCATACAAAAATCATGCATCCCATCAGCAGGTTTGAAGCGATTTGAGGTATGAATTCATACATAAAACCTGCTCCTTTTGGAGCACATATTTTACTGGGGATTTACTGATTTATTATTATAATAACTCTATTTATATGTATATCACTTCACTTTACTTCAAGATATTTCCAATAATAATCGAACGAAGGTACTCAAATGTTCAATGATCTGACAGTGCTTCAGACTTAATGTTCAATGATCTGACAGTGATTCAGATTTAATGTTGGCATAGATTAGGCTAGCTTAAGTAGGCGGCCATTGCAACACACAGCTTACTTGGGTCCATTTTGCTGGCCTCAATTGATAAGAATGTGGAAAAGAGAGGTTTATGAAATAGAAAACTGAATTAAAAGATAGAGACAAGAAAGAAAGGTAGATCCTGGGTCTATAGAGTTACAAAGAAAAGACGGAGTATGTTACTTCACCTGGTCTGAGCACGCTCATAGTAAATGTTACTAATTTGCTGCTTGCATGTTGATAACGGAATGTCACTTTCTTCACCAGATCGTCAGCAAAACAATTTCCCATTATATCTCAATGTTCTTGTACCTATACGTGTGCAACTGTCTAATATCTCGCCATCTTATTAAAGGATGTCCGGCATTCCTGAGCCAAGTTTGATGTAGTATATACATTTGTCAGAGACTTTATTGCAGCTCGACTATCAGAATATACGTATATCCCTTCCCGATATTTTCTTATATCTTAGCTGCTCTTTTTAATAATATTACTAAAATTTGGAATCCAGCCGCCAACTCTATCCCCTTTTTTGGACTCGTCCGCATATTTAGACAGACTCGTAGTCTTAAGCTAGATTTACATGATTGAAATTTTCTTCAAAATTGCTCGTGAAAATAGCAAAATTTTTTTATTTATTTAGTTAATTTAATAGTTATTAATAGTTATTAAATAAATAAATTTTGAAGAATTTTTGCTGTTTCCACGAGTTTGAAGCATTTTGAAGAAAATTTCAATCGTGTAAATCTAGGTTTACTGCCGTATTTATAAAAAATTAAACTAGACTTCAAGTGTACTTTAAGAAAATTTTGTATGAAAATTTTGTCTTAAAGCACACTTCAAGCCTACTTTATTTTTTATAAATACGGCAGTTAGTGTTCATTTATTCCGTACCACTCGAAAAGAAGGGACTAGAAGTGCAATAATCAATTAATTCGGGAAGACCTTAATGATTCTAGAATAAGAACAAATTGTCCATGCTGGCACTGTTTAGAGCCAGTTTCATAGCCATTAGGTCAACTATCGACAACGATTTAGTTGGGGTAGTACACATGACTCCTGTTATCAGAAATGCAGTTCTCCCTAAGATTTTCTCAAAGAGCAAACAGTTCGAAGTCTTATCTAGTGCCTTCCACCAGACATAGATCCCGTAAAATAGTATCGGTTTTATGACCGCTTCAAAAAGTCAGTTCACACAATGGGGTTTGATATCCTATTTCATGCCTATGGCCTTCCTACAGACTCACATAGCCGACATGGCTATAGATGTTCTTGCCAGTGTATAGGGTTTCTATGACAGTTTATTGTCATTTTGCGTATCCGAGAGTTACAATTCTACACAAAACATATCATCAATTTTCACAAAAAGTCCACCATTTCACAAAATTAGAAAAAAAACTATTAATATAATCATCGCCACGTTTTTCCCATATAGAAAAACATGAACAAATTTGTGTCCGTAATTCTGCCAATGTCGAAATGTAGATTATCACGTTGAATGTTAAAACCAGTCGTTACAAAGCATTAAGTTTATAACTTGATTATGAAATTTTGAACCAATTTGTTTCAGAAATTTTTATTTAAAAAAAAATTATATTTTTATTATTATATAAATTGTTTTTTCAAGCAAATAGGTCACTTTTAATATTTATATAAAAATGTTTTATATATTTATATATTTTAATATCCTAATATTGATATCCTAATCAAAACAATTTATAGAATATTAAAGAAGGTCGAATAAAAGAACTAAATAATTTATATTTTTTGTATTTAAAAAATTTTCAATTGTATTTCTATTAGTAATTTCTATTAAGTAATTTTTTTAAGCTTGAGGTCACTTTTTGTTTTTTATAAAAGATTTTTTATTTCTATATATAATTAACTCGATATTTCGATTTCCTTTGGAAATCTTCTTCAGGAGTAATTTTAATATTATAATATTATAATATAATATATTATAATATAATATATATATATATATATATATTATAATATATTATATATTATAATATAATATATAATAAAAAATTTATTATAATATTAAAATTACTCCTGAAGAAGATTTCCAAAGGAAATCGAAATATCGAGTTAATTATATATAGAAATAAAAAATCTTTTATAAAAAACAAAAAGTGACCTCAAGCTTAAAAAAATTACTTAATAAAAATCATAAAAAAGGTCGAAGAAAATAGAATAAAATTATTTATTAGTAATTTCTAAATTACAAATGGAAATATCTGAAATACAGTTCAAAAATTCTGAAATTAGAATCTTATTCAGTATAACTAAAAAATTCTAAAAAACAAATAGGATATTCTAAAATAATAATTTTTGAAATATTGTTTGCAAGAACAATTTTTCATTGTTAGGTGACTGAAAGCAAAACAAAACAATTAATAATGAATACAACACTGCAAAAGCTCGTGAACTTCCATCTGATTCAATTATAGTTAATATATACAGAAATAAGATTGAAGAAAGCTTTGTTAATTAAAGTAGATGATGTTTAAAAGTGAGGGTGCTGTAGCTTAATTGGTTAGCGAATTTGATCATTAAGCATGAGTTGGTATTTGTAGCATCATCAGTTTCTGATAATTATTAGTTTTCTTTCTATTCATTATAACTAATATTTATCACAGCGCCCTCCTTCGATGGTATAACATTCAAACGCCACCGAAGTAAAATAATTAAATAAAGGCTATAAAATCGAGCTTTAAAAATAATGCGCCTGCTCACCACCAGAGGCGCTGTAATGCTGCACTAAAACAACCATAATTTGCAATTGCAGAGTTGTGATATAAAGCTTTCTTCTACTTTCACCACCTTTACTTCTTCAATCTATCCCCTTTCCAAAGAAAGTAACGCAATTATATATAGGCATATTAATTGACTGAGTGTTACTTCTCTTAAAAAAAAAAGTGACTCTAACTAATTAATATACGGTGTGTCTAAATAATTAACATTTGAAATTGTGAAAAATTAGAGTCCAATATTCGGCTATTCACTAGAATATTCTTATTCTGTGTTTTCTATTTAGTCTTAGTGCAAATGTTTTTATTATTTTATATATTGCTTGAAAGGCAATTTTACGACCAACATAATATATTTTGAATGTTTTGAAATTTTATCTAATTTTATTGATGTATTTACCGATTCTTATTGTAATTTACAGAGTTTGTCTGATTTTCATAATAATCTTGAGTGTAATTTAACCATTTATAAAATTAAAAGAAAATTTTTTTCATATTCACAACATGTTAAGAAACGGAGTATAGAACAGAGTATAAAAAAGGATAAGATATAAAGTGAGGCTTTTTTGTTTGAAATTGGTCTCAATAACACGAGATATATGGGTGGCATAGTAGAAGTGGACTAATGTGATTTCTATATATTTTAAGATTATTTTAATTGAATTTCATCTCAATAAGGTTGTTTGGTTAGTTGGTGTGCTCGGAAGTGGACTTCGGGAGCTATTGCCAATTATTGACTGACAGCTACAAAATCCAGTAACATAATTGCCGTATTATCTATATAAGTATGATTAAAATTTCTGATCCATCCAAGTTGGTTCGATATCGATATTTATTAGACAATTATGGGCCGATCTTCTTAAATTTTGAAACAGTAAATTTTATGTATATGTGGACATTTCACGTCGAATTTCAATATAATAACGGTATATAGATATATTGAACAAAACACTTGGCGTTTTGAAAAAAAAACTGACGTGGATTGGCTTAGATGTCAGTAGACGTCACCTTTATAATTTTGGCATATGTGTACAATGTTGTACCAGGGTTAAGCAGCTGACAGCTGGTTTGTGTTATAGAGAGGACAATTTCTCCACAGAAATAGGCGTTGGTATTCCAAATATGTGAGAAATAAAACAAAAACACAATCCCAGCATACCATTCTAGGAGCGCTCCGAAAAAGGAGTCAGAAAAGTGTCCAACTAAAGAGCATTTTCGGAGCGCTCCGAAAAAGGAGTCAGAAAAGAGTCCAACTAAAAAGCATTTTCGGAGCGAAAGAAAAATTTGCTTAAAAATTAATTTTTTCCCCATTTTTATATATTTTCTTTAAATTAATTCCATTTATTTTTTTTTTACTGTAAATACAATTTATTTAATTTTTTTCCATTTCTAATTTAGTTTATTTGTAAATGAATTCTCTTTTTGTTTAAGTAAAAACCATTTAAAAAAAATGTTTTAATTTTTTGTATTTAAAATTGCAAGGACTCTTTTCTGACATTATCTAAGAGCTCTTTATGACGGACCATTTTCGAATGTAATGACCCTCTTTTCTGAAGGTTTTCGGAGCAATAATGATTGTTTTTTGGGCTCATAAAGAGCATGAACGCTCCGGAAAAGGTGTCCGAAAAGACTCTTTTCGGACTCATATGGCTTGCTGGGAATGTATTGTTTGGTGGTAATTCAATTTAATAATTGTTATTTGGGTTTATGCTCACAGCTGTGGTTGATGGTAAAAAAAACAAGTGAAGTTAGAATTTACATGCTAGTCACAAAGCTAAAGTTAAAACACAATAATATTTATTTTTTTTTTTGTACTTTAAGTTATAGCAAAGAGATATTTTTGACGTTTAACCAAAATTAGCGAGTAATAAATTCATTTAACCGTTTAAATTCAAAAATATTCACAAATATGGCAATAGTAAACCAATTAGATAATTAATACAAAATGTTATAATCATGTATATCGGTAAGATTTAATACGACAAAAAAAAATATTAGTGTTCATTATTAGTATTAACGTGAATTTCGGAAGTGGACCTTATATGGGGGATATAGGTAAATATGGACTGATATTCTTAAAATCCAGCAGTTTGATTTTGGCATGTACGTAAATGATCCGTATAAAATTTTGAATTTATGAGTATTAAAGTGATTTTCGGAAGAGGACTTTATATGGGCGATACGGTCAAATATGGACCGAAATTCACAAAATTCTTCAGAATAATTTTTTTGTGTATATGTAAATGATCTACATAAAGTTTTGAGTCGGTACCGATATTTATAAGCTATGCGTTTTTCAAGTGTGGTCCTTAAGGTAAATATACACTACGTGTTTTTTACATTGTATATGTCAAATTTTACATATGGGAGTAAAACCATGTAGTTGGTGACCTCAAAAACTTTGCTTGTGTAAGATACATGTTGAAATATTAGAACACGCTCTATTTTCTTATGTTCAAACACATGTTTTCAAATGTATATGCCAGGCGAAAAGATTTGTAGACGGTTAAATCCGCGCTATCATTAGCCGGCCGTATGAAGAATTTGCATAAGTGATACATTAAATATTTTTTTTATCCCATTTTGATAATTTAATAACAATGATATAAATTATTTAAAAATTTTTGATACAAGCTCCACATCTTGTATATTAAAAAACGAAAAACCTTAAATCAATATTTTTGACGTCGGCAATTTAGTGACGCTTTGTAGCGGCTTTAGCGCATTTTTTAAAGAACCGACTTGGAAATTTATGTGTAAAAAAAGAATAATATTTAAGCGTATCAGCTGTTTTAATCATGGCGATGTCACGTGTAATTGTACATACAAGTTGGTGACCAAAAATTAAAACCCATATGTAAAATAACCAATTTTGACAGACATAAAGAAAAACATGTGAGTTGTAAACTTAAAAATACATAAGCAAAAACACGTAGTGTATAGCCAGCCACCTTTACATGAGAGCTATGACCAATTATGGGCCGATCACCATAAAATTTTGTACTACAATTTATTTACCCATAAGGATTATTTATGTCAAATTTTAACCTTTTAACATTATTTATACCAGTTTTATACATACGTATTTTAGTGATTCGTTTTGCGATTTCGTTTTGCATGAAACTTATTTCTGCTGAATTTTGTATTGATATTACAATTTTATGGGCATGTATATGTATATTTGAGCAATATTTCGGGAAGATTTTTGTATGGGGCTATGAGAAATCAGTAAGAATAGGTCTTACTATTTTCCTCATACTTTCTTCTTTTGTCATAAAAATAACGTATACAAAATTGCAAGGTATTATCTGCAAATATTTAAAAATTTTGCAACAAAATTAATAAAAAAAAAATATAAAATATTTATGGAGGTAGTCTCACATTTTGGTCCATAACTCTGGTTTTGCTATAGAGATTTTACTGATTTTCAAGACCGAAGTTACCTGCAAAATAATAAGTATTTTTCTGTAAATTTCGTTTGGTTAAATTGTGTAGTTTAGACGGGAGAGTGTTTTACACAGACGGATTTAGATTTTCTTTTGAAATATGTATTTGAAATGAAATGAAAAGAAACTTTTTGAAGTACAATTGAAAATGGTGTAGTCGCACTATTTGTAAGTGTGTTTGTTTTGTGAAAAATGTTTGCCAGAATAATCGTTATTAAGGGGTTTATCTTGATGACTTTAACATCCTTTTAGAAATAAATTACCATCTTGAAATAGAAAAGTTAAGCAATTAACAAGACTATAACTTTTTATCTGGCTTCTTCTTATTCATCTGCTCGTTTTTAACTAAACAGGATACAAAATGAAATTAACAGTTAAAAGTGTTTAAAATGCGAAAAGCAAAAATACAGCAAGACGTTTATCCAACATAAGCTTATGATTACAAAATATGTTTTAAGTTTCTTAGATTAGTTTACATTAAAAATATGTGTGTATATTAAAATTAACAACTTTTTTCAAAAGACAAATTTATATAAAAATAAATAAATAAATAACAAATAATTTGGTACACAAATTTCCAATTATTTGAAGTTGTTAAAAATTATAAGGTCCAAATTTTGAAATATCTGAAGTATAAAAATAAAAATAGTGAACTATTTTAATATCCACCACCAAAAGATGGGACAAAAGATTTGATCCATGATTTCTACAAGCTTATATACAAATTTCATTCCGGACTATGGCTTTTTTTACACTTTTTAGTATGAGTTTATATTCGGCTGTGCCGAATCTTATATACCCACCACCAAATCACCTATTATGGGGCGAACTTTATAAAATATTGTACCGTAATTTTTATTTTTATTTTAGTTGAATTTTATCTCAATAACGATATTTAAAAGAATCATATTCCAGTTATAATCAAGATGTACATTTTGTTTGTATTTTTGCAGCGTGCAACATAAAGCGATTTACTTTAACACTTAAAAAACGTCAAAATTGTTCCATCTATATACTCTGTGATTATTCTCGGAAGTGGAGCTTGTGCGGTAGCTATGCCTAATTATGAGCTAACTTTCACAAAAGTCAAAAGTATAATTTTTACATACTTATAACTGATCTGTGTACAATTTCGGTACGATATGGATGTTTATGTACTATGAACTATGACCTATTGCGGGCCAATCATTATGAAATTCTGAATAATAATTTTTATTAGAGATTTAGGCGCATTTAAGTGATTTTTCAAAGTGGACTTTATAGAGGGAGAACGGTCAAATATTGACCGATCATCATTAAATTGGGTATGAATATTTCTATATATGTACGGACTATTTGTGTCGAATTTTAACTTGCTACTGATGCTTACAAGAGATTTATGCGCATTTAAGTGATTTCCGAAAGTAGACTTTATATTGAAGCTACGTTCAGATATGAACCGATCATCATCATATTGTAAGTGACGACTTATAAACACTGTCGGAAAAACAAAGTTCCTGTTTTTTGATTAAAACATGTAGTGGCTCACATTGAAAATCGTGCAAACTGTTTGTAAAATATTAAACCATATTTGAAAAAAGAGAGCTTAAGATTTTTAAAATTATTTTTTTGCAAAATTAAATAAATTATTTATTATTAAACACAAAAACAAATAAATATGGTATTCTACCATTAATATAACAGAAACAAAAACAAAATATGTAATTAAAATAATAGTATGATCACACTGAAAGTCGGTCAGGTCATTAAACTCAATTATTTACAAGGTATTTAGAATTTTGTTGTGTATCATTTTTGATTCTTGTATCCTTTTTGATTCTTGGAATCGATTCGACCAGTTTTTTGTACACATCAGGACTTATTTGTTCTATTCTTCCAGTAACGCAGCTCTGAGCTAGTCGTTACTGGTACATAATCTATTTTGCATCCGACGTCCGAGCTCATCACGAAAATGCTCAATTACATTACGGTCTGGACTTTTCGCAGGTGTTTTGAGGACTTTAAGACAATTATACAGACGTTCGGGTCATTGTCCTGGTAAAATTTAAAGTTATTGGCAATCCCCAATTTATGAGCACTTTGTTTAACATTTGCCTTCAAAATATCAAGATACTTGTTTTTATCCATTTTGCCTTCTATAAAATGAAGATTTCCGACAGCGGAAGCAGTCATGTAACCCTACACCATCACTGACAAGCCACTGTGCTTTACAGTTTTCCTAGTATGTTTAGGACAAAACTCCTCATTAGGTTTGCGCCACACATAATGCCGACAATCGGACCCAAATAAATTGAATTTGATTTCGTCCGTGAAAAGAAAATGTAGATTTTTAAAGTGCTCATAGATTAGTCCACAATTGTTCATTGAAAGTAAATTTTTAAAATCACCTTGCCCGACTTTGAATGTGAGCCACTGTATTTATTATTTTCTAATAATTATAAATTATAGTTTTATTTTAATTCAAATATGTACTATTTTAATGTACTTCTTTGCAAAGTCTAACCGCTTTTTTATATTTGCAACTCGTTAAGTAGAAGAAAAATATCAAAAAGGAATGAAGAAGGTTATAAAACCGCACTTTATTTTGTCCGACAGTGTATATGCAGTATGTTGAATTCCAACTTGATAGTGTTGTTCGTTTTGAGATTTCACTTTGCATGAAACTTATTACTGCAGAATTTTGTATTTATACTATTTTCAACGGGACTTGTCCTTCTGTAATCAAAATATGGTGTGTAAAATTTCATGATATTATCTGCATTATATTTGAAAAAAGTAGCAAAAAATATTAAAAAAATGTCGAGGTTGTCTGAAGCTTTGGTCTATAAGTCGGATACTACTAGACCGATTTAGCCCATTTTTAATACAAAACATTCCGGTGGAACAAAGCATTTCATTGTTCTATGGCTTTTTTCGGAGCACTATCGTACCTTTAACAGACTGACAGGCAGAATCTTGTAAGAACCCAGATATATAGACTTTTTGGTTCTACAACCAATATTTCAATGTCTTACAAACGGAATGGCAAACGTAATATACCCCCCATCTTTTTGGTGATGGGTATAAAAAGATGTAAAATAATTAAATCACCATTTGACAAATTGGAAAGTTCAGTTACTTCTTGAGTTTCTGTTTCGAAATTAAATTGAATTTTTATCTGAATTCCCAAAAATTAATCAGGCAGTGCTGACCAATCGTGGAACTGGCTTTTTGCCAATGTTTTGAGAACGGGTAACCAACAACCAGGAGTTTTCTGTCGCCCATGCAAAACACAATACAAGTGTATTTAAGAGTGCAGGACAAAATGATACAAATGCTCTTAATAAAAAATGAGTTACTTTAGAATATGTATGATTTGCAAACGGTTTGAACCAACACAAATTAGAGGTATCCAAATTCTTGCAGAAAAAAAGCGGTGATGTTATGTTGGTTTTAAAAACTCTTCTTACCAATAGACATAACCTTCAATTTCAGGTTATTCATTATACTGCACTAACCACAAAGATGGTATTGGAATTAGAAATCGCGTAAGACTTTATCCCTTAGATTATATGCAGGCAACATCCATTCATCTTGAATATTTTGCTAGAGATTTAAATATAAGCTGAGATTTAAATAAAACTAATACAAACATTTCCATTTCAGATATTAAGCGACAACTTTTTGAAAAGAGAAAACTCAGAAGAGAATGGCAACAAAATAGATCACCTGCGGCAAGTAAAAAATTAAAAAGAAGCCCTTTAGTTAGAAGTGGATCGTAGAAATATAAATTACATATTTTCAAAGTCAAATAACAATTTCAAATACCAAACACACAAATGTTTCCCTTTGGAAGGTACCTGGGAACGCAGAACTGAGGAAAAATCAAAAATATTTGCAGATCACTTAAATACAGCCTCTTAACTAAACTACCCAACAAATGATTTTGAACTTTGAACTAGGTTAACTGGGATCCAGTAGGAGTAATAGGAGTATTACCTGTTCCTACATAACCTAATTTGGACATAAGACCCAGATAAAAAATTATTAAGTCAACGAATTAAATCCTTAGAAAATTCTCCTCAATGCAATGACAAGGATTCGGAGCAGACTTCACCAAATATTGATCATAAATTTTACATTAAGCAAAATGCCAAGCTAAACCACGTAGACAAAGGAGTAAAACTTGTTTTTGTACAGTGGGGGAATATGGAAAAAAAGGGAAATAAATCTGTAATTTTTAATCGGTGTGTCCGATTGCAATCAAATTTTACGTACCTAGAGAGGAAGCGTTGTTTTCGTTTTTACCAACGATTATACGATTATGTATAATGTTGCTAGGGACACCACGAAATTTTAAGTTTCTTCAAACTTTCCAATAAATTAAGAGTGTCAATATTTGGAAATGATATAGATCGATTAGTATAAAGTGTGTAGCGATAACTGTCCGAGATGTATTGTTTATTCGAATATGCGCTGGAGAAAAAATTGCCTAAGATATTACTAATACATACATAACATCGCCAGAAAATTCACAATTGTTGAGTTTCATTACTAAAGGATATCCATTGGTTTTTCTTTTAGAGTTGACAAAGTTGTAAAATGCTTTAGTATTTTATTTAAAATCATTATTTTTATTAAATAATTTTTGTTTTTTATAAAAGATTTTTTATTTTTATATAATTGGATATTTCGATTTCCTTTGGAAATCTTCTTCAGGAGTTATTTTATTTTAATATTATTCCGTACTGTCCATGCTTCCATGCGCCTATTTCGCTTAGCCTTAAGGCAGTATTCATAACCAATTTTCTTGCCATTAGGTTAACTGGGATCCAGTAGGAGTAATAGGAGTATTACGTAAGGCTCCTGTTATCAGGTTCGCAGTTCTCCATAGTATCCTCTCAAAGATCAAGCAGTTAGAAGTTTTGCCAAGTGCTTTCCACCAGACAGAGACCTCATAAAATAATATTGGTTTTATAACCGTCTTAAAGAGCCAATTTACGCATCGAGGTTTGTAACCCTAATTTATGCCTATGGCTTTTTTACAAATCTTGTCAAGAATAACGCCTAGAAATTTCGCGCTATCTAAGAGAGACAATTTTACACCGTTCAATCTAGGTAGGATATTCATTTAAACCACTTTCAGTGCTCCGCCTACTTAGTGTTTTAGAGCTTATGCCATTCTTTGCGATATCGTGTCCAGATGAATCCCCTAGACTGTCTCCGCGTCATCCGCATAAGCAACAGTTTTATATCCCGTGTGATCCAGTTTCCTGAGCAGATTATTTATGGCCAAATTTCGCAGCAGTGGAGATAAAACACCCTCTTGAGGGGTGCATCTTTGACCAATCTTTAGACCTGTGCCTGTCCTATTTTGGACCGTATGATCCTATTTTCAAGTTGATTTGTTACAAACTTAGTAATCTACTGATCTAGTCCTAAATCCTGTAGAGTAGATATTATTGTTGCAGATTGTACATTATTACATGCCCCTTATATGTCCAGAAAGGCAACCATTGTAAAATTGTCGAATTTTAGTGATATTTCGATACAGCCTACTAATGAGTGAAGAGCCGTCTCAACAGATTTTCCCTTCATATAGGCGTGTTGAAATGGATATCTATGATTATTTCCAAGGTTTTAAAAAGGAAGGATGATAAACTAAGTGGTTTAAAGTCCTTTGCCTTAATGTAGGAGATCAGCTGGTATAATGTCATCTGGGCCCGCAGATTTATAGGGTCCGAAGCTTTGTATAGCCCAATTTAGTATATTCTCATCAAAATTAATACAGGGGGTAACCAAAAGTGCGGTTGGGGTATACTAGTCGAGGTCATCGGTAAGCTACCCGGAAAGTGAGTGTCCATGAGCACTTCTAGTGTCTCATGTCCATCATTTGCCTAATTACCATCTTGTTTCTAAATGTAACCTTGGATTACTGGTGTTTTTGAACTTTCGACGCCGCGACGCGCCTCTGCAAAAGTTTCTCTTCTGACCTTGTTCTTAAATTTATTTAACGCTGACAGTTACCTGTTCTCTTCGCCTTGTTGAAAAGTTTACGACAACTACTTACAGTATTCGCTATGTCTATAGACCACGGTGGCAGCGTTGCCAGAATGATGATTTTATCATATTTTTGATGATTTTTTAACTAAAATATGATTTGATGATTTTTTTGCCAAAAATATGATTTTTTTTCTTCCAATAATATGATTTTTTTAATTACGCTTTTTTTTCTTTTAATTTAGAATATTTTTTTTTTTGTAATTAATGCTAGTTGCGGTTACATTTTATGTACTATATGGAGTGACCCATATTGAGTACACAAAAATGCAAAACTCATTCTTATCAAATGGCAGTTACGCATTATAAATCAGTAGCAATTTGATTTACATACAACAACAAACACATACAATTTGGTAGACATACACACAAATATAACATAATTTAGATTAGTTGCATTTTTGAGTAGTTTTATGAATAAATAAAGTATAATAAAGTTTTATAAATAAATGGTGTGTTTTAGAACTCCTAATTACGGCAATGTTTTCATTGTTTCTCTGAATTAATTTTTGCAAACTTTAAACGTTATAAAGTGCTTTATTTTTGTAAGCAATTAGCCAAACGTTTTAATTTTAGCGACACTTCTTTAAAATTAATTTATTTTCTTGATCAACATAATATTATTATTAAAAAAGTTTCTTCGTTGTCTCCACATATGGAAAGATTTCCAAATTCAATTAATGAAAATGATTCTCAATATTTAGACGATGAAGTTAAAGTACTTCGTCATTTAGATTTCACAAAATATTTTCAAACCTTAGAAAATGTTAACAGTGATCATTTTTGGGCCACAATCTCTAAAATAACGAATTAGCTGTTCCAACATTGACGAAATGTGTTTCCAATATAATTTTTCTTCCTAGTTCATAAGCAACCGTTGAACAAATTTTTTCCAAAGTTCATTTAAATAAAACTTGAAAACTCAACATTAAAAAGTATTTTATTTACACATAATTATTTCCTAGTTAAAAAATGGTCTTCCTATAATTCAAAAATTGATGAAGATATTATAAAAAATATGAAACCTTCGCGTATTATAATTAAATTATAAAAAAAATATTAAAAGCTTTATAAAACTTTACTTTTACTAATTAGATAAAAAAAATCCAAAATATTTTTTTTTTTGGAAATCGGACGGACATTTGAGGTGAGAAACGTAAATTCTTAAATATCTCCGACTCAATAATATTCAATACTTTTCATTTGGGTACTCAATACTACTCGATACCTTTAACGGATTTTTTGAAATTGTAGCGCATAGTTTTTATCTGCAAATTGAAGTAGTTTCTTCAAAAAATAAAAATAGATCTTCAACTATTATTGGTTTTGTATGTATTTTATTATTAAATCAAAAATAAATGTAAAGCTAACTTTTAATTCAACGTTAACAACTTAAGAAATAATAGACAGCTTTATTTCGGCGGTTGGTTTATTTTGTAGCTTACAAATTGTTGTCTTTTCATGCAGTAATGTATTTTTATGCACTATTTTACCGACTAAACTTGCTTAAAAATACAACTCAGAAAGTATGGAGTAACTACTTTTGAGTATTGAGTATCGATACTCGGTACCCATTACTCAATATTTTGCCAGCACTATTATAGAAGCAATAACACAAAGCATGAGTTACTTAAGCTATGTGTCCACGGTCGTCAGATATTACAACGTTGTCCGAAAAATGTCTAACAACTGTGTAAACTTAAAATTTTTGCTTTCCAACGTTGTAAGAAAAAGCATTTTCAGTACACTGGAAGACAAAAAATATTGTCAGACATCTAACAATCGTGTAAACACACAATTTTGTCATTGTGATTGTTTTAAGACAATTGTCAAACACTTTTCATTGTCATATGTGCAAAGTTTATGCATCTGCCAATGGCAGCATTGTCATAGAAATTATTTCTAAATGCAACTATGCATAAATAAACAAACAAGCATTGATAAAATTTGTGAAAAAAATAGAAGAAAATTAAAGAATTAATTAAATTAAAGCGTGCATTAGGACATAAGCAGATAAAATGGTTCCAATTGCTCTTTTTTGTTCCATGACAATATTTAAAAATTTTAAACACACACACAGAGCTGCAAAACGAATTTGACAATGCCACAGAACAATCTGACAACCGTGTGAACTGACAATTTCGGTTGACAGATAAATTCATTGTGTGACAATTGTGTGCAAATGAAATTGTTAGTTTTCTTACAGTCGTCTAAACTGACAATTTACCTTTTGCTAAAATTTTTTCAATGTCAGTACATTGCTAGATATGACAACGTTGTAATATCTGATGATCGTGGACACATAGCTTTAAACATTTGTATTTTACTGCACCTTATAGATACGAGTACACAATATTTTTGGTAAAACATGTAGTTTATTAAAAATTGGTTAATATTGTGTTATATCATGTCCTTATGAAGACAAATCGTACATTGAGTAAAAATATGATAATAAAACCTGATAAGCAATCAACGTAATAAACTTAAATTTTGAATTGTTGTTTATTTTTTTAATTTTTTACAAATAAAAACTAAAAATTTTAAAAATAATGATTTTTTTGCTTTAAATGATGATTTTTCACCAAAAACTTCTGCCAACACTGTACAGTGGTCTTGTTTTACCTCTGCATGTAGAGAGTATGTACGTTTGTGTTGTTGCCTGATTCAGAGAGCAGGGGGATAATTCTCGCATTCGTATGCGAGTAAATTTTCATTCGAACGTTCGAATTTTTTAACATTTGGGATTCTCTCATTCGATAGCGAATAAAATGTATCGAAATTTCTAATGATGGCATTCGATAACGAATGATTATTCGAACGCAACCTTGCGAGTTTTTACTCGTAAACAAAGAAGCATTCGAAATAACGTTTTTTTAATAAACAGAAGAAAATGTTAGTAAAAAATTTGTTACTTACTTTAAAAAATATTATAATATTAATAATTTTATTACTTTTAGGTCAAAAATATCAAAAATAAATTTTACCTATGCTTGCTTTGTGAGTCTAAAACGTCTTTTGAGTCTAGAAAAACACATACATACATTAATACATACGTATGTATGTATACTTACTCATTGTTTGTCAATCTTAAGGGTTCGGAGGTGTTTCTTATTTGTTTCCTTATGTCATTAATGTTTTCAATCTCGTCAGAATTAGAAGACGATGAGTAAAAAAACACAACTGGATCCATTTTTAATTTAAAATAATTTCTTTTAAAAATGTTGCTTTTACTTGAGTTATTTTTTGCAGAACCATATGTTTTTTGTTTACATTTTCTTTTATTTTATTCAGTGTTGTAATACGTACTTATTTAAGTTTTTTACAACACTGAAGCAATGAATCGATTCGTATCGAGTACCATCATTAGAAAATTTTGCACTGTCGAAATAAATTTCGATTCGAAAACAATTTCGATCACGATTGCCAGAATTAGCCCCCAGGTAAGTCTATTTATCGCTTTTTCAATATGCTCTATCCCAAGAATGATAAAATAAAGATTACGCCATGCGCATGATTTCCCGTTATGTGACGTAGAAGTTCCATTCCAAGGGTTACCAAGAATGTTTCATGTGTTAGAATTAAAATTTCTTGCGAAAAATGTATATGAAATTGAAATCTCTCTGAGAATTCTGAAATAAAAGCTGTTTAAAAAAGAAAAACACACAAAAAAAACAACAACAAATATAAACATGAAGTATGCAGTGAGCAAATGCAAGCAAAACAACAGTAAAAAAACAAGTGAGAAAAAATTAGCCAATAGAAACACGGAAGGTGTGACGTCACAGTTCCAAAATGCGCAGAACATTATAAAATTTTAAGCGCATTGGCGTAATCTTTATTTTATCATTCTTGCTCTATCCTAGGGTGTGGGGGATTTTATTTAGGATTAGTTTGTGACAATCCATTTGGGTTTTTCCGATTTAGGAATGGAGTTTTTCTTTCCGGTGATTTGCTTATTGTGTATGTCAGATATCTATGATCTCAAAAAGAGAACAATCATCAAAAACTTTCCAAGTTTCTTATCTAGTACTCATGAGCGTAGTGTCAAGAACGTCTATTCGCAACCACAAAGGTAGGTTCTGAACCTTTGTTGACTATTATCAGATTATGATCCAAAATAAAGTCTAATGGCGTTTTCTTTTCTGGCAAAAATGTTACATATATGTTACACTTTATACCCATTTCCCATATAAAAAATGAAAAAAGTGTAACATTTTTGCCAGAAAAGAAAACGCCATAATATACACTCACCTCTTTCGTTTGCATCTATACTACCCCAGTAGTACGATTCACTAACTTTTAAAACAATAAATTTTGATGTTTGCACAAACCACTTTTCAAAGAATCCAAAATTTAATAATGAGATAGAAATGTTTGTCATTAGGAATTAATTAAGACGTTAACTCTGAAACGAATGAAATAATGAATGTAATTTAAATATGTAAAAGCCACCAACAACACCTAATAATGTCTGTAATAACACGGAATAAAATATTGAATAAGAACTTTGTTTCGAAAGGTTAGAGAAAAGACTGTTTATGCAATCAGAATACAAGAATTTTCTAACAATTTTGTCTACAAACGATGTTAGCGATGTTTTCCGTCGGCTTCATATACATATTGGTAACAAAATAAAATCAAGATTCTCTTTATTATAGATCCCTTAATATTTTTAAGAAGCTTTATTGATCATTAAGAGTCTGTTGCTTCTAAATTAATATAAAAGTAATAGTCAACAAGACAACGGAGTGACAAACGTAATGATGGTGGTATCTTTTTGGTGGTGGGTATAAAAAAATACGGGGATGTTTAATTGAAATATTAGTACCACCAGGATGCATTTCCTTTTACCCCATCTATTGTTCGTAAGACTTACAAACAATATCAAAATTTCATAATTGAAACATAGATGGCGCTAAAAGACGTAAAATATTTTTGACATTTGTTTTGCTTCAGTTTTCTTCTAAAATATAATCAAACAGCTGTTCTGTAAATTGGGCTGTCAAACGCAGTTGTTTACGTTCTGTTTTCTCTTTGCGTCTTTGTTCGTTGCATTGCTTGTGAAAAGAAAGGTGAATTCTGTCAGTGGATAAGGTTGTTGTTTACACAAATATTTTCGATTCTTTTAATTTGATGATCAGAAGATTTGAAAGAAAATGTTTGAAATGAGTGGTAACATACATGGTCTCAATTGGTTTCCCAATATTCCAGATAAGTTCGTAACATGGGGTCAAGACATTAATTTGTATGAAGTGCGCAACAAGACCGACGCTGATGTTAAACGTACGTTTTTGATCCTAGTTCATGGTCAGTAGCTGTTAATTAATTATATCATATGTCTATTATTTATAGCTCGTTTGCCAAATATATCGGCTAATTTTGTAGCCATTGAGAATCGCTATCAATACGCCAGATGTGTTCAACCGTCATACCACAAGCATCGACCAATCATTGCCGTTGGCTTGGGCGATGGAAAAATTGGCATTTGTAAATTCCACGACATGGTTGACAACAGCTGGGAGTACAGTAAGTGTTTAGTGTATTACGGGTAGTTGAATATTTTAATTTATAATAATTATTTGTTTTATTAATATTAGCGCCTCGCCAGCAACGAATGTGTTTATGTTTAGCATGGAATGAGACAGACCCAAACATTTTGGCAATTGGTCATGATCGCTATAAGTCAGATTCCTGTATAACTATTTGGGATATTGAAAGAGGTTTACCAAAAGAAAGCAGTGAGTATAACATAGAAATATACATACATATATGCATAGGTACTTCATTAATAATCAAAAATGAAAAAACTCATCTAATAAATACCTACCAGAAAAAGTAATCGAAATCATTCTTTAAATTACAACCGAAGTAGCTATATTATTTCGGTTTTATGAAGTAAATATAAATAACTTCTCTGATTCAAGTTTTTCGTTGGTTTTTATAAATTCTTTAAAATGTGCTTACAAAACATCAAATGTTAAAATTTATTTACATACATATATAAAATGATATACATATGTAGGTAGTTAATTTGTCAATAAAAAAATTCAAATATTACTGAACAAATCAATATTTTTAGCATAAATCCGATTTGGATATGATTTCATTGTTATTAACTTTTTACCCGTGTAGGACCAAAAATAATATTTCCAAATATCGAAGTTTCAGATTATTAGAAACGTCGATTATATGTACCTACATACATATGTGTGTACAAAAAAGTCAAAAATTAACAACATTTTTCCAATGACAGGCAAATGTACATAAATTTCATTGGTTCTCCACCAGGATTTGAACCCGATGGGTTTATTAGTTGAGGAAAATTGTCCACTTCTTTTCCTCACTTTTTTGCTGGAATATCTAAACTTGTTTTTTGAACTGTTATCAATGTCTCAAATAAAATAATAATTAAGCTTTTATTTTGTGTTGCCTCTTTAAATCCAATAAATAAATAAAATTATTGTATTTTTTTACAAATTAGACCAATATATTTCAAACATCTTCTGTTCATCTTCAGGATCTATACAATTTTAAATACAATAATACGTTTTTATTTATAATACATATAATTTTTTATAAAAATTAAACAAAATAATAATATTTCAATTGCAAATACTTATTAAACCTACTTTGATAGAGAATTATTCTATTTATTATTACTACACAATTTACCAGCAAAAAAAAGAAAGGAAAACATGTGAAAATGGCACCACACTGCTAAACCCGATTTGCTTTCAATTCTAGTACAATGCAATTGCATTAAGGTTCAGGAAAAAAAAACGTATGCATACATCCAGTAATCGTTGTTGTTGTACTAGGAGTACTGGTTATTAAGTTCATTTCTGGAACCAGTTCTTTAATGAATAAGTTCTGTTTGAACTTATTCTACTGAAGCTTTACCAAATTTAAATTGTCACGCGTTGGAAGAAGTAGATCAGAAATTTGTATTGTGTATATGGTTATTTTTATAAAGTTTGTCTGAGAAGACTTATATTTACCAAAGATTTTGAATTCTTTTGGAGGCTGTTTCATAAGAATCTCAACAGTAATAAAATATAATTCATTTGAAAAACATTAGTTTTCCAAATATTGCAAGCAGGACCCAATATTGTAATATTTCTAACATGTCCACTGCATTTGTCCAATTCTTTGATGATTTACCCCCTTATTCAAAAACGATTATTAAATTTAACAAACGTTTATTAAGCTAATTTTTATATGCAAATCTGTCTTAATAAACGTTTGTTAAATTTAATAGTCGTTTTTGAATAAGGGGGTTAATGTTTATCGCTTATCTATGTATTTATACGAAACATTTTTGTATCTATTTTATTCGATCTTTTATTTTAAATTAGATTTTTTTTTTTATTTTTTATAAGATAGTTTTACAATTTAGCATAGTTTATCTCCTTGTTTTATTAATTTTTAATTATTATTTATTGGGACTTTAAAATTATATAGGGTTTAAATTTGTGGTAATATGTTGATAAACCGGAACATTATATACTCTGAGTACTCTTGCATTACTTTTAATTTATTTTGGAATTTTTTATGTTCCTTAAGACTCGATATTTAAGAATATTTTTATTATATTTTATTTTATATTATGCACATATGTATTTGTTTTAAGGTTCAAATTTCTTTGGATTATCTGAATCGGCCCATTCACTATGCTGGAACAAAAATCATCGTGTCCTTATTGCAGGGATGAATCAGAAACAGATCAAACTTTACGATTTGCGACGTAAGTTTTATTAAAATATCTATTTTAATTGTTTGCTCTAACATATTTTCCTCAGAAAACACTTCCACACTGCAGACTATACAAACAAAAACTGTATATGGTTTGGCTGTAGCACCGAATGGCAATTATCTTTCCAGTTTCTTTGATTCCGTTATAATGCTATGGGATTTAAGATACCTCGACCGGCCATTGAAACAAATACAGTCTGCTAAAAATCATCTACAACTGAGTTGGTGTCCGACCCGATCAAGTCTGTTGTCGTCATTGCAACGTGAATCTCCCTACATCACTCTTTATGATATAAGATGCGTTGATGTGGAAAACAGTAGGGAAGTTTATAGTGTTAAGAAACAGTTGTTGCCATTTCACACCAAATACCATGCATCACATAAGGGATATTCGTTAACAGCACTCTCTTGGCACAATAGTGATTTTGAAAGAGCACTACTGTTATCGGAAACTGGTAGTATTATGGATTTTCGTCTACCGTTGTCAATTCTAACAGCCTACAGTAACCACAAAAAACTGCCACTTTTACTTCAAAGGCCTTTGTCGGCACCCAGTTCACCAGCTCACAGCAGAAGTCAAACCACCAGCCAGACTAGTACGCCAGAATTTGCCAGCGTCGGTTCGTCATTAAACTTTCATGTGTTCGATCATAATATGCTTGAGGAGGATTTAGTAGATGAAACTCGGGAACGTGCCCTTAGTGATTACGGACTCAAGATGGATGGTAAACGCTTGAGTGGGGAATTTCATTTGTCACCATATTTGAAGAATGTTTGGTTAAGTTTGGCTAACTTGTATCGGCCTGAGGAAAAATTAATTGGCTTAAAAACGATATTGGGTTTTGGTCTAGGTCATACTTCGCAAGCGTTTATGAACATTTCGCGTATTGAATCCCATGTTCTACAATGGCCAGAATTTGTAAATAATTCCAACAACTTGGTATGCTACAGGTAGGTGGGATACCTTAGCTGATAATGTCGTTTTTTAATGAGTTTTTAATGAAATTAATTGTGTTTATATTTTTATAGAAGTGACCAACGTGATACAGCTTTGAAACTATGTGGCTGGCCAATAGACCAAGATTTGGAACGTTTTATAAACAATTTGTGTGAAAATAAGGTAAGCAATAATCGAATGTATAATTCGAATTAATTAATGTGCATTAGTTCATTTGGTTTCTACAATTTATAAACAAATTTTAGGAATTTAGCCGTGCTGCCATGATTTATGTCTTCCATTTGAAAATTCTCTCAGCTTGTGATATATTGTCTAAGGCTGTTGATCAGTCGCGTGATCCCAGCATGTTTCGTATAGCTGCTATTGCATTGTCTAGTTTCAATGCAGATAGAACAAGTTCAGCTTGGCGCAACCAGCGTTCAATTGCCAACACTCAAATACAAGATGCTCATTTAAGAGCCATATTTTTTTTTCTCATAGCGGACAATGAAAATTTCGACGCTGTATTGGTAAATGAATAATATGCGGATTTGCAATTTGACAAAGAGAGCGAGAGAGAGCGTAATAATAATTAGTGATTATTCTCATTTAATATAATAGATGGAAGAGGGAGTTTCATTGGCTGATCGAATGGCTTTTGCTTGCAAGTATCTTTCTGAATCGAAACTTTCCGACTACATCAAGAATCAAATCCAGAAATCGGTTGAGAAAGGAGACTTAAATGGTTTATTGCTGACTGGAGAATCACAAGATGGCATTAACATATTACAAGCCCATATGGATGCTACGGGAGATATACAGACTGTTGCTTTAATAGCTATTAACTATTTCCATCGTGAACATTTTAACGACACATTTATACAATATTGGATATCAAGGTAACCGTTGAAGAGTCTTATTTGCGAACAATTATTTATTAAACTTATATTTATTAAACTTATATTCTTGCAGCTACATGGATTGTCTAAACTCTTGGGGGTTTTGGGAAAAGCGTGCAGAGTTGGAAATAAAAATAGTAAATCTTCGTTCGATAAGTCGTACTGCACGCACAGTATATTTGTCGTGTAATTTTTGCGGTAAATCGGTATCGAATGCTTTACAAGAAGATGCACGCATTCGTAATGTATCCTCGAATGTTAACAAAGTATATTTGCCATTTCAAAACTACTACAAACATATTAATTAATGTTGTGTTGCTCTTCCAACAGCTTTCATCATGTCCCAGTTGTCGAAAACCACTGCCTCGATGTTCATTATGCTTGTTACACATGGGTACTACTCTAAATGCAGGTCTTTCCGCAGACGGTGGTCCTGAGAGTATTGGATGGCAGTCGAAACCATTTTCGAAATGGTTTTCTTGGTGTCAAACATGTCGCCATGGAGGACACACCGAGCATTTAATGCAATGGTTTAAGTATGCTTTTCAATGTTCAACTAATTAATTTTGTATTTAAATTAATTTTTTCACTAGGGAAAATTCAGAGTGTCCTGTTTCCTCTTGCTCATGCCGGTGTTTCGATATGGATGTAACTAATCCTGAAGCTAAACATGATCTTCTGTAGTTAAGATGCTTCTTCAAGCATATTTCTTAAATATGGCATAATTTTTATTCAAAGACTTTTAAATATATTATAAGACCTTTTGTTTCCCTTTTTTATACGGCAGTAAAATGTTCCAAATGCGATTGTTTAAGTTGTATTTTTGTTTATTAGATTTCCTTTTGATGGATTTTAATTTGTTTTTTAATATTGAAATCTAATTCGTTTATAGACAATCGGATAATGAGAAACCGTTCCGGAAATTGATTGAATGTTGTTAAATTGTGGAAACAATGGTACTTCTTTCGATTTCTTCGAAAATGGTAAAATTTTGCAGTAATTAGTTTTATCCGGAACATAATAACCCGATCATCCAAAGCAAATCTAGCGTTCACTTAATTTTTTTAAACAAATATTAAACAATAAAATTGTAACTAAACTGGCTGAATTCAATCCGTGTTGCAGATTCTAAGTAATTGTTTTGTTGTATGTCGTTTAAATAATTTTTGGAATTGGACCTAATATTATAGCTACAACTAGTTATGATTACCCTGGATTTTGTCCTTTACATTAAATGTGATTAAAAAGATTAAATAAATGTTTTTAAATTACAGATGATTAAGGCCTGATTCAGTAAAACTTAGAGAGCATTTGTCTAAAACCCTTGAAAATCCCTCAAAATATACATACATATTTATCTTTACAGTTGGACTCCTGAATAAAACCTTGATTAGTTTTGTTCTTAGGGCACTGCTACACGTTCAATTAATATATCGTGATACTAGAAATAGATACTAGAAATATCACGATATTTATTGAACGTGTATTGATGGATCGCGATCCATATCGCAGAATGGCCTAAAATATGATATCCAGATCGGATCGTGGATCTCGTGAAAAATATTGAACGTGTAGCATTTTCAGTCAGTAAAAAGTGACAAATAATCAGGCATGTGGTGAAAATCGAAAACGAATGAGTTTTATAAGTCAATTTTTTTCGTAATATTTCTGTATTGAAAAACTTTTATCACATAAAATATAAAGATATTGGGCTACTAAAGAGAATCTTAAACAAAAATTTTAAAAATTAGATTATAAATGCATTACAATGTATTTCAAAAACGGATTCGTTTTCGATATCGATTTCCATCACATTCCTGAATAATAATTGTGTCCATTAAACTTAAGTGCGTATATTTTTTCCGATCCTGCAACAACTTTTTGACCCACATTTTTCTACAATGAAAAAGCAAGCAAAATAGCTAAACAGGCTTTCTTTTGGTTTTCTCGCGACATTGATAAACGACCCGCACTGCACAAAAATAAAATAAATACTGACGCGATAAATATTGAACATGTAGCATACGCTCGTGATCCATCAATACTTTAAAATGGATCGCGATCCAAATATCACGATATTTATTGAACGTGTAGCAGTACCCTTAAATACGAACTTGTACTATTAATACAAAAAGTTCGTTTTTAATCATGTTTACCTCAATTTGTTAAAAATTATTTCAAGAAAGTATTTTAAAAAATTAAGCACATTATTTGGCGTTTTAAAACAAATTTTATCATATTTTTAAACTGATTAAGCCGCTTTTAGAGATCTGGTAACACTGATCTTATGGTTAGTCCCGGGTCACACACTGCCACTTTTGCTGCTCAACTTTTAAGTTTGTTGGTGAGAGGGGAAAGAAGAGTGGTCCCCTCTCTCTCTTTTTTCCCCTCTCATCACGGGTCACACACTGCCACTTTTGAGTTTGTTGATGAGAGGGGAAATAAGAGTGGTCGCCGCTCTCTCTTTTTTCCTCCCTCATCACGGGTCACACACTGCCACTTTTGCTGCTCAACTTTTGAGTTTGTTGGTGAGAGGGTAAAGAAGAGTGCTCCCCTCTCTTTCTATTTTTTTACCACTCAACCAAAAACTAAAAAGTTGAGTAGCAAAAGTGGCAGTGTTTGACCCGGGACTTAGTTCTCTCTTACACATTACTTTTCCTATAGGCAAAGTACTTAACATTGCTAATGAAGCTTATCAGCGTTGCCAACTTGGTGCGTTTCACACCATTTTTTGGTGCTTTTTTATTTTTTTGTGTGCGACAAATTCCTCAGTTGGTGCGCTTTTTTTAATTTTTCCGAAAATGTGATGAAATCTTTATTTTTACTAATCTCTAAAAATTAGAAATAAAATAATGAAATCTTATCGATGTACCCTATTATACATATATATTTTAAATACGAATATATGATGAATGAATACATATTATCAAATTCGGCACATGAATGTTATTGCTGTTTTTGAATAGGGTGAAAGTCTTACCCCCTCATTCAAAAACGATTATTAAATTTAACAAACGTTTATTAAGCAAATTTTTATATGCAAATATGTCTTAATAGACATTTGTTAAATTTAATAATCGTTTTTGAATAAGGGGTTAGTTTGAAAATAAATAACATTTTAAACATGGAAATAAAAATGCTTGTGTAGCCTGATGGTTTAGTCTACTGAACTGTATATCAGGGTTAGAGTCCCAATTTTATTGAAAAAATTCAAATAGAAGTCCTTAGAAATAGAAAACAAAAGTATTTAAAAAAGTACCAAATATGTACTGAAATTAGCCCTTTTTTACCAATTGCTTATGTTATCTTTATTAGCTCGTTTATTAAAAAAGGCTTTTACTATTATTACTTTTACTATTAATTAATCATTGACCTCTTTTTAAAAAGTTTTATATAGAATTTACTTCTTGATAATTTTTAGTCAGGCTTGAGTTCATTAAATTTAATTTTCATTAAATTATTTTTACTGAAGTTAGGCCGGCACCGCAGTGGTGTATGTGGTTAGAACGCAAAGAATTCTGATGAGAGAAAGTGGGATTTTTCGAAACATATGGAAATTCAACAACCCAGGTTCGAATCCCAGTCAAGAAAAATTATCAAAATTTTTAATAATAAAATTTTTCAAGTTGTAATTCCTAACTTCAGTAAAAATAATTTAATGAAAATTAAATTTAATGAACTCAAGCCTGACTAAAAATTATCAAGAAGTAAATTAACTAACAGTTTTATATAGAATTTATGAAATTACAAAAAAAAAAATCATTACATACATATCTAGTATAAAGCAATACAAATAAATTTGTTTAGTTTATTATTTATATTTGTTAAGTTTTATTTTTTTTTAAACACTGAACTGTAGAAGACTGTTTTATTGCTATATATTTATAATACAAAAATATTATACTTCTTATGTAAAATTAATTCAATAAACATTTTAAATAAAAAAATCTATATTTGGTGCATTTTGTTGCGTTTTGAAATTTCAAAGTTGACAACGCTATCGCTTATGGTTTTATTATTTATATGTACTTTATTATTTTTGTACCCTCAACCCATGAATCAAATAATAAAGATTGCGCAAAGAATGTAAACAAAATTTCCTCTCTTTGCGCATGACGTCATAAGTTAATTTTCCCTTATAATCAACATGTAAAAAATAACTTTTGTTTCCAATATTTAAAAAAACTTTAAAATAAAACATTTAATTATTTATTTTATATATATTAAAAATTTTAATATAAAATGTATCAAAAAAGTTAACTTAAATATATACATACATATATTTGTGTTTGTTTTTTTAATTAATTTTCTTTTGGAAAACTTTTATTAGTATTTAAATTTATATAAAAGTTAAGCAAACATAAAAATATTTTTGACTTGTGACGTCACAAGAAAAAATTATGCTCTTAATGTTACTCTAACAATTTTTGTAAAATATAACGGACCTGCGCAATGCATAATCTTTATAATTAGATTCATGCCCTCAACCAAAATAAGTGTTGTATGTAAAAGTTTGTCGTTCCATGTGTAACATTGAGAAATAGTCACTTTTACACGTATCATCTAAACTCATGTCAAAATCAAACTTCTGAATTTCGTGAATATCGGTCCGTATTTTACCATATCCACCATATAACGTCCACTTCCGAAAATAACTTAAATACTCATTTACGGCTGTATGCATTTAATTAAGAACAGTAGTATTTAATATTTAATTTGTTATGTTTAAGGTAATATTTTTTAAATAAAACGCTAAAACTTAACACTTTTATTATAACCTACACCACCATAGTGTGGAGGGATTATTGGATTTGTGCTAATATTTGTAACGCCCAGAAATATTGGTCCAACACTCACCTCAAAGTATACCGACCGACTCAGAATCACTTTCTGAGTCGATTTAAGGATGTCCGTCCGTCCGTCTGGCTGGCTATCTATGTAAATCTTATGCGCAGAGTACAGGTCGCAATTTTGAAAATATTTCGATAAAATATGGTACGTGATATTTTTTCGGCCCAAGGACGGATGTGATTGAAACTGGTGGAAATCGGTCGATTATTTCACTTGGCGCCCATACAAATGTACTCCCGAAATAGGGGTTTACCGATCATAAATGTTTGAATTATGCAATGATCCAAACAAATTTCACCACAAATGAGGAGCAAATGGGGCTAAATCAAATCTAAAAATTTTGTGAATATCGGTCTATAATTAGTCGTAGCTCCCATATAAGGCCCACTTCCGAAAATCACTTTAAAGCGCATAACTCACTCAAAAATTTTGGTATCTAAATAATATTTAATACAAATATATTTCATATATATATAAATAATACGGTACAATTTAATTGTGATCGGTCCATAATTAGTCGTAGCTCCCATATAAGGCCCACTTCCGAAAGTCACTTTAAAGAGCATAACTCACTCAAATATGTTGTTATCCAAATAATATTTAACGCAAATATATTTTATATGTATAATACGGTACAATTTTATTATGATCGGTCTATAATTAGTCGTAGCTCCCATATAAGGCCCACTTTCGAAAATCTCTTTAACGGTCATAATTTTTTTAAAAATGTTGGTAATCAAATAAAATTCAACCCAAATAAGTTTCTTATATACAGAAATAATGACAATTAATTTTATAATGGTCCGTCCATAATTAGTCGATACTCCCATATGAGACCCTCTCCGTAATTCGCTTTACCATCCATAAATCTTTTAAAAATATTTATATCGAGATAAAGTTTAATACATATAATATTTATATTCACAGAAATCATGACACTAAATTTTAGTCCAAAATTTCTGAAAAACTGTTTTATATATATACCACTACAAATGGCGAATGAGGTAATATCAAAGAATATAAATTATATGATTTAAATCATTTATATTCTTTGGTAATATATAAGAATGTGTAACACTGAGAAATATTCATCTGAGACCAAACAAAGTACATTCTTGATCCTTATGGAATTCTAAGTCACTCTCACGTTTAAAATATGTAACCATAATTGTAGCATATAACTGAAAAGAGAAACCTTTAACAATAGGATGCGTTTAAGTAAAGCATGCATATTTTTCTCCGGCTCTGGATCGTCGGCTAACGGGTGGGGTAAATATACTTAACGCGAGTTGTAATAAAGACCACATAGAAATATAATTTAATTGCATTCAAATAGGGGGGTAAATAACTTATTTCGATGAAAGAGCTAAGGGTAAAAAAAAATGAATAAAATTTTACTAATTGAAAATATCTGAAATTACGACTTCATTACATCTAATGTAGTTGTTGCAAATAAGGTGTTAAACTTGCAATAAGAGCCCTCCCAACCATGATCATCACTAATGCATAATCCAATGTTATTCATTGCTGGATGATCCCTACTATAATCCATTGCTACTCAACTCTACTTTGCCGTTAGAATTAAAACGTTTAAATTTATAGATTCATGATTTCAGTTTTTTTATTTTAGAATAATTAACAAATATACTTGTATATAAGAATAGTATAAGCATAATTTTTAAATTCAAAATAATTTTCATGCAAAAAAATTTTCCCTATAGTAAATATATAACACTAATTTTAATAAGAAAATAAAAAAAATTTTTGTAACAATGTGAATAATAAAAAAAATTAAAGACAGAATTGGTCTAAGCACCTTGTATTAAATTTTTTTGTTTTTTTCTTTTTTTTTTAGGTTCACGAATATGCAAATAAAACAAAATTCAAATTAGGGTAGGTCAGTTTAGAATAATATAAAAAGAACGGAAATGTGAAAAATCAGTAGACTATCAGAGTTGTAGACCAAAAAGTAACAAAGGGGTAATACCTAGTGTGATTAATTAGAGTTAAAGATATTGTAGAATTACAAAAAAACCTTGAATTTACCTTAACATTCTAAGTGTTGAAGTATCACTTGTTTTTTCTCTGTTTTTCACACAATCACTAATAACCATAACAAATTTTCTCTTTTGCTGTTGGTAGATCTTTCTTGAAATTAAGTTTTCTACTGATTTTCTTATTACTATATATTGATTAAATCTTTTAATTTTTTTGTTGCTTTTCGTATACAATTTTTATTTAATTTATTCTATTTTTCTTTAATTTGTTTTAATTTCTTTCGCTTTTACTTTCTATATCTCATCTTTTCCTCAAATTTTTAAATCTATCACACCGCTTTAATTTTATAATTTTTAAATATATGTATACATTTTTCACTACAATTTATAATTTTTTCTTTACTTCATCTTTTTATTAGTTTAGCATTATTTAGATTTTTATTCTTTATCAAACAATTAACAATTTTTTTTTCTTTCTCCAATTATTGGTTTCACTTATAAAGTAGAACAAAAACTAACTGTCAAAAATATAATAAAAAGATTTTCAACTTACTTTTGTCACAGTTTAGTCCATCGATGAATGGCCATTCAGCAATGCATAGCTTTATGTGATGAAGGGAGAAAAATTATAAAATGTATTCTGATGTGATTGATGATAGATTTTTTTTTCTTCTTCCTTATTTTACATATACTGCCAGCAACATGTTTTAAAAGACTTTAGCAACATTTCTTATATGATAACCCTCTGCAACTTTTTTGGTCATTCTAATTTTTTTTTAAAAAAAAAAAGGTAATATTGGGAAAATATTTAAATCAATTTCACCGTGGAGTTCTATTAAAAATGACAATAAGATATTTTATACTGTAAAAGTATACAGATATTGAATATGAAGAATACGTTTACTGGTTTATTGATCTGGAACCGTTTATTGTATTTGGTCTCGATTACAGGTTTAAACACATTTATGGCAATATTAATCCTCAGGAAAAATATCACCTAATTCCTTGAGAAAAATGTGGTTCGAATACTAAATCGCTGTGTATAAGTTACTTTCTGCCAATTTTAGGTGTTGTGATGAGGCAATTTTTGGGAAGATGAAAAGTATGTAATGGGTGCCAAATCTAAATAAAAACATGAATTTTGTTTTTTTCTTAGAAAAAGTCTCGATGAGAGAAATTAATTAAATTTGAAATCTTACCCAAGTAGATGTGGCACCAAACTTGTTTATTCGAATAATTTTAGGCTTATTGATGTTTGTCAATAAACTAGGTGAATAAATTTATAAATAAGTTTACTTTTTAATTAAAAAAAAAATTGTTTTTTTTTTTTTTTTTTGTTTTTGTGAAATTATGTAACTTTTCAATTATATAACGTTTCTTGAAAATCTATAGAAATAAAAATTTACTGCTTATTCTCAAAAAAACGGTATAATAATGAACCGTGTTCATAAAAAAAATTCCAATATATATGATCAGAAAATCTACAAGGTAAATGGCTTAATAAAATTTGGCGCGAGCTACAAGTAAAATTAGAAGTAACTAGTAAAAACATATGATTCAAAGAATGTATTTTGTAGCTGGTGGTGACTTTTAAAATATAAACGGTGGGTCAAAATAAAAGAAAATCTCAATTTATATAGATTTATTGCAATATTAGTAATCACAAAAATGTAAAAACATTTAATAACACAAATTCAACTTTTAGCTTGAATTGATTATTTGTATAATTTTCTTATTGTGTCTTAAAACTTAAACATTTTGAATGATATACAAATATAAATGCAAATTTAAACAATTAAATTGAAACTTCCTAGATTTTAACTACTAATAGTGTTTAACGAATAATTTGCAGATATAATTGGTTTAAGTTAAAAAAAAACAACAGATATTTTTGAAAATGTAGTACCTTTTAATAGAAAATAAATAATGGGAAATTTTTGATTTGTAGCAGTTATTAGTAGATGTTATGTCTCTTTTTCAATGACTAGTTCAAGTTGAGAGTACAACTACCAGAAAACTAAAGAGAAAACTGGTTACTTATACAAAACTCTGTAGCCAACTGCCAGCACTTTACACAGCCCCCCAAACAAGATCGAATTTTGGGGTTTCCGATTATGAGCACCAAAATTTGATCCCGCTGGCAGAAGTTTTAGCCAGACTTTATATCCTTAGCATGATATTTGCCTATGTAAGTACCACTCAAATCTTCCAACTCATAAGTACAATTTCCAATTTTTTTTCTTATCCTAGCTTTTACAAATATGTTATCCAGCTTGGCGTTATAACCTTTTTCAAAATTAGACTGCTTAAAATTTCTTCTGTACACTTCTTGTCCTTCCTTGTAGTTTGAAACTCTAGAACGTAGATTATATTTTTTTTCATTTCGCTGAAACTGTTTTTGCATAAGTTCTGTTGCTCGTTTCCTTATAATGTCTATTGAGTCTTCTCTAGTAAAACTAACTGTCCTGTCTTCTAAAATGCCAAGTGTTCTCAATAATGAATATGTCTGCCCATTAGTTATCATATTTTGACCAAATGTTATGTAGTAGGGTTCAATTCCAATAGAGGAATGTATTGTGGAACGCAGAGCACAAGCAATGCTGCTTAACACTTCATCCCAATTTCGTTGGTCAGGGTTGACATAGGCTCTTATGGCTGCTATGACTGACCGATTTATACGCTCCGAGGCGTTTGCTTGTGGAGAGTGAACAGCTGTGAGGGTGTGGAAAATTTTGTAACGATTTAGTAATTGTTTAAAAATTTTTGATTTAAACTGAACGCCGTTGTCAGATACTATCGTTTCTGGAACCCCAAAAATGTGGAAAATATCTTCTTCTAAGTATTTACAAACTACATCAGCAGCCAGTTTTTTCACTGGTTTCAGAAAAGGATATTTGGAGAAATGGTCTAAAACCACAAAAACTCCAATATGGCCACGCCTCGATCGTGGGTAGGGACCTAAAAAGTCTATGTAAAGTTTCTGGAACAAGCGTTGGGTCATAGCTGGCTGACCCATAGGAGGGCGAAGGACAAAATTTGGGTGTTTTGTTGATTTACACACTTCGCATGCATTTACGTAATCCCTCACTCTATTAGCAAGCCCTGGCCAAAAATAATATTTCCTAATCCGTTCGAGCGTTTTATTTATGCCAAAATGTGATGACAACGGGTCATCATGTGCTTTAATCAGAATATCAGTTTCAAGTTCCTTTGGTATCCACAACTTCCAGCAAAGGTCATCGTGCATTTGTTCCCCGTTTGCATGTTCCATCCATTTATATACAAAGCCATCTAAAATTTTCATGTCCGGGAATTTTGACTGATTATCACATATGTTCTTTTTTAGTGTGTTATACTCGTCCGTTTGAAAATACTTTGACTTTAAGTCAATGAAAACCCCGTCATCTTCGGACAGACTGCAAATTTGTAACTCAGACTCGTCTTCGGATGGACTGTTGATTTCGTTTTCGAGAGTGATACGGGAAAGAGCATCTGGCACCACATTAAGAGAACCTTTTCTATGCTGGATCTTGAACGAAAAGCCCTGTAGTTTAAGTGCCCACCTCGCCAATCTTGAACTCAAATCGGTTTGGGACATGAGCCACTTTAATGACGCGTGATCTGTCACTATTGTGAACTCGTGCCCTTCGATATAAGGTCGAAACTTTTTAACACTTAGCAAAGCAGCTAGGCATTCCTGTTCGGTCACTGAGTAATTACGTTGAGTTTCTTTGACATAAATGCCACAGGAACTTCATCACCCTCCGTATTTAACTGGACCAATACACTTCCTATCCCTGTTTTGCTTGCGTCACAGTGGATATGAAATGGTTTTTCAAAATCCGGACTATACAAAACAGGAGTTGAGCTTAATAGACACTTTAAATTTGCAAAGGCTTCGGCAGCTTCATCGTTCCAAACAAATTTTCCTTTGGCTTTAAGCAAGTCTGTTAGGGGTGTTGTTATTGATGCATAATTTCCTATAAATTTTCTATACCACCCCGTCATACCTAAGAATCTTCGGATTTCCTTAACTGATCGTGGTGTCGGGTAGTCTAGAATGGCAGAAATCTTGTCTGGATCAGTTCTAATAACCCCCCTTCCGATAACATGTCCCAAGTATTTAACTTCCTCCATGCAGAATTTGCTTTTTTCCACATTTATAGTAAGTCCTGCGTCTCGTAAATGTTTCGCAACTGTCCTAAGTACGTCTAAATGTCTACTGAAACTATCGGAAATGACAAGCAGGTCATCGAGGTATATGAAGACTTCGTTCCGAAAATTTGCAGGTATTACTTTATCCATCAATCGGGACATAGTTTGGGGTGCATTACAGAGTCCAAACGGCTTTACTTTATATTGATATAAAGGCCGTCCAGGCACTGTAAATGCTGTTTTGTCCCTTGATTTTGGATCTAAAGGGATTTTCCAGAAGGCATCTTTAAGATCCAAGCTCGTAATAAACCTTGCTTTCGGAAGTCTGCTCAATATACCATCGATGTTAGGTAAAGGATAAGCATCCTTTACAGTTAAGTCGTTCACCTTTCTACTGTCTAAACAAAGCCGATTTTTCCCGGGTTTCCTAACTAAGACACAAGGCGAACTCCAAGCACTGTTAGACTCTTCAATCACTCCTAATTTTATCATACGGTCTACTTCCTCGTACATTAGTCTTTCTATTGCTGGGGATACAGGATAATGGCGTTGTTTCAAGGGTTTTGCCATTCCTACATCTATAAAATGATTTACTAATGTGGTCTTCCCAAGACCTTCTCTCGCAAATGAAGGAAATTGATTAACAACTTGGACTAGTTGTTGTTTTTCTTCTTCGTTCAGCTGGCACTCATTTAATGATAAATTAACACTGTCAATGGTTTAAATTTCCACTGAGTGGAAGAAATTTGGTGGTAAAAGATTAAAACTGCGCCAAAAATCAATACCTAAATAGAGATTTTGTGCTAAACTAGGTATAATAAATAATTCAATGGGTTTTTCTGTACATTTAAAAACAATCTTAGTTGTAACACAACCAACTATGCTTTGAGGGTTACCATCGGCCGTGCAAACTTTCGAATTTATCTTTTTATACGGTTTACCTGAATCTACAAACGTTTTTGCTAAGTTTCCCCCCATACACGATATAGCTGCACCCGTATCTAACAGACCACTCAATTTTTCACCAAACAAGCTCACTTCAGCATAGGGACGTAAATCATTATCCTTCTCAAAAATGCTTTCTATTATATCTTTCCGTTTCCGTTTTACATATGACCAATAATTCCTCATACGTTTAGTTGACCTATTTGACGTTTTACTTATTTCAGAATTAAATATTCTTGAACGAATTTTCGTATAATTACTCATACGTATATGGAATGGTATTATGGGTTTAAGTCTGCGTTCATTATCGTTTTGAAAATTATGGTTATTATTAGAAAAAGATTCGTAAGGAGTAGATTTTAGTCTGTGCTTGTCGCACGATCTATTTTCTTCACAATTATCTGTCTGCGTGCACTTGGTTGTGCACTTGACGATAAGTTTTTTGATGGTTGGCATTTTGGACAAGTAGGTTTATAAACATTTGCTGCACCGCAGCCAAAACAAAAAATTTTCCTTTCCGCCATACACTCCTGGTACCTATGCCCTATTTTCCTACAGTTCCAGCAGTTCAGACCCAATTCGGAAATGTCTACAATATCTTCCGGTTCTTCGTGTTCATTATCGTATAACTCTGATACCTTTTTTGGAAAAACTAAAGGTCTGTGAGCCAAATTTCTTTTACGAACATCATGAAGAAAGAATTCTCTTCTCCTGCATATGTCTCTCAAGTGTGCAACTGAAAATATTTGTAAATTTAATATCTCATGTTGGATTTCAGGAAGAAGGTTTCTCCTTAAAATCTCAATCATGGATGATTCACCTATAGGTTGTTCGAGGTGGTCTATCAGTTCCAAAATGGAATCATAGAAAGCGTCAAAACTCTCACCGGGTTTTTGCTTCCTGTCTCTTATGAGTTCTCTGTAGTCCATATCAGTCCGAGTATCCTTAAACTGTTGGCGAATTGACAAACAAAGGTCTGGCCATTTTATTTCACGTACTGATTTATGGTAACGCCAGAACCAATCACTAGCTTTACCATCAAAAAGTACAGAAGCATTACGGCATAGTAGTTCAAAATTACCCGCTAATGTTTTATTCGTAAGAGCTTCTATTCTGTAAAGAAAGGAATCAACAGAAATGCCTGAAGAAATCCCAGAGAATTTTAGTCGCCAATTACTTATAATCTGGCCAATTTTGTGGGGGTGAATAGAAAGGTCCGTGGACAAACCAGAGTTTAATCTGGTTAAATTCGAAGAGGGGATTGTCTGAAATCTTACCTCAGCTTGATTGTTATCGTTAGAAGAAGCTGGGAGACCTAACAGTTGATCCAAGGTTTGTGTCTGATAGTGATAATTCTCAGCATGTTCTAAATTATTGCGAGGCGGTTCCGTGACCGGTCTGTTGGTATTGTTATCTATGCTAAGCCCACGAAAACCCGCTTCTATATTATGCTGTATTAATCTAGTTAATTGTTCACTCCATAAGCGGAGTCATTTGCTGACCTATTTGCATCAGCAGTTTGTTGACGCCATTGACTTCTTGTCCTTACATTTGACGTCGCACCCGTGGTTGGCTTGGAAAATTTGGGCAATGTAATTGAAGTATTACAAGTTGGACAAGTTGGCTTATTTTGAGTCGATTTTGAAAGACAAGTCTTATGGAAGATATGACTACAAATAGTCTTGGTAGAATTTACTTTTTCCGAAATATGATTTTTACAAACTCCACAAACATCATAAGTTAACGGGGGAGGTGCTTGTGGTTTTACATTTTGCGCCCCTGGAGAAGGCATTATAGCCAAATTTTCCATGCTGTGTTTTACTGACATGTTACTTTATTAAAAATAATATATTACAATAGAATAAGATGGCAAATACCTTCAATTTTTCCCTTCTCTTTTTCCCTCTTTTGAATAATGCGATGATGAAATAATAGTACAACTGTGATTTTTGAACTGCCTGAACAGAAAATATGGGCAATTCTTATTTAACGTAGAAACTAGTCCTATCTTTCAAACTTGTGTTTAGTAAATGTTTTAAATTTTAACCAATTTCAAATAAAATGCACACTTTCGTAATACTGACGTAAAATCTTTGCGTCCAGTTGCGATTTAAAATCATGAAAGTGAAATTAACTTGAAACTAATTTATATAAAGCAATATATTTGGGAAAATATTACTAATAAGTTTTAATTCTTTTCGGCAAAGTTTATTAAATTAAGTAGCAATAAATTAAAGCTAGATTGCAATGAAGTAAAAATAAAAAAAATTGAAATTTAGAAATCTCTCAGAGTACACAGAAGGTGAGAAATAGTAAGAAATTAAACAATGTGATGGCTTAGGTACATTTTAATATAATGATATCAGAGTTCCAATCCAGATTAAAGATATAGTAGAAGTTTTCTTTTAATGGCATGAGTCCAAATATATTCAGTCTCAAGATTCCAATTAATATGTCGAAAGCTAGACTTTACACAAACAAAAATTAGACAAAACAAACTAGATCCTGGTCACTAATCAAAATTGGTATTTCAATGTAATGATTTCCAAGATATATAAAATTAAAAGATAAAGATTCAACCAAATATCTCGAGAGATTGTTGGGTTATTAATACCAGAATTTTGAGACCCACAGTAACTAAAAGTTTAGGTGTTGATTAAAGAAAATTGTTCAGTGTGGGCCCCACGTTGGGCGCCAAAATTTCTATTATCTATGTAGCATATAACTGAAAAGAGAAACCTTTAACAATAGGATGCGTTTAAGTAAAGCATGCATATTTTTCTCCGGCTCTGGATCGTCGGCTAACGGGTGGGGTAAATATACTTAACGCGAGTTGTAATAAAGACCACATAGAAATATAATTTAATTGCATTCAAATAGGGGGGTAAATAACTTATTTCGATGAAAGAGCTAAGGGTAAAAAAAAATGAATAAAATTTTACTAATTGAAAATATCTGAAATTACGACTTCATTACATCTAATGTAGTTGTTGCAAATAAGGTGTTAAACTTGCAATAAGAGCCCTCCCAACCATGATCATCACTAATGCATAATCCAATGTTATTCATTGCTGGATGATCCCTACTATAATCCATTGCTACTCAACTCTACTTTGCCGTTAGAATTAAAACGTTTAAATTTATAGATTCATGATTTCAGTTTTTTTATTTTAGAATAATTAACAAATATACTTGTATATAAGAATAGTATAAGCATAATTTTTAAATTCAAAATAATTTTCATGCAAAAAAATTTTCCCTATAGTAAATATATAACACTAATTTTAATAAGAAAATAAAAAAAATTTTTGTAACAATGTGAATAATAAAAAAAATTAAAGACAGAATTGGTCTAAGCACCTTGTATTAAATTTTTTTGTTTTTTTCTTTTTTTTTTAGGTTCACGAATATGCAAATAAAACAAAATTCAAATTAGGGTAGGTCAGTTTAGAATAATATAAAAAGAACGGAAATGTGAAAAATCAGTAGACTATCAGAGTTGTAGACCAAAAAGTAACAAAGGGGTAATACCTAGTGTGATTAATTAGAGTTAAAGATATTGTAGAATTACAAAAAAACCTTGAATTTACCTTAACATTCTAAGTGTTGAAGTATCACTTGTTTTTTCTCTGTTTTTCACACAATCACTAATAACCATAACAAATTTTCTCTTTTGCTGTTGGTAGATCTTTCTTGAAATTAAGTTTTCTACTGATTTTCTTATTACTATATATTGATTAAATCTTTTAATTTTTTTGTTGCTTTTCGTATACAATTTTTATTTAATTTATTCTATTTTTCTTTAATTTGTTTTAATTTCTTTCGCTTTTACTTTCTATATCTCATCTTTTCCTCAAATTTTTAAATCTATCACACCGCTTTAATTTTATAATTTTTAAATATATGTATACATTTTTCACTACAATTTATAATTTTTTCTTTACTTCATCTTTTTATTAGTTTAGCATTATTTAGATTTTTATTCTTTATCAAACAATTAACAATTTTTTTTTCTTTCTCCAATTATTGGTTTCACTTATAAAGTAGAACAAAAACTAACTGTCAAAAATATAATAAAAAGATTTTCAACTTACTTTTGTCACAGTTTAGTCCATCGATGAATGGCCATTCAGCAATGCATAGCTTTATGTGATGAAGGGAGAAAAATTATAAAATGTATTCTGATGTGATTGATGATAGATTTTTTTTTCTTCTTCCTTATTTTACATATACTGCCAGCAACATGTTTTAAAAGACTTTAGCAACATTTCTTATATGATAACCCTCTGCAACTTTTTTGGTCATTCTAATTTTTTTTTAAAAAAAAAAAGGTAATATTGGGAAAATATTTAAATCAATTTCACCGTGGAGTTCTATTAAAAATGACAATAAGATATTTTATACTGTAAAAGTATACAGATATTGAATATGAAGAATACGTTTACTGGTTTATTGATCTGGAACCGTTTATTGTATTTGGTCTCGATTACAGGTTTAAACACATTTATGGCAATATTAATCCTCAGGAAAAATATCACCTAATTCCTTGAGAAAAATGTGGTTCGAATACTAAATCGCTGTGTATAAGTTACTTTCTGCCAATTTTAGGTGTTGTGATGAGGCAATTTTTGGGAAGATGAAAAGTATGTAATGGGTGCCAAATCTAAATAAAAACATGAATTTTGTTTTTTTCTTAGAAAAAGTCTCGATGAGAGAAATTAATTAAATTTGAAATCTTACCCAAGTAGATGTGGCACCAAACTTGTTTATTCGAATAATTTTAGGCTTATTGATGTTTGTCAATAAACTAGGTGAATAAATTTATAAATAAGTTTACTTTTTAATTAAAAAAAAAATTGTTTTTTTTTTTTTTTTTTGTTTTTGTGAAATTATGTAACTTTTCAATTATATAACGTTTCTTGAAAATCTATAGAAATAAAAATTTACTGCTTATTCTCAAAAAAACGGTATAATAATGAACCGTGTTCATAAAAAAAATTCCAATATATATGATCAGAAAATCTACAAGGTAAATGGCTTAATAAAATTTGGCGCGAGCTACAAGTAAAATTAGAAGTAACTAGTAAAAACATATGATTCAAAGAATGTATTTTGTAGCTGGTGGTGACTTTTAAAATATAAACGGTGGGTCAAAATAAAAGAAAATCTCAATTTATATAGATTTATTGCAATATTAGTAATCACAAAAATGTAAAAACATTTAATAACACAAATTCAACTTTTAGCTTGAATTGATTATTTGTATAATTTTCTTATTGTGTCTTAAAACTTAAACATTTTGAATGATATACAAATATAAATGCAAATTTAAACAATTAAATTGAAACTTCCTAGATTTTAACTACTAATAGTGTTTAACGAATAATTTGCAGATATAATTGGTTTAAGTTAAAAAAAAACAACAGATATTTTTGAAAATGTAGTACCTTTTAATAGAAAATAAATAATGGGAAATTTTTGATTTGTAGCAGTTATTAGTAGATGTTATGTCTCTTTTTCAATGACTAGTTCAAGTTGAGAGTACAACTACCAGAAAACTAAAGAGAAAACTGGTTACTTATACAAAACTCTGTAGCCAACTGCCAGCACTTTACATAATGCACAAAAGAACATTTATAATTCTCCTAAGCAGTTTGTATTAGACGTCGTGTAATTAGTCTAACTTACCAAAATATCACCTGACCACGGTAATATCTGTCGAAATAATGAATTTTTTTTTTACTAGTTTGTATTTTCTTTATACTCTAAGGGTGTGTAGAGTATATAATATGTTTGCGTGCCAAATACTCGGGTTGAGAACTACGAACATGAGATTTAGAGCTAACTGGTATCCAACTATTCATACCCCTTAACCATTGAATTTGATTGGTTACATTACGTCTGGTTATTAAAACAATAAACAGTTTTTTTTATCATTCGAATTTTTTATGACTTTTTAGGATTTGGTCCTTATATGAGAGCTATGACCAATTACAATAATTACAACAATTTATTTACCTACAAGGATTATTTAGGTCAAATTTTAACCTGGTAAAAATATTTATACCAGTTTTATATGTATTTCAGTGAATTTTGGAAGTGGAATTTATATGTTGTCTATGGTCAAACATGGACCGAACTAAATAAAATTTCGTTTTGCGATTTCTTTTTGCATGAAACTTATTTTTGCAGAATTTTTGTATTCCAACTTTATAGGGATTTATGTATCATTGAGCCATATTTCGAGTATGGAGGCTATAAGAATTTATGGATTGATTCTTACTATTTTCCTAACGCTTTCTTATTTTATCATAATAATAACGTGTACAAAATTTAATGGCAAAAGGGTGCTGTAGCTTAATTGATTAGAGCGTTTGGTTATTAAGCATGAGTTGGTATTTGTGGCCTGGGTTCGATTCCCAGCCGCTGCCGCTCAAAACAACACCAGTTTCTGATAATTATTAGTTTTTCTATCCTATCATAACTAATATTTATTACAGCGCCCTCCTTCGGTAGTATAGCATTTAAAAGCCACCGAAGTAAAATAATTAAAATAATGGCTATAAATCAAGCTTTGATCAATGCGCCTACTCACCACCAGAGGCGCTGCAATACTGTACTATTAATAAACATAACGCGCAATTACAGTGTTGTCATATGAAAAGCTTTTCTCTACTTTCACCACCTATTCTTCTTCTACCTATCCCTTTCCAAAGAAAGTAACACAATTAATTAATTAATATATAGGCATATTAATTGCCTGAATGTTACTTCTCTTTTAAAAAAATATCTGCAATATATTTAAAAAAAATTGCAAAAAAAAATGGTTAAAAAATATAAAATTTTTATGAAGGTTGCCTCAGATTTTTGTCCATAACTCTGGTTCTGCTATATCGATTTTACTGGTTTTTAAAACCAAAGTTACCTGTAAAATAAGAAATATTTTTTCTGGAAATTCCGTTTAGATAAGTTGTGTAGTTTGGACGTCAAAATGTTTTATAGAGACGATCGACAATCGACTTAGAATTTCATAAGGATCAAGAAAATATAAACTATATATTTTCTGGGTCTCAGATGAATAAGTTTTACACGGAATGACAAACGTAATATACTCTCATTGAAGGATATAAAAAGGGTAAGATATAAAATGAGGCTTTTTTGTTTGAATTTAATCTCTATAACATTATTAACAAGAGATTTATGGGTGGCATAGTAGAAGTGGACCAATTATGGACTGATAGCTTTGAAAAACATTGAGGTAGAATTTTATCTCAATAAAGTAGTTCAATAGAATTTAATGGTTGTTATATTTATTAGACATTTTTGTGGGTTTACTTGTTTTTTGGAATTGGTTCTTTTAATGGGAGCTATAAACAATTATGGACCAAGCTTCATAAAATTCGGTATATATAGGTATAATAAAGAGAGATATGAGTATTTAAGTAATTTTAGGAGGATATGCCCAAATATGGAAAGAAATTCTCAAAATTCAGTAGTCAGATTTTTGTGCATATATCATTGATCTGTGTAAAGTTTTGAGTTGGTACCGACAGTTATAAGATACTTATGAATGTATAATAAAATACATATAATGTATATTTCAGATGTGGTCCTTACATGGGGGCTTTGACCAATTATGGGCAGATCATCATAAAATTATATATATAGGAATAGGAATATATATATATACATATATTTGTATCTATATAATATATGTATGTATATAGATTATTTGTATCGAATTTTAACCTGGTAACAACATTTATAAGAGATATAAACATAAACACATGGAAGTTGTCTCACATTTTGATCTATAACAATGGTTCTTCTACACCGATTTTGCTGATTTTCTGGAAGTATTGTGAAGTTTAGTTGTGTATTTTGAGCGTGAGAGTGTTTATTTTGTTGGGTCTCAGAGAAATATTATCAATGTTCACACGGAATGCCAATACCATATATACCCTTATTCCCCACTAGTGGTGGTGGAGGGTATAATACGAATAATGCTAAAAAATGTCAAAAACTTTGGTAAATTTTCTTAAATATTTTCTTGAATTTATTTTTTACAATTTCAGGTACATATGATTAAAAAATTAACTTTTTCTTTAAATAAAACAACATCAAACTCAATAACGAAAAAAATAATTTATTAAAGGTTCTCTTCAAGAGACTAACCTTAGTCTAATTTTAAATTAGAATATCCCTCACATTCTGAGCATAATATTTTTTAATATTTTTTTACATACGAGTATCCCAGCAAAACTTTACTTACATTCTTCATATTAATGACTTCCAGAATTCATTATTTCGTAGCTTTATTTGTCACTTTTTGTATTACAAATTATTACAATTTATTTCTTCAAAACAAATTATATATTAAAGAATTACTTTATATACGTTTATCTTAAAAACGTCATAATTATAAAATCCAAAAAATTTACTTCAAATAAATAGATTTAAAGAAGTTAGTTAGGTTTTACACGTTTTAATTCTGAATCTTTAAGGCAAGTATTTTTGGATGAGAAGGGAAAAAAATAATATATATATATACATATGTACTTGATGGTACTAATCATTTTTCTTATTTCCTTTTGTTTTCTTATTTTATTTTCTCAGTCTTATTCTGCGCGAAGTTGTTTGCATGAGAAAGTAAAAACTTGATGGTAAAGAAAACGTTAATTGAAGAAACGCGTGTGAACGAAATGGCAGGTTCAAAAAAGAATTGAACAAAAACTGGTCAGCTAAAACTGAAACGTGTGAAACAGCACTTATTATATGATTATAAATCTGAATTAATATAATTTTGCAATAAGTTTCTACAACTACAATTTTATAAAATTTTTAATTTAATTCAAATAGTTTTTATTCGACCTTTTCATGTATAATAAATGAAAATGCTTTTGTTTCAAGCTCGAGGCCAGTATTGAAAATAAATTTTATGTTATTTTATTTGCCGATATTTCGATGCTCTTCGAGTGAATTTAATGGATCAGATTCAGATTTAAAAAACTAATTGTTGTGACAGATCTTTCAAAAGAATATGTAATTCAGAGAACAATAGCATAGTGTCGGCATCATTACTCTCAAACATTTTTTAACTTTCTCTACAAACAAGAGTTTAAAATATAGTAAATATTTTATCATTGTAGAATTTCTTCCAAATATGTATATTGATTGATAGCAGTATTCCGAAGATGCAAGTATGTGTATCGAAATGTATTTTTTAACTCCAATCAATGGATCTAACCAATTTCAATAGTTACATGTCATTATTTATTGCAGCATAAACATTTTTACATATATTTTTTATGCCTCATGGCTGATTTTAAAAACCAGTTGTATGTACATTGTACATACATATGTATGTATGTTTCAGCCACAAATTATTCTATAATTTCATTTGAGGTATCTTAAAGTAATTTATAAGTACGAGTACATCTTAAATTGTCCCATTTTTATTTAATCAAGAATTTTTCTATTTTAATCTACATATGTACATTAGGGCCATAACTTTTAATACATTTTGCGAATATCAAAAATGGCATAGTCGAATAGAACATTAAAAGTTATTAATAATTATTTTTCAGATCGTTAAAAAAGTTCACGCAGCGATTGGTTTAAAGTTTGAAAACAACCATTTTTATCTTAGCGAAATTTTTAAAAATATACACCTGATATTTCTATGTATGTATTCCTATTCGTGTCACTTAAATGCTATTTTGGAATTTATTTATTCATAATCCTACGGTTTGCAATTCATTGTGGTTCAAAATTCGTTATATGTAAAAACCTGAGTATAATATCTTATGTTTAAAGCGATATAACAATACATTCAATGATCCGAATTTTATAGATCGTACCATCACTAATTGCCTAGATTATGATATTTTAAAGAGTTTTCAAAAATACACCATTTCCAATCAAAATTCATGTAAAATTAAAAAATTATTTTAAAAACTTTTATTTAATTTAGAAATCATGGAATTATATTTTGTTGTTTGTTTGAATAATAAAATATGTCTTTCAAGAAAAGTGGTTTAAATGTCCAAAAAAATTCTAAAGTCTGGTCTGGCTTTTATTCTTGTTCCAAAATACCGAAATTTGTCAATTTATGTGTAACAAATGGTACAATATTTAGTTTTCCGATCAGTGCTTCAATGAAGAAAATTACGAAAGCTTAAGTCAATGATTACCGAATTTAAAAAAAAAGAAAGGAGTGTTTTGAAAGACACTGGGTAAAGTAACCTTTAGCAATTGCTTTGCAATAAAGGAGTAATATATGTGCAGAGCGAGCAGTATAAGTTGTACAAGATATTTATCCAATGTGTAAATCATCGCGAACATTAAACTTAAAGTTTATTAATACATGAATATTGTATAAATACAAAAAAAAAATAATAATAATAAAAAATGTTTCTAAACAAATATCTTGGAAGGTTTTAGAAATGTTCTTCTGCGTTGAAGCAGACAGGTGTTTTCATTACTAAAACATTCTTGGCCACGCCGTGGTACAAAAATTTGGTTATCGCCCTAATGTACATACATATGTATGTACATATATACATATGTATGTATATGTATGTATGTACATATATCTATGTTTTATTGATGCCGAAAAATCTGAATTGAAAGAAAACGTATTTTTTAATTTAAGGAGAAATGTCAAAATAAATTCAAATACAAACAAGTATAAAAGTATAGTCGGTCAAGCCCGACCATATAATACCCTACACCCAGTGCATATAAATATTATGTATATTAAATTTAATATCGATATAAATACTTATATGGAAGTTTCGACTATGTATTTATGGACCGGCCTTTATACAATTCGGTGTCATCATTTCTGTATATATAAAACTTACTTGTGTTGAATTTTATTTGGATACCAACATTTTTGAGAAATTTATGGCTGTTAATGTGATTTCGGATGTGAGTTAATGTGATTTTCGGATGTGAGCCTTATATCAATTATGAACCGCTCTGCACAAAATTCGTAGATGTGATTTGCATTTATTTACCACTCATTTGTGATGAAATTTTTTTGGATACTTTCATAATTCAAACATCATCATCAGTAAACCCCTTTTTCGGAAGGACATGGGGGCTAGATGAAATAAAGAACCAATTTCCATCAGTTTCAATCCCAATCGTCTTTGGGCCGAAAAATATAACTTACAAAATTTTATGGACAGTCAGCCAGCCAGCGTACGAACGGACAGACATAGTTAAATCCACTCAGGAAGTTATTCTGAGTCAATCGGTATACTTTAGGGTGGGTGTTGGACCAATATTAATTGGCGTTACAAACATCAGCACAAATCAAATAAAATCCCTCCCCACTATGGTGATGTAGGGTATAAAAACGTAAACATTTTAAAGGTTAAAAATACTAAACATATTATTAAACAAGTAAGAGCTCTAATGATTCTTATATACTCACCATCAAACCATAGTGTGCCGGACTATCAGTCAGAAGGTTGTGGGTTTGATTCCTGACAAATACTCTGGGTGTTTTCTGCATATAAGCCAAAAAGCTTCGGAGTTTGTGTTTGTTAATTATATTAAAAAAAACTGTTGTGGCGCGATCCTCTCGGTATTGTACCGTAATTTCTATTTATTTAAGCTTTATTTTGGTTGAATTTCATCTCAAAAACGATATTTACATGAGTTTTATGGATATTCTAGTTATAATCATGAATTTATATTTTCTCTTTCTTTCAGAACTGCGCTTTGTTTTTGAATGCTTGTATGGAAGCTATGGCCAATTATAGACCAACTTTCAGAAAAGCCAATATTATAATTTTTTTATACTTATAACTGATCTGTGTCTTCAGAAGGGAGCTATGACCATTATGGTCAGATGAATTTCAAATTGATAGCGATGTTTGTGAAAGATTCATGTTCATTTAAGAACTTTATATGGGGGCTACGGTCAAATAAAGACCGATTATCAAGAAATTTTGCGGCACCATTTATATGTGTATAGGAATTATTGAATTAAAATTTCAACTTTGTACTGCTTTTTATAAGAGATTTCCGGAAGTGGACTTTATATGGGGGCTACGGTCAAATATGGAGCGATCGTTATAAAATTGAGTATGACGATTTTTGTATATGTATGGACTATTTATGTTGAATTTCAACTTCAGAGTGATTTTTACAAGACATTTATGCGAATTTAAGTGATTTTCGGAAGTGTACTTTATATGGGGCTATTTTAAAATATGATCCGGTACATACATATCTACTTAGTTAATAATTTAATATTTGCACATAAAATAAAATTTACAAAAAATTTCACTTTTAACATTTTAAACTAAATCAACCATATTCTCGACAAAAACTTTCTTTCCACATAACAAAAAATGACACAAGATTTTGTTTCTAAATGACCCGAATAATCAGGTGGTGTTATACCACTGGCATCCAAGTACATGAGTCTAATTTAGGTGATGCCCCTAATGTACATATTATTCAAATTATAATATTGTTGGAAAATTAAATAGTGTATCTTGTTAAATTCCAATATTTATAATCATACTTTTATTATATAATTATGAGATAAGAAAACGAGTTGATACATAATATTTATATGTAAATATATATATATACATATGTATGTATGTATGTATTTAAACATTATAAGAACGTATGTATGTATGTGCAGACATATAATATGATCGTGGGATTTATCATTTAAAGCCAACGAAGAAGAAAAGAGAAAGATACAAAAGACAAATCCTTTCCTGCTGCGTATTAAATTAACAAAGACACCATGTGGTGTGATGTTACACTTGTGCTCACATCAATGCCGCCTAAACGCCCCTTGAGAACCTTATTTATTATAAAATAATTTGTTATTATTGTATTTTTTTTAGTATATTCTGTTTATCCTTACGAAATGAATAGCAGTGTATTAAATACTGAATTCAATTAAAGTCTTTAACATACATAAATAGTTTGTTGTGTAATATTATTGTATCGGGTTTTCCAATAGCTACTTGACAACTCTGAATTTAAATTGTGAACGCACTATTTCACTGATCATCTAATTGTTGCTTTCTTTTTTTTCAGTAAACTTAACATTTTCGTTATGGTAAAGTACACGAAGGAACAACGTTTGGAAATTATAAAAATGTACTACCGAAATTCGGAGTCGGTGACCGCAACTTTAAGAGCGTTAACTCCAATTTTCGGTCGTAATTATCGCCCTAGTAGACAAGCAATAACAAGTTTAGTGCAAAAATTTGAGTCTACATATTCATTGTGTGATGCTGTCGTGCCAGTGAGACAACGGCCTGGTCGAAGTTCCGAAAATATCGCTGCCGTTCAGGCGTCCGTAGCAAACGATTCAAATCAGTCGATTCCGCGGCGTTCTCAAGAACTGGGCATCCCCAAGACCACTTTATGGCGAATTTTGCGTAAGGATCTGGGTTTACACCCATACAAGATTAAGCTGACTCAAGAATTGAAGCCGATGGACCATTTGAGTCGACGTACGTTCTCCGATTGGGCTCTGGAGAAGATGCACCAAGATGATGAATTTCATCGCAAAATCATCTTCAGTGACGAAGCTCATTTTTGGCTCAATGGGTTCGTCAATAAGCAAAATATGCGTTATTGGTCTGCTGAAAATCCACATGTGCTTCACGAATCACCACTTCATCCACAAAAAATTACTGTTTGGTGCGCTTTGCATGCCGGCGGCGTCATTGGGCCATATTTTTTCGTCGACAATAACGATCGTCACGTTACTGTGAATGGCGATCGTTATCGCGCAATGATTAGCGATTATTTTTGGCCCGAATTGGAACACATGGACTTGGATGACATGTGGTTTCAACAAGACGGTGCCACAAGCCACACAGCACACGTTACAATCGATTTACTGAAGAGTAAGTTTGACGAGCGTGTTATCTCAAGAAATGGACCAGTCAATTGGCCGCCTCGTTCTTGCGATTTAACGCCTCTAGATTTTTTTCTTTGGGGCTACGTCAAATCATTGGTCTATGCCAACAAGCCGACAACGTTGGAAGAACTTAGAGCCAACATTGAACGCGAAATAGCGGCCATTCCGGCCGAAATGTGTGACCGAGTCATCCAAAATTGGGTCCAACGAATCGACCACTGTCGACGTGGCCGCGGTGCCCATATGAACGAAGTCGAGTTCCATTCATAAATGTTTTGAATGTATTTCAAGTCGGTAATAAAGTTTTGGAAATATCTCAAACGGTTTGCGTTTTATTTAAAAAAAAAGTTGTCAAGTCCTTATTGGAAAACCCTTTATAAGTATTTTAAATCGTTGTTAAATTGTTTGCTTTTCAAAACTATATTAGATGCAATTACGTAGTTTTTTTTCTACAAGGTGGCTGATTTCCATGCGTCTCTTATGAGATAATAGCGCCTAAAATATGCTGCACAAAATTAAAAACAAATATGACTGAAAAATTTTACATTTTTGTAAAGAAACACAAAATATAACACGAAAGAGTTTTCAGATTATACCACAAATTAAACAGTTAAATAAATTAAATAAAGACATAACTCTTAACGCATCCTATTTTCCGCTTTATGTAAACTTAAGGACATACATATGTATGTATTTAGATCAAACTTTTTATAGAATATGAATGTGTTATAATTTTTAATTTTATATATACTAGATGGCGTTTGCGCGTGTTGCTACGCCAGCAATTAAAATTAATTTGAATTAAAGGCATTACACAAATATTCAATCCATTTTGAGTAATATTATTGATTTTGTTCATTTTGAATAATAAATAGACGGTCGAAAAAAGTATTCTTAGTCATGCCGGAGTCTAGTTATATCCCGTCAAAGTTTTAGTAAGATCGGTCCAGCGGTCTGGCCTTCCCGGCAGGCGTTGTAATTAATTAAAAAAAAAGTGGGCGTTAGAGTAGGCGTGTTCATACCAACTCAGAAACCTTCCCGGGTTCATGCACAACAAATTTCCCAAAGATAATCACATGATCAGATGTATAGTTTGCAAGAATAGAATAATAGAAATGATTTTCAAAAAAGTACCAATATAAGTGTACTGAAATTTGGCCCTTTTTACACCTTTATATTTGAGTCATAAATAGCATATTCTGGGTTCTTTTTTGTGTGGATGGAAGAATATTTTATCTTTTTTTATTTTTAAATTGAATAAATAACATCAAATGTCCGTTTTTACCCCGTTTTTGTCACCCGTGAAAAAATAATTTTCAAAAAAGTACCTATTAATTAGTATTATATTCCCCCTCAAATATAATACACTTAAATATGCCAGCGTTTTTTCCAATCCACGAAACACTTCTGAAACACGCTCTTTTGGTATCGCCAACAGCTCCTGTTTCGATTTTTCTTTTATCTCCTCAATCGTAGCAAAACGCTTTCCTATCAGCGGTGTCTTCATTTTTGAGAAGAGGAAAAAGTCAGCGGGGGCCAAGTCCGGTGAATACGGTGGTTGAGACATGATAACGGTTTTGTTATTGGTGCAAAATCCATGATTGGGTTTTCCACAATTCTGTGCGTTTCTGACGAATTGCTTCGCGCAAACGGCGCAAACTTATTGACCGGACGACCTTGTGACAAGAATTCATGATGCACCACGCCATTGCAGTCGAAGAAAACAGTGAGCAAAACCTTCACATTTGACCGAACTTGGCGTGCTTTTTTCGGACTTGGCTCTTCTGTACGTTTCCATTGGGATAATTGGGCTTTGGTTTCAATGTCATAGCCATACACCCATGATGACCTTTTTGACGATGTTCAACAGCTCCTGAGCGATGTCCATGTGACGTTGTTTTTGCTCGAAATTAAGTAATTTTGGAACAATCTTCGCTGCCGGACGTTTTATGCCTAAAACATCCGTAAAAATTGCTTAGAATGAGCCGAACGATATGCCAACATCAGCAGAAACCTCTCTGATAGTGCTTCGACGATTATCCAAAATCATTTTCTTCACTGCTTCAATGTTTTCATCGATTGTTGATGTGCTCGGGCGACCATGACGAACATCGTCATTGACATCTTATCGGCCTTCCTTAAACCGGTTATACCACAATTGAAAATGTGTGCCACTCATAGTAGACTTGCCAAACGCCACAGTCAACATTTCAAATGTCCTTGCGCATTTAATTTAATTTTTTACAAAAAACTTAATACAGTTTCTTAATAATTTTAGTCAGGCTTGAGTTCATTAAATTTAATTTTCATTAAATTATTTTTACTGAAGTTAGGAATTACAACTTGAAAAATTTTATTATTAAAAATTTTGATAATTTTTCTTGACTGAGATTCGAACCTGGATTGTTGAAGTTACATATGTTTCGAAAAATCCCACTTTCTCTCATCAGAATTCTTTGCGTTCTAACCACATACACCACTGCGGTGCCGGCCAGTCAACAGACAAACATCAATCCTTTAACCAGTGTTAGTTCAGTAAAAATAATTTAATGAAAATTAAATTTAATGAACTCAAGCCTGACTAAAATTATCAAGAAAGTAAAATTAACAGTTCAATTATGAAATAATAATTATTAATACAGTTTCTTTGATCTATTTTTTCGAATAGCAAAAAAAACCAAGAGCACACAAAAAAACGACTAACCATGTCAAAAACAAACTGACAATCCAAAATGGCTGATATTACCAACATATATAACAGACATGTGTACCAACATTACAGAAAAAAAATGCGAAAATCGAACATACGTAACTCAGAAATTTAAAAAGAACGGTTATTTTTTGATCAGACCTCGTAGCTTAGTGAATGGATGCAACGTATTTAGTTGTTATTAGTTTCAATTGTATTTTTGATTAAATAACGCATGTAGGTGTGTGTAATAAGTTTCAAAATATAATAATAAGTTTTATTTCTTCAATGATTATATTGATATAACAAGTCTGGCTACAAAACAATAACGAAGAGATAAGAAAAACCTTTTAATGTTGCAAGCTTTTTTGGAATATATGTAGTTATTGAGTTTGACATTAAAGTATAGAAATAGAAAACATATAGGGCATTTAAAGAGTTCATAACACTGAAAATAAAATTGTACGGCCATTCCAAAATTATTTTCCAGCCCAATCATACACTTCTGATGCACCAAAGAAAATTCTTCGAACTAACTGGGAATGCGTACTTCTAAATACTTGATGCTTTTCCATTATTTATTTTCATTAAAACAAACTTATTGGTGTTGGATCCAATTATTTTAATAATAATTAGAGACATTTGCAAAAAAAAAACTAAAATAATAGTCTTTTTTTACTGATGTGACACATCTACAAGATGGTAAGCCGTCACAGCATTCTCTAAAACTATGAGGAATTTGCCGGCATATGTAAAATACTGGTAAAATGTTACGATATTTTTTCGAAAATTAAAACAACTAAGAACTAATATTTCTGCAACATATTGTTTCAATCCATAAAAAAAACTGCATACTTGAGAGTGGTTGGCGTTAATAAATATTAAATTTAATGAATAATAATATATTCCATATAATTCCGCCAAGTTTTTCTGAAATATTAACGTACTAGTGTTTATATTATTTTATCTTAAAGAAGCTGCTATCCATAATTGGTAACAAATCAATGACAAATGTAAAACCAAATTTTATAGAAATTATGCCTAAAAAGCATTTTTATATTGGTAGTATTTTATTAGAAATATATTTTCATTAATTTATATATTAACAATACCAAATGTGTGACACGCAGTGTATTATAAGTGTTCTTGTGATAAAACGAAAGATACGTATACTCTTTAAATGACATTATATTAGGACATTAATTTTTTTGCAGGTTTTCTAAATAAAATGTAGTCTATTTCAAAAAGTTAAAGCAGTGGACCAAATTATAAGACAACCTCCAAGAAAGTTGATATATTTCTATTTTCTTAAAAATATTGCAGATAATAGGTATCATGCAATTTTAATACGTATTGCAATCATAAAAGCTCAAATTCTGTTAAACATGAATTATGTCACTGTTCACATTATGTGTATTTGTCATGTGGACTGTCACTTTTTCGCATGTCAATATAGTCTGAATACCTTCAAGCAATATCATGTGTTATTTCTCTGTGTGCAATACATATGACATTGTTGTATTTAGAACGAGTTCTATTTTCAAGTGACAAGCCATCTGACATCAACTGTTTTTTATAACCAAAATTTTGTGGCGGCAAAAATTAATTGAAATTTTAATAAATATAATTTATACCTCATAGTAAAACAAAAATACAAAAAAAAACTACACAAATATATTATTGCAAATGAAGGGAAAAATTGAAAAGGAGTTAATAAAAGTAAGTACATATGTATGTGACATAACCAACATATGAACATGTTATTTATAAATCGTATGTAAAACTCAAATTTTGACATACACATGAAATCACATATGGGTAGAAAAGTGGCATTCCACATGACAAATACACATAATGTGAACACAGCTTTAGTCATAGCTCTACATAAGACAACCACTTTAACATGCATACAAAACAGTAACCCAGCATACCATTCTAGGAGCGCTCCGAAAAAGGAGTCAGAAAAGAGTACAACTAAGGATCATTTTCGGAGCGCTCTGAAAAAGGAGTCAGAGAAGAGTCCAACTAAGGAGCATTTTCGGAGCAAAAGAAAAATTTGCTTGTTACTGTCCTGAGTCGGCACGCAGTATGACTCAGAAATTATTTGTACTTTGAACAAAAAAAAAAACATAGCTGTACCACACAAGAATGATAAAAACAAGATTACACAGAGCCCAAAAAAACCTCATAAAAGACTCTTTTTTGACATTATCTTAGAGCTCTTTAAGAGCCCAAAAAAACCCTCATAAAAGACCCTTTTCTGACATTATCTAAGAGCTCTTTCTGACGGACCATTTTCGAATGTAATGATCCTCTTTTCTGAAGGTTTTCGCAGCAATTATGATTGTTTTTTGGGCTTATATGTTCCTAAGGAACAAAGTATGACCAGACGAGGGCTTGGTTCTTCCTTCGTAATATTGTAGTCGTAATTAGCCGACCGAGATCCGAAGTATTTATCTCGTCAAATAGCCATAGTTAGTCGACCTAGAACCGAAGCATTTATCTCGTCAGATTTCACTAATAGTTATTAAGTCGTTAGCCGACCGAGATCTGAAGCATTTATCTCGTCGGATAGTAGTATTGAGTTAGTGTAACCATATCAGAGTTGTGGCGAATGGTCCATAGTAATTAATTGATCCCGGTAACGATCCGATCGTATACTGAAGGTAAAAGACAGCGCGGTGGAAATATTTTAGAGGAAGCAGACATCTGAAGAACCTGGACAGAATGGAAATACCCGGGCTGGGAAAAGAAACTGCATCATAACATACTTTCTTACTTGTTTTTCAAGATCTTAGGTCTTTTTTGCCACCAAAATGTGGCAACACTACATGTAACATACATTTAAATCAGGGATGGGCAAACACATACTGTCATATTTTATTTGTGTTGGTTAAACAACAGAGATCTTTGTGTATTAAAAGAGAAAATCATAAACATTTAAAAAATTGTGTAGCGAAACCCTTAGTGTTAACCAGCAACTGCCCAGCGGTACAAATACGCATTACTTAATCGCTGATGTCAGTAAAAGCAGTGTTGCCAAATTTGCTGATTAATCGGCATTTTGCCGATGTTTGATTACAAAATTACAAAGTTTTTATATAATGATGTCAATGTAACTTTGCTAATAAACGAAAAGAAGCAAATTATAATCTTCTTCTGTTTATTCAAATATGAGCAAAAAATAACGATGGTTTACCGTTATTAAGTTATTATTCCCGAAATGATAAATTTTTATTCAAAAAATATCGAGTCTACTACATTCGTTTAGGAAATCGATTAGTCAAAGAAACAATCGAAGGAAATTTGTACTATTTAAAATTAAGTAAATCAAATTGCGAAACCAGCTCTTGACGAGTACGGACGTGTACAAGTGAGTAAAAAATAAAAATAAAGTTCGAAGTAAAAAAAAAAATATTTGTAATAATAAATATTTGTAATAGGTAAAAACAGAAAAGAACAATAACAATAACTAAGGTGCCCGACGAGATTTGTGAATGAACCTCACAAATAATCCAAACAAGGAGAGTAGGCCCAGCACAAATAGCAGAAATGTGTATATTGTAGTGGGCAACGAAAACATTCGATACGCAGAATTAAATAAAAATTATTTAAGTGCAAAAATTGCCAGCGAAACTGGTTTTCCATACAGCAATTTAAGTGCAAGTGTGCCCAACCTCAGCAAGTGTGTTGATCCGACCGTAAATGTGGTTCAAAGTGTGAAGTCGTCTGACCAGAGGAATAATAACGATAAACCTGGAACATCACGATTAGCATTAATAAATAGAGGAGCCGTGCCAAAAAGTACTAAAGTGCAAACAGGCATGGACAGATATATTACAATATCTAAGAGAAAGGCTAGCCCTAGGTCCACCCAACAGGAACGCATGGCCAAACAATACAAAGGCTCTAACGTAGTCTCTTTACCAACAAGTGGTAACAGATTCTCTATATTATCCATACCTGACGATGAAGAAGCAGAATCAGCTAATGCAACAGCCACTAAAGAAGTTAAATCGCCACCTATCTATCTGCGGGAGCAAACATCAAATAGCATAGTCAACATATTGACACAGGTAAGAATAATTTCTACGTCGTTTTTAAACGACGCGGGCAAATTCAAGAGACCAAAATTCAAGCCAGAACAGAAACGAACTTTCGTATTATATCAAGACACCTGGACGCAGAAAATAAAAGTTAATTAAAAAGTGCTAAGGGTTTGATTATTGTCATAAAAGGCATATATAGTTCTGTTCCTACAGAGGAAACAAAATCTGCAGTAGAGCTAGAGGGTTATGAGGTAAAATCTGTTCATAATATTTTGAACCGGAATAAAGTTCCTCAACCAATGCACCGCATTGAGATATCCTTTGATTCATCGGTCCTCAACACCAAAAATTCAGTTCATCCCATATACAACTTGCGTTACCTACTAAACAGAGGAATAACTGTTGAGGAGCCATTAAAACGAAAGGGTCCCTCCCAATGCACAAACTGTCAGGAATATGGGCATACAAAAACATATTGTAAATTGCGTCACGTATGTCTGGTTTGTGGCGACGCTCATAAAACCGCCGAATGTAATCGTTCTAAAGCTGACCCGAATGTTAAGAAATGCAGCAACTATGGCGAAACTCACACGGCAAACTATAGGGGTTGTAATGTCTTCTTGCATTTAAAAAAAACCTGCTTTAGTTCAAAAATATACTCACTCCCAATATGGTTCGTCATATGCGCCCAGCCAAGCCGCCGCTGGCTCTATTGCTAGTACTACACAAACAAACAAACAAAACCAATCATATGCTCAAGTCTTGAAAGGAAACCCACACGCTAATGTTCTTAGGGAAGGTCTACAAATGTCTTCTAAAAATATGCCTATCTCAATTGAAAATTTAATTCAAAGTATGAATAACTTCATGGCCACTATGCAGAACATGTTTCAGGAAATGATGCGAAATCAGAACATGCTGCTGCAAGTTCTACTCAACAACAAATGAACCAGTTAAAAATATGTTTCTGGAATGCAAACGGGTTATCCCAACATAAACACGAAGTTGCAAACTTTCTTCATAGGCATGAAATCGACGTACTTCTTGTCTCTGAAACACACTTTTCTCATAAAAACTGCTTTAGGGTAAATGGATACCTTACGTATGACACAAAACATCCCAGCGGACGGGCTTATGGTGGGACAGCCATAATTGTGCACAAATACATCAGACACTTACCATTGCCAGAGTTCGAAGAAGATTGTATCCAGGCCACATCATTTATATCTTACTGATTTCAAACTTACTTTATCATCCGTTTATTGCCCCCCGAGGCACAATATTGTACACGATAAATTTCTCAACTTCTTCTCTACATTGGGCCAGAAATTCATTGCTGCTGGCGATTACAACGCTAAACATACATATTGGGGCCCCAGACTTATTAATCCTAGAGGTAATCAGCTTTACAATACCGTAACTGCAAATAATTTTGATGTCGTATCGAGTGGTGAGCCTACCTATTGGCCAACTTTGCTGTAATTAAAAACATCGAGCACGAGTAGGTACTAGTTAGTTCCTCCTATGATCTATCGTCCGATCATTCACCTTCAATCCTCATTTTAAAAGACAACTCTGACGCCGCCGCTGAAAATTGTATTTCCTATCTAAACACAAATTGGTTAAAGTATAAAATGTATGTGAGCTCTCACCTATCACAGTGCATTCCCCTAAAAAATTCATCTGACATCCAAATAGCTGTCGACCGATTTACAGAAGTCTTGGATTCTTCATCAAGAAATGCAACCCCAATCAAGCGGACAATTAAACGTGCTCCTTACAATACATCGACGGATATCAGAGGAAAAAAGGAAGTTAAGAAGACAATGGCAAAACAGTCGTTCCCCAACCACTAAGGCCCAACTACAATTATGCCTGACAACTCTTCGCAACAAATTGCAATAGAAGGCTATCTAAACAGCCTAGATGCCACAAAAAATTCCAATTACAGCTTATGGAAGGCTGTACGGCATAAGAAATGCCCTATAACCCAAGAATCTCCATTAAGACTGGAAAACCGCACCTGGGCCAAAAACACAAATGAAAAATTAAACGCTTTCGCGGGCCACCTTGAGAAAGTTTTCACGCCACATGATGCACATACATGTTCCTGTCGTAAACTATCCAAAAAAAATTTAACATAAATCAATTAAAATCTGCAATAGAAAAAGTGAATATTAGAAAATCTCCCGGATCTGATCGCATCACAGGGTCAATGATAAGGAACTTACCATCGTCTGCTTCTAGAATCTAGCTGCTCATTTTTAACGCGATATTAAGAGTCGGATACTTCCCATCCTCATGGAAGAGGTCTATAATTATTATGATTCCCAAGCCAGGAAAAGATGCTAGCCAGGTTGCGTCGTACAGACCGATAAGCTTATTATCAATCCTATCGAAGCTTTTCGAAAAAAATATTCGTTTTAAGTATAACTCCATCCCGGATCACCAGTTCGGATTCAGAGCGAAACATGGTACAATAGAACAAGTTCATAGAATTGTCACCATAATTAGATCGGCGTTCGAGAAAAAGCAATCTGCTCAGCCCTGTTTATAGACATTTCCCAAGCATTAGAAAAATGGAGAATAAAGGTTAACCCGGCTAAATGTGCTCACTTAACTTTCAGGCTCAGAAGACAAACCTATCCAGCTGTAAAAATAAATAACATCACTGTTCCGGTAGAAAACCATGTTAAGTACTTGGGAATTCATATAGATAGACGCTTAACCTGGTCTCGTCATATTGAAGCGAAAATAACGGCTATAAAACTTAAAGCAGCTCAACTACATTGGCTTCTCGGTCGAAACTCAAACTTGTCGTTAGACAACAAAATTCTCTTATACAAGTCCATCATAAAACCAATATGGACATATGGCACCCAATTATGGGGTACTGCATGCTCATCTAACATCCAAAAGCTTCAAAGAATATTACGACAAATTGTCTGCGCCCCATGGTATATAAGTAATGAGAGATCCTAACGTCCCCACTATTCAGGAGGAAATTAAAAAATATTCAATCAGCTACATCGATAAACTAATAGCCCACCCTAACTACCTGGCCTGCTTCAGTTCGAAGGTCACTATAGGCAAAAAAGAACCGATACTTTGAGCCTAACTAGAAGACATTTTTAAAAAATTTGAATACAGCAGTTAGTGGCTACATTGGTAACAACTAATAAACAACAAGTAGAATTAAGATTTGAATACATATTGTAAATTTCGATAAGAAAGATTCAATAATAAAAAAATATATTTAAAAAAAAAAAATTGCTTTCATAGTTTAATAAAACCTAATATACATTCTCGTACAAGTTGGCGCAAAAGTAATCCTCCTATCAGAAAATGCTATAAATTTTGCGCAACTTGATGAATTGGGATTGGAAAACATGTGGTTCCAACAGGACGGTGCAACGGCACACACTGCACGTGCCACAACCTATATGCTGAAGGATGCATTTCCCGGGCGCCTAATCTCCCGTTTTGGCGATTTGCACTGGCCAGCAAGATCGCCTGATTGGAAGTTTACTTTTGCGCCACCTTGTATATGGCAAGTATTATTCACAACTGGTGTTGTAGTGTCGTAGGAGCTGTAAGGCGTCTGAATTTACAATTGTACAAATGTTGTAGGTAATTTCAAACTGTAAATCAAACTGCATCATTATTTTATTTAAGTTTCATATAAATTATAAAAGTTATAAAGCGTTATTTATGAAATTTATGGTAAAAATTATGAAAAAAAAAATGTAATGTAGGGCACCTAAACGAGCAAATTCATTGCCAAAACTTATAGCTTTTGCACACAGAAATAAAGTCTGGACATTTTTCTTTTAAATTGTTGCCTCAAAAGTGAAGAAAATCGTGGTTTTTGAAAAAGTTATGAAGAAAACTTCAAAAACGGCCGGCAAAGCCGATATGCTTGAGCCTCCATGAAAATCAAAAAACAATTATATTTTGCAAAAGTTGTATGAAAGTTTAAGTTGTCAAAAAGTTCATATCTGTATATACATAAATTTATATACATATATATTTCAAGATCATGGTGGAAAAAAATTTGGAATCAGTTTGAAAAAACAAAAAAGTACAACAAAGACAAATTTATACTTCATTTTATACTGTCAATAAACTCTTTGCACACAAATTCGATGCGCATTATGTTTTGGTAAAAATTTATAAAACTTTATTTTAAGAATGTCTAATATTTGGTATGCAAACCTTTTGCATCTACCACACATTGTAGACGATTTTTCATTGAACTTATTAACTTCTTTAGGTCGTAATTCGCCGGAATTTTCTGTCACTCCTCTAGTATTGCTGTTTTAAGTGATGTCATATTTTTTTTTAAATACACCCATAGATTCTCAATTGGATTGAGATCGGGACTTTGAGCGGGTGTATCGATGACATGCCCACAGTTATAAAGCAACCACATCCGCACCATATGGGACTAATGAATCCAAATTTTTGAACACTACTACGCAAGTGAGTTTTCAAAATATTTAAATATTGATTAGCATCCATCGTTGAGTCTATAAAAGCAAGATCACCAACCCCCTTACTTGATATACAGCCCCAGATCATTATGGACATTTTTGCAAATTTAACAGTTGGGATAATGTTTTGTTGTTTTAAAGCTGTTAACGGCTTTCGCCACACCCTAGATGGTCCATCGTTGTAATACAACATCATCTTGGTCTCATCATAAAAAATAATATTCTCCCAATAGTCGGTTGAATGTGAAACGTTCAGAGTAGCGAAGGAAAATCGTTTCTCTACATTTGCTGCTGACAATAGCGGCTTCTTTCTTGCTGCTCTTGAAGTGTATTTATTTTTTATTAATGTTTGACGCACTGTTTCGTGGCAAACAACAACACCAAGCTCTTCATTTAGCTCTGCCGCAAGTGCCGCTCTGGTGGATATTTTTGGGTTTTGAGCCACTTTTCTTATGATTAACCGCTCGGCACGTTTGTTTATCTTATTTTTTCGGCCACCTCTATGTTTTAATTCCAGCCTATCTCCCTTATCAGCTCAGTGTGCAAACTCATTATTGACAGACTGTATGTATAACAAAATTAACTTATACTCCAATGGCTGATACAGAAACGAACTACATATTTTCAATTGCCGCAATTTTCAAAAGCTTCCTTATCTTTCATTTACACGATATGGCTGCATTCTAATAGACGCAATCGTACCATTTGACAGATGATCATCTAAATTGTTTAAAACTTTTTTATTATATTTGGCAAATGAACATTTCGGCGATTTAACAACAAGAAAAGCGTTCTTATTCGAAATTGTTTCTGAATTTCAACCCTCTTTATCAAACAGTTAACGAAGAAAAGAGATTATTCAAATCATGCTAAAATTGTTTAGTTTTTCGCTTGTCTTATTCATTTTATGTATAAGTATATCTTTGGAATTTTGAAGGCTTGACCAGACATACGACTTTGCTCAAAATCGTGTTCAAAATCATATGGATGTATCATACAATGTAATAAAAATCGATTATAGTTAATAGATTAATAGTTTCGACAGTGCACACAAGTATACTTTGGTGCCCCGATAGACTAGGCGATAGTGTGCCGGACTATCAGTCAGAGGGTTGCTGCGGGTTCGATTCCTGCCAAAGGCTCGGGGTTTTTCTGCAGACAAGCCAAAAAGATTCGCAGTTTGTGTTTGTTATCTTTAAAAAAAAACTAAACAGACGTTAAAAAAAACGTAACGATTTAAGTGCATCAGAATATTAATTTGATATTGCTGTAAAGTATCATCAACTATGAAAGAACTGTTATGCTTTAATTGTACATTGACAAAATATTAAAATTTAAATTTATTTAAATATTTTATTTTGCACCAAAATGTGTTAGATTGAAAGTTTTAACTGGTGAAATTGAGAAGACTTACTCCCCGTTTCTAGATAAAAACCGAACCAAACTTAATATTGGACAAAAAATCACTTTATTATTTTTAAGGGAAACTATTTTTACAAATGCTAAGATATAATGCCTACAATAAATGAAATAAAAGTTTTTTCTCTTTTAAAGTTCCGTAATCTATGTTTTTCCTTATTAGGCCGATTTTTGCCCAAATGCGAAACTGAATATTCGGTCAGTCTTAATATTAGCTTACAACAAATTGACATAAATTTAGTTTTCTAAAGTCTGCATAATATGAGAAAGATAAAATAAAACTTTATGTACTGGAGTTTCCGAATAAGGAATTGTAGAACATCTCGATATAAAATGTAAATCCGAAATACCAACCATCTATATTTAATTTGCCATGATATAATCTACTAACGAATTAATTCTTTTCTTACTCTGCTTTTGATTACACACTCATACAATGAAATTAATTTCAAAGTCTATTTTTTAATAATCTACAAATTATAATATACATATCATGGTGAAATAACTCTACAAGGTGGCGTTGAAACGCCAGCTGTTTTTTTTTAGTCATGTTCGTTATGTCAAACTTTATATACTACATATGTATGTATGCTCAAGTTGTGTTAAAATAATAGCAAACGTATCAAGTTATACAAAAAAAGTGAAAAAAACAATTGTCCAAATATTAAATGTTTCATAAATTAACAAATTTATAAATTATTTTTATTTTCATCTTAAAATTAAAAAAATTGTATGTATGTATGTATGTATTTATTTTTCCTGCAAAAATGTTTGTAAACAATAACCAGTTGTTTTTGACATACAAACATGAAAGCAAAAACAAATATATCATGTTGTTTCTGTCGCTTTTGTATTGTTGTAATATTGCCATCACCTTATAGAGTTATTTCACCATGATACATATTATTTATTCCTGTGTAAATATTCACAATAGATTCTGTAAGTAATATTTGTACGAGTTCTTGCATGAGAGTAAAAAAATGCATTTCTTAAGTGGCCTTAATTATTGAAAGTGTGGATACGGAAATTAAAACAAGTCCAAAAGAGTGCGTGTAGAATATAAATTTAAATTACTTATTTCTTGTTTCTTTTTCTTTTTTTTAACTTTTTATTAATTTATTTCCTTCGTTAAGTTAATGGCTCTGAGTAGATTGTTAATTCGACTCTCTTCTTCGCGGTCTGATTTAATTTAGTGATGTTGTGTTGCGCGGTTGTTGTTGCTGCAGCATGAACACATTTTTATGGTGGGAAGTGTCTTTGGAAATTATTCTGTTGGTTGTAGTTTTTAATAGTCTTCATTTTAAAATCACTCTAAATCACTTACCATTTCATGCATGCTCATATAAATCATTGTATATTTATTGGATGATATTAATCAAATGTCTACTTTCAATTAAATTCATATGACAGCAACCTGTCAGGCAACAAATTAAAAAATTACTCAAAAACGAAAAACTCTAATAAAAGAGGAAATTTTGTATCTTAAACACATGCACAGAAACATACATGCATGCACACATTTTAACACAGATGCTACACAGTTGTCCATACGCTAGTTGTAAAATGAATTGTTGGCACCCTACACTAAATTTAGTTTTTTTTTGTCAATAAAAACACACATTGTACCTAGATATATATGTATGTATGTAAGTTCATCTTTCTAATGGACATGTATATTTCTTTTGAAAATGAATCTAGGAAATTGAATTAATTTGATAACCAAAAGTAATGATAGAGAAATTTATAATGGACTTTTGATAATCAACACTTTTCCAAATTATACATATTATTGAGTTTAAAGACAATTTCACATACGTTGACGAATATTTTACCCGATGTGCACATAAATTTGGGCTTTCATATGTAGAAATTACATGGAAGGGGAAAAATAATTCGACCCAACCGCTAGTAGTATTTTGACTTGGTTCTTGTTATGAAAGTTGATTATTCCAAAATGATTTTAATTAGTGAAGCTAATGTTGACGTACATTGACCACCGGGAAACTGTGCTGATTGAATGCAGTCGTATTTATGAATGTTTGCATGTAGTAGTCTCTCCCTATTAGTGGTTCTTCATTCCGTTCTCATTGTTCCGTTTTGTAAATTATGCACATCAACATTAACGAAAATGCTAAAGGACAGGCATCATGAATGACTGATTGAATGAACGAATGACTGACTGACTGACTACAACGTTCCAGTGGCATGTAGGTTAATATGGGCGTGTGTGCGTGTGTATGTATGCACTTGTATACCGATGAACGTGGCATGGTGAAACATAGATACCTTTAGGAGAATGTTGTTAAAATTAAAGATCACACGTCAAACTGCCCACAGCAATGTGAGTGGGTCTGAGTTTGTGATTTAAGTTGTGATTTTAGGATTGTTATTAAAGTTGATAGATCTTTTGAAAGCTCCTCTAGAGATCATATTAACAGGCCATCTAAACTAATAAAAAATATCCATAATGTTATTAAGCACAAAGCTCTTTATTATTCAATATTTTCTTTAAAAGGGCTCCTGTTTTGTTGTTACATTTTCTAATTAAATTCAACATGATCTTTTATCTAATTATTTATTTGTAAACATACATATTTATAGTACTGTGAATTATCCAAACGCTCCATATATTTAAATTTTAATATTCAAAACAGAAGTATGGCTAGAAGCGTTATTGAGAAGAACAAAAAAACAACAACATTTATTACCATTATCAATGGATTTTCATGTGTTTTAGCCATAGGTTTTGTAAAAGAGTAATTACACTGTACTAATTGAAATTTGGTACGACAATTTTTACATATACCCTACACCACCATAGTAAGGAGGGTATATTGGATTTGTGCTAATGTTTGTTACGCCCAGAAATATTGGTCCAACACCCACCTTAAAGTATACCGGTCGACTCAGAATCACTTTCTGAGTGGATTTAACGATATCCGTCCGTCCGTTTGTCTGGCTGGCTGGCTGGCTGGCTGTCAATGTAAAGCTTGTGCGCAGAGTACAGGTCGCAATTTTGAAGCTATTTCGATAAAATTTGGTACGTGATATTTTTTCGGTCCAAGGTCGGATGGGATTGAAACTAGTGGAAATCGGTCCATTATTTCACCTGGTCCTGTACAAATATACTCCCGAAATTGGGGTTTAACGAACATAAATGTATGACTTCTGCAAGTATCCAAACAAATATCACCCCAAATGAGTGGTAAATGAAGCCAAATCACATCTAAAAATTTTATGCAGATTGGTCCATAAATGATCTAGCACTTATATAACGCCCACTTCCGAAAATCACTTTAAACAGCATAACTCTCTCAGAAATGTTGGTATCCAAATAATATTAAACGAAAAAATATTTCATATGTCTGAAAATAATACGGTACAATTTTATTATGATCGGTCCATAATTAGTCGTAGCTCCCATATAAGGCCCACTTTCGAAATTCACTTTAACGATCATAAATTTCTAAAAATATTTGGTATCCAAATAAAATTTGACACGAATAAATTTCTTATACAGAAATAACGACACCTAATTTTATAATGGTCGGTCCATAATTATTCGAAACTCCCATATAAGACCCTCTCCGTAATTCAATTTAAGCTCCATAAATCTTTTAAAAGTATTTGTATCAATATAAAGTTTAACATACATAATATTTGTATTCACGAAAGTCATAGCTGTAAATTTTTGGATGATCGGTCCAGAATAGGTTAAATCTCCCATATAGCGGCCATTTCTGATAAACTGTTTTATACATATACTGGGTGTAGGGTATTATATGGTCGGGCCTGACCGACTATATTTTCTTACTTGTTTTTATAAGAGATTTAAGTGATTTTCGGAAGTGGACTTTGTATTAGGCTATGTCACTTTGTATGATGCAAACAAAATATCGTTTTGAGATTTCTCGTTACATGAAACTTAGTTTTGCAGAATTTTGTATGGTTAGTGCTTTTCTATAGATATTTATGTACCATAAAGCCATATTCCGGAAAGACATTTCTATTGCCATCTTTTTGGCAGGTATAGACACACATTATTGTGTGCTTTATCCCATTGTATGAGTATATGTATTAAGTTTTTCCAGAAATCTGCAAAAATAAATTGTTGGATATTTTATTTAATCCAATAACCTGCGCTGTGAAAGTTTACGTGATACCCCAGTGTAATGAATATATAGACGTTTTATTTCTTAATTCATTAGTAGTATATACATTTATTCAAGATGTTAATTCATGAAGATATAAAAAGGAAGTGAAATATTAAGTGTTATAACTTCAACTGTTATAAACAATAAATTGTTGTATGTATTTGGGTTGTAACGTAAGGTTGCAATTTTTCTTACATAAATTTATATTTTAATTACTTTAAATATCCTCAACAATCCTAAATAGATGTTTTAAAAAATCTGAAATTTGTTCAACAAAATATAACAAAATGAGCAAATTTTTGAAATTCAGTTTAAAAAAAATCAAGTTTTTTAGGACCTGTTATTAGGTTAACGCGATCATACAAACACAAATTTTTGGAAGGAAGTACAAATACTTATATTTAATAAAATATTCCTTTTAAAAACAGAAGAAGGTAAATGTCTCAATATCTATTGACGCATTAGAACATCGTGTCAATAACAGTTTTGTTTTAACTTTCAATCGATATTATTATGTTATGTTGTTTTGATGAAATATTACAGTCAAAATCAGGGATGGCCTAGTTTGTACAATTGTACGTTTTTGGTACAATTCGACACTTTAGAGTCATTTAACTTAGAAAAATTAATTGAATTTTATACAAAGACTTTAAAAATATATTTCATTTTATAAAATACTAATTGGACCCGTTGTGAACTGTAGGTCTCGAGTGATTGTTTTTGATTAATTTACTTCCCAAGTACACCATTTTAAGTTATCGTATCATTTTTTTTTTTTTTTTGAGAATGTAGTGTACCTATAACAATAGAATGCACTATAACCAGATTAATGCATATTAATATAATTAAAAACCAGGTTAATGCACTATAAGTTAAAATGTAATTTTAAACCTTAGAATATAATAAATTTAAACATATCAATTAAGAGAAATATGATATTTAACCTATAGGCACAGATGGCTGTCCATTTATGTTAGCAAAAAAAGGTACAGTCAAATAAATTCAGCAATTAGCCATAATTAGCAAAGCAAACCCCATGTTTTTCACACAAACTAAACGAAACTCTATATCCAAAAGTACAAAGGTGCCTATAATACAAAAGGCTTCGTCAATTGTGAAGGAGACAACATTATTTTTCAAAACCCCCAAAACGAAATGTAGTATTAGAAAAATATTTGGGATGAAAATTATCAACCCTCTGTGAAACTAGGTGGGTTGATCGTCATGACACCATATTATATTTTACAAAAAATGTTGGACTAATAATGGAGGCTTTAAAAAAAATAAGTGAATGGAAAAACATTGAGTTCATTTGAAATTATTTGTGGACTGCACATTCTATGTGTCATTCTTACATTAAACGAAACCACTCAGTGTAATTTTTCAAAAAAGCGATTTGGATTTATATAAAGCATTAAATATCATAACTACTCTCAAATAACCTTTAAGAAATAAAAGAGATGAGGCTGAGATGCAATTTAAGGACATTTTCCAGAATGTTAAAGTAATTTGCGAAGAGTTGGAAATATCGATCGAAAAGCCCCGATTTCAACGGAATCATCCCGTTGAGGATTGTGAAAACTTTTACCGCATAGATCTAATGTTTTTTTTATATACCTAAGCTACTGCCAGCAAATATAACAAAGCTTTCTTATGATGACATAAAAAGTGCAACTGATATGCTTATAAATGAATTTGAAAACTTTTTTTCAATACAAAAGGAAATTCTAAAGTCGAAATTGGAGTCTGAACTGTTTCATTGGCAACAAAGTTGGAAATGTGTAGAGAATATTCCAAATGAAATCATAAGCGCACTAATTAATTGTGATCAAGATATATATCCCAATCTCCACAAAATACTAAAAATATTTATGACAATGCCAGTTAGTAACGCTACAGCAGAAAGGTCACTTTCAACACTTCGCCGCATAAAAACATATTTAAGATCAACAATGTCGGAAGAAAGACTTAACGGTTTAACAATGATGAATATCCATCACGAAGAAGAAATATACCCTAGTAAAGTTATTGAAAAGTTTGCAGCTAAAGGAAACCATAAAATGCTTTTTTAAAACTTCAATATGTTGTACATTATTATTAAACCTTTAAGTACAAATTTTAAATTAAAAATATTTATGTTAATTTTTTTAAGTAGAATTTTTAAAGAATTTTAAACTATGGATTTTTTGTTTTTTAATACATATTAGTTTGAGTATATTAAATATTAACATTTACATATTTTTTTAAACTTTTTATGAACTTTTAAATAAAAATTGTATACAAATGTTAATAAAATAATTTATAAAAGATTTGTTAAAATAATTTTGGTTTTTAATAATTTAAACTTAATTTAAGAGGTTAAATTAAAATTTCAGTACAAAAAATGTTTATATTTAAACAGAATTTGTCGAATCCCCTCCAAACCACTGGCTGGATCCGCGCCTGTAATAAGAAAATACAAAATTTGCCTCTTTAATTCTTCAAACACTTTTCATTTTATAATTTTAAACGTAAATTGTCGGTGCTTATGCTAAAATTTAAAATAAAAGCATTTCCTTTCCAAGTGACTAAAATCGTAATTGATTGTCGTTTTACCTATTAGATGGATATAATTGCCTCCGTTAATCTGTTTACTTAAAATTAAAGAATTAACTGTATGAATGTTAACTTAAATATCACTCCGGAATTTGTTATAGTCACGTCAAAATACATAATCATAAAATAGTTCCATCATAATTGACTAAATTTCAAAAGAATTATCAAATACATATGTACAACAATAAATATAAAAAAACAAGCGTGCTCTGCTAAAAAATTAAAGTTAATAAAACTAATGGTTTTTATCTTATTACGGGTGAAGTTGCATCTGTAAATATGTGTTTAACTGTTACTCAGCATTCGGATTTGTTCTCAAGATAAAAGAAAATATTGTTTTTGTTTTTTTAAAAAAGTAATATTTCCAATTTGTATAGAAGATGAATGTGCGAAATATTATTTACACAAACAAATCTAAATACAAAGAAAAAACGCAATTTTGAATTGAAATCCATTATACCCCTCACCCCCCCCATTCTAACAAAAATTAATATGCAATGAAAACAAGAAACAAATGATGAATGCTGCATTCATACACACACACACACACACACACAATTATAATTGAATATTGATTTCAATTCTTGGTATCACTATCTTTTTAGGCCAAGACAACACAGTAATACTGATCCCTGTAGATATCCTAAAAATAATCCAGCAAATGGAATGAATACTCACGTTCTCCTCTACTCCGGATGATTGGCCAATTCAAATTGGATCGATTGCGGGAGGCGCAAAAGGCAAATAGCCACAACGAATCGTTATTATTTAGTAAAACGAGCCATTTACTATACACCATACAAAAAGTACTTACTTTCTGTTTTCACAGACATGTTAAAGTATTCTTTCTTAGGAATTTAATTTGTGAGACACTTCCAAAAATAGCTGAAATTCAGATTGGTAAAATTTGTTATTGGTTTCAACATTTATTAATTAAACTTTAAAGTTTAAATTGTTGGAAAATTAATGTTCTTAAAATTATTTTGTTGCGTATCTATTCCCATCTGCGCTTAAAAGAATATTTACAAAAATTTAGAATTCCGGTCAGCACTACTCGAAATTAAAAAAAGAAATGTTTCCTCTTTGAACATTTTCCAATTGTCATAAAATTTTATTCATAGCTGATGATATGGAAGAGGTTGATACATCTTTGTTACCTTTGGACTAAAATATAGCAAAAGGTTTACTATTAATTTCACTGAATGTCTTATGTTCTGAAAATTTTATTGTATATATAGTTACATTAGAGATATATGCTTAAATCGCTAAAAGATTATTTGTTGCAGAAAAAGCAAACACCGGTAAAGATTTTAACCAAAATATTCGTTTTATTGTTAACAAAACTGTCCAGAAACTAGCAATAAAACCAAACTCTCAAATTATGAATCGATCGTTTGTTCCTTAAAATCATTCGATATGATTCAATTCGATATTGTTTTTGTTTTATTATACATTAGTTTGGTTTTGGTTTCCGTCTGCCAGCCACATCTTCTGTTTGGTCGATGGTTTAAAATGTTTAATGTTTTGTTCATGCAACGGCCGGCTTGCAATGGTTCGCTGCTAATATTGTATTACCACCACTTATCTTCCACGCCACACTATAAATTGCCAATAATTCGATTTACACACAAGTTCAGATAATGGCTTTAATCATGCTTCTTGCTTAAAAGAAAACCAAAAAACAATAACTAAACTTTTGTACGTACATGCATATGTATGTGTGTACAGTGTATCACAAAACTATTTTGCATTTATACATAAAATTGCAAAAAAAAAAACAAGTAAAAAAATAATAATTTTTTTGCAATTGTTAGAAGATATTTTGTAGAAAAGGGAAACCCAAAAAAATTAAATTATCACCCCTATCGTGAATAAAAATTCCCCTGAAATTTGTTCCCTTTTCACATTATCCTATTAAAATTCAGTGTTAAAAAAATAATAGGGAACAAATTTCATGTGGAATTTTTATTCACGATAGGGGTGTATATAAATTTTTATTTAGTTACTGTTGGTTTTTGTTAATTTGCATCATAATTTGAATGCCACAAAAGTATTTTGCTTCTGTTTAATTTAATTTAATTTTAATTTAATTATTTCAGTTTTTAGTATATTTTTTTCAATTTTTCATATTTCTTTGTAGATCCATTTTTAGGCTCAATTTTTGCGTTCGAAATTGGGCAATATTCATGGTGGTATGTATATAATATTATCAGTAAATACAAGAATACCAACTCCATTGGCAGAAATGTAGACACTTATCACTATAAAACCGCTATCATACTTAACCGTGGATTTTATATTACTTATATTTTAGGCTTTATTTGGCTTTTACTAGAATCTTCTAAAAAGGTGGCATTTGCTTTCGTCATAGAATATAAAAAATTGCTGACTCCAAAGATTTTATACCCTCCACTAAAAGTGGTGAATGAGGTTTTTCATTCCGTGCGTAACACTGAGAAATATTCATCTGAGACCCAACAAAGTATATATATTCTTGGTCCTTGCGAAATTCTAAGTCGATTGAGCCATGCCCGTCAGTCTGTCTTTCTGTGTAAAACATTCTCACGTCCAAAAGACATAACCAAAACCAACAGAAATTACAAATCCCCCGTTTATTATTCTCCTAAGCAGTTTGGTAGTTTGGTATTGAAAATCAACAAAATCGGTATAGTAGAACCAGAGTTATGGACCAAACTGTGAGACAACCTCTATAAAAATTTTATATTTTTAAACATTTTTTGAAATGTATTGCAGATATTGCCATCAAATTTATTTTTATGATAAAAAAAGAAAGTGTGAGGAAAATAGTAAAAGTCGGTCCATGATTTCTCAAAGCCCCAATATCTTCCCAAAATATTACTTAATGATAAATAAATGTCTGTAAAATTGGAATATTAATACAAGATTCGGCAAAAATTAGTGCCATGTAAAAATAAATCGCAAAACGAAATCTTGTTTTGTTCGGTCCATATTTGACCATAGCCCCATATAAAGTCCACATCTAAAATTCACTTAAATACGTATAAATCGGGTACAAATATAGTTACGAGGTTAAAATTCAACACAAATAATACTTATGGATATATAAATTCTTGTACCAAATTTAATGATGGTGGGTCCGTAATTGGTCATAGCTCCCTAAGGACCACATCCGAAAAAGTTGTTAATATTTTTATACATCTTATAAATATCGGCACCGACTTAAAACTTTATATATATAATCTAAATATACACAGAAACCATTCCACAAAATTTTGTGAATATCGGTCAATATTTGGCTATATCCTCTATATAAGGTCCACTTCCGAAATTCATTGTAATACTAATATATATCTTAAATATACCGTTATCATATAAGGACCATTTCCGAAAAACAATTTAACCCACAAAAATGTCTAATAAATATCGATATCGAACCTACTTTTATATGGATCAGAAACTTTAATCCAGATATCATATTAATATCGGTTTACGGCTACTGGATTTTGTAGCTGTCAGTCAATAATTGGCAATAGCTCCTGAATTAAGTCCACTTCCAAACATAACAACCAACCATACAACTCTTCTAAATAACGTTATTGAGATGAAATATAACCAAAATAAGCCTCAAATACGTACAAATCACATTAGTGGATTTAGAAGCTATCAGTCCATAATTAATCCACTTCTACTATGCCACCTATAAATCTCTTGTAAATAACGTTATTGAGATCAAAATCAATCAACAGAAGCCTCATCTTATAATCTCACCCTTTTTTAATTATAAAAATTGTTAATTTAGACTCTAGATTATTATGAAAATCAGACAAACAAATGGTGAGAATTGGTAATTACATCAAAATTTTAAATGGTCAAAATTAGATAAAATTTCAAAGCTTTTAAAATAAAACCACATTAGTGATTTACGACCATCAGGATGTTATATTGTCTTTCAAACAATTTATAAAATACTAATAAAATTTTCACTCAGTCTGAATAGAAAACACAGAATAAGAATATTCCAATCCTATAACCAGTGTAGTTTTTCTAGTTCTTATAATGTTTGGGTAGAGGGTATTTAAGATTCGGTCGGCACAGCTGAATATTGCACTCTAACTTGTTTTATTTCTTTTCTATTTTATGTATGAATGATAAACATTCAGCCCAATCATGACTAAAAATTCCGCGGGAGTTTTCTCCCTTTTCCCATTTTTCCTATTCAAATTCAATATTAATAAAATAAAAAGGGAAAAAACTCCCGCGGAATTTTTATTCATGATTGGGCCGAATGAAAATCAATAGACAATATAGTTTTGTGATGCACTGTATATCGATCTACACTTAAGTATAATCGTAACATTCATATTTACAATGCATCTTGCATCCATTAATCCATAATGTGGCTTTCAAACACTGCAGACAGAAGATTATATTAAACAAACAAAACCAAATTAGATTTTCTTAAAATATTAAACAATTGTTTTTAAATTTCCTCTTTTCGTTGAGAGCGAGGAGTACTGTACTTAAAATGATTGTAAACTGAGAGACTTATGATATACTTCTCAATCTACACTTAAACAAAAAAAGTGCAGGACTGCAGGAGCTTTCTTTGGTCGAATTTCAATATAAAATGTATTCCAAATTAAAATTCATATTATGGATTTTATATAAAAATCATGGAATCATCAAAATTATTTACATAAATTAGGTGAATTTATAAAAAATTTTGATTCTCTGCTGAGTCAAGGACTCGATTTATATGAAGACTGTAGTCTCTTCTCTTTAAAATAATGTATGCAAAATTTCATGGTATTATCTGCAATATATTAATATTAAAAATTTTGAAAAATAAATTTTTTTTAGAAGTTTGAAAAATATTACACATTACTGGTCAACAAAGAATATTAAAACAAAATTTAATTCGTCTCTGTCCTTCCCTCGATGCACTATTGTGTCAACAACAGAAGGAGGGATACGCATAGTTGCCAGATAAATAAGGGTTCAAATCGTCAAATCTTGAATAAAAAATCGTCAAAATGCATTTTTCAAAATCGTCAAATAAAATAAAACTTTTTTTCAATTCAATATTTTATTTATTTTTTCAAATTATTTTGTTTAATACATAAACAAAAAGCAGAAAAAAAAACAAAAAAAAAATAAATATGTTTATGAGATCGATAAAAGTTTAAAAAATAGTTACAAATATCAATATTAAAATAAAAAAGCGTAACAAATAACAAAACACAAAAATTAATGTAAAAGGAACACAAAAATAAGTAATAAATTACTTTTAAAAATATAGTTTTTAAAATCAATTTTTTAACCCTTTCCCTGTCCTGTGCACACATGATTCACACTTTTTTTTACAGAAAAACAGAATTTTTATCAATGTTTCTTAAAAAATTTATATAATTTTTAATATAAAATAAATAAAACAATTTCTTCATAGTAACAATGTAAAACATAAAAAATTCTACTTCTAAATACAAAATATCACCTTTTTACAACACTATGCGTTGTAGAATTTTTCAATTATATTTCAGAATTTTATATTTAATTTTATATTTAAAAAAAATTCAATTGATTTTCTGTAGTTTCTAGTTGGTTTTCAGAATATTCTTATCGTATTTCATAAAAGTTAAGTTAAAAATATATTTGGATTCTGAAATTCAATTAAAAATTTCTTAAATGCATTTCAAAATTTCTGAAATACAATTTGAAAATTCTATAATATTATTACAAATTTCTAAAATATAATTGAAAACTTTTAAAATAAATTATGAATGTACTAAACATTTAATTTTGTAGGTACATTTCCCTATTAAACTTTTTACTGCCGTATTTATAAAAAAATAAAGTTGACTTCAAATGTACTTTAAGAGAATTTTGTATGAAAATTTTGTCTAAAAGCACACTTCCAGCCTACTTTATTTTTTATAAATACGGCAGTTAATATTTATTTAGTTTTAAAAAATCTTTAGTAAATAAAATCCCTTCCAAAGAAGGCGTTCCTAGCCTATTCCTAATTTTTGTTTTGTTTAAATAAATACTCGTTTGACATTTGCCGAAGAATGAGGTAAAACTAAATTTTTTTGTATAAATTTATTTAGGATGGGAAACAAGAGATTTGAATATTTCCTTTGAATTTCCGAAATGTCTTTCCAAAATTCCAATAAACTCTTTTCTTTTTCCGAAACTAAATTATAAATTTTATATGAGAAAAAAGTGTTGCAAATCATTCATACTGAAAAATCGTCAAAATAGGGGCAAAAATCGTCAAATCGTCAAAGGGTCATTTTTGACACCAAAAATCGTCAAAATGACGATAAATCATCAAATATGGGAACAGTGGGGATACGCTATATTCTCGAAATTGTATACACAGAAATGTTGATTTACATACGGAGAATTAGTTTCAATAAATAGAAAAAAACTAAGGTGGCCTTAAGATGAACTTATTAAATGAATGAAAAAGTTTCCTTTCTTCGATATACATATCGCACCCTAAATACAAAGGGGTCACAACTCAAAATTTTCCAAAACTGACTTTTTTCCATAAATTAATTCAGAGTACACATCTCTAACTACCGCAAAAAATTCTTTCACATCACTATCTTCTTTAACTGTAAAATACTGTTATGTCTATTTTTACGCTAAGTACGTTTGTTGTTTGTGCACAATGAACAGTTTTTTGTCTCTCCTGAAAATTTTAGTATCTTGAATTGTAACCCTTTTGTATTTTGGGTGCGATATGTATTCAGAAAAATTTTGCTAGTTTCGTGGGTTTATAACCTTCAAGAAAAGGAAGTGACAATTTGTTCCCGTTTTCTAAACCACACTATATGCAAATATCATCAACATACGTACAGTCGAATATTAACTAGGAAATATCTATAATTGTTATAATGAATACATATTAATATACATACATATGTATATCTTGAATTTAGATTTTTTACTCAGGTGCCGTTGGATTCCCAACAGAACTTCGTTTGTATATATCTCAGAGAATTAGTCAGCAATGCATTGTGCATTGTATTTGAATTTATCGAAATTTCAAATAAATTTTCCCAGTGTAAGTTTCAGTATTGGTTGTACTCGTATGTGTTGGCGTTGGTGACGGTGACGGTGGTGACGGTGGCACGTGTAAAGGCGCTTACGTGTTGTAAATTGATATTTTCCTTTACACATTATTTCACTTCATCTCAATATTATTTTATTGTTTTTATCTTGTATTTCAACAAATTGAATTCTATACAGTTGCAATGCCATTGGTAGGATGGATGGATGCCTTAATGATAATCACGATTGTATTTTTATATAATTTGTTCTCTTTTTATTGATTTTGATTGCCATTATGGAAGATTTTTTTAATATTTGTTTAGCAAATTATCGTAATTTTTAATGTCCTTAAAAATTTACTATGTTGAGTGAATAGCATTTATACAACTAAATACTTGATTTATCGGGTTATAATTATTATGGCTGCACATATTAGGCACATTGTAGTAGACACATTCCTTTAAATTATTAACTATTTAAGGTTACTCAATACCTGCGAGGAGAATTAAATATCGATTCGTTATCGACTGATATCTGCGTGGACAGTCTTGCAGTAATTGTAAAACCACAATTACTTTTCAACTGCAGTCATTCCCTGGTCCAGTTCAGACAACACAATGTCGAGTTAGGGTTCTAGGAATATGTAATTTTTTCGTCCCAATAGTAGCACATCTGTATACATCGTGCATCGTCCTTTAAAAATCATTATATACGTGAAACGTCAAATGTTCTTTTCGAATAAAGCTGCAGACATCGTTATGGCTTTCATACAGCTTCTCCTAAAATTTTGGTTACAAAAATGGGGAAAATGCAGTAAAGTAAATTTGAAGAACTGCATACGTTTAATCACAATTTGGCAGTCTCTAGATGAGGAATCACAAACAAAAATCATGTAAAAAAAATTGTAAGTTTACGATTGAATGAAATATGACATGATTTTTCTTCGTAATTCCTATATGGAAGCAATAAGCAATAACGATTTCTTATGCTATATATAACTATATATAACTATTATAAACTCGGAACCATCCAGAAACGATTGCTAGTATATAAATATACTAATAGGGCCACTCAAGTTAATTAGTTTATTGTAGGGATGTCAAACGGCACTGTTTTTTCCGGAATTTCGGGATTTTTGTTTCATATTAAAACAAATTAGTTTGTAAATAATAATAATTTATTTCAAAAAACTTACGTATGTTAAATATAAATATGTTTGAAAACAAAAATTTTAAATTGATTAAAAGTTTAGAAACCATTAATAAATAAAAAACACAGTAACATTATATTGAAATGTTTTTCAATTTAACTAAAACAAATTTTTCATCTCTGGAGGTTTTAATCCTTCTTTGCATAATGGTGGAAGTTTCCATCATAACATCGAATGTATTTTATTATTTCTATTTAATATCAATGATCTAACACTGCATGATGATGGAAATATCCTTCATATTGTTTTTTGCTAAATTTATACTTTCCTTTAATTTTGAACATGAATTATATCACTTTGGTTTATTTCACCAATAAAGAAAAAATCATGCAAAGAAGGGTTATAACAGTGCTTTTTATGTAGTGCGTTCGAGTTTGGCAATCCCAAATTAATTTTAATTCTTTTACCCATGGTGTAATTATACAAGGTAAGTGCAACAAATACAACAAAATATATATAAAAAAACAGGCATTTTGTTTGTGTAAAATAATGTACTACTATCAAAAACACTTTAAAAAGTATTACTTTTGACATAAATAAATTGTAAATAAAGTCAGTCAGCTGTGCTACCGCACTTACCTTGTATAGTTACACCATGCTTTTAACTTTTTTTCTTCAACATACTTTTTAAATTTAAATTTTTGTTGATGGCTTTGTAAAGAAATACTAGTTTTCGAGGTTTATTTAAAGGAAATAAACTAACGTCTGATACTGATATTCCTAAAAAATGTTGTTCTATTGACCACTTTTACGTGATCAAAAATTTAAAAATTTACCGAACTGTATATTTAAAGTGGCCAATCGTAGATTGTTAATCAGATTCTTTCAAAATATTTAAAATTTTAATAGTCTAAATGATTCAATCTGAACTTTTACTAAGTTCCTAATTACCGCTGAAAATGTTGTGCTATTACAGAAACTGATATTCAATATTAAATTAAAAGATGTGTTGTACGAGTATGTATTTACTGTGTCACATAAGTCCCATAAATATGATCAATATCAGAAAACATTAAAATCTTCGGGGCTTACCAAACGTTAGAGATCATAATATTAATACAATTTGTCAATAAAAGGTTTCAATTTGTTTGAAACGAAAATCTAATATTTGTTTCAGATTGTTTTCGTATTCAGTTCATGAATACGCAGCGTCGAGTGGCATTTAACTGTCACACTCGGATAACACAAAAATTTTAGTCTTCATTCTTGATAATAATAATGGAAACCTAATACTCTGGCAAGAGCATCTAAAGTCATATCGCCAAGGTCATAGGCTTGAAATGGAAAAGCAAACCTCAATGCGTAAACTGGATTTTAGAAGCAGTTATAAATCCGATATTATTTTATGGGACATCTGTCTGGCCAAAGGCGCTATAAAAGACTTCGAACTGCTTGCTCTTTGAGAAGAACTTAAGGATAACTTTGTCACCATCTTTTTTTGACTGTAGATTCAAACTTTATTCTTTTTTTTTTTTTTTGTTTCAAAAAAGGTGACATTTCTTCTCTGTCTATACCCACCCAACCTATCTATCTTCATAATAGTTTATATAAGATAGCCCTATAACGATTCCCTAACTATAAACCCGTGTTTAACCTTTCGTGAAATAAAAGAAAATATTTAAGTAGTCATTATAAACAATTAATAAGTTTTGAAAGTTTACTATTAAAATTTGCAGTTAACATATTTTTTTACATAAAAAAATAAACTATTTAACAAAATCAATGAAAGTATATGTTAATTATTGGTGTTTATTGTAATTATTATGTTTTGTTTTTTTTTTAATTTTTTATAAACTTATCAAATATTTTAAATTGAAACAACAAATAGGGGTTGTTTGCAATGTAAACTAACATAAGATATTTTAAATATTATGTTAATAACATACAAATTTTAATTGACATTAATTTCAAATCAAATAATTTTACTTTCAATTTTGAATATTTTACATTTTAAAACTCACTAAAATTAATCCAATGATGACAACAGGCATGATGAAATGCTGAATTTGAAGTTTCTAATTTTGTAAATTTTAATTTTAAATTCTCATGATTTTAGTTAGTTGTGTATATATGTATGTTATATATATATAGTATATGCGTGAAATGTATAAGTGTATTAATGTAAAACTATATTATTTAAATTTACGTTAAATTAGATAGAAATTTATAATTAAAAAAATTTAATTCAGTTTTCAAAAAAAAAAAAATCAAAACTTTAAAATAATAGCTTTGCGATTACGCTTAAATTTAAGATAAAATTGGGTTTTACAAAAAAAAATTTTAAATGTTTATTTATTGTATCTTTATGAAAATGAAATAACAAGAAGTATATCAAATCTTATATTTAAAAAAAAATTTAATTATTAGCCCAGAAAGTGCCGGACGAAAGTAGTGTGACCATTGTTTATTTTATTTATTAAGTTGGCATTCTTCCTTCTTGCCTTCGGCTCAGATCTGCTGAATCCATTCTTCTTAGTCGAATATATAATATGTTGTTGGCTAATGGGTTTGCGTGAACTTCAGGCTTTTTTAAGTGTTTTTCAGCATTTTTTTGGATTTCAGTTTTTACCAAAGGCGCGTTTAAGTCTTTATGGATATTCGAATTTTTTATATACCAGTGAGGAATTGCGATCATTTGTAGCAATTTGTTATGAACAATATTAGAAAAAACTGTAATTTATATTTGTAGCATTTGAAATAAAAATTGTATTGTTACATTGAAAAAATTTAGCACTTTTTTTTCTTCTGTAGAACATATTAGCACTTAGTTTTTCAAGTTTTAGCATATTTTAAAATTAATTTTTTGGCAACACTGATTACTATCTGCACCAGTCAAGGTAGCCAGTTTTTTTTGTTTGTATCGCCAAATACAGTTAAAAAATCACCCAAATACATTTTTTTAGTAATTGTTAATATTTAAGTTTCGTTTTTTCTATTACTTTTTGTATTTGAAATTAACAAAAAAAAATTGCTAAAAATCACCAGAAAAATACAAAATATTTAACTTCTTTCTTTCGTGTAATCGAACATATCGGCCTTTCGGTGCCCTTATGACAAAGGCGGAATTGAATATCTCTCTTCAACGCATGTGTAAACTGGCATGGATCTCATTCATTATCTACCCAATGTATACCTACATTCATTTAGAAAGTTCTAAAATGTTCCCTTAAGATTGCAATTAAATAATACCTATGTTCAAATATGCTTAAAGTTTAAGCCTTAAGCATAGTACTCTGTTCAAAATTTGAAGTGGAAAGCTGTCAAAATATATGTTAAAAAAATAAACATGAAATTTTCAAGAAAAAATGTTGCAGAAGTAGTACTCTGTTCATTTTGTGAAAAAGATGTGAAATGTATCTGGCAACATCATTTTTCACAGTGAAATAATTAAAGTAGCAATTGTTTCACGTGGAATTTTTATCCAAAAGCTCTTCTGTCGCAACAACAATATCTATTACTTGTTGTTGTGCTGCACAAGCTGCCAATAATATTTGTCTATTCATTCTTATTTAAAGATTTCGATTCAACACAGATTTTTTAATATTTTAACTTTTATTTATTTTCGATTTAAATTCACAAAAAAGCAAAACATATGTGTTTTGTTTATATAAGTAAAACAATGTGGCATACTTTCAATTAAAAAAACGTCAAACGTAAATTCGCGTGATAGGCAACATTGGCTATACGTCAAATTTTCCGTATGAAATAATTAATATTGCTCAACATTTTTCCCAAATTTGAACAGAGTACTAGGCTTTAAACACATGAATAGTATTGAATTAATTTACATTTGCTTTATCCTACAGAAAACTTATTGCAACCCAATAGGTACTCTACGATTTTCTAAATTTATTCAATTCCACTCCGTTGTTAGAAAAAAAGTTTAAGCAAAACATAATTTATTATCAATAGGATATACCTATGTACATCCATATGTATGTATGTACCTACAAATGTACATTTTTTTTTCATTGAGGCTATGAAATTTTGAATTTCAGCTTTTCAACAGAAATCAGATTTGATTGATTAATGAAATATTTGAAAGGTAATTATGATTGTTTTCAATCACACAATTAAGCATTTTAAACATACATATGTGTGTAAATATAACACTTATGCAATTTAGCATTTAAATAATTACACAGGCAAATCAATCATTATAAGTTTGACGCGAAGCTGGAGTTTTATTGTAATGAGCGCCAAACATACAGACAACATCAAGACCTGTGGTAAGTGAGATACAAAATGCAACAATACCTACGACATTAAGTCATATTTAAATTATTTAATTATCACTACAAAATGTTCAAGCTGGAATTTCGCCTCCCCTCAATTTCCATTTCCAAAGGAAAATATGCCAAAAATACTCATGCAACCAAATGAATGTGAAGAAGTGTGTACAGTTCGCCATTGCATTTTACAAAACGAAGTGAAATTCTTCTACTGTTGTTTGTTTGGTTGGATGGATGTTAATGGTAGTGGTGGTGTGTACGATGTTTAATTTACACATGAGGGGCGGAGCCAAAATACTATTTCCACTCAATGTGCGAGTCATATTTTGTTTCATGTAATTGAGAACATTGTTTGTTTAACTCTAGTGATTTTATAATTGAGAACATCTGACTCAAATTGTAAACAAATATGTAAATTAAAATTGTATGCATGTATGTAGGTATGTAGGTACCTATTCGTTAAATAAATTTTAATTTTTCAGAAGTATGAGCATTCCAAATTTAATTGCATTTCTGCAAGGTAGAAATGTTTGATTACATTAAAATATATTTGCAATTATTCTACATTTTAACAAATCAATATAGGTACCTAGGTAGGTACCATAGATTACATACGTACCTAATTCATGTTGTTGTGTTTGTGGAACATTTCGCAAGGATAAAAAACATTCACGTAAATTTCTCTGTTTCCCAATTAAAAGACCTACCCCCTTTTTCAAAAACGATTATTAAATTTAACAAACGTTTATTAAGCAAATTTTTATATGCAAATCTGTCTTAATAAACGTTTGTTAAATTTAATATACGTTTTTGAATAAGGGGGCTAAACTTTTATAATTTTTCAATTGACAAAAATTATGAAATGTTTGAATGTGTGAAAATATTCTGGACTATTTTCATTCTATTTTTCTTGATTCAATGTTTAAGTAAACATTTTTGCAACTCCTTTGATATTCGCACCCGCTTCACTCTGCAACAATTCAGTAGCTCGTTTCTGTATTTCTCGCATTGTACATACAAAAATCTTCCCTAAATATTGCTCAATTATACATAAATGCCTAGAAAATTGGAATATCAATCCAAAATTCAGCAATAAAAAGTTTGATGTCAAAAGAAATCACAAAACAAAATGTTTTAGTTCGGGCCATGTTTGACCATAGTTCTCATATAAAGTCCATTTCCATAATTCACGTTAATACTAATATGTATTTTAAATATACCGGTATTCTGTTGAAAATCGGTGTGAGATATCCTCATATATATAAAAATGACTGTTCCGAAATTTAAGAAGATCGGCCCATAACAACCATATAACTCTTGACAATAACGTTATTGAGATGAAATTCAACCAAAATAAGCCTCTAATAGGTAAAAACCACATTAGTGAATACTAAATTTAGAAGCTATGAGTCCATAACTATTCCACTTCTACTATGCTACCCACAAATCCCTTGTAAATAATATTATTGAGATCAAATTCAAACATATAAGCCTCACCTTATATCTTTTAATTTTTATACTCTGTTTCTTAAAGCATAGTACTCTGTTCAAAATTTCAAGTGGAATGCTGTCAAAATACATGTTAAAAAAATAAACATGAAATTTTCATGAAAAAATGTTGCAGATGTAGTACTCTGTTCATTTTGTGAAAAAGATGTGAAATGTATCTGGCAACATTATTTTTCACAGCGAAATAATTAAAGTAGCAATTGTTTCACGTGGAATGTTTATCCAAAAGCTCTTCTGTCGCAACAACAATATCTATTACTTCTTGTTCTGCTGCACAAGCTGCCAGTAATATTTGTTTATTCATTTTTATTTAAAGATTTCGATTCAACACAGATTTTTAAATATTTTAACTTTTATTTAGTTTCGATTTAAAGTCACAAAAAAGCAAAACATATGTGTTTTGTTTATATAAGTAAAACAATGTGGCATACTTTCAATTAAAAAAAACGTCAAATTATGTAAATTCGCGTGATAGGTAACATTGGCTATACGTCAAATTTTCCGTATGAAATAATTAATATTGCTCAACATTTTTCCCAAATTTGAACAGAGTACTAGGCTTAACTTGTTCTGAATATGGAAACATGTTCTTTTAATTTTATAAATTGTTAAATTACACTCAAGATTATTATGGAAATCAGACAAACTCTGTAAATTACAGTAAGAATCGGTAATTACATCAATTATAAATGGTCGAAAAAAAATCACATTAGTAAATTACTGCCAATAGGTAATACATATTGTCTTTCAAACAATATATAAAATACTAATAAAATTTGCACTAAGACTGAATAGACAACACACAGAATAAGGATATTCTAGTCCTATAACCAGTGTAGTTTCTGTATTTCTTGTTACGTTTAGGTGGAGGGTATTAAAGATTCGGCATATCTGAATATAGCACTCTAACTTGTTTAATGTTGTAATTGAGTATTTATCGAATCTTCATTTATATGCTAAATCTTTCAATAAAATAAAAACTTTTCACTCAATTCAGAATTCGAATTTGAGTTCCAGTGCGGGTTTGTATGATATTGCCACATCGATATATGTATATCTCTCACGAATATTTCAAATCTTGGCTTTTACCAATGCTATTTCAAATCTCTATAAATATTCTAATTTCTTATAGCAGGGAGCTTCAACAAATGTTAGATTGGACGCTCTATATAACCGCAATTATGGTTTACTTCCCGTTCCCCATAATTAAAATCCGCATGCTTGAATTGGTTTTAAACAGACTTATACCTACAAGAAGAATATGCTGTCCATTATGGTTGACTTATTTTGTAGAAAATTATTAGAAAATTTAGCCATTGAAAGTTTTAGTAACGTTTGTATGTAACTAAATATTTATAAATTATACGTACGAAATTATACAATAATTATATACTTAATTATAGAATGTTTGTTATCTAATATGTATGTATATCGCAATGCAAGTATGTAGTTCTTAAGTAAGGACACTCTTTAATTCTAAATACTGTATCAAAACATAAAATTTGTTCTAGAACACCACAACATGAACAGCAGTTGTATTACATAAATTATTTCACCTGGCCCTCACCTAATTTTATAGTGGTCGGTCCATAATTTTTTTTCTTGGACCAGCACTCAGCGGACGACCCCTATTTATGCAATGCATTGTGTTGGAACTAGGAAAATAGGTTATGGGTGGGAGAGTAGAGGGAGTAGAGTTTGTGAACATTGGACTTGAATTTTCATATATTGAAAGTGGCAGGGAATACTTCTGCTGGTACATAGTTTGTTCTACATACGGACAGTACGGCTAAAGAACGAATTTTCCCTGTAGTGTGTTGTGCGATCCACTGTCCAGTCGACCACAAATGGATGAGTCCTGACTGAAGAACGTATAAAAAACTACTTGTTTCAGGAACAAGTTCCCTGATTGGTCGAGTAACTCCAAAATAGACATCGAAGTACCGGCCCATACATGAGAGTTGTATTCCATTTTCGGCCGAATATAGGTGGTGTAAGTAGTAAGGGGATCAGATGGAGTAAAGTATTTCGTATGTACATCGTTTTAAAAAACCAAGGCACTTGAACGCTTCTTTTGACACTTGAAAAATGTGTTTGTTCCAGCGGACATCACATTGGATTATCATGCCTAGAACGTCAAGAGCGTCTGATTCCTTAATATTTACATCGCCCATAAAAACAGATGAAGCAACATGATCTGTTGTGTGTTAACAAATAACACTGAGTCATACGTGCGTTAAAATCGATTCTGTTCGCACAACCCCAATTCCGAGATTGTCTCAAGATCTCGGCCCAGTGTATCATTCATATTTTGTCTCATTTCCCCAATCTCCAAAGGGTATTTCCATGAAATGGTCCACCGTGACTTAAAAAATCACAACGCTCGCATAATTTTTTTTAAGGAAAAAATTAAATTAGATTAATTGTAGTATATTTTTATTTTTCATTTTTGAATAAAAGTTTAATTTTTTGGTAAAAAAAATATATATACATACATATATGTATATAAAATAATACTAAAATATGTATGAAAGTAAAAAGTGTCACGTGCGTAATCAACAAATTATTTTTTTCTTAGCAAATTTATGCATAGTTGTTTTTGAACAAAGCAAAAAGTTCCATAAAATTTCCTACAATTCGCTTAATTTCGCACTTTTTCTTACGGCTCTAAAAGGCACTTCCATTTTTTGTCACGTGCGAAAGTAAACTTTGATTGCATAGAACTTGGGTACCCAGTGCTCAATTTTCCAATATATATACTTTTTGAAAAGTCTCATCACATACAATGAACGATTCTATAATTCCATTCTAAAATTCCAATCCATTTCCATTTTCACAATATTCAAAGACAATTAAACGTGTACAAATGTCGCGTGCATAACCATGGAAACACACAGATAGGGTTTGCAGTTTGACAAAACTCCCATATAGGACCCTCTCCGTAATTCACTTTTACCTCCATAAATCTTTTAAAAGTATTTATATCGAGATAAAGTATAACATACATAATATGCAAAGAAGTCATGCCACTAAATTTTTGGATGATCGGTCCATAATAGGTCATATCCGCCATGTAGCTCTCATTTCAAAAAAACTGATTTATACATATACTGGCTGTAGGGTATATATGGTCGGGCTATACTTTCTTACTTGTTTTTTATGTACATATATACATTAGAGTGATCCAAGAGTATAATTTTGCAAATTTTCACCGCCCTCTCTCTAAAATTGCTCTATGGATTGTAGAAGCACGTTTTGAATGGATAATAGGATAACGTTAACTGGTACCGCGACGGCTCTGAAATTGGATGCAGCATTTGCAAGGGGGGAAATTCAATATTTTCAGGTTTTTAATGTAAAAGAATCCAAATGTGTACGCAATTATCGTTCTACTAAGATAAAATTGGTCAACTAATTTTATGTATTTCATTTTGTGCATTTTATAGATCTTCTGGTAGGCTAGTTGGTTAAGGGAGAGTCTTCGTTGCTCTGTTCTGTACATTTTGTTAGAAAATATGTACTCATAAGTAGGACATAACACATAGTTATATTTGAGGCTTTCCAAATGATAGCCTTGCAAATAATCTCAAATATCTATATAATATTAAAAAATGTAATAATATAATAATACCACCAATTTTTGCACCACTCAAAGTGGTGAATGATGGGCATTACGTATTTAAAATTGAGAAATATTCATTTGACAAGCACTTTTGATCTATCGTTATGTCTATGTAAAACACTCTAACGTCAAAAATACAAAACTAAAATCAACAAGATTTACATTAAATAGTTTTTCATTCTCCTAAGCAGTTTGATATTTAAAATCTGTAAAATCAGTCGAGTGGAACCAGTATTAAATTCATAAAATGTAAAATTTTAAAATGGTAAGAACCCATAAAAATTTCAGAATAAGACGTACCATAGAGTCACAGTCCAATACGTTTAAACAAAGTATCGAAAATATTATTAAAAATATGTACGAGTACACACAATAGCGATATGTATTTATTTATTTAAAAATTCAGCAAATATAGGTTTCGTATAAAATAAATTATTATCAGGTCAAGTAAAGTCCACTTTCAAAAATCACTTAAATACACATAAATGTCTTACAAATGTCGTTATCAGTTTAAAATTCGAAATAAAGTATCCTCAAATGCATACTAATGCACATACATACATGTGTATGTACAAATATGTACATATGTATGTATACAAATAGCCACCCTTGATTCGAATTCATAAATCTCTTATGGCTAAATTCACAGTCTTTAGTTAGCAAATGACAAAGGCTTAACTAATGATTCTTTATTCGCAATGCTTAGTTTGCCATAAGAATAACAAGTAATAGTTAAACTATAGTTAGTATTTTAGTTTACCAATGGTTAACTAATGACCGAGAATTCGGCCATTAGAGATAGAATTTTACTAAAATAAGTTTTATATGAAGTGTAAACACATTAACAAATATGTTGAAGGTTTTAGAAACAAATTGCACCAAAATACTTGTTGTTCAATTCAATTTAATTTAATTTTAACTAACTAGTCGGACATGTTTGACCGACCGAGTTTAATTTCTTGCTTGTCGATCGATTACTTAAAATTAAGTTTTTTTTTTAAATGTTTGTGTTGATAAAGTAACTAAAAATGTACAAATAGTAAATATTGACGATAAGTTCTTAATAATGTTAACGTCATAAAAATAATTAAAATTATTATTTTCTCCAAAATTAATTAAAAATGATTGTTATCGTGTCATATGTTGACATCATATACAATTTAGGTCGTCACTTTTAAATATGTATAACTCTGTACGAGTAGGTATGTATGTAGTTTCTTTACTTATAAAATAAATGAGTTTGTTGTACTTGGTAATTTCCCAATCGATCGTTTAATTGATAAAATAAATTAAATTAAATACAGTGATATTATAATCTGATTGTGTGGTAAAAAAATTGTTAATGGAAATTTCATGATTATTAAATAAATTCATGATTATTGAATAAAGATAATTCGTTTATTAGTAAAATGTATACAAAATAAATATTTACCCATGGTTATAAATATTACGAAACCAAATAGCAGGGAACTCGTCCATGCCTTCGTAACGATATCTCAGGGTATAGCTGAAGAACTTCTTAAAATAGGGTACATCAAGATAGGCTGGTGCCGTGTAAAGCTGAGAAAGTACGAAAATGTGAAGAAATGTTTCACATGCTTCGGTACAGGACATGAGCAGTGGAAATGCACAGGACCCGACAGAAAAAGCCAAGGGATATGCATCCGCAGTCCCAAAATGAATTTTCTACAGGCCAATATGCATAGAAGCAAAACAGCTGATGCTCTCTTGGGTCAGCTACTCATAAACAAAAGTTGATATAGTAATTATTAGTGAACAGTACGCCAAGAAAAAAAATGGAACTTGGATTGAAGATAGTACCAGTATAACAGCAGCTATATGGGTACCGACGCATTCCACCTTAAGCATTGAGGACAAAGGTTTCGAGAATGGTTTTGTTTGGCTCAATACAAATAAACTCACGCTCTTTAGTTGTTACTTGACACCAAACGAGGAACAGAAAGCCTTTCAAGACAAGCTGCACAGCATTGAGGATAAGGGTATAGACATTGGAGGCCCTCTATTAATTGGAGGGGACTTCAACACTCACGTATAACAAACTCCCGACATGATAGCTGCAATGGCGCTTGTTGTACTGAACAAAGGAAGCATCGCTACTTTTAGGAGACCGGGATGCTATCCCAGACATCACACTGGCCTCGGAAAGTATAGCAGGCAAGGTAATAAACTGGACGGTCGCAGAAGATTACACAGGAAGCGATCACCAGTACATTACGTACAGTGTGGAAAGAACCACAACCACAGTTCGGCCCAATACCACGACAACCATTTGAAAGTGGAATGTGAGAAAACTTGACACAGAGGCGCTTTTAATCAAAATTGCACAACGCCAAGATATGGATGCAAATACACCAGGCTCTGTAAACGTAGTACGAAACACCATGATACTCATTAAGGAGGCATGCAATGCCTACTATCAATAGAAAACATCGGAAAGAAGCAGTATATCGTCACCTTAAATGCAAGACAGCATATTAGTAATTTTACAGGAGAAGCAAATAAGTGAATACCGTTAACAGTAGTTAATGGTTTTAAACCATTTTTGCACCATTTGTTTATAATAGGACAGGGTGTAATTTGCAAAAAAAAAGTTTTTGGTTTATTCTTGTTATTTTTCGCTCTAGTGTGTCTTGATAGCTTGTTTTGTAAACCAAGAAGACGTAACATCAAATCAGATTGAAATTAAGTAACAAAAACATTGATCTACTGACTATTTTGGATAGAATAAATAAAGACAATCTACGAATATTTTCGAAAAAATATATTTAAGATTTTATTTAGTTCATATTTGAAATTATAATTTAGGGATTCTCTAAAATTTACGGCTTTTGTATTTCATTAACCCTGCTGTTAGGTTTGGGCCATTTGGTCCAAATTTTTTCAGTATTCCCTTGTAACTTTGGAACGGTGATATATACTGACTTTTCAAAAAAATAAGAATTTATTAGTTGGTTTGAATATATTTTGCATTGCAAGATAAGCACAATGTTTTTCGGTTAGTTTTGCAAATAAAGTTGCTGCAAATAGAACATTTTATATCAGACTTCGCTGCAAGTCGAACTACAAATTCCACGCTTTCGAGTCCTTGAATGAGAAGTTGGATTATTTGAGGAAGCCCCTGAAACTGTGCATGTTGTACGAATTTCTGTCAATAATTGTGCTGAGAACCCTTGTTGAGGTAATCTAGTCCATTTTATCATATGAGGCTTAGCTAAAGAAAGTGCTAGTTGCCGCAAAAACTCTGGCCTCTTTCGATTCCGATCAGTTGGAGCCCATGAAACATCGATTTCAGAAAATAGTATGTACGCATTCAAAGCTGGCTTTGATGGCATAAATTGTCGAAAAGAACATCTCCCTCTAAATGCAACAAGTTGTTCATCAACGGTAACATTTTCGTGACAATTGTAAAACATTGGAAGGAGTTGTTGCCAATAGTCCCACAGTGCACTAATAAGAGCAAATTTATCGCTACTACGACTTTGGCGTCGACTCAAAACATCATCGAAACTTGTAATCCTATGAAATGTATCTTCAGACATAATCGATCGGAAAATAGGGCCACCAAATTTTTCATCAAATAAACCGTGGACATCCTCATTTTTTAATGAGGAGTAATGGAGTCGCTCTCCATTCCATGTTGTTTTTAGCAATAAAAAGACGATCAACAGAGCTAGCTTCAACTGAGATAGTTTCCTGTTCACTTTCTGTTTCAGATGAACAGTTCGAAATTAAATCCGTCTCCGAATCGGAAATATCAGATTCACTTTCTTCATTGAGAATTTCACTTATCTCTTCTTCGTTCAACTGCGCCATTTTGTAACAAAAACACTACGCGACTATTCAAAGAAACTTTCAAACTGAAAGAATACTTACTTTAGAAATTATTGAACCAAAATAGTTACATTGAATAAGATAAAAATATTATTTTGCATGAAAATTGCATTATGGACCAAACGGCCCCTTAACCAAAGATTTGTAAGTTTTTTCTAACCTAACAGCAGGGTTAAAAACATTAAAAAAGGAATAACTACAATAATAAACTACATATTACAGACGAATTATATTTCAAATGAGATACTATTATAAAAGTTATGACAGTTTGGTGGAATTAAAACCAGCGTTGAATTTGCTGATTATGAATTAGCAAAAGCACACAAATTTCTGCTTAGCTTACAGTTAAAACTTTGTTAGTGAGCAAGCAACAGCGCAGCGCAAGCCAAAAAAAAAAACAAAAATAGAACTATTGTTTTTGAATTTTTCTTTTATGCTTTTGCTGAGTTAAAAACTGTGAACGTTTGCTGTGCTGAAGTAAAGCAAGTCTTATTTTCGTTGTAGTGCTTGTGTGTTTTTATAGTGTACAAAGTGTGCACAATATAAAAAAACACAAATAAAAAGAAGTAAGAAAGTATAGTCGGGCAAGCCTGCCATATAATACCGTACACCCAGTATATGTATAAAACAATTTTTCAGAAATGTGCGCTATATGGGAGATATGACCTATTATGGACCGATCATCATCGTTTCCACCCGTACACCAATATTTTATTTTTATTATTAGTAGTATGATCGTTTATCATGATTTATACACCAGTATTTTATTTTATTATGGACAATAAAATGAACAAAAAACATCAAATTTTTATGGAGGTTGTCTCACATAACTCTGGTTGGCCTAAACCGATTTTGCTGATTTTAAATAGCAAACTTCTCGAAAGCATGTCTGACAGAATTATTGAAGATTTGGATCCCGAAGATATCTAGGGACTTCAGAAAACTCATTTCAACATCCAGACAATCAGACGGACATGGCTTAATAGACTCCGCTATCTATACGGATCCAGAATATATATACTTTATAGGGTCGGAAAATTATATTGTGGAAACTACAAACGGAATGACAAACTTATATGTATATACCCTTCTCATGAAGAAGCCACATGAGGATGTTTAAAAGCTATCTCAGAGATCGTGTACTTATTTACGAAAACGCTGGGAGGAAAAACAGATCACGACAGGAGCCGCACAGGGCTCGATCCTAGGTAATCTACTGTGGAACATCAGTTATGACGATATTCTCCATATCGATATGCCAACAGACAAGAAAAAGGTTTTAAGGTTATTGCGCTCTGACCAGCTCGGCGCCCACTATGACCGCTTCGCCCTTGTTTGTACTAATTTTTATAGAACCAGTTTTCTCGCATTAGTTCTCGCAATAACCGTCAACCAGCTCGGCTCGGCAATAAGCTGCCACTCTGTACATACCCTTAGCAACTGCTTTCAGCTGTTAAAAGAAATGCAACACTGCATTTAGTAGATTTTTGTTGACGAAAAACACATCTCTAGTTTGTTTTCTTTTTTTGTGATTTTTTTTTGGTCAAAATGGACACAATTAAAAAAGAAAATAAGATAAGTTTATTATTATTGTTAGAAAAAAATATGTATTTATTGCTTTGTGTATTTTAGAGAGACTCAAATTGGTCGCCAGATGAAAAAAACTACATTTAAAAAATTGGTGGCCAAATATGTTAACATCATCGACGACAATGAATAAAATCAATCAGCTGTTCTTTATGTATTTGTTAGTTGACATTTAGTTACAGCTTTACCCATAATTAAGTTGTAACTTTTCGTGCTGAAAGTAATCCACTAAGAATAACTTAAGTTGGTACTTAAAAAAGTTTAAACTTAGATATCATTTCTGAATATGCGCCATTGTTTTAAGAAAACTGAAAACTAAACAAAATGTTCTCCCGATGCGGCAAGGGTTAAAATGATTCGATTGCCCTTAAATATAAATTGCCCTTAAATATACTTACTTAAATATACTTAAATATACATACATATATACCCATTATTTACTTACCTGTGGTAAGTTAAATAATATCAGTACGAGCTTATTAATAACATTTGTTTATATGACTATCATCAATAAAGGAAAAATATTTGTTTGAATGTAATCGCTGATCTGATAAATGAAACTCATTATCTAATGGCTGAAGTGTTTTTTAAATTAAATTCGAAAAAAGAAAAATAATAAATATTAGTGCTTATTAATTTATTTATTAGAAGTTTACTCGTAACTGGTTCATACATGTTTTGAAATTGAAAAAATGTCACCAAAACTTTTTATTAATACGTCACGATTCTGATACATGAATGTTGGATAGTTAATAAATGCAACTAAAAGGAATAACACCAAGGCGTCCATTTATTATTCTGAGTATCATGAACATACATACATACAATATACATAGTATGTATGTATCATTGCATTGTATGCATTATATGATGATGGATCTAGAAAATAAATTCTTTTAATCATGAGTCATTGTGCTGTTGTTTTCAGTGGTTTTTTTGTTTTATCATCTTGCATTCTTTATCTCATACTCGTAAATTTTTTGGAGTTAAAAATGCATACATATATTAATGGTTTTATCCAACTGTCTTAATTCAGAGTCACTGATGTCTGCTCTTTCATTAAATCATAAAATTGATAAAAAAAAAAACAGGTTGATATTTTCTTTCGTTCCTCATTCATTTCTCTGGGTGATTAATAGATAACCTCTGGTCTTCATGTGTGGCTCGTGTGACTCTTCTCCCATTTTTAAATTTCTATAAAAATTATATCCATATGGGTCAATTAAAAAAAAAAAAACAAAACGTACACATCGTGTTTTGTTTTGCTTATTTATAAAGTTTTTTCAATTCGCCTGTAAGAGTGGCCAATTTATGTAGAATTTGATTAAGAATCCGGCGGTACATTTAGGCTCTCAAAAAAAAAATCAATATTTTTGGATTTTTTTAGGTTTTCTATGATTTCTATCTTGAGCGTCACACACCAAATATGTATAAAAAATGCAAAAATATTTGAAATTCAAGCTTACTACGATGTTCTTTTCGATTATAAACACAAAATCACGATTCAACTTGATTTTTAATTTTTTTAAAGTGACTAGTTATTTTAAAATTTTAAGATAAAAAATATGTAAATTTTTTAAAAAAAAAAGACTTGAACTTAGAGGTTATGTGCAAAGTAATAGGCTTGTAACAATGTATTTAAAAAACTGTAATTATAAGCGTTTAAAAAAAAAAAAACAAGTGTGACGCTCAAGATATTTTGTGACGATCAAGAGATTTTGTTGCACGTAAACAGGAAATAATGCCAAATCTTAAGTTTAACAAAAAAGTTTATTCTTTTATAAAAAAAAAATAAAAAAAAACAAAAATTCTTAAAAAAACAAAAATTTTCATACAAAACTAAACATGTACTTTTTTTTTTGCTGTCTTTAACAAAAATGGAAAAAAGGAAGTAATTCTTGAAGAAACTTATAAACATATTTAAATATTTGACACAAAACAATAACTTAACTTAATTTAATTTATAAATTTTCATTCGAATTCTTATTCTGAATCTGTATAAACTTCATGAAATTAAATTCATTTTTACCACTTTGGAATTAAGTTTGTGGCAAAAACAGAATCAGTCAGTAACAATTAAAATTAAACTCAAATATACCACGATTATACCTTTCTTTCTTCTTTCTTTTATATTCGTCATTACGCTCTTTATCGAGCTATATTTTCTCTCGATATCTTCGTGCTCTTTCAGCTGCCGTTAATTTTGTTGTTTTACTCTAGAAAATTAAAAAATAAAATCAAAATTAAGCATTTTAAGCTATGAAGCAATATATATTTCAAAAGTGATGCTCATGAAATATTTGCCTATTTTGGGTTTTTTTGTAGGCAATTTATTTCTCAAATTTACAAATTATAAAAAAATGAGTTGAAACCATGTAAACAATGATTGTCAATTTCAATTTTTTACATTTAATATATTCACTTTTAAAAAAATTAGCGTGACGCTCAAGAAATTTTAACGCGCCCTTACCATAGTGTTCACAAGAACTACGCAAATGCACACTTTATTTATTTATTTTTTTAATACATTTTTTTATCGCTTTTTAACTTTTGTAATAATTAAAGTTTGTACTTTCCTTACGTTATTTACTTTATTTAAACTTCAAATTGAAAACTAATAATATTACTTGATTTATAAAAAAGTGACGCTTAATGCAAATTGTGCGGACAACCTTTCTTCGAATACTTTTATTAAATGTTGTATATTTACTTTTTTATTGATTTTATTTTATTTTGTTTACTAAAAATTCTAACGGGGGACACATGCATTTGTATGGAAACAGTCAGAGGGAGAAACAAAACACCATTCTGAATAAACCAAAAAAAAAAAACATACAAATTTGAGAATTAGTACGTTTTTTTTGTTACATATTTCTCGCTGATCACTCTTATAGTTTTCTTTTTTTCTTGTTTTTGTTTTTTTTACCTAGAATAGTAGTGTAAAGTGCGGGGACACAAAAATTGCGTTTAATTTGTTGCATTACGAGGAGCTAGGTATGGCCACACACTACAAATATTTACTCAGAAACGCGTAACCACATTTTTTAGCACAAGGGTGTTGTAGGATTAAACAGCACAAAATAAAACTAAATTTGTTTGTATGCCAAATAAAATAAGTACTTTAAATAAATAAAAGAATTTAAATATATATACAGCCATGTCACAGAATTTAATTCCATTCGGAAGTGGAATTAATTCTGTTTTTTGCTTCTATAGAAAATGCAAAACAAAAATTTTTTTTCGGAATGAAACCACTTTTAATTTGCTATGTGTAATAGCAATTTTAACCATTTTCAGGTTTCATTCCGAAAAAATTGTTCGTTTTGCTTTTCCTATAGAAGCAAAAAAACAGAATTAATTCCACTTCCGAACAGAATTAAATTCTGTGACATGGCTGATAAGTTACTTATTGGTTACGTCTTTTTCGTCAAATATTAGCGAAGTGTGACCCTACCTTTAGAAATATATGCGATAAAACAACTAAATACAGACTTTAATTGTGTGATTTATCTACACAAAAAACTTATTTGAACTGAATTGTATCTCGTGGTCAACATATTTACATATCTTAGCGTTAAAAACATATTCTCGGATTGACGAAGGGATGTGCAGAGTATGGACATTTTTGTAATTTCTTAACGATGTATTAGTAAAATCCTTATTACTAGGAATACGCAAAATATGCTATAAACTCTTATTTTACAAAATATGTAGAGAATATGTTATTTAACTTTAAAATATAATTTCAAACAAATTTAAATCTAGAAAAGTTTTTACAATAAAATGTTTAAAATTATTTGTTGAGCAAAATTAAAAAAAAAATAAAAAGAACGACAAAACTTTTAAATTGGTTATTTATAAAAAGTATAAAAATGGTTTGTATTATCTGATTAGAAAGGAGCTTTATTATTGGTTTCTTGGACAGAGGAAAAAGCAAATTCTGCTAATTGAATTGATTTAAAAACCAAAGCCATATAGTAAATATACATTTGCTGTCTATCCATTGTATATTTTAAGGAAAAGAATTGTAAAATAATCAGAAGAGAAGTTAGAATTCTGAATAGATATAGTGGAACTTTGCAAAAAATTATAGTGGAACTGAATCTAACTTAAATCTGAGCAGATAAAACGTTTGCTCAAGCTGGAGAAACAATTGCTCAGAGAATAAATTTATCCAAGGGTGCATTTGCATTAATGCGTCTTTAAATTCTTCTTGGAAAAGCAAATAAAGCGTTGATATTTTTCAAATGGTAAAATCATTATAGAACTGAAATTCTTCCCAAAAAAGATTTCAAGTCACCCTCCCGATGAACAATTAATATACACTACCAAAGATAATCAAATATGGACGGCAATACCTTCTATCTATCGTTTAAAATTAAAAAAAAACAAAAAATTTCATATAAGGAATTTTTCGATTTACAGAGTGAGCCTGAAAACATATACTTCGTTACACTGGGATTTGGCTGTATTCAAAACAGGTACCTTAAAACCCTCCTTCGTGAACCATGGTTTGAAAGGGTCCCATCCAATAGTAACAATTATATCTAAAGTTAGATATGATGAGATATCGGATTAAAAAGAAACTATTGTATATACCCCAGTAGCAGAGTTGTTGCCACAGTGTGTATTGAAAATAGAAATGCCGTTCATTGTGAGTCAGAATTATTTTTAATTAAAAATAACCAATATTTGTAGTAGTATAGGATAGATATAAAAACCTGTCTGTTAGACGTTTACCATTCCAGTGAATCAGACATATCCACTAGTATTGGATATCCAGGGGATATATGAAACTGAATTTACATATCGCACCCTAAATACAAAAGGGTCACAACTCAAAATTTTCCAAAACTGACTTTTTTCATAAATTAATTCAGAGTACTACACATCTCTAACTACTGCAAACATTTCTTTCACATCACTATCAAGGCATATTGATTATAAGGTAGTGTTGAAGACACAGCTGATTTTTTTTTGTTACTTTTGTATTGTCAAACGTTATTTATGTTTACAAATTGCTAATTCAAAATGCTTATAAATGTCAAAATTTGTTTATTATTATTGTTGTCGTTTTCTATTTCCATTAGATACCTGAATCAGTGATGGAAAATGGGTTTTTGTTGTTCGTATCAACTATATAAATAAAATGTACTTTTTAGACCTCCATGGTACCATTTTTAATATTTGTTAAATAATCATAAAACTTTACCACAAATTTACTTTATCGAAAATTTGATATATCTTATAGCAACATTATTACGTTAATTGTCGCGATTATCTAAAAATATTCTTATTTATGAAGTATCGAGTCATTTGCGAAAGTTAACCTTGGTAAATATATACATATATGTATTTCCAAAATAACTAGAATTATTATTGTAAGAATAAAAGAAATAGAAGAGTTAACTTCTAACGATTTTGAAATCCTGATTAACTACATTTTAAGCTTAAGTTTTTGAATTCAGTCTCAAAATCATTTAATGTAAATGAATATGTCAAAGACTCATATTGTTCGATAATTTAACCAAAAATTTATTGTCGTAATAATCATCTTATAGATGCATATTTAAAGATCAAATTGATATCAGTTCCAAAATGTTCATGAAATTTAATAAAATCTCTTTTGCTTGCACTATTACACAAATAGTAACTTATATCATATACAGCCATGTCAATTAATTTCATTTCGTTCGAAAGTGGAATTAATTCCATTGTTTGCTTCTATAGAAAAAACAAAACGAAAAATTTGTTCGGAATGAAACCAATTGTTCGTTTTACGTTTTCTTTAGAAGAAACATACGGAAATAGTTCCACTTCCGAACGGAATTAAATTCTGTGACATGGCTGATATTTGTCTATTTCATCTGAAATACCAAATTTTTATGCAACAGTATTTTGAAATTGTACCATATGACTCGTGGTAGTACCACGGTACCAAGTTTAAAATGTATCAAAAAAAGTACAATTGTACCATGTTTGCCATCAGTGACCTGAATAAATACAAATAAAAACAACGAAAGTTTGTAATTTTCAGTCAGCTGTTTTTGACATCAAAGAAGTCAAAGCAAAAACAAATAACCATGTTGTTTTTGTATTGTTGTACTTGTTGTAATGTGGCTACTACCTTATAATCAATATGCCTTGATCACTATCTTCTTTAACTGGAAAATACAGTTATGTCTATTTTTACGTTAAGTATGTTGCTTGTGCACGATGAAGTTTTTTGTCTCTCCCGAAAATTGTAGTATTTTGAGTTGTGACACTTTTGTATTTAGGGAGCGATATGTCCCAATCGGAAATTATATCCAGTAGCCGCAGTTAACATAAGGAACTTACGCTACCGAAGTACATTGGCCAAATTACTGCATTCGTGATCGAATGAGCTATCGTATCGAAAAATGATTTCGATATCGATATTATGATAAAATGTATTAAATTTCTTGCTCGATATCGAATGCCATAATCTCAACTAAGAAAGTTACGATCAATTTTACTCGATATTGAATGCGGTAATTTGGCCCCAGATCATGTTTACCAATGGCAAATACATACATAAATTAAAGTGTTATATACAGCGTTGCCATTTCAGCGGTGTTTTTATTTTGTCAAAGCAACATAGTGTTGCTTGAACTGGTCGGACGTGTTATTTTTAGTGCGGCTGAATTTTCGTAATAGGTGAAAAAAAAATAAAAAAAAAAAAACTTGTAATAAGTGAAAAAAAAAAAATATATATATATATATAAAAAAAAGATATCGTAATAGGTGGAAAAATAGTGGTTTTTCGGTAATTTAAAAATCGCAAAACAACTGCATGAGTGTCCCGCTCAGATGTAATTCTGAGAAAGAGCTAAGCTACAGTAGAAAAACTTTATGGATCTCTGAGGAAGAATCCTTAAGAAAATCCGTGGAGTCTCTTCTCACTACAAAAGCCGAAATACGGCGCCGTTCCTTTTCGCCCAATATAGTTATCTCATCCGATGAGAAATCATCATCTTCATCAAATAGTGCAGTCAAACCCAAAAAACAAGTAGGTATGGATAAGTACATCACCGTTCTCAAGCGACAGAGGAGCCCGACATCTGCTCAAATGTCTTCCAATTCCAATAAAGTTCCTAAGACCGTCAGCAGTGATAAGCCAAATGATCAAAACAGATTTGCTCTACTTCAGACGGATGACCCAGAAATACCGAAAAAGACGTTTAAGCCCCCACCAATTTACCTGAGAGAGCCCACTTCCAGTAAACTGGTACAAGGAATTGTTGCTGTAATAGGTGAGAACATGTTTAGCGTAACCTCAATTAAACATGGAAAAATCAGCGAGACAAAGATCCAAGTGAATAGGGAAGATGATTTTCGAAAATTGTCCAACCAGTTGGAGAGGGAGACCAGGGATTTCTATACCTATCAGCTCAAAAGCGCAAAAGGACTCCAAGTCGTTCTAAAGGGTATAGACCCATGTGTTGATCCTGCGGAGATAAAGAACGGATTAATGGACAAAGGGTTCAAAATCAAGAGCGTAGTGAATATTAGAAACCGTGAAAAGATTCCTCAGCCCATGTTCAGGGTAGAATTGGAACCTGGAGATGTTGCCTTAAAGAAAAACGAGTCCCATCCAATTTACAATCTTATTTATCTTCTGCATCGTAGAATTACCGTGGAGGAACCGCATAAGCGTGTTGGACCCGTCCAGTGTCTTAATTGTCAAGAATTTGGTCACACCAAAGCGTATTGTAAATTGCCGTCTGTTTGTGTTGCATGTGGGGAACTACATGCAACTGCTCAATGTAATAAGTCCAAAACGGACTTAAAAATAAAAAAATGCAGTAACTGTGGAGGAAATCATACCGCTAATTATAGAGGTTGTCCAGTTTATACTTATTTGAAGGGCATAAGGACCAATAAGTCGCCAGTATTACCTGACCATCCTCAACAACCTAATTTCACGTCGAGTAAGAATTTTCCTCAAATTGTACGACCAACTACTCACGTAAACGCTCCTAATTCTAGACAAGTTTCTTACGCAAACGTGGTCAAATCTAATATGCCAGGTCTGGAGCAGGAACCTATATCGCAATATTCTGAGCCACATATCAACAATCTAGAGACAACATTGCAGACACTTGTCCAAACTATGAACACTTTTACGACCACCATGACATCCATGATGCAGGAAATGCTGAAAATGCAATCCACTATCTTGCAAGCCATTTTAAAGAAATGATTTATTTAAAAATTTGTTTTTGGAACACGAACGGCCTCCGCCAACATAAAAACGAACTGGAATACTTCCTGATGGATAAACAGATTGATGTTATGATGATTGCTGAAACTCACTTGACGTCGACAGGGTACTTCAAAATTAATGGCTACGTGTTGTACGATACTAAAGATCCCCGCGGAAGAGCTTGTGGAGGTTCGGCAATTCTTATAAAGAACAGAATAAAACATTATCTAATGAATAACATAAGTGAGGATTACCTCCAAGCAACAAACATTTGCATTGAATTTTGTCAATACAAATTTGTTTTATCATCGATTTATTCTCCGCCTCGATTCTCAATAAAAGAACACCAATACCATAACTTCTTTAATTCCCTTGGAGCTAGATTTTTAGTTGCTGGCGACTTTAACGCCAAACACACATTTTGGGGTTCACGTCTGGTAACCCCAAAGGGTCGCGTACTCTTCAACACCATTGCTCAAATGGGCTTAGATGTACTCTCAAGCGGACATCCCACCTACTGGCCGACGGACCGACAGAAGATTCCCGATGTTATTGACTTTGGAGTAGTGAAAAATATCCCTGTAGAATGGATGCAAGTGGATCCTTCATTAGACTTGTCCTCAGATCACTCTCCTACTATCATTTCAATGCATTTCCCTCAAGTGTGTGGCTCTCCATTTAGAAACATGACTAAGACCCGAGTAAGCTGGATAAAATACAAAAAGTATTTAAGTTCTCATTGCACGGAAAATATTGTGTTGAGAACTACCGACGATATCGATGAGTCGATTGGCAACTTTACCGAGGACCTTCGACGAGCTGTGCATCACGCTTCCACTTATCACGTTGAATGTAGAAATAGGACAAACAGAACTTATTTATCTGAACTCGAACATCTCCTATCAGAAAAAAGAAGAATGAGAAGAGAGTGGCAACTTCACAGGTCTCCTGAACTGAAAGCTAGGCTACGGGTATGCAGAGATATACTAAGACATTTCTTAGAAACCCAAAGAACGGCTTCACTTACATCCTACTTGGAGGGTCTTGATAGTACCCCACAATCTGACTACTCGTTATGGAGGGCGGCAAGAGGTTTAAAAAGATTAGTGAGAGGAAAACCTCCTTTGCGAAATCCGGCTGGTGACTGGGCTAGAAATGATTCCGAGAAAGGGACATTATTTGTTAACCATTTAAGAAATGTGTTTACTAAAAGCAACTCAAATAACGTATCTGATTTGCCACCACTCGTTATTAGACCTCCTGTACCTCTAAGACTAAACTTTGGTGATGTCCAAAGCGCTATTGGTACTCTGAACCTTAGAAAGTGTCCAGGTATGGATAAAATCAGCAATAAAATGCTTGTGGAGTTACCTCGTGTAGCTAGAAGAATTATCCTCTTTATCTTCAACGCTATTTTACGCCTAGAATACTATCCTGCAGATTGGAAGGTGTCTATGATCACTATGATTCCTAAGTCAGGGAAGGATCACACCAAAGTAGAGTCATATAGGCCAATTAGCCTATTGCCGACAATTTCTAAACTGTTCGAAAAATTGTTAATGACTAAGTTGATTCCAATTCTGAACGACACTGAATGCATTCCTAATCATCAATTCGGCTTCAGAGCTAAACACAGCACCATCGAACAAACACACAGATTGGTAAATGTGATAAGAGGGTCGTTTGAAGACAAAAAATACTGCTCCGCCCTTTTCATTGATGTGTCCCAAGCGTTCGACAAAGTTTGGCATGACGGTTTAATGCACAAAATAAAATTAACTCTGCCTGCTAACACCCATAAACTTATGGAAAGCTATTTATACGGTCGCAAATTTAAAATCAAAGAAGGCAATTTTTTAAGCCCCGCTCAGCCAATTGAAACAGGTGTGCCACAGGGTAGCATACTGGGTCCTACTTTATATTTGATTTATGCCTCCGACATGCCGTCAGACCCCAAAATCCACACGTCAACTTTCGCAGAGGATACAGCCTTTATCAGCGTTCATAAGGACCACCAAGTAGCATCACAGAATTTGCAGAATTATGTTTATAAACTAGAGAATTGGCTAGAGCTTTGGAAAATCAGGGTTAATGAACAGAAATGTATTCATATCACTTTCACATTGCGAAAAGAAACTTGCTCGTTCATCAAAATAAATAATCAAATTATTCCTCAACATAATGAAGTCAAATACCTCGGCATTCACCTCGACCGCCGTTTAACTTGGAAGTCTCATATTGAAGCGAAACTTACACAGATGAGATTAAAAGCAGTGCAACTTAATTGGCTAATTGGCAGAAATTCTTCACTAAAGTTGGACTGCAAACTATTGTTGTACAATGCAATTCTAAAGCCAATCTGGTGCTATGGAATTCAATTATGGGGTACTGCCTCAGCATCAAACATTGAAAAAATTCAAAGGGGTCAAAATAAAATTCTACGTATAATTACTGCAGCTCCATGGTATGTTAAAAATTCTCGAATTCACAAAGATCTATGCGTGCCATCAGTAAAAGTTGAATTTACAAAACACGCGTCAAAGTAAGTCAGCAAACTTGAACACCACCCAAACCCACTTGCACGAGACATCCTTAACTTTAGTGGCCATAATCGGTTGAGAAGGAGGGATACCCTTGCTTTAACTCAAGCGCAAAATAGATGACTGGATCAGTTGATGTGAAATTTTTTTAGTATCATAAAATTTTTGTCTAGCACTGGCTGGGCTTATTATTTTCTTTTTAGTATTAAGATTTGAATACTTATTGTCATTTCATTATATGAAGATTCAATAAATAAATAAAGGCTATAAAAAAAAAAAAAAAAAAAAAATTGCGGGAAAGTTTGTGAAAAAACAGCTGAACTATTTTTTAGCTAATTTTTTTATTTCTGCGTTTTTCAAGCGATTTTTCTAGTGGGTATTTTTACTATGTACTTTGTTTTGCTTGTGATCGGTAACAAGTGCGTTGCACATCACTACAGACGTTAACGGTCATAGTGTTTTTTGTTATAAGCTGTGAAAAAAATAATAGAAAGTGAGCAAACGAAGTACATATGTACAAGGTGGCGCAAAAGTAATCCTCCTATCAGAAAATGCTATAAATTTTGCGATTGGCACAACACGAGATGCTGCCAGGCGTGGCAGACCCCGGAGTATCCGTTCTGCAGAGAATATTGCTGCTGTAGCCGAGGATGTCATGGAAGCGCCGTCGACATTGACCAGACGACGTGCCACGCAAATGGGTATCAGTCGACGGTCTTTACAACGAATTTTGGTACCAGATTTGAAGATGTTTCCGTACAAAGTCCAGACGGTCCATCAGCTGTTAGCTGCTGACCGCCAATTGCTTCCAACATACTCTCAAGCCATCCTTAATCACCACCAAGAGGAAGATGATTTTTCATCAAAAATAATCATGAGCGATGAGGCCCATTTCCATCTTAGCGGGTACGTAAATAAGCAAAATTTACGCTTCTGGGGCACTGAAAATCTGCGTGTAACCCACGAAGAGCCATTACACCCGCTCAAAGTCACTGGTGTGCTGTTTTCGCTGGAGGAGTCATCGGACCTTTTTTCTTCGAAGACGTCGCGGGCCAAACGGTTACTGTGAATGGTGAGCGCTACAGAGCAATGATCAACTTCTTCTTTTTGCCGCAACTTGATGAATTGGGATTGGAAAACATGTGGTTCCAACAGGACGGTGCAATGGCACACACTGCACGTACCACAACCACAATCAACTGTGGCGGCGGTCATTTACATGACATCATATTCTCGACTTGATGTAAAAAAAATTAAAAGACCAAATAAAAATAATCCACAAGAAGAATCAAAGTTTTTCATTTTTTTTTAATTACAGCTAAAAAACATCGGAAGTTTACTTTTGTGCCACCTTGTACATATGTATTTGTTAAATCTTAAAAATAAACATCTAATTATATTAGCGTACTAAATATATGTAAGTTTTAATCAAATGCCACTCATTTGTACATAGAATTAATGTTTTTTTTTTATCTCAGTGACTATGGGTAAGCCTACATACATATGTTTAAAAGTTTAGACAGGAGTGGAAGACTAATGTTTGGTTTTAACTATGTCATTCTTGTTGTCAAATTGTTGGCAATTGTATGAAAACGGGTTGTCATATGGCGTCATCTATGTTGTGCTGAATTTTATATAGATACCAACATTTTAAAAAAATTATGATCTTTAAAGTAATTTTCGGAAAAGGGCCTTATATGAGGCTGTGACTAATTATGGATCGATCATCATACAATTGTACCATATTATTCGTATATACATACATATATGAAATATATTTGCGTTCAATATTATTTAGATACCAACATTTCTGAGTTATGCTATTTAAAGAGATTTTATTTATTTATGATTTATTATTATATTGTGGTGAAATTTGTTTGCATACTTGCATAATTCAAACATTTATAAAAAATTTCACGTACCAAATTTTATCGAAGTATCTTCAAAATTGCGACCAGTGCTCTACGCACAAGCTTTACATGGACAGCCAGCCATCCAGACGGACGAACGAACATCGTTAAATCGATTCAGATAGTGATTCTGAGTCGATCGGGATACTTTAAGGTGTTGGACCAATATTTCCGGGCGTTACAAACATCAGACATGTATGAGTTAAGGTTTATACCAACTTGGACTGACTGATTTGAAATGCTTATAACTTTTGCATTTTTAATTTTTTTTTTTTGCAGATAATACAGAATTTTATAAAATTTCATAATGTCATCATACTCAGTGGAAGAACGTGTAAAAAAAAATATGCCAATAGATTGATTTTGCTAGCTACAGAAAATGACAATTTTTTGGATAATCTGATTATGAGCGATGAAGCACATTTTCATTTAAATGAATATGTGAATAAACAGAACTGCCGAATTTGGGGTACAGAGAATCCAAGAGCATTGCATCAGCGACAATTACACCCTGTCAGATGCACTGTTTGGTGTGGAATCATGGCTGATAAAGTTATTGGTCCATATTTCTTCGAAAATGAGCTTAATGAACCACAAACCGTCTCTGGGGTGGTATAACGGACCATGTTGGAAAATTTTTTACGTCCGATAGTTCTCAATAATCGTAACATATGGTTCCAGCAAGATGGAGCTACAGCTCATACCGCAAGAGCCACAAAAGTTATAAGCAGTTCAAATCAGTCAGTCAAACTTGGCCCACCCTGTACATGGTAGTATTTAGCCGAATTTCAGCTGGTTCATTTTTAACGTTTAGCGGTTTCTGGCGTTTTTTTTTATCCATTCTGGCTATTCTTTGCTGACATGTTTTGTCAACACTGGTTATATGCATACATTTTTAGAACTGAGTTCGGTCCCTATCTCCAAAAATTTAGTCACTTGACTAGTTATGTGCCAGTTCTTTGTGCAATAAATAAGCAAATACACCAACTGGTATTTTATAATACTATTTTATAATGTAATGTATGTATGTATGGACGCTGTAGATCATTTATGGAAAAATATAATCGTAAATTTAGTGTAGGGCATTAGAATATATTTATAGTGTTTGATAGTAGTTTCTTTATTAATTTCAAACAATAATTTATAATTTGTAACGCATACATAAATCATAATCTTTTACAATAAATTAAACACAGAGACCAGAAGCACGATACCGCCTCTCAGACACAGTCTGATTAAGCTGGCAACTGCTGTTTGTCCATTAAAGCATTTAAAACCCAAATTATGATTGAAACAAAAGAGTCTGACTGGAATTAATACAAGTATTTTTTGTCAGATTTGATTATGTGTTTCGAAAATTTGAAAATCCAATTTCGATTTGTGATTGTGGCAATAAAAATCCGATTTGAGTTAATTAAGCGTAATTAAGATAATAAATTTCGTTTTTTTTATTTTTATTTTTTATACCTTTTTTGTTCTCATAACTTAACATGAAATTATGTATTATTAATATTTTGTAAGAAAACAAATATAAAAAGACAGAGATTACTTCTCACAGACAGTTGGTTTCTTAGTTAAGTTTGATTAGAAGCAGACAGACGGGTGCTATAAATATTAGAAATTAAAACTAAAATTTGAAAAAATACACACATAGAGAAATACTCGTATATACATTTGAAGCCATTTCCAATTAATCAACAAAACGTTAAATAAATCAACATTTGTAAAAGAGGATTAGTGTGGAGAATTAATTTTACGTTGTGCTTGTAATTTATAGATTTGTATCGCTCGCATTCATTTTCCAAACTCCCAACCGACAAAATACTTTAAATAAATTTTTGATTTCTTTCTATAATTTATTATCAATAATAATATTGTATTAAAACTGAAATTAAACATTGATTGGACAAAAATGAACACAAATAGTACAGGGTTTCATGAGCAAAAATGTAATTAAATTTATTTTATTTAATTAAATATACGACAAGTGATACATATAATATAATAATATTGTCATGCCCTTCTACATGTTTATGTACGATGCTATAAAATGACATTTTGGCCAGCAAAGAGTCAAGGAAATGATTACGAAGGCGAAAAGTCGACAAACTTGTCAGACTTTTGTTTTGAAATGATTGAAAAATCGTTAATTTTTGTTATACTTCACCACCAATCGTAATATTTCTCTTTCTATGAGTAGCACCTAAAAATGTCATATAGGTTTTTAAACTGGTTTATACACGAGGACCTTAAAGAACAGGTCTAGGGCTGACCGTGAACCAATGAGCGATGGTATTTGTGCAGTTTTTAAATTTATTTATTTTATTTTAGTTTCAATATGGTTGGACAAATCATGGCTACCAATATGTCATACTTGATTATCCTCGGGAATTCTGATATTAATTTTAACTATCCCAATCTTACCCCCTGTTTACACATGCAGGTGTACTTGGTGCTATTTTTATGCAAGTTTATCAATTGACTACATAATCAAAGAATGTTTTTGTGTTGGTAATGTAAATTTATTTTTATATTATAATATTATTATTATTAATTATAATAATAATAACATTAATATTATAATAATTATTTATTGTCAATTAAATTATTTAAATTTTGTCCTCCCTATTGCAAATTTCACACACAAACGAATTGCTTGAACGCTGCAGACATATTGGCCGTTTACATATAGAGCATATGTTACAGGTACGTCTTCTGTGTTTTTCGCGAATATAACACATGTGACAGCTTCCAACCTGGGGTTTCTTTACCCGCCCATCAGCAGCTGCAGACGTTGATGGTAAATCGTCAGCTCTTTCTTGTAAAGCCTTACTTATAAAGCTCGCTCGAAATGTTGGGCATAAAACCGAAGACTGTCGACTCCACGGGGCGGTCTTTATGTGCTAACATTTCCTTGGGTATAAACTATTTATTTTTTCGCACAGTTCCAACAGCTGTCAAATTCATCGACAATAAGTTTTGAAACAAATTGAGGTTTGTTGAAAAATTTTCCATTGTTACATTACGTCCGCTTCCACGAAAGCGGCTTACCAGATCCTTAACAACGCGTTCACCCTGATTACTTTCCCGTCCTGTAACAGCTTGGACGGTATATATTTGCCCATGCAGTGGGTAAGAGTTTTTGGCATCACATAACCACCACACTTTGATACCATACTTTGCCGGTTTGGTCGGAATGTATTGCGTGAAACGGGTACGGCCACGATAGGAAAACAACTGCTCGTCGACGGTAAGATTTTCACTTGGTTTGTAAAAATGTTCGAAATTGTAATTCATCATTGTCCATAACTCGGAAATTGGTGCAGCTTTGTCAGTTTGTTTGCGCATCTCTCTTGTGTTGGAATCATCAAACTTTATTAAACGTAATACTGCTTCGAATCTGTTGATGTCCATTGCAGCACGATAAAGTGGACAATTTTCTACCAACCACTTTCGGTAACGGTCGTTACTTTATAAATGTGCTGTTTACCTTTTTAATGGTCAAAAAAAGTATTGAAATTACATTTTTTTATGAATTCTTTCGATTGCTACCAATGCTTGAACTTTCGTAGGTCCAAAATTAAGCAATCCTTGTCGCATATTTGCTTAGGTTGAATTTTATTTTAAAAATCACTGAAAATTGGTAACGACCGTTACTTTGGAAACACCCATATGTTACTTCACTTCTACAATTCACACTTAAAAGGGGAACACTCCCAAATTTGAAACTATATATATATATTTAAAAAAAAAACTTATTTTTCTTCGAAAACAATAACGAAAAACGGAAAAAAATTATACTGGCCACACCTGTACTTGGGTATACGTTCTCGTAGTAAAAGTTGGGTATGAGGACCCTAAAATTTTCAGTTATTTTAAATTACAGTTTGATTTAATTTTACATACCAAATAATTTAACGTAAACTGTCAATATCAAATGCAACTGAAAATCCGTATTAATGTGCACTTTGTTTTTTGTATAAATGTTAGATTCAGTTAAAAATAAATTTTTATAGAATTTTAAATGTTTATTTAGTTAAAAACAGGAAGTATACCCTGAATAAACTACATTCCGTTACTGTAATAATATTCACCCCTATCGTGAATAAAAATTTCACATTTTTCCTATTAAAATTCAATGTTAAAAAAATAAAAGGGAACAAATTTCATGTGGAATTTTTATTCACGATAGGGGTGATTGTGAGTGTAATGCTAATTGCAAATGATTCGAGTTCTTCGAATAAGTTTTCGTATATAATACGTACACAGCACTCGCATGCGGGTACTAGCATGTGTAATTGCGGGGTTAAGATGAACATAACGTGGACACACTTTTTAGCATTTACTTTTATTCTCCATTTGTATAGCCCTTTCTCCAATTCATTAATGTGAGATTGAAGATTTTCGGATGATGCCGAGGAACAGTGCCAAATTGTTTGTCATTTTCGAATTATAAATCCGTAATTTTTCTCCAGTTGAAGTCAAATATGTACAATTTTTAACCAATTATCAGAATATTTCTATATAATCTAAAATTAGTTTATTTTCCAACATGATAATTGAGGCTCTTTAAAAAGTTTCAGTATATCGTGATGTTTTGAAAATGTCTTCCTAAGAGTAGATATATAGTACACACCTATACATATAAAGAAGCCTTTATTAAAACCATCTTTTGTAGCTTTTCTTGCATGATACAGTCCAAGTAATCTTCTGGCAACTGACTGCATGTACATAATATCAATTACATTGGTTTAATCTAATAAGGAAAATATTAATTGTTCGTCTACAGTGATTTTCGCATTTTCTGGCTGTATTTCCATCATTACACTTTCCCTTACGTTGACCTTATTTATTATTAATCCTATACGAAATTGTTTCTACAATTGTCTTTATTTCTTATGTTTTTGCTGGTCATTTTTTAAATGATTGAAGATACTGCTAACACATCGACTTCGTCAGCTCAGAAGCATCCAGTGTTCACGATGTCTGAATATAACTCATCACAATCAACAACTGTGAAAGAATATTTTACGCGATTTGATTGGGCTCTACAACTTAGCTCTGTTCCAGTGGAGTTACAAGCTCAATACGCAAGAGTCAATATGGGTGCAGAATTAAATTCAGCCCTTCGAATTTTAGCGAGTCCAGTACAACCAGAAAATTTATTATATGCAGAGTTAAAGAAGATATTAATTAATCACTATGATACGAAAAGAATTAAGTTTGCTGAAAGCATTAAATTTAGACAAATTACTCAGTCAAAAGACGAATCAATTGCAAGTTTTGCTCTGCGACTCAAGCAAACTGCAGTTAATTGTGAATACGAAAGATTCCTTGATAGAATGCTAATTGAACAGCTCCTTTATGGATTGGAGTCCCGTGAAAAATGTAATGCAATCATTGGAAAGAAGCCAGACACATTTGCAGCAGCATACGAAATCGCTCAGTCTCTGGAAGTTACTCGTAATACGTCAGTAGAAGTGAATTATTCTGAAAAAATGCCTTTAAATTAAATTACAAATAAACTGGGTTTTTCTCCGCCGAAGTTTAAAAACAAATCACGTCAAATTCCAAAGAAAACACATGTTCTAGATAACCCTGCTGTAGAAAGTCTGTGTAATGGTTTCGGTGGCCAACATTTAAGAAAATATTGTAAGTTTAACAACGCGGAATGTTTTTCGTGTGGTAAGCGTGGACATATTTCTAAAGTCTGCAAGTCAAAAACGTCACAAGTAAATGCAAATAATGAAGACCAAGTCGACAGTGATGACGGCTGCACACAAAGTCTTAACAAATTGCATGTTGATAAATCAACAGATAGAAAATTGTTGAAAGTTCAAATTGATGGACGCTCTATTCATATGGTGTTGGACACTGGAGCACCCTGTGGTATCATAAGTTTGAAAACTCTTCGAAGTATTAAAAAACATTTCTCGTTACAGAAAACGGATAGACAATTTTCTAGTTACAGTCGCCATAGAATTTCGTGCATTGGCCGTTTGCCTGTAACCGTTCATATTGGTAATACTTCAAGAAAGTTAAATCTGTATGTGGTAGAACAAGATTTCGATTCACTGAATGAAATCAAATTTTCCGATCTCTTTTCTTCATCTGAATGCACAAGCATTAACTCTATTTCAACTGGAACTCCAAATTTAACTCAACATGAACAGAAACTTCTTAACCAACTTCTCACCAGAGTAGAGAAGGTGAAGCTGCAGGCCTGATGACAGGGCCACCAATATCTGTGCATCTTAAAGCAGATGCAGGTCCAGTCTTTGCCAAAGCCCGAGAAATACCACTAGCTCTGAGGGATGCATATGCCAAAGAAATTGAAAAAAAAATTGCGTTGGGCTACTACAAACGAGTAGAATATTCAGAATGGGCTTCAACCACTCATGTTGTAGCAAGAAAAATGGTAACATTCGAATTACCGGCAACTATAAATTTACTCTTAATCCTCGAATGATTATCGACGGACATCCAATCCCAAGAGCTGAATTCATATTTAACCAGATGAAAGGCACTACAATATTTTGTCACTTGGACATAACTGATGCATATACACATTTACCAGTCGATGAAGAATTCAGTCATACATTAACGCTCAATACACCAACCCATGGTTTAATCAGACCAACTCGAGCTGTTTATGGAGCTGCAAATATTCCTGCCATCTGGCAAAGGCGTATGAAATCTATTCTGCAAGGAATTTCTAATGTACAAAATTTTTTCGACGACGTTTTGATATATGAGAAAAATGTTGATACACTGCTGACCAAACTTGATATGGTATTAGAAAGAATGAGACAACATGGATTACGATTAAATCGGTCAAAATGTGTCTTTGCCACACCAGAAGTTGAATTTTTGGGTCACAAAATTGATTCACAAGGAATTCACAAAACTGACAAACACATCGAGGCCATACGAGATGCTCCAAAACCTTCCACCACAAAGGAACTTCAGCTATTTATTGGCAAGGCAACGTACTATAATGCTTTTATTCCTGATTTAGCCACGAGAGAAAGACCGTTAAGAGATATGGTAAAAAGTGAATATTTTGAATGGTCCGAAGTTGTTTGCTTCTTCGGACCATTCAAAATATGAAGCTTATGAAGATATTAAAAGTATTTTGATATCACCTCAGGTTTTGATTCCTTACGATCCTTCCTTGCCGATTATGTTAGCAACTGATGCCAGCAAGACTGGGTAGGTGCCGTTCTTTCTCATCGCCTATGCTAGTCGTACAATGACAGTTACAGAACAACGGTATCCTCAAATTCACAAAGAAGCATTAGCTATAGTGTGGGCTGTTAAGAGATTTTTCTTATATCTTTATGCTCGTAGTTTTACTCTGATAACATCCCGAAAAATCTCTTCCAAACTTATGTATTAGCCGTATAGCTAATTATGCAGATTTTTTATCCAATTTTAACTATGAGATTGTTTTTAAAAACACAAAGGAAAATTCTAATGCGGATTATTGCTCAATAAATATCATTCATAATCATTCTACTACACAATATTCATGCCAAGAAAAGTATAAAGAGCAATATGACGATTTTGATGAATTTGTCATCGGTCAAATAAATGCTCCACCAAAATTCAGAGAACACCATTGGGAATACCCAAAAGTACCTTGGGAGAGAATACATATAGACTATGCAGGTCCATTTGCGGGTATGATGTTACTTTTTATTTCTGGTGCTTATAGTAAATGGCTGGAAGTTAAAGTAACGCATTCAATGACAGCAAGTGCAACAATCGCCATTTTAGACGAAGTATTTGCAGCTTATGGAGTACCAGTTACTGTGGTCAGTGATAATGGAACCAATTTTGCATCACAAGAGTTCAAAACTTTTCTGCAATCAGTAGGTGTAAAATATCACAAATTTGTAGCCCCATATCACCCATGTGTTCAAACTGTAAAAGATGCCTTAAGAGCAATGCAAACTTCTCGAAACAGTCTTCAGACAAATTTAAACATATTTCTTCGTCAGTATCGAAAAGCACCACATTCTACAACAGGTCAACCACCATCCCAACTGTTCTTAGGGCGTGTATTGCGAACTCATCTTGATCTAATTAAATCAGATGATTTATACACTAAAAAACAAGAGGAACACTTTCATCCGACATTCCGCTCTTTTGAACTATCCGAACTAGTATATTTTTTAACTCACAACCCTCGTATGGATAAATGGGAAAAAGGTACTATTGTGAAACGTCTTGGGGATTTACACTACGTTATCAATTATCAAGGCAAACTATTTAAACGTCACGTAGATCAAATAAGAAGTTTTTCATCGAATAAAAGAAATGTGGAAGGGTCACATATTTCAACTGACTTAAAGACACCTGAAAGAAATTAATTATGTCTTCCGAATTTCAAAGCAACACCAACTCAACAGACTGAAAGAGCAATTAGCTATTTTACAATAACATCAGATGGCCAATCAACACCAAATGTCCAATCTACGTCATATAGCTCAATAACACCAGCGGATCGTGTCGAAAGAACAGTGGAGCCAAAGGTGATAACACCAGAAACACCACAGTTCAATACAGCCACCCCTATACAAGAACGAACGTTGTCCACAACTACAGTATTGCTCCTCGAAGATCAAATCGGCCAAGGAAACCTCGAGTATTATTTAGCCCATAATATATATTAATTCCAACAAGCCAAATCATAAGAAGGAGAAGAGTGTTGTATTTTTAACTGTTATATTATAATTTTTTTACATCAGATTTTATATTAGTTTTTTGTCAAAATTGAATTCATATTTTTTCTTTATAAAAACTAGTAGTTAGTATTTTGTAGTGAATAAAAGAAGTTTAATACATAATACCGACTAATACACAAATCCTTCTTAAACTATACAAATTATATATGTAAACATACGTTACACATATGTATAGTATAAGAAGTAGGAGATATTGTCCTATGAAATTTGACATAACTACATAAACTTCAGAGTATTCATTAATTACGTTCTCTACAAAGCCTTTCACTCGCGGTTGTGGATTTCTTTCCATAATCATATCAAATATTTCATTATCATCAGATGATGAAGATGAGTCCAACAAGTCATCCAAAATTTTTTGTTTCTTAACACAAATACACATTCATAAACAAAACAAATGTCAGCTGTTTTATCGTTCGATTCTCCCCCTCTAAAAATACAGAGTGTGGAAGGTGCAACATTTTTTAAATTTATAGTGTGACATTTATAGAAAAGAACACACTACACTTTAGCAGTGTTGAAATTTTTTCAGAAAAGAACACAAAAAAATTCAAAAAGGTGCGAAATGGAAGAAACGTGTAACATTTTTGCCAGAAAAGAAAACGCCATAAGATGAGTGGAGGTGAGCGGGGCAGTGTAACCATTTTAGAATTTTTGCGGCTAAATTTAGCTTATTTTATTTTGATTAGCTGCAAAATTTCACATTTAGCATTTGGCATTTTATTTAGCATTTCTTACTAATATGTTTAGCATTTTTTATCATTTAAAAGTTTACGAATACAAAATAGCTAGCGGAATGTAATCTATAAAAACCATGTTAAAATGTATAGTCAGTCAAGCCCGATTATAATGCATATTGAAGTGATTTGCAGAAGTGGTTCTTATATGGGAGCAATGACTAATTTGGTGCCATGATTTCTAATTTTTAATTGCATTTGGATACTAATATTTTTAGCAGATTTATGGTCTTTGAAGTGAGTTTCGGAATTGAGCTTTATAAAATTAGATATCATGATTTCTATATATATGAATCTTATTTGTATTGAATACTAATACTAATTATAAGAGAGTTATGATCGTTAAAGTGATCGGAAGTGGACCTTATATGGAAGCTATGACTAGTTATTGACCGATCTGCACAAAATTTGTAGGTGTGATTTCGTTTCATATATAACTTTCATATTTGTGGCAAAATTTATTTGGATACGTTTATACATCACACATGTATGATCAATAAAGCTCTATTACGAGAGAACATTTGTATGGAGGCGAAGTGAAATAATGGCCCAATTGCAACAATCGAAATATCTTCAAACTAATACTTTTGGGCACTACAAACAAACGGAACAAAGCCAATATTTCCTCCCTACTATAGTGATGTTAAGTATAATAAAATAAGAAACATAGTGATTTCAAATATCAATATTATTTATATTAGATGATGATTACAAATATTAAATAAATGTTTTCAAATTACAGAAGACTTAATTAAGGTCTGATACAGGAAAAAAATTATGAAAATTTGTATGAAAAATACTCAAAAAATATTTCAAAAATGAGTTGAATTAGGCTTAAGGCAGAATTAGTCTTTACTTTCTGTTCCGTTCCGAATCAGCTGACTTGATTCTGTTAAATAGAAAATATCTATAAGTCGTTAGCACTGATGGGATTTGTGGTACAATTGTACCAAATTTGGTACAAACAAAACTTTATTGGTACGCTGGTACAGTTCATCCCTATTTGGTACAATTTTTTTTTAGGCGAATTCACTTTTCAGGTGTCGTTGAAAGCACAGCTGTTCAACTTTTTTTTTACTTAGAGAGTTAAATGTCAAAAGTTGCTTGTGTTTTTGACATATCGACCAACGAAAGCAACAAACAAAATTTGAAAAATTGTTTTAGGTTTTTAAGTTTTCTTTCTGTTATTTTGTTTTTCTTGAATAAAAAGTGTTATGAATTCTTACTATATGCTTTTTTATTTAATAGCGAAATTTAGGTACAATTTATGGCAATTTGGTACAATTTTGCCATTGACACGGTACAATTTAAGAATTGTAAGATCCCAACAGTGGTCGTTAGTTGTTTTGTTACTTTCCGTGCCGTTGCGGACGAACCTGTTGAAAACAAAAATTTGCTAAGTAGTTGTAAGTGACAGCACAAAACAGCTGACATCTACACAACAAAATTTTTTTGGTTTATTACAAAAATTTTCAATTTCTTTGAATTTAATTAAGTTTTTGTATAAATGTTATAAAAATATAAAAAATAAACGATGGATGACGAAAAACTCATTACTTTAGTCGAAAGTAATGACATATTGTACAAATAAAAAAAATTTGATATGTATATTTTGATTTATTTTCGCGGTGTGTTGTCTGTTTACCCAAAACAGCTGATACGTTTATACGGAAAAACTAACTACAAAAAGTTAACAACAGAACGACACGGAACAGAAAAGCAACAGCAAGTAAAGACTAATGAAGCCTAAAGAGAACCTTAATTAGTTTTGTTATTGAGTTCAATGTTGTATTATTTATATAAAAAGTTTATTTTTTAACCAGGCGTACCTCAAATTGTAAAAATTTATTTTAAAAAATGTGCTACATTTTTTTTGGCATTTTAAAACAAGCATATTTAGCATATTTTTGCTTATTTTTAAACTGATTTAGCCGCTTAATTTTTTAAGATCTGGTCACACTGGAGCGAAGCTAAAAACGTACATTCAATCAAAATATTAATACTTCATCAAAAGCACATTAAATGCAAGATAAGAAACTATAGAACGTAATTTATAATATCTTCTAACATTATGATTGAATAAATACGAGTATTTCTACGATATCATTTAAAATATTTCACGCATAAATTTATAAATGTTAAAATAAAGCCTTGACGACGATTACATTTAAAGTACATACATATATATCATCCATCACCTATTACATATTTATACATACTCGTATACTCGTACATATGTATGCTTAATATTTATTACTAAGCAAAAAAACTTGTCAAAATACGAAAATGTTATAAAACTATTGTAAAAGCTTAAAAGATATAAACTTTTTACCTCTAAACATACGAATTTCCAAAAACGAATGGATCTATATGAGGAATCCAAATGTCATGTCTTTATCTTTAGGATTGAACTGGGCGATTATAATCAGGCAGTTAGTCACTCAGTCTCGGTCAGGAATTTCGTTTTTCATTTAAGAAAATCATCACTTTTGAACCACTCTGGATTTACATATTTAAGCATGGAATACTCAATTTGTTTGTCTTATATATTTCTATACGTATGTATAGGTACAAACTATAAATATGTATGTATCTATGTTAAAATTATTTATCAATTTTTTTTTGTGCAAATTAAGTTGGAAAATTTTTAAAATAAAATGTTTTAAATTGAAATTAATTTAATGGATAGTCGGTCGACTGAGTGAATATCTGATATATACATACATATGTAATTGTTGGTAACCTATTAAATGAAAAATAATTAACAAAACTACAAGTTTACTGTATAAAATAAGTCAACGAACACAATTAGAAGAATTTTTTCTACCTATATACTCGTATTTCTCTCTAATAAGTGCAATTATTGTACTAATAACTATTGTCAGCGTTGTCAACTTGGTGCGTTTCGCACCATTTTTGGTGCTTTTTAAATTTTTGGTGCGAACAATTTCTTAGTTAGTGCGCGGTGCGCTTTTTTTTAAATTTCGGTGCGTTTTTTTTAAATTTTTCCGAAAATGTGATGAAATCTTTATTTTTACTAATTTTTAAATGCAGTTTTTTAATAATTCATTATTATGAAATCTATGCGATGAAAAAGGACCCCATTGAATGCATTTTATATACGAATGTATGATAATCAAACATTCGTCACATGAAGGTTATTGCTAAAGCTGAATAGGATGAACATTTTTGTGTGAAAATTAAATTTACATATTAAACATGAAAATAAAAATTCTTATGCAGCATGATTGGTCTACTGAAATGTAGACAAACAACCAGGGCTATAGTCCCAGTGAAGCCCTAACAAATTTTATTGAATAGGGTCAACGCAGTACTAGAAGTACTTAAAATAGAAAACAAAAATATTTAAAAAATATGTACTGAAATTAGCCCTTCTTACCAATTAATTCCGAATAGCGTATTATGAGTATTTTTACTATTATTCGTTGATCTCTTTTTAAAAAGTTAAAAAAGAAGAAATTAATTACATATCTATCTAGTACAAAGGAATACAAACAAATTTGTATTAGTTTATTTTTTTTTGTGAAGTTTTATTTTTTTATAAAAACACTGAACTGTTGAAGACTGTTTTTTGTTAATTCAAGGTCACTTGAATTTTATATAAAAACTAGCTGACCCGGCGTTGCTTTGCCTTCAAATTTTATTTTTATTGGAAAGGTTTCATGCCAATCGGTCTATTATAATAATAAAGGCCACCAGTGCCATTTTTAAAAAGGGGCGTGGCATTGCCTACTTCCACCATAGATGTATAGTATCCAGCTGACACGGCACACGTTCTTCTGCATTATATTTCAAGTGATTAGGACATTAACCAAAGTATGAAATGAAAGACAAATAATAAAATAATTTCATTATATACATAAAGAAGATTTGTAGGGGAGGTACCACGCGTCTTTATCAAATCCCGCCCATATTTGCAGCAGCACTTAAAAAATGCACACCAAACCGACGTACCAAATTTTGTTCAAATGCCGTTATCAGGAGCAGAAATTATAGATTTTTAATTTGTGGTTTGTATGGGAGGTACCACGCCCCTTTGTCCAATTGGACCGAATTGTAAATCGAAACCACCCGGGACGCCACCCAAACGCATACAAAACAAAATTTATGCAAATCGGTCCAGCCGTTTAGGAGGAGTTCAGTCACAACAAACGTACAGTAGAATTATATATATATATAAAGATATTTAATTTATTTATATCTGTATATTTATTTCCAATATTTCGCTATCACACTGGATATCTTCTTCAGAGATAATACAAGTTTTGAATTATAATAAAATAATAATTGAAGTACATATAAAAATTAAAATTTTTTTAACAGAAATTGAAAAGTTTACAATTATGATATACAATTATGTATATAAAAAACTTGGTTGGAATAATAAATGAAAAATTAAATATGTAATATTGTTAGTTTCTAAACTTATTCTTATAAATTAAATGTCTGTAATTTTGAGCTACATTGTCTGTATCTGTTTTAAAATTAATTCTCTTTTCTATCGGTACATTAATAATCTGTAACATTTCTAACATAAATCGTCTTTTATAATTTGTTTCTGTATTTAATATGGTGGTATTTTCAAAATCTGGATAATGATCTAAATTGTAACAGTGTGATGTTAATGCAGTTTTTTGAGAAGAAGTATGTTTGTGTTTTTGGTCAGATTTATGTCCAGCTAATCTAGTTTTCAATTTGTTTTTAGTTGTACCTACATATATTTTATTACATTTTTCATTGTTTTTACCCTTACACGGTATTTTATAAACAATATTGGATTTATCTAATTTTACTGTTTCATCCTTTATTTTACTATATAATCTATTTAATGTGTTATAAGTTTTATGGGCTATCTTATAATTATTCCTGTCATAAAATTTTGAATTTTCTAGTCGTTCAGAAAATATGTGAAATTATTTCAATAAACATTTTAAATAAAAAAGAAAATCTAAATTTGGAACGATTTTTTTCAAATGGCGCGTTTTTTTTCTCCAGTTTGGTGCGTTTTGAAATTTCAAAGTTGACAACTCTGACTATTGTGCTAGTAAAAAGAGACAAATAACATTTTTCCATTATCGCTGTGATCTCATAATAAAATTTCCCAAATTTACTGACTGGAAGGAAAGTGATACCAAATTATATTTAATTACCTACAATTAGTTAAGGTTACTACCAAATTTGCGATGAAATTGTCAAGATAAGAAACATTGAATACACCATACTATTCATTCCTACATGCATACATACATACATATATACATATGTATATATGTTTGTATGTACGAGTATATTATAAATGGGTTTGTAAGTTTGTTTGTTGGTTTGTTTATTTCACAATCACGTTTAAACGGCTGAACCGATTTTATTGAAATTTGTAACTTAGATAGATAGGCGCTCTTTTTTCTATATAGGCTATATCTTTTTTTAAAACTGGGACCGGCTCGAGAAAAAGAGGGAAAATCCGGAAATTACAAATGACTAAACCGATTTGATTCAAATTTAAAACGTTGATATATCTGTGCTTTGAAGAGTCAATAGGTTAAATTATTTTAAAAACTTGAACCAAAAGACGGAAAATGGTAATTCCAAACAGATTAACCAATTGTATTGAAATTTGGAACGTAGATAGATCTATACTTCGAACGTAGATAGATATTTTCTTGGAAGCATCTAAAGGCTGTATTTTTTTCTAGACTTGGACCAGCTAAGAATAAAATTTGTAAGATCCGATAAAATTAGTAACTTTATTTCTAAAAAAATATTGATTATTAGAAGACGAAAAAAAAACTTATTTGGAAAATTAAAACTAAAATTGTGTTTTGGTCATTTTTGGTACGTTTTGCGTCTCTTGTTTTAAGACAACAAAATTTGTGTTGTGGCTTTATGCAATTACAAAAATAAGTAGTTGCGAAATAAGTTCTTCATAAGTTCTTCACAATTAAGAAAATAACGCGTAAAAAGGAGATATAGACTTGAAATGTTATATAGGTTACTAGGCAACAATCATTTGGTTAATCCAAAATTAAAGGACAAAACACGAAAAAAAAACTAAATTGTACTTTGAATACTTTGTTCTAAATCGACACAAATTATTTTGTACCGTCGTAGATTCGTAGATTTATCTGCAAAGTATCTTTTTCATAAAACGACAGTTTTACTCACTTAAAATTTTTAATATGTATATACTCGTATATGTATTTAATATATTTAATACATATTTAATTGTAAGTGTTGTTGCTCTACGCAACCAGAAACATATTTATTAGAAAAGTACTTTTTCGATAGTCAACCTTGAAGGATTTTTAAGTGCTTAAGTTTTTAAGTATAGATTTATTTAAGGAATCAAAGTTTAAAAGTCAAGGAAAATAGAGACAACACTTAAAAGTTTTGGTAGTTTTTTTATTCAATTTCTTTAAAGAGATAGAATTGGCTTTAGAGCTTTGTACAGTCAAAAAATGTGTGTTATATAAGTACTTTTTTCGATTTACATTAGAGCATCCAGTATTTATGTATAAACAAACAAATATTTAAGTAGAATTTTTAGAGATGCTATTATATTCCAACAAATTGAAATCTTTTATTGACAAATTGTACTTAAATTATGATCTCTAACATTTGGTAAGCCCCATAATCTTAATGTTTTCTTATGTTGATCATATTTATGGGACTTATGTGACACAGTAAATACATACTCGTACAACACATCTTTTAATTTAATATTGAATATGAGTTTCTTTATTAGCACAAACTTTTCAGCGACTATTAGTATCTAACATATTATGATCAAAAGACGCAAAATGTTGAGACTGAACCATTTAGACTATTAAAATTTGAAATATAAGTTTGAAAATTGTCAAATAATCTGATTAACAATCTACGATTTGCCAATTTAAAAACTCTTATACCGTTCGATAAATTTTTATTTGTTTGATCACGTGAGTGTGGTCAAAAGAATAAAATTTTTAGGAATACCAATCAATGTTAAATACGGAAAATTTAAAAATGATCAGCGGTCAGGAATAAAAAAAAAAAGAAATCCCCGGGCAACGCCGGGTTCACAATGTATACAAGTATTCTAGTTTTAGTGTGGGTGTCTTGTATTTAAAGTAAATGTATAAGCGCACTAATTTTAGTAATTTACATACACTCTCCCTCTCCCTCTCTTTGGCCTGATAAGTTTATATGAAGACGTGAATTGCACAGTAGTTTAAAATATATTTAATACGGTTAGTGTCACACTTGAATTTGGCTTTTCAAAAAATATCGTGTTTTAATCTGTCACTAACATTTTCAAAAACACCACTAAAATTTTTATTCATTGGCGAAAACACTAGTGGAGTTCATATTTATTCCCAGGAACTATCGAGAATTTTTCGCAATGTAGTGTTTTTTGATTCGAGAAAAGGTAAAGCACCAAACATTCGAAAATTATTTATGCGATTTTTTTCGACCCGTTTGCAACGAAATATACTTATATACAATGTATAAAAAAGGATAACATGGTGGTATTTAGATAAATCGTATTTCAATGCTGTTAAGAGCTTAGGAGACTTTTAAATTTAGGAATCAGATCAAAAGCACAAAACTAATGTCCAGCTGGAATATGGAAGCTCTTCTAAGACCAGTCGTTTGCAAAAGACCTCTACGATTACCAGTCTCCCTAGAAGTGCTTTTTGATAATCGAATTCAAATGTAAGTGCACAATTGCCCATGCGGATGGTGTGATATCTTAAAGAGAGAGTATACCATAGAGGTAAAAATCCTATCCTGCATACAAAATTTTGCAAAAATGTGTTTTTTTAATTTTTCAGATCTTATAATTCTATGATTATAGTACCTACAGACACATATGATACCTTAAATTCCAGCTTAATGTCTTGGCTATTTATTATAATAAACTAAAATAACACTTATATAGACCTTTTTTTTAATTTTTTTTAGATATTAAAAAAAAAAATTCGGGTCAAAAAATATTCTTTTGGATTTAAGCCATATTCTGTCCATATTTTATAATGGATTGAATGTAAATTCAAAATAAAATTTATTGTTTTCAAGGAGTTACAAAATTCCCTTCACTTTGCCTTTCACTTTCACCAACACTTTACAAACACCATTAACGGTCATTCCGGTGGATTTAATATATTGGCTTTGATTACGGCATTTAGGCGCATGGTATCACATGGAGAAGTGAACTTATCTCCACAATCACAACGACGTTGTTGGACCAAAACCACACATTGTATCTTTTGATACTAGAACGGCCACAACTATAACGACTTCTCCAGAAGTTTCAGCAGCTTAGCAGGTTTCTGGGACATTGTTTCTTCAGATATAGAATTGGTGTGCAAACTTTTAAAAATAAACCTTCCGACACCGAGTATCTCTAAACCACTGTCAACAAAATACATACATACATAGATATTTACATACACACTTGCACTGTATGTAATGATAATGTGTATTCCACGATTATCAAGCAGTTAATGAATTTTATTATTTCCTTGGTTAGCAAAAGTTTAATGTACCACTGAAAAACAGAAAACCACAGAAATATTAAACAAAATGTACTACAAATTGAAATAAATAGTAATTTGTTGTAGTCAAATGTTAAACTTATTAAATTCCTGTGTACAATGTATGCAAACTGTTTCAATATCATGGTCGACTTCTCCGGTAATGTGTCTAGTAATGTGAGACCATTTTCTTTTTATTGTGTGACAATTTTCGGGTGATTTCATTCTAATTGTTGTTGTTCTATTTCTCTTTTCTGGCTTATAGAGGGCGGTATTACTTTGTCAGTTAAAACATGTACATATATACTTAAATATAAATCCATACAAAAAATTACACAACACTGACATTTGTAAATGTACAAATTACTTCTGACGGATGCGCGTTATTAACTGGTTTGTGCAACAAAACGAGATGTTTTGTGGCGATAAGAAAAACTACAAAACAGTAAACAGAACGCACAAATACGCTACAAATACTTATATCCTTCTTATACTCCCCACCATGAGGTAATATATACATAAGTTTTTCATTCCGTGTGTAACACTTTATTTGTACGCGTTATTTCTACGATGGAAATGTGATGAATATGGTAAGAATCTGTTCATGGGTTCTCATAGTCCCCATACAAATTTATTCCCGAAATATTGCTCAATGTTACATTAATGGCTATAAAATAGCAATATCGATACAAAATTCAGCAAAAATAGATTTCATATGAAAATAAATCAGAAAACAAAACGAAAATCTAATTAGTTCGGTACATGTTTGCTCCCATACAAAGTTTACTTCAAAATTATTCACAGATCATGTACATATGTGCCAAAATCAAACTGTTTGATTTTGTGAATTTAGATCGGTTTATAATTGGTGACAGCTGCCATATAAGACCCAATTCCGACAAACAAGTAAACCCACAAAATGTCTAAAAAATATCGATATCAAACGAATATTTTATACCGATCTGAAATTTTAATCCAGAAATCATACTTGTATCGGTCATATGGCAATTATACTACTGAATTTTGTAGTTGTCAGTCCATATTTGACATTAGCTCCCCAAATAAAGTATACTTCCGAGTATTATTATAACAACCATTAAACTTTTGTAAAATATGTTACTGAGATGAAATTCTACCTAACTAAGCCTCAAATACATAGAAAGCACGTTACTGGATTTTAAAGATATCATTCCAAAATTGGTCTACTTCCACTATAACACCTATAAACTTTTATAAATAACGTTATTGCGATGATATAAACCTCACTTTATAACATTACCTATTCATACCCACCACCAAAAAGCTGGGGATATATTACGTTTGTCATTTCGTTTGTAACACATCGAAATAATAGTCTTAGAATCAAAAAGTCTGGGTTCTTATAAGATTCTAAGACGATCTAGCCATATTCGTCCGTCTGTTGTTGGCACTGCAGGCATTTACCAAACATTCTTTGATCCACTGAAATGTTTAGTATTGAAAATGGGCACATTTTATTTTTATTATAGAAGTTTAAGTCGTGTTGGTAGGGATCGGTCCACGATTTCTCATAGCCCCTATAGAAAATAGCTTTATGGTACATAAATATCTATAGAAAAGCACTATACATACAAAACTCTGCAATAATAAGTTCCATGCAAATTGAAATCTCAAAACGATATTTTATTTGCATCGGTCCATATTTTGCCATAGCATCCTATAAAGTCCGCTTCCGACAATCACTTAAATGTGCATAAATCTTTTATAAAAATCTTGATAGTGATTCTTTATAGAAATTCAACAACAATAAACATCTAAATCGTCGTTCCAAATTTCATGATTATCGGTCCTTATTTAACCGTAATCCCTATATGAAGTCTACATCCAAAAATCACAAAAATTTGCATAAATCTCTTATGACTATCAAGTTGAAATTCTACAAGCATAACCAAAATATACATTTAAAATGCGCATAAATCACTTAAAAACACTATCAAGGTAGAATTCAACATATATAGTCCATATAAATCGTCAATTTCAATATGATGGTGATCGGTCTAAATTTCACCGTAGCCTCCATATAAAGTCAACTTCTGAAAATCATTTAAGGGCGCATAAAGCTCTTACTAGCATATAAATATATATAAATTGATAAATGTTCATACTGAATTTTATGATGATCGGTCCATATTTGACCGTAGTCCCCATATAAAGTTCACTTTCAAAAATCACTTAAGTACGCATAAATATCTTATAAAATCCATTATTACGTTAAAATAAATACAGTACGTCGCACAGAATTTCATGATGATTGGCTCGTAATAGGCCATAGTTACCTTATAAGGACTACTCTCGAAAAACCAATAACCTACATAAACATCCATTTCGAACCGAAATTTTACACATATCAGTTATAAGCATGTAAAGTGACTTAAGCACCATTGAAATTTTCTTCAAAATTGTTCTTCAAAGTGCTTCAAACTCGTGTAAACAGCAAAAATTCTTCAAAATTTATTTATTTAGTGTACAATATTTTATGAAGCTCGCCACATAATAGGTGATTTAATGGTGGGTATATAGGATTCGGCATAGACGAATATATGTAAACCTGGTGAATATGGAAAAATGTTGAACCTATTTTTAGGTGTGCCCCGATAGACTAGGCGATAGTGTCAGTCATCAGTCAGAGGGTTGCGGGTTCTATTCCCGCCAAAGCCTCTGGGTGTTTTCTGCAGATAAGCCAAAAAGCTTTGCAGTTTATGTTTGTTTAAAAAAAAAATAAAAAGTTTGGAACAAGTCGGTGCTAAAAAAAAAAAAAAATCATCAAATAGGGCTTTTAGAGGAGATGCCAGCAAAAAAAATTTGTTGGCGGTCACGCCTATTTTCGAGATCGCAGGTCCGTAAAGTTCAAAATATATAGGCCTATATCTCAGGAACTACTGGGTGTCTAATAATTTTTAATACATTAAATTAAAGGTATCAAAAATATATCGTTGGAAAGGTGTATATCATGATTATAAAATATGGACAGAATATGGCTTAAATCCAAAAGAATATTTTTTGACCCGAATTTTTTTTTTAATATCTAAAAAAAATTAAAAAAAAGGTCTATATAAGTGTTATTTTAGTTTATTATAATAAATAGCCAAGACATTAAGCTTTAATTTAAGGTATCATATGTGTCTGTAGGTACTATAATCATAGAATTATAAGATCTGAAAAATTAAAAAAACACATTTTTTCAAAATTTTGTATGCAGGATAGGATTTTTACCTCTATGGTATACAGAATACCGGCTTCGCATTGTACAAATTTACTGTATTGCGGAAGGATTTTCTCCTCCATGGTATACAGAACACCGGCTTCGCATAGTACAGATTGTATTGTTTATGGTGAAGTGTCATAATTTTTCTTTACTATCTTCGGATTTATATTACCTACATGTCATGTTATACCTTAAATTAAAGCTTAATTTCTTGACTTGAAAATATTGTAATTTATTTTTTAGATTTTTTTAAAAAATTTCGGATCAAAAATTGCGAAATTTATCAATTGTTGGAAAGGTCTTTTGATATATATATCGTCTAATAAAAAAATGTAGTTTTCAAGATATAGCTAAATATATTACAAACTTGGAGCCCCGCCCACTCGAAAATAGGCGCGACCGCCCCAATTTTTTTTATTTTAATCAGAATTTAAAATTCTATTAGTGATAAAATTTTGATAGTGATTTCAAAAAAGTCACTAAAACCGACTTAAGCCTTTAGTTTTATAAGTGGTTACTTTACATATAAGATTGTTATGATAAATACACAAAGTTTGTAAATAATGTTAAGAATTGGTAATTACATTAATTATATAGGTAAATGATTAAAATTAGATAAAATTTAAATTAAATTATATTGTGCATAAACTTTTCTATCAAACAATATACGAGTATAAAACACTAATAAAATTTGCGCTAATACTGAATTATGATATTCTGGTCATAATAACAGCGTAGTTTTTGTAATTCGCGTTATATTTATGTAGGTGATTTAAGATTCGGCACAGCCGAATATACATATCATTCTAACTTGTTTATTGTTCACTTAGAACAGTAATAGAAATACAATTACATACACACATCCCATACATACAGAAATGCATGAAATTATTACGACAATTAAAACAATATGCATATGTATGTAAGTAAGTAAACAAAAATAATTTAACAATTTGTAAATAATGCTGTACTGAATACGCCATTTCCAATTCATTAATTTAATCTAGAGGTTTTGTAATTATATCTATTAACAAAATATGGGCTAAGTTAGACAATATCCTTCGTAATTTCGTATGTAGACTTACAAAATATGTACAGTTTGTACAAAGTTTTTCATATCTATATATTTTTATTAAAAGTTGTTTACTAATTCTATGTAATTCTATAGGTTTTTTTTAATGGCCAGTTTTCAACTTCATATTTAAATACGAAATTAATTAATTTTTACTTAAACTTAAGTTGTATTTAAATACGGTTTCATTTTTTCAGTCTAAAATTAAGTTTGATATTTAATTATGATAAATATTAAATATCAAAAAAATATAAACAACTTTTTCATTTAACAGCTGATTTCATATTTAGTTTACAAAAGCTGCATCATTCATGTCCTCTTCATCTAAATTCATTGCTTTAGTTTATATTGATAATAATAAGCACAATGTTTTTATTCGCGGCAAGTTTATCAAATATTAAAAAAAAGATTCAATGCGATATTTTCACAACTTGCAGAACTGTCAAAATCATATGGTAGTATGAAAAACTTAAGTTGTATTTATGTTGTATTTAAATGGACGTAGTCAGTGATTTAAGTTCTATTTAAATATGATCTGTAAAAATGAATTTTGTATTTAAACAGAATTTAAGTTTAAACACACTTTAATTTTTAAGTTAAAAACTGGCCATAAGAGAAGTAACACTGAGGCAATTAATATGCCTATACATATATACTTGCATTCCTTTCTTTGGAAAGGGGATATATTGAAGAAGTAAAGGTGGTGAAGGTAGAAGAAATCTTTATATCACAACTCTGCAATTGCGCATTATGTTTGTTTTTAGTGCAGAATTGCAGCGCCTCTGGTGGTAAGTAGGCGCATTAATATTATAGCACGATTTTATAGCCTTTCTTTAATTATTTTACTTCGGTGGCGTTTGAATGCTATACCACCGAAGGAGGGCGCTGTGATAAATATTAGTTATGATGGATAGAAAGAAAACTAATAATTATCAGAAACTGATGTTGTTTGAGTGGCAGCGGCTGGGAATCGAACCCGGGCTACAAATACCAACTCATGCTTAATGATCAAATGCGCTAACCAATTAAGCTACAGCACTCACAACGCAATTTCGGAAGGAACTTTATATTGGGGCTATTATTGCTAGAGATCTGTGCAACAATTAACATTAAATTTGACTTTTACAGATTTAAAAAATATCAATTTGTCGACGAGTTATAGCCAAAAAACCATATAAACAACATGCTGAAAATCGGCATTCGACTGCAAAGTTCGAAGGTCGATTAAAAAAAAATTCGAACTAACATAAATAAACGCCGCGAAAATTTAGCATCTATTTTCACCCCTCACTCTCAAAATCGACATAACTTTTGCTAACCTGAATTTGTTCCACAGTGTAATTGTATTGGTGACAAAGGGTTCATGTCCATCCCAACTTATGATGATTGCGCACAAATAACTTTCATGAAAGTATCAATATCAATGTAGGGTTGATCCATAATTTACTATAGGTTCCAGATAAGTTTATTTCGCCTAAATCTTTGATTTTTAGATAAAATGCGGCTTAAATAACATTTAATTATTTTGTGGGAATCACTCCATAATTGACTTTAAATCCTATTTTTAATCTATTAATTAAAATAACTATCATTTGTATTTTTATATTTTAAATGTCGTTTTGGGAAAAGGCCTATATGATATAAATACAATAAGTTTCGCATAAGCAGAAAACCAATCAAGCTCCTAAAAATCAGGGCTGCTTTTTTTCATACCAGCATAAATAATTCGTTGCATCCTACAAAATTGAGTATATCTACAAGTCAACGTCTCGAGATATAATTTTCGAATTCTTCACGCGGCTGTATATTTATGACGTAATGACAACATGAGAAATCGATAAATTTCTTACAATTTATTATTCGTAAGATTTGAATAGTCTTCATTGTTGTTTTACATCTTTGACCATAATGTATAAGATCCTAATTGCTATTGAAAATTGTAAATTAATAGAGAGTTCTTTTTCATCATTAAATAAACAGATACCCCGATTAAGTAGTTTTTCATGTAAGACTATTGTTTATATAAATAAATTGGGTAGAGATCGGAATTCCAGTACAAACTAATTTTTTTAAAAAAAATATATATAAAATATCATCTATGAAAACTTTATTTTAATATTTTTCCAGAATTGTTTAGTTTCAGGTCACTAACAATCATCGTCGAGTTATATTTATATGTATAGGATGATTAATTTAGTGGTTTTTTACATTCCTTTTTTTTTCTTGCAGATTGTCATATTTTCATACTGTCATCTAAAGACTCACACTATATCAGCATGTACGAATTATTCAGATGTTTTACGAAAATCAAGATTAGTAATGTGTTCTCGCGCACTTCTAGCAACACATGGTTAGAATCATCGACTTTCCGATAATATTCTTTAGTTTAAGTCTGAGTTAACACCATTGGAAGATACACGTCTGAATAGAACACATAAAGTTTTCATAGACTTCCAAGACTTGGTAGTCTACATTAATCGCATAATCTCAAAATAATTTCGTCAATAATGAAGATTTTGACATTCAGTTTTAATTTAAGGGTTTTAGTTAAAAGTTTACCGATTTTACCCCCTTTTATCCCGACCTGGTCCAAGTTGTTAAAAATTATATAGCCTGTTTACGCTTTCAAGCATGGATACAAATTCAATAAAAATCGGTTCAGCCGTTTGGTCTTACCGATTTTCCCCTTTTTGTATAAACAGAAAATTCCTCTTTTTACCCGATTTTACCCTTTTGAAAAAAGTCCTAGTTTTATAATACACATTCTCGTGACAAAATGTAGTTGCTTCATAACAAAGTTAATCATTATTTATTATCAAAATATTCAGGCATGTGATGGAAATCGAAAACGAATCAGTTTTGGAAATACATTTTAATGCATTTATAATTTAATTTTTAAAATTTTTGTTTTAAGATTCTCTTTAATAGTCCAATATCTTCATATTTTATGTGATAAAAGTTTTTCAATACAGAAATATTACGAAAAATTTACTTCTAAAACTCATTCGTTTTCGATTTCCATCACATGCCTGATTAAAATTTTGCCGGTTTTCCGCCTTTTGAAAAAAAAAAATATGGCCTATTGACGGTTCCAAGCATAGATCTATCTACATTCCGAATTTCATTACCACCGACACCGAGTTACTAATTTAATTGAATTAATAATTACTATGTAAATATAAGTTGTGATTATAATAGTTAATAACAATAAATGATTATTAATGCTCGTAGGTAATTAGTGAGTTTTTATTGAAATGAATTTTATTCTAATTGATTATGATTTCGACAATACAATACAAAACAAAACACACAACCCTAAAGGAAAGCTGGGGACAAGTTTCTACAAGTCACCACTTTTGTCTACTATTTTGGTGACGGTTTAACGACATTGTCACAATGGTTATTATTATACAATTTTTTTTTCAATTGTGAGCCCCGAAAGACTAGGCCATAGTGTGCCGGACTATCATTCAAAGACTCTGGGTGTTTTCGAATTTATTTTTAATTAGATATTTTTTTTTTATAAAACTCCAAAAATAAGCAAAAAATGCATTTTTATTTTCTATTTCAGAAAAGTACCAAAAATGTAGACAATGTGGTCCCAAAAGAACTACCTTGTCAATAGTACCTATGTCAGTAGTGGATTTTCAATGTCTATAGTAATTAGCATTGTCTGGGGTATACTAAGTCACTAGTACTGGTGACTGTGTCAATAGTAAATCAGTAAAGTTTCACTATTGACATTTCCTGCAGGGAAAGTACACATACTCGTACATATGTACGCACGTGTATGTATGTATAATAAACAACTTTTAGAACAAATTTTTAAAAATGTTTTTTAAATAATTAGTGAATTGAAATTTGATTTGGAAATTTTTGGTAATTGGTCTAATTTTATATAGATTTTGTATGATTTAACTTAATTAAGAAATTTTAAACACGTTTCAAAATATCAAGGCCAAATATAAACTTGAAATACATATCGCACCCTAAATACAAAAGTGACTTAATTCAAAATTTTCCAAATTTGACTTTTTTCCATAAATTAATTCAGAGTACACATCTCTAACTACCGCAAAAAATTTCTTCACATTACCAAATCTTCTTTAACTGGAAAAATACAGTTATGTATATTTGTATGTGAAGTGTGTTGCTTGTGCACGATGAACTTATTTGTCTCTCCTGAAAATTATAGTATTTTGAGTTGTGACCCTTTTGTATTTAGGGTGCGATATATATACATACATATGTATATATTTTCTATTTGTAGTTTTAATGGTGTTCGTGAAAAATTATCTCAATATATGCTCCAAATTTACTATTCACCCCTATCGTGAATAAAAATTCCACATGAAATTTGTTCCCTTTTATTTTTTTAACATTGAATTTTAATAGGAAAAATGTGAAAAGGGAACAAATTTCATGTGGAATTTTTATTCACGATAGGGGTGATTATTTAAAGTTATACATACATGTAATGTTTGAAATTTAATATTAAGATAATGATGTTTTAAAAGCTTGATTTACACTGTTCAGCGTATGGTTTGACCTGATCAATAAAACAATTTCAAACGCTACTTCAGTGATTTTCAGATACCACTAGCGAAATAGAAATGATATCATGCTGCTTAGTTTTTTTTAGAGGCTTTGAGTATCGGTATGTCAGGGACCTGATAACGGTTTGAAAATTTAAGGAAAAACCCAGGTGATTAGAAATGCCTCGAAAAACCGGAGAGTGACCTCGTTATTAGCAAAATATAATCCTAGTGTGCTATAAACCACAGAGCCGTTGTAAGTGCCCTGAGTGCATTTCCTCTTCAGTTTGAAAGAAGAAAAATAAATACATACATACATTTTCGATGAAAGGCTTCGTTAGTTTTTACTTTCTGTTTTGTTTCTGTTCCTTAACGTTCTGCTGATAAGTTATTGCAATTAGTTTTTATGTTTGAATAAATCAGCTGTTTTTTGTAAACATAGAGAAAACACTAAAAAAAGGAAATTGCGGCAATTTATAACTGGAAATTAAAAAGAAAGAAATTTAAATACAATTTAAAAATAAGTCTTAGTAGTGTTTACACATCAGATTCGGAAATAAACGACGTAAACATTATGGTGAATTTTTTAACTTTATGTAAAATATAAAAAAAGGATAAGTCATAAGGAGTGTTCCGTAAGAGAAGATGTTATGCCCGACCATTAGCAAGGATTGGTTTTTATTGGGATATCATCAAAAGGTTTTTAAAACAAATAAAAAAGCTTGATGAAGAACATTTATGTATTTCTTCATACAAGAATGTTTTTTTTTTATGTTTTTATAACTTTTACACAAAAACTAAATTAAATTCAAAGAAATTGCTAATTTTTTGTAAAAAATCACAAATTTTTTTGTTGTGCGGATGTCAGCTGTTTTGAGCTGTCACTTACAATTACTTAAGGTGCGGTCACATTTGGCAAATATTTGCCGAAAAAGACGTAACCACTAAATAACATATATTGGAACACGTTTATTTATTTAAAAAACCTTTTCTTATTTAGGCCAGCCAAAACACAACAAATATTTAGTTTTAATTTATTTGATGCTGTTTGATCTTGCAAAACTCTTGTAAGAGTAAACAACGTCAAACAAATTTGTGCTAAAAGAAGTGGTTACGCTTTTTTGAGTAAATATTTAACAAATGTGACCGTACCTTTAGCAAATTTTTCTTTTTCACAGATTCGTCCGAAACAGAACGTAAAAGAACAGAAGAACTAACGATTAGTACATGTTTTCTATTAACAAAAATCAGCCAGCAGATTCTTAACAGAACAGAAAATAAAAACTAATTCTAACTTAAATCAAATAATGCCTACAATTCCATAATAATTGTCTCAAAGCAATATTTACCGGTAAATGTTGTAAATATTTTAGTAGATGAGAGAGAGAGAGAGAGAGATGCAAGGTCGGTTTAATATTTTCCGATTCTCCTTTACCGGTTATATCAAGGGAAAACTAAAATGTAAATCTTTATAATGAGGGATTAATGTGAAAAATGTGCTTTTGAAACATAAAAAAGTTACAAATATGTACTAATATTTAGAGTCAATAATTTATGTATGTAAAACTAATTTAAAAAATCTCATTTAACCTAAATGAGAATTCTTCTTACTACCATCTTAATAGGTTTCATAATTCATCATTTACTCATGGCCGATGGTACTACGTACTCATAAATGCCAAATTAGCTTCTGTTTTCATGCGTGCATTGTAGTGTGTTTTATTTTTGCTTCCCTTTTAAACAAAATTTAAAGAAACGAGTATAAAATTAATTGCATTTTGTAATTAGTAAGAGAAATGAAATAAACTGTAGCCAAATAGCATAAACATTTCCCATTCGTCAGAGATCTTCTTTGTCTATTTTACTATCGTTTTCTTACATTTTAACCAAAACACTTGTTGCCGCAACATTCCAGTTAACGAAAATAGCCAAACAATCGGTAAGAGTTTGATAGTCACATTCGTAAAGACGGATAAATCGACAAACGTCCAAGAAGCAGCCAGACATTCAACCAACCACACAAGATTAATTACAACGTAATGAATGTAAATTTAATACGCAGTGAATAGTAAAAGATCTTGAAAAATAAGGCAATAAGGTAGAAAAAAGAAGGCAGCTAAGCGCCTACTACTTTTTATTTTTACTTTTTGTGCCTCCGTTTTTGTACGAGTATGTTGTTGATAATTGCATGAATGTGAGAAGAAAAATATCCATGAAAAGGATGATCGTAAATGACGATAATGGTTTTCGCCCAAAAGTGAATGAAATGCATACAAGGTATGAATGGGAATCATTAATGTAGTGGTTGAAATTTGGTTGTAAAGTTTACATCTGTTAATTTATTTATAATTCACAGGGTAGCCAGATTAACTGGCATTTGGCAGAGCCCGATATGTATTAAAAATACTCTATTTTCAAGGTAATTTTAAAAAAATTTATTAAAAATTGTGTAACTGCATCAATATAAAATAGAGACTGTTTTCATAAACGCAGTATGCAATGCAACATTTCATTGCATATAGTTCATAATAGCATTTAGAAATATAATTCAAAAATTTTTGTTTTAAGATTCTCTTTAATAGTCCAATGTCTTTATATTTTATGTGATAAAAGTTTTTAAATTATATTATATATATAAATTATATATGAACTCTATGCAATGAAATGTTGCATTGCATACTGCGTTTTTGAAAACAGCCAGAGTTATTATTTAAAAACAAATTCACTTGAATTCACAGTCTCGAGCTAAATTTTCATACTAGTATGGATCTTCAACCATTCCCAGCATACTAGGAGCGCTCTGAAAAAGGAGTCAGAAAAGAGTCCAACAAAACAGCATTTTCGGAGCGCTCCGAAAAGGAGTCAGAAAAGAGTCCAACTAAAGTGCATTTTCGGAGCGCAAGAAAAATTTGCTTGTTACTGTCCTGAGTCGGCACGCAGTATCACTCAGAAATTCCACTTAATTATGTGTGTACCAAAGCGTTGTTGCCATGTTATTTGTGCTTTGAACAAAAAAAAAAAAAAACAGCTGTACCACACAATAATGATCAAAACAAGATTACACAGAGTCAAAAAAAACCTCATAAAAGACTCTTTTTTGCTCTTTTAGAGCCCAAAAAACCCTCATAAAAGACTATTTTCTGACATTATCTAAGAGCCCCAAAAAACCTTCATAAAAGACTCTTTTTCTGACATTATCTAAGAGCTCTTTCTGACGGACCATTTTTGAATGTAATGACCTTCTTTTCTGAAGGTTTTCGGAGCAATTATGATTGTTTTTTGGACTCATAAGTAGCGTTTAAGCTCCGAAAAAGGTGTCAGAAAAGACTCTTTTGGGACTCATATGGCTTGCTGGGTTGTTAAGAAACTACCAAATATGTTGGAAATTTGCAAAATTATAACAGGTATGTATTTCGTGGCACGTATATCGCAAATTATAGAATCTATAAGGATTCCAATGATTCGAGATGAGATTAAAAACTCCGGTATCATACGTGTGCCGAAACTAATGGGTCGATACATTTTAGGGTAGCATCGTTATTTTTTTTTTACTTTTATTTATTTATTGTATCTTCGTGAAAAACAAACTAACAATAAGTATTTCAAATCTTATATCTAATACATTTTAATTATTAGTCCAGCCAGTGTCTCACGAAAATTGTTTGACCATTATTGATTATGTATGTTGAGTAGGCATTCTTCCTTCTTGTCTTTGGCTTAGATCCGTTGTATCTTCTTAGTCAAATACAGCCACTATTAATTAATATGTTGCGGGCTAATGGGTTTGAATGTACTTTAAACTTTCTCAAGCATGGTTATTGAACGTCTGTTTTCAACATAACCATTGTAAAAATTGTTGCGGAGTATGACTACATCGTATGTGCAGCAGTTTAAGAATCATTGTAGTAATCCAACAATCGAGTGTCTACGCTAGATCATGCTAGAAGATGCCTCTGATATAAAAATAGTGGCCGCAAGAACATGAACCAATGTGGTTTTAAATGTGTATTAAATAAGAGATGGACTATAAATTTTAAAACAGAATTGCTAAATTTTTAAAACTGCTTGGCTCTTTTATTTCCATTTAAAAGAACCCGGTTTATTTAAAGTAAATTAACCAACGTTTTTAAAATCTAAAAACGAACAATGTGAAGCGTTTACCAAATGATTATGATTTTATGCAAATCAGTATTTTATTAGATGAAAAATGAATTTTCAGTTCTTTGAAAATTATATATATTATGCTATTTAAACCGATATGAAGGCATATGAAAATATGGAAAGAAAAACGTATAGTGGAGGGTATTTAAAGTATGTATTTGTTAAGAAGCAAAATATTTTTAATTAAAGTTTATGATCTGATATTCCCGGAAGTGGAACACATGCGTTTAATTAAAGCTTAAAGGCTTGGCTATATCGTATATGTTTTTTACATATCGGTAGCCACCTTGATTTCCTTCATCTGGCCACACTAATATATTTTGTGCGTATCTATTTATGTCCTCCTTTTCTGTTCTCTTCTTCTCTTGCTTTGTGTGTACGACTGAATTTACTCTTTATGACCTCAGCGTGGTTGATGAGCAAAGATGAATTACCGTGATTAATTTAATAAACTGTGCAATTTGTTTGCTGGCCAACACAGACCCACAGACACATACATATGTATGTATGTACACACCATACATACATATTTATGTTAAAGGCGGTCAAAATGTTTAATGAGACATTGGATGAAATTTCTAATATAACCTGGTGGCAAAAACAATGGAGGTTTGTGTAACTTATTTTACTACTGTTTTCTTTGTTTGCCATGACGATGATGAACCTGTGCTCGTAAACTCGTTAAACATTGGAAGCTAAATTCAATTTACCCACAGGTTAGTGAAAATGAAACATTAAAGTGTAATGAGTTTTACAGAGGCGCATCAGGTTTTAGTTTTTGGGGTAATTAAATGAAATAGCAGTGCCAGAGTATTTTATAACTATATACATAAGTACATATTTTATTTATTGAATTCGATAATAAAATTACAATTTCTTGTATTTGAATATGCTTCCCCCACTATAGTGGGAAGGGATATTGGATTTGTGCTGATATTTGTAACGCACAAAAATATTAGTCCAACACCCACCTTAAACACCAATCGATTCAGAATCATTTTCTCAATTATGTATAATTGGTATATATTTGAAAATTGCTCCCATAAAAGGCATATTTCTTAATCTGTCAATATGAAGCTGCAATTAGCAGCAAGTTAGTGTTCTCCAAGTTGTGTGAAGTTCAGTCTGTGATTGGCCACTATTCCTATATAATCCGTCAAATCATTCTAAGGAATAAGGCATAAAATTCACACTAAATAAATTCATATACAATATAGGGACCGCTCCATATAAAATTATCAGAAACCTGTTATAAACTATATGAAATTCCTCATAATGTGTATCTATATTAATTGAAATCACATTATCAAATGCTATAAGTATCGGTCTTCCTATGTAGAACCCAATTACAAAGAAATATTTTGAATATACAGTGAACTCGCAGAAACGTGAACTAATTTTTACCGAGGGTGTTCACGTTTTCGATATTGTTCACGTTTTAAATTGCATTTTTTTTTCTATAACACATTTTAGTCTCTTATCTTTTATTTAATTTAAAATTATTTTTTACCTATGACACATATTTTGATGGTACTTTTTGTAAGTTCCTGCCGTATTTTAATATACTACTCGTACATAGCTACTATAGTTTGCAAAAGGGGGTTTCAGATGCTAATTTTTAAATTATGTTATTGAATTCAAAAAAATAGGGGTTACTTGAATTTCAACTACTATAATTATAAATTTCTTTATTTAGATTTTATGGAATAGGAGCAACTACAACTAGAAAAGAAGCTACTTATCATGCAACAAAAGTTGTTTACAACAAACAAATTACGCAATTCTTCTGTGGGGAATCCCAAAATGTTAAAATAAGCTTACAGAATTGAATTTTTACGTTCGGTAAAAAGCCTTCAGCCTATGTTCACGTTTTAGAGAAGTCAATGTTCAAAAAAATATGTTCATGTTTTTGGGTAATTCATGTTACTGGATTTTCACGTTTCTGCAAGTTCACTGTATTTCGATCAAGATAGCCGCACAGATATGTTTATTTGGAACCCATCACAAGCACCTCTTGACATATCGCAGTATAGATTTATCCACAAATAAATAATATTACAGGGTGCTGTAGCTTAATTGATTAGCGCGTTAGATCATTAAGCATGAGTTGGTATTCCTGGCCTCGGTTCCATTCACGACATCAGTTTCTGATAATTAATTATTAGTTTTCTATCATAAATAATATTTATCATAGCGCCCTCCTTCGGTGGTATAGCATAATCAAGCTTTGATCAATGCGCCTACTCACTACCAGAGTCCCTGCTAAGAAACATAACTTGCAATTACAGTGTTTTCATATGATAACATTTTCTCTCCTTTCACCACCTATTCTTCTCCTACATATCCGATATTAATTGCCTGAGTGGTACATATGTAGTTTAATAATTTTTTGGATGAATTGGAGTGCCTATTATACAAAAAGCATATAGTCGGGAAAGGCCGACTGTAGTTTTTTAATTGCTCTGAGAGGTTTTATCAAGGGTATTTTTTGCAGTAACTCGAATTTCAAAATACTTATCTCAAAAACCGATTATTATGTATTTTTGTTCGTCACAAATTCCATGTTTTATTCATGAAATTTACATATCTATAAATAGATAAATATGCTAAGCAAGCATTTCCTTGCTTTTTTTTCAAATTAATCTTTTTTTATAATACATATATTTATTATTTACTAGTAGGTACTGACAAATGAAGATACTAACATAGAATAAGATTATCTTAATAGGTCCCTGCTGAATAACGTCACTGTATTTCACTTTTAAAAACACAATTAATATCAGGAAGTCCACAGATTGATGAGGAGTAATTGCAGCAGTTTGTTGATGATTAGAGCCAAAAGCACGCGTTAAAAATACCTAAACAGGACGAAGAACGCTTGATTTGTTATTCAAACCCTGTACATATATTAATTGTTCAATTAATAATACGGTTGTCAGAACTAAAAAATGTTAATTGAAAAAGAAGACGAAAAAACAATTTGTCGACGACAATCTTTATCTGATTCCCAAGCGTTTAATATTTTGTAATGATCAAGATTAAAACTGGAATTTATAGATTACATCTCAATGGCTCTGATGTTATTTTATTGATACATACATTTACTCGTATATGCATTTAATATCATCTGGTAATAAAGTATAATACATTCTAGTATTATAAAAACCTTAATTTAAAATTTGAAAATATTTAAATTCATGCGGATATGTATGTAAGTGTGTATGTATGTGGCATCTAGACAAATCGGCTAATAAGCCATTTGTTTCAACATGGTCAAGTTAACAGATAACAGCCCATAAATTTCAAAGCAATTAATGGTGACCAATAAAAAATAGAATTATCGGCTGGTAAAACCATCATCGTAAATGAATAAAATGAAAAACAGCAACAGCATTAACAGCAGCACAAATAATCCCAATTTATTTTAATCAAAACGTTTAATTTATTTGTCTGTAAAAGAACGAGTGTCCATGTTCATGTGTTTGTTTATTTCATTACGAAAGGATATTTTAAGACAGGAAATATTTAAGAAACCTTAGAAACACACACACACACACACACACGCAAGGAGTTAAAGAGATGATAGAAAGCAACACATGTTTTCTTATAAAATTTGTTGTACTTTTGAGGGCTAAACAAACCTTCTTTTAAATGGGAATTTTGAGTTGTACGATTATGAATGAAGAGACAGCAAATGACCACTCTAATCAAACAAACAAACGATCTTTACTCACACACTCCTTCAGTGACACAGGATAAACCAAAGAGGAACAAGAAGAAATAATAAAAAACAAATAATCGTGATGCCATGTGGTTAATAATAACAAATGCCGAAAGGCAATTAAAATCAACAACAAACAAAAGCCGACCTTTAATTAATAAATTATAAATAAAACCATGTTTTCTGCTGCTGATGCAACAAACAACGATTAAAGGCCGGCCAAGAGAAACATCAAATTCACTTCTGGACACAAGAACGTTGCCAGAAGATGGGATTGAAATGTACATATTTGTATTTAGAAATCAATTTATCTGTTGTTCTTATAGAATAAATAAACATTTACAAGCAGATATATCAACTACTAGCGGATACCCGGTGTGTGCTAGCTACTGCTTCAAAAAAATAAATATATTATGTTCATTTGGAACACATGCCAAATTTCAATAAAATTACAAAGCCATTAATAACATATTGCAAAATTCTGGGAATTTCAAAAATCGGCTTAATGAATAGATCGAAGGTGCCTAATGCATTGTTTAAGTGGTCTAAAACTATCTCCGTAATATTTCCTTTTTATTGAAACCGGTTTGGTTCACATCGGTTGGATGGTTTCAAAGTCATAACGGACATGGAACATTTTTTCGTATTTCATTTATATAGTTTTAGTTATATAGGATACATGTACCTAGATAGATCATACCTAAATCAAAACTTAGCACTAAATTATTTTTAAAACCAATTTTCAGTGCACTTTCTTAAAGCATTTTAAATGTTTTATTTTAATGCATTACGTAAGTATTTTTTTAAGATGTAATAAAGGAAAATGAAAACTGCGGGAGTTTGTAGAAAATAGCGGCGGTATAATACACGCTTTATCGAAGGACATCGTAGAAAGGCAACACATTGATGAAGCAGTTCTCAAGAACTTTATCGGTCATAATAAATGTTTGATTTATATACGTATCCAAATAAATTTCGAACAAATATATATAGGGTTTTCCAATAAGGACTTGACAACTCAAACTTACTCTTCAGTAAATCGATTGTAACGTGTGCTGTGTGGCTTGTGGCACCGTCTTGTTGAAACCACATGTCATCCAAGTCCATGTGTTCCAATTCGGGCCAAAAATAATCGCTAATCATTGCGCGATAACGATCGCCATTCACAGTAACGTGACGATCGCTATTGTCGACGAAAAAATATGGCCCAATGACGCCGCCGGCATGCAAAGCGCACCAAACAGTAATTTTTTGTGGATGAAGTGGTGATTCGTGAAGCACATGTGGATTTTCAGCAGACCAATAACGCATATTTTGCTTATTGACGAACCCATTGAGCCAAAAATGAGCTTCGTCACTGAAGATGATTTTGCGATGAAATTCATCATCTTGGTGCATCTTCTCCAGAGCCCAATCGGAGAACGTACGTCGACTCAAATGGTCCATCGGCTTCAATTCTTGAGTCAGCTTAATCTTGTATGGGTGTAAACCCAGATCCTTACGCAAAATTCGCCATAAAGTGGTCTTGGGGATGCCCAGTTCTTGAGAACGCCGCGGAATCGACTGATTTGAATCGTTTGCTACGGACGCCTGAACGGCAGCGATATTTTCGGAACTTCGACCAGGCCGTTGTCTCACTGGCACGACAGCATCACACAATGAATATGTAGACTCAAATTTTTGCACTAAACTTGTTATTGCTTGTCTACTAGGGCGATAATTACGACCGAAAATTGGAGTTAACGCTCTTAAAGTTGCGGTCACCGACTCCGAATTTCGGTAGTACATTTTTATAATTTCCAAACGTTGTTCCTTCGTGTACTTTACCATAACGAAAATGTTAAGTTTACTGAAAAAAAAGAAAGCAACAATTAGATGATCAGTGAAATAGTGCGTTCACAATTTAAATTCAGAGTTGTCAAGTAGCTATTAGAAAACCCTATAGTTATACATACATATATATATAAAACCTAATCACACATAAAAATATTGTGTAGATCGTTAGGCACACTTCCGAAAATTGACGTTAAAGAGCATAAATGTCTAAAAAACACTCTAACATGAATTCAGTTTTTACAAGTATGTATCACTGATGGGATTTGTGGTACAATTGTACCAAATTTGGTACAAACAAAACTTTATTGGTACGCTGGTACAATTCATCCCTTTTTGGTACAATTTTTTTTTAAGGCGAATTCACTTTTCAGGTGCCATTGAGAGCACAGCTGTTCTACTTTTTTTTCTTACTTAGAGAGAGAAATGTCAAAAGTTGGTTGTGTTTTTGACATATCGACCAACGAAAGCAACAAACAAAATTTGAAAAATTGTTTTACGTTTTTAAGTTTTCTTTCTGTTATTTTGTTTTTATTGATTAAAAAGTGTTATGAATTCTTACTATATGCTTTTTTATTTAATAGCGAAATTTAGGTACAATTTATGGCAATTTGGTACAATTTTGGCATTGAGACGGTACAATTTAAGAATTGTAAGATCCCAACAGTAGTATGTGTGCATATCGAAATAAAATTTAACACAAATATGCACAGAAGACATGCTACGTGTACTAAGCTTTTTTTTGCTCATATACTCGGTGTAGGGTAAGATCGGGCTAAACCGACTATACTTTCTTACTTGTTTAATTTGCAATAATTACTACATCAAATTTAAATTTATGCTTTATCCCTCTCTCTCTCTCTCTCTCTTTATAAAAATGTTTTTTCCAGAATTCGATTTTTCGAGTGATGGTCGTAAACATATTTTCCATAGAGCATTTGCACATCTTCCGTATTGCGATTATTGATATATCAGTTTTCCCCCAGGTGAAACTGATAACCTTCTTATTTCAACAAATTTAAGATTGATATTCCAAAATATAAAATATAATAAAATTTGTTATTTAGCGATGAATGCCAAACTGCTCTAAGTTAGAGTTCCTATTTTTCCTCAGTCTAAACCGCCCTCTTAAGAAACCAATTAATGATGTGTCTAGACTTTTAAACTGTGCCCTGAAATAACCAAAAAATACTACGTAGTTAATTCTCCAAGTTTTCCACATCAGTTTCTGGCCGTATTGTTTAGCGGCATATTTACTCTTCCTTTGCTCTTTCTTTGAGATTAGGTAACCCATCTTGGATTGCAAATATGACTAGTAGAGAACATGGTAATTACGAAATATTTCCCTACAAGCATCCTACATTGACAATTCTTCTATTGATGGCGTATTTTTTGAGCAGCATTCATTCCAGTATTTCACAATATTATATACAACGTATCGATTGTGCAGGTGGGTTTCGATACCAATATTTTTACTTCGTTTTATCCAATTTAAAATAGACTGAAATGCATCGATTGTGCTGATTGTTTTTTACATTTGCTTCTCACATTTCTCTTCTTTTTGATTTGCCGTTACTTGAATTATTTCTAATAAAGGTACGGTCACATTTGGCAAATATTTACTCTTACAATAATTTTACAAGATCAAACATCATCAAATGATTTAAAATTAAACATTTGTTGTGCTTTGGCCTAAATAAGAAAAGTTTTTTTTAAATAAATATATACATATGTATGTTATTTAGTGGTTACGTCTATTTCGGCAAATATTTGCCAAGGGTGATTGTACCTTAAGTGTCTTTAATAACAAAAGTATTAATCGTTTACAAATAATGAAGTCCACATACAATATATAACCTAAAAAATGATAAATTTTAATATTTCAAACTAATTGAAATCGTTTCATGCAATAAAAATGTGTTTTAGTTAAAAATATTAATCTATCATAACAATCTATCATAACAAGCATAACTGCCTTTAATGTTATTATCAAAAAAAATTCAATGAAAATAAGTTTCATTTTATAAATATCGGTCCTAAATTAGACTTAGCTCCGAAAATCATTTAAGCATAATTATCTCTAAAATGTAATTATCAATATAAAGCGGAACACTAATAAGTTCTATACGAAATTTTAAAATGATCGGACCATAACTAGCCATAGGTACCATATTAGGCTCACTTTGACTTTGCTCATATATACAGTTTATGGTCGGGTTTGATCGACTATACTTTATTACGTGTTTTAATTATGTATATAAAACTCGCTGAATTTCTAAAGGCACGAAATGTTGATCTGGCAGCATTAAAATATAAAAAAAGTTTTTCGGTTTTTATTCTTGTTTTCATTACTAAATCCATGGCAAGTGCCATCCTTTTACGATCAATATTATAGATACATATTTCTGTTTATATGGGACAGCAAAGTGGGCATATGTATTCGAATATTTATACCCTACACTAACATAGTGGAGAGTGTGTTTGTGCTGATGTTTGTAACGCCAATAAATATTAGTCCAACAACCACAGTAAAGTATACCGATTGACTCAGAATTAATTTCTGAATAGATTTAACGATGTCCGTCCGTCTGTCTCGATGTAAAGCTTCAAGTCACAAGTCACAAAATATTTCGATAAAATTTGATACATGATAATTTTTGAGATTAAAATTGGTTGAAATCGGTTCATTATTTCTCCTAGCCCTCATACAAATGTCCTCCCGAAATAGGAGTTTATTGGTCATAAATGTTTGATTTACGAACATCTGCAAATAAATTTCCCCACAAAAAAGTCGTATATGAAGCCTAATCACATCTACAAATTTTATGCAGATCGGTCCATAATTGACCATAGCTCCTTAAGGCCCACTTTCACTTAAAGAGGATAACTGTCTTTAAAATGTTGGCATCCCAATTATATTCAACATAAATATGTTTCATCTACATATATAGGTACAAATCATTTATATGCATAGATGTCATGCTAGATGATAGATCCATAAAAGGTCATAGCGCCCATATAGCGCCCATTTCTGAAAAACAGTTTTTAAACATATACTGGATGTAGGGAATTATATGGTCGTGCTTGTCCGATTATACTTCCTTACTTGTTTTATTTGTATTTATTAGAGTTTCTGTATGTGTATTTTATTGTTGGTTTTGTTGCTGTAATAATAATAATGAACTTGTAGTATGTGACGAGGATTATGTCAGTAAAACAATTATGGTTGTATAAGTCAGTCGACAGACCCAATTGTATTGAGCTGAAAAAGGGGCAACAGCATTTATGCAGCAACTAAAGCTAAGACCACACGATTGGCAAAATGCAACAATAATCACCATTTTTTGTATCCCAATCGTGTGATTGCAAAATAAATTCATACAAGTTACAATCGCGAAGAATATTGTGTTTGATTTAACCAATCAAATACAAGCCTGATGTGGCAACCATGTGACCACTATAAATACAACCGCGAGACAATAAAAATATTTATTGTGATCTTTTAGAATCTTTGTATGTCCATTCGTTCTAGATCTCCAGCAATCAGAAGCAGATAGTCTCACCGCACTACTTGTGGAAATGGCCATTAAGTGTATGTCTATTGGTATTAGGTGCAGAATAGTATTCAGAGCTTATGAGGGAATAGTGCATAATGCACCTGTGATACCAATACATGCGGATCGCTGAATTCTGTATAGTTGATCTACGACATATTTCCTTTTTGTTGCAGTCCATCACTCTAGCGTAGTATAAGTCAGTATTGAACGTATTATAGCGGTATACATCCATTTAACGAGCAGAGGGCTCAATCCCCATATTGCGCTGAACATTTTATGGCAGGTACTTTAAGCAATCGTTGCTCTCATTACCCTATGTTCTACATTTAGTTACCATGAGAGTTTTGAGTCCAGTATAATACGTAGATATTTCGCATTGTCCGATAGGGACTGTTTTGCTTGGGTTTACTCCCAGCCCATTTTCTTTGGCCCAGTTGCTGAGCAAATCATGTCCAAGAAGATGCCAGATATTAATAGTACCACATCGCCCGCATAAGCCACAGCCTTAATACCCCTATCTTCAAATTGAACAAGAATAGAGTTTACAACAATCAGCCAGAGTAGAAGAGAGATCACCCCACTTTGCGGTGTTCCTCGTTCAACTTGCTTCGACTTTTCACTGTTACCAAGACATGCAGTCATGACTCTCGATGTTCCATATGTACCATCAACCATCGAACGTTTTTATGTAACAAAACAAGCAAAAACCAAAGTTTATCATATCATATAATACAGCAATCAGATATACAGAAAATTTGATTGAAACAAAATTATTATTGTGCACAATATCAGCACAATAAAAATTGCGGCAATCGTGTGATCTTAGCTTAACAAACCTTAACATCAGAAGCAAATTGCAAAATTTTAATTTGATAATAAAAACTTACATGACAAATGCCTCCTAATAAACAGCAGGATATTAATAAGAATATGTAAAACAGACCCGTTGCTCGGATAATAAAATTTCTATAAAATTTGGAACCATAATATGATACACCTATGGCCGAATTCTCGGTCATTAGCTAACCATTGGTAAATTAAAATACTAACTATTGTTTAACTATTACTTGATATTCTTATGGCAAACTAAGCATTGCGAATAAAGAATCATTAGTTAAACCTTAGTCATTAGTTAACTAAAGACTATGAATTCGGCCATTAGAGTGAAAATTTTAAAAGATATAAAAAATCGCACATATCGATACATTTTAAGGGTACATTTTCAGTATATACTATATGTATATACGTATGTATATTAATTGTACATATGTATATTGTAAAAATATATTTTTGAATAGTAGAAACTAGTGCGCTAGATAATCGTGGTCAAAAATGAATATAATATTGGCTCAATCAATGATTATTAGTTTTGTTTTCTATTTGTTTATTGTATCTTCATTAAAAACAAACAAATCTTATACTAGATCTAGTAAATTTTAATTATTTAGTCCAGCCAGTGTTGTTTATATGTATGTATGTTGTAAGTTGGCATTCTTCCTTCTCAAATCCGCTGTATCTCTTCTTCTTAGTCCAATATAGCCACTATTCATTTATATGTGGCGTGCTAATGGGTTTGGGGGTACTTCAAGCTGTTTTGAAACATTTTTCTTCATACTTTTGGATCTCAGTTTTTACCAATGCACAATGGTTCAGGTTCTTATAGTCATCAAAATTAGGGTAAAATAAGATTAAAAAAAGTCTTTAAATATAATATTATAATACAGTCGGGCCTCGATTATCCGTAATGGACGGGACCAGGAGCATTACGGATAATCGATTTTCACGGTTAATCGAATTACAATTTTGATTATACAGTTTTTAAATATTTTTATTATTTAACAAGTGAATATTGGTGTACATACATATTTATATTAAAAAAAATTAATTTTTCGTATTTTTGAGCTAACATTTTAAAACTCACATAATTATTGAATGCTCGTTAATTATTTTAACTTTATCTTCAATATTTAAAATATTTCTTTATCTTTTTAACACTGGTAACGATGCCATACTAAATATATTTACATAGATCTAATCACCCGTACTTCCCAAATTTCAAAATTAAACTAATCACTATAAAATGCTTCTCATCGTATGCAAGCAAGGGAATTCCCCGTTTTCATGTTTATTATATTGTATGTATGAAGTTGAAGTTAATAAAAAAATTCTGCCATCACGGATAATAGAGGTAATCCCGGTTAATCGCAGCAAACAATTTTAAAATATTGCAAATAAAAAACAATAGACTGATATTTTTCCATCACGGTTAATCGATGTTACCGACTGTAATTTATTTACACAGAAATGTTAGTTATTAATTAAAGAAAAAATAATTCATTTTATAACAGCAATTTAATACAAGATTTGTACATTATTTTCAAAAACTTAACATACGTAAAGCCTCAGGTGATTGCATAAACTTCTTCTTTTGTGGTAATTTACGTAAAGAAGAAATCAACGGTTCGGAGGTTTAGAAGAAGTCTATGCAAAAGATCAGTGTTAGTGACAATACGAGACATTTTTCGCGTGTTGTCTCGTCTGAATTGCTTAAATAATTTATTACAAGATTCAGCGGCTTCTTCAGAGAGCTCGCCTATGGAAACTAGACAATGTTCAACTACTTCCGATCCATGAATTAACACTTTATGAACTGAAACAGGCAAACTATACCATGGATACGTACGTTCGTAACCAGTAATCTCTAAATTCTACACTATTAATTTCGTATCCCGACAAAGGACATTGCAAAAGATGATGTCACCGATCAATAACTGCTTGATCTAAGTCAGTTATTTCAGCTGATATAGCTGAATTCAAAAAAAAGTTCTTACAGTGTTTCCGTCATTGGATGTGATACTTCCGCCACTTTGAGCTTTGTCGACAATTAAACCTAATCGTGTCCTAAAGTGCTGCTGAACATATAGTTATTTCTATGCAAGAAGCTCCTTTTCATCTCTTGAAAAAGTATGTGGAAAATATGTGTGTGCTACGAATCTAGTCGTAGAGACGAAGACCCTCTGTACCATGCACATTTGCAAACAAACGCCGATAAATTTTTTTTAAATTAAAACTACGGATATAGAGTAACATTTTGATATGTAACTTGAAAGCGGCATAAGACGGCAACATAGTTAATACCTTAAGGAAAAAATATACGTGAAAATTGATTTGTCGGGAAACATTATCCTAGTATCCATTTGAAACAACTGTATTAAGTCTATTCAATTCGTATTTATCACAAAATTCCTGTCATGTGTCAAATTACATGTCGACGTAAAACAAGCCTTCTTAAAAAACCGTATGCTAACTAATTAATTCATTAATATAATTTAATGAAATTCCGAAGCAACATGTTCCTTTCTGAATATGGAAGACTAGCTATAGGTATACTTCCTTACTGGTTTATTGAACGTATACAGGGTTCTCCAAATGCAAGAAGTTGTATTAGTCATGGCTTCATTAGAAGGAAATCGATGTTAGCAGACATGGCGGTGGTAATGAGATTAGACGCTGTCAAACCTTTTTAGTGGTGCCATTAAAGTTCAAGACGTAACCACTAATTAAAATATATTTGAACTCTTTATTTCACTTATTTTTTCCAATTTTATTTAGGACAAGTCTAACAAAAAACTAAAAAATCTTAAAAAGAATACTTTTGTTGGATCACCCGTTCTGTGTTCAATTATTAAAGTGTTAATAGGAAATTAAATTTGTAGCTTGTAAAATTAACCCCCACTTTATAAATAATTGCTCTTGTGTGTATTTTATATATATGTACGTTTAATAGTCTCGTATCTGGTTACATTCGACCATAACAATTCACACCGTAACCAGCGAACTAATAAATAAATACAAATTCGAAACGAGCCAATTTCACGCTTCATCAAAAATGAAAACAAAATATTTCTGTTGCACTTTTATTTGGTAACAAAAGAAATGAACGGTGTAAAAAGGTCAACAAACAAAGTTAAATAAAGGCCGTAGGATAACACTCTGCCACAAATGAAAACGGAAATATGTACGAATGATATTCTAGAGAACAGTGTTGACATATTAGAGAATTACCTCCAATTGGGGATAGAAAATTGACTTTGGAGTATTTGATGGAGATTAGGTTTTAAGAAATTTCAAAAATACATTCTATGTAATTTGCTATTTCATTACCTCAGGTATTTATTTCATTATATTTTAAATTTCTACATTCGGAAAGAATACACTTAAGAATTTTTATCGCACAATTTGCTAATCTTTAAAAATGTACAAATAATTTCAAAGTTAAAACTTTCTACATTTTACTAAAGAATACAAATTTATTATAATATTAATACCCAGCAAACCATATGAGTCCGAAAAGAGTCTTTTCTGACTCCTTTTTCGGAGCGCTCCAAAAATGCTCCTTAGTTGGACTCTTTTCTGACTCCTTTTTCGGAGCGCTCCTAGAAAGGTATGCTGGGTATAATACAAATATACAAAGCAATGTTTCCTAATTCAAAAACCTTAAAGTGTTAACGTTTTTTTTTCTCTCTTATTTTCTTATTGACATTCACCCCTTTTGGAGGAAAGAAATACTTACTAGTAAAACCGAATGATCCAGAGCAAGTAATCAAAAGGTGTGTGGACTCATACGATTAAACAACAACGGCATTCTCTTCTCTTGCCTGTCAATGCGACCTGACATACACCAACTTCTGTTTGTTTGTTTGGACAGAGTACGGATAGATGGCATTTGCTGTTGATAATTTTAAATGAGTATTTGCACATGCGCAAACATTAGGACCAAACAACAAAACCTGTATATTGGACACTCTGTAATTACAATGGTCGGCTACAATTGAATTTCCGGTTCTTCGAATGCAATGCACATACACAGGGACCCATGATGGTGAGTTTGTAGTGTTGTTTTTGCAAGTATGTTGGTGTGTTTGGTATTTCCTAACGGACAGATGTCAGAGGAAATGTTAAACCATTTCATTTTATGTTGATATCTATGAGAGAAGTAACGAAAAAAAAAATTGATGATCGCATTTAATTGCGCAATTAAATAAAACGAAATTCATTAATGTGACCATTTACGCAATTAAGCATGTTCATACGATTACTTCGTTTGAACATCACCACCTCACAGTTGTAGTTGCAAGTTGCATTCACACACAGGTGATACCAATTGATAAATGCAGTCGAAATGTTTGTATGTACTCGTATGTATTTATATGTTTGTCTGTATGTATAAAGTAAAAGTAGTAAAGTGTTTATGACGACAATGGCGTAATAGAGAGCCTTCTAGCTAATTGTGCATGATAAATTCACTCTCGTCTCGTCTTCAAAAGAAACTGGAGATACAATGTCTGTTTAAAGCACTTATTAATAATTTTAGTTCATTTAATTCATATTAAATACGTACAAACATATGTACATATCGCTCATTTGCTGCAATAACGTCATAATTCAAAACTGAACTGAGTAATACAAAATATTGCGACCCTTTGTTCCTACTAAGAACCACAGGACATAATATATATAATACAAAATATGCGCCGTTATATAGTCTTTCATATACGGCCCAATCATGAATAAAAATTCCGCGGGAGTTTTTCCCTTTTTAGTTTTTTAAAATTGAATTTGAATAGGAAAATGGGAAAAGGGAAAAACTCCCGCGGAATTTTTATTCATGATTGGGCTGATAGTTTTATCAGTTTTCAAAAAAGCCAATTATTTTTTGTGTGAGAGTGTTTTATGTTGTAAACATCAAAATGAAAATGCATGTTTTCTCGTACATATATTTGACAAGTAAAAATTTTGTAAATACAGATTCGAAAGATATTAACATCTACTATTTAAATCAGGTTTTATTTCTGAAATCGCATGATTTGTTAAAAATTTATTGAAGATATAGTAAAATGTTATAAAACATTCAAAGCCGTTTTTCTCCAAACGACTTTTTTTGAATTACTACGTTGTTGCAGCAAATGAGCGATATGTATGTATTAATAAGTTATTCGTTTCATCAGTTTCATTTTATTTGTTTTATATTTTATTTATTTGAAATATTGTTTAATTTTTTAAAATCTATAATGAATAGTGCTATTTTTACCGTCCAAATTTTGATACTTCAACTGAAATTGTAAATATTTTTTAAGAAAAAAGCAAAAAAATTACAAAAATCTTCACGTTGAATACTAGGGAACTAAATCGAAGAAAAATTTATATGTACAGTCAATTCCTGCCTTCAGTGCTATTTTTTTTACCGCAGCTGTATACGAGTATACTTATACCATTAAAAATTAATAAGCTAATAAAAATAAAAAAACAAAATTGAACAAACATATGTACATAAAATCAAGTTATATATTGTAATATTTAACTTAAATCGGTTGGAGTTACTCGTAAGAAATTTATTGTTTTTGATTCGGGTAGCAAATGAACACTATTTTTTGTGAATATTAAAGAAGAGAGCATATAAGTATGTACATTAGGGGTGGGACTTTTTAATTTCGATATGCTAGAAAAGATCTCGCTCTAGTATTTGCTCCAGGAAAAGAGACGCACCTTGAAATTGGCCAGTATTTGTGGATGTGGTATCAAATGAAATAGCTTAAGCGCGGTCAGTGATTTTTTATTCAAGCAAAAGCCCGTAAACTGCATATCATAGTACGCCAAGGAGGAAGTCGATCCACAAAGATTACCAGCAAGAAATATTGCGTAAATTGCATGTTGTCAATGACAATATAACAACATATTGTGCCGTAACGAGAAAGAAAAAATGTGTTTGCTTTAAATTGTAGCTGAAAATAGGAAAAATATCCTTCGCATAATAAAAACGATTTAATTTAATTATCATTATAATACTCGTAAACATTATTCCATTACAAAAATATATAATTTTTTTTTCTTATACAAACTTTTGTATGGGACTGAAGATGGAGGATAGGTAGATATGTTTTGAAAAAATGTTAAGGGAATAAAAATATTTTAGTTGGTCATACATTTTACTCCTCTAGGAGCAATATGGGGCTAGTTAGGGCGGTGAGAGCTAATTTTATAAAAAATAATATTTTGTATGGAAACCCTCTTAAGATATGATTTTTTTTCTGTGTACCGCTTAGACGTCTTATATATAATTATATGTTTTAGGTCCCGCTACGTTGTACTTTTTATGGTAGAAATAGCGCATTAACACAAAATTTTCTTAATTTTAATAAGACATGCAACAAAGTTTTTTAAAGTTTAATACTTCAAAATCTAGTTTTAAACTACATAATTTTATTTTAAATTTTAAATGAATAATTATGTACGTATATTATGAAAAATTTGAAAATTATAAAAAGAACAATTAATTTTCACAATTTTTTTATTTTATTTTGATCATCGCTACATGTTAAAAAAAACAATAATAACAAATTTAAAAATTTTTGTCAGTTTTGTCTATTTTCATCTCGTTAGAATTTTTAATTTTCAAAGTAATTTTTATTTTTTTTTTGTCGTGTGTAACACTGAGAAATACTCATCTGAGACCCACCAAAGTATATATATTCTTGGTCCTTACGAAATTGTAAATCGATTGAGCCATGTCCGTCTGTCTGTCTGTCTATCTGTCTGTGTAAAACACTCTCACGTCCAAAGGACACAACCGAAATCAACAAAGTTTACAAAAACCCGTTTATAGTTCTTCTAAGCAGCAAAATCGGTATAGTAGAAAAAGAGTTATAGACCAAAATGTAAGACAACCTTCATAAAAAGTTGATATTTTTAAAAATTTTTCTTCCAATTTTTTTAAATATGTTGCAGATATTCACATGAAATTTTGCATACGTTGTTTTTATGATATGAGGTCCATGATTTCTCATAGCCCCCATACAAAAATCTTCCTGAAATATTGCTCCATTATACATAAATGCCTATAAAATTGAAATATCAATACAAAATATAACAGGAATAAGTTTCATGCAAAAATAAATCGTAAAACGAAATTTTTTTTAGTTCGGTCCATATTTGACCATAGACCCCATATAAAGTCCACTTCCAAAATGTTAAACGGTTAAAATTTGTCATAAATAATCATTATAGGTAAATAAATTGTTGTACTAAATTTTATGATGGTCGGCCCATAATACGTCATAGCTCCCATATAAGGACCACATCCGAAAAAGCCATTTATTTTTATATATATCGTATAAATATCGATACCAACTCAAAACTGTGCACGAATCATTCACATGTATACAAAAGTTATCCTACAAAATTTTGTGACTTTCGGTTCATTTTTAACCGTATCCCCCATATAAGGTCCACTTCCGAAATTCACGTTATGTATCTTAAATATACCGGTATTATGTTGAAATTCGACGTGAGATATCCTCATATGCATAAAAATCACTGTTCTAAAATTTAAGAAGATCGGCCCATAATTTGTCATAGCTGCCATATAAGTACCATTTCCGAACCGAAACCGAAAAATATGTCTAATAAATATTGATATCGAACCAACTTTTATATGATTCAGAAATTTCAATCCAGAAGTCATGTTAGTATCGATTATACGGCAACTAAGCTACTGGATTTTGTAGCTGTCAGTCAATAATTGGCAATAGCTCCTGAATTAAGTCCACTTCCGAGCATAACAATCAACCATATCTACAACACTTGTAAATAATGTTATTGAGATGAAATTTTGTCAAAATAAGCCTAAAATACACAGAAACCACATTAGTGATTACTGGATTTAGAAGCTATCTGCCCATAACTGGTCCATTTCTTCTATGCCACCCATAAATCTTTTATAAATAATATTATTGAGATCAAATTCAAACAAAAAAGCCTCTCCTAATATAAAATCAGACAAACTCTGTAAATTACAGTAAGAATCGGTAATTATATCAATTATAAATGGTCAAAATTAGATAAAATTTCAAAATATTTAACATAAATTATGTTGGTCGTAAAATTGTCTTTCAAACAATATATAAAATACTAATAAAATTTGCAATAAGACTTAATAGAAAACACAGAATAAAGATATTCTAGTCCTATAACCAGTGTAGTTCTTGTATATCTTATTACGTTTAGGTGGAGGGTATTAAAGATTCGGCACAGCCAATCATTTTTGTCATCAGTCTATCATACCGGCAAATATAAAATGCATTTTTTATATTTCATAGTTTATAATTTCAGATTAAAATACAATAGGTATTTCAAAAAGTGGGTTACACCAGTAGAATCCGATAAATAAAAGTAGTGTTACTTATTTATCTATTAGAATGTATTCATTTCGACACATTCGCACAATTTGTATCAATGAATTTCAATTATGTATGTCTGTATGTAGATACAAACTTTAATTGCCAATCAAATATTTATTAAATACAATTTTATTAAAAATATTGTGTGATTATATATGTATCGATTTATCAGTTAAAAAAGAAACATATATTATTTTTCTTACGAAATTATTTTTAAACTTAATTTTATACCTATTTAAAACTAGCTGAACCCGGTGTGCTTCGCTACTCCACATTGAGGTAAAGCCGTTAATAAACGTTGTAAAAAAGTAGGTGCAGAAGTGTGCATGGTCAAAAAATGTTATCATGTAATAAGTATCCCTGAGTCAAAGCTGCGCGCTGTGAAAATGTAAGATCGGTTAACAGGTCCAGCCTCCAATATATCGCAAACAAAGGGGCGTACTCCTACCACTTTCTTCTGGTACGTATTTCTAGTCAAAAAATGCCCAAAATATGACAATTTTAAATTTTGGGTTATATGGGCGATGCCACTCCCATTTGTCCAATCAAAACTTCACATAGCCTATTATTTCTTCACAGTTACAGTAACAAGCAGTTTCAGGAAGATCGGTCCAAGGGTTTGGCATCCTATTAAGCACAAACATACAGACAGACAGACATTCATTTTTATATATGTATGTTCCTATATAGATATATTTCGTCAGTCGTGTTAATTTTTTAATTTATTGGTGATCACTCCTCCGCATTTATTGAAGTTAAGGGAAAGAGTTTATCCACTTTAGTACGTCTTTAGAATGATACAAATAAAATAGCTGAATGATTAAAACTACCACAAATTGTTACAAATATATTTATTACTCGGAGTTTATTTGTCGAGTTGCATGCAATAAGCATACGAGTACTCATATACATATGTATGTAATAAGAGTATTTTATTTATTAAAAAAATTAAAAGGTTTATCGTTCGGAAACAGAAACATAATTCAATTTAAATTAATTTTAGAATAATAGCAAAATAAAACACCGACGACTTGTAACATCAATCAACAAAGTGTCGCTGTAACAAGAAACTCATTAAACGTTACATGTACAAAAGAATATAAAACTAAATGAAGGACGTGTGATGTTTTGAAGAAGAAACAAGTAAGGAAGTATAGTCGGTCGAGTCTGACCGTGTAATACCCTACTCCCAGTATATGTGTAAAAACACTTTTTCAGAAATGTGCTGTATATGGGACCTATGCCCTAGCATGGACCGATCATCCAAAAATTTCGCATGACTTCTGTGCATATAAATATTTTTTTTGTTAAATTTTATCTCAATGTAAACGACAGTTATAAAATTAGGTGTCATGACATCTGTACATGTGAAACTTACTTGTGTTGAATTTTATTTGGATACCAATATTTTTAAGAGAGTTATGCTCTTAAAAGTGATTTTTGGCAATGGGCCTTATATGGCAATGGGACAATTATGGACTGATATACACAAAATTTGTAAATGCCTTCATACAACTTATTTTTAGCGAGATTTGTTTGAATATGTGCATAAATCAAACATTAATGATCGATAAACCCCGATTTCGGGAGTACATTGGTATAGGGGCTTGGTGAAATAATGGACTGATTTCAACCAATTTCATACCCAACCGTCCTAGTGCCTTAAAAATATAAAAATACCAAATTTTATATATATTCAAAAGCCAGACGGACGGGAGGGCGGACATCGTTAAATCGATGCAGAAAATGATTCTGAGGCAATCGGTATAATTTAAGGTGGGTGTTGGACTAATATTTATGAACCTTACAAACATTACCACATATACAATATAGCAGCCTCACTATGGTGGTGTAGGGTATAAAAACAAATAAGTTTAATAAATTATGATGGAAGAATAAATAGACATAAATATCATGCTAACAACAACAACAACAAATGTTTGTATATATGTACATATGTATGTAAGTATATATGTATGTATTAAATTAGAGCTGGGGCCAAATTACCGCATTCGATATCGAGTAAAATTGATCGTAATTTTCTTATTTGAGATTATGACATTCGATATCAAGCAAGAAATTTAGTACATTTTATCATAATTTCGATATCGAAATCATTTTTCGATACGATAGCTCATTCGATCACGAATGCGGTAATTTGGCCCCTGAACTTAAAATTACTTGGTTTTGAATGGGTTTACTTTTGTTCTTAATATCTAAAACAATAGAATAATATAAAACTCGTTTGATCAGTTATTTTTATTCCCACCACCAAAAGGATTAAGTTTGTCATTCCGTTTGTAACACATCATAATATTGGTCGTAGAACAATGTTTCTTTTGTTCGAATAAAGTAAATAACTCTGATAAGAAATTTTACATACGAGTAGGCACCAATATTTAAAATTATTATGCTTTTTATTTAAGAAAATTATTTTAAAATAATAAAAAACTAAAATAAGAAAAAGTAATTTTTAAAAAATACCATACGACCAAGGGCAGTTTTAATGTACATAGTACTACATACATACATATCTAAATGTACCCAGCGGGGGAAAAAATGCCATAAAGAGGTCTTCCAAAAGGCCTTATTTTGCAGTCACAAATCGTTCAATTTCATTGGGGAAGGTAAAAAAAGATTTTAAATAAATGAAGGTTTTTAAAATACATAATTTAAAAAATCACATGTATTTAAAGGACTGTTTCATAAAAGACTTACCCCCTTATTCAAAAACGATTATTAAATTTAACAAACGTTTATTAAGACAGATTAGCATATAAAAATTTGCTTAATAAACTTTTGTTAAATTTAATAATCGTTTTTGAATAAGGGGGTTAGTGACGATATACCTACAGGAATAACTACAAAACAAAAAAAAATATAATTGAAATCATGATTTGTTGGTATTCTTTTGTACTGCAATTTTTAATGTGTTTCATAGAACACCTTCTGAGAGAAGACATAGTGGAATGAGTATCGAATCTTTTATAATGTGTAAACAAGTCTTCTATAAGGCCTGCAAATGGAAGCACTTGCCAATTTTCCTGCTGGGTATCTATTTGTAAGGCTGTGTAAATGCATGTGTATTGAAATGTTTATGTACCTAAATGTGTGTTTATTAACAATATTAAAAATACAAATAAAACAAAACCACGATTACGAACTTTACTTCACATGGCAAAAGAAAAAAGAAACTCTTTAAAAGCTTGACGTTTAACACATACAGAACGAAAACTTTATACATCCACCTATTTGCATTTATTTTAGTAAATATGTATGTATGGGTGTATAGAAAACATTTCGATAGTGGCGAACTTATGCTTAAAGGTGCACATAAGATTACTACAAAAATTTGCAAAAACTGAAAACAATATTTACTATGTACATGTATAGATAGGTACCTACCAATTAACTTTCGTATTTAGCTACAACGGAATAGTAATCTAAACAGAGTTAATGTAAATGCATGTAAAGGAGAACACATAAACAAAATTTACTAATTTTGGGAATTTTTATGGTAAACTAGCTGCTTGCATCATGAGTTGCAAAGTTGCAGCTAAATTTATCATTTTAACAAGTAAGAGCCCGACCATATAATACCCTACACCCAGTATACATATGTAAAAAACGGGTTTTCAGAAATGGGCGTTATATGGGAAATATACCCTAGTGTTGACCGATCATCCAAAAATTTTGTGTCATGATGTCTATCAATATTAATATAATATGTGTTAATCTTTATCTCGATACAAATACTTTTAAAAGATTTACAGGGGTTAAATTGAATTACGGAGAGGGTCTTATATGGGAGTTTCGACTTATAATGGACCGACCATTATAAAATTAGATGTCATCATATGGAAGCTATTATGAACCAATCATAATAATAAAATTAGATATGTATTATTTGCATACATATGAAATATATTTGCGTTTAATATTATTTGGATACCAACATTTTTGAGATAATTATGCTCTTTAAAGTGATTTTCGGAAGTTGGCCTTATATGGGAGCTACAATTAATTAGGGACCAATCTGCACAAAATTTGTAGATGTGATTTGGCTTCATTTACCACTCATTTGTGATGAAATTTCATTGGATAGTTGCATAATCCAAACATTTATGATCGGTAAACCCCAATTTCGGAAGGACATTTGTATTGGGGTCAGGTGAAAGAATGGACTGATTTCACCAGTTTCAATCCCATCCATCCTTGAGACGAAAAAATATCACTTACCAAATTGTCGAAATATCTTCAAAATTGCGACCTGTACTCTGTGTACATGTTTTACATGGACAGTCAGCCAGACGGACGGACGGACATCGTAAAATCGACTCAGGAAGTGATTCTGAGGCAATCGGTATAATTGAAGGTGGGTGTTGTACCAATATTTCTGGACGTTACAAACATCAGCACAAATCCAATATACCCTCCCCACAATGGTGATGATATCAATTTCAATATCTATCTGAGATCTCAATTTGGATCTATTATTATTTTACCCTTTACACTGCTACCAAAAAATTATGGTAGAAATGTTAGTGTGGTTTATTGTTGTATAAAAAATAACAACTAGAGATCGTAAAAGTCTTTTTTGAGAAGATTTATCAACCTTAAATCTAATTTCCATATATACCAACGTTTCCTAGTTCAATATGAAGCGGTATTCGGCTGTAAAGACATACATAGGTATGTACTTTAATCATTTTGTTCGAAATTGCATATACAGTAAAACTCCCCATTGCGGACACTTCTTATAACCGGACACCTTCAATAACCGGACAAATTGCGTGGACACAACCATTTTATTAGTTTTCAATACAAATATGATTCCAATAACCGGACACTCTAATAACCAGACGCGGACACATACTTCAAACTATTTTGACCAAAACATCCTTCATAAACGGACAAAATTTAAAAAATCCCAAACAAATTTTTTAAAAATCTGGTAATACTTACAAAAGAAATCTCATTTGTGCTGATAAAACCAAAATTGGTGATTCCCCTTTTCACATTGCATTGATAAACACGAATTTGATGATTCCCATTTTAACATGTAGGTATGCACACATTGTTAAAACTCGTTGTGCGTTTTAAACAATTTGCCAAAAATAATTTTGTAGCATTTTAACACATTAAAAATTTTGAGACACATTTTGAAAATGAACATTTTAAATTAAAACAATCACTATTTAAGCAATCAACAATTAGAAAATTTTTTCAACCAAAGTATCTAGTAATGAAATATAAAAACTTGTACAGTGGACATACAATGTATTATTAAATATTATTCATAAATTCGTACAAAATATGAAATAAACGACAACTTCTAATAATTTGGAAGCAATTTAAATAAAATTTTTCTGAGCCCCCTTCGATCACCCTCCCTATAAGCGGACTCCTCCCATAACCGGACAAAAACACTGCGACGGTTAGTGTCCGGTTATGAGGAGTTTTACTGTACCTATGTATGTATAGCGCTACTCCATTGTGTATCGAAATATTTGAATTCATAATAAAGTTAAAAAATATAATTAAAATCTAAAAGGAAAAGGTCCAACAATTAGAACAATTAACATTGGGAATTACATACATACGTATGTACCTACATATATTGAAATATTAAATTGTACTTACAATTTCAATTTGTTATAGGAAATACACATTTGAAATTTTTGAATTTCGAAAACGTGACAAGTTTATTAGACGAGATTATCTTCGCAAAAAAATAATAATATATGTAATGTAATCTTGATACTAATATATTTGAAAAATGAGCAATAAGGGCCTCATAGTAACCAAAAATGTGAAATGCAAAAAAATGCTAATAAATATGTAACATCTAAAATACTTGAACGATTTTTTAAAACTTAAACAACAATAGAGTAGAAGTTTACCTTCTTATACCCTACATCAACATAATGAAGACGATATACTGGATTTTTACTGATGTTTGCAACACTCAAAAATGAACAGAACGTCGGTATCCAAATAAAATTTAACACAAATATTGTAGGTAGATATGTCTCACATATAGTTACACACAAAAAACTTAGCCAAATTTTATAAAGATCGGTCCATAATTAGTCATAATTCCTATAAAAGACCTCCTTTGGAAAATCACTTTAACATGCATAAATCTTTTAAAACTATTGATAGGTACCTATCCAGATAAAATATTTAGCTTTAAGTTTTTAACAAACTTTTAAAACAATATGTGCCTATGTAGGTACATATTATTGTACCTATCTACCTATAAGGGACTTTTTTTTAATTATGATTTAAAGAGTTTTACGACTTAACTTTTTGGTGTTTCATAAATATGTACACTGAAATTTCTGATAAAAATCTAAATAAAATTCTAATTCTGTTAGGTAGGTATAAAATGCAAAATATTTTAGCAGAATTCACAACAAATCTTTGTAAGTTCATACTTGCGTAGGTTCACCTGTAGCGTTATCAATGTGTTTAAAACTGTGACCAAATAATAGGTATTTTTATAGTGCAACTCTTTATCTATTGATGTTCCCAGTTTCAAAGTAATTTTACCAATTAATAAGTTATTTATTGCCATAATGTTAACACACTTATTTCAAATATTCATACATATAAAAAAATATTGCATATTTTCCAAAAATATCACATTTCGCCTTTAAACATTTTTCCTTCGGTGTGTTAAATTAGTTTTTTTTTTATTTTGGTAGGTACTTAACAAGCAGCAAATTTACGTGCGAACTTCCACTAATGAAATTTATTGTCCCCCACTCAAAACATTATTCAATTACCCACTTGTAACATAAATCAACAATAACAGGCCCTTTGTGTTATTTGTTTATTGTTGAGTTCTTGCTTTTATTATTTTTAAAATAAACAAAAACTCCATACCAACCTGCCTTAAACGGCTGCTCCTAAACTGAGTGATTTTCGAGACGCCATACTTATTAATTCAGTTACTGGCCAGTGAGTATAAAACGAAGAGAAATTGAAATGAATATTCAATTAACACAGCGCCGCAATTGGTGGTGGCTGCCATATTGTATTAAAAATCCCAACCCCCTTGAATGGAATTATGAGCTGAAAAGGGCGGAGCTACCGAAAACTTGTTTATACACATTCATGTTCGTATAACCCCCGGTATAAACAGTTTTCAATAGAGCTCATGAGAGATGAGTTGGGTGAGTGTTTTGTTGTTCTCTGCTTAAACTTATCACTTGTTCGCCAGGCTGGCACGCACTCACGCACACCTGTCGCAAAGATTTAACGATCTTTCGTTGGTTAAACGATCAATATTATCACTCATACGCACTCAATCTAAAGAGAGGGAGAGAGCCAATGACAGCATGAGAAAGCGAGCCAACTCAATATTTTACTAACTCAACTGCAGTGGCTTATAAATGGGAGTGAAGAGTCCAACAAGCAGTTTGAGTGACCATGCGGCCAAAACCTGTAACCGGTATTCGGCCCACCTGATTGCATTAATGAATGAATGAACGTACATTTTCACCGGTAGACAACTCACACCGTTGTCTAAACAAAACAACTTCTGTAGTTTATTAGCGGCCTTAATACAGCGCGGTCGTATACAATAATTCTTTCGTAACGTCCAAACCATTGTGTTGATGGCCGGTCTCGCCAAAAACCTCTTTGTGTGCCTTTTCCTTAACCCATTGACGAACTTAAAATAAAACAACTGACTGACTGACTAACTGGTGCTTATTCATTATCGTAATTATAAACAAATAAAAAAAAATCGGTTAACAGCAAAAAACATAAAGAAAGAACAAGTAATACAAATATTGCAAGTTACGTAAACTTTTATCCGTGGATGATTTTTTATTATTGCTGGATTAAAAAGAGGTTGTTAAATGAAACTCGAAAGTGTGTTCCACAATTGTTCAATACAGAGTTTAAAAATTATTAAGAATTATAAAAAAAGTGTCAAAAAACACAGCGTACAGTTAACAATATTGTTAACATTTCAAATAATTGGTGAATCTTAATTTATAATAAATACTCGCACTTATATATTTTACAATACAAACAACAACATTTTCACAACCCGACGGTGAAATATAAATTTGAATACTTCTGGATATTACTCATAATTTTGTTGAAATTGTGGTGAATAGCAACATTTTTATTGGATTTCATTCACATTAAAGTGGTAAGTAGAGTCGAACAACTTTTTCTTTAGTTGGTCGAGCGCTGAATTGAAGAGAGTTCAATGTAAGAGATATTGTAGATCGTATTTATAAATTCAATTGAAATTTAATGGTGTATTCGAAATAACAAAATAGTTTGAATAGCAGAAAATATTATAAGAGATGTTGAACTCCTTTCTAGTAGCTTTTGTGGATCAATATTTGTCCTGAAAAAGAAATTTGATTTTTTCACCGTTCCCCGCCATTGAAGTCAGAATCGATTTATTTCTGTTCTCATTGAATATTTAAATTTTATATTGTTCAAAGTGCAAGATGCAGTCAAGCATTTTTAAATGATACATTGAACTTATAAATTGTGTACGTTCGAATCGTCTGAAAATGGGTTCGAAATGGTTTGACAAATTAATAAAAATGAAATAGGTATAGATTTCACGTGACAATAATTCAGGCTTGCAGAATGGAATTTGGCAAATTTGATTTGCCATGACTGCGATGGCTTTTACAGTTCTAAATGAGCGACCGGATTTTAAACGTCACCAATATTCAAAAACAATTTAACACACAATACAAATGTTTTATCGGACCAAAAGTTTCTTACATGGAACAGTTGGATTTAAATCTGGACCTTTGAGTAGTACGACGTTTAAATAACGTTTAATAATATAACACATCAGTTGTATCAAACTCTTTATCAAATTCTGCTCTAGTTCTAATAGATAAAAAGTGAAACTAATCAAACTAAAAAAATTAAGTATATACACACAGAGAAAAAATATAGTTGTATGATTAAAAGATTTTTCATAAACATGATTGCCACAAACATGGTATATGTCCATACATAATTACAGTGACCATAATATTGTAAAATTGTAAAAATGTTGAAATGGTTGTTATAAACATGTCGGAAATGCCTAGTGAATTATATTTATCTATACATGAATAAGTTTTATTTCTTAAGACACAAGTTAGTTTCACTAATATTGTTTGTGCAAACTAAAGTTTGGAATTATTCATCTTTTAACAATTCTAATTCTGTAAATGAAGAATTAACTGCCATTATTTATAATTTTCGAATATGTTTGAAAAAATTTGTATTGAATAAATTCAAATTTAAAAAGATGATTCGGTATTATTCATAAAAATTGCTTACTTTTCAAAACGTTTAATTTTTTAAAATGAAGCTCTTTCTTTTTGATTGATTCAACATTTTCACAAAATTTTGATTAAAAATTTAACAACTATGATGATCACAGTATATGATTAAGATTATGATTGTAACAAAACAAGTTTGAAAGAACATTTGGTACTTAAAAATTAAGTTTTTTTTTTGACGGGATCTTTAATAAATTTGAAAGGCAAAAAAGATAATTTTTGTTTGCAGTAGATTAATTTTACCTTTTTCCAAAATTGTCTCTTATTGCACAATAAGTAATTCAAATCAATTTATTATTTTTTTATTCGAACTGTTAGTTTTAAGTTTTTTGATATTTATTTAGTCGGGCTCGAGTTCATTAAATTATTTTTACTGAAGGTAGGAATTGTTTTACAACTTCAAAAATTTTTTATTAAAATTTTTATTGATAATTTTCTTGGCTGGGATTCGAACCTGGGTTGTTGAATTTACATATGTTTCCGAGAAACACCACTTTCTCTCATCAGAATTCTTTGCGTTCTAACCCTCTGCACCACTGCGGTGCCTGCTAGCCAACAGACAAACATCAATCTTTTAACCAGTGTTACCTGGTGGTTCGAAATTTGCTGTAATTATCATTTGTATTTATTAATTTTTATTTTACATGTTGCCTCCTTTTCTTCAGTTTTTTCGTAGTCATGTCAAGACTTCGTCTCGAAAACCTGAATACATTTGTTTTATTATGTTTGTTGTCCACTTTCGTCGACATTTTATGTGTATTACTTTAAGTACAATTGCAAACATTAGCTTGTGCCCTAGCTATTTTAAGAACAATTTATTATTTTTTTATTCGAATTGTTAATTTTAATTCAAATCATTATCTTTTAAATTAAATGCAAAGTAAATGTGTAATGTGAAAATGTATGAAGAAAACCGGTAGATTAAATATATATATATTTTTTTTATAAATATACCTATTTAGAAAATCATTTAAGCTCTAATTCGATAGGATATTTCAAGATCAAATAATGAACTTATCATATCTATATAGGTTTCGTTCTTGTACCAACACTGGCACATAACATTCATGAGATATTTATAGTTTTCGTAAAATTTTGGAATGTGTTTTCTGATAACTTTAAGCCGACTCTTAAGGCACCTGCGAAATGCTCATTAGAATTGCTTATCTCCGCAACAATACATTTGAGGAGGTGAGAAGCAAGACTTGTTCGTTCCATGTTTACAAAATTTTGGTAAAAAGCTAAAAACTTGCTACAGATTAGTAAATGAGCCAAATAAGTTGAAAGCTACTAATTCTTAAATATTAGGATATTTTTTATTAAAACCTTAAAATTTACAAAATCAATACTCCTTAACTAAAGAAAAATTAAGTTTTGAAGTTTGAAACGAACAAGTTTTGCTACGAATTTTCGAAACAAATGAGTTTTGCTACATTCCATATTGGAACGAACGAGTTTTGCAACTTACAATAACCCACCAGTAAAATAAATTATTTAGCTTGACTATATTTCAATTTATTAAAACTAGGGAAACTTGTTAAAAAATTAAAATAAAACATATGAACTTTTAAACAGACAAAGAAAGTACTTCATCTTCAGTTTACTCCTCGTTGTTTTCTTCCATGTCATGACCAGCATTGTCGTTGTCGAAAATCGAAACATAAAATTCCAAGGTTTTGTTTTGTCTCCTATTTTCTCCAAAAAGATTGGATAAAAGGGCTCCAACATCTTTTTTTTTTCTTTTCAGGTTTAATCGAATAATATCTTTGATTTTCTTTCCTCACCTCAAAAATGGTTCAGGGTCGCAGGAATTCATTCTATAATTAATCTCACCTTGCAGAGTTATCTGACCATTTTAATGGTTGTTGTATTTCCAACAAATCACAATAATGATCGTAATAATTGTAATAAGGAAAAATTAACACATAAAACATTTGTAATTTCCCCACACACGATGGTACTTTGGCTCACTTCAAACAGGGAACCAACGAGCAGTGTTGCCAAGTGTAGGGATTTTTCCCTTTTTGTACAGATTTTTTTTTTATTTCCCCATGTAGGGAAAAAAGGACAGATTTTGTATGTTTGGACATTTTGTAGGGATTTTTATAATTGTCAATTAAACAAATTTTAATTTACATTAACTAGCTTACAAATCTGACAAACAAAAAAATCTAGTATAAAGAAAGCAATTTTTCTCAGTGTAACATAATAATCTATATAATTGTATGGCCACATGATATGTAATAATTTTAACCATATGACATTATTACAAATATATTCCATAACTAAACAAAATTGAAAGATAATTAAATTTTTAAAGAAATGGAATTTCTCAACCCCGAAATAGCCATTGGTGGTAATAATAAAAATGCGTTTCAATTCCAATTAATATGCCAAAAGTACAAAATAGATGTTAATCGTCTAACCCAAGAATGGTTAACATTAGAGTATAATTTTTCCGACTATGAAAAAAAATCGTTGTCTAAATTGGATATTGATGTATTTTGGTCAAATATATGTAAAATTAAAAATTTTAACAATGATTTAGTATAATTTTGCAAAAATTATTAAGATCTTATTAAGTCTGCCGCATGCAAATGCGGATGCCGAGAGGGGGTTTCCTATAATTACCGACGTACGAACAAAAAAGAGAAACAAACTAAGCCATTATTTTTTTGATTGTAGGGAAAAAAGGGATTTTTATATACTATGGTAGGAATTTTCCAAAAAATCTCCTGGCAACACTGCCAACGAGTTTTGCTACGAAATATGCATAGAGATAGTTTTGACAATGACTGTTAATTGGCCCGAAACAGTTTTGCTACGAACTGCAATTTTAGGATATAAAAAGACATAAGAAAGGATATGAATTGAGACAATCAGTATATGTATCCTTATAAAGTAGCAAAAGTTATCGCAATTTTTTAATTTTTGGAACGAAAGAGTTTTGGAACTCACACGTTCATTTAAATAATAAACGGGGAGTTTAAAAATTATTTGATTTAATTTTTTCTCAATAATTGCATTTCAATTGCACACTCTTAACGTACGATAAGATTTAAATTGCTACAAATTATATTTCAAAATGGTTTATTGAACATAATTGGATGATATGTACTCACTATACAAACTATATATTGTAAATGTTTTTGCAGAAAATTTCACAGGCATTCTTAATTACGATCTAAAAAAAAAAACTATTTATTTCTCTCTAACACTCTCTCTCTCTTCAAAAGTGTTTGTTATAAAATGTCAATTACATTTCTTTTCGCCATTTATCCAATGTGATATTTATTAACTCATTATTTTAACACGGTGATATCATTGGATGCTATAATTTATCACAAGCACTTATAAATAGGAGGTTTTGTTAGTCATTACTTTGTTATCACTTAAATTACTTGTTTGTGACATGACTATAATAAAAATGTCGAGTTAGTTAATAGTCTAAGACAGAAATGCATAAATTATTCTACCTAAGTATGAGTATTAAATGGAACTAAGTACTTGCATGCCAGATAATAAAGAAGTCGTTACTAAAATGATTCTTAGTAATGCAATGTATGTAGGTATATGCAGTTGTCAAGGATATACAATTCATTTACATAATATTAATTGCAATACATTTACATACATATAATATCTTTTAGTTAAGACACATTACAGTCGCCTAATATAATAATAAAGCAAGTGTAACAAATATAAAGACAAAATGAATATACCACCAACAAATAATAAAAGTTTACCCAACATTGTAGGTATAAATATTTAAAAATAATCTTTTAAAAAGTGGTTTCATACATATGTATGTATGTATATTCTTTGATACACTTACATTCAGAGTGATATTATAAATTTGAAAATTTCCAAACAAAATGAAAAAGATTTGCCGATCAATAATACAATGATGATAATAAATACAGTAATACGATCTTTTGATAATAAATCACAAATATGTATTTGTGTCCAAGAATATGAATGTATGTATGTATGTATTGGTATGTATATGCTCTTGTGATGTGATTAGCATAAATTTCATTTGAATTTATTATAAATTCAAATTTCGTTTAAATATACCTACAAGAATGTGTGTTTTACTTACGTACTCGTATGTATTGATGATAATCGAAACTAAAATATTTGTAGATTGTCTAGAAAAAAGAAAAGATTTTGAAATAATTTGTCAGATTCTTCTCATAATACTGAAAAATGTTCTTGGCTTAATTGAATACATTTTTAATTAGTTTTTGTTTTCAGAACATGAGAAATTCTCATACAGAGGGTAGGAGAAGATGAATGTTGATTCGACTTTTCATCAATTTATACAACCATTCTCTTGCAGGGCTGTTTATCTATTTGCGAAGAATATCTTCTTACATATTTTCATCAATCATCAAAAGGTAGCGAAACCATAGAAATATTAATTGGGGAATGTCATACTAATATTTCTGTTTCAAAAAATACATAACAAAACAGTCGAGAAACATTTAATTGAATAAAGTTCCTATGTTGTACAAGTTAGTTATTTAACGCAAACAATTTTCTTTTCGTACAATATGTGATTTCGAAATAGAATTCCAGAATTTAAAATATCTACACAATATTGAAATTGATAAAACTGAAGTCATTTGAAGTACAAATAGCAGCACTTCATGTACTTTAAATGGTTTTTGTTTAATTTTACAATTCATTATTGTTTGTATCTTCCATTTCATTAATTATTTATTCGTGTCTTTATTACATTGTATGTACAATATTATGTATTTAGATATACTAAATATTACAAGATATGTACATAATCAAAATCATTCGAACTATAACATCCATTAGATACGTATTGTGATAGATAATTATGAGCATTTGTTATGAAATCAAATCAATTCGAATCGAATCGAAACAAACACAAATTGTCACCTCAATAAACAGTATGAACAAAGATCAGATAAAAATTCTGTTACTCCAGTAAAAAACAAAACATAATATTAGAACATATTACCTACATATACGAGTACTCGTATATGTATGTATGTATATATACATAGATACGAGAAATCAAAATATCAAACTCAACCAAAATCGAATCAAAACATACAATTAATCAAATATTTATTACCAAATTAAAAGATACTAACGTATCGAGTCTAATTTTAAGTATTGTACAACAACAGTAACAACACTATTACAACAAATACATCGTCAGTATAAATAAATTGAAAAGCATTCGTAAAAATGTTCAATTTTGAGTTTCAATTTAATTTGTCTTGTACTTGTACATGTACATGTAAGGTATGTTTCGTTTTCTTTTTATCTATTTTTTCTATTTCTCATCTCTATTTTGATGTTTTATGTCAACCGAAAAAATGTTTATTGTAGTGACATCAATAATTTGTATTCACAACTACAACAAAAACACAACAATGATGTTTTACCTCGGAAGTTTGGAAAATATTGGTAACTGAATACAAAGTAGCAATCAAGATTCAAGTGGTAATAACTAAAATATCTCTTTATCAAGAAAAAATTTCTAACAGTAATGGCAACGTGTGTTTGCAAGCTGGTCCATAATAATATCAAATTTTATATCAAAAAGAATAAAATTTCCCAATTAGTTGTTAAACACTAAACATTTTGAAATTGCAGTGCATTTATTTTTCTATATTGGCAGGTGAATGGCGAATTTCTTATATTTATTTCCAGTAATAAACCTTACACTTTGGAATGGGGTTATAGGTTGTAATTAGGAATGTAATTTCATTAAATTATCAAAACACTTAACAGGTTAATTGACCAACCTAACCTAACAACAGAAAATTTATTGAAATATATTGATGGGTTTTATGTAGTTACTAGAGTATTAAAAAAAAGACTTTTTTAGAAAACCGGTTTTTGGGTTATTCGAAAAATTGCATTTTCTCAAACACCGGTTTCGAATACGGTTTTAATGCAGTTTTCTTTATTTTGCTATGCATTCGTGATATACTATGAGTCTCAACAAATTATTTGATTTTTTTAAGATAATGAAAATCCTAAAATCTATCCATCGATTGAAATTTAAAAGTTTCGTTTTGTTGGATATTTGGTTGAATAATAGATTCGGTTATGAAAAAGAATTTAAGTTGAACTATAATGCTTTTCATGATCTTAAAAAAATCAAAAAATTCATTGGTGTTTACACACCGTATTGTCAAATAATTCGAAAATATATAGAAATAACCGGTTAACCGGCACCCGGTTACGGTTTTTGAATACTCTCGATTTTCACATAAACAAAACAGAATGTATGTACACAGAAAAAAATAACATTGAGTTTCAATTAAAATATTTGTGGAATCAATTAAAAATTTAATTGAAATCGGACCTGTAAACAAAATGATAGTATCAATTAAAAAAAAATTTGATATTTAATTGAAAATATCAGAAAAATCAGAAAAAGTAATTGAATCAATTAAAATTTTAATTGAAAATTATTTTAAAATCAATTAAAGGTTTAATTGAAAAAAAAAACATGATTTTCTTTCTGTGTAGGTATATAGATTGAAAAAAATGTTGATGGTCAGTCGTTGGAACATAAGAAAACAATTGCATTGCATAATTTTTTTTAAGAAAATACTCAACACAGAAACACATTTCTTTTGAAATAATGAAAAAAAAATAATAAATTATTAATAATTTTCTGTAAAATAACTTGTTCAATTTATTGTATCTCTGAATTTAAATTATTTCGTATCGGTTTGAATGGAGTATATAAATATTAACAGATAATAAATTAAGATATTTTTAATAAATGAATGTAAACTTGTTTAATATTCGTATATATAGAATTTCATGGAGGCTGCAATCATGATTTATATATATGTTTAACCAAAATGTAGGTATAGTTATTGTTCTTTAATTGCAACACGAGTAATACCTAAATTCGTATGCCGCATTATAATCAAGATACGAGTGCATATGTATATGATAAAACACAATTTTTTTGAACTTTAAGTTTCAATATCTCGCAGTGGGCATCTGATTTATTTACATATGTTGACCTAAAGTGCCTTATTTAGAACATTAGTATGAAGGCCTATTGCAAAAATTGAATCGACTGAAATATTCTTGTTGTTCTTGTAATGCCAGAAATGTATTATTTGAGGTAATAATTATACAACAAGAGATAATTGTCAAATTTCAAAGGTGTCAAGAAACTTTTAAGAAACATACATTTCTATTTAATAAAGTAGTGACTGAATCTACATGAAAAATAGAAATACGAATTAGCGATAACCAATCACAAAAATAAAATAACTAAAGTTCCACTTAAAATAAATCTATCATCTGTCGAGTTTGAATATTGCTACCAGATCTCCTAATATGTCATACATGTAATAACTATTAGACATCGATTTCCAAATAGCATATATTTTTTTTTTATCAATTATTTAGTTATTAACTGATTCAATCGGAAACCTTAATACCCTTATTATATTTATTTAGACTTGTTATAAAATTGAAGGTAATAAATTAATTTTGATTTTTTATTTATGCAATTAAATAATTAAACTCGTTTCATTTATTATTGAATTGGTGTCATAATTCAATTAGTTATTAATTATCAATCAGAATTTTCAATAAACAATTTTATCTATTTCATTTTTTTTTTTTTTTTTGTTGGAAAACTTTATGTACTCGTATGTTAATAATGGTTGTGTTTAAAACTTGTTCAATAAATATTTAAACACACAAATATTTATTTAGTTGATTGCTCGATTATAAATTATCTATTCTATTTATATATTTCTATTTGCTTAACTTTGATACTAAACAAATAAAAGTTACAAAAGCGTATCAAGATTTAAGATTAGAATTCGGTTTAGATTTATTATAATAGCTTCTGTTTTGTTTTTTTAAATTAAAGGAAATGAAAAATAATTTCACTTCCTTTAATGAAGCTACAATATAAATCGAAATTATCAAATGTATAATACAATAAATATATACACATATGTAAATACAACCCAGCAGTCGGGGTAAGTTGTGAGTGATTTGTGATTTGACTACTTACCAATAATCACCAGTATCCACCGGCCATACCACTGGCAATGTTAATGAGTGACAAGTTTAACATGGTGATGTCCTAGGATGTAGTCACTTGTTACCTAAGTCATTACCTCTCAGCAATCATTTCGTTTGTGGCATAGCTGCAACTAGAATTTATGTGGGATAACGGCACATTTTTGCATTCTCTCTCCATTTCTCCTAAATCGTATTGGCGTCAACCAAGTTATACATACATACATATGTATTTATAGAGGTATTAACAACATGTTGTTGTACGCAACAAACACCTCAAAGCAAAGAAGAAACACAGTAAATTAGTAGTTTTCTGAATTCTTGCAATTATGTTCTTTTTTCATATAAAAGTGGAACTTTGGCATTACCAGTGGTATCAAAAGTAAGTACTCATGCTTTTCGTATACTATTTAAGTATGTACTTACTTGCGATGACTGGTTACTGCCGCCGCTGCAGGGAAGTAATGGTTTATATACCCACCACCACATTACATTACATCCCTTACATGAGTGCTATCATTTTCATTTTCATCGTCAGCTATTATCAATTTTTGAATGAATTCGATTCTATCACTAGCGAAAAACATATGTTCTGTGCGACATAAGCCTATACCTTCTGCACCGAATTCTTGAGGCGATTGTCGTAAAATATTGTATCGTTATTCCGATTTATTTGAAGTTTATTTTGTTAAAATTTCTCTCAATAACAACATTTACAAGAATTTTATGCACATTCTAGTTTTTGCACAAAGTTTATTGAAGTGTCACGAGACGGAAAATAATTACATTTTATATTTATCTCTTTCTTTCAGAACTGCCCTTTGATTATATTTTTGCAGCGTGTAACGATTTACTTTGACACACAATAAATTAGATACCAACAAGTCCTAGTAAACTGATTTCGGCTTTTCAGAATTGTCTCCTTTGTATATTCTGTGGTTATTCCAGAAAGTAGACGTTCTCCATGGCCAATTATGGTCTATTTTTCACAAAAGCCAATAGTACAATTTCTACATACATACTTACATATAACTGATCTGTATAAAATATCGGTTCGATATGGATGCTTATGTTGGTTAATGAGAGATATGACCTGTTATGAAACGTTCAGCATGAAATTATGTACGACTATTTATATGTATAAGTATGTGAATAATTTGTGTTGAATTTCAACTTGATAGTGCTGTTTATAAGAGATTTATCCGCATTTAAGTGATTTTCGGAAGTGAAGTTTATATGGGGACTACGGTCAGATATAGACCGATCATCATGATTTAGTACAAAGTTTATATGTACACATGGATTATTTGCGTGAATTTCGACGTGTTAGTGATTTTTATTGAAATTAAACTGATTAAACTGATTTTCGGCAGTGGTCTTTATAATTACCATGCAATTTGTGTACGACGATTTATATTTTTATATGGATTGTTTGTGTTAAACTTCTACTTAATAACCATTTTCATAAGAGATTTATGTGCATTTAAGCGATTTTCAGAAATGAACTTTGCATGCAGTACAACTTATTTGTGTCGAAATTTGTTTGAATATTCACATAAATCATACATTTATGAACGATAAACTCCTATTTTGGATGGACATTTGCACGAGGCTAGGTCAAAAAATAGACCGATTCGAAGCAATTTCAGTCCCAAAGGTCCTTGGTCCGAAAAAATATCATGTACCAAATTTCATAAAAATATCTTCAAAATTACTACCTGTACTCTGCGCACAAGCTTTACATTTACAGCCAGCCGAACGGACATCATTAAATCGACTCAAGAAGTGATTCTGAGCCGATCGGTATACTTTAACATCAGCTCAAATCCAGTATGGGTAGGGTAGGGTCATTATGGTGGTGTAGCAAAAATACGGACCAAAATACTAGTAATACTACAAAATACTATAAATATCAAATCATGTGTTTTTAAATCATATCAAAACTAGAAACAACAAAGTTAGTACTGCGTAAGTGAATGTACATACATATAATATGATATGATTAACTAACCAAATATCTAAGTGCAGTGGCGGATTTAGACCTGCTCCCTTCCTAGGCACTCTTTGACATGCCGCCCTTTTTGAGTATACAGAAGTTATAATAAAAAACCATATAATTTTTAAATACTTAAATTAATGAGAGCTGATAGCCCTGGCAGCTATGCTCGTTAAACATTTTATGCTTAGAATTTATTCTTAAGGATAAATAAATTAAATTAAATTAAATTAAAATTAAATTAATGTATTAGTAGATACACATACATATGTACGTTTCTCATGCATAAAAATTTGTTTATAATTTTCAAACAAAAAATTTGTGTAGAACGCACATCTTCAGTATTTGCCAATGAATATTCGAGTTGATAATGTAAATGAATGTATTCATTTGCTAATGTCTCTTCTAGATCACCAGGATACTTTTTGGCGAGTTTATTTGCCTGACTTTTTAACTCAGTTGTATCTTTTTTATATAAATTATCAAGCTGAAGTTTACAAAAAGCTTTTCATCTGCGTTTTTACGTTCAGATACCTGTAAACTCAGAGTAACCAAAATGGGATAGTAAATATTTGTACGAAAATTTTCTTGTCTAGAAAATTGTGCTCTTGCATTGACCCGTGATCCATCTCACTGAAGTTTTCTGCGACGAGTACCATAATCATAATAATCCTGAACTCCAGATAGCGCTATGGCTTTTTCTTCAAATTCTTCAAATTGTTTATTTATCCTGAAGAAATGATCGTAAATTTGGATAACAGATGATAAATCAGCGTGTGATTCCTGTAGTTTCTAACTAGCAGCATTAAAACGGTCTAAAATTACAATTCAAACAATGACTAGAATAGCTGTTTCTAGATGCTGTAATTTAAAACAAAACTTAGCCAAATAAATTTTCGAAATTGAATTGCTTTACATTCTTTTACCTTTAAATTTTGGCGCCCTTTAAATTATGCCGCCCTAGGCCCAGGCCACACGGGCGTAAAACCACCACTGTGTAAGTGTAGAATAGATACTACTGATACAACCGGTGTTGCCAGGAGCTGGCAAAAAAATGCTAAATGGGTTTTAAATAAACGCAAAAAAAAGTTAAAAAGAAATGCCAATTTTAATTCGAATTTTCAGTTTTTTCAAATTGAATTAAAAATAATATCATGTATTAAAATTAAAAGGTACTTCAAGTAGAAAATATGTAATATGTATTTTCATATATCTATACATATGCATGAAAGTAAAATATATAAATTCAAGTGTATATTTTTATGCGTTGGTCCAATTTTATTATTTACTGTCATTTATTTACTTAAAATTTAAGGCAAATCTGATAACGTGATAGTTTTGAAATATGGATACAATACACTTTTTCTGATTTCTTAAAAAATATTGTATATTTTAAGCGAATCTTTAAAAATGATTTAAATAGTAAATTTTAAAGACGTCTAAAAAATTTGTTCTTTAACTAATTTACAATTTTTAATCGGTTTCAGAGAATTATTAAAAGTGACCTAATTGCTTGGAAAAAGAAATTATAGAATATTGAAAAAGGTCGAATAAAAGAACTAAATTATCGAGATAAAATTTACATGCACAGTAGGCATGTTAACAAATATTTTGATGATTTCTGAAAAACTGTTTTTGTACACATACTGGGTGTGGGGTATTATAAGCTGGGGCTTGACCGACTGTACTTTCTTACTTGTTTTTACTTGTATATTTTTGCTATTTTTAGTGAATTATCAACCTATAAAAAATAAATGTTTAGAAGTAGTATTTCGAAATATTTGCTGGTAATTTTTGTCACAATTGTTCTATTGATATTTCATATCTCATATAGGAGTACTATTAAAATTTATATGAAAACTGTGCAAATTTTTCAGGTGGGGATGATAATGAGTTAATATATAAGTTTAACGTTTAGTGTCACTTTGGTAAATGGTTCTTGAAATGTTTACTATTTTAAAAACGAACGATGTTTAATTGCTATGAGCTCATATAATTATACGTAAAATATTTCTTAACTGAAAATAAAAAATATCCTTTAAAAATTAAAAATAGGCTATGAAAAAAAGTCAGAAGCTAAAACATAAATTTCGAGGATAAAATGCAAATAAAAGGGCTATGTCTAGCATCAAAAGGGCCTAACTGTCAACACTGGATACATCTGATACCAACAGATAATCGTACACTACACTAAGAAAATTTGACAATTATTTGACATATCAAATTTAAAAATAAAAACAATTTACTGAGTGAAAAATTTACCCCCTTATTCATAAAACTTATAAAGCAAATATCCATACAAAATTTGCTTTATAAGCCTGTTATAAGCCCTTGATAAGTTCTTATGAATGAGACTGTTAATTGTTTTCACTTATAACTTAATTCTTGGGAAGCGCCTTTAAGAAACTAGAAAACATTTTCATCCCCTTCTAATATTACTTATTGAGGTTGAGATACTTGATATAATACTTCATAGAGCTACAAAACTGTTAATCAAATCAAATCGAGTGAATGAAAATTATGTTTAGAATGCGTTTACAGGGGTAAATACTTATTGTTTCAGTTTGTGCAAACGAATTTTATGGCGTATAAAAAATCTTTGCGTTATTAAACATTTTCCTAACCACTGTTTAATGGAAAATGTAGAAATAAAATTATTAAGTTTTGGGAAATTTTATTTTGTAATATATCCACGACTCATAAAAGCTCTTACATGAATTTTTGTCCAACTATGATAAAGTTTAGCTGAGTATTTGGATTCGGATTCGGCTTGCATGAACCGGTTTGGATGGGACTTAAATAACCAATTCCAAAGGCTGATAATTGGATTTCAATCTGATAATGTTTGCAAAATATGATGTTCAGATTTATTTTTTTACTTTACATAAATATTTAAATTATGGTACACAAATTCAAAGAGTTTAATGTTTTGAATATGACTTGTGGGAAATGCAAAGTAAATAATTAATAAAATATTCTTTACAAATGAAGTTTAAGATATGTTAATGAAATTCTTTCACACCTTGACAACTAGTCAAAACTCCACGTAATATTTTGGGAATCATCTAAATCTAAGTCTTTATTTGAATTTTTCAAGGCAGTCTAATGTACATACTAATATAATTTATATTTTTATCTCACATACATACATATGTATATGTATTACATAAATACATACATAAAAAATTTGCATTTCTTTCTTATTTTTAATTTTTCTTTTATTGTTATTAGGATTTTGACTAGTACAACACAACGCCCAAATTTTTTAAAACAAAATCACATTATGAGTGAGTAATTAATTATAGTAGATTAAATAAAACTACAATATTTTATTTATTTTTCATTCAAAAAATTATTTGCACATACATATATATGTACCTATGTACAATGTACATTTTCTGAAAAAAATCTCAAAAATATTTTACCCTATAAGCTTTCAAATTATGCTTGAGCAGTCATGGAAAAAATTTTTTTTTCTTTTGGGACACCCTAATTCACATGTATGTATATGTTTAGTTTAAATTTTCATATTTTATAATTATATGATATAAATTATTATTAGAAAACTTCAGGTTATAAAATATTTTGAGTTTTCATACGAGGTTTAAGAATGCTTCGTGTCAGATAATGCTAAAAATTAAAAAAAAAACAACGTGTAATAAGACCAAACCCAACCTACAACTATAAATTTAAACCCTTAGATTTAAGTATCTAAATGGAGAGATCCGATAAAATAAAATTAACTTTAAAGGCTATTTAGTTCATATCAATATTCATCCAAATACATATGTAGTTTGATCTTTGACTATGACAATATAATAATATCTAATCTAAAATTCGATTATTAAAATTTAGCAAAAGTACTCGTAATATTGACGAAATGGAATTTTATTATCTTATAAGTCTTGTGAGCTCTTTCTTTACAACTTTGTAAACTCGCAGGCGAAATTGGAACAGTTTTCGTTTTTACATTTGTGGCTACTGTCAGAAATGTCATATAATTGAATGAAATGTTTTTCTAAAATTAGAGAATCGGTAAAATTTTCAATGAATATAAATGCAGACAAACAAAAGTGTGTCCAGATATATTTATTTTTTTAGTTGTAAAATTCTTGTTGGCATAGAAAGTAGTTGGTGATATTTTTATACCCTACACCGCCATAATGGGGATTTTATCAATCGACTCAGATTACCTTTTTGAGTTTATTCTGAAGATATTTCGATAAAATATGGTACATGCGACTTCTTTTGCCCAATGACGAAGTCAATTAAAGTTGGTTGATATCGGTTGATAATTTAAACTTGCCCTCATATAAATGTCTTCGCGAACAAAAGTCAGGCTAATCAATTTTATGATGATCGGATACATAACACGTCTACCACATTTAAAAATGCTATAAAAATATGTATCGTTTTTGGCTGTACTAGAACATATTGATCCTAGTTCAACTAAAGTACTTGTATTTTAATTAGTGCTTACGAGTAACAAATCAATATATTATTAAGTATTTAATAAAAACGTAGCATTTTATTACAGAATACCTACACATTAAGAGGGATACAAATTTTAAGATAATTTGTTACTAAAAAATTAATTATATTTTATAAAAATAATAAGTAATGTTTAGTCTAATAAATGACTTAATGTTCTTTAAAATAATTAAATCATTTAATAAGTCATTTTATATCTGATTTGTTATACTTTCGTATTATAAAGATTTTTTGTCTGAATAGCATTTGATTCAATTGTAATTTTAAAAGTTATTAGTACGTACATTTTTCTGAATTCTCTAGACAGATGTTTGTGAAGAAAATAATTTTCTTCTAATATTAAGTGTATCCTAAAAATGCGGGACTCATAACAGATGATGTATCTTTTGAACACATTTTTTAATTTAATAAAGTGCCGCTGAAAGACACTGAAGCTTATGAAAAATCATTTCAAAACGTTTGAAAGCAGCAGGATTCATTCAAAATATCTAGACTATGCGACCAGACATGAAAGCGTAAGATTCCAATACGACAACGCTCGACCAATACCTGTTAAAAACTAATTAGAAAATAGTGCTTGGAAGTTTTCATCCGACTTAAAGTCTAGATCTTGCCCCCTGAAAAGGCGCGAAATCCATATGTTGGCAGAAAGATAGGAAAGAGTCAAAGCTAACAATGTTTTAAAATAAAACGCTAAGAATTTACAAAAATCAAAACAAAAATTTAAAAATTACAAATTAAAAAAAAAAAAACGATTGCAAATGAAAAAATATTTAAAAACTTAATTATTTTACTACGTTAAACATTTCAGAATGCTAATTTGTTGTCAAAAAAAATTTTAAATTTCCCGAATTTCCACCCAGGAAATCCTAGCAATCCCTGGACCCCACATACTAATTGTGATGCAAAATAATAAAATTTACATAATAACAACTAAATAAAAATGAATAAAATTCTACACAATATCTATTATCAATTGCAAACAAATTACATTTTTTAAAGCTTTTTGCAATACAATTTTATGACAATGTAAAAACAAATTTCTCCTAAAAATTAGTATGCAATATAATTTTGTGATACACTGTATTAAAGAAAACACATGTTCATTTCAGTCATCAATCGTTATATGTATGTATGTACATACATACATAATTAGATGTTATTGTTATTTTTGTAAGCATCGGTTTAGTTTGTATCCAGAAAATTCTTTGATTAATATTACTTTCAACTAATTTATTAATTAGTCCAAAATAAAAACATGATTGTCAAACTGATGTTACACAAAGGAATTGAATAAAAAAGAATATTGAAATAAAGTGAAATAATAAAAATTAAAATCATAATGAATCACTGGCCGAAAAGATCTTTCTTGTTTATTTTTTATTCATCATTATCATCTGATTTTATTAATCAATACAAACAACATTAATGAAGGATGAAAAGTATAAATGAATAAATAAAAAGAGAACAAGAACACACAATGAGCACGCGTTATTTGTCCATTAAAGCCAAAATATATGTATGTATGTATGTAAGTATGTATCTTCAACAGTAATAAAACAACAACGATATTATTAACCATACTCGTACACATTAAAGTGGTGTAATGCGCCAACAAATATTGTAAATAAATAAATATGTATGTATGTATGTAATATTAAATTAACAGAAATTTACCTGTTCTGTTCTGGTGTCAGTTTTTATAGCTGTGTTGTTGTTGTTGTTGAATGTTAAAATAGCGAGTGGTTTAGTGGTGATCAAACAAACAGATGATTGATAATGTTCGAAATGAAATAAAAACAGATGAACAAAACCCAAACAAAAAGAATAAAAGAAATCCACAATATTTAAAAAACTCTCCAACGAACATCGCCACCAGCGTTGTCAACTTGGTGAGTTTCGCACCATTTTTGGTGCTTTTTCAAATTTTTGGTGCGAAAAATTTCTGAGATGGTGTGCGAAAATGTGATGAAATCTTTATTTTTACTAATTTTTAAATGCAGTTTTTTTAATAATTCATTATCATGAAATCTATACGATGAAAAAGGACGCCATTGAATGCATTTTATATACGTATGTATGATAATCAAACATTCGTCACATGAAAGTTATTGCTAAAGCTGAATAGGATGAACATTTTTGTTTGAAAAAAAAAAATTGGTCTACTGAAATGTAGACGAACAACCAGGGCTATAGTCCCAGTGAAGCCTAACAAATTTTATTGAATAGGGTCAACGAAGTACTAGAAGTACTTCAAATAGGAAACAAAAATATTTAAAAAATATGTACTGAAATTAGCCATTTTCTTTACCAATTAATTCCGAATGCATATTGTGAGTTAAATTTTGAGTGGTTAAGTGCTTATGTTATCTTTATTAACTCGTTAAGTAAAATAGAGTTTTTTGCTCTTATGTATTACTTTTACTACTAATCGTTGATATCTTTTTAAAAAGTTAAAAAAAGAAGAACTTAGTTACATATCTACTGCAAAGGAATACAAAATTTGTTTGGTTTATTTTTTATTTTTGTTTAGTTTTTTTTTTTTAACCACTGAACTGTTGCAGACTGTTTTATTGTTATACATATTTATATATTATATTTTTATGTGAAATTAATTCAATAAACATATGAAATAAAAAAGTAAATCTAAAGTTGGTGCGCGTTTTTTTCTCCATTTTGGTGCGTTTTGATATTTCAAAGTTGACAACGCTGATCGCCACATACACTCACAGACAACAAAAACATAAAAAGCTGTTGTGTTTTTTTTCATTTCCTCACACACAGCCACACACACTTTACCCACGATTGTAACCGAAAGGCAAAAAGAAAAATAATAAAATTCAGTCATAAAACAACGACATACGGCAGGCGCCTCGAGGGTATCAATTATACGCCAATACTAGTCAATTAGCCAAAGAATCACGGTGGTGGACTCGAAATTGTAGAGATGGAACTATAAGGGAACAACAAAATACAAATAAATAACACAATAATAAAATAAAACAACAATAATACATTGCATGTATGAGGAGATTTGACGGTAATGGAGACTGGTAGTAAAAGTAAATAACAACAACTAAACTACTCTAAGGGAATGAATTCGTTATGGATATGGGGAATCCCAAACAACATTAATTTGGTGTAAATGAAATTAGTGCTATCATATGGATGTGAAACTCAAAAGTGGACCTATTTAAATGATTAAGAGATTTATGTAAATTTAAGTGGTTTTTCGAAGTGGACTTTTATGGGAGCTCTAGTTAAATGTAGACCGATCAAAACATAATTTTAATTTGTGATTTCTCCTAGTATGAAACTTTTTTTTTGTGCTAAATTTGGTATAGATATGTAGATAGAAATCGTGGAATAATATAATATATAATTATATATAAATATATCCGAAAATTATCGGGGTTGTCTGAAATTTTGGTTTAGGACTTTGGTTCTTTTCCCAATGATTTGGAAAAATGTTATTCCTCTAAAAATGGTTTGCGAGAAAGAAAAAAGTATATCCAATGCGCTAAGAAAATAGCACTGAAGTCAGGATTCGATGGTACATGGTACTTTTCTTCTATTTAGTTCCCTTGGCACATACATACATACATATGTATGCATGTAATTGAAATATGTCAATCATTTATTAAACGTAAAAACAAGTATGAAAGTATAGTCGGTCAAGCCCGACCATATAATACCCTACACCCAGTATATGTATGTATAAAACAGTTCTTCAGAAATGGGCGTTATATGGGAGATATAACCTATTGTGGACCGATCACATAAATACTTTTAAACGATTTATGGAGCTTAAAGTGAATTACGGTGAAGATCTTATATGGGAGCTTCGACTAATTATGGACCGACCATTATAAAATTAGGCGTCATTATTTCTATGTATAAAAAACTTATTTGTGTCGAATTTTATTTGATTACCAACATTTTTAAAAAATGTATGCTCTTTAAAGTATTTTCGGAAGTGGGCCTTAAATGGGACCTACGACTAATTATGAACCGATCGTCATAAAATTCTACCATGTTATATGTATATATACAAAACGTATTTGTGTTCAATTTTATTTGTATACCAACATTTTTAAAAGAGTTATGCTCTTTTAAGTGATTTTCGGAAGTGGACCTTATATGGGAGCTACGGCTAATTATAGGCCGATAATTATAAACTTCTGCCATATTATATGTATATAGACGAAACATATTTGTGTTCAAAATTGTTTGGATACCAACATTTTTAAAAGAGTTATGTTCTTTTAAGTGATTTTCGGAAGTGGTACTCTTCACGAAATTTATAGATGTGCTTTAGCTTCATTTAGTCTTATTTGTGGTAAATTTTGTTGTGATACTTGCATAATTCAAAGATTTATGACCTTTACCGGGAGGACATTTGTATGGGGCCAGGTGAAATAATGGACCGATTTCCACCAGTTTCAATCCCATCCATCCCACTATTGTGGTGTAGGGTATAAAGATTTGTGTAACTTTTATTGAAGAGGTTTACAATTTCAGGTGAAGTATTAAAAAACAAGATAAATTGTCGCATTTGGGGCACAGAAACCCCGCACGCATACATTGAAAAGCCGATGCACCCTAAACGAGTCACTGTTTGGTGCGGATTTTGGTCCAGAGGCATAATTGGGCCAATTTTCTTTGAAAATGAGCAAGGAGTGGCCGTTACAGTCATTAGCGATCGTATCGAGCCATGTTGGACGAATTTTTGTTCACAAAAATTGAAGAGGAGGATATTGGCAACATTTGGTTTCAACAGGACGGCGCTACGTGCCACACACCGAAGTTACACTCGATGTTTTGCGCCCTGTTTTTGAAGATCACATTATCAGCCGCAGAGCTGATGTCGTTTGTGATTTGACACCGTTGAACCATTATTTGTGGGGTGCCGTAAAAGATAAGTGTTACGCCAACAAGCCAGACGCTTTAAAGGACAATATTCGTGAAGCCATTGGTGAAATACAGCTGCACACAATCGATAATGTGCTTAAAAATTGGACCGATCGTGTAGGCTACTGCATGGCAAGCCGAGGCAGCCATTTGAATAAAATTATTTTCCGTTATTAACCGGAAGGATTTTACTTTTAAATAAAAAAAGAAAATTGAGAAAATATTCAGTAGTTTTTTTATAGCATTTAAAAAAAACAAGTTCGAGTTCTATATTCGGCTGTGCCGAATCTTAAATACCCTCCACCTAAACGTACTAAGAAATAGCAAAACTATACTGGGTATAGGACTAGAATATTCTTATTCTATGTTTTCTATTCAGTCTTAGTGAAAATTTTACAGTTTTACGACCAACATAATTTACGTTCAATAATTTTAAATTTTATCAATTTAGACCATTTATAATTGATGTAATTACCAATTCCCATCATAATTTCCAAAGTTTGTCTGATTTTCATAATAATCTTGAGTGTAATTTAACAATTTATAAAATTAAAAAAACATTTTTCCATATTCACAACAAGTTAAGAAACAGAGTATAAAAAAGGATAAGATGTAAGATGAGGCTTTTTTGTATGAATTTGATCTCAATAACATTATTTACAAAACATTTATGGGTGGCATAGTAGAAAGGAACCAATTATGGACTGATAGCTTCTAGATCCAGTAGTGGATACTGGTGGTTTCTACGTATTTGAGGCTTATTTGGGTTGAATTTCATCTCAATATCGTTATTTACAAGAGTTATATGGTTGTTTAGTATGCTCGGAAGTGCACTAAATTCGGGAACTATTGCTAGTTATGGACTGACAGGTACAAAATCTAGTAGCTTATTTGCCGTATAAACGATACAAATATGATTTCTGGATTAAAATTTCTGAATCATATAAAAATTGGTTCGATATCGATATTTATTAGACATTTTTGTGGGTTTAGTTGTTTTTTGGAAATTCTTCTTATATGGCAGCTATAACAAGTTTTTGGGCCGATCTTCTTAAATTTTGGAACAGTTATTTTCATGCATATGAGGATATTTCACGTCGGATTTCAACATAATAACGGTATATTTAAAATTACCGAGCAGCAAGATTCTAGAAGCAGACTTTTTCTATTGCAGATTTTACTTGAGTTATGTAAAATTTTATTGGATGGTTTACCTTATCAGGAATGATTGGACGACAGGAACATGTATGTGCATCATGTGGCGTGAAAACTTTCTGAAGGTGGCTCGCGAAAGCGTTTAATTTTTCATTTGTGTTTTTGGCCCAAGTGCAGTTTTCTAGTCTTAATGGAGATTCTTGGGTTATAGTTCATTTCATATGCCGTACAGCCTTCCATAAACTGCAATTGGAGTTGTTTGTGGCATCTAGGCTGTTTAGATAGCCTTCTATTGCAGACTCGTGGTTCTGCCGCAATTTGTTGTGAAGAGTTGTCAGGCATAATTGTAGTTGGGCCTTAGTGGTTGAGGAACGACTGATTTGCCATTGTCTTCTTAACTTCCTTTTTTCACTGATAAGGGTCTCTATATCCGTCGATGTGTTGTAAGGAGCACGTTTAATTGTCCGCTTGATTGCGGTTGCATTTCTTGATGCAGAATCCAAGACTTCTATAAATCGGTCGATAGCTATTTGGATGTCAGATGAATTTTTTAGGGGAATGCACTGTGATAGGTGAGAGCTCACATACATTTTATACTTTAACCAATTTGTGTTTCTGTTTGGATAGGAAATAAAATTTTCAACTGCGGCGTCAGAGTTGTCTTTTAAAATGAGGATTGAAGGTGAATGATCAGACGATAGATCATAGGAGGAACTAACTAGTAGCTGATCGCGCTTGATGTTTTTAATTACACCAAAGTCAATAAGGTCTGATAGCTTGTTGAAGTCGGTTGGCCAATAGGTAGGCTCACCACTCGATACGACATAAAAATTATTTGCAGTTACGGTATTGTATAGCTGATTACCTTTAGGATTAATAATTCTGGAGCCCCAATATGTATGTTTAGCGTTGTAATGGCCAGCAGCAATGAATTTCTGGCCCAATGTAGAGAAGAAGTTGAGAAATTTATCGTGTACAATATTGTGCCTCGGGGGACAATAAACGGATGACAAAGTAAGTTTGAAACCAGTAAGATTTATAGATGTGGCCTGGATACAATCTTCTTCGAACTCTGGCAATGGTAAGTGTCTGATGTATTTGTGCACAATTATGGCTGTGCCACCATAAGCCCGTCCGCTGGGATGTTTTGTGCAGTTTTTATGAGTAAAGTGTGTTTCAGAGAAAAGAAGTACGTCGATTTCATGCCTATGAAGAAAGTTTGCAACTTAAACTAAAGTACGCAATATAAAAGAGGAGATAAAGAACGGCTTGTTCTATATTTAAAAATATTAATAGACGTAGGGAAGGTTGCAGTAGGTATATAAACATTCTTTTTTTATTTTTTTTTAGTAACAAACGATTTTAAAATGTGTATCTTTTTCTTTAATAAAACAAGTAAGAAAATTTAGTCGGTCAAGCCCGACGATATAACACCCTACACCCTGTATATGTATAAAACAGTTTTTGATAAATGTGCGCTATATGGGAGAGATGACCTATTATGGACCGATCAACCAAAAATTTAGTGCCATAACTTCTGTAAATATAAATATTATGTGTGTTAAACTTTATCTCGATATAAATACTTTTAAAAGATTTATGGAGGTTAAAATTATAGACCGGCCATGGTCGTTAAAGTGATTTTCCGAAGTGGGCATTATATGGCAGCTACGACTTATTATGGACTGATCATCATAAAATTGTACCATATTATTTGTGTATATATGAAACATATTTGTATTCAATATTATTTGGATACCAACATTTTTAATGCTCTCTAAAGTGATTTTCGGGGCTCGGTGAAATAATAGACCGATTTGAACCAGTTTCAATCAAAGCGAGCGCCTTTAGGCCGAAAAAATATCACGTACCAAATTGTATCGAAATATGTATCTTCAAAATTGCGACCAGTGCTCTACGCACAAGTTTTACATGGATAGCCAGCTAGATGGACGGACATCGCTAAATCGACTCAGGAAGTGATTTTGTGTCGATCGGTATACTTTAAAGTCGGTGTTGGATAAATATTGATGGGCGTTACAAACATCAGGAGAAATACCCTCCCCACAGTGGTGGTGTAGGGTATAATGATACAATTTTGTAAGATAAATTTATTATTTTTAAGAAAAATGTATTATTTTTTATTCGAACTGTTAATTTAAAATTTTTGATATTTATTTAGTCGGGCTCTAGTTCATTAAATTTAATTTTCATTAAATTATTTTTACTGAAGGTAGAATTGTTTTACAACTTCAAAAAAAATTTTTTTTTTTTATTATTAAAATTTTTATTGATAATTTTCTTGGCTGGGATTCGAACCTGGGTTGTTGAATTTACATATGTTTCCGAGAAACACCATTTTCTCTCATCAGAATTCTTTTCGTTCTAACCCTCTGCACCACTTGCGGTGCCTGCTAGCCAACAGACAAACATCAATCTTTTAACCAGTGTTATGGTGGTTCGAAATTTGCTGTAATTATCATTTTTATTTATTAATTTCTATTTTACATGTTGTAAGATAGTTAACCTTTATACTTATGTGTTCATTCCCGTTTCCCGGGGAAAAAATAGTCCGGGAAGTCCGAAAACCTAATCGGAAATAAAAATTGTAGAAATTACCAATGAAATGATAACTCATGGCGAGGGTAGACAGATTAAAAAATCTATTTCGGTTAAACCTTAAAAGCCACTTAAAGAAAATATTCTATAGACTCTCTGAAAAGAAGTCACTGAAGCCCACACGGACATCAAAAATATAAAAACGGCAGCTTAAATAATTCATTGTTGTATTATTTTTTGTGGCATGCAAGATGAGGCAGTCAAAACAGAGTCATTCAGTGAGGCTAAAATATCCACAAGTCATTTTTTCGCTTTTGTTATTACTGTCGTTATATTTGTTTTGATTTTTTTCTTGTTACTCCTCATCAATCTCTTATCAAAGGTTCGACCTCACCGGTGTTAAAGTTTCCTGAGTTGGAGTGCTGACGGACGTACCACGAACAAAAAAAAATCAATCCGACTTTTTCTTTTGTAATTTTGTTTTGTTTTGTTTTATTTTTTTTGGCCATTTTTCTGTTATTTGTATGTATTACGAAGTTGGTTGACATGAACGTTTATTTGTATTAAGTAAAGAATCAAGTGATAAAACCATTAATAATTTATTAGTGTTGGCTGGTGACAACAGCAAACAGCAACAGTAACAGCTCAACAACAACAACAACAATAGAACACATTAAAAGAAAGAATTGTCTCAAGATTGAGGCAGACAGACGAATGGACAGACAGACATACAATATGATTATCCATCCAGTCAATTCAGCACAATACAACAGCAACAAGAGCCAAACAAACAAACGAACGTACGAACACAGTTTTGTATCCAACACAATTGAAAAATTAATGTGAGTCATGGATTCGGTATCCAAAATATATAAAAAAAACTCACTTTTTTCATCTTCTTGTTTGGTTGAAGTATAAAAACCAACAACAACATCAAATGATAGTGCTTTTTTTTGTACATACATACATACGGCATGTCTCACTCACCTGTTTTCTCGGGTTGTTGCTGCTGTTTTATTTTTCATTTGATTTGAATTTTTAACTGTGGCGGCAGTCCTATCAGCAACAAATTAAAAAACGAAGACAATTTTGGTGTCTTCCACATTCAAAGAATAATGTGTCTGTGTGTCAGTGTCATCACTGGTGCGTAGGGGTAATTACATACATACATTTACTTTATTAATTTTCATGTTATTCGAAGTTCAAATGTTTTGACATTATTTTTTTTTTTTATCAAATAATTATTAAAACAAATACAGGCAAACAATTTAAACGAAATAAATATACTAGAAATGTCTGACAAGACCTATTGCGGCGCATAGTGGGATAAAATCTAATTATGTATTTTGGAAATAAATCTAAATATACAGTGATTTCTTTTTCTCCCAGTCCCTTCTGCATTTACCCTATTTTATATACAATTTTTGAATTTAAACTAAGTTTTATAAATCTCAATGGCGGCATTTCCAAACAGACCAAAATAGACACAAATTCGGACTTTTTGTGCAAAATTCTAAAACAAAATTCTATGGTTTTCTTTTTGGTTTTTCCTACCTGCAATATGATAAGGCTTTTTTTGGAATATAATGTACGTATGTATGTACAAAATCATATACTTACATACATATTTTTGAATTCATCAATTCATAATCACTAAAAATTAAATGACTTTTTAAATACCGGAATCAATTTTGCACCCGCTTTTAGAAAATAATATAAAACCATATAAAAGAAATTTCATACTATGTTAGTTTTCAGGTCCAATTTTGTAGGAAAGGAAATATTGGGATCCGTAAAAATGTATACTCGAATGCTACGCCAGGAGCCAGCTAGAAATGGCCGATTTTTTTCAAACAAATATTTTGATTATTTCGTAGTGTTTTGTCACATTCAGTTATCCTTATACATTTTGCGTCATGATAATATTGTCGATTGTGGAAAAATATAAGAATCTTGAAGAAAACTAAATTCCTCATATCGTGGTGTTTCAATAACCAATAGTTGCAGTAATCATGACATCCGAAATAGTTAACATTCAATAAAATATGGGTGTTTCCATGGTTATGCACGCGACATTTGTACACGTTTAATTGTCTTTGAATATTGTGAAAATGGAAATGGATTGGAATTTTAGAATGGAATTATAGAATCGTTCTTTGTATGTGATGAGACTTTTCAAAAAGTATATATATTGGAAAATTGAGCACTGGGTACCCAAGTTCCATGTAATCAAAGTTTACTTTCGCACGTGACAAAAAATGGAAGTGCCTTTTAGAGCCGTAAGAAAAAGTGCGAAATTAAGCGAATTGTAGGAAATTTTATGGAACTTTTTGCTTTGTTCAAAAACAACTATGCATAAATTTGCTAAGAAAAAAATAATTTGTTGATTACGCACGTGACACTTTTTACTTTCATACATATTTTAGTATTAATTTATATATTTTTTAAGTCACGGTGGACCATTTCATGGAAATACCCATATACATATGTAGATACATGGTGAAATTAAATACCAGGTGACAGCATTGCTACAACAATTACAACAAGGCAAGAACAACAGGCATTTTTGTTTGTGTAAAACTTTCGTTACTGTCAAAAACATCTGGCATAAAATAAAGAAAACAAATATACAAACATGGATAAAAACAGAAAACAATTGTGATTTTTTTTGTTTCTTTTATTTTCTCAAAGAATTTTTGATAGTTACGCATAATATTTATTTAAATATACCTACAAGTAATACGTAATTTTGCAAAGTAAAACATGCAAAATTCTTTATTTTCAAAATTAATGTATGTATAGGTATTGTATAACAATGTTTTTTAGTACACAATAAAGAATTAACGTCTCTTGCCTTTCTTGAGGAACTCTAAAGAAGGGACCACTTCTAGATACTCGTTTTTTTACGGCATAAGATGCAACAACGCATTTTTATACAGAAAAAAAATTCACTTTTAAAGAGTAATCCTTTTTTATCTTACAAAAGAAAAACTAACACTTTAATATAAAAGAGTTCTTTAACCCTTTTAAACTATTTTACGCAGATAAAACGGCGACAAAAATTCAATTTTTCAAAAACAAAATAATTTTGTAACATTTTTATATAAACTTTGACTATTTGAAAACAACTTTTTGACATCTTCAATTTCACCATGAATAGAGAGAAAAATAATCAGCTGGCACTATGCTGTCACCTGGTATAATTTCACCATGTGTAGATATGTATTTGGTTTCATTTTAATAAGTAGACTATTTCGCTCCTTAAATGCAAAAGCACCACAAGTCAAAATAAGCAAATTATGCAGGAGCGTCATTTTTAAAAATAATTTTAATAATTTTGATAATGTGACTTTTTGTATTTAAGAAGCGATTTGTGGTTTTTATGTTACACAGAAAAAAATGAGTTTCAATTAAAATATTTGTGGAATCAATTAAAAATTTAATTGAAATCGGACCTGTAAACAAAATGATAGTATCAATTAAAAAAAAAATGTGAGATTTAATTGAAAATATCAGAAAAAGTAATTGAATCAATTAAAATTTTAATTGAAAATTATTTTAAAATCAATTAAAGGTTTAATTGAAAAAGAAACATGATTTTTTTTTCTGTGTACATATTATATCAATATCAAGTTTCCACAATAAAATACATATGTATGTATTTATGTATGTATGTGTGTATTTTTAAACGATTGTATAATTATTTTTTGTAAGAGTAATACCATAAGTGAAAAGTTTAATGTAATTTATTTAAACATTATTTTTCTTCATATTTATTTTTTTGTATTAAACAAAATTTCAATTAAAATTTTTAATTGAAATTCATGTAATTTTTTTTTTTTATCAATTTCTGGCAAGCCCTTGTTGCATGTTGTTTATTTATAAACTACATAAAAAAACATCTGAAACAACAACAAATATTACTACCACTACTGCAACAACAAGCCAGACTACTACAGCAACAGTAACAACATCGACTACAAAAAAAACAAGAGAAATCAACTCGTCTAATATTATAAACACATGTAATTAATGTGATGTTACGACACCACTCGACGCCACTTTAACCATTACGATTATCTCTCATTTCAACCCATATAAAAGACTACTTACTTACTTCCTTCCATTATTCGAGTTCCCTACAACAACAACAGCAACTACATACTCTACAAACTCACTCACACCACATGCGTTCATTTCTTGTATGGATGTGGTCAAGACTTGTTTAACGCAGCTGACCAGTTGGCTAGAAGTTTTTATGGATACAAACACATGTACGAGTATGTATGTATGTATGTATGTATATTAGGAAGGTGATATTAGTTTGGAGCCAAAAATATACCCAGTTTTCTCACACATTGTTCCAATACGATGTTAAAATTATCAAAAAAAACAAGTAAGAAAGTATAGTCGGTCAAGCCCGACCATATAATACCCTGCACCCAGTATATGTATAAAATAGTTTTTCAAAAATGTGCGCTATATGGGAGATGTGACCTATTATGGATCGATCATCCAAAAATTTAGTGTAATGATTTCTGTGAATATACATATATCGATATAAATATTTCAAAAGATTTATGGAGGTTAAAGTTGATTACGGGGAGGGTCTTATATGGGAGTTCGACTAATTAAGGACCGACCATTATAAAATTAGGTGTCATCATTTCTCTATATTATTTGTGTCGAATTTTATTTGATTACCAACATTCTTAAGAAATTTCTGATCGTTAAAGTGATTTTCGGAAGTGGGCCATTTATGGGTGCTACGACTAATTATGGACCGATCATAATAAAATTGCACCGTATTATTTGAATGCATATGAAATATATTTGCGTTCAATATTATTTGGATACCAACATTTTTGAGAGAGTTATGCTCTTTAAAGTGATTTTCGGAAGTGGGCCTTATATGGGAGCTACGACTAATTATGTACCGATCTGCACAAAATTTTTAGATGTGATTTGGCTTCATTTACCACTCATTTGTGATAAAATCTGTTTGCGTGCTTGCATAATTGAAAGATTTATGATCGGTAAACCCAAATTTAGGGAGGACATTTGTATGGGGGCCAGGTGAAATAATGGACCGATTTTCACCAATTTCAATCCCATCCATCCTTGAGCTGAAAAATATCACGTACCAAATTTTATCGAAATGTCTTCAAAATTGCAACCTGTACTCTGCGCAAAAGCTTTATATGGACAGCCAGCCAGCCAGACGGACGGACGGACATCGTTAATTCGACTCAGAAAGTGATTCTGTATCTAGTTTGCGTTTGAAGACTCGTTTGCAATCAACAATTGGTTTTCCTGATGATATTTCGACAATATCCCAAGTTGTATTTTTTTTAAGGAATTGCTCTATATATTTCCATGGCGTTCGACAGAATCTGCCACGCAATACTCAATGTTGTATGTTAACACACAAACGCACGACAGATCATGTTGCTTCAACTGTTTTTATGGACAGCGTAAATATTAAGGAATCACACGCTCTTGATGTTCTCGGCATGAGAATCCAGTCTGATGACCGCTGGACTAAACACATTTTACAAGTGTCAAAAGAAACAATCAAGTGCCTTGGTTTATTAAAACGATGTACATACGAAATATATTACTCCATCTGATTTCTTTACTACATATTTAGACCACCTATATTCGACCGAAAATACTCCCTTTATCCTTTCTCTAATACGACTCTCATGTATGGGTCGGTGCTTCGAAGTCTATTTTGAAGTTACTCGATCGCGTACAGGAGAGGACGAAGGTGCTTATCGGTGACAGTAGCATATCCAACAACACGTTCTTCAGTCAGGACTCATCCATTCATGGTCGACAGGACAGTGGATCGTACAACTTTCTGTCACTTTCAATATAGGAAAATTCAAATCAAATGTTCCTTAATACTATTCCCTCTATCCTTCCTCCCATAACGTATTTTCCTAGTTCCAACACAATGCATTGCATGAGCAGAGTCGTCCCCTGAGTGCTGGCCCAAACAAAAAACATTTAATTCGCATTTTGAATCAGCTTTACCTTCTATTTCATCAAACGATTTCGGAACATCACATACAAATTGTTTCACATTATGATAGAAAAATAATAAATAATTTTTAATAGTACATATAATGATTTTGTTCTCGTGAAACAGCTGATAGGTAGTGTGATCATATTTAAAAAAATACATACACACATACATATATAGAAAATAAACATTGACAAAAACGCAGGTAAAAACAATTTTTATATTTAACTATTTTGTATATTTATTTTAAATTATATAAAGTCAAAAAGAAAACAATAATAAACATTATTTATTGAAATATTAAAAACTAAAACGCAACTGGTCACCCCGTATTGGTTGTTCGTGTTCGTCGTTCGCCGGAGTACGAAATATAAATAGACTCTTTTTTCAGAGTTCGCCGCATATGACGAATTCAGCCGACGCCGTTATTGTGTGTACTTTCATATACACAAAAGTGTGTAATTTTTAGAGACGAAAATTCGCGACCAAAAATTCCTAGTATTAAGTACTACAGCATAATAATGACGAGTTTCTGACGGTTTTCTTTGTTGATTACTCCTTCTTTACTTTTTTTACGTTTACTTTTCTTCTTCTTCATTGCAATTAAAGTTTTCAGGAGGCTCTCCGTGTCTGGTATTTCTTGAATTTTGTACACTTTCTTCAATTACATTCTCTTCTTCAAATTAATTTTCTATTTCTTCTAAGTCATCATATTCACCATTTTCATTGATATTTGTGTTAGTATCACTATTTACGTTCGTAGTTACTTCATTTTGTTCTATCCTTTATATCTTCTTTACTCTAGAAAGTTTCTTACTTTCGTTCATAACAGAACTTTCGTAAAAAATAATATCTCTTGCAAGCACAATTTTACTACTTCTAGAGTCTCAAACACCGGTAACCGTTACCACTGTAACCGACCATGATGAATTTTTAAAATTTCATCTCCAATTTCTTTCGATGTATTTTCGGTATACATATGTACGAGTATGTGAATAAGCATTACAGCCAAATATCTTTATACTACATATTTACCATGTTTGGTTTTACTCCATACCAAATTTCCGATGAGGTTTTGTTCTCACAAATTTTACTTATTGGAGTTATGATAGTAACATAACTGGCACACAGTATTGCTTCTGACCATAATTATTAAGGCAATCCAGAAAAAGTAATTATTGACTTTGCTTTTTCCATTAACGTCCGATTCATAAGTTCTGCAGTACCATTATGTTCTGTTGTATATTTAATTCTTTCTGATACTAAATTCGGATGACGAATGTTCTCTACCATTATCGCATCTTGTGTTAGATATCTTGCAATCGTGCTTATTTTCTGCCATAGATTTGAACTCCTCAAAATATTTAAAAACCTCCAACTTATTCGATATACTGTAAAAAAATTTAGTTAAAAAACTTTCTATTCCAAGAATTAGGGGTTACAGGATCACAAACATTATTATGGATGAACTGCAAACAACGACCTGACTTCCATGGTGAATTTGATTTAAAAGGATTTCTCAACTGTTTTTCTAAAACTCAAGTTTAAAAAAAACTTTCATGGCTACATTTCTACTTATTATTGATTACAATAAATTCCTCTTTTTCTATATTCTTCCAATAGTCTGTTCTTAACAAAATCTATTTCCAATGTCTCGGGAGTTAATGTTTCTATTGCAAATTGCGATATTATATATTAAATAGCATATAATAAAGGGTCCGCCAAATAACTTTTTTTTTAAGTTTTTTTATATGAAAGTAAAATCCTTCCGGTTAATAATGAAAAATAATTTCATTCAAATTTCTGCCTCGGCTTGCTATGTAGTAGCCTACACGATCGGTCCAATTTTTAAGCATATTATCGATTGTGTGCAGCTGTATTTCACCAATGGCTTCACGAATATTGTCCTTTAAAGCGTCAATTGCCTCTGGCTTGTCGGCGTAACACTTATCTTTGACGACACCCCACAAATAATAGTCCAACGGTGTCAAATCGCAGCTCCGAGGTGGTCAAACGACATCAGTTCTGCGGCTGATAATGCGATCTTCAAAAACAGGGCGCAAAACATCGAGTGTAACTTTGGCTGTGTGGCGCTACGCGTCCTGTTGAAACCAAATGTTCCCAATATCCTCCTCTTCAATTTTTGTGACCAAAAATTCGTTCAAGATGGCCCGATAAATATCGCCATTAACTGTAACGTCCACTCCTTGCTCATTTTCGAAGAAAAATGGCTCAATTATGCCTCTGGACCAAAATCCGCACCAAACAGTGACTCATTTTGGGTACATCGGCTTTTCAATGTATGCGTGCGGGTTTTCTGTGCTCTAAATGCGACAATTTTGCTTGTCTACATACCCCCCAAAATCAAAATGAGCTTCATCTGAAAAGATGATTTTTTTTTTGGCAAAATCGGCATCTTCTGTAAGTCGATCGCAGGCCCACTTAGCGAAGCGAGAACGCATTGGATGGTCAGTTGGCTTCAACTCCTGAACAAATTGGACTTTGTATGGCGTCATACCAAGGTATTTATGCAAAATTTGTCTCAACGATGTGTCCGAAATGTTCAATTGTTGAGAACGACGGTGAATTGATGTTGATGGCGCTTCACGCACACTTTCTGACACAGCAGCAATATTCTCGGGTGTACGCACTGTATTTGGCTTTTCACGCTTTCGTTTATCGATGAGGATGCCAGTTTCTTTCACTTTTTTCACAAGATAACGAACATACACAACCATATTAATTGTCTGTCGAATTAGACATGATCTAAGCGCTACCATTCACAAAATAAGCACTAGTTGAAAAAAAACGTTAGATGGCGGACCCGTTATCATGCTAATTTTGCCCCTGAAGAGACCAACTGTCTCACCAAATCATCAGATTTGAGGCAATGCGCCTCCAACTTTTCAGTTTCACCACATTTTTTCGTAAGGAGCATTTTCCACAAAAATAATTGACTTGAAACACTTTTATTTTCAAAAACCTTATTAATGAAATTCGACACAGCATCTGCAGTTTTACTATCCTTCACATATTCTAAATATGCATCTGCAATACGACGTATTATGATTGACTTGACCTTTTTGTCGTTTGCACCAAGAGCCGGCAATCTTTACTGCATTTGTCTCGTTACAGTATTCTCCATATCTTCCCTAATACATTTTCGCAAACCATGTTCGACTAAAACAATTTCCAAGCGAAACTTTCAGTTGTAGAAATTTTGACCATAAAAAAATGTCACAGCAAAAATTGCTTCAGCCATGTTCTGGGTCCATAACCAATTAAATAGACAGAATTAGAAGATAATATTTTTATACAAAAGTTTATTTAAAATAATAAAGATAACGAGTAGAAAATGTATGTATAACATAATTTGAAACATAAAATTCAAAGGTAAATTATTAAACTGTTATCTACTGTTGCATTTAACAATATTGTCCTTGTGGGCTTCGATCGATTACGGCTTATTGGCATTTTTGCTGAAGAACAAAATGTTTGCAGCTAATATGCAACATTTGTTAGCAAAGATAGGCAGAGTATGCTGTCTATGTGATTGCGGAAAACACATTCACTAGACTTTCATTTTTATTTGTGGATATTTATCCACAAATCCATTAAAACTTTGTCCCCCGATGAACAGGCAATGACTAGTACATAAGACTATTTCGTTATTGTCATGCATAGTTATAAATCTGGATGCACCTAACATACTCTTAATGCTGTTTTAAGCGGTATATCGCTTAGTACATATAAATCTTTTACAGCATCCGCTGAAGTAATCTAAAAGTGTCAAATTTATTTTATTGACATCACCAATAAACCTGATAATTCAGTAATATACGAAACTTCATTATGTTTGTTCTTTCTACCAAATTGAAAATATATAAACAGTATTAAATTTAGTATATAAAAATGAATCCACAATATTATTTTAGTTGAGAAAATCCAAGATTTGTTGGACCATCCTAATATACCTAATATAGTGTTCCATGTAAGTATGAGTGTGTTGGCTGACAGTATCGCAGTTTATTCAATGTTACGTGCTATATAAAAGACTTGAAAAGAGAGCGATTTTCTGGAGGGAAATTTAAATACGCCTGCTAGCTGGATCAGGGATGAACAGTAATGTACATTTAAATTTGGTACATTTTAAACGTTTTTGAAGTTCCCCGTGAACTTATCGCTTCGGATTACTTGGTCCGTGTACCATTAATACGACGAAGCTGTCTGTCAAATGCCAACATGTTTTTTTTTGCAATTTATTTGAATCTCTAAAAAGTCAGATCTACACTTATACTAATGAATATTAACTTATATACTACGAAAAGGTACCAAAACAAAAAGTGACAGACACATAGTATCCTTAAGTAATTTAAATTCGAAAAAAAGTATTGATCAAATCATGTTAAGAACATGAGAAAGATCTACAAACTACCTACCTATATGAATCATAAAGCAAAATTACTCTTTGCATACTTACAATGTTACCGATTAGAAATCTAACATTAACAGCAGCAGTGTCTAAACATGAGCATGTACTATTGTGAATACAACCCGTGTACATGTCGATATAATCGAAATTTCCATTTAAAAATGTATTAACAACATGAGGTATTAAAATGCTCCTAACGAGAGGCAAATGAAAGTTAAGAAACATTATTTTTAACTAATATGTATGTACTTATATTTTAATTGTAAGTAAGTGACCTACAGTTGTGTCCTTCTAAACTAAACTAGTGATGCAATTGAAAGGTTTATTCGAATCTTATATACCTGCTTTTTGTATAAAAACATTTATTAGGATCAGCCGATTTTATATTAAACACTTTCTAGAAAATATCAGTGGTAAGTGACAGATCGCGTATTTAAATGATACAAAATGTGTAAAGTGATAAGTCCGAATATAGTTTTCCATATATTTAGATTCAAAACTTTTTACCGGTTTAACCAATTTTGTCAATTTTTGGACACATAAGTAACGATTTGTGTTAGTTTTCTAGCTCTATCGTGTTTTAATGACACCCTTAACATTTTTCATACGCTAACCGTCGAAGATAACAAAAGACAATTTGGTTTTGTTCTTTTGCGTTTTATTATTAATTCAATTTCTAATGATTTCAAACACCTACAACTATAATGCCATTCATAATAAGAGTTGTAGGTAATCTTCGTACATATTTGAGCAAAATATTCGTGACTGCTCCATTAAATACTTTCAGATAATGACTGTCAACAATAAATTGAGCAGCTGAATGTAGCACGTTAGAAAACGTCTTTTTTTTGTAAATTTAAAATATTTGAACTTTATTATTTTTATTTTTATCTGAAATTGTCACATAATTAACTACACCCAATCGTTTTTATCTAACCCTGCCTTTACACATGCAAGTACTTGCATGCGAGTGCTGTGTACGTATTATATACGAAAACTTATTCGAAAAACTCGACTAGCTCTGCAAGTGAAAAAATGTGAGTGTATTGAGTTTTTCAAACTTGCACTTGCATGTGTAAATGCCGGGTAACTCGTTAAATAACTGAGAAAATAACGATTCAAACAATGTTAACAGATATATTTCTTATTCTTCAGATATACAGCCAAGGAAGAAATTATATGATACAAATTCCTTTTAAAGGGTGATTTTTTAGCTATTATCATTTTGGCAACACTGGTTTAAACAGCTGACGCACGTTTCGTGTTTTGTTTCACTGTCAAACATCTTCAGTTTGGTTTATAATTTAACCATGAACACAGAGTATAACAGAGGCGACAATTTTGGCGTTTTAAAATCGCTACAATCAGCTAATAAGGCAGTTCTATTAAAAAGAGAAAGAAAATATTTTCTGGTAGTAAATTTGTAATGTGAAAAAGCAAAGCACTATATACAACAACAATTTTGTGGACAAAACAAAATAAACAAAACAATTTGAATTAAAAATATTTGAATTGAAATTTTGTTTATATGTTTGTGATTTTAAGAACTTACTAAATTGTATTTTAATAATTGTTATACTTTGTGGTATGCATTGTGGAATTTGTGCATTTGTTAGATGATAAAAATGCATTTTTATGATTGTATCAAACAATACAAAAATACTCTGTGTCAAAAATGAATTTTATTGCGTCAGAAAAATAGTAACATAAAGAAAACAAAAAGGCAGTTCTCAAAGAAAGAGACAAGTATAAAACTACATTTTCTTTCCCCTTCTGTCACCTCTGTTATACTCTGTGCCATAAATCGTCTTACAAACGAACAACGGTTGCAAATTATTGAATTTTATTATCACAATGCGTGCTCTGTTAAGAAAGTTCATCGCGCGATAAATTACCGATAAAATGTGTTCAGCGACGAAGCTCATTTTTGTCTCAATCGGTACGTAAATAAGCAGAATTGTCGATTTTGGAGTGAATATCAGCCAGAAGCATTGCAAGAGCTACCAATGCATCCAAAAAGGTCACAGTTTGGTGCGGTTTATGGGCTGGTGGCATCATTGGACCGTACATCTTCAAAGATGATGCGAATCTTAATGTAACTGTGAATGGTGAGTGCTGCCATGGTTTCAACAAGACAGTGACACATGCCACACACCACGCGCAACAATGGACTTATTGAGAGGCGAGTTCGGTGAACATTTTATTTCACGTTCGGGACCGGTCAATTTTCCGCCTAGATCATGCGATTTAACGCCTTTAGACTATATTTTGTGGGGCTATGTTAAAGCTCATGTCTATACAGACAAGCCCGCTTCAATTGACGCATTGGAAGACAACATTAAAGCATTTATTCGTGAGATACCGTCCAAAATGTTTTAAAGAGTATGCCAAAATTGGACTAAGCGGATGGACTATTTGAGGCGCAGTCAAGGTCAACATTTGCATGAAATAATCTTCAAACATTAAATTATATGGACCGTACTATCGATTCAAATAAAGATTTCATTAATTTTTGTTTTTGAAAAACTTTCCTATAGCTTTTAAAAAATCACACTTTACTTATTATAAAAACTCTAATTTATTATAACTCTGCAACAATTCTCTTCCCAACAACAATAACTTCTCTGTTTTTATATCGTTGTTTTCATATGAAATAATTATCTAACAATTAATTATCTAACAATTTACAACTAAAACAAATTTTTTGATGCAAACAATATTATCTGGTGTAAATGCAAAACGATATTATTATAAGCAAATAAAATTATGTTTTTTTGTGTGAAAATTATTGAATTTTAGGCAAAAATGACACGTGAAAACCAACGTACGCAAATTGAGTTGTTGAGGAAAAATGGGCACTCAATAAGGTCCATAGCAAACCGTGTCAAGAGATCTAAAACGACCGTACAAAATTACTTGGCGGATCCAAAATCATACGGCACCAAAAAAGATCTGGTAGAAAACCAGCAGTTATTGAACGCGATAGACGATCAATCAAGCGCCTAGCTATCACAAATTATTTCAGACAAAATGTGGTCAAAAGACGGGTTAACCAAATTCTAAATGAATTTCTAGATGTGAAAAACAAAAAAATTGACGATTGACTACTAGACACAAGACAGCCAGATTATCGTTTGCTGAAAAGTATAAATTTTGGGAAGAGGAGTGGCGTAATATTTTATTCAGCGATGAAAAAAAAATCAACCTTTATGGACCTGATGGATTCCAATATTATTGAAGGGAAAAAGGCGGCGATACACAAACCAGAATAGCACGCAATTTCCAAGGACGACCTTTGATCACTTGGGTTGCTTTTGGGTATAGAGCACGTTCTCCAATTTATTTAATTTTTTATAAAATGAATGCGAAGAACTATGTAGAATTACTGGACAGTATTTTTATTGAATTTGCTGAGGAAAATTATGGAAATAATTTTACTTTTCAGCAGAACAACGCCCTTATACATAAAGCCAAAAGAACTAAACATTTTTTGAAGAAAAGGATATAAGTAGCTGTTTTGAACTGGCCACCTCTTAGTCCTGATCTAACTCCAGTTGAAAAACTCTGGGGAATTTTAAGTGCCGAAATAAATAAAAATGGAATGACTTATAACTCCTCAAAGACCTCAAAGAAGCTTTAGTAAAAAAATGGAAAGAAATTCCTCAAGATGTGTTACAAAAATTAATGAACTCTATGCCACTTCGGTTAAATGAAGTAATTTAAAATCGAGGAGGACATTCGCATTATTAAAATTTATATTTAATTAGTTTTAGGTTTCGAATTTTTTCTTATTTTGTACCATATAATTATTTCCTATAAGAATTTAAATTAACAGTAAAAAGTATTTAATAAAAATAAACAAACCCTGAAAATCTTTTAATTTAATTTTTTGTTTCTCTCTATTAAATATAAAAAATATATAAACTTTTACATTAGCTTTAAAACCCAAGAGATTTTTAGAAAAAAAACACATGTACCATATAATTTCTTTCTTGGCTATATTAAAGTTCTTTTAATTGTTAGTCTTTTCATATGAATTGTTGTAAATTTTGTTCATAATTTACGTCAGACCACAAAATAACCGTTATCCTTAAATTAACGTTACCGTAATAATAGCAAATACCGCTACCTATCTAGTATCTAATCCAAACCGTTGCCTTTTAAATCCTGTAGCCAACCATGCACCGGCCATTATAGTAATTAATATAATAATAATAATGAACATACGTGGATAAAGCGACTATGTATAAATTCCATAAAGAATATAAATATATAAATAATATTTAGATATTTGTTACATACGGTACGATAGACTCATATACGACAGAGTATACTAATATACACTCATTCACTACTAGTGGTGGTGGAGAGTAACAAAGTTTTTAAAATCATCAGTAGCATCAAGAAACTGACTACATGTGTCGTTGCTCCTCAGGACATGGACTGTGAACAAAATACATATCAACACAAGACACACACACAGCCGTTCATATCGTAAAACTCGATGGATTTCTGCTGTTACTGCAATATTTAATGGTGTTGACGAACACATTCATATTTATGTTTTCGTGTTCATGTTTCTTTTTTTATGATTTTTTTTTTACCACGACTCCCATTTGAAGAGGCCCTTGCATTTGCAGCATGTTGAGTAAACAACCAGCCAAGTTTAAGAAGAAAAAAAAAAAAAATAAACTGCAGTCTGATAAAATGAAATGAATGGAAAGGGTATGTCGCGACGACGGTTCGGTACAGTTAAAAACTCAACGCAACTAAAACTGAAATGAATAAATAGACAATTTTTAGCAAGGGGTCCGTTTTTGCAGACAAATTTTATGATAAAAATTTAAACAGAAGCACTTTGTTCATACCTATGCAATGATCTCACATATACACGCACATCTACAGTATATGTATGCAATTGCACCTATACATGTGTGTGTGTGTGTGTGTGTTAATGTATAAATTGAACATCCATTGTGGCTTTTATATGGATGAAGTTTGTTATTTTTTTTTAGTTTCTTTTATTTATGGTTTTACATTAAGCTTAACCACATCAGTCACACTTTATTGATCAGTCAAGAATTCACTGATAGTTCATGATCATTTCATTTTAATGACATTTTAAATGTCTAAGAATACGAAACACAAGAAAACAAAATGTAAACACAAAAACCAGAACAAAACTCTTGATTAATTCATGAACTATGATCATTTAATGTAAAATATTAAAATGTTTACCAGTCTGACACTAATAAATTTTGCCCAAGAATTCTTGTATACGTATAGATAGATTTTCATATCTTAAATGTATTAAATTCACATTTAAATCGTTTTCATCTACGTACATACAGACATACATATGTGACCTAAAATGATACTTTAAGACCTTCTTGGTAATCACGGAATTAATTAATGCAATTGTACCTAAATATACTCGTATAACAAAGAAACTTTTAAGGAATGCGCAAGACACAAAAAATCCCCGCAAGACACAAAATATCCGCACAACAGTTACGCTACATCTCCAAACCTACTGTAAGTATGTCGTTAAAATCGTACGACTATGATTAGGATATCGCTCGAAATAGCTGAATGAGCTATGAATATTGAACATTTCATATAACCATCAAAACACATTGGTAATGAATGACATTACCGAGCATTACTTATCGGAATCTATACATACCGACATTATATGCACCATTAATATTATCTTTTAGCTTTTCGTAATTAAGAAGTCGATTTTTCAGGGGCCAAATTACCGCATTCGAAATCGAGTAAAATTGATCGTAATTTACTTATTTGAGATTATGGCATTTGATATCGAGCAAGAAATTTAGTACATTTTATCATAATTTCGATATCGAAATCATTTTTCGATACGATAGCTCATTCGATCACGAATGGGGTAATTCGGTCCCAGGTATTATGTGACAAATAACCAACTTAAAAAAATAAACATTATAAAATATGAGAATTAGATTTGCAAACCCTTTTCTTTGCAACTAATTGTAGCTGATGATCCTGATAAAGAGTGACGTCATCCAGGCTACGGAATTCCTTTATTAAGGAAAATACGAGTATGCATATTAAATTAATAAAGTCAGTTTATCATGTAAATTAGTTCCTGCATTCAATTTGAATCTATCAAATGTTATTATGAATTTCTGATTTTTTTTTTACTTAAATTAAGAGCCATTGTTTTGGATGTATTTTAATTCAGTGTGCGATAATAGTAAATTGTTGTGTTTTTTTTAAACAAAAACCACCAATTCTTGGCCAAAATCACTCCTTTAATTAATATCTTCGAACATGAAAAATGACTTGCGACTAAATTATAATTAAATTTCCCCAATAAACTTAAAATCATTAACAATATTTAACACAAGACGAACTGGTATAATTGAAATGATGACAAACATGTCATCAAATCTAATTATATAATTAATGTCACAAAATCAACAACATGTTTAAATGTGTCTCTCACACAAAAACAATGGTAAAAGGATAAAAAGACATAAATTTCGAGCAGTGCCAATGGCAAACAAACAATTGCCAGCAGAAACTCCCTAAAACACATAAATTCAACATGACAATCATACCGAACGCATAACTACTAAATAAGTGAAAATTGCCAACAACAATCAAATCAATTTGAAAACTATAATCATTTTTATCTTTACCAGCATCATCAGGTGATGTTCACCGTCATCATCATCATCATCATTGTCATTGTCATCAATATCATCGTCATCATGTTGAAATGTCTGTCAGACTCAGAGTCTGACACTCTACGCCCAAGAATAAAAAAAGAAAGAAAACAAGTAAAGGAAACCAATAATACTGCAACTGAACGATATAGTTTTTAAGAAGCAACTGCAAGTCTGATTAGGTTTCATGACACAAAACGTCTTGTCATCATTCAAATGTTGAGTGAGGACTTCTCCCGTTCACTCGCTTGATCTTTTTTTTTTTTATTTTTTTTTTTAATTTTTTTACTGCAGTTTTATACGTTTGTCATGCGTGTGACATTATATTGGAACGCAAAATATGTCAGAATTGTCCAAATACCATGTTTATAAAATGTTTAAATGGCAAATTTGTGTTCATAATTGATTTCAGTACAAGTACTCGTATGCTGTTGTCGTTTGATTCTTAAGTTTTTAGCACAAAAAAAAAAAAAAAATCTTGTTGCAGAGTGTTTGCTGTCTCCGGTTATTATTGTATCCTTTGTGTGCTCGCCTTCGATTTGTTGTCGTTTCAATTAAAGAAGCTGCAAATATTTTTGCGGCATGTAGAAGCAATCCACAAAAACAAAAAAAAAAGAAGTTAAACTCGTAATCGACAGCAGAATCTTCTGAAAACAACTTGACCATCAATACGGCAGAATACAACATTGTCAGCAGCATCTTCATTTGATCAAGATCAGTAAAGCAATAAAATTTGTGTTTGTTCGCTCACCCAAAATAAAAATATAAAAAAACCTAAAATAACTTCTGTTTCTTAAATAGTGTCCAAACAAATTTGGTTACTTGGAAAATAAATATACCTTAACAACCAATAACTTCTGGTTCGTTAAAAGGTTTATCATAAAATGTATTACCTTTTTGATTGATAACATTATTTTCAGAAGTGGACCTTATTTGGGACCTATGATTAATTATGGACAGATTAGAAAATTACAAAATGTCTATCGTTGATGTGAATATGATTTTGAAATCAATATGTTAAAGAGATTTATGAACGTTAGAGTGTGTTCCGAATAGAACCCTTGTTTGAAATCAATTTTAAATTATATATCGATCTCCTCAAAAACTGGAAGCATATTGGTGTAAATTTAATTTTGTTACTAACATATTTAATAGATATATTCGTATACAAAACATATGTATGTATGTATATGCGGTGCATTTTATATGGATGACTATATATTAAGGGTTCCAGATTAACTATTTGACCAGTTTTAACCCGATTCAATAATGGTCATTCCTAGGCCAAATTTTCATCCAATTATCTTTAATGTAGCGACCTACATTTTGATAACAAGTCTGTCCTTGTTAAGTTACCACCATAAAACAAAATTAATTCTGAGTTGATTGGTGATACTTTTTATAGATGTGGGACTTATAAATTTGAGTATTATAAACAACACCATAAACGTAAACGTAGACAATCGGAAAGGGTCAAAAAAGCTTGGATAAAATATACCATTTCTGAAGAGCTGCCATAGAGTAACATGGGGGGAATACCTGTCATGTAAACGGTTAAAAATTATTTGTGTTTCTTTCAAATCTGAGTTTAATATATTCTGAATGTTCATCTAACTACATAAAACATGCTTGCATTGGCCATTACTCAAAGGGTTCTCTGCACATATATCTTATATCGACTTAGTTTAAGTGTTTTAAAAACTACATATATATATGGGTCTTTACCAACCCCGGACGTTGTCAATAACTTTATTTTATTTTAGTTCCTTAATATCGGATACAATTTTACCGAAATTATAAATAGAACCGCTCTCAACCTGCGCAAAACGAACCAAATGATCAGCTGAGTCCTCTTATGGTAAGTACTGCACAAATAACTATATGTAACCCGGCCTATGAAAAGTTGGCATATGACTCAAAAAAATTGTTCCACTTTTTTTTTTGGTTTCGATGGTTTTTGAGACGCTCTTTCACGTGATAAAAACTAGAAAGCCCTAACTTGCTTAGAAGTGTACTAAATATGTAGAGAAAGAAGAGCACAAATGAAAGAAAAACAGAATTTTATTGAAAATCCAGAATCAAGATAATAAATGGAATTTTAAAATTTAGAAACAGGATAAAACGCTGCAAAAAGGATTTTGCCAAGAAAAAAAAAGCTATTTTGCACAAAAAATATTTATTTAGCAGTATTAAGTAGTTTTATTCGTCGCTATCCTTGTTGAAATCTTTGAAGTTGCTCGTTTTTTCGAATCTCCTTCTGGAGATGAGGCCTAACGTTTTCTTGATTTTTTTATTGCAGTTGAAGTCGCAGGTTTCTTCAGTTCTTTCAAAAAACATCACTCTTTATATACACACACGAACTTATCTCATTTATGCTCTTTTGCCTTTTTTGGTTGCCTTTTGGGCATGACTGTTCATAATGCAACAGAAAAACTACTAAGAAACTGACGAAATGCATTGTTTATCTTTAAGAGCTGTGTCTCGCAATTTCTTTTTCGAGTCATAAGCCACCTTTTCATAGGCCGGGTCACATATGTATATATACGAGTATAGGTAGATTGTTGAATTCAATGATTATTATTATGTTTAACTTTTTGCCAAATTGTATCGAATAAAATGACAAAATACATAATTTCAAATGTCGGGACTAAACTCTGTTGATGCAGACTTTAGGGTGTTGTTGGATAAACAGACACAATACATATACATGTACATACATACATACATATGTAGTCATATATATATATATATATGTAACTATATATATATAGTATATTATCGATACCTGTCCTGTTCTTTTCGCTGTCTTTCTTTTGTGCACAATACTCGTATTATTTCGGATTGTTTTCATATTTAAGATACCAACCAGTATGTTACGATTGCAGCTGACAAAGTTTGTTGGCAATAAAACGGCACGGTCTTTGAATCTTCTTGCCTCCATGATGATGGTCCTCACAAGGATGATGATGATGATATTTGATGGGGATTTTGATGTTTGATGTCGTGTATACATAATCAGTTAATAACTCAACATTCACAATTTTGTGTTTTTATTTCTGTTGTTGCTGTGTTATTGTTGCTGTAACTATAAGTTGTCATTTATTGTATAATGATGTTATGATGTTTTATGACAGATATATTATGTTAACAAATTCTTCGCATGTCCAAGTGACAATATTAATTTGGAAAACGTTAAAATCTTATTTATAATCATGTTCACAACCGCTCATTCTTTTCAACTCTTGTATGTATGTACATACATATTTGCTATGGCAGTCAGAATCTATGACGATAAATAACAAACAAACAAACCAAAAATGATTGAGAAACATTTTTGTATAATTACTCTAATTTAGTAATAATAACAATAATTTTTATCATGGCATTTAGAATTTCAAATATGACAGAAAAGCAACAACAAAAACTTAATTTCCAAACAAAATTTAGCGAAATTCTATTAAAAACCAACAGAAAAATATTCTTTCTTATAAATATTTATTAGTTGAATGAATCATTGAGTGTGCTTGAGTAAATGTATGATTCTGAAGTTGATTTCATATTTTGGCGCCAATTATTGTTGCAATTTATAATTATTGCAAAAGTCGAAAGAAAAAAAAAACATCAAATGCCGACCAAAATTATATGGTTGTTTGCTTGTTCGGACCAATGTCTTTTTTCCTTCAAATTTTGGCAATGTTTGTTTGTGTAAATGCATCCCAGTGGAAAAATATGCTATAAAAAGGCCTTCCATAAGGCCTTATTTTGCAAATACAAGGACTTTCAGCCGCTTTGCGAAATCGTTACAAATTTACACGACGTGTTATGCGCAGTCATGGCCTTGCCAACTCGCTACTGGTTTATGGAATTTTATGAGGAATTTTATGAAGATCGGTCCATAATTGATCATAGCTTCCATATAAGAACCAATTCGAAAAAACAAGTAAACCCACCAAAAGGTCTAATAAATATCGATATCGAACCAACATTTTATACCGATCAGTAATTTTAATCTAGAAATTTTACTTATATCGGTCATATGGCAAAAATGTTACTGGATTTTGTAGTTGTCGGTCCATTTTTTGGCAAAAGCTCCTAAATAAAGTAAACTTCCATATAGCATTATAACAACCATTAAACTTTTGTAAAACACGTTGAGATAAAATGAGCCTCAAATACATAGAAATCACCTTAATGGATACTGGATTTTAACGATATCAGTCCATAATTGGTGCACTTCCACAATAACACCTATAAACAATTGTAAATAGAATTATTGAGATGATGTAAGCCTCAACTTATAACCTAATCCCTTTTTCATAATCTTTTCCTTAATCTGATGAATATGGAAACATGTTGAATCTCTTTTTAGTTTCATAAATTGTTACATTACACTCAAGATTATTATGAAAATCATACAAACTCTGTAAATTACAGTAACAATCGGCAACTATGTACATCAATTATAAATGGTTAAAATTAGATAAAATTTAAAAACATTTGCAATAAATTATATTGTGCATAAGCATGTCTATCAAACAGTATATAAAAATACTAATAAAATTTGCGCTAAAACTGAATACTGAACCTATTCAGGTCCTAACAACAGCGTAGTTTTTATACCCTACACCATGTAAAGCTTGTACGCGGTACAATTTTATTGTGATCGGTCCATAATTACTCGTAGCTACCATATAAGGCCCACTTCCGAAAATCACTTTAAAGAGCATAACTCTCTCAAAAATGTTGGTATCCAAATAATATTTAACACAAATATATTTCATATATATACAAATAATACGGTACAATTTTATTGTGATGGGTCCATTTTTACTTGTAGCTCTCATAATTCACTTTAAGCTTCATAAATCTTTTAAAAGTATTTATATCGAGATAAAGTTTAACACATATAATATTTATATTCACAGACATCATGGAACTAAATTTTTAGATGATCGGTCCCCAGTATATATATCTCCCATATAAGGCCCATTTCTGAAAAACTGTTTTATACATATACTGGGTGTAGGGTATTATATGGTCGGGCTTGACCGACTATACTTTCTTACTTGTTTTGTATATAAAGTATGTTCTTGTAATTGCCAAACTCATGATTGATATTTAATCAGGCATGTGATGGAAATCGATATCGAAAACGAATGAGTTTTAGAAGTCAATTTTTTTCGTAATATTTCTGTATTGAAAAACTTTTATCACTTAAAATATTCACATGCGTGAATAATTTGACTGCGAATGAAACCGTTTCTAGAACACTTTCAGAGATGAGGCATAGTAGGTTGAGTATCGAATCTCTTAGAATGTGTAAATAGGTATTCTACATATAAGGCCTACAAATGGAAGCACTAGCATTTTTCCCGCTGGGATGTTGTGTTATTGTGTGAATGTATGTGTTCATTTAGTGATAGTGTACCTGACATTTTCGTGCGTTTGACATTATTGTGTTAATTTGCTGCTTAATGCACGCAACAATTATAAAATAATGTGGCGGCAAAAGTTTTGAAGTGAAGCACTCAAATGTCAACATCAAAATCAACAAATACCTGGCTGGTTTGTATTTCTTTTGCCAGTTGAAATGTACAAGTTTTTTCTCTTTTTGTATTTTGGTAACTGTCTGCCGAGCTGTCATTGTGTCTAATTGACACAATCACATTTTTGTCTGTATGTTTTAAATTTCAGTGATTCCTGTTGTTTTATTTCATCTTGTTTAATCTTATGAATACAGTTTTTAAAAGAGTTGGTTTATCATTTATATATGTTGGGCAGCATTTTCAATGATGTTCCCTTAAAAAGTTATTTAACAAATTAATAAATGATCTAAGCAAGTCAAAATGTTTCTAAATTTCTTTAACAAATTTTTTCTTCAATTTTTAGTTGGTTAATTAGTTTCAGAAGGGTAGTGTACGAAATACATTTTCACTCAATTATTAACCCCCTTATTCAAAACGATTATTAAATTTAACAAATGTTTATTAAGCAAATTTTAATATGGAAATCTGTCTTAATAAATGTTTGTTAAATTTAATTATCGTTTTTGAATAAGGGGGTAACTCATTACAGAATAATTATTTTAACATTTAATATTAACGAAACATTTTTTTTTTATTTATTTCAATATTCATACTACTCGTCTATTCGAACTTTGAACAAGTTTGTCATATATTTAAAATATAAACTATACGAATATTAGTAACGAAACAAACTTTATGATATATTTAAAACACTGTAGCTCCAATAGAGGAGTTGCTCTACAAATTGAAGAAAATCAATTTCAACACATGATCTGATATATTGACGTACTCGTATGAGTAATATTAACCAATCAGAAAAACTATACTCAAGAATAATTTGGTAACGTAAGTATTCATCAGATATTATATAAATTAAAACACGGATACAAATATAGATTTTTATATACACACAGCTTCAAAAGTGTGTAAGCACCAGTGATTTTTTTAAGATTATGAAAAGCATTATAGTTCAACTTAAATTTTTTTTCATAATCGAATCTATTATTCAACCGAATATCCAATAAAACGAAACTTTTAAATTTAAATCGATCAAATCAAATAATTTGTTGTGTTTACTAACTTTTGAGGCTCATAGTACATGTGCAATAAATTTTAGTTATAACAAAATTTCAAAAATAACAATTATAAATATGTATGTATATTAATTTGAATCAGGAATGAAAAAGTTTTATTATTAAAATATTTTACATTGAAAGTAATCTCAAGTAATTGTAATTATGAGGTTTAGGGAAAGAGAATAAAAAGAAAAAAAATAATTAATAATTATAATTTCTTTCTATGTATGAGGGAATGAGATTACTAAAGCTCTACTAGAGAGGTTTATTGATGTTAACTCCTTGAGTGGTTCATTGTAAATGAAGTTATAAAATTTATACAGCAACGGTTAAGAATAAACCGAAACACGGATAAATTTGAGTACATTTTCTTGTCATTATTATACATTAATACATTTACAATTTAAATAGTAGATATGGAAAAGCTAATAGGAATTAATTTATAATTAAAAATTGGAAAAACTTTTATTAATAAATTAATATAAATAATGATGACATTGAAGTTATTGGCCAAACCATTTTTGGACATTATATAATATTTAATAGCATCGTAATACTTCCGGAAATCATTTGATACTTTTAAACCATTTTTAGTATTTTCTATAGATGCATCGTATGCATAACCGATTGCACATATTCTTATAATAGAATCAAAATTAATTTAGAACGAGACCCCTGAAGAAGTTAGAATAAAACTAACGAAACGTGGGTAAATAAAATAAAAAATAAAAATCGAACAAGTTTTTTTTATTTACGTTTGGAAACAAACATTTGACCAAATTAGCCTGAAGGAAACTCCTTAAAAATTATAATAATTATAAATATTGGTCACAAAAACAAATTAATTAAACAAAATTAATAAAGTTTGTTCCGTGGGACATAGGATCTTAATTGGCAGTTTGGGACATAAATGCGAACAGAAACTACCATTAATTACGTTCTGTAAAAGATTATTCTTATACTTTTTTAAGGTTGAAAGATTTATGAGTGCCAGTCGATTTTTTAAGGTCCAAGGTTTTTAAAGCTAAATACGAGTATGTAATTGTTTTTGGACGGTTTAAATATTTCTTATATCATTAGAGCTTAGTGAGTAAACTTTTTATTGTAGAAAGATTTAAATGTTAGAATAAGTAAAAATGCATTATTAGCTTAAGAAACTTTTACAATTATTTCGTTTTTACTCATTTTTTACTGTGTCATGAAAAATTTCAAAATTGTCAATTAAATTGTGTGAATTTACGTCTTAAAATATGAAATAGATCAAAACTTGTTTTAATTATATATATACAGTGTATTTTCATTTCATTTTAATCCTAAACTATAATATTGAATTTTATTATCATCTGGACTAGTGATATGAAAAGATTGCTTCATTAACTTTTCAAATTTTAAAATAAAGACTTGGCAAAAAAATATAAATTGATGAAAAATGGAATATTATAGAGCAATACACGAAAATCGAGCAATGACTATTTTTGCTTATTATAAAATTTTGTATAGAGGACAATAGATATTTTCAAAATAATGAGAATTTATATACCTACTCGTATACAACAAAACTTTTAATGGGATCTCCTGCTTCTCCAATTGTGGCGGATATTGTAATGCAGCAGTTATTAGATACATATACATACATATGTATGTATGTATGTATAGAATAAGTTAAAAACCAATAATAATGACCAAATATGGCTATTAGTAACACGCTGAAGACATTTAATGATTTTAATCAATATATTAAATTTACAATAGAGAAAATATATGATTTGAAACTCTCATATTTGTATACCTTTTTGATAAGAAGGTGATTGTTTCCCTTAATAATGGATTGGTATTAGAAACCAACGGCTTCCAAACGAATAATTAATTATTATTCTAAACATAGTAGATGAATTACTATAAATACGGCTTAGAATTTAATAGATAGAGTATTACAGATATAGAGACAATATTACTTTGCAAAAAAACTGCAATACGAGTACCTTCTCATTAAATCACTATCCAAACTTTGAAAAGGAATCGTTGATATTAAACACTGAAATGTTACAAATAATTACAGTAATACCCCGACTTGCGTCGTTAATTGGGACCGACCAAACGGGACGCAATGCGAAACAACGCACTAATATTTCTTGTGAACTGACACCAAAAATTTTAAAACGAGGTAAGCAGATGTCTTGTGTTTGACCAAAACAAGTAAAAAGGGAAATCTTCTTTCTATGCACAAAATGTAATAGAAAACGACGCAAAACGAAACATTAACGACGCAATTCGAAGCCAAAATTATGTATTTTTTTCGACGCAAAACGAAACATCAACGACGCATTTCGAAGCCACGCAACTTTTTTTTTGATGACGCAAATCGAATCAACGCAAATCGGGGTATTAGTGTAATGTAAATAACAGCCCAGAGAATTAACTATAAAGCAGATACTGAAAATGTAGCACAAATTTACAGACATTTAGCACATAAAAGTAGTGCTTGTTCGCTTTTTATAAATAATTTTAATAATTTGTTATGTTAAAAATGTTCATATACATTTTCATATGACAAATAATTTGAAATTTATAAAAAGAAACAAACATTTCTTGATGATGTTACACAACGAAGTAGCGAAATATCGAGAATAATAATATAAAGAATATGTAAGTATATTAAAGACCTCAGGCTTGAACAATTATTAAGATTTTGAAAGAAACTTTAGTGATAATAGAAACTTTAAAACAAATAAAAGAATTAAAACGATAAAAATAAAGAAAATATTTTTAAGAGTGACTTATGAAATTTTAGCCAACTTTGGAAAAACAATTAAGTTATGGTCTGCCTACCGATCTCTTTAATTTAGCATATGTATGTATGATTGTATTACATATTTAATTAATACATTATTTAAAAACTCTGTTAACTCTTTGATAAATTGTATCACTCATACTAACACTTATGTACATCTGCAACTCATGGAGTGAGACATGTACGAACATGTTTTATTGCTGTTGTGAAGTACTCGTAGTGGTATGTTTGAATGTTAACATTTATTAACTATATTTAATAATTAGCAGTATTTGTGGCATAGTTTGTTTAAGTTTGTTGCATGCAACTAAATAATTGCTACATGGGAGAATTTCATCAATTAAACTTACTAAACGTGAATGCTACGAGGCATGTGCAACAAACAACTCAATAAAAAAAAGACAACAAATACAAATTCTACAACATTAACATTAACATGAACATGAACATGAACATTAAACAGCAGTCAACGTCAACAACAACTGAAACTGCAATAAAACTTTCAAAGTTATGCACTTATTAATAAATTTATTTTTACTATATTTAGTCATATAACTTTATTAGCCACAAATATTTCTTGGAATGATGATCGGTAATTAAATGTTTATGTTTATTTGTTGGATTGTTGTTTTATCTTCCACAACGTCTGGCCTTTCCTTTGATGTTCACCTTAACAGACAAACAAACAAAAACTAACTCGATGCAAAAGTTATTGTGGGAATTATTTTCTCTTGTATTACAAGCAGATGGATGAATGACCAATCGATGAAAACAAAAACTGAAAAAAAAAATAATTAAATAAGTTTTATATTATCATAATTATAAATTAATTAATTTTGTGTTTATATAAATATGTATAAGTTGGCAACACTTTTTAAACTGGCGGCCATTTTGTCAGCTGTCAAGTAATTTATGTTTAGTTTGGTTTAGCATTTCAACATGAATAGACAGACTGACGCCTGAACAACGCTTCCAAATTGTGCAAATTTATTATGAAAATCGTGGTTCTGTGGTTTTTTAGAAGTACATATAGAACCTTAAAATTAAATAAAACAAAGATGATTTGTTTTTTTAATTGACATAAAATTTACTTTTTTCGAAAGATAATCTTCTGGTATTATAATTTAAATATGACTTCTGGCATATTACTGGCAATTTTCGACGGCATTTTCCAACATTTGTGGCCGTATATCGGGCTTATCGGCGCAGACTAACGGACTCAAACATAAATCATTTGACAGCTGACAAAATGGCTGCCGGTTGAAAAAGTGTTGCCAACTTAAAGTTTTATACATGTAAAAAAAAACACCCTTTATATGTATAAAACTTACAAACGTTCTTATCTAAAAGTTATTTATCTAATTGTTGTGTTTATCTAATATGAGTATGTTGTGTATGTTTGTGCAATTAAAACATTTTTATTTTGGAACTAAACGGAGCTGCACTAAAATTGTTGTTACTTGTTTCTTAAAAAAGCATAAATTATAATAAATAAGTGTAAAGAAATAGCATAAATAACCAGTGCGATGCGTTGGAAATTATTATTCCCTTACCATCTTATTTAAATTATACACGATTATTTGATCTTTAATCACATGCAGCAGTTAATGAATTTGTACGTGTCCATCGATATGTGTTTTACACACTTGTTCGAGCACCTTGCATGCAGTTTAGTTTGTTAACTTAAAAATTAAAGGTTGAAATATTAACCAAGCACCAGCAATCATCACTTGCTAGTTCCAATAAAATCAATGAACAAAACAAAACCCCATGGGAAGTTTTGCTTGTTTTTTTTTTTATTATTATTTTAAAACTCAATTTAGGTGATAATTTACATAAAATAAATTCTTAAAGCAAACAAAAGTTGAACTAAAGAAAAATTTCCATATTAAATTAACTCAATCTCTTGCTCTCCTATTTGGCCAATTTACACACAGCACACAGAAGCAGGAAGTTTAAATAGATGTGTGTTAAAATGTAGCACAGTTTTTACTATCGCTGATGGAAGCAATTCTAATTTGACGATTTTAGAACATTCTTGTAATTACTTGTAAATATTTATGTATTAATATTTAATTAAGATAAGTAAAATAGAAAACATAATAACAGTATAAATCAAATTTTTAGATTAATTGTTATTAATGACGAAGCGGATATACGATAGTGATATTGGGCCATAACCATAGTCACAAAAAAGTGAACTTTAATAGTTAGAAAGTTTACTTTTGTAAAAAGTACATTTTACTTTAACTATAGACACCTTAATTTAATTTAAAACCAGCTGTTTATGCAAAGAACAAAAACTGGATGTGTACAAAAATATAAAAAAGTAAAAAAACGCACAAGAGTTTTTATATTTTTAATAAAAGAGACCTCAAGCCGAATTAATAAAATAAAAAGATTTTTGAAATAAAAGATTTCTAGTAAAAAAAAAACTTATACAACCTTATACACTCCCGCAAATATTCTCTTTCTGCAGTAGCCCAATTCGCCTCTCTATCTCTTTGTTGTTTTTGTTCCTGTAAAGAGTTATCAAAAAAATCAAGGCCAAAATAGCCTTATTATGATATTGATCTTACCCTTTCCATTTTTCTACCGCAAACACTTTTCTTAAATTTTTCCGCTTAATTTTATTATTTTGCCGATTTTTGTTTTTTTTTTCAATTTTCAATAACAGCTGTTTAAAGCTGCCACTTGATTATTTTTCTTTACAGTTTGTATGAAATAATTTTTTACATATGAGGTGGCACCCAGTTAAAGTCGGTTTAACTTAAAACAACCTTAAATTTTGACTATAGTTACAAAATAATTAAAAGTAGGTTTTAAGTTTAAAGTTGTTTTTAAAAAGAACCGACTTTAGTGTTTGTCTATGGTTATGGCCCATTAAGTTCTCCAAAATATTTAATATGTAATAAGAGGATCAATAGTAATGCTAGACCCTTTATTTCGATCATTTAAAATTAAGGCTTGGCGTCTTAATACTCATACATACTCGTACATATTAATGCATTTTCAATGGTATTTGGTCATATGAAATAAAATTATTTAGACTGTTTGATGAATTTCGAGTCATCTCATTCATTATTGAATGTATCTGAAATGTTTATATTTTACCTGTTAATTTTCAGGGTCGTCCCCTGAGTGCTGGTTGGAACTTGGAAAATAGGTTATGGGTGGGAGGATAGAGAGAGTAGTGTTTGTGAACATTTGACTTGAATTTTCCTATATTGAAAGTGGCAGAGAATACTTCTGCTGGTAGTTTGTTCTACATACGGACAGTACGGCTAAAGAACGAATTTTCCCTGTTGTGTGTTGTGCGATCCACTGTCCAGTCGACCACAAATGGATGAGCCCTGACTGAAGAACGTGTATTACGTAAAAAACTACATGTTTCAGGAACAAGTTACCTGATTTGAGCAGAACACATTCCATTATAGTATCGATAGAACAGTGAAATTTAGGAATTTATTTTGGACATTTTTCAGAATTCATAAGTCAATAAAAACAAATTTAAGGAAAATAAATTACGCGATATATATACATACATACAAATGTAATAAACAGTTTTTGGAAGTATGTATACCAGTTTATTTGTACGTCAATCAAGCCAAAATGACTAATGGCCGAATTCTCAGTCATTAGTTAGACATTGGTAAACTAAAATACTAACTATTATTTAACTATTACTTGTTATTCTTATGGCAAACTAAGCATTAAGAATAAAGAATCATTAGTTAAACCTTAGTCATTAGTTAACTAAAGACTGTGAATTCGGCCATAAAGCAGTTTAACTTGAACCAGAAAAGGGCAAATCATATTTACTTACTTATATTCTATTATCAATTTGTTGTCTTTTCAAGAGGTAAAAACGGGTAAAACTGTGGAATTTGTGATTATTTTTATACGATCTTCTAATTTTATGTCGATATACTGAAGGACACGAAAGCTCATCAATAATATACATTTGGACAATTCATTTGTATACTTTATTCTAAAGCAACAAAATTTAAAAAATGCATTTAAGAAGTATTTGTTCATAAGTCTATCCTTAAAGTTTAATAATAAGTAAATCACATAAGTAAAAACACACCCAAAAATAGTGTTGTTGCTTTCTGAAAACACAAATTATATTTATTAAGAATGTCCTTTTTCGGAAGTGAGTCTTAAAGGCGTGTGTTTCTTTTTAATGTCTGCTTCATTTCACAGTTCTAAAATGTTTGAAAATAAATTTCTTGATGAATTCTTAATCTTAAAATAAATAATTTGGTCTACGAGTATATTTGATACCTTTTATTTCATTTGTTCGAAAGTGATAAAGAAATATGAACAAAGTTTTTATTACTTTAGTAATGCGTATTGATTAAAGTATTCAAAAACGAAAGCCAGTTCGCCGATTATTCAAAAAACTACAAAAAAACGGTTTTTTCGTTTAAAACCGGTTAATCGGTTTTTAATTATATGCGCTATTTTTTAAGTTTTTCTATATTTTTACTGCTAAAAATTCGACTTGAAAAGAAGTTCGTGATTTATTTTTACAAATAATAAAACAAAAAATGCATAACAATTCATTTTAATCAAAACTTTTTTTAATTAGCAATTAAGCTGTTTGACAGGCAAAACAACTACAAAAAGTAAGATAAATTTTATATACATATACATATATTTTTTTTTTGACAAAAATGTATGAACTGAATATGGAAACAATAAATGACAGTTATTTTAATAAAGTTTTCAGTTTCACACCAAAAAACCTTTTTTTATTAATATTTTAGTAGTTGTTCAAGCTCAAGGTCTTTTTTTTAATAAAATTTTAAATATTATTTTCAATATTTCGCTACGTCTTTGTGTAGCATCTTCAGGAAAAAAAGAGTCTGACCGAAACCGAATTTTGCAGTCCGAAAGCAGATCGAAACTAATATTCGGACAAAAATTCAATATTTTTTTTAATACGAAAAAATCCGAAACTTTTAAAATGTACTATTAATTTCCAAAAAAAATATTTTATTTAATTTTATAAAATGTTAAGATAATTTTGATCTTGAACGAAACAATTTTTTAAAAAACTGTTTTTACAGTATTTCCCCCTTATTCAGAAACGATTATTAAATTTAACAAACGTTTATTTTTATATGCAAATCTGTCTTAATAAACGGTTGTTAAAGTTAATAATCGTTTTTGAATAAGGGGGTTAATTTTTAAATATTTTTCAAAAAAAAAAAAATATATATAAATTTTTGTCAATGCGATTCTTGTCGTATCTTCTTTAAAATTGTATTTGCGTCTACATTGTGAGATTTTTGTTGCAGAGATTTTTTGTGGATGAATTTAAAAAAAACACATGTATTTGATTGTAGCTATCACATACATACATATGTACATACATACATGTATGAAAATAAAAAACAACGAATGAGGGAACAAAGCGTGTCTCACGAGTACATGCATATGTGTACCCCTTTTAATACGACTCACCGCTCTCGCCTACAAAGCAAGAATCGCGGCGACAAAACATAATGTAAACCGGGACTTAATTATATTAAAAACATGTTGCACCTTAAACATTTCATAATCTATTTTATTTCTTTATAAAAGTTTCGGTTTTGGTATTGGGGCAAAATATGGCCGTATTAGTAGATTTTTGGTCTAATCGAACCTGAATTCTCGGTCGGAATCTGTATATGTACTCGTACATTACAAATAGTACTTCAGACGCCCTCCAGTTCCTCATGTAATAATTCCTGTTCAAATGCCACATTTCTACAATTTATGCCCACAATGTGTGCTATAATTTTAAGCAGTTGGATTGGAAATGTTTATTGTTTTGCATTATTAACACACATTTCAAGCATTTCATGTTCTTCATACTGCTATTCACACTTGACGTAAATTAAAATCTTAATAGTTCATGAACTTATTAGCAGTTTCCTGTTAATATTGCCACCGAAATACACTTTCACACACACTTTAAAACAATTGTTGTAATTGACTGTGTTTGCGTTTGTGTTTATGTGTATGTGTGTGTGTGAGAGAGCAGAAAGAGGAGAAGAAACATTGATTTCCTCTTAAGGAGGTCATAACATCTTGTTTCTGCTGTTTTCCAAAGCGACCACTTATACATTTGTTAGGGTGATTGTTGGTAGCAGTAGTGGCAGTTGGCTGCAGTTGTGATGATGCAACTTATGCAATACTAACAATTGCATCATACTCATACACTCTCATAAACATTAGAGGAGCCCTTAAAAAATAATACTTTGTCATTGATTTTCATCTTTGCTAATAAAAACTAACAGAGTCAAACATTGGAGCTAATCAAAATCAATTTAATGTTTTAAAATTTGCTTAAACACGTACATACATACTAGTATGATTTTAAATATTCGTTTTAAAATATTTATAATATTAAAAACAATAGTCGTTTTGCACATTTTTACAAGTTTAAATAAATTTATGAGAATTCCAATTTGCTTTATACTTTTTAAGGGCCAGCCTAATAAACAGTATACAGTAGTTTAGTAACATTTTATTTTGGAAATATTTAATGCAGTCAGTGGTGAGAAGTTTCTGAGATGATTTGCATTTGCACAGTTTCGTTGTTAGAATGTTGTCTGGTTTTATCTCCCCAAAAGTTGGCCACCTCAGGTCTATGCAATATTAGATACTAATGAACAAAATTCAAAATTACGTTCTGGCTACAAAATACAAAAAGCATTAAACAAGGTTTGTGCACCACTAAAGAAAAATGTTAACGAAAGAGGGTTTTATGCCCTTAAAAATTAAAAATATGCTCTTGAAATTTAAAAAATATGCACTAAAAATAGTGTGTTTTTGATTCAAATTCAATAAAATGTACAGTAAGTGAAATACTGAATTCATAAATTTAATTTGCTTATTAGGGAAGAAAATGTTGAGAATTCATTTTTTATTCTTAACTAGCTAAACCCGGTGTGCTTCGCCCAAGCATGGCGATTTAAATTTTTGGGTTATATGGGCGGTGCCACCCCCGTTGTACAATAAAAACTTCATATAGCCTATTATTCCTTCCAGAGTCACAGTAATATGCTGTGAAAATTTCATCTAAATCGGCTCAGCTCTTTTGGAGTCCATACGTTACATACATAAATACATTCATTTTTATCTATATAGATTTAATTAGTGTCATAATATTAGACTGTCTCAATGTTATTGTAATTGTAATCGAACTTAATGTTCTGTAAATGTTGGTAATAGTTGCTAAGCAGATAAGGTCTGAACAATTACTAGAAATAGTTAGTTTTTATTTTAAGCAACATTAAGTAGTTTTATTATATACTACAAAAGTTGTTCAAATTTTGAAAATTTTTTAGGTATTTTTTACTATTGTTTAGGTTTAAGATCCGATCATATACGTCCCTATTGTGAATAAAAATTCCGCTTGAAATTTGTTCCCTTTTCACATTTTTCCTATTAAAATTCAATGTTAAAAAAATAAAAGGGAACAAATTTCATGTGGAATTTTTATTCACGATACGGGTGATAGATATAATTGTATATAGATAGATTAGTTTTTCAACTTTCAAATTGAAAATCATTTAGTTTTTGACCTACAAAAGATATGACTTTAAAATATCTTTTATACGGACCAAGGTTTGAAAAATGTTTAAATTTAAATTATAACTCAAAAACCTTAACAAATAAATATTTTTGAAAGAAAGAAATTCCACTCGTTTTAACAAATGACATATAAAAGGTGCCCTATCTTGAGACCACACAGCCCCACCCTTAGAATGTTTGTGGGGTCCATCTTCAAAATTTAAGCTCGAATAGCCAATTACTACGCTCATATTAAAGCTTATCTCGATCGGACCAGCCGTTGAGAAATGCCAGATTTATTTCCATAAAAGTTCGATTCTAACCCACTGTGTATTAGCTTTATTCTTTAGTTACCTTAAGCGAATTATCATGCGCCTTAAAAGTTAATCAAATATAGGAAAGAAAAATAGCAGCAAAAAATAAAATTATATTAAAAAAAAAATCATGAAAAAAGAAAATGCAACAAAAATATGGATTAACAAATCGAGGTACAAAATTTTTAAATTGTGTAAAACAGATAAATAACTACTATTTATTTTTGGTTGGCCTGCTTATAAATATTTCCATTTTTAAGTCCCAATTTACACGAAGCAATTTTTATTGAAAATGCCTTGAAAATGCAAAATTGGATTGCTTTATTCGCTCGGCTCGTATTTTTATTTGATATTATATACACATCTGCAATACGAACGAGAGAGTAACACGAATTGCTATTTCTAAAAGGTAATCAGCTTAGTTTAAAGAATTGCTTCGTGTAATCTGGTATGAAATATATATATATATATATATAAATAATATGAAAAATAATTTCTTTTTTACACAGATTTTAAGAAAGTTTTTGAGACAGAGCCTGATGACATATGTACATAAGTCTTTTAGCACAGATATAGCTGATATTTTAAATATAAAATTCACTTTACATCAAGGAAGACCAACAAGAAATTTCCATATTTCCAATGTAAAATGTTACTAAACTACTGTGCAGTAGTTTTGACACAGTAGAGAAGTGTTAATAATACATACATACATGAACACTCATGCATACATATATATATATATATATATGCATCTTGTAATCTTAATAGAAATGTTAAATTTACTCTCGTATCAACGAATTTGATCGTACAGCGATCATGTTACATTTTCTTTTTTTTTTTTATTTATGCGATTATTGATTCGATATTAAGATGAAGTTTTGTTGTTGTTGTTTAGGTTGTTGTTGATGTTTTTGCATTTGTTGTTGTTATTGTTTTGGTGTTGTTGTTGTGAATAAATAAATAAATACACTTACCGAGATGTTGTATAAATTATAGTCAGTTATTAATGAAGATACCACAACTCGGTATTGCATTCAGTAAGTAAAAAGAGAGTGAGAGAGTGTGTAAGTATGTAGGTAAGTCAGAAGTGTTGCAGCATACACGTATCTTGTGATATGATACACTTACATATTGTTGACTGCCACAGAACATGCTCCAGATAAATCGTAGGTATGTTATTTACACACACATTTGAGCATTTATCCAATTGGTTTTATATCCGTATCTTAAAGATGTTTTGTTGTGGTTTCATCTGTATGTTTATATGCATCTGTCTGTCCGAGTAGGTTGGTGTTGTGTTATGTTATGTTTAGTTTGTTTGTTTTTCTTTTAGTTTCTTTTGATATCTTTTAGTGATTAATGAATGTTTTACCATAACATCGCGTAAAAAGCGATATGTTACGAAAACACAAACAAAAACGAAAACGGCAATTATATTGTTGCTTCTTTGGCAGTTATCATGTTGTTCTTATTGACAGGCGCATATTATCATATGAACGTGTTGCGATTTAATGACTTACATTACTACGAGTACGAGTCATCCATCCCATGGTGGATTCATTCATTTATTCACTCATATGAATAATGATGTTAGTAAGTTGAATGCATGTAAACAGGACCTTCATTTAACACTTTCAATGTTAAAAATAATCAGCTCTCTGTAATTATTGCAACAAAATAATTAATTATATTTGTTAATAGTTTGTTAAAATCTCAAGCAATATTTTGTGAAAACATACTTTGGGACATGGTTAGCTGCAAAGTTATTATATTTATTTAGCCACAAACTTTAATGGAAAAATAAAAATCTTATATTTAAAACACGATTAATTATTGTTGTTGATAAAATTTTCGTACAACTTTACTTCTTGATAATTTTTAGTCAGGCTTGAGTTCATTAAATTTAATTTTCATTAAATTATTTTTACTGAAGTTAGGAATTACAACTTGTACAACATTTTAAAAATGGAATAACCCTTGAAAAAGTGGAGAGTAGCTGATTTCTTCATATTTTTAAGTTATTGCAACTCTGCAAAATTAAATTAAAAGAATCCTTCTTAATTCACAAAGTTTAATTGAGGTAATTATTTTGAATTTTCCACTTCATTAAGGTATTTATTAGATCATGCAAGAATTATCTGAATGGCAATTAATTAACTAAAAAAGTTTTTAAATTCGAGAAAGTGTGAAAGTGAATAATGCTTGACAAGCTGCCTTATGAGATTTTGACGATCATTAAAACGTTAGGAAAAAAACTCATTATAAATTTAAGCTACAGTGAAGAACTATGCGCTAAATAGCGCTGTTCTTGAATCAATCAATTTAAATTTGATTTAAGAAAATCCGTACTTACCGTACTCAGTATATAATATTATAATTTTTATACTCTACACCACCATAGTGGGGAGAATATATTGGAATATATTGTGCTGGTGTTTGTAACGCCTATAAATATTAGTCTAACATCTGCATTAAAGTATACCGATCGACCCAGAATCACTTCCACTTCCCATCCGCCTGACTGGTTGTCCATGTAAACCTTGTGCACAAACTATAGGTCGCAATTTAAAAGATATTTCGACAAAATTTCGTACATAATATTGTTTTCGGGCCGCCAAGCACGGTTGGGATTGAAATTGGTTGAAATCGGTCCATTATTTCACCTAGCCCCCATATAAATGTTCTCCCGAAATATGACTCTATCGATCATAATTGTTTGATTTATAAACGTATCCAAACAAATTTGTACATGATGCCTAATTATAATTAACCATAGCTCCAATATAATGGTCATCTTAAAAATGTTGGTATTCAAATAAAATTCAACAAAAATAAAATATAATAATATATACAGAATTTATGACACGTAATTTTATAACGGTCGGACCATAATTAATCGAAGGCCTTATATAAGACCCCAATCAAAAATCACTTTAACATGTACATATAAATCTTTTGATATACTTTAACACAAAAATATTTATATGCACAAACATTTTTGGATGATCGGTCCATTCTCGGTAATCTATAATAATCTGAAAGAAATAATAATTTCAAAAACTGTTTTTGCACATATACTGAGAGTAGAATATTATATGGTCGGGCTTGAAAGATCATTCCTTTTTACTTGTTTAAATTAGAAAATTAAATTCATTAAATTTAAAGAGTGCAAAGTTTTACAGTCTTATTCAGAAAAAATTAAAGTAGACTTGAAATGTACTTTAAGTAAATTTTGTATGAAAATTTTGTCCAAAAGCACACTTCAAACCTACTTTATTTTTTATGAATACGGCAGTTATTCATAAAAATATTATCTGCACCATCGCAGATAGAACAGCTGAAAAAAGTATAATACTCGTATATTCTATATGTAGATCGAAACTAAAATAATTTAGCTTTATTTTCTGTATGTATGTGTGTGTGTATTTTGTTCCTTTTTTATCATCATTAAATATTTGATAAATATTCCTTTTGTTCTGTATTCTTTATTTGGCGATGCATTAAAATTAAAATAATTATGAAGTATCTCCTATAAGTATGATGGACAGCTATTCCAATCATACCTATATCATTATCTATTTATAAAGTAGAAAAACTGCATTTACTCCTTATTTAGGGGCAGTTAAATGATTAATTTTTGCAAACTACAAATGATGGCTCTTAAAAAGAACGCTTTTTATGTGGCAGACACACGGACATCTAGTAAATGATGGGAGTGGGAGATTGATTCAGTGTAAATTGTTATTCGTTAATTAGCATTAAAAAATAGTTTAAACTTTCAATTATATACATACTCGTATCTTCCCCATCCCTGGCATAACCTCACCATACTCGTACATTGGTACTTAAGATGTTGTTGTTGTGTTTGTGTGTGTGTTGTCACTGTTGCTGTTGCTTTAATGGTGCATAATTGGTTGTAGGTATTAAAATTGAAGAAAATCAATTAAGTACCCAGGACTTGGAACGCGAGAGTTGGTCACAAAAAAACGATTCCACCAACTTCATTATTTATGCAAAAATTCATTTGTTTATTTATAAAATTCGAATCGAGACGCATCGAGTCAAGTCTTGTGTAAGTGTGCACACGTATGGGAATGGTTGAGTGGCCGAGAGTGTGTGTGTTGATTGGTCGTGTGCCTTTCGGATAGTTTTCATGGAATTCATTTTAGATACATTTTCGGAATGATGCTGTTCACGCATTCAATAATGTGTTGAATAGCAAATGGGATTGCATGGCAATGTTTTATTCGAACATTCCTGTACTAAACTAAATGAAACTGAAAAAAAAAATGTAAAATGAAAATCCAGCCAACGATTTTTGCTCAAAGTAAATGTTGTTGCTGCAGCAGTCATTGTCTTTTCTTCTAAATGTGATTGAGAACAGAAGAGTCATTTTGCTCATTTATTTAATTATTTATGTATGTATTTCTGAGTCTGTCTGTTTGTTCATCCATCCGTCCGTTTGTCCGTCTGACTGTCATTGAATGTAGAAGGAGTTGTGTTAATGTATGCGTGGTGTTTGAATAAAGCGTGACTTAAAGTTGTGAAATGATATTGTTTGTTGTACACCTTAAAACAAATTGTTTGATACCTCAACTTGACAACTACACAGCAACAACAACAACAGCAACAGCAAGAGTAACAATAATAATAACAACAATGATAGCGATCTGAAATAGCAACAACAGAAAGTTGAAAGGAAAATAAAAACACAACAACAAACCCTTTTCCACAACATACTACGGAAAGGAACGTAGAGAAATTCTATGGTTAATTGTTAGTTGATGATTAAGTTGTAAGTCACAGTTTCCAATGTCTACTTCCAACGACTCTACATTTCGTCTTTAATGTTAATGTGAGTGAGATGCTGCAGCATCTCGTATTGCTGTGGTCGTGGTCACATATTAATGCGCCATATTTGTAATTTGCTTTGTAATGTAATGTAGACTCAATTAAATTTGCTGAAATAAATTTTATACTACTTTTGTCCGTGGTAAGTTAAGAGTGTTTTTGTTTCGTTTTTGTGTTAAAAATACAAACCATAAATATACTCGTATAAAAATTCTTTGGAATCATCATTATCATTGTTATTGTCATCATCATAATGATAATCATAATGTGTCTGTGAGTGTGTATATATAATAAATTGTGAATTATACAATATTGAATACACATACACATACATATGTATGTATGTACATAATTATAAATATTAGTATAGATGCACTTGTATGTTTGCAAGTATGACGAGTAGTCACAGTTCGTTAGTATTCATCAATGTCAATCAGTATTAATGATGCAAACAATTAAATATAATAAATACATGTTGTATTTTCATAAATGACTTGTTTTTTTTTTAATTTTATTGTGTTTGTAAAATTTTATAAATAATTTATAACATTCTTTGGCGTTTTTCATCTCATCTCATTTCAGTTGAAATTTCTGCATTTTATTGCTTTGACAAATTTTGGCCCATACAGATTATGGGCATATCAGAGGAAGTCAAACTGGAGGAATTACCACAAGAAGCCAAACTAGCTCATCAGGATGCCACTCCTGACCGTTCGATCTCGTGTATTGTGACAACTGGTGCCAGCGGAGGCACCAACAGTCCCATTTCGGATGCAAATAGTGATGGCGATTTGGATGATTATGCGCCGAAAAGAAAGCAACGCCGTTATCGCACCACATTCACTAGTTTCCAATTGGAGGAATTGGAAAAAGCTTTCTCGCGCACCCACTATCCCGATGTGTTTACGAGGTATGTACATTTGCAATTTTCGTTTCATCAAACAAGCAACACAAATTATATAATAATCTTTTATTGTTGACAAATAGTATCAAATAGTTTAGTACATTGGTACTGTTTCAGAACAATTCATACTTTAAAAGTACAGCAGTAATTTTATCCCCACCAATACATAAGTGCAAAAATCAATTGACATAAAATCACATTAACCCAATTTCTATCATAATTTTATTAAAAATAAAAACAGATTTACAGTAAAAATTCACATTTCCCATTATACCAAAATAAATGATTATAAAAATATGACTTCTAAACTATTGCTGAAATTTCATTCAAAAGAGAACAAGTTCAACTTACAGACTATTGTCTTTGAAGGTTTAAGATTTAAGCACAGACAGCGCTACATATTGCACCAAAGTTAGTCAAATCATAAACATTTTACGATCTTGTAAATAGTAAATAAAAATCATGCTTCCAATTATCTCTTCTACTTTCACAAATTAGTTTGCGTTTCTAGTCTAAACCATTTTTGCGATTATTGCTTATGACCAGAGAAGACAAAAAATGGCAAACACAAATGTGTTTATGACAAAAAAATATCGAAAAAAATGCACAAAAAATACAAAAAAAGTAGCAAAAAAAGCATATTTTATTTATATATTTTTTAACGATTACATAACAGTTTCTTATTCTAATTCATCAATGTCATAAAAGCTGTTACAATAAACAACCATGTGTGCTTTTATATTCTCAAATTTCAACTTTCGTCGTCTATCTGTGAATTATACATGGGGAAACTTCTTTCAACATCAACGGATGTTGTTGGAGCAAATTTATACATATTTTAAAATCTCATTTGATGCAAGGCTTTTAATAAGTTCGTCATTGGGCTCATCTTCGACATCAAGGATGTTGTTTATTTGTAAAAGTTGTTGGTCCGGGATTTCTTCGAAATACAGCATTATTTTTTTTTTATATATTTTGGGTCTTTTAGCTTTCCGAGAGTTTCTTTCACGTTTGATACAATATTTATGCTTTCATAAATAGATAATCCAACTGTTTGTAATTTTTTTATAGAAAAAACAATATTTGAAAAATTATTTTTTATAAACGTAAGTTGGCATATTGAACACCTAAGACAATAATTAAAACATTAAAAATAATAAATATGATTCAACTATTTACTTACCATCCGGCCATAAAATTTACAATGAATCATTACAGAACGCGGCAATAGAAGCTCCATTTGCATAAATAAGATTTGTTCCCAACATCAGAATCCAAAACACCAAATATAAAATTGGCTACATATCTTTGTTCGCTGTCTGTAGTTTCATCAACAGAAATCCATATATATCTACCTTTAGTTTTTTCGCGAATGTTTTCTAAAGTTTCCTTATACATTTGGGGTATGTATTTTCCACGAACAGAACTTTCACTCGGTACTGATAAGTTGGCGTACTTTTGAAATATGTTTTTAAAACTAGGATGGCTAACTTTTTTGACTGGTATATTTGTCTCCAACAAAAATTTATATATATCTTCGTGAAATGTATTGGATGTTATAGTTAAAGGAAATTCCCTGATAAGTTTTTGCGGACGATTTTCTGGACGAGAAGCTGTTAATTTATGTTTGTTTGTATTTAAATGTTGCTCCACATTGTACTTTTTGTGGCTGTTTATTTTACAGGCACAAACATTGCAAAAAAGTTAATCTTTTTCAACTTTAAGAACTATAGGGTACGATTGAACCATTTTAACATGAACATTTTATTAGATTTTCCATTCGGCATTTTATTTTTTGATTTTTTTTTCGTTTACAACGGCCTACTTGACCTTTTTCAAACTCAAATGTTTTTTGCAAACCTTTTTTTTGGAATAAAAGAGTTGTAAAAAGAAGTAGTAAATGTAAAGTACCTTTCAACACTGAGTTGTAAAAACTTGTAGTATACAAAAATGGTCAATAAATGTACAAAATAAATGTACAATGCAAAAAAACAAGGAAAAAATCATAATAAGCATCAAAACGACGAAATAAGCCAAAGAAGCAAAATATGGTCAAAAAGGCATAAAAAAGCGAAAAATCAAATTTGTCTTCTCTACTTATGACTTTCTTGTTAGTTATAAAGCGAAAACATTTTTCAAAAACACATTCATTACTATTTCCAAAAAATGTACAAAGTATGACTCTTAGACAGGTGACTTTTCAAATAAAGTTTGTTCTAACATCTTTAGACACATAATAACATTAACATTTCCCAATAGATTTTTGTCTTTTATAAACATTTTTTAATTTTTTGAAGACCATAATGAATTGAAAAAAAATAATTATTTTCGACTCTAATTTCTAAATATTCAGTAATTTATAATCTCATTCTCATCTCAGTCATCATTATATCTGCACTAAAAATCAATAGTTTAAAAAAAATACCTTCACAATATTTATGCTAAATCATGAGTTCTCTTCTTAAGTCTTTTGTTTTTTTTGTTGTTGTTTCAAACCATTTTCATAAATTCCCAACTAATTTACTTTAAAGAATTTAATTAAATTCAATTATAATTGTAAAAAATAGCATGACATTCAATTAGACGGATAATCCAATTTAAGTTTTCATTTTCTGAATATTAATTTTAAGCCCAAACACAAACATAAATGCAAACGCAAACAAGGCTAAAACATAAAAACTCATGCAGACAAATACACTCACATACAAACAGTCAAACAAACTGAATACCAGACGTATAGAGCTGGTAGATATACATATGTACATTTGAACCTCAATTACGTTTTTTTTTTAATTAAAATCGTCGCATTATTATTATGATTACCGGCAAACAACTACGACAACAACAACAACAGCAATAACGAAAAAAAAACAGCAGTAACTATAACAAAAGCAAAGAATTGCATTGAAATGTAATGAAATCTCAGCCAGCCCAAGCGAAATCTGTTAAATTTTATGTTCAACTTCGTTTTACAAAACAAGTGATCTTTGAAATAGTCGCTCGCACAACATCCACATCCATCCATATCGCCAGTAAAAACAAAAGTAATGCTGCGAGTACGTTTCAGTATTTTGCAATTTATTTACGTGTATGAATGTTTAGAAATCGTCGTCGTCTATCCGCTGATATTAGAGTAGAGTATATAAGTGAGTGAGTGAGTGAGTGAGTGTGTCTGTGTTTAATAATTTTAATGTAATTACTATAATTTTTATAATGAATTTCCATGTTTTCTATAATTGAATTTATTTTTAATAAATTTTTACAATATGATTGGATTTGCCGACGCTGTTGTCGTTGCAGTTTGAGTTAGTTGCCACGTAATTCTGTTACTGCAGCCGCTCATGTGGTTGATGCAGTTTGCCGCAGCTACCACTTTTAACGTTTTGTTACTACTGTTGCGCCAAAATGTGTTTGTTGTCTGAGTATGAAAATTATGATTATTTTTTTTGTTCAATTTTATTCTCTGGCCAAAGTGAAGGCGTCTTTTGCGGCCGAAAGCCTCACTGTTTGTGTGGTTGGTGGGCTAATGATATTAGAGGTGCATAAAAGTACTTGAAATTGGGATATTAGTGGCTTTAATGTTGTTACTTATCGGCTGGCTGGATGACTGAGAGGGTGCTGGGCAATTGTTTAGGTATTATTTGAAAGTGAATTTTAGAGGTGTAATTTAATGTGTTGGCTTTGTAAATGAAAATTCAATTTAATTGATTGCAAGTTATTTAAGCAAAAAGCTCCTAAATTGCCAAGAATATTTTGTGGTTGGTATTTTTTATTTATTTTTTGCTCGAACAATTTGCGGTTTATATGATCATGATTGTACAAGAATTTAATTTAATATAAATAACTCTAAATGTGCGCAATCTGCATATGGCAGTTTGTGAAACTAGTCACGATTTTAATTTAATTAAATGATAGAGAATCACTTACATGGAGGAGTTAAAAGTTCGCGTTCGCAAAACCAGCTGGATATCAAGATTTCATTAAATTTGGCTACTTCTACTCTTATTTGTGGCATCATAAATTTAACTATGAAATTAATATACATGCCTAAGCCACTAGAGAAAATACACCCATCTTTCTCTGAACTTAAATACAGCAATTTACTCTTCATTATTTGATAGAGACTGGCATATTATGTTATCGTGAGGAGTAATTATGTTCTTTATTTAATAAATCAATCTTCTGTAGAATAAAATCATTTTAGAGAAATAAAAACATTTAAAAAGACATAATTTTCAAATGTGAGATCGGTGGTATTATGCGATTTCTTAGTTCCTTTGTATCATTATGTCGGGTTACCATTTTTCTCTATAGCGGGATCCAATCACCGTAACCGCAGTTGCAACCAAATTTTCTAAAAAAAAATATGGCCCCATCACTCCACTAGACCACTAGTGCTCCGTACACATTCAGTGGCATGTGCAGCATACAAATGCAACAATAGCTGTTGGATGTTCAGAATCGCTAATACTGCAACTTTAATTTACTAGTGAATTTTCAAGCCATATTTATTTCTGAGTAACAATTACTTCTACTACTGATGATGTGTCAACAAGTAAAATTTCATAATTTTCATCTTATTCAAATATGTCCCTGTTGAAAAAGAAAGAAATACAAATATACTTATTCATTAGATATTTGAAATCAGATATGATTTTCTTAACACACTTTATATATGCTTTCAAGGACAAAAAACAAAATGTTTACATATTTCCGAAGAATGTTTCCATCCAACTTAATATACTCTAAAATTAAACAAAATAAAAAGTATGAATATGAAAACTTTGTAAACTTTCTTGAAGAAAAACTTTACTTCCTTTAATAATTTTTTAATATTTTTACTGTCGTATTCATAAAAAACAAAGTAGGTGTGAAGTGTGCTTTTAGACAAAATTTTCTTAAAGTACGTTTTTCTATAAATTTTTGAGGGTATATTGGATTTCTACTGATGTTTGTAATGTCCAGAAATATTGGTCCAACACTCACCCTAAAGTATACCAATGAACTCAGAATCACTTCCTGAGTCGATTTAACAAAGTTCGTCCGTCCGGCTGGCTGGCTGGTTGGCTGTCCATGTAAAACTTGTACGCAGAGTACAGGTCGCAATTTAGAAGATATTTCAATAAAATTTGGTACGTGATATTTATCGGCCCAAAGACGGATGGAATTGAAACTAGTGGAAAGCGGTCCATTATTTCACCTGGCCCCATACAAATGTCCTCCCGAAATTGGTGTTTACCGATCATAAATCCATAAAATCACTTTAAAGAGCGTAACTCCCTCAAGAATTTTGGTATCTAAATAATATTGAACGCAAATATATTTCATATATACCTAGTATATACGAATAATATGGTACAATTTAATGATGATCGGTCCATAATTAGTCGTAGCTCTCATATAAGGCCCACTTCCGAAAATTACGGAAGTCATGGCATTAAATTTTTGAATGATCGGTCCATAATAGGTAATAGTATATATATACTAGGTGTAGGGTATTATATGGTCGGGCTTGACCGACTGCACTTTTTTACTTGTTAAGTTTTTAGTTCATCTTAATGTCATATAGATATACATTGGGCTGATAGATGTATAATATTGAAAAAGTTGAATTAGCATTTAAAAATGAATTATTAACTGGAGTATAATTCAGTAATTAGATGTCTGCAAGCCATTCTTTTAAATGTATTTTTTTTCTTTGTAACATAGCTCCGCAATGTAACATTAAATTGTTATTTTCGAAAAAAAAAAAATATTAAATGTTGAAATCTTAAAAATCTTATTAAAAAGAATAGTTAATATGACATAATAATATTTTTTTGTTTTTTACTAACGATAAATTAATCATACCAGCATGTTAGCACTAGGCCATCATCGTCATAAACAAATTGCAATTTAGATTAATAGAAAAATGTAAACGAATTTGAAAACTTTTAAATTTCATAAATTTTAATATTTTATTATATTCATATATTTACTAAGAACTTCTACAAAATGAAATAAAAACTTTGACTAAAAGTCCATTTCAAAAGTTCCAGATTTGATAAATTGTTAATGAATACTGTCCGTATATCTTTATCAATTATAACTTTATTGAATTGAGTTTATACTGCATCATAGTCCATGAAAATTGAGTGCCACATACTCTAAATTACTTTCTAATGATGCCGTAATCAACAATTAAACATTTTTAAACACTTACTCACACCTGGCAGCTAATACCAGTTTGTGTATACTGTAGGTAGGTATGCGTATATAATTTTTAAATTAATGAAAATTTCATTATGAGTTTGATATGCATTTCGAAAATAATTATAAATGCCGAGTGTCATTCCCTCTTATCATCCTATCGTTGCTTGTTATCTGGTCTTGATATGCGTTTTGAATTTATCATTTATTCAGTCAGTCATTTATCCAAATACAAATGGTCCGCTTCCCCACACTTTCATTACTTTTCTCTTGCGCCAGTATCATCATGTTGAGATCAGTGGCATTGCACACATCTTGCATTGACTGTGTGGAAAAAGAGAAGATACTGCTGTTGTTGCTGGTGCTGCTTTCGAAGATACAAACGATAATTGTGTTAATTTACATAAAAGCACATAAATTGGCTTCCTGCTGGTGCGTTGAATTTGTTTAATTAATTAAAGAAAAAAGACTTTGTTTTAGTGTTTTTACGATGTTGTTGGTGTTTCCAAGAGTATCTTAACTGAATTCTTGTTATTGTTTCTAAGATTAATTTATGTGTAGGTTTGTTGGTTGGCTGGCTGGCTGGCTGGCTGGCATAAATTCGAAATATTTTAATATGATTTTAAATATGTTATGCTATTTGATTTTAATGTTTTGTTTTTTCTTTGTCCGTTTTAATTTGGTGTTTTAATACGGTTTTAAATCGATTTTATGTTAACAAGTTTTCATAACGATAACAATAGTTTAAAGTTGATAAAAACCTAATGAGAAACAGATATTGATTTTATCACACAATAATATTTTTGTTTTATCATGACGATAATAACAAAATAAACATACACAAACGCGATGACAAGTTTTCAGTCTAGTCGTAAATATTGTGGATGATCGTAAAAACGTTTACGATTTTTTAATTATTTTATATTGCAATTTAGACTAATAGAAAATCGTAAATGAATTTCAAAGTTAACAAGTTTCTAACGGCCACCATTAACAGCAACTAGTGCACACATAAATACATACATACATCTTTTTTAGCGTCATTTCTGTAGAAAATCAAAAGATTTAAGACACAAACATACTTTCCCTTTTTATTTCGCCATTCGTAGTCATGTAAAACAAGTTTGTGTTTGTAGTTGTTGTTGTCATCGTTGCTGTGCACTGAATAACAACAACAGCACTAAACTAATTCCCACATAAACAAAAGAAATTTGCAATTTTCTAACAATTTGTATGGCCGTTGTTAATTTGTATTAATTAACATGTCGTGGATAAAACAAATAAAACCTTTAAACACTTAAAGCCTTAATTACGTGCCAACTAAATTTTTCCTCTTTTCCTATATTTCTGGCTTTTTTGAGAATTATTTTAGTTTTCTCTCCTTGGCCCAATCAAAGTTGTATGTGAGTAAATTTTCTGGTATATAAGAATGTTATTTATCTATTTTTCCAAACTGATTTCATTAGATTAAGTAACTACATTCGTAATATTACAATAGTATATGTACATTAGGGTGCCCCAGTGCATTGGAAGCCGATTCCTCAAAAAACAAACGTAGTTTACCTGATTTAAAACAGTTCCTAAAATGTGTATCCAGCACATAATTTTCTGGTGTTTTTAAAATTTCTATGAAAGGGACAATGTACAAGTTTGGTACCATACGAAAGGTCATTCGTCCAACATAAAAATAATTTTTATTATTTATATTTTTAAAAAATATTTTTATATGAAACGTTATTAACATTAATTCACACAATTATTGTCTTCCTCAATTGTTAACTTTCTTTGCTTTTTATTTTCATATTTCTAATTTCAGTAAGAATAATATTCTTTTGTTAATAGTCTGTAAGGATTTATATTCATAGACTAAATAAATAAACTAAACTAATATAAACCCGATATTACTAAACCCGTAAGAAATTGTGACAGTGTCCATAAGTGGTTAATTGGGTCAATACAAAAATTAAATAAAATACAGACAAACAGTTTTTTTTTCCTTCCAACAATTCATTTCTTCATTTTATCATATAAATATTAAATTTTGCTTTAGAGCAATTCCATATGAAAGCGATCACCTTTTGGGCGACCCCTCTCCGATTTTAAAATAAATAGTCTCAATCGATTGCCCAGCAAAAAATAATGTACCTACAATTTTTTTTTTTTTTATAGTGACTGGTTTAGTGGTGGTGTACACCACTGTAAGTGACAAAATTGAAGAATTCTTCATAAGGGACCTCATTGAAAGTTGTTTAAAAAAAAAACTACTAAAGCGATCGCAACGAGTGATAGCTCGTTGGAAAGGTATTGAATCAGGCTTTAATTAAAAAATAAAATTTTCCTAATTTTTCTTAGAAATTTACCTTTAAATTTTCCTATGAAAATTAAATTTTCCGATTTTCCACAGAAGCTCCTAAATTTTCCGGCTAATTTTTTTTTTTGGATTCCTCATAATTTTTGCTTTAAGAATCAGCAATAAAAAAATGGGCCCCGACTCCTTGTTTGGACAGGAGAAGAGCATTTAAGAGACCACCTTGTTAAAAATACATTTCAAAAATTATTTTATAGTTAAAAATACATTTATGAAGAAAAAATCAATTTTTTTTTAAGAGCCCCAAGTTGAGTGTGTAGTGAATATGGTCTGCCTGCCACCATCTGATAGTAAGGCAGACATTCCGATGGTCAATATGTCTTTGAGTCCTTTGAATGAGGCTATTACCACTTTAGGTGAAACGCCTATTAGAAAAAGAAAGTTGCGAAGTGAAACATACAGGAAAAAGAAAAAAGGCAAGGTTGTGAGTGCAATCGCGACAATATTTGATGAAGGCTTTGATAACGAATGCAGTCAAGCAGATGACGTTGATGACGGCAAACAAATGATTGAGCAGTTGAAAAGAAAATTCAATTTAGCGACCACTTTTCCGGAGAAATATCTCATTTTATCTGTGCTACCTCAATCATGGTCTATACGCAAGATTTCTGAACAGTTTCAAACATCTTTTTACATCGCGAGAAGAAGCAAAGAATTAGTTTGACAGAAGGGCATATTGGCGACTCCCACCAAGAAATTGGCTCAAGGACCCTCAGCGAAGCAACGGTGAAATTGATTCAAGATTTTTACTGCAATGATGACAACAGCCTCGCCTGCTCAGGTACACGTGACTATGTTATCACACGTGAAGATGGAGAAAAAGTACACAAGCATCGCAGATTATTATTATGTAATCTATCCGAAGCATACCATCAGTTCAATGAGAAATACCCAGCAGAAAAAGTGGGATTTTCTAAGTTTGCCATCCTACGACTAAAAGAATGCGTGCTGGCATTAGACAGGCACGGAACGCATTCAGTCTGCGTTTGCATGTTTCATCAAAACATCAAATTAATTTTCTTTCCATGCAAGAAATTGAAAGTATTTCACGGTGAAATTGAAACATATAGGGACCTCCTGTCGAAGTCGTTGTGCGCATACCCCACGGAAAATTGTCATCTGTCCAAATGCGACAATTGTCCGAAGATTGACGAGCTAGAGCAATATTTGGCGGAAAAGTTTGAACAGCTGTTAATTCAGGAGGTGCATTTCAAACAGTGGATAATTAGCAGCGGCAGATGTTCCCTTGAGACCGTGGTAAAGCAGATTCCGGAATTCATCGAGGAATTCGGATTCAAGTTGAATGAACTGAAGGCGCACCATTTCATATCCGAGATGCAATCGAAACTTCTAAAGGAAAGTAAGGAGAAATTAGCCCAAAATGAATTCATTGTGATAAGCGACTCTGCCGAGAATTACACTTTTCTCGTTCAGGATGAAATTCAGGCTTATCACTGGGCAAACGACCAGTGCATGCACCGTTCTAACACTCGTTGCGATCGCTTTAGTAGTTTTTTTTAAAACAACTTTCAATGAGGTCCTTTATGAAGAATTCTTCAATTTTGTCACATGACAGTGGTGTACACCACCACTAAACCAGTCACTGTAAACAATAAAAAAAATATTTAGGTACATTATTTTTTGCTAGGCAATCGATTGAGACTATTTATTTTAAAATCGGAGAGGGGTCGTCCAAAAATTTGCCAATTTTGATCGTTTTCATATGGAATTGCTCTTTATTAAAGTAATCTTTATTAAAAAAAATTAATTTCTTGCAAATCACTTGCAAGATCAAATAAAAAATATTTTATTGGTCACTGATTGATCACATTAAAACTTTTTAATTGCCGAAAAATAAATTGAGACCTCCGATTTCGAGAAAACTCAATGCAATATTCTTGCTATAATTGAAGAGGTATTAAAAATGTGGAGACAAAGATTGACTTAATGATTGCCCCAATGTCAGCAAATACAGCTAAAGCAGATCAAGTAATGATAGGATTACACATCAGCCAGACTCCTACTTGGGTGGGAATTAAATACTATCTCTGTAGAACTCTCAATGATATGTGGAAATGTCATTAAATAATTTAGCATTATGTGCTGTCAACAGCGATTCTTATAACTTAATACTAGTCGATTATTTCCTTGTCTTTTATAACAGAATTTGCAAAGAATAAAATTAATTGAAAGGGGAACAAATACGTCGAAACAAGAAGTGAAAAGATTGATTGAATTAATTAATGTTCAATTAATAAAACATTCAATTGTTCAATTATTTTTTATTTCATTCGAATATGTACGAATTGAACTATAAATAAAACACGTTTAATGCAAACAATCTAAATAAATTATTAAGCAAAAAAACATAAAATACAATAATAAACAACTGTATTTCTGCCGGCTGCCACAAATTTAATTAAAACCAGATTCCACTCCGTTTTTTGTCTCTCTTTACTTGAGTTTTTGTTGGTGCAATAATTTTAAAAGCATATCGGAAGATGTGAATGTTAGTTGGGTTATTGTGGTTGTTCAGAGACAGACGGACAGACAGTTAGAGGGGAAGTCGCATTAATAAATGATGGTGTTCAAAAACCATTAGATTTAATTAACTCTGAATGCAATTACAAAAAAACACAAACGAACAAACAAACTTAATAATAAGTAACTTAATTAATTATAGCGGTGTATGTTAATTATAGTATTTTGTTTTTATTTTACTCAATTACAGAGAGGAACTGGCCATGAAAATTGGATTAACTGAAGCGCGCATACAGGTGAGTTTCAACTATTTTAACTCGGTTGCTTTAATATTTTTTCGTAAACATTTGATTTACCTGAAGAAAGTGTTTATAAGAGACATTTACCATGTATCCGTATACAAGCATTAAATCTGATGTTTCAATAAAAAAAAAACAACTAAGAAAGTATAGTCGGTCAAGCTCGACCATATAATACCCTACATCCAGAGATATAACCTATTGTGGACCGATTATCCAAAAATTTATAGTCATGATTTTTGTAAATATAAATATTGTGTATGTTAAACTTTATCTCGATATAAATACTTTTAAAAGATTTATAGAGGTTAAAACGAATTACGGAGAGGGTCTTATATGGGAGTTTCGACTAATTATGGCCCGACCATTTCTGTATATAAGAAACTTATTAGTGTCGAATTTTATTTGATTACCAATATTCTTAAGAAATTTATTAAAGTGATTTTCGGAAGTGCGCCATATATGGGAGCTACGACTAATTATGGACCGATCATCATAAAATTGTATCATCTTATTCGTATATATATGAAATATATTTGTGTTAAATATTATTTGGATACCAACATTTGCTCTTTAAAGTGATTTTCGCAAGTGGGCCTTATATGGGAGCTACGTCTAATTATGGACCGATCTGCTTCATTTGGCTTCATTTAACACTTATTTGTGATGAAATTTGTTTGGTTCCTTGCATAATTCAAATATTTATGATCGCTAAACCCCAATTTCTTGAGGACATTTGAATGGGGGCCAGGTGAAATACTGGACCGATTTCCACCAGTTTCAATCCTATTCGTCCTTGGGTCGAAAAATATCACTTACCAAATTTTATCAAATATCCAGCGTAAATTGGTGCTAACTGCTTTGGTTGGTTTATGTCGTACCTCGAATCGATACATCTCTCAATGATATGAAGAAACTGAATCATGACTAGATGGAATTGAAATTATTAATAGATTTTATGTTCCAACGAAGTCACAAAATTTGTATCCAGATTGCTCATATACAAACGAGTATATATGTAGGTCCTTCGTATATGTTTGCCCAAAAACGTTGACGTTGATTAAATATTAAATAGATTTCCCAAGAATGAATTAAATTTGTTATCACCACCAATGTCATTCTGAAATATATTACAAATATTACACCTCTTAGCTAAAAATAAAAAACTATGCATTTAGAAGAATACATATTGATTACCAAATGTACATATGTATATGTATGTATGTATGTACATGTGTTCCCTCCATTTTTAAATCAACAAAAGCAACAATTTATTTTGTATAATTATCATGATCTCTGCATTTATTAGCATTTGATATGGTTTCAAATCGAATTCAACATTAATTAGTTAAAACCTGACATACACCCATACACATACATAAATAATAATAGTAATAATAATAAGTTACAACAATAAATATAAAATTATTTAACAAACGAATGAACACAAGAACAAAATTAAAGAAGAAGAAAAAACATACATAAATACATGCATACATACAAACATACTCGTACATATAAACAATGGAGTAGGGTTTCTCGCTCATCTTGCACAAGTTTAAATATGCAAACAAACAACAAATTTAAAATATTTAAACAAAATAGCTAAAAATATGACAAAAAGTGGGTGGGTGTAGGAGAAAAGAGTGTCGAAGTTCACAAAACCAGCGTCATAAACTTTTATAATAGATTTCTTGCAAAATTCCATCCCTGAAGAAATTTCATCAATTGCAAACCCTTTTTGCAACAACACGAAATTTTTAACAAAAAAAAAAAAACGATATAAAAACCTACAAGTAATGCCAGACGGCAACACACGAATAAAGTTAATTAAATTCATGGAAAATAATTAAATTACAATTTAATAACAGAATAAATTAGTTTTTTTGCTTTGTTTTCATGAACAAAAATGTTTGTGGTTTCTTTCTTTATTATTCTTAATTCATAATTAACACTAACAATTCGTAAATGTTGGAATAAATTGAAATAAAAAGTTATGTAAATGATAATTTGTTTGTTTTTTCAAGGTATGGTTCCAAAATCGTCGTGCCAAATGGCGTAAACAGGAAAAAGTGGGACCTCAATCGCATCCTTATAACCCGTATTTACCTAGTGGTCCAGGTTCCATACAAACTGTTGTTGGTTCAGCATTACCACCAAATCCTTTTACCCATTTGGGTTTCGCTAACTTACGCAAACCCTTCGATGGTCCAGCAAACATAGCAGCATTTCGTTATCCACACTTGGCCGGGGCACCCATGTTGCCGACGGGTTATTTCAATCAATTTCAAAGGTAATGTAACAACACAACAACACATACCTAGTACATACATACATGGTAACTAACTATTGAATTGTGATTATGGTTATTTTTTTATTTTTTTCATTCAATAGAGCTCCACCACACATGCTGCCACCTGGAATGGCTTCCATGTATTCACCTTCGACATCGTTTCAATCGCTTTTAGCCAACATGACGGCCGTACCCCGACCACCGCCGATGCAAGTTAAACCTCCAATGCATATTGGGTCGCCTGACTTGCACTCGCCCAATCATTTAATAGCCTCACCACCCACATCGCCCTCTTCGGTAACCTCACAAACGGGACCAAACGCACCACCACAATCACAGCACTCCCCTGGTCTTGGCTTGCCACCAATGCCAGCTCATCAATCGATGCCACCGGCCGTGGCAGCACCTCCACCACCCAACGTACCACAGTCGTCCGTGGTGATGTCCCATCACTCTCCCCAACATCAGCCCGGTGCTCAACAAACGAATGCCATACGTTCCTCCACGCCTCCTGAAGATCGTCGTTCCTCCTCGATTGCAGCGTTGCGTCTGAAGGCTCGTGAGCATGAACTGAAGCTGGAGATGCTGCGTCAGAATGGTCACAGCGATGTACTCAGCTAATGATCATCACCACCGCCCCAACACTTGTTCGTAAACGTTGTTATGTGAAATAATTAATTTATTTAAAATGAATTATTTAGCTGCTAAACGACTTCCCACTTGTACGTACACACGTACTTAATTATTAATTATTGATTGATAGTAATTCCTTCTTAATAATTGTTATTGATAATCTAGTTCTAACTTAATAATGGGAGTAAAATATAAAATTGAATTCATTTTAAATGCTATTTATATCGTAATTATTGTAATTAAATGCCACCAATTTTCCAACGTCTCTGGCTCTGCTAACCAGAGAAAGATTTAAATAAATAATTATTTATTCATATGCGAATGTACTATAGTTACATGAAATAATTAATTAGTCTATATTTATAAGTTCGTCTTATTAGATATTGTGTAATTTATCAAAGGAAATAGTTCATTAAGACTATTAAATAAATAACATACATACATACATACATATCCATCTACATATGTACATATGTATATCTAAATATACGAGTATATGTATGTATGTATATGTATACATATGTATCATGTGTACGCTATAAATATTTACTCAATATTATGAAATAGTCATAGACTTTACTTACCTATACAAACAGCCAATGTTAAAATAAAAATTTAAATTAACTAAAATATTTAATTTCCCTTTAGTTCGTTGGAATCATGCTGCAACTATACAAGGTGAGTGCAGTAGCCCAGCTGACTGACTTTGTTTACAATTTACTTATGTCAAAAGTAATAATTTTTTAAGTATTTTTGACAGTAGTACATTATTTTACACAAACAAAATGCCTTTTGTTTCTGTTTTGTGTTGTATTTGTTGTCGATTTGCACTTACCTTGTATAGTTGCACCATGGTTGGAATATTTCATTTTGTCATTTCAAATCAATTAATTATTATTATTTTTCTAAATTATTTGTCATTTAATGGAAATTTTATAGAATGCAATATCAAAGACTTTATTTATACAACAAATAAATGTTTTGTGATATTCACAAAAGAAAATTTTTAAAAAATACATTGTTTTTTAATTCAAAAATGATTGCAATTAAAGTTGTAGAAAATTACATCTTTCTGCTGAGTAAGTATGGACGGACATACATATATGCATACGGGTACATGTATTAATGCATGAGTTTTTCAGCATGTTGCCTAAATCGTTTGTTCTTAACATGTGATACAATTTTAATTTTGCATCCGTCTTAAATGATGTTTGTGTTTTGAGTCTTTTGTATTTATTTTAAAATTATTCTTAAATTTGCTAAATTTTCTCTTTTTTCCTAGTTGCTGAGTGAACGTATGAGTGTGTGTACGTACATCTTTCAGCTGGCTTTTATTTCTTAATTTCATTTCCACGTTTCAGTCAATTAGCCACATTAGAGCCGGCGTTTATGCGCTTAAGATAAATTTTACTCTACAACTCCGTCCTCTACCGCACATAAAATAATACATATCTACACATACTCGTACACACGTACATATGTATGTTAGTGTATAAATGATGATATTTCAGTCTACATATTTTCTTTATTTTCTTGTTCATTTTATTTCTCTTCTGCATGATTATAAAGGCGCCAACAAAATTCTTAAATTTTAAAACAAATCTGTAAAAAAAACGACCAAATAAAAACCTTAAAACATTTATAGGGCCATTTAACATGTTTAGTCTTCAATAAAAATAAATGTAACTCTATACTGGCATTGGATTAAAAATAGTGGAAATGTTTTAAGGTTTTATGAATGAAAGAATCATCTGCATAATAAGAATTTATTTCATTCTGACTGGTTTGTATTGGATGATTTATAGTAAATTTGGGCGGACGGATTTACTTGGTTTCTTACCACGTGTATAAAATTGTTTCAAAATATCGCAAAAAAAATATGTAATATATATGATTAGAATGTTCTAGCAATCAATTTAGATATACATACATAAATGTCTTTGGATATACCTTCGAAACAAAATCGAAGTATAAGCTGCGAATAGTGTAGAATAAATGTTATGTACAATTAAGCATTTGCGATTTGTTTAAACCTGACTTGTGAAGTTTTGGATCTAAAATTTATGTAAATGTAGTATAAACAAGTAAAAGTTTATATTCGGCTGTGCCGAATCTTGTATACCCACCACCAAATCACCTATTATGAAGATTTATTAGAGATTTATGCGCATTTAAGTGATTTCCGAAAGTAGACTTTATATAGAGGCTACGGTCAAATATGGACCGATCTTCATCATATTGAGATTGATGAATTTTATATACATACATATGTATTAAATATTTGTGTCGAATTTAAACTTGCTGCTGATGCGAATAAGAGCTTTATGCGCATTTAAGTGATTTCTAAAGGTGGACTTTATATGGGGGCTACGGTCAAATATAAATCGATCATCATAAATCTGAGATCGACAATTTTTATATACATATGTATGGACTAATTGTGATGAACTCGAACTTGATACTGGTTTTATAAGGGATTTATGTGCATTTAAGAGATTTACGGAACTCGACTTTATCAGCCATGTCACAGAAATTAATTCCGTTCGGAAATGGAATGAATTCTGTATTTTGTTACTATAGAAAAAGTATGAAACCACTTTCAATTTGCTGTGTGGAATTATAATTTTAAGAATTTCTAGATTTCATCCCGTTTTACCTTTTCTATAGAAGCAAAATACGGAATTAATTCCACTTCCGAACGGAATTAAAGTCTGTGACATGGCTGTATGTAAGTAAGGACTACGGTCAAATATGGCCCGAGCATCATGATATTTGTTACGACGTTTTAAAGTACATATATTTTGATTATGCTTGTTGAATTTCAACTTGATAGTCATTTTTACAAAGGATTTATGCTCATTTAAGTGATTTTCGGAAATGGCCTTTGTAAATTATGGACCGATGCAAACAATATATTGTTTTAAGATTTCACTTTGCATGAAACTTATTATTGTATAATTTTGTTTAGATACAGCTTTTCTATAGACATTTATGTCCCATGAAGCCATATTCTGGGAAGACATTTGTATGGGGGCTATGAGAAATCGTGGACCGATTCCGACCATTTTCAACAGGACTTGTCCTTCTATAATAAAAATAAAAGTTGCTCTTAATTTTTTATTACCTGCATTATATTTGAAGAAGACAGCAAAAAATATTGAGATAGTCTGAAACTTTGATCTATAACTTAGATCCTAATGAACCGATTTCTCCCATTTGCAATACCAAACATTTCAGTGGATCAAAGAATGTTTGGTAAAAAATGTCATTGTTCTATGTCTTTTTTTTAGAAGCTCTATCGTGCCAACAACAGACAGACATGACTAAATCATCTTACAATTTTATAAGGACCCAGAATATATAGACTTTTTGGTTTTACGACCATTAGTTCGATATTTTACAAACGGAATGACAAACGCAATATACCTGTCATCTTTTTGATGATGGGTATAAAATACATATGTATGTAGCACCAGCCAGTCAGTGTTGCACGAATAATTTGTATACATAGGTTTGTAAATTAATTTAAAATTATTTCTGCTTATTATTGGATCTGGTCAGAATAATATTGTCTTAGCTACTCTTCGAAGTACAGTGTATGATCGTAAATATTAAGGTGCTGTAGCTTAGCGCATTTGATCATTAAGCATGAGTTGGTATTTGTAGCCCGTGTTCGATTCCCCGCCGCTGCCACTCAAACAACATCAGTTTCTGATAATTATTAGTTTTCTTTCTATCCATCATAATTAATATTTATCACAGCGCCCTCCTTCGGTGGTATAGCATTTAAACGCCACCGAAGTAAAATAATTAAATAAAGGCTATAAAATCAAGCTTTAAAAAAATAATGCGCCTACTCACCACCAGAGGCGCTGTAATTCTACACTAAAAACAAAAATAATGCGCAATTGCAGAGTTGTGATATAAAGCTTTCTTCTACTTTCAAAGAAAGTAACGCAATTATATATATGAAAGTATCTATTGTAGAATAAGAATGATTCTAGCAAATTACTTTAGGGGACTGTGGCTTCGATCTGCTATAGGGTACTAATTTTCTTATAGTTCATATATGTGTTCGGAAGTGTTCGCATATCGCATGAACTTTGAATAATAATAATTGGCATGCAAAGGTTCTAAATCCAATTTGTGGTATACAAAAGTGCTAAGTCCATTAAATTGTAATTTTATTATTTGTTAGTTCAAACAACGTTCTTAAAGTTAACACATAATTACACTTGATAAGTTGGACTTAAATTAAATGCTGTTCATTACGTTGATAAGTAGTTAATAATTATTTCATGTAAATTCATTAAATCATCAGAAAACAACCATACAATTGTTTTCTTTAATTTTTGAATATTTTTGAAGGAATCTGACATTTCTAATGTAGAAAACATACATCTGGATTTATTTTAATCTGATCACTTAAAGTCATGTCAATCAGATCATTAGTGATTTTGCAGACAACAAACAAGTTATTTTTAATGCAATTTAAATTAAATTGGATTAATTGCTAAACAACAACAAAAACAAATTACAAAACAGATAATTACTTAATTACTTATTTAATTGATTCATATTTATTTTCTTAATAAAAAAAACGTTTTATAATTGAATAAATATGTACAGATGATAATTACTTAGTTACTTGATTTTCAAATTGTTTGCAATATCTCAACAAGTCTAAATGTATTCAGTAACATGGTACTAGAAAGAGCAGGCTATGTTCTTTATTTAAATAGAAATATTAAAAAAAAGTAAAGTACTAACAAATATTTTAAATAAGTTTTAGTTCTTGTGTATAACAAAACAAATTATTCACCTATAGCGGAGAAATAAGAAAATTGTACAAAAACGGACCATAAATGATTAAGAATGATTATATTCTCTTTGCAATTTCTGTTCCATGTACGTTCTCTTACGCAAAGTGCAAAGTAATTTGCAAAGATTTTGCAAATAGTAATGCTGTTTCGTTCCACAAAAATTGTAAATTCTATTTTTGCATAGCAAATTTTGATAAGTTTGTCAAACATTTGCAAGGTAAACGATCGCTTTACAAATTTGTTTTTTTATAATTAGTGAAGCTTTCAAAATGTTAAGACATGAGTTTTTGTTCGACGATAGTGAAGACTCGGCTATAAGAAGAAATTATAGAGACCGAATTAATTGCAGAATTCGGCTGTAAGTCAAAAATTTAACAATGGATGAAGTCCATTTCCGGATGTTGTTATTTTGGGTGATAGTTGTTACGGACTGAAAAATTAGTTGATACCACCTGCTAAAGAGCCTTTCAATCGTTGCCACAAAAAAAAACACGGCGCATAATTGAAAATAATTTTGGCATTTTTAAAAAAAATTCCCGTGTTTAAATTAAATAAAATGTAAACTTTATAAAGAAATACTTAGTACTTGAGATCTACTTTTTTTCTTCAATAACATGCCACACTGCAAGAAAAGAGAAAGTGAAAAGTGATAAGACGGAAATGCAAAGATGATTAAATGATTTGTGGAACAGTTTGCTCACTTTTCAGGAGGCCGCAAAGTGATTTAGTCATGATGATTTACGGGGGTGGCACCGCCCATATAACCCAAAAATTTAAATCGCCATATTTTGGGCATTTTTTGACCTACGTCAATGATATGTGGTACATATAGTATTGGCATAATTAGGAATACGTACCAGGAGAAAAGTGGGTGGGACCACGCCCTTTTTTAGGAAAATTAAAAATCGTAATATGGTCTTAAATATTGGACCGATCGTCATTAAATTTTCACAATAGGATATTCTTACAAAATAATAAAAAATTATTGACTATGTAAGTGGATAAAGGGGCATGGCCTCGCCCACTGAAATGCATCGCTCATATGACGCGCTTTAGTATTCTATTATTTTTCCATATGGAGAAGATGGATAGCACTTTGAAATGCGTCAAATCAATCAAGCAACCCGTAAGGCCGTTAATTATTCTGTTGAGTTCTTAAATTCACTCGATGTGCCAGGCTTTCCACCACTTGTGCTACAACTTAAAATTGGAGTGCCAATTATTTTACTGCGTAATATCGATCGAACTTGCAGTAAAAAAAAAACTGAGAAATAATTTAGTAGAAGCGACCATTATAACAGGAAAATATAAAGGTACAGATGTACTTTTTCTACGCAGTCCAATGCTACCAACAGATTTACCATTCGATTTTAAACAATTTGTTCGTGTTCGGTTAGCGTTTGCGAAGACTGTTAACAAAGCTCAAGGTTAATATCCTGTGTATATGTGTCTGCTCCTGATGGGAAAACTAAACCTAAAGCATTGCAATAAATACATTAAAATTAAATAAATAAATGTTTGTAAATATGTATATAAATACGTTTTATTTTATTTTATAATGAGAAGGGGGGGGGGGGGGGGGTAGCGAAGCACACCGGGTTTAGCTAGTATATATATATATATATATAATTTGTTTACATATAGTAAGAAACAGTTTATAAAAACAGAACAAAATAAGATTGTTTCCCCAAATAAACATATTTCCAAACTTTCTAGCTAATGAATAGAGGATTAACTTAAACGATTTTACTTCAATTTCTAACGTCACAGTTTTATATTTCATTTTTGCTTTCCGGCTTTCCTCGAAACTTATTGTTCATTCAGCATACGAGTATTACAACTAGATAGACATAGTTTATATCATTTAAAAATTAGTTAAGTAATCAAATAATTATCAGACAAGTAATTTACCTAAGAAAATTAAAAATAAATTAAATTTGACACAGTTACAATTTACATGATTTGCAAGATGAATTTCAGATTTACAGCAGTTCAATTCAGAATGACATTTTATTCAATTTTATTGCAATTGAAAAAGAACACTTGAAATAGAAATAGTTTCTGGCCAGAAATATACGAAACAGCAGAAATTTTATATTCAAAAACAACCCAAAAAATTTATAGAAGCTTTATTGATAAAATAAATCATAACTGATAATTATAACTTTTCGTATCTGAATGACTACTATGTATAAAAGTTGTAGTTGTTGCTGTTGCTGGTGATTGTTGGATCTAAATCGGTTGCAACCTGTGTTAATTTGATTCAAATTTACCCAGCATATAATGACTATAATTTCATTAATGGAATTTCGTGTTGTCAGTAATTGAATTTAGTTTCATTAAATGCCATAATATTCTTTCCTTCTTTTCAACACTACAGCAAACACACCATTTCCATTGAGAAACACAATGCGGTATTGATTTAATGTTTATACTACATACAAATGATAGATTTCTGTCTTTAGTATTTTTTATAAATTCAATGGGAAACTGTGAGGCAACCATATATGAAAGATGAATAATGAAGGTATGTATGTATGCGGTTATTATTGTTCAACTAAAATAACACATTCAACCCATTCATGGTTACAATGTCTGCTTTTAGAGGTAAAAAAAACTACAACTTGGCATGTTTCGTCTCACTGTTCTCGCGTATGGCTGTACTAAAGTGTTGCCAGTAATGACTAATCAGTAAATATAATATTTTACATATATTAAATAATTTCATTAAAAACCAAAACGAAATTACTTTAAACCAATTTTTATGTTGATGTTTTTCCCTACCAAACAAAATCAACTAAGTTTATTCTTCAAGTCTTTTATTTTAGATGTATTCAGGTGTTTTTTATACCCTACAACAGCATACTCGTATGTAGATGAAAAATGTATTATTATGCATTTTGCTGATGTTTCTAAAGTAAAAAAATGTTGATTAATATTGAAATCAAACGATTTAAAGCTTTTACCCCTTATTCATAAAAACTTACAACAGGTTTATAACAGGTTTATAAAGCACATTTCCATACAAAATTTGTTTTAAAAACCTCTTATAATCCTATTGTAAGTTTTATGAATAAGGGCATTTATCTGTACATTACTACAAGGTGGCGCAAAAGTAATCCTCCTATCAGAAAATGCTATAAATTTTGCGATTAGCCCCTAATGTCAGTTCTGTTTTGACATTTGTGTAGTAAACACATGCGAAATACACGTTAATAAACAATGTTACGCTACACTGCTCCAGAACGCGGAATATTGCTGACTATTTAATTGACCAATAATTGGTCGGAGACTTTGGCACAACGTGAATTTCCCCGCAGATTTCCTGGCCGTACAACGCCTACTGGTGAAACACTGCGACGTTTAGCCGCTCGCCTCGAAGAGACTGGCACAACACGAGATGCTGCCAGGCGTGGCAGACCCCGGAGTAGCCGTTCTGCAGAGAATATTGCTGCTGTAGCCGAGGATGTCATGAAAGCGCCGTCGACATCGACCAGACGACGTGCCACGCAAATGGGTATCAGTCGACGGTCTTTACAGAGAATTTTGGTACAAAATTTGAAGATGTTTCCGTACAAAGTCCAGACGGTGCATCAGCTGTAAGCTGCCGACCGCCAATCGCGTCTAACATACGCTCAAGCCATCCTTAATCACCACCAAGAGGAAGATGATTTTCATCAAAAATAATCATGAGTGATGAGGCCCAATTCCATCTTAGCGGGTACGTAAATAAGCAAAATTTACGCTTCTGGGGCACTGAAAATCCGCATGTAACCCACGAAGAGCCATTACACCCGCTCAAGGTCACTGTATGATGTGCTGTTTTAGCTGGAGGAGTCATCGGACCTTTTTTCTTCGAAGACGTCTCGGTCCAAACGGTTACTGTGAATGGTGAGCGCTACAGAGCAATGATCAACGAGTTCTTTTTGCCGCAACTTGATGAATTGGGATTGGAAAACATGTGGTTCCAACAGGACGGTGGAACGGCACACACTGTACGTGCCACAAACGATATGCTGAAGGATGCATTTCCCGGGCGCCTAATCCCCCGTTTCGGCGATTTGCACTGGCCAGCAAGATCGCCTGATTTGACCACTCCAGACTTCTTTTTGTGGGACTTTTTGAAGTCGCGGGTTTATGTCAACAAGCCTCAGACTCTTGCAGCTCTTAAAGACAATATCCGTCAAGAATGTGAGGATCTATCGACGGTAGTTTTGGCCAAGGTAATGGAAAATGCCATAAAAAGGGCTCAAATGACAATCAACTGTGGCGGCGGCCAGTTACATGACATCATATACTCGACTTGGTGTAAAAAAAATTAAAAGACCAAATAAAAATAATCCACAATAAGAATCAAAGTTTTTAATTTTTTTTTTAACTACAGCCAAAAAACATTGGAAGTTTACTTTTGCGCCACCCATATAGAATTCAGCATAAATACGTTGCATGTATAATCTGACAAATCTGATATCTAATGCAAACTAAAGTTAGTCCTAAAAGAAGTTCATGTTAATACAAATCATAGTCTAATTAGCCATATATTTATGTTAATAGAAGTTTTAATACCAAACTGGTAAGGTAAGTAACAGCTGTCAAAATGTCCCATATGAGGGCCGTTTCTGTAAACCATTTATGTAATGTGTAAGATATTATCCCAGCATACCATTCTAGGAGCGCCCCGAAAATGGAGTCAGAAAAGAGTCCAACTAAAGAGCATTTTCGGATCGCTTCGAAAAAGGAGTCAGAAAAGAGTCCAACTAAAAAGCATTTTCGGAGCGAAAGAAAAAGTTGCTTAAAAAATTAATTTTTTTCCCATTTTTATATATTTTATTTAAATGAATTCCATTTATTTTTTTTTTACTGTAAATACAATTTATTTAATTTTTGCCCATTTCTAATTTAGTTTATTTGTAAATGAATTCCCTTTTTGTTTAAGTAAAAACAATTTAAAAAAAGATAATAAATATGAACTTTTAATTTTTTGTATTTAAAATTGCAATGACTCTTTTCTGACATGATGTAAGAGCTCTTTCTGAGCCCAAAAAAACCCTCATAAAAGACTCTTTTCTGACGTTATCTAAGAGCTCTTTCTGACGGACAATTTTCGAGTGTAATGACCCTCTTTTCTGAAGGTTTTCACAGCAATAATGATTGGTTGTTGGGCGCATAAAGAGCTTGAATGTTCCGGAAAAGGTGTCAGAAAAGACTACTTTCGGACTCATATGGCTTGCTGCGATGCCGGCGGGCGTTATTATAGACTTTATTTTGTAAACACTACATGATCAAAGTGAGGATGATATTATGATTGTTGCATGTACGTCTCAGAATCCCGGGGACGACCATTATTCAGCCTTATAAAAAAATATAACAATAAATGAAAAATAAACACACGTTTCATTCAAAAGAATGATATATCTCAACAAAGCAGGTCCCCCCGAACCTTTATAAAAGAAGACAGCAAAACATTCTCATTTAAGAAATTTTTTCGTTTGGACTGAAATTCCGGAGTGAAGAAAGCTCGAAAGTGAAGCATCTCCTTTAAATGGTTCCAATTTCGTACTCTTTTTCACTAGTGAAATTAACGTAGAAATTAAAACTTTATTTCCACATTGTTTAACTACAATAACTTTCACTATATTACTGTGTTTGATGAATAAGAATTATTCATATTTATTATTATGATAAATTGTACAATGCTAAAGAGATGTGGTGTGTTGATGAACGATCATTCGATCTTTGGATATTTAAAAAGCAATTGTATTAAATTCTCTTAACTATCCTGTGCTGAAATACCAGATCAACTAAATCAATTAATTTGCTCTCAACTTAATTGCAAGTCAATTTAAGCTAAATTATGGCTATTCAAATAAATCAAACTCCACAATACATAATTACGATATATAAATAAATCAGTCTAGGATTGAATGAGTGCAGAAATTTCAAATATCTTCACTTTTTCAATAAAAGTAATTTTAATAAGAAATATGTTTTTGCTCGTGCAAGTTTTTACTGAGTATCAGCATAACAATTTAAAATTTGAATGTGGCGCCAATATGTCAAGTGTGTTGTAATCTTAACAAGAAAAACTAAATGGCCCAAAAGAGTAAAGACAACAGAAATGAAAAATATCTTACATTTTTTAATATCAATATACGTTTGAGTGTGGGGCAAAATGTATAAAATAAGACTTCATTAATTTACGTACAGGACACACTCATCTGTAGACAATGCAGACAACTAAAATGAGGTTCGAACAACAGTAAGTTAGTTTAACAGTTTTCTTTTCAAATATGTAATCAAAACATCCAAAGCAAAAAGGAACACAAATTCAATTCAATCCAATTCAATGCAAGGTATAAATATAAAATAAATATAAAAATTAACAACATGATGGCAAGAGGCAGTAAATAATTTTTCATCATATTCGTATGTATGTAAGAATATAAACATACTCGTACAGGCCAATTTCATTCCATTTCACATATCAAGAGTGTCACTGTTATAATGCCCACACTTTTGTGTTAACATAAACATTTATGAGAAATTTGTTTATGTGACATTGTTTTTTTTTTCGTTACTGCTGCTGCTGTTGGTGCCCTCCTATTCATAAAGGGCCACCACCAGCCAGTTCAGCAAACGTAGGAACTGAAAACGAAAACCAGACCACAGCCAAGCAAAATCTTTTTTCTTCTTTGGACGTTTATTTCTTTAGTGCCTCGTCTGCTACTGATTACAAACAATAAGGCCAGCAAAAATCAAAATCAATGAAGTCAAAATAAAACAAAAACGAAACGAAAACAAAATTATATGTATGAAATAAAACAAACCCATTAGGGTGGCATATCCAGGCCATGTTGCGACATTAAAACAACATGATTAGGGTAAAATTAAATTAAGATTATTTTGCTTGTATGAATGTTTCATATGCACAAATCTCAACTAAAGAAAAAATATTATAAAATTGTTATTATTAATTATCAATATTATTATTGACTATGAAGAAATAAATCTTGTTGCAACTATATTTTACTGTACATATACGAGGTCTGATCAAAAAATAACCGTTATTTTTAATTTTTTTAAAAGTATTTATTTATTCAAACAATCTTGTCCCCTTCAAAGTAATCCCCCTCAGATATAATACACTTATGCCAGCGTTTTTTTCCAATCCTTGAAGCACTTCTGAAACGCGCTTTTTGGTATCGCCAACAGCTCCTGTTTCGATTTTTCTTTTATCTCCTCAATCGTAACAAAACGCTTTCCTTTCATCGGTGTCTTCAGTTTTGGGAAGAGGAGAAAGTCAGTGGCACGTGACGAATTGCTTCGCGCAAACAGCGCAAACTTTTTGACCGTACGACCTTGTGGCAAGAATTCATGATACACCATGCCATTCCAGTCAAAGAAAACAGTGAGCAAAACCTTCACATTTGACCGAACTTGACGTGCTTTTTCCGGTCTTGGCTCTTCTGAATGTCTCCATTGGGATGATTGGGCTTTGGTTTCAATGTCATAGCCATACACCAGTTATGACCTTTTTGAGGAAATCTGGAGGAAAATTTTGCAATTTTGGAACAATCTTCGCTGCCGCATGTTTCATGCCTAAAACATCCGTAAAAATTGCTTGGCAAGAGCAACTTAGGAAGTTTAAGTCAATTCGTATAATTTTAACTAGTGACGCATGCATTTACATACTGACATACATGCATAATTTAGTAACAATTCCTGCATCAACTATGTTTTTAAAATTTTTTGACTTTATTATAACTTTTCCTTTATTTTATTTCTATTTATCAAATATTTTTTTTTTTTTGGGAATAAGTTTCCTAGTGCACATGCAAAGAAAAATTAAAGAAGACTTTTATTAATTTTTGGTAATTTTGTGAAAAATTCTTTTATAAATAACGTGAACAAATGATTTTTACACAAATAGCGGGGTGTGAAGGACGAAATATCATGATTTCATAGTAAATATTATTACAAAGAGCGGGATTTTAAGAATAATTATATATTTCATATTCTATAGATAAATAAAAGTTGATGGGGCTTTTGGATAGAAACTAAACTAGATATAAGATGGAATGAAAAAAGGTCTGCCAAATCATCTAAAACTTGCCTTTGCATATTAAATTAAGATCAAAGCTTAAAATATTTAATGTTTGTCCAAATATTAAGTTTGAATTCCAATAATGAAATAAATTACTTTTATATATTAGGAATTCCAACCAAAAAAAAAAAAAACAGGTTATTAATTTGGGTCTCCCAATTTAACCATATTTGGTAAAGACATACCATTTGAGGTTTTTTTTTGGACATTTTTATTATTTTAAACTTTGAAAAACTCACGATTTTATTCAAATTTAACATTTTTAAAAAAGCCCAAGAAAATGTGCATGGTTTTTTTTCCAGTTTGTTTATTTATTTACAACTTATAATAGGCTTACACTACAATAAACAATAGTATAAATATTTGCCTATTTACTTAAATACATTGTCCCGATAACGGGCACTCGAGTAGTTTTTATATACAAATCTAGTTTTTATTTTAAAATAAACTATATTCAAATCGTGCTAAACGAGATATTATATTAATTTGTAATGAAAAATATTAATATAAAAAACATTACATATCTATGAGGTTAGTATAAAAAATTATAGTCTAAGCTTAAAAATAATATATAAAAAAAAGAAAAAATTTTAGGAATCTATTTATCCAATCACCAGAATTTTCTGGTATTTTTGTTTTGAAGTTATCGATTACTTAAACTTCTATCATATCTATTTGAATTGTACAAAAAATTAGAATTGATAGCCTTGTATTAGCCCGTCTAAATTTGTGATAAAATATTGGAACATTATTTTCATCTTGGATAATATTAAATGTATCTAGGTACAAGAAAATTTACATGGTCTATAACTTTAAATAATCATATTTTATGAAGATGGAGTCAGATTTTATTTAAAGATAAATATAGCTTGAAATGTCATTTTCAGATGAACTTAAAGTGCTTACGGCATATATACAAAATCGTAAAACTAAACATAGTATAAACAGCAATGCCGACATATACAAAGTATATCTACTAAAATTTTTTTAAAAAGCAACAATTCTCAAGCCATAACAAACATTTGAAAACGCAAACAAAATTGAAATCTGTTGAAAAAAATCGATTCAAATTATTAAGAGTGTGTGATGTGTGGTCACGTAAGTTACTACTAATGCAATATCCATCCAAAATTTTACATTATATCAAGTGACACACTTACCTGAGCACCCACATACATATACATAAATACATAAATAATATTTATACATAATTTGTATAATTTGGAAATTGCAAAAATATTAAAACTTTTGTGAAATTTAAGGCGGGGCAACAACAAAAACAGATTTTTGTTATACAAAAAGAGGCGTTCTAAAATACAAACATATGTATAGGAATGTACATAATATATGTATATGATAATCAAAATAAGCTATTAAAAACAATATGTATTAAAGTATATACATACATATGTATGTATGTATGTACATTAATACTAGGTAATTATGAATAAATTTAGCAAATACATAAATAAATTTAAATAAGCATTTCTACTGCGGACATAAAGATGGACTACCAGTGTCTGTCTTTTAATATTTTAATAATCATGTTTAATGTGGTTTGCAACTCGGTTTGGTATTACCAACAAATAAACATTTACACACTTAAATATTTAACAAATACACAACATAATCGTAAAAACGGACAGACATTCATACATCAATATTTATTAGGATGGACGAACGAACGAACGAATGAACGAACGAACTACTAAACATAAAACGAATTATAAATTTGGATATAAAAAATATATTCATAATTAAAGATATTAAAACGTCCCACGGCAATGTCAATAATAATTAATGACATTAAATCGTTACGATGTTTAATTAATTCGAATAAACCTCAAACACAACTGACTGACCTCTCTAGTAAAACTATTCATGCAACAACAACAACAACAATAACAAAATAAAAAAAAAATAAAAAACAGCAACACAACCACCACATAAATTGTCTGACGATGACCACCGTTTATAATGATAAACAAAAGATAACTAAACACACTCGTTCTCACAGATGCGCACTCACATACATACATGCATACACATCCCAACATACCATTCTAGAAGCGCTCCGAAAAAGCAGTCAGAAAAGAGTCCAACCACAATGCATTTTCGGAGCGAAAGAAAAATTTGCTTAAAAAATTGATTTTTTTCCATTTTTATATATTTTATTTAAATGAATTCCATAAATACAATTTATTTAATTTTTTTCCATTTCTAATTTAGTTTATTTGTAAATGAATTCCCCTTTTGTTTAAGTAAAACCAATTAAAAAAATAATAAAAAATGTGAACTTTTAATTTTTTGTATTTATTGACATGATGTAAGAGCTCTTTCAGAGCCCAAAAAACCCCTCATAAAAAACTCGTTTCTGACATTATCTAAGAGCTATTTCTGGCGGATCATAATGATTGTTTTTTGGGCTCATAAAGAGCATGAACGCTCTTTTCGGACTCATATGGCTTGCTGGGATATATGTATATACACATGTACATACAAACTACATATTGGAGCAGATGAAAATGATTAAATCCAATTCCAAATATGTAGCAGAGATAGAAGATGTTTACTAAATAAATACATTTTGTATCTAAGAGTAAGAAATATTTGAGCTACAAGATGTTTTTTTTTTCTGTGTTTGTGTTGGTGTATTTAATTTTAAAAAAGTCCAATTTTTCATTTGAATGCGGTGGCATCAAAGTCTAAGAAATTTAAGTCGAAAAGAAAAACAAAAAAACAGCAAATAGTGCATTTAGACACATCGGAGATATTAACAAAAACAACCTATTAATTATATTTAATTAATTAATTAAATATGAATTGAAAAGTGTGACTGGTATTGTGTGTACATATTGATAAAAGCAACAATAAAATCTATTATACATATTACTAATTATATTACTGCAATTACCGTCCATTAAAACAGTGATCAAAATAATTATTCACTGATTTCTTGGAGTAAAAATGATCTGAATATGCAAATTAATAGATCAATTGTTGTTATTCTTTTAAGTTTATGTACTTTATACAACATTTGATTCCCCTAGCCATGGGTTTTAGTAACAAAGAAGATTTATTTGAAGCAAAATGCTACTGGTGTTTCTGTCGTGGTATGTGCAATTCAATGTTTTAATCTTTTTTCTAAATTTGTTCAAAGTATTTTTCAAATCAATAAGGACAAAAAGGCATTCTAGAAAATGAAATCGTCCTTGGACATAACTGTGTATCGCATTGTTATAGACAAATGGACATTGACAAAGTGAAGGACAAAGACTCGCTTGACTTTTGGTAGGAACTCGTGTATACTTTATACAGAAATAATTGGGAAGAAATTGGGCAGTCTAAGATTGGGTAGTTGTCAGAACATTGTTTGGACGAAAAAGATAAAGTATCAGTACAACAAATTCTATATGACAAACGACTAAGGGAATCATTTATTCACCATTTTTTTTTTTTAAGAAAAGTCACACTCAGGCGATTAATATGCCTATATATAATTGCGTTACTTTCTTTGGAAAGGGGATAGATTGAAGAAGATCACTCTTTTTATATCACAACTCTGCAATTGCGCATTATTTTTGTTTTTAGTGTAGAATTACAGCGCCTCTGGTGGTGAGTAGGCGCATTATTTTTTTTACGCTTAATTTTATAGCCTTTATTTAATTATTTTACTTCGGTGGCGTTTGAATGCTATACCACCGAAGGAGGGCGCTGTGATAAATATTAATAATGATGGATATAAAGAAAACTAATAATTATCAGAAACGGATGTTGTTTTGAGTGGCAGGTGGCAGCGGCTGGGAATCGAACCCGGGCTACAAATACCAGCTCATGCTTAATGATCAAATGTGCTAACCAAGTAAGCTACAGCACCATTTATATTTTCAATCACATGCTAACATTAAATTAATCTCTATTGTAGATACTAAATTTGAATAAAAAAAAATTATTCAAATAATTTTTTAGATTTTCTATAGACTTTATTATTGAAATCGAAAATTTATATTTTCATAATTTAATATTATTTTAATCTAGTAGTAACGGTATCTACATACATATGTAAATAAATTGGAGTAAGTATACGAGAAAGTTCTTTCATTGATTTTTTTCTAAACATAGCTACATATGTTATATAATAATATAAATATATACGTAAATAAAATATACATAGATTACATAGTTACTGAAAGAAATATATGGATATATAAGATCAAAAGCATATGTGTCAATATTATACATATATGTAAAAAAAAATCAATTTTTAAAGTCTAGCAAATTTTACCTTCAGTTGTTGAATGTTGTAGATATTTGTATTAAAACGTTTCAACATTTCAGCAATTGGAGTGAACTTTTCACAGCAAACTGAATTAGTCTTAAAACATATACGAGTATATAGTCGATCTCAGAAGAGCAACTAATAATTCATATTTGATTTTAATGGAAATAATATTTTAAGAAATATTACTTAATGAATATTCATTATTGAAAAAACACGTTCAACGCAATCGTTACTTGTTGGAGATTTTAGACTGGCAATAGCCAAATATAATTTTAAATTTGAAGATGAAAAAAAATTTAAAAAAAAGAATTATTTGTCAACAGATCAACAGACACCCCTATTTGATAGTTGAGGTAGTCCTATTTTTTGATAGCTAAGTTTTGATTTTCAATACCAATAATTTTGAGCTTAGAAATTGTTAGAAATCTGGGGCTTGCGGAAAGTTTCTTTTAACCTATATACGGATATCTTTATATAAATAAATCTATTCATAATTGAATATAAACAACATTGAACCAGCTAAAGGTGGTTTTAGACGGTATGTATTTTGTTGTGTTCTTGTCAAATTTTACACTGAAAATGCATACACGTTGAGTGAAAGCAAAAAAAAATTCTTCTGCAAATGTCAGCTTGCATTTACAGTGTAAAATTTTCAATTACAGCAAATTCTATTTTTATGTGGCAAAGCACCTGCAACCAGCTGTTTTACAAGTCAATTGTTAATGGCGCCAAAAACATAGTGTTTGTGATTCAGCAAATTTATATATAAAAACATTTTATTAAAAAAATAATAAATTTGTATTGAAATATTTATTGAAAAAACATGTTAATTTTTATTTAATTTAAATACAACAATTTTTGGCTCCATATGGCACATTTGCTCTTTGACTCTTGCTTAATTTTTTTTATTTTATAGAAGCTATTATTTCAGTAATGCTGCAATTTACAATTAATTCATTTTTTAATCCATTTTTTTCAAACTATACATATTTGCAAGAACACAAAACTCTCGCCAAAATACTCATAACAAAAACAACTGTTGTCTTCGATTGCCTGTTAATTGCCAGACATGCACAATTACATATGTATGTATCGTACAACTAACAAGTACACCTCAAAATACATACCGTCCAAAACCACATTAAGGCTGAGACATAATATTAGGTAGTCAAATCTTGCTCTCTAAGCTTGAGTGCCTACTTTTAAGGATGTTTAAAAGAGTCTAAAATGGTATAATCGGAATCATAAATATTTTCAAAACTAGTGATTTTATAAACTTATTCAAATAATTATTTTGTAATATTTTTTTTAGTAATTTTTCTTTTGGCTTGAACATTTTAAAAAATAAACGGAAAAAAGAAAAAAAAAACTCAATTAAGCAGAGGTTACTGACTGGCACGAGTTGTTATGAATTTAATTAACAAACCTTTTGAAGAGTTGTTGGCAAAATTAACTAAATCTTTTACCAAAAAACAGCAACATTTTATATTCGATTTTTTATTATAAATTTCACATGCACAAATTTAATTAGTAGTCACAAAACAGTCAGCCACTGTGTTTAAAAGTTCTTGCTTAATTTTATTCATAATCGGCATTCAGAAGTGCAGAGGGTAAAAATTACGCGATAGTTCCTTTTTATACTGTGTTCAGACAGGCACCTTTATTGAGTCAATATTCGGTTAATTGACAATATAATTTTAAGTGTTCAGGCATACGCAATTTTCAGCTTACTCAATAATTATTTGACAGCTGGAAAACAATATTGTTATTAAAAAACATGAATACAAAAAATACTCTAAATGGTTGTTGTGTTTCTATATAAACTATATAAACCTCCACATTGATTTTTTAATGATTTCTTTTGTTGACATTTGCCATTTTATACAATTTTGCTCACTAAACACAATTGTGAACCATGAAGCAATACACACAGATGGTGCATTCCTCTCTTCAAAAAAAATTTCTACTGCGCATCTACGTCATCAGAGCGCACAATAGTATGAGATTTGTGGTGGAAAAGAAAAAATATTATGGTTATTTTTTATTTTTAATAAAATAAAACGAAAAATCATAGAATTTTCTTTTTTCACATTTAATTTTATTATAAACATATTTTATTCTGTTTGTCAAACACTTTATTGTTTTATACTTGTTTGTTTTTTATGTTTTGAATATTTTTTAATTATAAAAAAAAAACAAAAAAATTATTGAGATTGAGACATTGTAGTAAACTTTTTTCATGTGTTTTTATTTTTAAATAATTATGTTATTAACATAAAATAAGAAATTTAATTTATTATTTTTTTATATTTTCTTTTTTTCGAACTCAAAAGGGTTTTTTTTTTTGTCACATTCAATATGATCAGCCTGTTGTACGTGAGACTTTATGAAGTTGTCTTTAATTAGCAAGCCTTGTATATTGTTTTCTTCGAAAATATTTTCAAGGTCTTGCATGTGTTCCATAGTTTTTTGAGTCGGCTTTGATAGTCCGCCCTCAGACAAATGGTCAACCCACGAATACGATGAACATTTTTCGTTTTCTGCTATGGATTTATTTTATTATTCCGGCAACAAAAACTTATCCATTGCTTTAATAACTTTGGATCTGCCGGAAAGTTAAATAAACTGATTGTACACAGCTTTTTTTTGTATTATTGTTACAACAATTTTTCACTGCACACCACATTTTAGTTTTTAATTTGCACGATTTTTCTTAACTTTAATGAATTTTTACTTTTCACAATAAACCACAATGCCCTCTGTCTACGTCACTCAACCAGCTGAGTGCGAGCAACAAAACTAACGGACCTGCGCAATGCGTAATCTTGTTTCTTTCATTCATGGTTGTGAACAGTGTTGCATTCGAAATCTTACTCAATATTATAACAATTTCGCACTTATTAAGCAATAATTAATTGAGATTTTATATGGAATATTGAGCTCAATAATGGCGTTTATTGCGATTATCGCAATAAAGGTGCATATCTGAACACAGTAAACTATATATGTATATATGTACATAATTAAACATATGTACATATATGTAGCATATTTACTAGTTCCCAAAGTAATGTATTAATGACATTTTTAAAATTTAATCGAATAACCGATTAAATTAAATATACAGACGTACGTTTTTACAAAACATGACTACATTTGCAATAAGTGTTTTTTTTTTATAATTTACTCATACGAGAATCTTTTTTTTTTTTTTAGTTATTTGTACAAACATTTTAAAGTCAAACATTTTGGTTTGTACGTTACGCTGAAAGGAACAAGACCTAAATTACAAATAAATTGTAGGAAAATCGAATCGATGCTACTGCAACATATTGTATGCACTTGTTAGTGCGTGAGAGTGTGTATGATTTAAATCGTATGATACACCAAGCGATCGAACGAACGAATGAAGAAACGGTAGCAACTGCCACAGTAGTCGAAATGTGGTGAACAATTATCGAAACAAGTTAATTACTGCCCGGCACAAAATGTGAAGACCACAAACTATCGATGCATTTTACAGCCATTGATGAAACATTTTTTTGTGATCACGCAAATTGTATGTTCGAATGTAAGTAGTCTGTCGAAGATTTTGAAACACGCATTTCTTCCATGTGTAGCACACGTCTTTCGATGCATTTCATTGCTGCACATTTATGAATTATTTATATTTGTTTGTCTTTTGAACAGAAAAACTTAACGAAAAAAAAAAAGGAAAAAGATCTTTTTCGTTAAATTATTTGACAGTTTTTCAATAAACATAAATAATACACACAAATAGAAGGACAGAACAAAACGAAACGATTTAGAAAGTTATTGGAATTAATTTTAATGAATATTTAATTAACAACTAAAGTGGGCGTCGCCCCTGCACATGGAACCAAATTCAATTTAATGTTTCCATCCACAGTCGTAGAATTATGGGAGAAAATTTATTCCAAAATATTATGTAAAAATAATTAAATACATACATACATACAAAATACATAAATAAAACAACAGATTCCCGAATAAAAATATTTATATTTCAGTAGACAGAGAACGAATTTATGCTCCGTTATCTAACTATCTTTAAGATTTTAAAATAGCTTGAGATGAATTAAAAAATGTGAATCGGTTAATTTTTCCACGTAGTCTCTAAATGTAATTTTTAACAGCTATGATTATTCCATTTTCTAAACAGGGAGTTTTATATTGAATTGGAGTCCGAGGAACTATACCGTGCTAATCCATATATACTTTTGTACATAAAGTACTCCTTGGCGACTTATTCTTCACTGTGTTTACGATGGGTAATTGATGGCGTCTTTACGAATCTACGAAGGTCTTTCCTAAATGTCATGACGTTATAGTTTGAATGACTCTTCTTATGGTTTGTTCTTGTTTACACACTTTGCATCCAGTAGACTCCATGCAGCGCAGTGGAGGAATTTTAAAAAAGTGAAAATAAATCAGTGATATTTAAACTTTTTATTAATTTATCCAAATTTTCGGTTTTTGGTCTGATCCGACAGTGTAAGAAAATTTCAACCTTACTTTACCACTTCCTTTTTATATCTTCTTGAATTAGCATGTTGAATTAATCAGGTCTATTCGGGAATACGCGCTTCACTTCTTCGTCGTCGAACGTTCACTTTTGACATTTCGTCTTCGACATATTCTAAAATACGAGTGAAGAATTATCGTTTGCAGTAATCGATTTTTTGTAATCTCTTATGAAAATCATAAACATTGAAAACAGCTGTCTAATTAATACACAGAAAAATTTAAAAACAAAAATATAATTTAAAAATAAAAATTGAGATGGATTCGATTGCATTTTTAATTAATGCACAACCTGAAAATCTTAGAGCAGTATTTAAAAATTTAAGAAATAACACGCCGGATATATTTAAAATGAATGATGCCAGTTATGTATGTTTATTACAAATTTAAAATCACCTCTTCCAATACCAAAAGAAGTTTTAGGAAAAACTTTAGAATCAACAAAGAGTCATTTAAATATATTTTATTTATTCATTTCAAAAAATATGCCGCAAGCCCATGGGGCCAAAATTAGCAGTACTACTAACAATTCAATGATATTAATACAATTGTTTAGATATATAACAATGAAGAAAAATAAAAATAAAAAAAATTTAACATTAAGATAATAATAATGAAGAGAGTCCTTAATATTTGCACAAAACCAATAAATAATGTATAATTGCAGGAAAATTATTGTTAACCCATGATAGAACCAATGATAAAACATACAAACAAAGCACAATTTAAAATATAGTTTTTTTTCAAATAATGGCACTCCTAATAATTTTACCTGTTTAAATGTACCATGGTCAGCACGAAATAGAGAACAAAAAAATATTAATTCAACATTCATTTATAAATTTGACAAGAAAATTAGTTTCAAATTTGACAAACTGTGTGAAAATCTGCGATCTGCATATGGAATCATTGAATTCCATAATCTCGATATAGTCACGCAATACGATCGACTCATAACAATTGATAAGTGTCTAGGCATAATAATCGCATGCGTTCTACTAGAACTACCAATTGTCCAATTATCCGAATTGGAAGACAAAATCAAACAGCAATCACGGCTTGGATGCTTAAGGCCTGTTGACAATTTGGCAGCAGCCCAAAATGGATGAACAGACAAAAGAAGCCCGAATGTACTTCTTTCGAAAATCGTCGATACCAGGCGTAACCATGCCTATTGATGACCATGGCTCTGAACTGTTGCGGTGATGTTTGTTTTTTTAGACCTGGACAAAGAAACATAATTAACTTTCATTGTATGTTTTTTATACATGTACATACCACTGATGGGATTTGTGGTACAATTGTACCAAATTTGGTACAAACAAAACTTTATTGGTACGCTGGTACAGTTCATCCCTTTTTGGTACAATTTTTTTTAAGGCGAATTCACTTTTCAGGTGTCGTTGAGAGCACAGCTGTTCTACTTTTTTTTCTTACTTAGAGAGAGAAATGTCAAAAGTTGCTTGTGTTTTTGACGTATCGACCAACGAAAGCAACAAACAAAATTTGAAAAATTGTTTTACGTTTTTAAGTTTTCTTTCTGTTATTATGTTTTTATTGAATAAAAAGTGTTATGAATTCTTACTATATGCTTTTTTATTTAATAGCGAAATTTAGGTACAATTTATGGCAATTTGGTACAATTTTGCCATTGAGACGGTAAAATTTAAGAATTGTAAGATCCCAACAGTGGTACATACATACATATATTTGCTTAAATTTGAAGTATACGCTTGTTATTTATTTCTCAGTTATGCAGGTATTTTATTTATACGCGCTAAATCAAGCGTCGAACGAAAATTATGTAGATGTGTGGTGAACAAGTATTTTAGAATGCATACAAAGTGAACAAAAACATAGCTGTTCTGTTTGTTTTCTGGTACTCACATCGCTAAAGTATTTTAGAATAACAAAAAGTGAATGAAACGCGTATTTGTGGTGAAAGTGACTTCCCGAATAGACCTGAATGTACTAAATTTATAATTTAAAATTAATAAATAAAACGCCTATCTCTTAATTAATATGGGGTATCACGTAAACTTCCACAGCGAAAGTTAGTGGAGTAAATAAAATATACAACAAAGGTTATGGGCCCAGAATCCTGGTAAACTAAGTGGTCAAAAATATTTGAGGTTAAGTACGAAATGAAGAAACGTGTGTCAGGTTTTAAACCGGTGTAGCGAACATTGAAAAATTAAGTGGCAAGAACTATGGAACGTGGTGTATTCAGGTGAGAAGTCTACTGATAACGTTGGATTTATGGATCCAAAAACTAAGTGTCGAAAATTATAGAACGTGGTGTATTCAGGTGAGAAGTCTGCTGATATCGTTGGATCTATGGAACACCATCATTGAGAACTATCCGCATTATGAAGATGAAATCTAGTAAGTTAATTTATATCAAAAACAGTAATGCAACTTAAAAGTTTACCTTTAAAAGTTTGATAAACTAACTTTCTTTCCTTTCTAATCTTGTGCAGTTTGCCCGATGAGATTGAATATTTCGTTATTGCCATCGAAAGCAGAAAGTATTTGCACGGAATTAAGGAATTAATTTCCAAAATATTTGAGGAAGAACTAAGACAAAATAAAAGGATATCAACCAAAGTGAAACGGTTTTTGTGGCGAATTCATAGAACGAATTTAAAAAAAATAAGAAATGTAACAGCAGCAAGCAACGTTTAAATAATCTTAAACGTCAGACAGCGGCGCGACGCACATATGTGTAGAACAAAAAAATTTTTAAGTTAACAGAGTCGAAGCAGCAGATCATATTAGCATCTGGAGAGAGCATAAACGCAGTAAGTATTCGTGACGTCCAGCGTGACCAGATCTCAAATAGTTCAGCGGCTAAATCAGTTTAAAAATAATGCTAAAATCTATATATGTACTAGTATAAAATACAATGTTTGTCCTCTATAGACTCTAAAACTATCCAACCGATTTGGCCCAACCCAGTTTCATTTGAAAGGTTATAGTCCAAATTAGGTTTTCGGCTATATATATTTTAAGTGGGCGTGGCACCTCCCACATAAATTGAATAACATCATATATCTTGACTATTGCGATAGCAAGAGTTTTGAAACATTGCAGTATCCCATATATTACTGATTTGAATAATCAGGAAAAAAAATGGGTGGGATCGTACCAGCGGGAGTGGCAGCTCCTATACAAAGTAAATATTTAATATCATATATCCACAGTTCTATAATAGCCAGAGTCTTGTGCACGTTGATTATATTATGAATAGTCATGGGAAAATTGGGCGGGATCATACTAGTAGGCGTAGCAGCTCCCATACAAAGTGAATATTTACCTCATATACAAAATTTATATTAATCTATATATATAAAAATGAATGTTTGTATGTATGTCCTTCATAGAACGGTAAACTATGCATTTGATCATGTGATGATCTTCAGCAAAGTTATCGTGCATGAGTCCGGGAAGGTTTCTCAGTTGGTACGACCACGCCTACACTAACGCCCAACGTTGTCATATCTAGCAATGTGCTAGCAATGTACTGACATTGAAAAGTTTTTAGCAAAATTATAATTGTCAGTTTAAACGACTGTAAGAAAACTAACAATTTCATTTGCACACAATTGTCATATAATGGATTTATGTGTCAACCGAAATTGTCAGTTCACACGGTTGTCAGATTGTTTTGTGGCATTGTCAAATTCGTTTTGCAGCTCTGTGTGTGTGTTTAAAAATTTTAAATATTGTCATGGAACAAAAAAGAGCAATTGGAACCATTTTATATGCTTATGGCCTAATGCACAATTTAATTTAATTCTTTAATTTTCTTCTACTTTTTTCAAAAATGTTATCAATGCTTGTTTGTTTATTTATGTATATACAGAGTTGCATTTATAAATAATTTCTATGACAATGCTGCCATTGGCAGATGCATAAACTTTGCACATATGACAATGAAAAGTTTTTGACAATTGTCTTAAAACAATGACAAAAGTGTGTGTTTACACAATTGTTAAATGTCTGACAATATTTTTGTCTTCCAATGTACTGAAAATGCTTTTTCTTACAACGTTGGAAGGCAAAAATTTTAAGTTTACACGGGTGTTAGACATTTTCTAAACATTTTTCGGACAACGTTGTAATATCTGACGATCGTGGACACATAGCTTAAGACTCCGGCTTGACTAAGAATACTTCTTTCGACCGCCTATTTTTTTAAAATGAAAAAAATCAATAAAATTACTCAAAATGAATTGAATATTTGTGTAATGTCTTTCTTTCAAATTTATTTTAATTGGTAGCGTAGCAACGCGCGCAGAGTACAGCTAGTTTATTATAAAGTAACAAAAAATGTGCTAAATTTTTTAAAATATTTTTTGTAAAAATTAAATAAAAAAAAAATTTTTTTTAAATAAATACAAATATTTAAATATTTTTAAATGGTTTTAATACAAATTTTTTAGACATATATTTTCTATAAGTCTTATTGAATCTGGCCTTAATCTTCTGAGATTTGAAAACATTTATTTCATTGTTTTAATCCACATCTAATATACAGGACAGTATCTAAAATCATAAAAAGTTATTTCGATGAAATTTAGTCTTCCAGGGACGATTAGCATTGAATTTGTTTGACACCGGTCTTTACTTTACCTAGCCCTGATACAAATATCCTCTTGAAATGAGGCTTTATCAGTAATAAATGTGTGATTTATGGACGTATCCAAACAAATTTTGCCACAAATAAGTCTTCCGAAAATCAATTTAACGGGCATAACTCCCTTAAAATTTTTGGTATCCAAATAATATTCAACACAAATATGTGTAATAATATATAGTATACAAATCATACGGTGCCATTTTATGATGATCGGTCAATAATAAGTCATAGCTCTCATATAAAGCTTAATTCCAAAAATCACTTAAATGACCATAAATCTCATAAAAATGTTGGTATCCAAATTTTCCAATTCAACAAAAATACATACCTATGACACCTCCCAGCATACCATTATAGGAGGTGTCATAAAAGACTCTTTTCTGACATTATCTAAGAGCTCTTTAAGAGCCCAAAAAACCCTCATAAAAGACTCTTTTCTGACATTATCTAAGAGCTCTTTCTGACGGACCATTTTCGAATGTAATGACCCTCTTTTCTGAAGGTTTTCGGAGCAATTATGATTGTTTCTTGGGCTCATAAAGAGCGTTAACGCTCCGAAAAAGGTGTCAAAAAAGACTATTTTCGGACTCATATGGCTTGCTGGGCTAATTCTTAAATCACTTTAACACTCAAATCTTTAACAAGTGTTATATCGAGATACAATTTAACACAAACAATATTTATATTCTCAGTCATGGCACAAATTGTTTTCATGATCGGTTGATAATAGGTCATGGATCCCATATATCGCTCATTTCTTACTTGTTTTTTACAGAATTCATTTCATGAAATATATTAATAAATTGCAAAATACATTCATAACAAAAGATGAAAGAGGTTTTCCATACAACGCATTCTTGTGTTCAATACCTTGAATCCAAAATTCTACGTTTCAGTTTTGATTTTCCTTCTTATGTGAAATTAATTTTTACCATTTTATTTCAAGAGTTGTAATTTCATTCAAGAGTTGTAATAATTCTTGATAAATTTCTCATTTATTTCTGTAAATGTTCATATAATTTTTCTTTTTTTATTTCCTAGCTATTTTCAACAACTATTTTTAATTTTAAAAGGCTAAAAAATGCTGAATGTTAAATTTTTTGTCAAATCAAATTTATCAATAATAAGTTTAAAGAATTTTTCAAAAAAAGGAATAATGCACCAAATAACTTCAAGGTATTCCCCGCAACAAAACGTAATTGCCGAGATGGCCAATAGAACCCTGGTGTAAATGAGTTGTTGATTTCACTTATTAATGCAGACTGGTTTGCCCAATGTTTATGGGCTAAAGCCTACAAAAGTTCTTGGTTCATCTGTGATGCCGTCGTATTAATCAAAAGGCCAACACCAAACAGCAGTAAGTTTTTACCGAAATATTTGAAATGATATTTTTAAGATACCAGATTCACTATAAACACCGAAACAAAACAAATTGCTATAACCCATGACGTCATATTTTTTGAAAAATCTTTTAAGAAGTGAAAATGATAAAGAAGACATGTTTTATGCGAATATTTTTTAAGAAAACACTAATGTTGCAGACAATCATACACTAAAAGGAAAAGGTACCTGTAAATAAAATAAAAGATTCGCGGTAGTAAAGTGAATTTGCCTAATAGTGAAACTGACAGAGAAGACACAGTAGTTGTTAAAAACAAAAGAAAATAAGGCAGGCACAAAATACTAAGAAAAGGTGGTAAGGGAAGGCCTCGCAAAGTGTATGTTTCGGAAGACGGCTGACAGATGTTAAATTCTACAATCAAAAGTCCTAATTCTGTAATCAAAGCTTTGAACTCCGAATATACTGATAAGCCATGAAAAACAATATGATTCTTTAACTAAAAACAGAACGTGGCAATTAGTCGACAGGTCTAGTCACAAAAATATATGAGGCAGTAAATGTGTTTTTGTTGTGAAGGCAGGGTTAGTTACATATAGATGGACAAAAACTGAATATCGATTAAAATGAAGCTTTTGCACCCGTTGTAAGTCACTTGACAATTCATTTATTGTTGGCGGTAGTGGTAAAGCACAAATTCCTAGTAAATTACATCGATAAAGAGGCAGCTTATCTGAATGGAGACATAAAGGCCGATGTGATTATGGCGCAACCAAAAATGTTTGAGAACAATAAATTTCCTAACGAAGTGTGTAAACTTTAAAAGACCCTATAAGGTTTAAAGCATGTGGGCCAAGAATGGAATAAAAAGGTGAACGACATTCTATTTGAAATTGGTTTTAAAATGTGTAAATTATATATGTACCTGTGTTCACGTAAAAAGGGAAGGCAACAAAATATGTATGTATTATTAATATATGTATATGTACGTCGACGATATGGTATTGGAATGTTTCTGTGAGTCTGATATGCGAGATATAATTATAAGCCTTAGCAAACAAGTAAAAGTAATTGAGTAGATAGATAGAGGTAATATGTCATTCTATTTTGGTATGGAGATTAGTCGAGATGGCTGAGGTGACATTACTATTTCTAGAACGCTGAATTTAACTTTTGTTTTTTTTTTCCCTTATTTAGATTTGTTGGAATAGTCCAATATTCATTTACAGTCCAATGTCTAAAATAACTTCACTTTTTTATATAAAAAATGTAAATAACTATGTACATATGTATGTATGTGCACCAATATTTCAATCTGTAATAGAATAATTACAATTCATAATTTATGAGAAATGATTTAATGTTTATTAATTTAAATGGGATGTACGAACAACGATCAAATCAAAATAATTAATTTTTGTTAAGCAATCACAATTGAAATCGTTAAATAAATTAATAAGCTAAACCATGAAGCACATCATACAGCCAAAAAATTAAATTAACATTCTCACAAAATATATGTATGCACAACATAATGTGCCTTAACGAGAAAGAAAAAATGTTTTTGCTTTAAATTGTAGCTGAAAATAGCAAAAAATAACGATTTAATTTAATTATCATTATAATACTCGTAAACATTATTCAATTACAAAAATATATAATTTTTTTTTTTAATTTAAATTTTTGTATGGGGACCACCCTAATGACTGAAGATGGAGGCTCACAGGTATGTTCTGAAAAAAATGTTGAGGTAACAAAAATATTGAAGGGCGGTGAAAGCTAATTTTATAAAAAATAAAATTTTGTATGGGAACCCTCTAAAGAAGGGCAGATAGGGGGTGAGTGTATCCATAAAAAATGTAGGAGGGAAAATATTAGTAAGGATCGGTCTCATATTTTAACCCTGTAAGTGCGACTCAAGTGGATTTTGTCTCGTTTTCTCCTTCTTTTGACCCCGATGTGAGGCCATTTACCCCCATCCTACCCCCCTAATTTTTTGGCTCATACATTTTTTTGCCAAACCTCACAGAATAAGGGGTTCTAGCATATCAAAATCAAAAAGTCGTTCACTATCCTTCCCCTAATGCACATGTATGCATGGTATTATAAAAATACTTAGTAATAACAAATAATAGTTTATGATTTAATGAAATAACTAACAAAATTTGTTTATAAAACTCTCTCAAAATTAAGGAGCATTTCTTTAAAATTAGTGCATAAATTTCAGTTCAGTTTCAGTAATTTCAGTGCATAAATTAAGTTTGTAATTCTGTTTGTAACACATCGAAATATTGGCCATAGACCAAAAAAGTATATATGTATGTATGTATATTCAGGTTACTTATGAAATTTTATAACGATCTTGATAGATATGTCCGTCTGCCTGTTATAGGCATGATACTGCCTTACGCTTCGGACTTAGGCAGATGAAATGATTTTTTTTTATCAGATATGTTTGGTATTGAATATAGGAATGAGAATGATTTCTCCTAGCTTTCATACAAATTTCTTACCGGAATATGAGTCTATGGTACATACATGCCCATATTTTGTTTGGGTCAGTCCATATTTACCTTATATAATGGCATCTTCTGAAAATCATTTAAATACTCATAAATAACGACTTGGAAGCAAAAACGTATATGCTATCTTTAAAATTTAGCTGTACTTTTGAAGATCCTTGTTTAACTTTTAGAAATATTAGTGGATGTTTTAAACCTTACTGAGGATGCGTTAGTTGATAATTGATTACAAACATTTTTAATGAGCAGCTAATATCTAAATGAAATGGTTCACCCAATAAAATGTTATTGTTAAATAACCTAAAGATTTCACAACATAATTACGTAAATTTTAATGTAACAAAAATTATGTTAAATACTTATGAACTAAAAACTACATACGAGTATGTAAACGCCTTCTTCACAATATTAATACCTCATCAATTATTAGCGACGATTATGATGTTTCCCAGACAAAAAATCCGCAGCAACATTTAAAAATAAGTTACAAAACGCAATTAATATTGCAAAAGAAAACCTCAAATATTAAAATCTGAAATGTTTTCAACGGAAAATTTCTTTATAATGCTTTACAAGCGATAAACAAAGTTCAAAAACATTTTTCTCTGATGAACATAAAATATAATTTTATTTCTATGAAAAACAATTTAATTTTTTTAATAACAAACTAGCTGACCCGCCAAACATTGCTTTGCCTTCAAATTTTATTTTTATTGGAAAGGTTTCATGCGAATCGGTCTATTTAATAAGAAAGAGCACCAGTGCCATTTTTGAAAAGGGGCATGGCATTACCTACTTCCACCAAAGATCCTGTATAATATTTCAAGATATTAGCATATTAACAAAAGTATGAAGTGAAAGACAAATAATAAAATAATTTCATTATATACATAAAGAAGATTTGTAGGGAACTTTACACGCCCCTTTATTCAATCCCGCCCATATTTGCATCAGCACTTAAAAAATGCACACCAAACCGAGGTACCAAATTTTGTTCAAATACCGTTATCAGGAGCAGAAATAATAGATTTTTAATTTGTGGTTTGTATGGGAGGTACCACGCTCCTTTGTCCAATTGGACCGAATTGTGAATCGAAACCACCCGGGGCGCCACCCAAACGCATACAAAACATTTATGCAAATCGGTCCAGCCGTTTAGGAGGAGTTCAGTCACAACACACGTACAATAGAATTATATATATAAAGATGATCTCATTATGTATGTATATAGTTTTTTAGTTAATACTACAGAATTTCCCTGAAAATAAAATATTCCGGAAATCCCAAACCCTAGTGTCTATCGGTCTATATCGTTATTGAAACAAAATTCAACCAAGTCAAATAAGCCTTAAATGCATAGAAACGCTTTACAATATTTAATGTCGACCGCTCCTTAATAGGTCAAAGTTCCCATATAAAGCCCACATACGAAAATAAGTTTCAAGTATTAATAAATCTCACAAAACTTTTACATATCCGTAGAGAATTATGCTCTCCTTTTTACATCAAAAATAAAGCAATAACAAAAAAATCCGAAGTTAAACACCTCGATCGTCGCCTTACGTGGAAATCCCATATAGATGCAAAATTGACTCAAATGAAATTGAAATTAATCCAAATTAATTGGCTCATTGGCAGAAACTCTAAGCTTAGTTCAGATTGCAAACTCTTACTTTATAACTCAATCGTAAAACCAATATGGTGTTGTGGAATACAACTATGGAGAACGGCCTCAGCTTCAAATGTAGACAGAATTCAAAGGCGCCAAAACAAATTGCTACGAGTGATCACAATTGCCGCCTGGTATATAAAAAATTCGAATATCCATAAAGACCTAAAAACTAAAAAGAAGCGATACAGCGGTTCTGAGCCGAAGATAGAAAGGAAGAAAGCCAACTAATATAATCACTATTTTCCGGCACTGGCTGGGCTAAATAATTAGATATAATATATAATGGGTGCTATAAGGGAGATATGACCTATTATGGATCAATCATCCAAAAATTTAGTGTCATGACTTCAGTGAATATAAATATTTTGTTTGTTATATTTTTTAAAAATATAAATACTTTTAAAAGATTTATGGAGGTTAAAGTGAATTACGGAAAGGATTTTATATGGACCGACCATTATAAAACTAGGTGTGATCATTTCTGTATATATGAAACTTATTTTTGTTGGATTTTAATTGGGCACCAACAGGTTTAAGAGATTTATCGTCGTTTTCAGAAGTGGGCCTTATATAGGAGCTACGATTAGTTATGGACCCATCATCATAAAATTCTAAAGTATTATTTTTATGCATACGAAACATATTTGTGATTTTCAGTAGTGGGGCTTATATGGGAGCCACGAGTAACTATGCAACGATCTGCACAAAATTTGTAGATGTGATTTGGCTTCATTAACTACTCATTTGTGGTGAAATTTAATCGTTAAGTTAAATCGACTCAGGAAGTGATTCTGAGTCGATCGGTCTACTTTAAGGTGGGTGTTGGACCAATATTTATGGGCGTTACAAACATCAGCACAAATCAAATCACTATTGTGGTGTAGGGTATAAAAATTAATCTCACTTCTTGATTTTTAAACAATCGATCCATAATTTCACATTGTCCACATTTGGAAAATGCATTAAACGATGATCTCTTGTTATAATCACCCTTAAAAGTCTTAAGGTGATATAAATTTTATCAAAAATTCACCCGTACATCCCAAAAAGACTTTAAAAGAAGTTGCAAAAAATTAACAAACTAAATAGAACCGGTAAAAAGTTTTCGATAAAAATATATAAAAAACTTTATTTGAACTTATCACTAAATACATTTTGATCTTGATAACATTAAAATGCATGGATCTAGAATCTACGTGAAATATACCACTAAAGTTAATCAAATTAACAGCCGAAACAGTCTTGTTTAAACTCACTATACATAGACAAGGATATTTTGCATGTGGACAAATTCCCGATATAAATGGATTAAAACGAATGCAAAAAAAATTAAGGTCACAAAAAACTAATTTGCTTAAAAAATATTTTTTGTGCGAATTTTACACAAGATTGAAGTGAAATTAATTTTTTGAGTGTAAAATTGCATACATTGTTACTGGGAGATAAGGCTGAGTGTTCGTGTGTGTATGTATGTGTATGATAAACAAATAAAGCACAACAATAAATAGAAGGATGAAATATGTACGATTTTAATTAATGAAATTTAAAGTTTATTTAAAAAATTAAAGCACAATAGGGAGTGAGACCGCCTATATCCGCAGTTTGCGTGTAGAGGAGTTTGCACATCGGGTATTAATATGGATACGAGTATGTTGGTATGTTACCGTCCACTTCTACCACTTACATACAGATATAGAAATGCTCATGTGTGAGTGTGTTTGCATGCATGCGAACGTATAGTCCAAATACAGTGGGTTACTTAATGGTCATTGTTTGATAGATATGGCGCTCTTCTTAGCTTGAAAAAAGTAGCAGCCACAAACATTTGTCTTGGCGTAAACGTAAGTTAAAAGTAGGTGTTGCCACAATAAGAAGCTATTGAGCATATCAGTTTACAAACTTTACAAGATCATGACAATGATTGCAATCATGCTCTTTCCACACATCCATTCGAGCACATGTGTGTACGAGTATGTGTGCGTGAGTGGTGAGGTAATCATGGATTTATTTACTGTTTGTTTGATTTTATTAGCTGGATTTCAAATTTACTTTTATTATTTATTTTTTCGAGTTTTTTGATATTTTTTAATTAATTCAACAGATCTGCAAGTGCTTTATTTAAGCTCCCGTATTGAAATATGATTCCTCGAGCTGGCAGAATATCTATTGCAACTCATGTACCTCCGTACCATAAAAATATCTGAGTCAGTAGTGGTGTACTATGTGATGAAGACGACGTAGAAGATCGCTGCAACAACATGAAGGCGTTTCTTTAATACTACACCCATTTAATTAAAGTTAAGGATGAGAAGAAGCTCAAACAACCAAATGGTTGAGGTACATACATATGTACTGGTAGTTGCAGTTGGCTAAAATTACATTATATCAGTTTCATTATAAAAAATGTGAAATGTTGTTATCGCAAAAATGTTGCAAGTGTAGTAGATGAACAGAAAAGCAAAGAATAGTAATTTAGTATAGACAAATTATTCATTGTTGAAAAGTATGTATTTATTTGATCAGGTGCATGTTAAAGCAAATCATTAATTTAATTGCAAACATTATCGCATTTTTTATCATTTTTATTTTTATAGTTATTTAGCCAAATTCAGTTCATTAATTCTTGCATTGTAAATATAAAATATAAACAATTAAGAATTTAATTTACCAAACATTTTTAATTACTAATGTTGTTGCACTAAGAAATGGTTTTAACTTCATTTGAAATGAATTAGAATTTAAGCTTTCGCCACATTGGATTCTAAAATAAATTACAAGTACACTGCGTGTCACAACTATAAACACACCATTGGTATAGCTCATATTTTAATTTATGAAAATATATTTCCAATGAAAACATTATAAGTTGTAAGTAGATTAAAATGTTAAGCTAAGTATAGACGATATGTTGAATTAGCAAATTTATGCTGAAAAATTTGTTACAAGTGCTTACATATCGTGTAAACGCAAAATTTGTTCAGCATACGCATGTTTAACAACATTTGCTAACACTTTTTTAACAATGCCAACAAACGTATGTTGGTAATTTTAGCATATCGTGTAAACAGCATATTATTAGTGTTTGACAAATTTCCTGCGTATGTTGACAGATATGTTATTTGTTGAAAAGCGTATGCAAGCTTTTCAGCATATGGCAAATTCATATGCATATGCGATAGTGTCTATGCGATCAGAGTTGTGTTCATTGATTTAAATCACAAATTATAATCTAAAAAACAGACATTTAAATTTTTTTAGTTGTTTGTATAGTTTATATAATTTATTATATTCACATATATCAACACAATAATTGAACACAAATATATATTTGAATGACGGAAAACTGCGTTTGTTTACATTAACAAAAACATATGTTTTTCCATCTTTCCAGTGAATGAATCGTACGATTGTGTAGGATAGTGTATCACGACCTTTAAGCCCAGCCGCCGATAGTTTTTTTATGTAAATACACTTCTTGTTGTTTCGTGCATTATTTGCATATTTAGTGTATAATTTAGCTCGATTTTGTTGGTAAGTTCTGCAATCTTTTATTATTTATTATTATTGCTGTTTTTTACAATAAAATATGCTCTATTTTTTATACCAATTCCTTGTATAATTTTACACAATAACTTTCTTCCTCTCGTCGTTCTACCCATTTCTTTTGTCAAACTCTGCGTCTTTTTGCTTTTAATTCCACTTCATCGTCATCCAAAATCAGCACTGTACAAGCAATAGCTAGACCAATTTCCTCCCATGTCATCATTTATGTTTTTTTTTTTTATTGATATTATTTTTATTATTTAATTATATTTCACAAATTACACATAAAATACAGAAGTTGAATAATAATTAAAAAATGTTGTCAAACTGAATAATTTCACAAACAAATGTTTATACGACTCAGCATATGTAGCACCACATACAATTTAACATATCGTATAAACACAAAAATCGTATGCCAACTCTTATGTTGACATTTCATTTGCTGACATATGCTGACATCAAAAACTTTGCTACTTTCAACATATCGTGTAAACGTCTAACATATGACATAGGAATTTGCTGCTAATTTTAATCATCTGGCTGTCAGCATATATATGCTGATTCAACATATCGTCTAAACTTAGCTTTACATATACATATATAACAAGGTTAAATTTGTATTATGGATTATTGATTATAGTTTCATATATATAAACGAATATAAGAAAAAACAAGTAAGGAAGTATAGTCGATCAAGCCCGACCATATAATACCCTACACCCAGTATATGTATAAAACAGTTTTTCAGAAATGGGCGCTATATGGGAGGTATGACCTATTATGGACCAATCACACAAAAGTTTAGTATCATAACTTCCGTGAAGATAAATATTATGTATCTTTTACTTGATCTCGATATAAATACTCTTAAAAAATGTATGAAGTCTAAAAAGTCTTATCTTGGAGTTTCGACTAATTATCGACCGACCATTATAAAATTAGGTGTCATCATTTCTGTATAAATGAAACTTATTCTTGTTGAACTTTATTTGGATACCAATATTTTTAAGAGATTTATTTTCGCTAAAGTGATTTTCGTAAGTGGACCCAATATGGGAGCTACGACTAATTATGGACGGACTATCACAAAATTCTACCATATTATTTGTATATATACGAAACATATTTGTGTTCAAGTAATTCTGAGCCGATCGGTATACCGATCACAATATTTCTGGGCGTTACAAACATCAGCACAAATCCAATATACCCTCCACACTATGGTGGTGTAGGGTATAACAAGTGTAATTCAGCCTTGAGGACTCGTACATTGTCAAGCAATTGAATTATAGTTGTACTCGTATTTAGCATTGTCATATATTTTTTGAAGAAAGTTTTTATTTTTGAAAAAAAAAATGTATATAAAACTTAAATTTGTTTAGGAAAAAATATCAATTTTATTTATTAACTAGCGCTTCGCTAACTCGTTATAAAATAAAATAAAACGTATTTATATATTTACAAACATTTATTTATTTAATTTTAATGTATTTATTGCAATGCTTTATTAGGTTTAGTTTTCCCATCAGGAGCATACAAATATACACGGGATATTAACCTTGAGCTTTGTTAACAGTCATCGAAAACGCTAACCGAACACGAAAAAATTGTTTAAAATCGAATGGTAAATCTGCATTGGAATGCGTAGCAAAAGTACATCTGTACCTTTATATTTTCCTGTTATAATGGTTGCTTCTACTAAATTATTTCTCAGTTTTTTTTTACTGCAAGTCGAGTGCCATTGCAAAGCCGTGGTGATCGATATTATGGAGTAAAATAATTGGCACTCCAATTTTAAGTTGTAGCACATGTGGTGGAAAGCCTGGCACATCGAGTGAATGTAAGAACTTACGGGTTGCTTGATTGATTTGACGCATTTCAAAGTGATATCCATCTTCTCCATATGGAAAAATAATAGGATACTAAAGCGCGTCATATGAGCGATGCATTTCAGTGGGCGAGGCCATGCCCCTTTGTCGACTTACATAGTCAAGAATTTATTATTTCGTAAGAATATCCTATTGTGAAAATTTAATGACAATCGGTCCAGTAGTTAAGACTATATTACGATTTTTAATTTTCCTAAAAAGGGGCGTGGTCACACCCACTTTTCTCCTGGTACGTATTCCTAATTATGCCAAAACCATATGTACCACATATCATTGACGTGGTCAAAAAATGCCCAAAATATGGCGATTTAAATTTTTGGGTTATATGGGCGGTACCAACCCCGTTTGTACAATCAAAACTTCATATAGCCTATTATTTCTTCCAGAGTCACAGTAAATTTCATCAATACACATACATACATACATACACATACATACATTCATTTTTATATATAAGTAGATCTATTATTTTATCAATCGAAATCAATAATAAAAATTGGGAGAAATCAAAACGGCGTGAGATATACATTTCCTGACAGTTTCGTGAACATAATTCATAGTTCTTGAATTTCAAAAAACCTTTTTGAGAAAAAAAGCTTTTTGCCTCTCGAAAACCTTGCAAAAAAGGGAAAACTTGACATATGGAAATGCTGGTTATATTACACTTTATATTCTCTAATAAAAAATTAACACAAATTGAAGAATTTAAAACGTATTTATAGCTGCCTCCAAGTTCAATTCAACGAAATGTCCAAATGCTTTTATTTGTAGGTCTTTAGTGCTTATTGGGTATTTATAAGGATATACATTCGAACAATGATCGTTCGACTAATCGAACAATTTCTTACGAATAATTATTCAAAAAATTTCAAAATTACCATTTGCAAATAACAAATAATTCGATTCATTTTATGAAGCAAAAACAAATAACATAATTATTAAAATATATATGTACATATGTATAAATGATACTACTTTTTATCTTTAGACGATACTACTTTCTGTATGACTTGTTTGTTGAAGGAAAAATCGTATAATGTTACTTTAAATACATTTTTTGCATTATTCGAATAATTGGATAATTTTTTTTTTAATTTTTAAATAAATATACGAATTATTCAAACAAGTTAAAATGTCTTTTTCGAATTATTCGTTTTATTCGAACAAAAGAAAAATCGAATAGTTTCGTTACCCTAGTATTTATATTACAAATATTGACTTCAGAATTGTTTTAATTTTTGTTACCAATTCTCCGGAAACATGAAATCAAAGGATGTACACAACCATCACAAGGGTGTAAAACACAGAGAAATCAATTTCTTTGTGACCACCGAAATTTAGTGATTCAGTCTTTATGACCGAACTTTGCAGCCACAACTGAAAGTGACAAATATTTGATGGTAACCACAACGAATATTGATTATATTGAATTTTAATTTTTATTTTATAAAAATAATAAGAAAAAATTCCGATAGCAGACGCTGAAACATAAACAAATTTGAATTTGGAATTAACAAAAAAAACTAAACTTCGAGATCAATATTAATTTTGGGACTGCCCTTAAACGATCCTACTAAAATCATTTTTTGAATTAAAAAATTATATTTAAAAACCTACATAATTTTTAATTACCAATACTGCCTATATTAGCATAATTTGTATGTTGAATATAAATTAATTATAATATGTAAATACGTGTTTCCAAATGCTCGTTTACGGATCGTTGTTTGTGGTATCATTTGAAATCAGATACATTCAATTAATTTATTATACTCATCCCTCCTACGTCATGGATGCAGACGGAGAGAATGTTCATTTGGAAAATCTCAAAATTCAAATTAAATATGCCGAATAGTTTAACAAAATATAGATAATGTCATAAAGATGTTATATTTTCATATGAAATGGTTTAAACTAGTTGTTGTATACTTACATATGTATATATTTGTTAAAGGGAAATAATTTTATTGAGCTGTTGAATTATATCGTAACAAATTATATTATTTTATAACTAAGAGGCCCTTTACACGATGCAATTGTTCATGCAAGTAATTGCACGCAATTGATGTTTGTAGGCGAACGGGGTAGAGAAGCAAGAGGGGCAGAAAAAGTTGCACGACTTTCATTTTTCATGCAATTTTTATACCCTACACCACAATAGTGGGGAGGGTATATCGGACTTGTGCTGATGTTTGTAACGTCCATAAATATTGGTACAACACCCACCTTAAAGTATACCGATCGACTCAGAATCACTTTCTGAGTCGATTTAACGATGTCCGTCGGTCCGTCTGGCTGGCTGTCCATGTAAAGCTTGTGCGTACAGTACAGGTCGCAATTTTGAAGATATTTCAATAAAATTTGGTACGTGATATTTTCTAGGCCCAAAAACCAATGGGATTGAAACTGGTTTAAATCGGTCCATTATTTCCCCTGGCCCCCATGCAAATGTCCTCCTGAAATTGGGATTTACTGAACATAAATGCTTGAATTATGCAAGTATCCAAACAAATATCAGCACAAATGAGTAGTAAATAAAGCCAAATCAGATCTACAAATTTTGTGCAGATTGGTCTCTAATTGGTCATAGCTCCCATATAAGGCCCACTTCCGAAAATCACTTTAAAGAGTATAAATTTCTTAAAAATTTCGGTATCCAAATAATATTGAACACAAATATGTTTCGTATATATACAAATAATATGGTACGAATTTATGATAGTCGGTCCATAATTAGTCGTAGCTACCATATTAGGCCCACTTACGAAAATCACTTTAGCGACCATAAATTAAATTGAACAAGAATAAGTTTCATTTATACAGAAATGATGACACCTAATTTTATAATGGTCGGTCGATAATTAGTCTAAACTCCAATATAAGACTTTTTAGACTTCATAAATTGTTTAAGAGTATTTATATTGAGATCAAGTAAAACATACATAATATTTATCTTCACGGAAGTTATGACACTAAACTTTTGTGTGATTGGTCCATAATAGGTCATATCTTCCATATAGCGCCCATTTCTGAAAAACTGTTTTATACGTATACTGGGTGTAGGGTATTATATGGTCGGGCTTGACCGACTATACTTCTTTACTTGTTTGACATCGTTTGTGTTTTACTTATTTTGTTTTATTCTTATTCTGACTTCGAAGTGTGTGTTATGTTTCGGCAGCTATTTCAGTTAGCGCAAGAACATTTTCAATTGCTTATTCTGTACTTAAATCTTCCATTTTTTATATTTTTTAAATTTTTTGTATATTGTATTTATGTATGTATATTATTTTATGTACATACATACATATGTATATTTCTGTAGATTATATTTTTGTTGCGAATGAAAAACTAAAGAAGAATGTGTAATTAAACGTAAAAAAATTTTGTTGCACGTAAAATTTCATCGTATAAGTGCACAACATTTTACGTAGCAATTTTAAAAGAGAATGGAAAAAATTGCATGCAATTAATTGCGTCGTGTAAAGGGCCTCTAGCTTTATATTTTAGCTACAAAAAAAAAAAAAACTGTAAACAAGACTATATTGAGACTGTTTTTTTTTTTTTTTGTAAAAATCTATTTATAATAGATCCGACTAATACGCAAATGCGTTATACATACGAGTACGAGTATGTATGTATGTAGTTTTTGGACAATTACTAATATTAGACTGATTACATTTCCTTCGAGGGAACCACATATTATCATCATATCATATGAATTAAGAATGACAAATGAAATTTAAAAAATGTATCAAAAAATATTAAACTTTAAATTTCTATGTACAAACATAAGTAGTTATCAATAGGTAACAAAAAGTTTTTATCCTTTTGGAAACTATTTATTACAAGATTGGTTTTACATCTTGTAAATCATAATAGAACAAATACATTTGTAAAGGGTGTCCCAACTAGAACGCAATTTTTAAATAAAACACAGATATTTAAAAAAAATCGCGAAACTTTATTATATCGTAAAGTAGACAGAATGAGGTTATGTATGGAACAAGATATCGTGCAGATGGCCGCCACGGCTTTGCTGGTACACATGCGATCTTTTAATGAAATTTTCAATGACATTCACAGCGTTCAATTTCCTCTTTTAAGGCTTGAGTCGTCATCGGCTTATTCGCGTAAACCATCGACTTCAAAAAACCTTAAAGAAAAAAAATCTAAAGGTGTTAAATCGCACGATCTAGGCGGCCAATTCTGGTCTCCAAAACGCGAAATAACATGACCGGGAAATGACTGATGCAGCAATTGAATTGTTTCTCTGGCTGTATGACATGTGGCGCCGTCTTGTTGAAACCACATGCCCTCCACATTCATTTCTTCAATTCTAGGCAAGAAAAAACTGGTTATCATTTCACGATACGACGAATTGAGGTGGATGGAGTTTGAGCGACATCATCACGTACAGCTGCGACATTTTCGGTCGATCGACCTGGTCGAAGGCGCGTTGTTGTCTTTGCATCATTAATATACCCAGTTTCGGCAAATTTATCCATTAATCTCTTTACAGTTGACTCTTTTGCAGCATTATTGTGACCCCAAATTGATCGCAATTTGCGAACTGTAGCCGCAAAACTTTTACCATTTTGGTAAAACAATTACACAATGAGAATGCGTTGTTCATTCGTGTAGCGCTCCATTTTAACTAACCTCGTACCTTCTACTAGCAAACAATAACAATTGTTCAAATGTCAAACAATGACATTTCGAATGGCGCCAAATTAAAAATTTCGTTTTAGTTGGGACACCCTTTACGTTAAAAAAAAGTAAAAAGTAATTTTTTCTAGCATTTTAAAAGTGTCTATTTAAAATTTTCTACTAAAAGGAACCAAAATATGATGTTCTCTGAAGTTTTCTTAACGATGACAGAAATGTTTCCTATTTAAAACAGAAATTTAAAATTTTTACAAAAAATTCTCTCCTAGATGCTCTCATAGGTTTTCTATACCTGCGATTTTAATTTTGAATATTTCGGGATAAACTAATTTGTTTACCATATTTTGCTAAATAAGCTTAATTGATTTAGTGTTATGAATTTTAAATAAAACCCATTCAGCATATTACGGTTTAGATAAGTTAAATACTTTCCGATAGTTTAACTAACGGTAAATCGTTAGAATTTGGCTATATTTGGGATTTCTAATGGAAAGTTGGTATAATGCTATATATTTTGATTTGAGTTATAATATAATCACCCCTATCGTGAATAAAAATTCCACATGAAATTTGTTCCCTTTTCACATTTTTCCTATTAAAATTCAATATTAAAAAAATAAAAGGGAACAAATTTCATGTGGAATTTTTATTCACGATAGGGGTGAATATGTAATTTGAACCATTTAAAGCGGAACAATGATGAACCGACCTGGAAGCCAAAATATCTTCCTTCCACTGTCTGTCGTATGTTACTACTTTAACGAATATTCCATTCGCTTAAAATCCTGCATATCACCCAACTGCCAATATATCAGCATGAAAGGCATATGGAGAACTTTAATCTTTAAACTTTTTATCACAGCAGACACCAGATCCTAATTCACTATTGATCTTTGCACTACCAACGTATAATTTTATTTCATAACCATTAATCATAAAAAACTAACTGACACAAAAATAGACAGACTTGGCTCTTTACACAATAAATATTTCGATACGCACTAAGTGGAATTTTAGTGATGGTTGTAAACAAACATACCTACATACATATACACGTTTGTGCTACATACATATGTATATTATGTTTATGTACATATGTATATCGAAACAAATAATTAAAGAATCTCTGAACAGCTGAACAGAATCGAAAGTTATGCTGAAATGCTATTTTTACACCTTTTTACCCTTTGGTTCAATAGGCCTATTCTAATATACAAAAGCCAAATAATATTTTTACTCCATACAATTGTATTACATATTTATACTCGTATGTACATACAAATGTTGCCCCGTAACAATGTTAGTTTTTTAAAATTGATTTTTCATCTGTCTTCGCAAAGAATTTTTATAACTTTTCTCTGCATCTTGGCTACATAAAATTTATAAATAAAATTCATTCAACGTTATTAACAGGGGCGTTGCTGTAATTAAACTTAACTTTAAACAAATTTTAATTACTTGCAACAATCAATCAATATGCTTGTTTAAAAGACGAGGAACATTTATAATCGATGTAGGTCGCCTTTGTTATGACCTATATGAAATTTTAAATTATCATTTCCGGCCAATTGAAAAAACCAAATTTGAAATCTTGGCCAAAATTCATAGCAGAAAGTAAAGCAGAAGCCTTTGGTATATTCATTGTAATCATGTATCCATAGCAAACATGTAGGGTATTAAAAAAAATTTGTAATCAACTTATACTCACACGAATCAACAACATCCGTTATGAATGCAACCAATAACAACTAAGTACGATGGATGCAACATGAGAATGGCAACACAAGATGTACGTGCCTACCTACATACATACATACGTACGTATGGAGATACATAAATTAGGAAGAAAAAGCAATTAATAAAAATGTAAATTCAATTAAATTTATATGACAAGGAGCTGTCAAAAGATCTCAAATTAAAAATAACTAAAGCGACATGTTGATGTCAGTGAGAAAGAGAGCGAACGGGTAAATTAAAAACAAACTTAAGAGGATATAAACTTTTTGAAGTCCGACCGAACTATTCGGTCGTAAAGCAATATCAGCTCAGCATTTTGGTGTAGATTTTTATTCTCTACAATTGAATTAATTCATAATACATTTAGACCTGTTTTAAACAAAACGCTTAAAATAGACCTGTGCCCATGTTCTGTAACTTTAGTGAAAACTTTTCGAGTCAAAAAGATGTGAAACAAAATATTCCACCGTTTCTAGAAAAGTCAGAAAACAATGTGTCTGTAACTCATGTCTAAAGCCTCAGTTAGCCGACTGTAACGGAATGTTATGTAATGACGTAAAAATGTAAGGAAATTCTATTTCTTACAGATTCATACATTACGGTTTTGCGTTACCTTTACATCTCCATAACCATTTGCATTACTTTACGCATAACAATATCCATCAGCTGTTTCTTACTGTTGCTGTTACATTCCGTTACAGTCGGCTAACTGAGGCTTAAAACTAGCAAAAGGGATTACGTCGTTACGTTAGAAATGTTAAAATTCAGTGTTTGAAACATATAATCACAAATATCGTTGACGGCGAAAAAATAACTTATGACGGCGGCTAAAATACAACCGTCGGCTAAAAAAAAAGGAAATGTAGTGACTTCAATGTTTGTTGTTTTCAAAATAATTTCCAATAAAATAAAAATAGTTTTGTGGTGTTAAAAAGAAAACTTTGCTTTGCTAAAAGAAAATTGTTCATAAGATACATATAAATTGTTAAAGTGGTACATAAAATATAATGTATAAAATATGTATATAGTAATGTGTTATTATTCATTGTATTGCATTGATTTAAATATTTTTTATTTTTAAAATTATGTCGGTATACCTCGCCGCGTTTTTATTTGTAAGTATATTTTACAGTTCAAGGTGGGAATCTTTCTCGCAAAAATTTTCAGACACAATTTTTCGTTAAACTGACGAGTAATTTTCTTACGTGACAGGGATTACCCGCCAAAAAAGGTGTAGACATAGTTACAGAATATAGGCACTGGTTGTCGGATTTTTTATTATTGGCCAAAAGAACAATAATTGGGATTTAATTTTTAGAAATAATTTCAGTCTAATGTTTTTATCACTCTTTCCAGCATTGCTACTCGTATCTGGAGAATTACGCGAGGAATGTTGAATTCCTGTTTTATTCGGTCACGTATCTTCCAATAACGTACACACACTAACGCCGATGGTACTGGCAATAGTGAGTTCGGAAGATCAATGCAAGCGTACATTGTTCGAAGTAGATGAAACACATTGATTTTTGAACAGTTGAAAATCCGTAACGAATTGTCAAACAATACTGAATTAAATTAAGATGACAGCATGACAACAGTCAAGTAAATACAAGTATTGTGTAAAAAACATTGAAATTGTTATCTTATTGTTATAAGAAATATTTTACGAAAAGGACGTAACCAACAACTATATGAAATATATTTGAATTGTTTCATTTATTTCAAAAACGTCTTTCATTTAGGAAACGTCACAACAAATATTTAGTTTTATTTCATTAGATGCTATTTGATCATACAAAATAGTGAGCCAGCAACGTCCAACAAATCTGTGCTACAAAATGTGGTTACGTTTTTTTAAAAAACTAAAAAATGTTTTTTTTTTACGATCCAGCGCTTCAACTGCTATCACTAGACCCAAATAATGTTGGGAAATATAATAAAACAAACCGAGGTTTGATTTGAACAAAAACTATTTTTAGATGAATCCGATATACAATCCTAAAAATAAAGTCCTTATTTCAATGTTAAAATCCAACAAAAATTACTATGTTTCGAAATTTTTATGAAATCGGTCATAAATATACATATACATATATACATATATAGAGATAAATATAACACATAAGGGATTTAAACGAACCACAAACAATTTGCAACAGTTTAAAACCTTTACATGTTGTGGCCTACTTTGTGACCACACATCCACAATCCTGGAGGGTATATCGGGTTTTATACAAATTCTCCTTTAATATATCTTCATAACAATCGAACATCTTGGGTACACTTGGGGCTTACGAACAATATAGTCCAGGCATAAGAAGAGGAGGACGTAACTTCAGGAAACTACAAATAAATCAAACATATTTTATAAGACCTACACTACCTAACATGACCTAGCCAATAGTTCATGCACTGGATTTTTAACCTAGATTGACTTATTTGGATCTCTGGAATAATACAAGTATAATCGGCCTAGGGGTGTATACCTAATATCTTGGTGTTATGAGAATCTTATCATACATAATAATGCTGAAGAACGTGACGTCTGTTATTTTACACTGCAATTAATTCGAATATTATATGAGAGACTATGGTTTTGTTCGGTTGAACTGTTCGGTGGAGCTCAGAGTATTAAATGCACGACCAAGAAATATTGCTAGCACATAAAAATTTATTGCCGTAATCTACTAAAAGGTGGCCAAGACTTGCTACAGGAATGAAGAATGAACAATTAAACAAGCAACACTTGTTGTTGATTGATCCTTCGGGGAATTTATATGTTCGACCACCATAAATGTGAAAATTACATTTTGTGTTTGTTCTGTAGCTACTTGTACTACGACCATACTACATACATATGTACATAAACAACCGCACTTCATCATATCAGAATAATTCATCCGTCCATCAAAATTTAAACTTGGACCAAAGCTCACTTCCCTCACTTCCTACATAAGTGTATATAAATATAAATACATATAGTACATATGTACATGTATGCGTAATGATGGATTTGTTTGGCGGTGGCATTCAAGCAACATTACATACAAGCACCACGGTATGCAAGTTAATGCAATAACACATGATCAAATTAAAAATTACGCGCCAATTTGCCTGTAGCGTCGTCGTCCACCTCAAACAGGTTGTGCGGTACAGTACACATGTGCATGCCCTCGTCTTCACCATTGAGCTTTTACCATTTCGTATTTGTTGAGGCAAAAGCTGTCAAACTCCATATGGTATTGGCCAACACTGTAAATGGTTTGTAGTGTATTGTGGGGTGGAGCTGTTAATATCGCGTAATCATCTTTATAGTCAACAGCACTAAAGAAAACCAAAAGCAACAAAAGTAACAACAGCATCAGATGAAAACAGCTACTAGTGTGTAACCTTAAATTCTGTTAACGAAGAGGGAGCCTTTCAAATACGACAGCGTTTTATCAAGCAAATGCATTCTGCATGTTTTTGTTTGTTGCCGTTGCAAGTTGCAACATCATGGGCAGCAGTATGAAGTTCCGCTCTTCTTTCAACAAATTAATCGATTTTTCTCTCATCGATTTCATAATGATTTGTAGTTTAATTTTTATGCTAATGATAATTGCTTTAAATTAAATCGATATTCTGATTAGTTTCATAACTGTTTAATACTTGTAAATAATTGTAATGAGTTTTGATAGCGAGTTAAGATAAAATAAAATAAAATACATTCTTCATCCCTGAATAGTTTTTAACGTGAAGCGTTTATTAATTATAGCAGAGAAGCCTTTGCGTGAAACCTCATTCAAGATACAAGACAGATTATTTAGAATTCTATAAAATCGACATGTTTGCAATCGCAATGGATCGTTACAACTCGATCTAAAGTGATGATAAACTCATTCACTGGATACTTCTCTCATCTAAGCCATCAACTAGACTAGATATGTGTTGGTTAGTGGGTCTTCGTGAAATCTAAAAGCGGCATAATCAGCAAATATATGGGCCTGTTCGGAAATGCATCACTGCACTGCATTCGATGCGCATATGTGATTAGTTTACGATGCTAATGCGAATCAGATGATGCTGATGCGCAGACGAACAATAAATGAATTGCTTACAATTACGAACGCGGGAATATTAAAAATGGAGAATTTATTGATTTATTGACTTAGATGAAACCAAAAATGTTTCAAAACTGTGCAATCAGCAATATAAAAGGCGCTTGAAATATAAAAAAAGGCAGGTATTATTAAAACTTTGTTTTCCAAAAGCAGACAAATCCCGAAAGTAATTAAATATGTCAATATTATAAAGCAATATTCTCCATGTCCAAACGGACTCTTACCAATAGTTTGGAGTATTTTGCATCATTTGATGCATTTTAGAACACAATGCATTTGCAGGGATGCAACCTTTTGCTTTTCCAAACGTACTGCGCATCAAATGCAGTGCAGTGATGCATTTTCGAACAGGCCCTATATGTACATACATATAGAAAGTTGGTTAAAAAACACTCGTTACTTAACTTGTCACTTAATACGATGTAAATAAAGTGTTCTATACACAAGATATATACACCAGATCAGTTAAGTATGAGTGACTATGATAATTGATCTATACCTTAAAATCAAAATAAACCTGAATATAAAGATCTGTGTGAAGAAGTGACATTCCGGAATAAACAGGTTTAGAAGATTAATACAATTTGTCTCAATGATCACCAGCGCAGTTACGTCTGTCTGGGGAATTTTCTAATGATATCACACTATGATGATATCAATTTAATTTCCTCTGGGTACTACTTTAAACATTGACAGTACCAAAAAATAGGTATTAATTAGCACCAAAAATTTATATTTTTTATGTGGACCTGTGTAGTGCATTCAAAAACCGAAACCGGTGAACAAGTCTTTTTAATTATGGAAAACTTTAGTAATTTTGTTTTAAATAATATTTTTTTTGTTATACTTTTTGACAATATTTTCTTATTTAAATTATGTAAAAACAAATGAGCTTTTTTTAAAGAAATATAACGTTTTGGGTTCCAAAATCGATACCAACTGATATCTACAAAAATAAAGTATATATTTTCTTTTGTCAATCAATTTTATTCTCCAAAAAATACTTTTGACATATTTTCCTAATTTAAAATAGATCTTTTAATCAGTTTAATTGTTAGTTCAAAAATAATTTAAATAACTAAAACCGTATTTTTATGCAATTTTTCGAATAATCCGAAAATTATGGTTTAGTCATGTATAATAAATTCAATCATATTATGGCTAATTTAAGTTTTGTACATTTATGGCCAAATTCTCGGTCATTAGTTAACCATTGGTAAACTAAAATACTAACTATTGTTTAACTATTACTTGGTATTCTCATGGCAAATAAAGAATCATTAGTTAAGCCTTTGCCATTAGCTAACTAAAGACTGTGAATTTAGCCATTAAAGACACATTTATTATTAGAATTCAATTACTTTAAAGAAATTCAAAATCGGTAATTTTTTTTACCAACAATTAAGTGATACCCTACAGCCAGTATATGTGTAAAAAGAATTTTCAGAAATGAGCTCTATATAAGAGCTATGACTTATTATGAACCGATCATCCAAAAATAAACACTTATAAAGGATTTCTAGATGTTAAAGTGATTTTCGAAGGGGATATTATATGGGAGCTTTGACTACTTATGGACCGATCATCACAAAATTACGCCAAATGATTTTTGTATATATGAAATATGATTTGGATACCAACATTTTTAAGATAGTTACGCTCTTTAAAGTGATTTTCGGCAGCGGGCCAATTATGGTAAATTATAGACCGATCTGTACAAAATTTGTTAATGAGATTAGGCTTTATGTACAACTTATTTCTGCAGAAATTTTTTGGGATACGTGCATAAATGAAAAATTTATGACCGATAAGCCCGTTTTCGAGAATGTGCCGATTTCAACCAGTTTCAATCCCAAAAAATATCATGTACCAAATTTTATATCTTTAATATTGCGATCTTTACTCTGCGCACAAGTTTTACATGGACACCCAACCAGCCAGACGGACCGACATCGTTAAATCGACTCAGAAAATGATTCCAAGTCCAAGGACTTGGTGGTATAAAAAGAAGAGTTCAATAAGAGTGGCAATTGCACAGATCCACCCACTTAAATCGAAGCTAAAAGGTTACACTAAAAGACCTAAAGAGCTCTTGGAATAGCGCAAAATTGAAACATTAAATTAATATTTAGAAAATCTGGGCGCAACGATTACCAAGGATTACTCATTATGGCGACCTCTTGATAACGATAAAAATCGTCTAAAATAATATGCTGCACTCGATATGTGCTACAGGCAAATTATGGGTCGTTGTAGCCGAGAAGGACTTTTACATATGCGTGGTACAGAAGCCCTGGGTGACAAACTCAGAGGTAAAACGGTTTGATTCTATTAACCTATGTCCATATATAATTCTGGCAAAAAATCTATATTCATATTTCCAAGTTCGGAAAACTTCAATGGGTTGGAAGAGGTTTTAAATATTACTCTTATTAACAATAGCAATACCTGTTAATTAATTAATTAAATCGAAGATACAACTTCAGGTCTTGATAAAGTCAAAAACATTCTAAGTAGTGCCATCATTAAGGAATTTGAAATTTCTTACCCTCAAATAAAGACTAAAGGTACGGACGCACATGGCAAATATTTGATGAAAAAGACGTAACCACTAAGTTGAATACATATATTTAAATTCTTTTATTAATTTCAAAAACTTATTTTATTTAGAACAAGTCAGACAAACAAATTTAGTTTTATTTTATTTGATGCTGTTTGATCTTACAAAACACTTGTAAGATCAAAAAGCGTCAAACCAATGTGTAAGAATGTGGTTACGGTTTTTCAGGAAATATTTTTCTTGTGTGACCATACTTTAGAAAGAACTATCCACCATGGTGGAATATGAAACTCTCAATACTGCGTAAGAAATCACGTAGAGTCTGCATACAGAGATAAGAAATAGCAACCTTATCGAGCTAAGCTCAACACCTATGAGAAGGGTCTTAAAATTGAAAAAAGGAATTCATGGAGGAATTTCTGCGAATCCATTGGGACTTCGCAAGATTGAGTGTGGTCCTGGACAATGTGCATTATAATCCGATATATGTTAAAAGGATCGACGACTCCTGGTCGGAAACTGCATCTATGTCTAGTTGTTCTATTGGACGCACATTTTCCAGGCTGCTAGTGTATTGACTTATAGAGAATCAACCTCTGAAATTGATGTAAACATTTTTTATCACGATAGAATTTTGTGGTCGATTGACAGTTATTCTGCATACAAATGCAGAGTGCTAAAGATTCTATCATGCTATGGTTCTATAGAATATATAGTCTTTCTCTCAACTACGTCCCGCTTGGTTGGAGAAAGTTGAAAGTTATTTTTCCTGTTGAAGACACTAGAAAATTTCATCGCTTCCCATATAAGCAAAAGTTGGAGAGATCCTCGCTACTCTGGAGAAGTCAACATCCCTGCCTTAAAGACTTGCTTTGTTTGGATGTGATAAGTAACATAATAACCAATGTCTTGGATTTGCCCAGCAACTGGGCCAAAACAAGAGGACTGGTAGTAAATCCAAGCAAAACAGAGCTGATTCTATTTACCACAAAGACCAAGATACCAAGCTTCAGACTACCACGACTACTTCGCTGTGAATGAAGAGAGTAACGGTAGCTCACTACAACTGTCCTAAAATTTTCAGCGCAAAAGGGGGCTTGAGTTCTTTGCTTATTAAATGGATGTACGATTGGAATACTTATTGCTAGGCCTAAGGAAATAAGGCAGATTCAATAAATAATAAAAAAAGACACATAAACTATCGAAAAGTTGCTTAACTTAAGCTTAAATGCTTAAGGAAGGAGACTTTTTGAAGCAGTAGTACTCCAAGAAAGTATCCCGGGACCCTTTTTATATTTGATATACATATAATACATCTGATATGCCAACAAACAATCGTACTCACACATCAATATTTTCTGATGATACTGCTATTCTAAGAATTCATGAAAACCCTCAAGAAGCGTCTTGCTACCTACAAAATCATATATTTTAATTAGAACAAGTTAGAGTGCAATATTCTTAAATACCCTCCACCTAAACGTAATAAGAAATACAAAAACTACACTGGTTATAGGACTAGAATATACTAATTCTGTGTTTTTTATTCAGTCTTAGCGCAAATTTTTTTTAGTATTTTATATATTTTGTGAATGAGAATTTTACGAGCAACAAATTTATTTTACAGAGTTTGTCTGATTTTCATAATAATCTTGAGTGTAATTTAACAATTTATAAAATTAAAAAAACATTTTTCCATATTCACAACAAGTTATGAAAAAATGTATAAAAAAGGGTAAGATTATAAGGTGAGGCTTCTTTTGATTGAATTTGATCTCAATAACATTATTTACAAGAGATTTATGGGTGGCATAGTAGAAGTGGACCAATTATGGACTGATAGCTTCTAAATCCAGTATCCACTAATGTAATTTCTACGTATTTGAGGCTTATTTTAGTTGAATTTCATCTCAATAACGTTTTTTACAAAAGTTGTGTATGGTTTGTTATTATGCTCGGAAGTGGACTTAATTCAGGAGCTATTATTGACTGACAACTTTAAAATCCAATAGCATAATTCGCGTATAGCCGATATTAATATGATTTCTGGATTAAAATTTCTAATCCATATAAAAGTTTGTTCGTTATCAATATTTATTAGACATATTTTTCGGTTTCGGTTCGGAAATGGTACTTATATGGCAGCTATGACAAATTATGGGCCGAACTTCTTAAATATTGGAACAGTGAATTTTATGCATATGAGGATATCTTCATTTAAAAAAAAGACATGTACTAAATTTAATGAAAAAAATTCCTTAAAAATAGTTTAAAAAATTCCCTAAATTTGAGTAAAATTTAACTAAAATTAAGGAAATTTTATTAAAATGTTATAAAAATGACTAAATCTGAGTAAAAAAGCAAATATTTCATAAACTTGAAATTAGTTTATTATTTTCTATAGATAAATTACTTGATTGTAGGAAAATATTATTAACCGCAAAATAATATTTACTAGAAATTAATAATTTTTTCCTAGACTTAAGGGAATTACATCATAAAATTAAGTAATTTTGCTTTTAGTTCAAAAAACTGAGTTCAGTAAATGGTTTACTCCAAAATAGTTCATAATTTATAATATACTTAAAACTTGTTAATGGTTTTCTTTGACATTAGTTAAAATTTTCCTAAATACTGAGAATTTTATATTGCATTTTAATACATATTTATTAAACTTCTACTTCGAGTTTATTGCTTACTAATTATTAAGAAATGCTTTCAAGAATCTAGTTCAGATAAATTAAGAAGCAAAGCAATATATTATTTCCTACCATTGAATAAAAGATGTCTTACTTCTTAAAAAGTAACAAACTGATATTTAGGAATATTGTCCTTAAAAAAAGTATAGATAAATTTTAAACAATTGTATAATTGAAAATCGTAACTGGTACAACTGTGGTTTGATTTTAGAACATAATTAACTAAATATTACTTAAAATGTAGAAAAAATATAGTAAAAATTTACTTGTATTTAGTATATATTTTCTTGAAACAGGTAAGTTAAATTCATAAACAAATAATGTAGATAATTTAAAAAATAATGAAAAATTTTACTAATTTGAAGTAAAAATTTCTTACAAAAATATTGAACATAAAGTCGTTTTCTCGAAAAAAAAAAATAGTTTTTGAAAACTTTTTTATAAGTAAATATTTACTAAATTTTAGAAAATAATTAACTTAATTTTGAAATATTTTGAACTTAAACGTAGAACATTTTATAACAGATATGACAATACCAAACTTGAAATTAAGGTAATAAGTAATGCTAAAGTACTGGTTTTTACCTCTAAAAATGATGAACCTGTTTTTTTAAATTTTAATAATATATTAATTAAGTACCAAACTATAATATATTAATTAAGTAACAGACAATTTACACATTTTCATTGATTTAATTGCTAATATTCGAAGTTTTATAAAAAATGTCTTTAATTATTTAATTATCAAATCTTCATTATTAAAATTCTACATAATATATTTAAAAGAGTTGACACTACTATTAATGTACCAAATACATATAAGGGTTATTTAAATGAAGAAGAGAGCGAGAGAAAGAGATCTATAAATAGTGCTGATAAATCTTACTATTTACATAGATACTTAAATAATCGTATCATATTATTTGGTTAATCAATGTAAAAACAACGCTCTTTTTATACATTATATAAATGCATAATATTGTTACAATTTGAACCAGGAGAAATTGTTTAAAATTGCATTTTTATTAATAAATCTTAACCATATATATATATTTATGTGATAACAAACTAAATAAATAAACCGAATACCTAAACTAAATACGATTAGGTAAATTGCAAAATTAAGCAGCACTTGCGTAATATTGGAATGTTGAAAGTAACTGTTTTAGTTATACAAAAAACACACATACCAGTTTTCTTTTGATTTTAGTTTTATTCTGAACGAGTTGTAGTTGAAAACAGTCGATTGAAATATAAAAATATAAACTGTGTATTAACACTTAAAATAAAATAAAAGTGAAAAATTAAAAATATAACAATTAAATTTTAAATACCTACAATTATTAACAAAAATATAAAAAGGAAAGTGGTAAGTATTTCTTGTCAACTATAGAATATGTACTATGTACATACATACATACATTGCCGTGTTTAAGTTATACAAGTGTCAATTTACAATATTAAAAAGTGAAAAGTTAATTACGTTAGTTTATGAAGAGTTAGTTTATGTATGTACGTAATTTGACAAAAGTTTCGTAACATTGTTTTTGTATTTATAAGCATATTTGTACATGCACATTCTTTTTGATTATTTGTTGTTGCTTCATTTGTTAGTGTTTAAATGCGCCAACGTCGTCTGATGAATTGAAATGTTATAATAATGGAATCCGAAGACACTTTAAAATATGTATTAACACTACTCAAGGGAGATGAATTTTTGGAAATTTTTAAAGGTATTTTTTGTTGTTTTTATCATATTTTTTAAACCATGGCTAATAATTACATTTTGTTTTTTTTTAGACCATAACATTGATACAAATGCATTAAAATATATGACACCAAGCCGTTTAGATGTTATAGTTCCCAAACCATTATTCGGTGTAAGAATAATATTATTCGAGCATCACCTTAAAACATGGCAAAATGAGATGTCGTCGTCCTTTAATGATTCAAAACAATCATCAATAAACTCATAATTAGAACATGAAGAAGTAAGTTTATTTTTCGGTCTTTTTCTAATATATTTACAAAATTTATCCGAAATAGTTTAGTATTGAAGCAGTATTAAAATCGTCTATATCCGGGAAATCGATTTTAACTTATTATGACAACAATATATTTGCATATTCTTGAAAATAACTCGGAAAACTTTGAAAATATAGAACTGATATGTGTGCTACAAATATATATACTTAAACAATTTTCAATTTTTAAATTTGAGCTTTTACGTAATTATTGTTTGTTTCCTTAAATTCAAAAAGTGCATCTGTATTCAAATTTCATATTTTCCAATGAATATTTAATTATTTGTAACTCCAAATATATGATGCGCTATTTGTATTTTTGTAACGATTGCCTTGGAATAGTATAATTAGGAAGACTAAGGACCTTCAGTGTTCCATAGCCAAAGAAGCAGTGTGTCACAAAGAGTGTCCCTTCCACGTAGTTCTTCTGAAAAGAACCATAATTTAACTATGAAAAGGCTCTGAATTTTCTCACAATTTATCACGTAGCAGTAAATTCTGAAGTACATTTTTTTAAATTGTTTTCCTTGTTTAAACAGAATCCTTAAGTATACATATTTGAACTATATAAAATTGGATCTGTAATTTATGGTTATGACCCAAACTTTACTGCATCTAAAATTCAAGAAATTTATGAAGTTAATGGTAATATATTTCTATTTTGTCAAATTATTAAAATTTTATCATATGTGAAAGTATTTTCATCATATTCTGTTAGCCCTGAGTTATTAGAATATAAAATACTACCAGCAACATCCATAAAGTCACCTCCAATTCATATTCATGAATTAAACTGTAACTGCTATTTAAGACCTATTAAATACTTGGTAATTATAAAGAAATAATAAAATTAAATTTAAATCCTGTACAAATATTATATTATAATTTAAAAATATATCTTCAAAACTATAATTAAATCAAATATTAATCTAAATTTCAAACAAAAATTAAAAATACTTTTATATAAAAAAAAATAAATTTAAATCCTGTAAAAATATTCTATTGTAATTTAAAAATATATCTTCAAAACTATAATTAAATTAAATATTAACCTAAATTTTAAGTACTTTTTTTGTTATTCCTACATTGTAAAATATTTTAATAATAAATAAACCTTTTAAAGAACCTATTCGTATACGTTTATTTCTAGATAAAGCAATATTTAGCATCTAGGAAAATAATATTAAAATTAAGTAAATATACTACTCCTAAATTGGGAAAAATGTAATTGTATTTAGTACTTTTATTCTAGTAAGCTAGAAAAAATAGGTTACTACTTGGTACATTTATTCCTTAAAATAATGAATAAATGTACTAGCTAGTAACATATTTTTTATTTTATTAGAGTAAATGTATTTAATAAGTTACAGTACATTTCTTCCTATTTTCTGGGAGTAATTTACTCTGTTTTAGTATTTTTTTCCGTTAATTTTAGTCAATTTTTTTCTACTGGGGTGGATGCGCTTACTCAATTTCAGTTCTTATTTGCAGATTTTTTTCCTTGTTTTAAGGCTTAAATGTACTCTTTTTTACATATATTGTATCCAATTTTGGGAAAAAATTAACCTAAATTCATAACTTTTTTATACGTTTTTGGTAACATATTTATTAAATCGAAGTAAATTTTTACTCAGAACTCTTACATGCTGTCATAATTTTAAATAAAAAAAATTTATCTTTTTAACTAAAATAGACGAAAAATTTCCTAATTTTTATTGTTCTCTCAAATTTATCTGAACTATATTCTTGTAAATATTAACTAAAATGAAGGAATGTTTCAGATAATTTATGAACTAGTGTAAAAATAATTTTTTCCACTATTCTAGTTAAAATTTACTATAATTTAGGAAAATTTTGTATAAAAGTAGGAATTTCGGACTAATATTAAGTAAATTTTTTCCCCCAATATTAAGGAAATTTTATACTGACTTGTAATAAAAAATGTCTTTGGCGCCATACGACAACCATTACGTCCTCAAAATAAGTAAAATTTCCTAACTTCTAGTTCATTATTTTTTTTGAGTGTTACGTCGAATTTCAACATAATAAGGGTATATTTAAGATACATATTAGTATTAAAGTGATTTTTTTTAGTTTTGAGTTGAGATAATCTACAGCGCATTATGCCGCAAATTAAAATGCCTGCAATCTCACGATTGGTTCTGCCTCTAAAGTTCAACTGGTGAATGACCTAACGCTGTTCCTCTGTGCACAACTTTTCAGACATGTCTAAATAGTGTTTTATGACCTTTAATCTTTTGTTCCGTACAATATTTTCAGAACTTATTAATCACTAACAACTTACCTTGAAAAATCAACAAAACATATAAATTTACTTTCACGTTCAAAATTAAAGTCCAGCTCAAATTGCCTATTGCATTTTACCACAAATATAAGAAAGTATTAAGAAGCAATGCACAAAAAAACGGGATCACACCACAGGGTACACCAATGGACAAAATGTTTGTTAATAATTATAATCAAATAAAATAAAAATACTTTTTAAAACAGCCTATATATACATACATATGTAGTGCTCTTAAGTCGTGTCCAGTGTATGATAGGTAATAAATAGGCTTCATACAATTTAAATATGTCGAGCCCTTTGCACAAAAAGATGTAAGAGAAGGTTTATATTAATTTTCTTTCATATCATAATTGTTTTGTCCACTATAAAACATTTAAACAAAAATAAAAGATGTTCTGCTAATTAATATTAAAATGATAATTATAAAAATAAAATCTATTAAACGTCGTTTTCTTCATGGTCTGTCTCGGACCTTCAACAAACTCATCCATCGCATGGTAAATTTAAAAACTCATCGTGAAAATGTTCATGTATTGTACTTTTTGAATGAAATTTTCATTGATAATTTTCAAATTTCTTGCGCAAGGTAGAGCTTGTTGCTTTTATTGCGACAATAATGTGAAGGAACTGCTGGTAACACTAGACTTGTTATGAAGCGTGTATCTTCTTTTCCCTGCCTTTACACATGCAAGTACTTGCATGCATGTGCTGTGTACGTATTATATACGAAAACTTATTCGAAAAACTCGAGTAGCTCTGCAATTGAAAAAATGTGAGTGTATTAGTAAAAAAGTGTGAATGTATTGACTTTTTCGAACTTGCACTTGCATGTGTAAATGCCGGGTTTCTTAGCACTATGTGCTTTCAAACAAGCTTTATTATTTACTTCTCACGGATATAAACATTGTTTGTCATCTATGAATAGTTTTCAGCAGAAATTGTTGACGTACATACATACTTTGAAACTAATTACATGATCATTGCTGAATTGCTTTATGTTACTACCATAGCTGCCAGATTTGACGATTTATCGTCATTTTGACGATTTTTTGCCATAAAAATAGCATAATGACGATTTTACGATTTTTTCATTGAAAGTGACATTTTTCTGAATTATTAAAATTTTTTATCATTTGTTTGTTTTATTAATGTTTTTGTTACAAAATTCTCTCTTTTTTTGAGACATTTAATATCATAAATATTAAGAAGAACATGACATATGTACATACATATTTCAAAAACAAAACTAAGTAATTTAATTAATTATTGATAATTGTTAAGTTTAAGTATAATAATTCCAAATAATAGTAGAAATTACTTATTTATCTGTAAACATAAAAATCAGTTTTAAATGCTGAATTCCATGAACTAGAGGAAACAATTTTTGAATTTCAACGGAGAAATTCTACAAAAACTTCTCTTTCTTTAACAAAACGTCGAAAGAATATTCAGCCAAATAAATTTAAATAACAAAAAAAAACGGAATTCTTTGAAAATAAGTACCTGTATATGATGAATGCATTAGATTCTATACTCAAAATTGTATTTAAAACTTAATAAACTAAATTGTTTTGACATAGTAATTTAACCTGAATTAATAAAATATGCTAAATTCAGATGTTTATTTATAAAATACTGTAAGTCAGTTCAGTTTTAGCTGACCAGTTTTTGTTCAATTCTCCTTTGAACTTGTCATTTCATTTACACACGTCAATTAAATTTTTGTACTTTTTAATGCAAATCAACATGCATGAAAAAATACAAAAGGAACTAAGAAAATTAACTAGTACCGTCAAGTTTCTACCTCTTTTGTTCTCTTTTCCCTTCTTATCCAAAAATACTTGCCTTAACGAGTCAGCATTGAAGAGTGTGTAAGATTAAGATATTAGAACATTATATTTTTTGTCATTTCTTACTAAAAAATTAAAATTTATGTATTTTGAAATGTATTGTACAAGAATTTTTATGTTTTCGTTTAAATAAAAATTTCGAAATACTATTAAAATAGTGTTCATTTTATTTGCACATGGATTGGGAAGAACAATTAATTGTACAGCGGTTTTTAATATTTTGCAGGTTTTTGGGTTTTAGCTTCTTGTAACCTCTTTTACCAACACATGTCTCTTCGTCATTCTCTTTTACTGTGTCTACAGATTCCGTATGGATTCCGTACAAAGAAGAATGGTCATAATCACTATCATTGTATGGAACTAGAGCCTTTTTATTTAAAACCTAAAAAATTATATTTACAATATTTAAAAAAATATATAATTTTTTTTGAATTTGTTGTAAAATTAAATAAAACACAATCAAAAAAAAAAACAAATAAGTAAAAAAGTATTGTCAGTCAAGCCCGATCATATGTATAATATCCTACATATGGGAAATATCACCTATTATGGACCGATCATCAAAACATTTAGTGCCATGAATTCTGTATGTTAAAGTTTATCTTGATATAAATACTTTTTAAAGATTTATGGAGGTTAAAGTAAATTACGGAGAGGGTTTCGACTAAATAGACCGCTCATCATAAAATCATACCAAATTATTTGCATATGCGGATGCCCAATAGATAGTAAGTATCATAACTTCAATATCATTGATGTCCAATAGCCTTTAAAGTATTTTGTTCATTAAAAATATTAAATGCAAAATTGGTTTAGATAATTTAAAAAAAGTAGTTCTGCGAATGTATCTAACGTGAGCTGCAAGAAGCAAAGTTTTAAATCTACAAAATGTTGCACATAATGACAACAATGTTTTTAAGCCATAATGTCAGAGAACCACCGAAGAAGAACTTAGCTCAGGTTTAGTGGATTAAATTCTTTCAAAAGCGGGGCCTTCTGCTTCCTTGACTGGAATATCATTTCAACCTCCCGCAGACATTTATATACCCTATCACACACATCATCAGATTAATCCAACGATTAATAAATGTGATATTATATAAAAAAAAACTAACGTTAACTTGACCTTTAGTCCATTTTTAAAATGCCTGCAATGAGATCGTCAAGCGCAAGCGCAATATTGGTTCCTAACGTCTTTTAGCGGCAAAGCACTCATAAACTTAACGAATTGCAGGATCATTTGAAGAATTTTATTTTGTTAGATTTCTTTAATACACAGAAGATTCATGTAGTTAGAGTAGTCTATTTTAAAAGAATAAATAATTTAATAGAATAGTAAATCATGTAATGTTATTAAGTTTTGTATTAAATTTAAGTTTTTATCTATGTATTGATTATTTGTTTGAAAATATTTTTGTACCCTACGCGCGTTGCTACGCCACCAATTAAAATTAATTTGAAAGAAAGGCATTACACAAATATTCAATTCATTTTGAGTAATTTTATTGATTTTGTTCATTTTAAAAAAAAGTAGGCGGTCGAAAAAAGTATTCTTAGACATGCTGGAGTCTCAGTTATATCCCGTCAAAGTTTTAGTAAGGTCGGTCCAGCGGTCTGGCCTTCCCGGCAGGCGTTGTAATTAATTTAAAAAGTGGGCTTTAAAGTAGGCGTGGTCGTACCAACTCAGAAACCTTCCCAGGCTCGTGCAAAACAACTTTGCCGACGATAATTACATGATCAGATGCATCAGGACATACATTCAAACATTCATTTTTTGAGATGGGGCGTGAAAGTGGGCGTGCCCCATAACATTTTTATTTTTACCTCGCCTTCAGTAAGATGTGTATACAACTTGTTTGAAGTAAACCTGTAAAAAGCCATGCAGAAGCAATTAATCAATATAAAAAAAATGTGGGCGTTAAAGTAGGCGTGGTCGTACCAACTCAGAAACCTTCCCGGGCTCATGCACCACAACTTTGCCGAAGATAATAACATGATCAGATGCATAGTTTACGAGAATAGAATAGTAGAAATGAATTTAAAAAAAGTACCAATATAAGTATACTGAATTTTGGCCCTTTTTACACCTTTATATTTGAGTCATGAATAGCATGTTCTGGGTTCTTTTTTGTGTGGATGGAAGAAAATTTTATCTTTTTTTATTTTTAAATTGAATAAATAATATCAAATGTCCTTTTTTACCCCGTTTTTGTCCCTTTTTTGTCACCCGTGAAAAAATAATTTTCAAAAAAGTACCTTTTAATTATCCGTATTACGTACTATTTGAAAATAATAGTTCATGAAATTTTTAGTGAGATAATACATTTTGATAAAAAAAATACCAAAAAAGAATAAAATTTTTAGGCCATAGGAAAAAAGTACCAAAAAGATTTCACTTTTTATATTTCCTTGCCCACTAGACTCAAACTCTGACTTTGACATTGGTTTTTATAAAATATTTGTATTTTATTTTAATATTTTTTTATAGCCTTTTTATATGACACCTAACACCATGTTAAGTATGTGGTTGAGCTTTTTTTGTTTTTGTATTTATTTAAGTTACCTCCTTAATAGGAGGATTATTTGACCTGATATATAGCATAACGCCATCACCAATATCCGGCTTACGTCTAAAGGAGTCTCGTCAAGGAAGATCCACCGACCTATACCCTCGTATGGGAAACCGGACTTCCGGAACTACACCCCTGAGTTTTATGGTATCCACTAATATCAAAAATTAGTTTTGTTTGGTACTCCACCACGACAAACTTATAGGTTATAAAACCATAAAAAAATATAGCATGTGGTCAATGCAAACTTAGAGAAACTGTAACGCGGTACAGTTATACGACGCCAAATATTAACCAATGCGAGTGAGTCGCAAGACTCTCGAAGGCAGCGAAACAAGGACGGCCTGATTACCCTTAAAAGATAATGGCAATGACGCGCGAGTTCTTTCTCCACCCAGAGCTGAATTACGACTGTTGAGCTTTTTTTAATAAAACAGTTATGTATATGCATCTTAATGCTAAAAGAAGAATAACTCACAGCTAATAACAAAACAAGGTGTTTCATATATTTTTAATACAAGGTCTGTAAATAAAGTAAAGTAATATAATGTAAATAAATAATGTAAAATTTTATTGACATAACAACATCAAAGTGTTCTAAAACTTTAAGTGTGTTCTTAAACCGTAATATAAGTGTGTAAAAAGACAGCGAGTTCATTTTTTTAATTTTTTTTGTGTACATTTAAATAAATAAAGACTCGTTATATTTTCTTCAAACTATTTCACGCTTTTATTTTGCAATTAAAAGGAATCCGGTTTATTTAAAGGAAATAAACCACCGTTTTAAAATGTAAAACGTAACAATATTTAAGAGATTATGATCAATTATAGACCAATCTACACAAAATTTGAAGATGTGATTTGGCTTCATTTACCACTCATTTGTGGTTAAATTTGTTTGGATACTTGCATAATTCAAACATTTATGATCGTTAAACTCCTATTTCGGGAGGACATTCGTATGGGGCCAAGTAAAATAATGGACCGATTTCCACCAGTTTCAATCCTATCCATCCATGGGCCGAAAAAATATCATGTACCAAGTTTTATCGAAATATTTTAAAAATTGCGACCTGTACTCTGCGCACAAGTTTTACATAGACAGCCAGCCAGACGGAGGAAAGTGATTCTGAATCGATCGGTATACTATGGTGGTGTAGGATATAAAAACGAATATACATATTGCTATTTGATCAGGGTCTCGATATTTGTATTATTTGTTAATTACTAATTTGCTTGCTATTGTCCCCATATATTACAAAATATTTATCCCACTCACAGCAGTTACTATTTAAACAAATTCCACAAAGTTGTATGACTTTAAAAGAAATAATTCTTACACCCAATTATTATTAGACTGGTTCAAATTTAAAATATGTACAATGGTATCAAACTAAAATACACAGGCTATATATAATTATGTTTGTTATCATGATATAAAATAAGTAGGAATAGCATAGACGGGTTTTCCCGATTACACTTACACCCTACACTGACCTGAAGAAATAGTAATATACATATATTTAAATAAGGGGTTCTCAGTTTTAGTTCAATATTTTATTTTGCCTTTAAATTATTTTCGGGTGTAAACGCTGTAGAGCCTAGATCAATTCATACAATCATTTTTATAATTTATGACGATTGTCTTAAAGCATGTAAAATAAATTGTATGAATATCATTATCAATACAAAATGTAACTCAAATTTCTTTCAGATATGCATAGATCACACTACTGATATAAATATAATGGTGACGGGTGTACAAGATTCGGCACAGCCGAATATACATAAACACTTACTTGTTTCTGTTATATTAATTTATCAAAATTTAACTACAGTTAAAAAAGTATATTTGAACAAAAAATATAATTTATTAGTGATATATTACAAATTAACATATTTATTATGGTAAAATGTTCAAGATATCTATGTGTGATTTAACACATTTGGGTTTTATGTAGGGACTTTGACTAACTAAGGAACTACTTACAGCACTTGATAGTGCAATCAAAAAAAAAATATAAATTATTTTATTTAATCTATAAGAGATTTCTGATATTTTCATCGCAAGCAAAAATTAACAACGCTTTTGAGTCGTTCTGAATAAATAGATTACTGATGGTGGATATTGTTTTTTCTTTTTTGAATCAGCAATAATTGCCAACTCTATATATTAGGGATATTAGGTGGAGTGAAGCATTTCTTAGGCCGCTTTAAGAAACCAAGGTACATATTTGTCTTACTTATTTTCATGATGTAAATTATGACCCCAATTTCAACATATGTATATAATTGAAATTATTCTAGTCTTAAGGGTAGTCATACTTATGATCGCTTAGTAAATAATTGAACTCTCAGGTCTGGTTGCAAACAGGAAAATAAGGCTCTAGTAAAAAAAAAGATATGATGAGAAAGTGACATCAAGTTTAAAAGGAATATGCATAGTTTATAAGTGTCAGACCAAGCAGTATCTAGTACTTTATTAAATTTTTATCTTTACAAATATCTACCAGTCTAATATGTATCAATTCTGCAAATGTAGTACGCAATGTACTAGGTATACCAAAGAGTACCTATGTACGTGTAGTATGTACATATACATATACATTAATATGTTGCAAACTACAAAAATATTATTGTATGAGTCTGATTTGAAAATTCAAACTAAAAAAAGTTTCTTTGTTTTTGTTTGTTTTGTTATTGTATTGTAAATTATGATAAATTTTTTTCGGACCACAAACTGTGAAATCCAATTTTGTTTATTTATATTCTGTTTCTTCACATGTTTTGTTAATTTATTGAATTTGTTTCGTTCTGTCAGTATCTGCACTCTGTGTTAAAAAGAGTTACTTTGTATGGATGTGTGTATCGAGTGATCATACAGTATTTAAGAGGTCCATCAAATGACTACTTAATTTATTATTGCTACAACATAACAATGAATTACATACATACTTGGTTTTATTATCTTACTGCTTCTTCTCCAACTATGAATAAAAAGTAAAGTGATGCAATCAATCGATCCAGTCACCCATCTATCCGCCGAACTTATACTTCGACCTCACATCCATACGAGTACATACATAATACGTATTGTATAAACTGAACTTTAATTTAATTCGTTTTGTTCGATCGTTCGCTTCCTGTCTCCTGGTTGGTGCAGATCACTCCGGTCAATGGGCACATTTTTCTACATGATTTACACTAAAATAAATTAAAATATCATAAAAAGGGAAATTAAATTCTTTTAATTATCCCACAACTGATTCCTACAGTAACATTGTTTGTTATGGACGCAGCCGCAGCCGCAGTCGCGGACGCGTATACTGATGCTGACTGTGACGCTAATGGTGTGTGTGTGTGAATTTGTATTTTCATTAAAATGCAACATCCAAACACATACCATAATTGCATTCATATAGTGAACCTGGCAACAGTCTGCCGGTAATTCTCGTATACACAAACAGTTATTTAGTCGACCAGAGTCAATTTGCCCCACTCTGAATTAAAATGAATCGTTCATTATGGAATTGAGTAGAAAAAAGGCATAAATATTTAAATGTGTGATTTACGACAATAACCCCACAGGGGTTCCACTTTACCGTCGACCTTTGCTGTCGATGATCAGTGCATATGGATTGAGGGAAGGAAACCTAATCATTTATACAAATAAACTGTGTGCAAACTGTTCATTTTTGTAAATTTTACTGAAGAAAAGCATAGTTTTATTTGACGTCGCGACGTAAACAAACTGACAGGAACAAAATCAACAATGTCATGCCCGATTTTCAAAAAGAGTCAGAAGAACTTTGATAATTTAAACGATTCTACAAATGAGGAGAATTACGAATATGGAATGTCAACATTGCACGCAAGGATTAGGTGTATGGAGTTCTTGCTAAAACTGGCGTATACCCTACCACAAGAGGAGGAAAACTTCGATGAAAATACATCAATAAACGATAAGGAAAAGATCAAAAAGAAGCAAATACAGGATCCAAGCACGGATACGGTAACTCAAACGATGGAAACAATTCTAGGAGATTTTTTGAAAATGATGAGGCAGTAACTAGAATCACTGGAATTGGCAATCAAATCGTGAAAAGATTGGGAACGATCTTGGATGTTTTAAACTGCAAATGTCAATTCTACAAAATATGGAGAATATGCGTCGAAAACTGCATCTCTTTTAGCAGAAATGTATCTACAGAAGAAGTTGACCCTGACCGTCCATAAAATATTGGCGCATGACAAAGATATAACTGGGTACCAGTCTTTGCCAATTGGAAAAAATATAGATTGCAGAACACATTCAAAGCATCAAGGGTAAGGCAAAATGAGGACCTCTTCAACATGTTGGCAACATCTTCCGATCCACTTATTTCTTCCCTGCGGCATGTGAAGTCACGAATAGAGTTAGAAAATAATTATAGTTTAGAAATGGTTAGTCTTTTAGACATATTGTGATGAACAAGCGTACAAAGCGTAGCACCCTTTCCAAACGCTCATTTCATAGGCTGAACAGTTATCTATCATATGCTGTTTAAACTGTTTAATTATCTTATTCGGTTCAAAAGATATGATTTTTGCAACGAAAAAACTCAAATGGCGCCACTGTGCGTCGTTGAATAATTGTAGAAGTAGAAATATCTTATTGAAATATCAAAACTATAAAAATATAAACAACTATATAATTTAAAATTAAAATGATTCGCAATCCGTTTTTATTTTTTATTCTGTTTTCTTTTACAATTACATTTAAAGTCGATGTATTAATATGTTTTGTAACATCATTGTATGTAAATATTTTATTTGAAATCACTTTTAATTCTTTCTTTTAACCGATTAGTAAAGGGCAAAAATATAGCGTAATTAATACATAATTTTGATTTTTTTCAGTATTTTATTTAAAATTTTTAATATCAAAAAATTAAGTTTAAATAATAAATAATAACAGTTTAATTTATATATACCCTACACCACCATAGATGGAAGGATTGTATTTGTGCTAATGTTTGTAACGCACAAAAATATTAGTTAACAACCCACCTTTAAGTTTACCACTTTCTGAATACACAAATCATTCGGTCTAATTTTATGATGATCGGTCCATAATTAGTCATAGCTCTCATATAAGGCCCACTTGGTATCCAAAAGGATTCAATGTAAATAAATTTAATAACAAAAAAAGTTATTCACTTCATTTTATAACGATCGGTTCATTATAGATTATAGTTCCCATATTGCGCCCATCTCTGATAGTTGGCATTGGCCGTCTTATATTATTACTTGTTTTAATCATAAAATTATGAACGATTTTAAAAAGAAACGATAAATTAAGACAGCATTTATTCGTTTTGTTTGATTATACCTTATAAAATTAATCGAACTATTCGTATTCGAAAATGGTCATTTGAAATTCTTCGAATAATTATTCGTAAGAAATTGTTTGATTATTCGAACGATTATTAATCGAATTTATACCCAATGGATATGCATCTATGTATGTAACTATTTAATATCTACATCTGTTTAACAGGATTTTCCCTACACTTATGGCATATCGAATTGTTCTTGCCACATCTATAAAACATGTTTAGCCAAAATCTCAAGAAAATCGACTAGGCTTTGATCAACAACCTTACAATACCAAGAGAGAAAACCATCTTCAAATGGATCCAGTCCTCATCGTTTACGTTTTTGGTCAGATTTAAGCATGTCAGGTAGAGTTGCAACAAGCAACTTTTCAGATGATCAGTTCAGTTGAAAATGCTGATCATTTTCAAACTACGTATGATTTTTTCCTATTAAATATTAAAATGATCTTCAGTTTCCTGCATGAAAATTAAAAATTGCATTTATTTATTATAAAAATTACAATTAAATGATTTAATTCATCATTACTTATTGTTCGTATCGTATAGCATGTTACTCGCAGAACTTCGATTTCGTTCGGTTGGCATTACTTCCGCCCATCACTTAATGAAATTCGGCTGCTCTCTGATGAAGCATTTTATAACATGTACTAGCAGCTTATGAACATGTACACAAGACACCTAAATTGGATTTGGGTGCTCCTGGCGCTTCTGGACACACGATGGCATCAACATTACAAATACACTCCCCATATCACAATTATTCTCATCATTACCACACCAATCACCAATATTAAATATAGAGAACAAACAGCACCCAGAGCAGCAACACATTCAATCAATGATGCCTCTCCAACCACATTTGTATTGAGAACACCAGATCGTGTGTGTCTCTCTGTATGAATGGGCTAAAGAAAAAATAAGAAGAAAAAAAACAAAGATTGGATGAAAATGTACGAGCCCTTAATAAGACGATGCCAATGCCAGACTTTTGATTGTCCATATGATTCACATACACACATACTGTAGTATTAATGTAAATTAACATACATATGTGTGTGTTTGTACATATGAATAAGTGACCGGCTGGCTGTTGGCTGGATGAGTCTGACTGGATGGTTGGTTGGTTGGTTTGAATCTTTTGTAAATTTGTTGTTTGTTAAAGCAATTATTCAGTTTGTTTTTCTACTCTTTCGGATGTCTCTTGATAAGAATTTATTACTTTTTTCAATATTTGAAATGTTCTTTTATTTATTTGTTTGTTTGCATGACCGTACTCCGGACAGCGCGTCTGTCTGTGTGTATACATATTTATTTGATATAAAATTCAATAACAAATTTTATTTCTGCATTTAATACTAAATATTGGAATCGTGTTGTTTGTTTAACCGTTTCTTAATTACATTTTCAAATTTTTAACAACAAAGGACTTTTGATTAAATTTTTAATTTTGTATCCTTAATGTTGGATACTTAGGCAGTGCATCCAAATGATTTGAATAACAGATTTTAACTTGTTCGAATAATTCGATTACATATTTAAAATTTAACGAATTATTAAATAATTAAAATTTTTTAAATAAAGTAAAGTAGTTTAACCCAATTGTTTGATCTTTTTCTTTTTGTTTTAAATAATAATAGTTCACAGCTTTCTTTTCATTACAATATGAATTCCAATATTTCTTTCTCTGTCTGTATTAATAAATCTTAGAATTAATTTTAAAGCAGATACAGATAATGTTGCTCAACCATGACACCTAATTTTATAACGGTCGGTCACCCTCTTCGTAATTCATTCAAAAATTTTGTGGCATGACTTCTGAGCATATCAATATTGTCTGTGTTTAAATCTATCTCGATATAATCACTTTTCAAATATTTATGCATGTTAAAGTGACTTTCAGAAGTGAAGTTGTGAACCGACCGTTAATAAACTGGGCGACTTAATTTCTGTATATGTATATGAAACTTATTTGTGGTGAATTTAATTGGATACCAAGATTTTTAAAGAGATTTTTAAAAGTGGTCCTTATGTGGAAGCTTTGACTAGTTGTGCACCGATTATCATAAAATTGGGCCGAATGATTTGTGTATAAAACATATTTGAGTTGCATATTATTTGGATACCAACATTTTTAAGAGAGTTACGCTCGTTAAAGTGATTTTAAAATTATCGACCGATCCACACAATATTTGTTGGTGTGATTTGGTTTATATATATAACATATTTGTGGTGACATTTGTATGGATACGCTTATAAACCAAACCAAACTAGCATGCAACCCGCTACTTCGTTAGCGAAAAAAAATGTATTTTAAAATGTTTATTATAGAACTTTTAATTATTGTGTAAAATAAATACACCTTCCAACACGATATAGGCTGTTTCCAACATTATTAAAACGTATACTAAAAATGCTGAATCTTGAATTACGATTGGATTAAAAACCTTTTATGAAATTTATAAATTATTCTTGTTGATCGTTCATGTTGCATTAGAAAACATTTGAGATCATACAGCGGCTGCAAAATATATAGTGCGTATCATAACTTCAATATCATTGATGTCCAATAGCCTTTAAAGTATTTTGTACATTTTAAATATGAAATGCAGAATTGGTTTAGATAATTAAAAAAAAAAATAGTTCTGCGAATGTATCTAACGTGAGCTGTAAGAAACAAAGTTTTGAATGTACAAAATGATTTTTTAGAAATGAAACTTTTTACCAATATTTTTCTTGATTGACATTTATTGAGTTACATTATTTGTTGCACATAATGACAACAATGTTTTTAAGCCATAATGTCAGAGAACCACCGAAGAAGAACTTAGCTCAGGTTTAGTGGATTAAATTCTTTCAAAAGCGGGGCCTTCTGCTTCCTTGACTGGAATATCATTTCAACCTCCCGCAGACATTTATATACCCTATCACGCACATCATCAGATTAATCCAACGATTAATAAATGTGATACTATATAAAAAAAACTAACGTTAAGTTGACTAATATAATAACATTTTTAAACTGCCTGCAATGAGATCGTCAAGCGCAAGTCTCAAATGATCCGTGTATTAAATGTCTTCCCCAATATTGATTCCTAACATCTTTTAGAGGCAAAGCACTCATAAACTTAATGAATTGCAGGATCATTTGAAGAATTTTATTTTGTTAGATTTCTTTAATACACAGAAGATTCATCTACACAGAAAAAAATAAAAATGAGTTTCAATTAAAATATTTGTGGAATCAATTAAAAATTTAATTGAAATCGGACCTGTAAACAAAATGATAGTATCAATTAAAAAAAAATGTGAGATTTAATTGAAAATATCAGAAAAATCAGAAAAATTAATTGAATCAATTAAAATTTTAATTGAAAATTATTTTAAAATCAATTAAAGGTTTAATTGAAAAAAAAACATGATTTTTTTTTCTGTGTAGTTAGAGTAGTCTATTTTGAAAGAATAAATAATTTAATAGAATAGTAAATCATGTAATGTTATTAAGTTTTGTATTAAATTTAAGTTTTTACCTATGTATTGATTATTTGTTTGAAAATATTTTCTTGTTTTAATTTTATTATGATTTTCAAAAGATTGTTTTCATGTGCTGTAAGATATATATACATAAAGACAATATAATTTGCTTCTTTATATCATTATATTTATTATTTAACAAAACCTTACCTGTAACATGAATTGCATTTCTAATTTAACTTGAATGAAATGAGTTTTTGAAAGTATTGATTTTGATGATGGATGATTAACACAGTCTTTTAGGAATTGTTTTGTTTTTGAGACATAACTTGGTGGCATTATTTTAAAAGATATTTTGGAAAATGTTTATGACTTTTCTTACTGGGTTTCAGAAAGGGTTTCTCGTATAGAATATTCATATTTTGGCAAAGGAAGAATTTGTTTCTGTAATGGAATGTACACATTATTGTGCAATAATGCAGAAATTCCCATCTTCTAACGAAGAACTTCTTTGTGGACAACATTAGTTGTTTTTCCGTCAGGTGATGGAAAATATAAATTTTTGTTTGAACTTACTCTTGAACAAGCGACATAAAATTGAACATGTGAGAAACACTCATCGTTCAAGTCTACACCGGCAACCTTTAAAGACTGTCCCTGGGATTTGTTTATTCTAACAGTGAACGACATTTTAAGAGGAAACTGCAGTCGTTTAAACTCAAACGGATATTCTGAAGGTTTAAGTGGTATACGTGGTATAAATACCATTTCTTCTTTAGCACAGCATCGATTTCAGATTTCGCAACAGCATTATTGGAGTTCCTATTTTAAAAGTTAATTTGTGAGGTGGAAATCCAGGAGGATTTAGGGAATGCAGAAACTCAACAGGATAGTTAATGGCATCGTCTGTTTGCATAACTGAATCTATGGAGGTATATTCCATTTCCGGAGAATCAAATAATTTTAACGTATGGTCATTAATTGCTGCGGCTCTATAATTTTTTCGCTTTAAGATGGCACGTTCACATAACCAGTCATCTGAATTTTGATTGATATTTAATATATCAGGATATACCTTTGTTGTTGGTTCTGCCAATGTATTTACTACTGTGCCTAAATGTGTTGCTGAGTCTTCTCCTCGCAAATGGACACGCATATTTTTCTGAAGAGAAAGTTTTAACGTATGCCGCCATATGTATGATGACTTAAGGCAAGCTTTTACCTCATCAGCTCTAGTTCCTCTTGGTACAACTGGAAGTGTTTGCCTAAAATCTCCAGCTAATAGTACAGTAATTCCTCCCATTACAGCATTCTTTGACCTTATATCTTTTAGTGATCTATGAAGTGCTTCAAATCCACCTTTATGTGCCATTGTACTTTCAACCATTACCACGTTCAACGCTGTTAATGACTTGATTATATACTAATTTTTGTTCATTTGTTAGAGTATCATGCCTACAAACTACTTCTTGTTGCAAGTCGTCTACATTATAGTTTATTTCAGCTAGATATTCTCTGTTAGGCACAACATTATCCAATCTTGAAAACTTGGGCATTCCATATTGTTCTAAAGATTGGCCACCTATAGAAAGAACTGCATCTTCAATCACAATTAAGCCTCTTTTATCATTAGTACTCATTCTACTTGCAATTCAATCTCAAGTCTGCGCTTTATATCCTCTGATAAATTGTTTTTATGTTTTTCCCAGAGATTAGCTGCATTAGACAATTGACAGTTAAGCAACATAATTGCAAAAAGATCACGGAGTTTAGCAGGATGATCACTCAAACCTACTTCATCAAGTGCATTGTCCCACTGTTTATCATCTTCCATCAATCCTAAAGCCAAACATGCAAAATAAAATGTTGGATATTCTACACCATTTACTGTTTTTAAGTCTAAAAATGATGTTGGACCTTTAACCACATGCAAAAGCATTCTAAGGTAGAAGCACTCGGTATTGTTTGGATGGATTGTAAACACTCTTCTCAACACATCGACTTTTTTGATATTTTCTATAAACACTTTATGTTGAAAAAATTTTAAATTTATTGAATAAGGTGAAAATAATAATTTTTACAAAAAAGGTTAAGGTTTATGTCTGTACTATTGAAATGTTCAACACCATTAGAATTAAAATAAGAGGAATAGGGTGAAATGAATGGGGTGAAAAACTATATTTTAAAATAAAAATAGTATTCTAAACATGAAAATAAAGATTCTGGTGTAAGCTAAGGGTTTAGACTAATGAACTGTAGCCAAACCTCATGGGTTCGAGTCTCAGTGGAGGCAAAACAATTTTATTGAAAAAAAAAAAAATAATAAAACTACTTAAAATTGAATAGATTAACAGAAAAAAGTACCAATATAAGTGTACTGAAATTTGGCCCTTTTTACACCTTTATATTTGAGTCATGAATAGCATGTTCTGGGTTCTTTTTTTTGTGGATGGAAGAATATTTTATCTTTTTTTTATTTTTAAATTAAATAAATAATATCAAATGTCCGTTTTACACCATTTTTGTCCCTTTTTTTGTCACCCGTGAAAAAATAATTTAAAAAAAAGTACCTTTTAATTATCCGTAATACGTACTATTTGAAAATAATAGTGCATGGAATTTTTAGTGAGAAAATACATTTTGATAAAAAAGTACCAAAAAAGAATACAATTTTCAGATAGAAATTCGAATTTCAAAAAAGTACTAAAAAGATTTTTAGTCTTTATTGATCTGAGGTACTGGTTTTACCCGTTTTTGCCCCATTTGTTCCCATTAACGACCGAATTTCCAATAATCCCTTCTTAGTGGATCTACATATTGTAAAAGGAGCCCATTACCCGAATTTCAAGTTTCTAGCTTTAGCGGTTTGGGCTGTGCGATGATGAATCAGTCAGTCACGTTACGATTGGGGCTAGGTGAAATAATAGACCGACTTCAACCAAATTCAATCCCAATCGCCATTGGGATCGATTACGAACCTCAGTGGAGTTGACGGTTGCGAAAAACATATCACATATGGCAACTGAGAATTTATGGTTGATTTGATTTTATTTATTGGTAAATTTTATACATATATACTTTTATATGTTTTCTACTCGAAAATTCGAAAAAATATTTAAAAAGGAAAGTTGCCTTACATAATAACAACTTGGATGTCAACAGTCAACTACAACAGTTTGATTGCTATACATAATCGACCCATTAAATCGTGTAATTGACAGTTCTAATTTCAAGTTTTCGAAACCCTTACGTGCCTGCATAAAATAAGCTGTGACGTGAAAAAACGAACACTTGCAATAAATTATTTTTGTTTGTTAGACTATAGCATTTCTTATTTCCAATGTCACACATTGGTTCAAGAGCGGCATTAATTCATTTTTTTTGTGTCTTCTGATTTACCTGCTTTTTAAAAATATTAGGCTTATATCTTTATTATTTTTTATTCAAAGTTGAGCTAAGTGAATGTGTTTCAAATGACCGTATTATATATGCTTCTTTCTATCGCTTCCTGCTTTTAAAATACTCTTATAATGCCACTATAATGATTTTTTTATATACATTTGGATGTTATAAATTACTAGCTAAACCCGGTGTGCTTCGCTACCCCCCCCCCCCCCCCACAGTACTTTGTCCAATACACAAAAATCAAAAAAAAAAGTTATCACCATTGTAAATGATATCAGTATTTTTTAAAGGTACTTAGCATGGTGTAAATATACAAGGTGAGTGCAGTAGCACAGCTGACTGACTTTGTTTACAATTTACTTATGTCAAAAGTAATACTTTTTCAAGTGTTTTTGACAGTATTACATTATTTTGCACAAACAAAATGCCTGTTGTTTCTTAAAAATGTTGGTATTCAAATAATATTGAACACAAATATATTTCATATGTATACAAATAATACGGTACAATTTTATTATGATCGGTCCATAATTAGTCGTAGCTCCCATATAAGGCCCACTTCCGAAAATCACTTTAAAGAGCAATATACCACTATTGTGGTGTAGGGTATAAAAAGTGTTACACTGTTGTGATTTTATGTTCTATTCTGACCATTAAAAATGCGACATCTTTAAAATGTGGGGTAAACATTATAAAAATGTACATAATAAAGGTGTAACATTTTATTTCAGAAAAGAAAACACCATAAAATCTTGATATACAACAATAACTTTTTATTATGTATTTCTTTAAATTTCTATTACTTTCATCGTCATTCCTTACATTCTTACAGCCAGCCATTACCATTAATTTTTACAATAATAAAAGTAAAAAATTAAGGTCAATTTAAATTTGTCAATTTAAATTAATTTTATAATGGGTTCTTTATTAAAAAAATTCTGATTTGGTTAAGTGCTGCTTATCAGCACCTCCAAATAACTTGTCTTGTCTTGTGGGATACCAATAAATAATGAAAAATTCCAAGAACTTTGATATTCCAATAGGTTTGTTAGCACTTAACTTTTTTATATAAAACAGTATTCTATTATAATTTTCTTTTAAGGATGTTTGTCTGAGGAAGCTATTGAAGGTCTGATTATCACATACACGAAAATCATCTAGAGAAAATACACACAAGGATTTAATTACCCATTTGTTGTTAGCTTCAGATCCTGTGTTGTCTTCAAACAGAAAGCTAAATAAAAAATAAATAAAACTAATGACCAAGAATTCGAAAAATATCTTGTAAAGGAAAGTGTAAATGTTGAAATACATGATAGTTCTTCTTATAGTGAATCGTATTGTTCGGAAGAATCCTGTGACGATCAATAAAATGTTTTTTCTTTTTGTTATACTCTAAAAATTTGTTCCGTAAACATATTAATAAATGTTTATTTTATATTACAAAAAGTATTTAATTATAAAAACTTTTTCCATCATGCTTTTATTACTTTTTGCTAGAAGTTAATTTAAAATTCAGGATATATGTGTGTCCTTGCGCTGTTTCTGTAAAAATTGTATACATTTTTTATTATTTTTTATTATTTTGACAAGAATATATGGCAGCTTATCGAGTCATTCCTGTAATTTAAATAAAATTTGCTACAAATATTATTACCTGCATTATTATATCGAATTTTTTTTTTACAACATTGTAATCAGAATAGAAGCTTTTTTCAAAATTTTAGATTCAGGATGTACGAGAGGTGTGAATGTCCTTGTGCCGATATGGAGTTTTTTTTAGTTTGGACTGAAGAAAAATAAAAATTTTAACAGTTGGATGGTTTTCAGAGCGTATTTTGCGCTTTTAAGAAAAAGGATATATGACAGCAAAACAAGTCCTTGCAGCAATTTAAACAAAATTTAACATAAATTGTTATTACGTTCTATCTAGAATTATAACAAGTTTCTACGTCGTTAAAAGCCGAATTGTAGATTTTATTCAAAATTTTAAGGTCAGGATCTATGGGAGGTATGAGTGTCCTTGTACCAATTTTTTCAAAATTCGTTTTTTTTCTAATTTTGACAAATAAAGCCAGCATGCCAATTTTTATTCATATACGATAACGCTTTCTACTTTTGTCCCTTCCTTATATGGGATCAAAGCACTGTACTCCCCCTCGTTATAAAATAAAATAAAACGTATTTATATATTTACAAACATTTATTTATTTAATTTTAATGTATTTATTGCAATGCTTTATTAGGTTTAGTTTTCCCATCAGGAGCAGACACATATACACAGGATATTAACCTTGAGCTTTGTTAACAGTCATCGCAAACGCTAACCGAACAGAAAAAAATTGTTTAAAATCGAATGGAATGCGTAGCAAAAGTACATCTGTATCTTTATATTTTCCTGTTATAATGGTATACAAATTTCTTTTACTACTAAATATTGTCCAAAAATATTTATTTTCTCTAACTTCTATCTATGGCTTGTATCTATTGATCTCCAACTACCTCTAGCTCTAAACTTATATCACATAAAAGTTTCAAGTCTCAGCTAACGATTTATTGCTCGTTTTTGCTCGGAAGCAATTCTGGTATAAAAAACTTAGAAAAAATTTCCTTCACAAGCATGTTATTACTTGTATGTACTTTCTAATTAAATAACATAGAAATTATTGCAAAAAAATCCCTATTTTCCCCTCTTTTTTATAAAATTGTATTCCCTACATTTTCCCTACGGGTCGATTTAACGATATCCGTCCGTCTGGCTGGCTGGCTGTCCATGTAAAGCTTGTGCGCAGAGCACAGGTCGCAATTTTGAAGATATTTTGATAAAGTGATATTTTTCGGTCCAAGGACGGATGGGATTGAAACTGGTGGAAAGCGGTCCATTATTTCACCTAGCCCCCATACAAATGTACTCCCGAAAATGGGGTTTACCGATCATAAATTTTTGAATTATGCAAGTATCCAAACAAATTTCACCACAAATGATTAGTAAATGGAGCTAAATCACATCTAAAAAATTTGTGAAGATCGGTCTATAATTAGTCGTAGCTCCCATATAAGGCCCACTTCCGAAAATCACTTTAAAGAGCATAACTCACTCAAAAATGTTGGTATCCAAATAATATTTAACACAAATATATTTTACATATATACAAACAGTACGGTACAAATTTATTTTGATCGGTCCATAATTAGTCGTAGCTCCCATATAAGGCCCACTTTCGAAAATCTCTTTAACGGTAATAGATGTCTTAAAAATGTTGGTAATCAAATAAAATTCAACACAAATAAGACAAATTCAACAGAAATAATGACACTCAATTTTATAATGGTCGGTCCATAATTAGTCGAAACTCCCATATAAGAGCCTCTCCGTAATTCACTTGAATCTCCATAAATCTTTTAAAAGTATTTATATCGAGATAAAGTTTAACACATATAATATTTATATTCACAGAAATCATGACACTAAATTTTGGTCCAAAATAGGTGATATCGCCCATTTCTGAAAAACTGTTTTATACATATACTAGGTGTAGGGTATTACAGTGCATGACCAAATTGTTAGTTACACTATAGTTTTTCTTATTAATTAAGATTCAACCGCTTTTAATGCGCATATAAATTTATTTCTTGTACCAGATGTTTTTATATTTTAATCCTGGTAATACTGTTAAATATTTTGTGCCGTGTCCACAATGATTGGTGACATTAGAGTGAAGTTGTAGATCATTATCTGTCATTCTGCTTTGAAGTGTGAAATATGCAATTTTGAGGTATATGTTGAGGTAGTATATGTTTTGAAACGAAAATATTGTTATAACGTGCTTTTTCTACACTGAACTTTTGAAGTAATTTCAATTTTGTGCGTATTCGAGCGCGTAGTGTATTCGGTGCTTATGAAAAGTGGGAAAAACCAAAGATGTTTCCCCAGAAAAGATTTCTGAAATTTGTGCATTAATAAATCATTCAGGTCTTTCTCAAAGAAAAATTGCTTCACTTGCGAAGGTTAATGTGATGACAGTGAATCGAATTAAAGCGAAACTTAATCAAAAACTACCTTTAGGAAGTCAGAGAAGTGGAAAATATGGACGAAAACGAATTACTACGCCTCGAGGCGAGCGAAAAATTCGTGACATTTGTTTGGAAAACAGTAGAAAATGTACGAAGGAGTTGACGAAAATTATAAATGCAGCCGGCGTTACTATTTCTGCTAGAACCACTAGGCATAGTCTTGTACAAATGGCGACAAGACTGATTCCTCAGATCAATGAATGGTTTGCTGATCCTTCTGAATGCACTTTTATGCCTGATTCCGCTCCTTGTCACAAAGCTGAATCTGTAACAACATTCTTAGAGTTAAGGAAAATCAAAGTTTTGCCTTGGCCAGGTAATTCTCCAGTCTTAAACCCCATCGAGAATGCCTGGGAGCTGTTGAAACGGAATATCTCGAAAGAAAATACCACAATAAAGCAAAATCTTATAGAGGCGATGAATAACTAAAAGAAAATTTTCAAAGATGCATTCAGAGCATGTCAAAAAGGGTGCAAGCTGTAATTGATGCCAAAGGAGGTTCTGCGAAATATTAAGAGATTTTTCAAAAATTTTTGTAATATTTTTTTTCCTCAAATATATGTATATTTTTAAAACAAAAGAATTTATTTTTAATTGAATTAGAAATACTTAATTTACCTAAAAGAACATATAAAAGGATAAATTTTCACTATTTTAAAATGTTATACGGCTTCAAACTAAACATATAATGCAATTTTGCATGTGTAACTAATAATGTATATGGTCGGGCTTGACCGACTATACTTTTTACTTGTTTTTTTTTTTAACTTTTTGGTCGAAAGCAGAAGTAGAAGCGCTTCCAATAACTTCTTCCTATTATTTATAGTGCTGTTTTTATTGTTGTTGTTGTTGAAAAATGTCACCAATTAATTTTTTAAGTTCCTGTTAGTTTTCTTCTGATGGAGCTTTCAAAACCAACAAATGCACTACATAAAATAAAAATATAAAAAAAAAATATGTAATAGGTACAAGCAGTACTTTGAAAAACATCATAAAACCCACCCAGATTTATTTCGTGAATCGCTCTAATGAAAAACACATTTTATTTTGATAGATTTATATAATTTTTATTCGTATGTCTTGTCATATTCTTAATTAATTCTATTTTTCATTTATTATATTGTATAAATTACGAGTGATAACATTTAAAAAAGTGCATGCAAAATTAAAATAATTATAAACACCATGGTGATATTTACGAATGGCAGTATTTATTATAAATACTTGACTTATTACTACATAATTGCAGCTGATACACAAATTATATTATTTATTTTAAGTCTTATGCCTATTATAATGATATTTCTAAAATAAAACAAACAAAACAAATAAAAGTTTATATTCGGTTGTGCCGAATCTTATGTACCCACCACCAAATCACCTACATACATATGTACTATGGGGCGATCGTCATAAAATATTGTACCGTAATTAATATTTATTATAGGTTTATTTTGGTTGAATTTCATCTCAATAGCGATATTTATAAGATTTTTATGCAAATTTCAGTTACATACATATATCAAGAATTTATATTTGTCTCTTTCTTTGAGAACTGCGCTTCTTTATACTTTTGCAGCGTGTAACATAACTTTAACACACAATAAATTAGGTAACAAAAAGCCCTAGGAAACTGATTTTGGATTTTTGAAAGCTAAAAATTGTCACCTCTGTATATCCTGTGGTTATTCTCGGAAGTGGCAGCTTTGACCAAGTTTCACAGAAGTCAATAGTATAATTTGTACATATGTACTTATAACTGATCTGTGTAAAATTTTGTTTCGATATGGATGTTAAAATTATGAATTCTCGGTAGTAGTCCTTATAAGGAAGTTATGACTTACTACTGACCGATCATCATGAAATTGTGTACGCATATGCGTATTATTTATGTTGAATTTCCACTTCATACTAACTTTTGTAAGAGATTTATTCGCATTTAAGTGATTCTCGGAAGTGGATTTTATGACGGAGCTATGGACCGATCGTCATAAGATTGGGTACGACAATTTAAATGTGTATTTTGATTATGTTTGTTTAAATTCAACTTGGTAGTGATTTTTATAAAAGATTTATGTGCATTTAAGTGATTATTAGATGGGGCTATGTCAAAATATGGACCGATGCAAAAAATATATCGTTTTGAGTTTTCACTTTGCATGAAACTGATATTTGCAGAATTTTCTATGGATACGACTTTTCTATAAACATTCATGTACCATAGGGCCATATTCTGGGAAATCAATTGTATGGGGCTATGAGAAATCGTGAACTGATTTCTACCATTTTCAACAGAACTTGTCCTTCCATAATAAAAATAGAGTGTGCAAAATTGATATTATCTGCATTGTATTTCAAGAAAATAGAAAAAAAATATCTGAAAAATAACGTGGTAGTCTAAAACTTTGATCTATAACTCGGATATTACTGGACCGATTTTGCCCATTTTCAATACCAAACATTTCGGTGGTTCAAAAAATGTTTGGCAATTTTATTGTCTATGTCTTTTCTTCGAAGCTCTGTCGTGCCTTCAACAGTCGAACGGACATAGCTAGATCGTCTTAAAATCTTATAAGGACCCAGAATATATAGACTTTTGGTTTTTTATTTCGATGTGTTACAAACGGAATGACGAACTTATTCAAACATTTTGGTGGTGGATATAAAAACAATAAAATGACTTTGAAAGAATTCATACTATATGTAGTATAGAGAATGTGACTATTGCAATTATGGCAATAAAAATATTTGTCTAGACAAACAAATATATTTATTATATGTATAATTTATTTCATTCTAAAAAACAGCATTATTTATGCGGTTTTGCAACCGAATTTTTGTTATTTTAAACAATCGAAATACGCAATAACCTCCCTGATTTCATTTATTCTTTTAAAATTTTGTAAAAAGTTTAATGTTGCCATTTTAAGGCTTGCAAAAACAAAAATTTTGATTATAATTTTCACTACCTTCGGCAGTTTATTCTCAAAATATTGATGAAATTTTTTTAATTACAGTATATGAGTATGTATAAAAATTGAAACCCTTCTTTATGTTGTTTTATTTTAATAAAAAAAGTTTAATATTGTCAACTATTCGGCGTAAGTTGTAAAAACTTTATCAACCTGTGTAATTTTAAAAATACGACAAAAGTCTGAAGTTAGAGCAAAATAATGTTTTATGGTGACTTTGCGCTTTTTAAATCCAAATATGATTTCAAAAACTCAAACAGATATACATATATGAACAGATAATCTAATGGGATTTTAAATATGTACATACATATGTATTTACATTTCATACATTATTTGAAATTGTTTCTAAATTATTCAACAAAAAATGTAGAGTGTTCTGAGAAGAAAAAATTATTTTTGCTTTTAAGATTGTTCTCATGGTGCAACTATATAAGGTGAGTGCAGTAGCACAGCTGACTGACTTTGTTTACAATTTGTGTATGTCAAAAGTAATACTTTTTCAAGTGTTTTTGACAGTAATACATTATTTTACACAAACAAAATGTCTGTTGTTTCTGTATTCTGTTGTATTTGTTGACTAACCTTGTATAATTACACCATGGTTGTTCTCAAATTAAATAAAACATTTAGGAAAATTTCTATTTCTCTATTGAGAGAAAAATTTACACTCGATTTACGTTGAATGTTAGATTTCATTGACTTTTAAAATATTTATTTAAATAATTGCCTTTTAAACATAATTGTAAAATTAATTAGCGTAAAAATTTAACAAATGAACAAATATTCAAAAAAAAATATATTTTTCACATATACATGTATGTGAAGATAAGAAAATAATTGCGTAAGGATTCGGCAAGTGTGAAGAGTAAAATAAAAAAAAAACTGTCTCGATATAAATTTCAAAAATGAGGCGATGATTTCATAAACCATACCTACCACCTACAATTAGTCAGTTAGCGACTGATACTACCTGTAGTATAATGTTATTAATATTTGAAGCAAATTATAACACGTCTTTATTAAATAAAACTGAAAATTCACTAACATTTTAATACTAATTTTTGTATTTTGGCATTCAATGACTTGAATAAATATTAATTAATGTATTTATCCAACTGGCATTTTATATTGAAATTATTAGAGGCATATTGTTTGTTTCATATTTGTTCCCTTTATAATATTTTTATTATTAAATATTTTTTTTTTAAATTGTGTTTTTAAATGCAAAGTTTTAAATGAATATATTATTAAATATATAAAAATTGTTTTACAAAGAATAATTTACGCGATAAATTTGTATGTATGTCATTACCTAAAATGCATTTAGCCCTTACTAACATTCCAAATAATCTGCAAAATAATATACATAATTACAAGTACAAAGGAATAGTCGAGCAATGACAACCATATAATACCCCACACCGAATATTAATATATATACTCGTACATCGTAAAAATGTATTATACACTTATGTATGTATATCTAGAAAAGCAATTAAAGAAACCAATTGCAATCAGAGCTTTTAAGAACTGTGATTTACATGAATATTGTAGAGAAATTGTTAGTGTATTGACAGATCTTATCCCCATTAGTAAAATTTATACATTTATAGGAACGCCTAGCAAAGCCATAAAACTAAGTGGTGTGAATATAAAACTTGATTATTCCATTTAACAAATATACATAACTAACATATATACATAACTACTTAAATGTTAGCTAGGGCCACTTGCATTTGAGGCAACGGTACGTATGTACCTATATATGTATGTAGTACGTATCATTGATAAAATATAAGATCGATTCGAAATCGAATAAATGTAAATGTAGGTAGTATATAAAATGTATATTTAATTAATGAGTGTAAATATAATTTCATATAAAACGAATGTAAATTAATAAATAACAAAATTTACAGAACAAAATAATATTCATAATAAATTTGTCAATACAAGTTGGATTTCGTTGGATTTTCGTTTGAAAAAAATATGTTTGTAAAAAGTGATTATGAATGTGTGATGATAAAAGTGGGTAAATTTAATTGATTTGTTTGTAATTGTTTGTGATTTTATTTTTGGTGTCATGTATTTACAGCGCACAAAACTTATTTGTATATAGAATAACTTAAAAAAGAAAAAATAAACAAAATATAAAACAGTCTAAAACAAAAATTACAAAAAAAAATTACTTAAATTATAATATACAAGAGTACAAAAATTCGACTAAGCACATTTGTTACAAAAGTTATAAACCTAATTAAGAAATCGTAAAATTGTAAATAAAATAATCTCGATATTATAATACTTTGCAGCAATAATAATTCACAAATGTTTCATTACTTTCCAATCGGTTTGCGTACACATCGTTACAACTCATATTCTCACAACAAAATTTTCAAATGCTAAGGAACATTTTCTATTTATTATTTATAGCAACCGATTTGTTGCACCTCAAGAATTAAAAGTCTTTTTTTTTTAGCTACAAATATAAATTTACTTGTCACATTAAACATTTAATTCTGGTCATCTCTTTGGCGTTATATTTAAACTATGGGCGATGGAGTTAGTGTGGCTCGTGTGGCACGCGTTGGCGATTTACTAGTATTTTGTAAGTTAGCACCATTACCATGAATACGGAAGAGTTCACCCACCGTTATAGCCACTTGGACAGCACCTTTGCCTTCTAGCACATCTGCAGCACAGCATATTAGATTCTAAAATATTGCAAAATTAAATTTGTTGTTAGAAAAATTTTCAGAATCATTTAAAATTTAAATGTTTAAGCAAATCAAAATATAATTAATTTTAAATATTTCTTTTAAACTCGTTTATTGTTTTAAAATTAGCTACAATTATGCTTACATACAGGTGTTTTTCCTAGAATATCATAAACTACCATTACATTAACACCGCCAGTTTTAATTCTCTTATTTACATAAATTTTTTGTAAATTTGAAAAAGAAAATATTTCTTTCAATATCTAATTAGAGTCTTAAAATTAAAGCGAAAATTTTCTGTCTTGTTTAAACGTAATTCTAATAGCAAAACAAAAAAATCCATGATATTCTGTAAAAACTGTTTATAAGTTAACTAAGTTATTTTCTCGTATATTACCAATTTATAAATGACATTGGAAATCAAAGTAATTCTGTTTTCCAAGTGTACTCGTATATCGCCGCAGGGAATACAAAAAGAACTATGTGTAATGTTTCTAAATTTTTTTAGCCCACCGAATTTCTTAAACGCCGTATCACATTTATGATTAGTTGTAAACGCATCAACATAATGTTGAATCAGTTTTGGAAGTATATTTTAATGCATTTCTAATCTAATTTTTAAAATTTTTCTTTTAAGATTCTCTTTAGTAGCACAATCACCCCTATCGTGAATAAAAATTTCACATTAAATTTGTTCGCTTTTATTTTTTTAACATTGAATTTAAATAGGAAAAATGTGAAAAGGGAACAAATTTCATGTGGAATTTTTATTCACGATAGGGGTGAATATCTTCATATTTTATGTGATAAAAGTTTTTCAATACAGGAATATTTCTAAAAAAAAATTGACTTCTAAAACTCATTCGTTTTCGATTTCCATCACATGCCTGATTGTCTGTTATGGAATCGCACATTTACTAGATCTTAATGTAAGAGAGAACATGTGGGGAGTTAATGCTTTTCCAGCAAGTTTATTCTGATGTATTCAAATATAATATTTTCAAATCACTTTTATAAACAATCAACAATCTTTTTACAACGACTCTTTCGTAATAGATTAAAGATAAAATTGATTTTTTTCTTTAATCTATTATGAAACAGTCGTTGTCGTAAAAAGAACACGGCACTCATAATAAGACTGAATATATTGCATATATAATACTTCTGAATTAAAAACCAGGGGTCTAATCGCGGCATTTAATAGCGTATAAACTATCGTATCGAATAATATTACGATACAAGTCGTATCAGCTCATTACTGCCTTCGATTCGATACATAATCGTAATTTTTAAAAAGTGTAATAGATTTTAAAACATACATATTGTTATGTTTTTACCTTTTAAAAACGGTGGTGTATTCCCTTTAAATAACCGGATTCCTTTTAATTGCAAAATAAAAGCGTCAAGTAGTTTACAAAAACAATTTTAAATGCACACTCTGTCTTTTACTACATTTTTACGGTTTAAGAACACAAATAAATTACAGTTTGAGAACACTTTGATGTTTACTCAACGATGACTCAAAATAAACTTACTAACTTGATTGGTCCTGTTAATCTATTTATACACCAATCATTATTTATTGATGGTTCGGATCTAAGATACTAGAATGTTCATGTTTAGAATGTTCGTGTCTGGAATGCGAAAGCCATTAAAACTTGATGTTGCCATATTGCTCAGCTATGTTTATAACAGGGTGTTATCAACAATGTTTTCAAATAGAAATTTCTACAAATGCAAATGTCGCTAAACAAGATGTGCATGCTGTATGTTGATACCGGCCGTTAAATTAAAATTGAAATACAATTTCGTAAGAATATGTATGTTTTCTTCATGTCAACAGATTATTGAATTGAAAGATTATTCGGGCAGACAAAAATAAATTTTAAATAAAACATTAAATTTTGAGCATTATTTCGAAATATGGTGGAGCAGCTCATGATTCATTTTTGTGAAGGCATTCGGCGGAAAAGGGTTGCTAGAAGAGATTTTCGATCAGAACTATTTGTAAAATGCTTGGCTAAGTACGGGTAAGGAAAAATTAAATATTCGGGCATGTGATGGAAATCAAAATGCATTTATAATCTAATTTTTTAAATTTTTGTTTTAAGATTCTCTTTAGTAGCCCAATATCTTTATATTTTATGTGATAAAAGTTTTTCAATACAGAAATATTACGAAAAAACTAAACCTCATATGCCTGATTTTATCGTTCTTGTTTACATAATCTAAATAAATCTAACACTAAAGGATATTCAGGATACCTGCTTGAACCATGGTTGATGACTCAATACAGAAATACCAGTGACCCTCTGCTGAGGGTCTCATTAAAGTATGCCTATGCAGAAACAAATTAAAATAAAATTTAGAAACGCTACAAAGTAAAACTTGTGTGTTTTGGCGGTAGAAAAACTAAATTATTGTACATAAGATAGCCATTGACGTATCGAATGGCATCTCGAGTGATGTAACTTAATTGATTATTAGATATCGAATACCATCATCTCAAATTACGATACTTTTTATTCGATATCGAATGGCATAATGCCACATAGTATATTTCGACAGTTTAATTCCAAACCATGCTATGTCAACTTAGCATGTTTTTAATTTTTTTTGCGTTTTTGAATTTAGATTTTTTCAACTTAAATTCTGTCAAATTTTGGTTGTGATTGGCTAGTCCAATCAATAGTTTTTTTATATCGCCTGTAACCTTTAGGAGCTTTTCCTGCAAAACTCACTTTTTCGACTTGGCATGTTTTGGAATTGAGCTGTCGATTTAACGGTCTTAAGAGCCCGAAATAATCGCAAAAGGTTTTTTTAAGAATAACTGAACATTTTGGAGTCTTATCAAAAATTTAATAAAACCAGGCCTAAGTAATGAATTGATTTGTATTGACTTGGATTGCTAAGATTTTATAAGTAATTCTCGAAAAGTCTTGCCTGTCTAATACACTAAACATCTTCATATTTTCTATTGTATGTAATAAGACTGTTTTGTTATCTCTAAATTCGCTTTGAAATATTTAAAACGAATTATTGAAATAAAGCAAATATATGTGAAGCCAAGAATAAAACTCATTTTAGAAATTTTAGTTTTTTGTTTATATTGTATAAAAAGTAATTCATAGATTTTGTTTCGATTTTCTGTTGGTAAATTCATTAAATTAATACAATACGTATCCTTATGCTGTATGCGTGTGTTTTGTATACGATTGCATATGTGTATGTATATATATTTATGTATAACTTATATAATAGCATCTATGTATTAATTTATGTATGTATGTATGAAAATTATGTATGAAAGGTTTTTCATCTTTGTATTCATCTTTATGTTAAATAATTTTGGTTATTTTGGTGTTTCATTAAGTACATGGTACATATGTATAATAAATAATTTGGTAAATGATTATTTCATGTTTCATCTAATTTAATAACTATTCATTAGTTCTATTAAATAGGGGACAAAAAATATATGCGCATCAGTTTATTTATTTTCATTGTATTTATGTTAGCAATGTATGTATGTAAGTATAAGTATTGAAAATTGTATTTGTTCTTTAAGACATTTGATTTTAAAAAGTTTTTTTTTTCTAAGAAATAAAAGAAATGTTAGTTAAGTTTTGTTTTCATTTGTAATAAAATGTTTAATGTTATTCCTATAATATGAAATCATATTGAGGCAATTGGTTTGTTCTTTTGGGAAATTTTGAAAAATAAATTTAATTCAATCAATTTCACCACAATCTACTGTAAAGTTACAACACTCAGTTTTAAGGCACTGCATTCAAATGGTTTACTTTTTATTTTGGATAAACTATATATAATCGAATTCATTATTCGTTTTGGCATTTCAATTTATTGCTTGAAGAAATGAAATAAAATATGTCAATATGATTTCATATTTAAATTTTTAGGTTTAGGTTTTGTATACTTTAATTTAATACTACTTTCGCACTTGGTTATTTGTTTTAGTAAACTGTGTCCCTGCTTTTCTGTTCAAACTTAATTTACATCGTTTAATTTCTACAAACAATTTTAAGAGCAAATTGTTGTTCAGACAGTTCTTTACTATTAATATTTAAATTTATTTGGTAAAATGCAAAATGTTTTGATACTGTAGGATCGAATAAAGGTAATTCAATAGATTCATTACTAATTATATATACGAAATAATACAATGTGCAACAAACATAATGGTAATAGGATGAGACCAATTGCAAATGAAAGTTGTTATGAAGTTTTCCATAACAAAACCTTCAAGGTTTTTTTTTTTTTAATTTCAGTGCGAGATTTTTGTATACGCATTTGAAGTTGGTGATTTTGGAACGCTGTTTGACAAGAAATTATCATTGAAAATTTTATAAAAATATGTAATTCTTATTTATTTTTTATTATCCTGATAAAAAAAAATACCTGGATTGTACCACAACATTGGAACACCAAACTACATTGACCACTGCATGAACCATTGCAAGTTCTGCACACTTTTTCAGGCACCCAATTTACATTCTCAATAAATAACTTCTATTAATATTCTCATATTTTGGCACCAAATTTTTTGTCTATTATATTTTCCACAAACAACAATAATATTTCAAATATATGAATAATTTTTTAAACAAAAAAACAGTAAGATGGATACCAACCACATCTTTCCAGGATAATAAAAATAAATACGCATTATTTTATAAAATTTTCAATGATCATTCCTTGTTAGACAGCGTCCCAAAATCACCAACTTTAAATGCGTATAAAAAATCTCACACTGAACTAAAAAAATCCTTAAAGGGGTTTTTCTATGAATAATGTCAACTTTAATTTGCAATTGTTCTCAATTCATTGCCATTTGGAAAGTTCGATTTTGTATAACTGTGTAATTACTAGTACATAAATATGATTGAATAAATTATTTATAACGTACCACTATAACACTATAAATAAATAAAATTACGATACTACCACTAAGTTGGAAATAGTGTGTTCCCAAAAAGCAACTAACCGTAAAATATAGAAATAATATAACTTTTTAATGAACAGTATTGTATATAAACTGCATTTGTAAATATATGTATATTTAGGGTTGGAGCTTTAAATTAATTAATTCAATTTAAGCTAAATTCATTAAAATCTGAATTCAGAATGAAGAAAATGTCAGCAACTCATTTAATAAAACCATTCTCAACAAAAACTTATTCTTTAGCTTTATTCAAATGCTTTTGAATACAATTCATTCATAATAAAATTCATCCAAGATTTGAATGTTTCAATTATTATTAATTTGAATTAAAGAAAATTTTAATGATTGAATAAGAAATCAATTCTAAATAAAAATATTTCTCAAAGAAATGAATAAATACGTTTGAAGTATTAAGGAACTAATCCTATAAGTTAATTCGTAATGCATTTGATAGTGGAATAAGAAATAAAATTTAATTTTAGTTAAGAATTAATTCTTTTGATTTGTTGTTTAGGATATTGTTGCAACATTGATAAAAAGAAAGTCGAAGGAATATTATTTGGTGCTATATTTTTTTATCATAATTTTTACAAATATTATATTGTGGTTATGTTTATCAACCTATTGAATTCCTTTTCCTACATGTATTCAGCTTATAAATCTTTAAATTCGTATTCATAACATTTTAAGAATTAAGCATTGCGTATGAATTTGACTTCAAATAGAGCTACACATTTCTCTATATCTTATGATTATTGTTAATAAAAATAAAATTGATACAATTAATATTTTTTTTTTAATTATTATAAATTATAAACAAACTTAACAAAAATATTTGTGTACTTGTAAGTTTAGGAAAATTCTTTGATTTTTGTTCTTTTTCATGTTAAAGAATTTGTGATAGATAAAATGTCCTTAAAATGCTTTAAGTTGTTAATAAGAAAAAGGTTAAAAATGCGTTTGAAATAATTGCCATAAATAGTTACAAAAATATGAAGAAATAAAAAATACATAAACACAAATGTGGTTAAATTTAATACCTGCTGTTACTGGGCTTTAGAGACTAACTTATTAATACGCAATATTATTAATAAAAAAGGAAATACATTAAATCAGAAAATAATTTTCACAATTTTTCATGATGTATGTAAATTGTTGACATTAGTCTTGAGTCTGTTACAATCCAGCTATTGTTATCATTTTTTAAAATTACTAAAAATTGTTCACATTAGTATTCTAAAAGGTAATTCATGACTGAACTAAACTAAAAAAGAACTAAAATGTATCTTTTTCTATTTTTGTTTAATGTAATTTTTAGTATTATTTTTTTTGAGTCATATTATTCTTATTATTCGTTTGAATTAAAGTAATTATGAGAATTAAAAAAAAATCTATTTCAAAATAACTAAAGTATTACAAATCAAAATGGTTAGCAGCTCGTTAAATAACAATTATCTGTTATATTTATCTTATTTACATCTTTACAAAATGTTTAAACAATATAAAGCATTTTAAAGAAATTTTTAAGATTAATAGGTAAAAATTATTTATTAGGTAGTTTTTGTTAACAGTTTGTTTATTTGTTTCTAGAGTTTCAATAGGAAACGTTTAAGGAAAGTCAAATGAAATATAAAAAGTTGTATAATTCAAGTCTTTGGGAGTTTTAAATGCATTCGTTACATTTCCTTACAAAAAAATTAAATATTCAATATCTTATTTTTTAAAGAAAGAAGAATAAATTTAATAAAATTCGTTTTCGTTTCTGTTTTATATTGTGTAAACTAAAAACTAAATTTTAAGCAGCCTCTACTAAAGTATGTATTTTTGGAACTATCTTTAGGGGAAGGGCTTCGCATAAGCATCGTTAAGCATCATTCTTGTATAAAATCTTATAATTATAAAATGTATTCTTTTTTTGTATATATGTATATAAAAGCAATACAAAGGTTAAAATAAAAATTATTAATTCACTTGTAAAGCGTTCGTGTACAAACGCTTATAACTTAAAATTAACATTCAATTATTAAATGGCAATATATGTATGTACGTATTAGAGGAATGTAAGGAATAGGTTTGGTGGTTGGCCAAAGTTATAATAAAATAATAAATATGTATGTATGTATGTATGTATGTATGTTTACTTAAACTAGTATGTATACAATTTCTAGTAAAACATTTTCAAGATTTCCTAGCCTGGCAGTGGAAAGAAGACTAACAGCAAAAATGTCACAATGAAAACACATGACAGTATGATCGTTAGTGTATGGGAATCGTGTCTTAATAGAAATGATGCTGCTGCCGTTGGCTTTGAAGATCCTGCTTCTTTCAGTTTGACAACATTATTAACAAGTTTCGCGTCTTCGATTGCCATATTTTCGTTGACGCGATAAATACTGTATATGTTGGATTTGGGCTTAATTATGCCACCATTTGGTATATTGGCATGTTCAAAGAACTCAATACGTTTCGATACTGTATTGTTGATGGTTGCAACTGCTGCTATAGCATCTGTAGGCTGAGCTGTTGTAGTGGAGGACAAAGTTGTTGGAGATTTTTCACATGGTTTTTCCATAGAAGACAAGTCGAAGAGATTATATTTTATATTGGATGTATTGGCTGTAGATGTAGCTGAAGATTTGTTAGAGAATTGGCTGTTAATCACCTTAAGAGATAGTTCAGTTTCTTTGATTTTATATTTCTCGTCGATAATTTGATATAAACCAGTATTTGAGGCCGACGACGATGTATTGCCACTAATTACATCATTCTCGGTTTCTACAATTGTCTGTAACGTGTTGGCATCCATTGACGATGACAACAAGGAAGAGGAGGAGGAGGAGCAATGATTACTACCACCACCACCGGTATTGCCGTGATGTGTAATCAAATTTAATTTGATTTTTTGAAATGTTTTCAATTTACAATGACGATATAGATTACCAACACTTAAAGTTGTTGTGGAAGAGCCAACATGATTTTGTTTTCTTTTATTGTTACAGCTGCTGCCATTACTGTGACCATTTTTGCTGTAGCAGTTGTCTGTCTGATGACCACCGCCATAATAGTCATCACTAACGCCACCACTGTTTAAATTATTATCATAATGATCAAACTTATCATAATTGGAATTTTGAAATTCCATCATCATCTGTTCTTTGGTGCAGGTTGCAGTTAATTTGTTTTGCTCTTCTTTAATCAATTCCAGTATTTTTGCATTTCCACCTCTTACTCGACTATCCTCTTCAACCTCTTCCTCCTCAAGCAATGATTCATGGTTTTCAAGCAGCATACCACGACGTTGATTGCTTAAATCTGGTTTTTTATTCATATAAAAGTTGTGTTTTTTATACTCCTCAAATTGTTGTGACACTTGTTGATGATTTTGAAACTCTTGTAATTTCATTTGGAATTCATGTTGCTGTTGCAAGTTTTTTATATTTTGATGTTGAGGATTGACGTCCATTGCTAATAATGCAGCCACAGTTTTCAATACAGCCGATGGACTTGGCACGATTTTACGTTGCTCTTGTTCTTCATTATTTCTTGCCTCAGTCTCTGCATCTGTACAATTGTTATTGTTCCGATTAAGTTTGCTGTTGCTATTTTTGACGCTGCTGTCGTTGTTGTCCTCAAATGTAGCGATGTCGTCATTATCATGATCAGTATCAGTTGCAGAGAGGGGTATGACGTCTGCCCAGGAGCAAATCAACTCCTGCAACCAACACCAAATAACAGATTTTTGTAAACTATTTTTTTTTTCAATCTTTTTATTTTTGTTTTCATGGAGGAGGGAAAAGGATGTAAATAATAAAATAGATCTTTGTATTCTACACTGAATAGCTTTAGATTTCTTGTCTTTTCACAAAATACATAAAAGAGAATTTAAATGTGGAAACTTGTATAATATATTTTTATATTTCTATGATATTTGACAACAAAAAATCAGTTGCATTTTGTCCTCTAATATTCAATTTGCATGTATGAGATTTATCACTAAAATAAATAGCATCTTATTTAATTTAATTTATTTTAATTTTTAATTTAATGTTTTTGCCCTGTATTTTATTATTTCAGCTGATTATAAAGTGGTTTGATTAAGCTGAATTATTCCCAAATATTACATTAGCGTGTCGTTGAAGATCATGTGCTTATGCGAATATAAAAATAAACGGCTCTCTATTCTAGTTAAACCAATGCACGACAACATTTTTACATTGGCCAAAGTAAATAACTTGTAATGCATTGTGGATGGTATTGTAAATGATTTTGAAGAAAAATTTTACAATACATCCTAGCAAACAAATAATCGAAGTCATACTTTACAAACGTCTTTGCGAAATAACACTAAAAAATTTTTTTAATCTAATTCTATCATTGGTTTGCAAAAAAAGGCGTTCAAAATTTTGTTGAAGTTGAAGAAGAAATTGAACACTTCTTTCCGGTATAACCGACTTTTGAATAGAAAAATTATATCAGTTTTTTTTTTTCTACTTAAAAATAATATCTAAACTTATCTTTTATTTGAAAAATCAAGTGGTTTCGAATATTTTATATTTTATATTCGAAACCACCACCACATTTGTTTTTGTTTATTATGTTTTTTGTACACTTTTGTACAACATGTAAACATTATGGCTTGTGCCCTAGCTATTTTATAGAATAATTATTAATTTCATAATCGAATTTTTACTTCTTGATAAATTTTAGTTAGGCTCGAGTTCATTAAATTTAATTTTCATTAAATTATTTTTACTGAAATTTTTAATAATAAATTTTTCAAGTTGTAATTCCTAACTTCAGTAAAAATAATTTAATGAAAATTAAATTTAATGAACTCGAGCCTAACTAAAATTTATCAAGAAGTAAAAATTAACAGTTCGATTATGAAATTAATAATTATTCTATTAAGAACTTTTTTTAATTTTTGTCAAAAAATATCATATTTATCTGAATTTTTGCATTTTTTTACGCCTGTTTTTTAAACACTTTGACAATATTTTCATAATTTTGTATAAAAAATCTCACTCTGAATAAAATATTTTGTAAAAAATAATAAGTTTTCGCTTCCAAGACAGATTTCAACTGATTCAAACATATTTTCTTTTATGAACCAATTTTATTAAGAAAAATTAGTTAGATATACTATGAGGTCTCCAAAACAGTCTTAACTTTGGAAATATTTGGAAATACTTTTTCAACATTTTACTGCTAAACTTACGTATTTTTAGTTTGATTTCCTTTGTTGATTAATTGTAAAAATATATCACGAACTTCTTTGGAAATCGAATTTTTAGCAGTAAAACTTAAAGAAAAACTTATATAATAGTAAATTTATCTAAATTTTACAGTATCAAAAACGTTGTTAATGAAGCACAAAGTTGTCAAGAATTAACAACATTCACCCAACGACACTTTAATATAAGATTCATTGCTTTTCCTTACTTTATTTGGTATTATTAACAAAATTTAACAAAAGTTTAAGTACCACCTATACCTATTAAAAAAACTTTAATATGATCAAATTTTAGGTTAAGGAATTATATTAAAATCATCAGATCACATTTGTTAAAATTTAGGAAGTCATGAAAAATTAATTGCATTGATCGAATTAAATTTTCACAACAGCATTTAAAACATGCTGTGTGTAATTTACTACAGTCTTTCTATATTTCGTTGATGTCAGGGCAGCAAAAATCGATGTAATCGTGATGTTTTGCATCGATTTGTTAAGATTTTATACAAGATTGATATCTCAGACGAATAGCCGTTTTATCACTCTAAAAGATCTAACTTATATTTTAAGTACACTCAGTCCCGTTCCCAATACCTCAATTTATTTTAGCTCTTCGAAGCATCTGAATATTTCAGTATTTATTGTCCCGAGAAGTAATGAAAAATATATCACGTTCAAGATATTTAAAGCAGATCATCGTCAGTCCACTTATTACTATAGTAGTCAATATTCATAGGAACAAACCAGTATAGGCAGTGTTTTCTTAAATAAATGATTTGCTGATTTTCTTTACTTGCCTCCCTGATCAGACAGAATATAGAACGAGCAGCCTATCACATACTGCTCAGAAAAGACGTTGTGTATGACTGTAGTTTCGTCTCCCACGAAATATGTCCGCTAAGAATATTTTGGGATAATCTTCTGAACTAATACAGATATGAAATACTTTTAGAGGACTTGTGGTATTTTCACATACAAAAAGGTCTCCTAATTGTATTTTAAAAAATTAAATTAATTGAATTGCTTAAAAAGTAGCAAACAGATACAATTTTTGTTTTTAATTATAATTAAACACCAGTTGTAACAAAGAGTTGAATACATGCTTCGTTGGTAAATTATTCAGAAATATGTTTAAATGATAATTGTATTTAGTTTATTCGTTTTTTATTTACAAAAATGTTTATTTAGCAACATCTTAAATTTATACCAACAAGAAAACATTTTTATTTTAATTAAAGCTTGTATTTTAAAAAATAAATGATTAGAAAAAAGAAACTAAAGCCATTCAATGTAAAAAATACCTCCCAAAAAGAACGAGGTACAACAATGTTAGTCATTTTGATAAGGACATGTTAATAGCTAATGTATATTAACAATTTATTTAAAAAAAAAAAACACAAAAATCAGAAATGAACTCACCTCATCAACTCCAATTTTACGACAAGCTTCTAAAAAATTATCCACGTTACGGCGACAACGAGCCATAGTTAGTTTAGACTGTAAAGAATTTAAACAATTATTAAATTAAAGTTCTTTTCGGTTGTTTTAAAAACTCACTACTCCCGGAGATGGTACATGAATACTGGCCACCGAACGTGGTCGCACATAATTAGCCAAATGACACAATATAACGCCATCAGTTAAAGCGGATGCAATATCATCTGGTAGAGTCATCTTTAATCGAGTTTCAATAATCTAAAGATTTTAAAATTTTAAGAATTCATTATTTATTCATTGGTTGTGGTTTTAATAAATTTAAACAAATATACATACACTGCGTAATTGTGTCATCAATTCAATTTCCTCTCTTTGACGATCGAATTCACGACGCATTGTAAAGCTTAACTTCTCGGGCGGTATGTCATGGTTCCAAGTAACAGTTCTAAAAGAAAATGTGCAAGGATAACATGTTTACTATTAATACAATTAATTTCTTATTTATAAAACCAATCTAGGGATTTTGCTTCTGCTTTCTTTATTGTTGTTTACGTGTATCGTTTTATAAAATCAATATATTGTAAAGAAGACTTCTAGGAGGCCCTATTTTGTAGTCACAAGGACTTCCAGCCGCAAAAGAGATAAACAAGAAGGGTCTTTCGGTAGCACTCGTATAATCCCATTTGTAGTAAGTAAATAATATGAGTTCCAAATCAAGCAAAACTGATAAATATACTAAATTAATGTAATTTTTTGATAAGTTTTCGAAATTAATAAATTAAAAAACAACGTTAGAACAAATAGCTGATCACGATCTGATTTCCCAAAACTTGCAAATGTTTTATTTCGTAAGTAATTTTATGTATTAACACACTATTTTATTTTTAAAAATATGTTGATTCTTTTTTTTAAGGTAGATACGACGAAAATTGTACAGAAAAGTGTCTTAAATCACTTCTTAAGATGCAATCAAGTATATACAAATAATATAATGCTCAAATGGAAAGCAAAAGTCCATCAATACAATTTTTTTAATATTTAATAAGTTATTTGGTATATCGATTATATATATATAAATTATTTAGTAATATGAATGACTTTATTTTATATTATTGTGCATTTTATTCAACAATCCCGTTTAAAGGAGTTGTAACTTTTTAAAAAAGATAATATCGAACATGAATTTTCTGTTATTTCATTTTTTTGACAAACTAAATTTGGCAACTATGCTAGAAGAATAGTATTGCCCTATCATGACTTCTGCAGAAGCTACCTAGAATTGGAAGAATTAAATTTAGGTTTCTGGCACACAGTTCCTACAATAACAGTTCCTACAATAATGAGTAAGAGAAAATCGAGGTCTTTACAGTAACAGTTAATACAACCAGCCATCTCGAATCTCATTGCGGTGACTTCGAATCAGTCGGTCAACTGACCCGGAGCACTTTTTCTCCATCTATCACAACTCAACTATCTCTATCTCTATATCCTTCTATACTCTTCCACTCTTTTATCTACCGCCCCTTTATTCTTCACAACTATCTATCACTTAATTATCTTTTCAGGCAACACAATGGGATCAAACATATGGACATAAATGAGCTATATTTATGACCAGCGGCCAGCTTAACTAAACTACTCAGAAAAACATAATAACAGTGTCAGAAACTCCAAACATTAGTAAAATTAAAATATTTTAATAAACCTCGACATTATTTCAAATTACTAATAAAAAAAACTCAAAGATGCAAATAATTACTATAAAGTTTATAAATAAAAAATACATTCTCAGCATGAAAGGATTTAGAATGTATTTATTCTGTTATTGACTTTTAATGATTTATATTTCTCTCAGACTCCTAAATAAATAAGTTCTATTATCTTTAATAGAATTGAGAAAAACTAAAATTGGTTTCATAGAAAATGCAATTAAAACAAGTTAGAGTACAATACTCGGCTGTGCCGAATCTCAAATACACCTAAATACAGAAAGAAATACAAAAATTACACTGGTTATCGGACTAGAATATCCTTATTCTGTGTTTTCTATTCAGTCTTAGTGCAAATTTTATTATTATTTTATATATTGTTTGAAAGACAATTTTACGAAAAACATAATTTATTTCAAATGCTTTGGTATTTTATCTAATTTTGACCATTTCTAATTGATCTAATTAACAATTTTTACCATAATTTACAGAGTTTATCTGATTTTCATAACAATCTTACGTGTAATAATTTATAAAATTAAAAAAAAAACATTTTTTCCATATTCACCACAAGTTTAGAAACAAAGTATAAAGAAGGGTAAGATTATAAGGTGAGGGTTCTTTTGGCTGAATTTTATCTCAATAACATTATTTACAAGAGTTGTATGGTTGGTTGTTATACTCGGAAATGGACATAAGTTGAGAGCTATTGCCAATTATTTACTGATATCTACAAAATCCAGTAGCATAATTGCCGTTTAACAGATATTAGTATGATTTCTGGATTAAATTTTCTGATTTGACACTTTTGTGGGTTAAATTTTTTTTTTTTGGCAGCTATGACAAATCATCAGCTAATGTTCTAATGTTCTAATTTCAGAACAGAGAATTTTATGCATATAAGAATATCTCACGTCGAATTTCAACACAATAATGGTATATTTAGGATACTTCTGAACGGAATTAAATTCTGTGACATGGCTGAAAATTTCGTTTTGCGATTTCTTTTTACATGAAACATATTTTTGCGGAATTTTGTATTGATATTCCTTATGTATCATTGAGCCATATTTCAGAAAGAAATTTTTATGGGAGCTATGAGTAATCATGGGCCGATTCTTATATATAATTTTGTCATTCCGTTTGTAATTTCCACAATATAATTTTCCGACCCTATAAAGTATATATATTCTGGATCCTTATAGATAGCGGAGTCTATTAAACCATGTCCGTCTGTCTGTTGAAATCAATTTTCTAAAGTCCCAAATATCTTCGGGATCCAAATCTTCAATAATTCTGTCAGACATGCTTTCGAGAAGTTTGCTATTTAAAATCAGCAAAATCCGTCTACAAATAACGGAGATATGAGCAAAAATCCGAGACAATCTCTGAAAATTTCATCAAAAAAACTAATAAACTCATCAACAGATGGCGTTGATCACACAAAGTGTATTAATATTGTTACAAATAATTTCATAAACAGATGGCGCTGATCAAACAAAGTGTTTAAGTGTGTTCTTAAACCGTAATATAAGTGTGTAAAAAGACAGTAAATTCATTTTTTAATTGGGTTTGTGTACATTTAAATAAATAAAGACTTGTTATATTTCTTCAAACTACTTGACGCTTTTATTTTGCAATTAAAAAGAATCCGGTTTATTTAAAGGAAATAAACCACCGTTTATAAAAGGTAAAAACGTAACAATATAATATATATATGTATGTATGTATATAATATATATATGTATGTATGTATATAATATATGTATATATGTATGTATGTATATAATATAATTATGCATCTACAACAAAGGTGAAGGGTATATAAGATTCGGCATAGCCGAATATAGCAATCTTACTCGTTTTTTTCACAGTTTCTTCTTTTAACATAGAAATAACGTGTACACAATTTTATAGTATTATCTGCTAATATTCACAAAAAAAATGCAAAAAATGGATAAAAAATATCAAATTGTTATAGAGGTTGTCTCACATTTCTGGGAATTTCCTGAAGTTAGGTTGTGTATTTTAGACGTTAGAGTATTTTACACAGACGAACAGACAGACGGAAATAGCAATCGATTTAGAATTTCATAAGGATCAAGAAAATATATCCTTTGTTGGGTCTGAGATGAATATTAACAAAGTTCCACACGGAATGACAAACGTAATATACCCTCATTCATCACTAAAAAGGGGTATAAAAATAAAGTTTTGAGATAATTTTTGCAAAATTACTGTCAGTATTTAAAAAAATGATTTGACATCAAGCAAAAAAGTACAATTCTACTGAGATTTAAGGACATTAACTTGAAGTTGCGTTTTCTACATACAATTTTATGTAAACGTAGAACACTGTGCTTCTAGAAATCTCAATAAATTATAACATTCTATTCTTACCGATGAGCTTTGCCAGTTACTATTTTGTTGCTGTTATTGCCAACTGGTGATTTTATACCTCCTGTTGTCGATGATGATGTTGACGTCGTTATCGTTGTTGTTGTAAATTTATTATTATTCGTTAATATACCAACTCCAAGGCCCGTTAGACCATTTCCTCCGCTAACAACACTACCGCCATTTAGGGTTTTCATTGGACTACTTGGCTTCACATAACCAATACAGTCACCGTTTGTTGCAACTGTCGACAGGATATCGTTAGCAGCTTGTTTCGTTGTAGACATGAGTTCGGTATTTCTGGAGGGTATAACTTTTTGTATGGGTTTCTTTGGTATGACTACAGTTTCCTCGATGCCACCACTGCTACTGACGACATTGTTTCCCACCCCACTGACACTAACACTGCCACCATTTAATGTTGCGTTTGCATTATTGGCACTATTTTTCATAATGGATTTTGGCACTGATGCGCTTTGCGCATTACCATTCAAGCGTATTTCCATATCTTCGCTTGGCTGTGGAGAGGGAGCTTCACTGGCATCATATATATGTTTTTGTTCCTTTAACTTGTAGACTTCTTGGCTACGTTGCTGTTTTAAGGCTTCTTTATATTCCCTGTGTATTAAAATGATGTGTTATTGAAGAACAAAGAGATTAATTTAATAATTTACCTATAAGTCTGTATATTTCCCAAATTTTTGTTGGCCTTATCATCGATTTTACCATTTGGTTGTTGCTGTGTATTGTGATCAATCATGCCATCGTCTAAATCGGGTGTAGAACTACTACTCGAACTAGAATGGTTATGGGCATAATTGTGGTGTTGTTGTAAATGCATTAAATTATTCTCGTCTTTCCTTTTAATGGGCGAACAGCTCAAATCACTTGTGGACTGACTTTCCATAATTAAAGGTTTGACAACAGCAGCTGTTACACTAATTGATTCATCGACTATGGTACTTGTACTCGAAGTTAATGATGCATCCATGAGATCAGCATTTAGCAAAGATGCCTTTTGTAATGGAGGTGTTGTAGGCGTCATACGTTTAGGAGATTCATTTTTTGATTTCACTTTAATATAAAGAAATTGTATTCAAGTAATTTGATTAACAAAACTAACAGGTTTCTAAAAATCTTACGCGGCATATCATGCGACCAACGTTTGTCAATGCCATCACATGTACTGTAACCGGAATCCACATGATGTCTGGCAACGCGATGTGTCTCTAAGACATTGCCATTGGAATTGTTGCGTGGTGCTCGTCGTAAAGTAGTATAACCATCATAATTTCCTCCTGCTCTGGAGCCTTTTTCTTCTTTGGTTGCCTGAGTTTCTAAATATTTAAAAACGTGCACCAAACCACGAACACAGAGCTGTTTTTGAATGAAAATATCATAAAACAAAATAAGATTTAGTTTAATATATTGAAACATTTACATTTCTGGAAGTTTGAAATAAATATAATAAATGTTAACTTACACTAGCTGGCGGTGAAGTCATAGGATTATGTTCAAGAGTTAATTCAACCAACGTCGACATTTGACGAATTTCAAGAGGTAGACTAGAAATGCGATTATTCGATACATCCAATGAAACCAATGTTAGACAGGTTAATTCTAAAGTCAAATAACAAATTGTAATAATTAAATTTACTAAATAACTTCATCAAATATAACTCCATTTACCTCGAGGTAAGTACATCAATTGGTTGCTACGCAAAGAAAACGATCGCAGAGAACGTAATTCACCAATACGTGCTGGCAAAGTCGTCAGCTGATTGTATGATGCATCTAAATCGGTCAAACGATCCATGCGACCCAACTCATCCGGTAGCGCTGTCAAACGATTATTTGACACTAATAATACTTGCAGGGGTAGGAAGCATATTTCACGTGGCAATGAAGATAACTGATTGCTGCGCAAGTCTAAGTATGTTAATGAAGTCAAATGTTTCACCGATTCCGGAATGCTGCGTATGGTGTTGTGATACAGTAGCAATGTTTCAAGAAAGGAAAATGTGGTAATTTCTTCCGGCAATTCACAAAATCGGTTGCGGGATAAATCTAAAAATAATGTTAAATTTGTTTTAATGGATATCTTAAACAATCAGCCAAATAATAAACCAAAAGTATTTCTAAACATTTCAGTGTTTATTTGCAGCCAATAATTAGTGTAGAGGTAAAAGCTACAACATTAAATACATTGCTTTACAAAAAATACATCTTGGTTCAGTGGTTGCAAAGAATTTTTACTTTTAAGTGAGTGTTGAATGAGTGAGGTACATGTATTGTTTTACTTTATTTTTATTTTCGTTTTGCTTTTTAATTTTTCAGAAATATTTTTAGAATTCATAGTTTATAAATTGTTCGAGTATTTTTAGATGCATTACGCACACACATGAAGTTTGCTGTATGTTGCATACAACACAATGCATATTCATGTTCGATTACATTACGATAACATCTGCCATATCGTAAACATTAATCTTAAAAACTTATTTTTATGTTAAGTCACAATTTTCATTGGGTCAATGGAAAAATAACTAACGAATTTTTCTCTATTTATAGAGAAGCAAGTCATAAATAATGTTATCTTTTGAAGTTGCCTAAACAGGAATTTAATATAGAGATTTGTTAAATAATTTTTCATACATTCATAAAAGTTTTACAATATTTAAAACATAGTCAATATTAGCTATGAGCTATTTAACGTTGTTTCTTTAATCTTATAAAATAATTGATATGTATATTGTTACGTTTTTACTTTTTAAAACTGTGGTTTATTTCCTTTAAATAAACCGGATTCTTTTTAATTGCGAAATAAAAGCATCAAGTAGTTTAAAGATAATATAACGAGTCTTTATTTATTCAAATGTATAAAATAATTTAAGTAATCATTTTAATTTTTAATACTCTTTTACAAGTTACTTAATGAAAACTTACAATAAACTCACTTTGAGTCGCCCTGTTTGTTCTATTTATACAGTAGCGACATATTCTAGCAAACTCGTATTATAAAAGTTGATAAAATTACTGTTGATCCTTAAGCATCAACTAGCCAAAGTGATTCAGCCACTACAGCAAAAAATACAGAAGGATCCACCAATAGTTGTTGATTCGTCAGTAGAATTCTCTGAAGTCGTTGAGAAAGTTGGTCACGAGGGTTTTTTTCGAAGAGCTTCAATGGGATCCAAAATCTTGTCTCAAAACATGGAAAATATATTGATATTCTCAGTGAATTAAAATTCCCTGTTTTAGATATCACTTCGATCGAGTTCAACTTTGAAGATAAAATCAGAATATAAGATAAGAATAAGATTCCTAATTCTAAATCCAAATTCATTTCTCGAACTCTTCAGACTCATCATTTACATATCTTATTGCTAAAAATAATTATAAATTTATTTTAATATAAAATAACATCTAAATAATTTGTCATATATTGGGTTGACCCTATATCCACATAACATTTTTATTTAAATTTTACTAATTTATTTGTAAAAATTTGTTAATTAAATGTTCTTTGTTTATAATTTTTTTTTTGATATTTTATAAATCCTTTTGAAAATTTGGTCACCATTTACTAAATAACTTAAAATTATATAGATGTATAAATGTATACATTTATATATAATTCAAGATTTTAACCTCATAACAGTTACATTACCAATCAACCATACAAAACTTAAAGACAATTTACAGCTCTCTTCGTTTTCTGGCGCCGGATAACTTCGAGGGATAAAAGAATGTAAGTCCTTAAATGTATATATATGTATATATATATTTATTAAAACACACTGCAAACATACAAATATAATGAATAACTTTATTAACAACGATATTTTAAACATACAAAATTTAATAATTAAACATGTTGTTAATATTAGTTCACATACATTCCACATTTATATTAATAACATCAATATTTTGAATACTCTTATAATAATTTTGTATTATACTATATATAAATATACATAAAAATTAAAATTCTGAATTATAAAATATATATTTTATTATATATCCAAACTATATATGTATATATAATTTTCACAATACTTGTTTTGAGTTAATAAAATAAAATAATAATCAGGTATGTGATAGAAATCGAAATCAAAAACGAATCAGTTTTGGAAATACATTTTAATGCATTTATAATCTAATTTTTAAAATTTTTGTTTTAAGATTCTCTTTAGTAGCCAAATATCTTTATATTTTATGTGATAAAAGTGTTTCAATACAGAAATATTACGAAAAAATTTACTTCTAAAACTCATTCGTTATCGTTTTCGATTTCCATCACATGCCTGAATAATTAAAATTGTATTTGTTGTATTTTCAAAATGAAATACTAATTTTGTATTATTTGTGAAAGGTGAAGTTATCGATATGTAGGTAGGTTATATATTTTATTTATTTTTATTTTGGGCTGACAATTAATATAGTTTTCATGTCAGCAAGGAGGGTGGGCTTGGATCAGTGTAGCAAATTAGACCTCAAGCTACACTTCAGTCATTGGCATATTTATCTATTCTTTTCTTTTATCAGTTTGGATTACTTTTAGTCTTTGCTACCTAAAATTTGAATATCTCCAGTAGCGCAATAAACCATTTTAAGTTGGTAACAATATTAAACCCCTCCCAACGACGAGCACGGCCGATCTAATAGGTAGCCATGTTCCCAAAAATAATAGACCACACATATAAGAGAATCGTTACAACGTCAGTGGGTATAAGCCATTGGCTTTTAATCGCATGGAAGTAAATAAAAAAATTCTGTATAAAATAAAATATATTAAAAATATTTCGTTCACTTGGATGAATCAAAAATTTCCTCCAAACAAAGGTCCAACGCAATGTCAGAAGTGTGGAGTATATGGCCAAAGCACTGAAAATTGTTTCAGACAAGTTGTGTGCTTTTTATGTTCTAGTACCACTCACGAGTAGAGCTGTGTCGTTCATGAACGAACGGGTTAAAATGAACGGATCACTTCATTGAACGGAATGAGCCGGTCATTTAACTAAACGATTTTCGTTCAATAGTGTACGGATCAATTTCTTCCAGCTGCTGTTTATCAAAAGACAAGAAGAAAATCACATTCAATAAGGGTTGTATTCATTCGTTCAAAGTGAACGAATTGAATGAACGAATCAGTCTTGGATAAATGAACGAAAATGACCGGTCACTGAAATTCACGACCGGGCACAACTCTACTCACGAGAGCAGTAAATTCATAATGAGTAATACTGCCAGCGGTAAAGTTTACAAATGTTTTAACTGTATCTCTAAGGGGTACACTAATTTTGCACACAAAGCGGACGATCCTATTTGTCCATGTAGAGCACGTTATTTAGAAGCTCGTAAGAAAGCTTCAAATAAAAATAATCTTAGTCAAAGGTGACAAATAGAAGTGCCAATATTTAATGTTAACAATAGTAATTTGCCCAAATTATAATATTCCTCAAACTCAAAACATCAATGACAAAATATCGTACGCTAATCAGCTGTAAAAATACCATTTCCAAAAATTATTTATTCACAACGGATCAGCTCTTTACTATATTTCAAAATGTCGTATTGGAATTAAATAAATGCACAACTAAGTCTTATAACTTTTGAAGAAGTAAAACGTCATGTTACGAAGCATGTTTCGATGGAATACTTAATTAAAATACCAGATATTGCATATAATGTTTTAGTGAACATCTTTAATGTGTGTTTAAAGCGCGGTTTCTTCCCAACTAGTTTAAAATGTGCTAAGGTTGTAGATATACATAAACGAGGAAATGATCCAAGATTTACCAGCAGTTAAAGGAAAAAAAACCTACTCAGTTCTATTGATAAAATATTTCAGAAACTAATACTGTCTAGAATGAATATTTTTATTGAAAATAATAATTTAATTAGTAAAGAACAATTTGGTTTCCGACATCAACATTCAACAGTGCACCAAATCAAAAGAATGACTAATATGTATAGACGACACTGGTTATTAACCTTTATTATAATTATGTATGTACATAGAAAAAGTTTGAGAAAAAATTTAATAGCATGGATTAATATATAAATTAAAAAAATTCAATTTTTCTCCATATATTATTAAAATTATAAAGTCGTTTTTAGCAGAAAGATCGTTTAAAGTCAATATAAACAACACATTATCATCTGCGCGAAGCAGCCGCTGTACCCCAGGGTGCAGTTATTTCTCCTACATTGTATTCTTTATATGGCTGACTTCATTAATGCAGTTTGCAATGCACCACTTCAATGTATACTGTTCATAAATACAATAGGGTTAGTTTTGGCGATGCCGAAAGTTCATTATTGCATGCATGTCAATGCGCAACATTTATCAAATTTGTGCATTACATATTTTCATTTGTGATTCTTTTGTATTTAGTAAATATAATTTTTACAAAGAAAAAAAAACTACTTTTGCGAAATGTCATTTCATTATTTGACAAAGGAGTGTTGCCATAAAGTATTGCTTTGCTTTGGAACTAAATTTCTTTGCAGTGTTGCATTTCAAACTGCATTTATGAAGTCAGCCCATGTATCCGATTATGTTTCCAGTAAAGGTACAGAAATGACAATCTATGCCGACAATGTGACTGTGATAGTTGAAGGCAAACTTGTAAATGTTGTGATTAAGAGACTTAAAAAGTCTCCAGTGCCCATGTTCTTCTGTAACTTCCGCGTCGAGAAACTTTTCGATTAAAATGTGTGGAATAAAACAGAAATGCCATAAATTGAAACAAACAGCTTTTTTTCGCAAAAACTATGTCTATACCATGGTGTAACATACAAGTTGAGTGCAGTTTACAATTTACTTATGTCAAAAGTAATACTTTTTCAAGTTTTTATGACAGTGGTACATTATTTTACACAAACAAAATGCCTGTTGTTTCTGTATTGTGTTGTATTTGTTGCCGATTTGCACTCACCTTGTATAGTTACACCATGGTCTATACCTTCTTTAGCGAGTAATCGCTGTCACGTAAGAAAATTACCCGTCAGTTTACCAAAAAAAAGTGTGTCTGTAACATGTTTGTGAGAAAGGTTCTCGCTTTGAATTGTTAAATATACTTACGCGAAGAGATATAGGTGCCTATTAGGAGCAAAATTCGATTTTCGACTGTGGCCGAAAATGCTCATCGAACAAACAAATTTTCTTAAGAGAAAAGTTTTTTATTCAGGCTAATAGTTCGAATAATCAAGAATACCATTGTAAAGTACTGGAACAATTGGCAAATTGGAATGCATTTTCTACCCTGCCAAAGGCGTCATCAGCAATCTTCATTCACGGTTTTTTGAGAAATAGAATACTAGAATTATCATATTTCTGTTTTACGTGTTGTGAGTTAGAACGAAATTTACGTACGTTTACAATGTGTGTGTATTCTTTATTATTATTTATAAATCTTGTATTATTACAAATTTGGTATTATGATAAACATTCGATGAAAAAACACTATTTGGGTTATTAACAATAGTACATTTCTATCAGCTGGCGCTATATTTGTTTACAAATTCCTAAAGAAAAACAAATTAAATTTTAAATGACCACCACGGAATTATGGTTTGATGATTTGTCTGATGAAGATGAATCCTTACTAGAACTGGCCAGAAGCAGGAAAAGGCTGAAGGATGCTACCAACATTTAGGAAATGGATTCCACCACTTAAGTATATTTTTTGATGAGGTTTTGACAAGGATATTATAAATTTTATTTAAATTATATTTTTAATAAATTTTGTACAGTTTTAAACACCGTCGACAGCAAATTTGTGTTCGATAAAAAATTCGTTGAACAACGAAATTTTCGCCAGTGACGCGAAAGTTTTACATTCGATAGTCGATTTTCGATTGTCGAATGCAGCTCATAATAGGGACCATAATTAACAAAATATTCAAATCAATGCAACGAAATAAATAATAACACATTACTATATATTTTTTAAATTATATTTTATGTACCACTTTAACAATTTTCTTTTAGCAAAACCAAGTTTTCATTTTTACACCACGAAACTATTACAGGTTCAAGATATTAAGCTAAGTTTTTTCCCAAATGTTTTCCTTTAAACTCAACTTTAATATACATATGTATAGTATTTTTGTATTCTATAATTTTTAATAACGATATTTTTATTTTACTAAGTATGTATTCCGATATTTTTCTTGGTGCTAACAAGTTAGAATATAAATTAAAAATAATAAAAAAGTAAGAGTGCTATATTCGGCTGTGCCGAATCTTAAATACCCTCCACCTAAACGTAATAAGAGATAAAAAACTACATTGGTTATAGGACTAGAATATCCTTATTCTGTGTTTTCTATTCAGTCTTAGTGCAAATTTAATTATTATTTTATATATTATTTAAAAGACAATTTTACGACCAACATAATTTATGTTAAATATTTTGAAATTTTGTCTAATTTTCACCATTTTTAATTGATTTAATTACCAATTCTTACCATAATTTACAGAGTTTGTCTGATGTTCATAATAATCTTGAGTGTAATTTAACAAACAGAGTATAAAAAAGGGGAACAATTCGGTTTTAGTAACTTTGCTCAAAAAAAAAAAAAAACTTCATCAAATAGGGCTTTTAGAGGAGATGCCAGCAAAAACAAATTGTTGTCGGTCACGCCTATTTTCGAGGGGGCGGGCCCGTAAAGTTGAAAATATATAGGCCTATATCTCCTACTGGGTGTATGATAATTTGTAATACATTAAATAAAAGGTATTAAAAATACCTTTCCAACGATATATATCATGATTATAAAATATGGACCGAATATGGGTTAAATCCAAAAAGAATATTTTTTGACCCGAATTTTTTTTTTTCTGGAAATTTTTATTATGGGCCGATCTTCTTAAATTTTGGAACAGTGATTCTCATGCATATGAGAATATCTCACGTCGAATTTCAAAGTAATAACGGTATATTTAAGATATATATTAGTATTAGCGTGGTTTTGGAAGTGGACCTTATATGGGGGACATAGTCAAATATGGACCAATATTCTCAAAATCCAGCAGTTTGATTTTGGCACATATGTACATAAATAATGCGTGTAAAATTTTGTATCGGTACCGTTATTTATAAGAGATTTATTAGTATTAAAGTGGTTTTCGGAAGCGGGCTTTATATGGGGCATACGGTTAACAATAGACCAAAATTCACAAGATTTTGTGGGATGATTTTTGTATATATGTAAATGATTTGTGTAAAGTTTTGAGTCAGTACCGATATTTATACAACATATATAGGGATAAATATCTTTTTCAGATGAGGGCCTTGTATGGGAGCTATGACCAATTCTGGGCCGACCACCATAAAATTTAGTACAACAATTTATTTGCCTATAAAGATTCTGCATATCAAGTTCTAGTCGTTTAACATTATTTATATCTGTTTTATACGCATTTAAGTGAAATTTGGAATTTTGGACTTTATATGGGGGCTATGGCAAACATGGACCGAACTAAAAAAAATTTTTCGTTTTACGATTTATTTTTGTATAAAACTTATTTTTGCTGAATTTTGTCTTGATATTCCAATTTTATAGGCATTTATGTATAATTGAGCAATATTTCGGGAAGATTTTTGTATGGGGGCTATGAGAAATCATGGACTGATTCATACTATTTTCCGCACACTTTCTTCTATTATCATAAAAACAACGTATACAAAATTGCATGGCATTATCTGCAATATATTTCAAAATATTGCAATAAAATGGACAAAAAATATCAAATTTTTATGGAGGTTGTCTCACATATCGGTCCATAACTCTGGTTGGCCTAAACAGATTTTGCTGATTGTAAATAGCAAACTTCTCGAAAGCATGTCTGACAGAATTGTTGAAGATTTGAATCTCGAAGATATCTGCGGACTTCAGAAAACTGATTTCAACATCCAGACAGACAGACGGACATGGCTTAATCGACTCCGCTATCTATAAGGATCCAGAATATATATACTTTATAGGGTCGGAAAATTATATTGTGGAAATTACAAACGGAATGACAAACTTATATATACCCTTCTCATGAAGGTGAAGGGTATAAAAACAATATAAAACTTATGAGGTTTTTATATCGATGTTTAAAGAGAACCAAAGAATCTATAAAAAATGCTCTTCTATTGATAGAATGTGAAGAATTTGGTGTGATATAGGCCATCTGAACGTTGTAAAATGAATATTTAAAGTCCTTAATGATAATTTATTAGTGAGATTTATAACGATAATATACATATACATACATAATTTAAAAATATATGTAATTTTCAAATTTGTATAATTTTGGGAAAAATTAAAAAAGGTATATAGGCATACAGTGTCTCACAGCTTATTTTATGCAGTGCATTTTTTGTTTTCAAAGCACCATAAAAAGAAAACTAACAGGAGTTTAAAAAAGAAATTGGTGTAATTTAAAAGAATAAATGTTGGTGTCTAACAAACAAATATAATTTATTGAAAAATCTACACTAGAATATATTAAAACTAAAAAAAAAAAAATGCTCGTTTTATCACGTCCCAGTCTTTTTTTAGGCACATATGGATTTCGAAAACACGATTTAATATTTATTGTGATAGCCTTTATAATCTACAACAGATTTATGGCGATTTGACATAGATGCGACCAAATTTTAGGTAATATTCGACGATATATTCGACCACTCCGTCAGTAGCACTTTTTTTAAACCGTTTTTCATATATGGTAGTGTGTATATAAGATATACGAGGTCTGATAAAAAAAATGCCAGCGTTTTTTAAAACGCGCTTTTTGGTATCGCCAACAGCTCCTGTTTCGATTTTTCTTTTATCTCCTCAATAGTAGCAAAACGCTTTCTTTTCATCGGTGTCTTTAGTTTTGGGAAGAGGAAAAAGTCAGCGGAGGCCAAGTCCGGTGAATACGGTGGTTGAGGCATGATAACGCTTTTGTTTTTGGCCAAAAATGAATTACTTCGCGCAAACTTATTGACCGTACGACCTTGTGGCAAGAATTCATTATGCACCACACCATTGCAGTCGAAGAAAACAGTGAGCAAAACCTTCGCATTTGACCGAAATTGACATGCTTTTTTCGGTCTTGGCTCTTCTGGAGGTTTTCATTGGAAGGATTGCGCTTTGGTTTCAATGTCATAGCCATACACCCATGATTCATCACCAGTTATGACCTTTTTGAGGAAATTTGGATCGTCGTTGACGATGTTCAACAGCTCCTGAGCGATGTCTATGTGACGTTGTTTTTGCTCAAAATTTAGCAATTTTGGAACAATCTTCGCTGCCTCACGTGTCATGACTAAAACATCCATAAAAATTGCTTGGCATGAGAACGATATACCAACATCATCAGCAACCTCTCTGATAGTGATTCCACGATTATCCAAAATCATTTTCTTCACTGATTCAATGTTTGCATCGGTTGTTGACGTGCTCGAGCGACCAGGACGAGCATCGTCATTAACATCTTATCGGCCTTCCTTAAACCGGTTATACCACAATTGAACTTGTGTTCTGCTCATAGTAGACTCGCCAAACGCCACAGTCAACATTTCAAATGTCATTGCGCATTTAATTTAATTTTTTATACAAAACTTAATACAGTTTCTTTGATCCATTTTTTCAAATAGTAAAAAATCGAAGAGCACACCAAAACATGACTAACCTTTTTATCTGTCAAAAACAAACTGACAATCCAAAAGGGCTGATATTACCACGTGTGGTACATTGTACAATAGCCGGAATCGCACTTTGGGAGCTTTGTGTTTTGGGTCATTGTTCTGGTAAAAGTACTACATCAATGAAATGCAAATATCGTGGCCCTGCTAAATCTAAACATAAATATTTAATTATCAAAATAAATGAATCCATTTAATACAAATATTATTAAATTAAAAGCATTGCGCAGGTATGAATCATCAATACGAAAAAAAAAATATATCTCTATAATTACAAAAAATCATTTAATAGAACTTCTTGTGGGCATGTTTCTCTATAATATTTTCTTCTTTTAACCAACTGACCTAAATGAAAATTTTATTTTTAACTGGACTGTGAATAAGTGAACACACCTTTTTCCAATTGAAAATAAAACGTGAAAAACACAGAAAAAATTAGAACAGACTTAATGTGGAACATACGAGTACATACATACTTTTAAATGAATTTAATTTATTTTTATGTTGACTTGTTTGTTTAACCATGGCATGTTGTAATTACCTAATTTATAAAATGTAATATTTGCACGAAAAGGAATGCAAATGATATGTTATTGTTTATTTTTATTTCAATCCAGTTGTTTGCGATATGAATTCTAGAACAGAAGATGAGATTTCTTAATGAGATGACTGATAGATATTAAACAACTGTTCTAGTATCCAATATGGCAAATGATTAATTTCGAAACATGATATTTCATTAGGAACACATAAATAAAATAGTGGCGATAATTCGCACAAAATGAGATACAAATTTTATAATGCAATATTCGGTTGTAACGAAATTTAAAACCCCTATTCAAATTGATCTCAATGTTCGGTTATACATCTCATTAGTTACATTGCCGTAGTTAACTCAGAGTAAAAGTAACAGATACAAGTCCTAAATTGTTTTTACAAAATGCAAAAATACACATTATGATGAGAGATATACATACATATATGTATACATACATATACATACATATATGTATATCTGGCATGGTTCCGTGAGTTCCAAACCAAAGGACTAAATAAACAAACCCCATCATAAAATGGAGAGTATAAGTCAAAATTAAACGAAAAGCGGTCACAGCGACAAAATATTTCAGCAGCACTGATCTGGTTATGTTGCAACAACAACACATTTAAAAAAATTATGTGTGTGAAGATAAATTCGAATTTGAGTAGCAAAGACAAAAACCATATTTGCTAACATTGATAATGTTACAGTCAACAGACCACTGTTAAGCACTTAACAGTCAAATTTACTTGCATTTTACAAAATGTAGCTTTTAGGATGAAATTCTCTAGAAGAATTTGGACAAATATCGAGTTGCACACGTATCCCACTATATAGAAAGGGTAGTCCAAAAAGGTCCTAAATGAGACTACATTAGTCGAATTTCTGAAATAATTTTGGAATTTGAATAAATCGAATTTGAAAAAAATGTATTTTTGAAAAAATTAACTTTTAGGATGAAATTCTCTAGAAGAATTTGGACAAATATCGAGTTGCACACGTATCCCACTATATAGAAAGGGTAGTCCAAAGGGTCCTAAATGAGACTACATTAGTCGAATTTCTGAAATAATTTTGGAATTTGAATAAATCGAATTTGAAAAAAATGTATTTTTGAAAAAATTAACTTTTAGGATGAAATTCTCTAGAAGAATTTGGACAAATATCGAGTTGCACACGTATCCCACTATATAGAAAGGGTAGTCCAAAGGGTCCTAAATGAGAATACATTAGTCGAATTTCTGAAATAATTTTGGAATTTGAATAAATCGAATTTGAAAAAATGTATTTTTGAAAAAATTAACTTTTAGGATGAAATTCTCTAGAAGAATTTGGACAAATATCGAGTTGCACACGTATCCCACTATATAGAAAGGGTAGTCCAAAGGGTCCTAAATGAGACTACATTAGTCGAATTTCTGAAATAATTTTGGAATTTGAATAAATCGAATTTGAAAAAATGTATTTTTGAAAAAATTAACTTTTAGGATGAAATTCTCTAGAAGAATTTGGACAAATATCGAGTTGCACACGTATCCCACTATATAGAAAGGGTAGTCCAAAGGGTCCTAAATGAGACTACATTAGTCGAATTTCTGAAATAATTTTGGAATTTGAATAAATCGAATTTGAAAAAAATGTATTTTTGGAAAAATTAATTTTAGGATGAAATTCTCTAGAAGAATTTGGACAAATATCGAGTTGCACACGTATCCCACTATATAGAAAGGGTAGTCCAAAGGGTCCTAAATGAGACTACATTAGTCGAATTTCTGAAATAATTTTGGAATTTGAATAAATCGAATTTAAAAAAATGTATTTTTGAAAAAATTAACTTTTAGGATGAAATTCTCTACAAGAATTTGGACAAATTTCGAGTTGCACACGTATCCCACTATATAGAAAGGGTAGTCCAAAGGGTCCTAAATGAGACTACATTAGTCGAATTTCTGAAATAATTTTGGAATTTGAATAAATCGAATTTAAAAAAATGTATTTTTGAAAAAATTAACTTTTAGGATGAAATTCTCTAGAAGAATTTGGACAAATATCGAGTTGCACACGTATCCCACTATATAGAAAGGGTAGTCCAAAGGGTCCTAAATCAACTACATTAGTCGAATTTCTGAAATAATTTTGGAATTTGAATAAATCGAATTTAAAAAAATGTATTTTTGAAAAAATTAACTTTTAGGATGAAATTCTCTAGAAGAATTTGGACAAATATCGAGTTGCACACGTATCCTACTATATAGAAAGGGTAGTCCAAAGGGTCCTAAATGAGACTACATTAGTCGAATTTCTGAAATAATTTTGGAATTTGAATAAATCGAATTTGAAAAAAATGTATTTTTGAAAAAATTAACTTTTAGGATGAAATTCTCTAGAAGAATTTGGACAAATTTCGAGTTGCACAGGTATCCCACTATATAGAAAGGGTAGTCCAAAGGGTCCTAAATGAGACTACATTAGTCGAATTTCTGAAATAATTTTGGAATTTGAATAAATCGAATTTGAAAAAAATGTATTTTTGGAAAAATTAACTTTTAGGATGAAATTCTCTAGAAGAATTTGGACAAATATCGAGTTGCACACGTATCCCACTATATAGAAAGGGTAGTCCAAAGGGTCCTAAATGAGACTACAGTAGTCGAATTTCTGAAATAATTTTGGAATTTGAATAAATCGAATTTGAAAAAATGTATTTTTGAAAAAATTAACTTTTAGGATGAAATTCTCTAGAAGAATTTGGAAAAATATCGAGTTGCACACGTATCCCACTATATAGAAAGGGTAGTCCAAAGGGTCCTAAATGAGACTACATTAGTCGAATTTCTGAAATAATTTTGGAATTTGAATAAATCGAATTTGAAAAAAATGTATTTTTGAAAAAATTAACTTTTAGGATGAAATTCTCTAGAAGAATGTGGACAAATATCGAGTTGCACACGTATCCCACTATATAGAAAGGGTAGTCCAAAGGGTCCTAAATGAGACTACATTAGTCGAATTTCTGAAATAATTTTGGAATTTGAATAAATCGAATTTGAAAAAAATGTATTTTTGAAAAAATTAACTTTTAGGATGAAATTCTCTAGAAGAATTTGGACAAATATCGAGTTGCACACGTATCCCACTATATAGAAAGGGTAGTCCAAAGGGTCCTAAATGAGAATACATTAGTCGAATTTCTAAAATAATTTTGGAATTTGAATAAATCGAATTTGAAAAAAATGTATTTTTGGAAAAATTAACTTTTAGGATGAAATTCTCTAGAAGAATTTGGACAAATATCGAGTTGCACACGTATCCCACTATATAGAAAGGGTAGTCCAAAGGGTCCTAAATGAGACTACATTAGTCGAATTTCTGAAATAATTTTGGAATTTGAATAAATCGAATTTGAAAAAAATGTATTTTTGAAAAAATTAACTTTTAGGATGAAATTCTCTAGAAGAATTTGGACAAATTTCGAGTTGCACAGGTATCCCACTATATAGAAAGGGTAGTCCAAAGGGTCCTAAATGAGACTACATTAGTCGAATTTCTGAAATAATTTTGGAATTTGAATAAATCGAATTTGAAAAAAATGTATTTTTGAAAAAATTAACTTTTAGGATGAAATTCTCTAGAAGAATGTGGACAAATATCGAGTTGCACACGTATCCCACTATATAGAAAGGGTAGTCCAAAGGGTCCTAAATGAGACTACATTAGTCGAATTTCTGAAATAATTTTGGAATTTGAATAAATCGAATTTGAAAAAAATGTATTTTTGAAAAAATTAACTTTTAGGATGAAATTCTCTAGAAGAATTTGGACAAATATCGAGTTGCACACGTATCCCACTATATAGAAAGGGTAGTCCAAAGGGTCCTAAATGAGACTACATTAGTCGAATTTCTGAAATAATTTTGGAATTTGAATAAATCGAATTTGAAAAAAATGTATTTTTGAAAAAATTAACTTTTAGGATGAAATTCTCTAGAAGAATTTGGACAAATATCGAGTTGCACACGTATCCCACTATATAGAAAGGGTAGTCCAAAGGGTCCTAAATGAGAATACATTAGTCGAATTTCTGAAATAATTTTGGAATTTGAATAAATCGAATTTGAAAAAAATGTATTTTTGGAAAAATTAACTTTTAGGATGAAATTCTCTAGAAGAATTTGGACAAATATCGAGTTGCACACGTATCCCACTATATAGAAAGGGTAGTCCAAAGGGTCCTAAATGAGACTACATTAGTCGAATTTCTGAAATAATTTTGGAATTTGAATAAATCGAATTTGAAAAAAATGTATTTTTGGAAAAATTAACTTTTAGGATGAAATTCTCTAGAAGAATTTGGACAAATATCGAGTTGCACACGTATCCCACTATATAGAAAGTGTAGTCCAAAGGGTCCTAAATGAGACTACATTAGTCGAATTTCTGAAATAATTTTGGAATTTGAATAAATCGAATTTGAAAAAAATGTATTTTTGAAAAAATTAACTTTTAGGATGAAATTCTCTAGAAGAATGTGGACAAATATCGAGTTGCACACGTATCCCACTATATAGAAAGGGTAGTCCAAAGGGTCCTAAATGAGACTACATTAGTCGAATTTCTAAAATAATTTTGGAATTTGAATAAATCGAATTTGAAAAAAATGTATTTTTGGAAAAATTAACTTTTAGGATGAAATTCTCTAGAAGAATTTGGACAAATATCGAGTTGCACACGTATCCCACTATATAGAAAGGGTAGTCCAAAGGGTCCTAAATGAGACTACATTAGTCGAATTTCTGAAATAATTTTGGAATTTGAATAAATCGAATTTGAAAAAAATGTATTTTTGGAAAAATTAACTTTTAGGATGAAATTCTCTAGAAGTTAATTTTTTCAAAAATACATTTTTTTCAAATTCGATTTATTCAAATTCCAAAATTATTTCAGAAATTCGACTAATGTAGTCTCATTTAGGACCCTTTGGACTACCATTTCTATATAGTGGGATACGTGTGCAACTCGATATTTGTCCAAATTCTTCTAGAGAATTTCATCCTAAAAGTTAATTTTTTCAAAAATACATTTTTTCAAATTCGATTTATTCAAATTCCAAAATTATTTCAGAAATTCGACTAATGTATTCTCATTTAGGACCCTTTGGACTACCCTTTCTATATAGTGGGATACGTGTGCAACTCGATATTTGTCCAAATTCTTCTAGAGAATTTCATCCTAAAAGTTAATTTTTTCAAAAATACATTTTTTTCAAATTCGATTTATTCAAATTCCAAAATTATTTCAGAAATTCGACTACTGTAGTCTCATTTAGGACCCTTTGGACTACCCTTTCTATGTAGTGGGATACGTGTGCAACTCGATATTTGTCCAAATTCTTCTAGAGAATTTCATCCTAAAAGTTAATTTTTTCAAAAATACATTTTTTTCAAATTCGATTTATTCAAATTCCAAAATTATTTCAGAAATTCGACTAATGTAGTCTCATTTAGGACCCTTTGGACTACCCTTTCTATATAGTGGGATACGTGTGCAACTCGATATTTGTCCAAATTCTTCTAGAGAATTTCATCCTAAAAGTTAATTTTTCCAAAAATACATTTTTTTCAAATTCGATTTATTCAAATTCCAAAATTATTTCAGAAATTCGACTAATGTATTCTCATTTAGGACCCTTTGGACTACCCTTTCTATATAGTGGGATACGTGTGCAACTCGATATTTGTCCAAATTCTTCTAGAGAATTTCATCCTAAAAGTTAATTTTTTCAAAAATACATTTTTTTCAAATTCGATTTATTCAAATTCCAAAATTATTTCAGAAATTCGACTAATGTAGTCTCATTTAGGACCCTTTGGACTACCCTTTCTATATAGTGGGATACGTGTGCAACTCGATATTTGTCCAAATTCTTCTAGAGAATTTCATCCTAAAAGTTAATTTTTCCAAAAATACATTTTTTTCAAATTCGATTTATTCAAATTCCAAAATTATTTCAGAAATTCGACTAATGTAGTCTCATTTAGGACCCTTTGGACTACCCTTTCTATATAGTGGGATACGTGTGCAACTCGATATTTGTCCAAATTCTTCTAGAGAATTTCATCCTAAAAGTTAATTTTTCCAAAAATACATTTTTTTCAAATTCGATTTATTCAAATTCCAAAATTATTTTAGAAATTCGACTAATGTAGTCTCATTTAGGACCCTTTGGACTACCCTTTCTATATAGTGGGATACGTGTGCAACTCGATATTTGTCCAAATTCTTCTATAGAATTTCATCCTAAAAGTTAATTTTTCCAAAAATACATTTTTTTCAAATTCGATTTATTCAAATTCCAAAATTATTTCAGAAATTCGACTAATGTAGTCTCATTTAGGACCCTTTGGACTACCCTTTCTATATAGTGGGATACGTGTGCAACTCGATATTTGTCCAAATTCTTCTAGAGAATTTCATCCTAAAAGTTAATTTTTCCAAAAATACATTTTTTTCAAATTCGATTTATTCAAATTCCAAAATTATTTTAGAAATTCGACTAATGTATTCTCATTAAGGACCCTTTGGACTACCCTTTCTATATAGTGGGATACGTGTGCAACTCGATATTTGTCCAAATTCTTCTATAGAATTTCATCCTAAAAGTTAATTTTTTCAAAAATACATTTTTTTCAAATTCGATTTATTCAAATTCCAAAATTATTTTAGAAATTCGACTAATGTATTCTCATTAAGGACCCTTTGGACTACCCTTTCTATATAGTGGGATACGTGTGCAACTCGATATTTGTCCAAATTCTTCTAGAGAATTTCATCCTAAAAGCTACATTTTGTAAAATGCAAGTAAATTTGACTGTTAAGTGCTTAACAGTGGTCTGTTGACTGTAACATTATCAATGTTAGCAAATATGGTTTTTGTCTGTGCTACTCAAATTCGAATTTATCTTCACACACATATTTTATATATTGTTTGAAAGATAATATTACCTAATGTGATTTTATTTTAAATGTTTTGAAATTTTATCTTATTATGACAGAATATAAAAAAGGATAATTTATAAGGTGAGGCTTTTTTGTTTGAATTTGATCTCAATAACATTATTTACAAACGATTTATAGGTGGCATAGTAGAAGTGGACCAGTTATGGACTGATAGCTTCTAAATACAGTAGCCACTAATGTGGTTTCTACGTATTCTCAATAACGTTATTTACAAGAGTTATATGGTTGTTTAGTATGCTCGGAAGTGGACTGAATTGGGGAGCTATTTCCAATTATTGATTGACAGCTGCAAAATCCAGTAGCATAATTGCCGTATAACCGACATTAGTCTGATTTCTGGATTAAAATTAATGATCTATATAAAAGTTGCTTCGATATCGATATTTATTAGACATTTTTGTGGGTTTATTTGTTTTTCGGAAATAGTTCTTATATGGCAGCTATGACAAATTATGGGCCGATCTTCTTAAATTTTGGAACAGTGATTTTTATGCATATGAGGATATTTCACGTCGAATTTCAAAGTAATAACGGTATATTTAAGATATATATTAGTAGTAACGTGAATTTCGGAAGTGGTACTTATATGGGGGACATAGTCAAATATGGACCAATATTCTCAAAATCCAGCAGTTTGATTTTGGCACATATGTACATAAATAATGCGTGTAAAATTTTGTATCGGTACCGTTATTTATAAGAGATTTATTAGTATTAAAGTGGTTTTCGGAAGCGGGCTTTATATGGGGCATACGGTTAACAATAGACCGAAATTCACAAAATTTTGTTGGATGATTTTTGTATATATTTATGTAAATGATCTGTGCAAAGTTTTGAGTCGGTAAATGGCTTTATCGGATGTGGTCCTTGTATGGCAGCTATGACCAATTATGGGCCGACCACCATTAAATTTAGTACAACAATTTATTTACCTATAAGGATTATTTATGTCAAGTTTTAGCCGTTTCACATTATTTATATCAGTTGTATGCGTATTTAAGTGGATTTTGGAAGTGGACTTTATATGGGATCTATGGTCAAACATGAACCGCGCTAAAAAAAAATCGTTTTGCGATTTCTTTTTGCATGAAACTTATTCCTACTGAATTTTGTATTGATATTCCAATTTTATAGACATTTATGTATAATTGAGCAATATTTCGGGAAGATTTTTGTATGGGGGCTATGAGAAATCGTGGAACTATTCTTACTATTTTCCTCACACTATCGTCTTTTCTCATAAAAACAACGTATACAAAATTTAATGGTATTATCTGTAATATATTTAAATATATAGCAAGAAAAATATTTAAAAATGTCAATTTTTTATGGAGATTGTCTTTCATTTTGATCCATTACTCTTGTTCTACTATACCGATTTTGCTGATTTTCAATACCAAACTGTTTAGGAGAACTATAAGCGATTTATTGTAAACTTTGTTGATTTCGGTTGTGTTCTTTGGACGTAAGAGTGTTCTTCACAGACAGACAGACGGATATGGCTCAATCGACTTAGAATATGGAAGGACCAAGAATATATATGTATACTTTGTTAGGTCACAGATGAGTATTTCTCAGTGTTACACACGGAAAGACAAACACCATACACCAATTATGGTGGTGGAGGGTATAAAAAAAAACACAAAAAAGAACACACAATTTGGGTATGCGAGACAGCAGTCACAATAAATTTTGTAAAAAATTTATGATTTTATGTTTATGTTTTTAATTACTATATTTTCAAAGTGTTTAATATAATGTAAAAATTTTGAAAATTAGCTGTCTGAATAAGAAATTGTATATAATTTTTTTTAAAAACGGATTTTTCAGCCAGAACTTAATTATTGTTACACACTTTTGGAAGAGTCGTAATATTCTAGTTGAAATATTGTAGTGCAGTCGATCGATTGATTAGAATTTTTTTTTATTTAATATAATTTGAAGTAAGGTACTATGATTTAAACGATTTCGAAGTACTTAGTCTGTTTTCACACTCTTCAGTTCTGACTCGTCAAGGCAAGTATTTTTGAGTGAGAAGGGAAAGAGAATAAAAGTGGTACAAACTTGAAGGTACTAGTCAATTTTGTTTTTTCTTTCATGCAGGTTGATTTGCATACAAAAGTACGAGTATTGAATTGACGTGTTGAAATGAAAAGTTCAAAACAGAATTAAACAAAAACTGGCCAGCTAAAACTGAAGAGTGTGAAACAGGACTTACATATTCAAAATATTGCTGTCTTCCACGATAGCGTTTAATATTTTCCTTCTATTTATCGATTATGAGATAGATCGAAAATAAAATACTTTAGTTTGATTTTATAATTTTAAAAAATATTTTTCTATTTTTATATCATTTCAAATACTAATTGCAGCCTGTTTAAATTTTTCAAAATTACTCGATATAGTTAATAATTATATATAATATAATTAGAAGATAATTTAATAATTAATAATTTAGTATATATTCCTATATAGTACAAATTATAATTGTGAAAAGAAATATTTAATGACAAACATTTTAATGCGACTGTTGTAAATTAAATTCTCAGCTGAAATTTGTATTGCTTTTCATTATTCATAATTATTAAATAATTATTTATTTTTAACTACAGAACTTTTGCAACGATGAGCAGATGCAGATGCAGATACTATAATCAAATTGGTTTTTGGAAATATTTGCTAATGCTTATTTTCACTATCCGCTTTGTCCAGATGATGCACAGTTTTACATTGATCATTAATATTAAAGATAATCTGTGTTTTTTAATACACATGCCTGTTACATGTTCATGAAATGAACAAATGGTTTAACATTAAAAATATTGTAAATATTTGCCATTGAAAAAATTATGAAATTTATAAATTATTTATGAATTGCATGTGTTACAGTAAGTTAATTATTTTAATCAACGATGAATGTTTTTTCACTTTGTCATCATTTATTTTCTGATTATTTATTATTTCTTTTTATCATGAATGCGAGTTATTCTTAAATGATTATTCATGCATTTGAAGGCAAAAATATGATATACTCGTATTTAAAATAAATACGAAAGAATTGCATTTTTGTATTAAAGGTCATAATTATGAAGTTAAGAAATATGTAAAATTAATTAGTTAAATATAATTGGCCAAATATTTATATTAGTATTCATTTATTATTGAATTTTTATTCAATATATGTACATATGCATTAAATTTTGAACAATTAAAAGCTTGCAAAGTGTTTAACAGTAATGAAATATTTAATGCCTGCAAAATAATTTATTTTAATTGGCTATAAAACCATCAAACACAGTATTTATTTTTGTTTGCTTATTTTTATGTATGTACTGTAATTCTTTCTTCCTTAATGGACATGTTCCCCTCAACATTTGTATTCAATGTGAAATTTTAAATTATAAAAAAAATGTAAGTACACATAACATGTTTATGAGGCTGCCATTAAAAAAATACAAGTGCCGGCGTATGTACATCGTAGTTGTATGTTGATGGAGTGTGCTAATTAGACTTAGCCAGAGGTTACTCTTTGATATACCCAATTTTAGATTAGAATATGTTCTTTGAAAGTGTGTATCCCTTGCTCCATATTAGTGAAATCATACAGTCAAGTAGCAAAAACGTTTTTTATACCCTACACCACCATAGTGGGGAGGGTATATTGGATTTGTGCTGATGTTTGTAACGCCCAGAAATATTGGTTTAACACCTTAAAGTATACCGTTCGACTCAGAATCACTTCCTGGGTCGATTTAACGATGTCCGTCCGTCTGTCTGGCTAGCTGGCTGTCCATGTAAAGCTAGTGCGCAGAATACAGGTCGCAATTTTTAAGATATTTCGATAAAATTTGATACGAGAAATTTCTTTGGCCCAAGGATGGATTTTATTGAAACTGTTAGAAATCGGTCCATTATTTCACCTGGCTCGCATACAAATGTCCTCCAGAAATTGGGGTTTACAGATCATAAATGTTTGAATTAAGCAAGTATGCAAAGAAATTTCACCACAAATGAGTGGTAAATGAAGCCAAATCAGATCTATAAATTTTGTGCAGATCGGTTCATAATTTATCATAGCTCCCACATAAGGCCCACTCCTGAAAATCACTTTAAAGAGCATAACTCCCTTAAAAATGTTGGTATCTAAATAATATTGAACGCAAATATATCTCCTATATATAAAAATAATATGATACAATATAATGATGATCGGTCCATAATTAGTCATAGCTCCCATATAAGGCCCACTTTCGAAAATCACTTTAACGATATTAAAAATGTTGGTATCCAAATAAAATCCAATACAAATACAAATACAAATACGTTTCATATATACAGAATATTAGTCTAACGTTCACCTTAAAGTATACCGATCGACCCAGAATCACTTTCTGCGTCGATTAAACGATGTCCCTCCGCCCGTCTGGCTGGCTGTGCATTTAGAGCTTGTGCGCAAAGTACAGGTCACAATTTTAAAGATATTTTGATAAAATTCAGTATGAGACTTTTGTTCGGTCCAAAAACGAATGGAATTGAATTTGGTTAAAATCGGTTCATTATTTACCTAACCCCATTAAAGTGACCCCCACAATGTTTAATTTATGCACGTCTTCAAAGAAATTTCGCCACATAAAGCCTAAGCATATCTACAAGATCGGTATATAATTGATTATAGCTTTCATATAAGGCCCACTTTCAAAAGTCACTTTAATGACCATAAATCTCTTAAAAATATTGGTAGCCAAATAAATTTCAACACACCCTATTTTAAATTTTTTGATGAACGGTCCATAATAGGTCATAGCCTCCATATAGTGCCCATTTCTGAAAAATTGTTTTTGCACATATAATTGTTAATGTAATAATAATTCACTTGTATCAAGTGGTGGCCATGAGTGAAGTCATCGTTAATTAATAAAAAACAATTACTTATTCTTCTTAGTTCTTTTATTCGTAAACAAACTTCCGTACAAAAAACAAATTGTACGACTTAAAAGTATTACCAAATAATGTTAATGTTAATAATGTTATTTCGAAAAAATATTTCAATAATATCCATTTGAAAACTTTTACAAATACAAGAAAGTTAAGTTCAAAAATGGTTTCTAAAGGATTTACAGCAAGAAATTTTAACATATATAAATCTCCCAACTTTCCCTATACAAAACTGTCTCGTCCACACACTTTTTCTATAGAAAACTGTCTTGTCCAGACACAAATATTGGAATATAATATATGTGTATTTTTGTGCGTCTTTTAAAAAGTTGCTTCTAGACTGTTTCCAAATAAAACTTTTAGTAATAATTCCATTTACATATTCCATTTACATACAATCTTTTTAAGATAAACTATTTTAATTAAAATATTATTAAAAACAATGCCTGAATGTTTATAAACTAAATTTAGGTCTACACTGCGACAATAATTATCTAAATAAATTAAACTCTATTTCGGCATTTTGCCAATTTTATAGTTTGTCACCGTCTTTATGGGAATTTTTTGTGTGTGCGTTTTTTTCTTTCTTTGTAATTGAAAAAGTGTCATGTTGTTTTTGTACGAAACGTGGGAAATTTGAATTGTGGATATTTGTTTTTTTTTTATTCAAATGGAATCATAAAATGCAAATGAAAATATTTCGCACAATTGAAGCAGACTGGCTACAGATTTGATTCATTATTGGTGAAAAGGCGAATCTAAAACAGACTTTTCAATTTGTTTCTATTAAATTTTCTTAATTTTCTTGTTTGCTGTGGTTTCTTGTAATTTTTGTAATGTTGTTTAAAAATTTTCAATTTGGATTGACCTAAATAATTAACTTGATTTTCTTTAGTTTGCTGTTGTTTTTGCTTTCATTCATTCATATTTTTTTTATCGGATGTTGTTGTTGCAAGCGATTTGTATATAATTTCCTTATTGCTCTTTTCGTTGTAAGTGGCATGTTGAACAACAACTATTGGGCAGCAGTGGCTGTAGTATGATTTGGTCTGCAGTGCAGTTCAACAATGTGTCTAGTTGTTTTTGTTTTTCTTCTTTCAACATGATGATGAGAATGAATGGAGTTGAAGTTGATGATGTTGTTTTGTTTCCTTAAAATGAAACTGGGGTTGTGATTTTACAAGTCCAATAAATTCCCGACGCCATGGCAAACATATTTTATGACCAGGATGAATTGGAACATTAAACCTGTTTATTCATCAGCTGTGTGTATGTTTCTATATGGCACTCATCTATCTGACTGGCTGTCTAACTGCCAGCTGTATTTGTTGGCATTAATCTATAAGAAGTATCAATTGTATTACACTAACTACTACATTATAAGTAAGAGGTTTGAATTACATACAATACATATATTTTTTGTTTAGTTTTAATTTTTTTAGAAGTTTTTATACCCTACACCACAATATTGGGGAGGGTATATTGGATTTGTGCTGATGTTTGTAACGCCCAGAAATATTGGTCCAACACCCACCTTAAAGTATACCGATCGACTCAGAATCACTTTCGCAATTTTGAAGATATTTCGATAAAATTTGGTACGTGATATTTTTTCGGATGGGATTGAAACTGGTGGAAATTGGTCCATTTTTTTAGAAGTTTTTATGCCCTACACCACAATAGTGGGGAGGGTATATTGGATTTGTGCTGATGTTTGTAACGCCCAGATATTGGTCCAACACCCTGGCTCCCATACAAATGTCATCCTGAAATTGGGGTTTACCGATCAAGTATCCAAACATAATTCATCACAAATGAGTGGTAAATGAAGCTAAATCACATCTACAAATTTTGTGCAGATCGGTCCATAATTTATAATTTCTCCCGTATAAAGCCCACTCCCGAAAATCACTTTAACGACCATAACTCTCTCACAAATCTTAGTATCCACATAATATGCAAAACAAATATGTTTCATATATACAAAAATAATATGTTACAATTTTATTTTGATCGGTCCATAATTAGTCGTAGCTCCCATATAAGGTCCACTTCCGAAAATCACTTTAAAGAGCGTAACTCACTTAAAAATGTCGGTATCCAAACAATATTTAACGCAAATATATTTCATATATATATACAAATAATACGGTACAATTTTATTATGATCGGTCTATAATTACTCGTAGTTCATATATAAGGCCCACTTCCGAAAATCTCTTTAACGATTATAAATTTCTTAAAAACGTTGGCATAAAATTTGAGACAAATAAGTTTCTTATATACAGAAATGACGACACTTAATATTATAATGGTTGGTCCATAATTAGTCGAAACTCCCATATAAGACCCTATCCGTAATTCAATTTAAGCTTTTTAAATCGTTTAAAAGTATTTATATCGAGGTAAAGTTTAACATATATAATATTTATATTCACAGACATCATGACACTAATTTTTCGGATGATCGATCCGCAATAGGTTATATCTCCCATATAACGCCCATTTCTTGAAAACTGTTTTATTTATATAGGTATTACACAGAAAAAAAAATCATGTTTTTTTCAATTAAACCTTTAATTGATTTTAAAATAATTTTCAATTAAAATTTTAATTGATTCAATTACTTTTTCTGATATTTTCAATTAAATCTCACATTTTTTTTTAATTGATACTATCATTTTGTTTACAGGTCCGATTTCAATTAAATTTTTAATTGATTTCACAAATATTTTAATTGAAACTCATTTTTATTTTTTTCTGTGTATAGGTGTAGGGTATTATATGATTGAGCTTGGCCGACTATACTTTCGTACTTGTTTTTATTTAGAAATGTGCATTTTAATAGCGCAGCAATGTTTCCTTAAATTTCAGCTTGGAACAAACAACTCATTCAAATGTCAATGCCCAGCTAAAGTTTATTCAACCGGTTTTAGTTGGTTGTTCTTGCTTTTAGCCTGTTGTTTCTATATTAATTCCCCAATGTACTTTATGCTTTGCCATAATAGTAAGCGTTGATATTTAGTGCAAGTGGCAAGAAAAAAAGAACTAAAGAAAGTAAAATGTTATAAGTAGAAGAAACTCTTTTAAATCATAATGGATTGATGGCTGTAGTGTATTTTTTTATTCATTATTGTACTTGTACTTGTACATTTACTTAAGCACTAGTAACCTGTCTTGAAATGTAAATGCCTTAAATGGCAATGGGTTCTTTTAATATCATAAGAACAAATAACCACTTGAAACCATAAAAGAGTAGAGTTGTTTTTAATATTAATTAACAACAAAATCAAAAGCTTTTAATAACATGAGTTTGTAATATGACTAAAAATTATGGAATTAGTATTACACACACAGATTTGAAACTGTTCATTCAACTGAGTCAAAATTTCAATACTCAACTTTAACTGTATAATTAATTAATTTGTCGATTTTACACTACAAACATACATAATTTAGTTGTTAGAATAATAAATGATTTATTTATTATATGTACATCATTATATACATTTACTGAAATATGAGTTATGACACGTTTTACACCCACTTAACAATCAAATAAAACAACTAAGTATATTATTCGAATTTTCTAAGTTTGAAATCTTTAATTTATAATTGCATATTTTTAACTTTACTGATATAGAATGTTATTATTTATTAAAAATATTTACATATGTTCAAGTTGTGAGGAATAAAGTCTTTGGGAATTTTCCCCACATTCTTTAATAAATATACATATATGTATGCATAGGAAGCAATTCTTATTGAAAAGATTGATACAATATTTTCTTGAAATTTTTTCGGTGTACATACAGCACAATTCTTATTGCTTAAATCGCTCGTATTTTTATTTGAAAGTATACACTTATGTCGGTGTTGGGCCGCTGCACAAAATTGAGGCATATGAATATATGTTTCAGTATTCAAGAATTCTAAGCGATACAATGATCCGTATGCTTTGAGATCATGCACTCAAAAAATTCTTTACGTAAAATTAACTGAAATTGTAATATAAAATAAAAGAATATTCAGTTAAAAACCAGTCTACTTATTATTCATTTAATTTTAACGAAAAGTTCATTTAATTTTAAATGTCAAAAATTCAACTTCGAATTCTGTAAAATCAACAGAATTTTCAGTTATTTTAACTATCAAAAAATTAACCACAAATTCCGTAAAATCAACAGAATGTTCAGTTATTTTATGTATTTTAACTATCAAAAAATTAACCTCAAATTCCGTAAAATCAACAGAATTTTCAGTTATTTTATGTATTTTAGTTATTAACTAAAACAAAATTTTATGTATTTTAGTTATTAACTAAAATAAAATAACTGAAAATAACTTGAAATAATTTTCTAAGGATCGGTCTATACATAGTCATAGCTTCCGTATAATATCTACATATACATACATATCTTATATTAAAATTCACATTAACTGTTTGAGAATTATAACATTTAAAATTAAATGAACTTTTTGTTAAAATGAAATGAAAAAATAAGTAGATCGGTTTTTAAGTAAATTTTCAGTTATTTTAAATTACAGTTTCATTTAATTTTACATACAAAATACTTTAACGTAAACAACTGTCAATATCAAATGCAACTGAAAATCCGTATTAGTTTTTTGAATAAATGTTAGATTCAGTTAAAAATAAATTTTCTTAGAATTTTAAATGTTTACCGTTACTGCAATAATATTGTGAGTGTGCATTTAACAATTCATTTACTGTTCTTGACTGGCCTTCATGCAGTCCTATTCTCAATCCGATTGAGAATTTATGGCTATAAGAAATTTTAATGGTATCTTTGCTGAAACAAAGGCAGCTGGGGAAGCCATTCCAAGTAGTGTATGTAAAAATTTTGTGACCTCAATGCCTCGCAGATGTCAAGCTGTTATTGATAACAATGGATTTGCAACACAAAATATTGATTTATTTTTAAATAAATACCTTTTTCTGTAAAATTTGTGGAAAGTCCTTAATTATCTTATTTGAAAATATGACTCACTGATTCATAAATAATAATTAATTTGACACATATATGCAGTTATTTTCTAGGTATTAGAGTTAAATTGACTAAGCTACCGATCGCCATGAGGCGAAGGAAGTAAAAATTATTCATGGAGTCGTACACGAAGAGAAAAACCATGTTTGGACATGGTTACAACAACTACACTGTGTTTTTGGTAACAAAGTATTATTGTGGTACACAAATAATTGTTATTTTAATTTGATTTTAACGATAATTTAGTTACTATAAACATTTTTATGTTTATCGTAATTATAAAATTAAATATTCTTCACTGAAACATAATTACATATTTTTAAAAAATGTTTACCACAACTATTGAATGATAACTATTCAAACATATTCTGTTATTTTAAACTATTTAAACTTACAAATAACCATTAAATGATAATTTTCTATATTTGTACTCATATTATGTTTAAAATGCAACAAAATATGTTTAATTTTAATAGTATGTATTTTGTTTTTATCATTTGTAGAATGATTTTGCTTCAGTTCAGTAGTTTGTCTGCTCGATATGGGATTATTTATTTGGATTTAAATGTTTCAATAATTGAAAAAAAAAACAATTCGTATTTAAAATGTTTCGACAAAATACGAAAATGTCAAAAAACTGTAAAAGACCTAAATAAAGTGTACATAAAAGAAGTAATCTTAAATATCATATATATAATATTCTATTAAACATAACTAAAAATGAATGTCATTTTTTTATATATGTACGTCGAAAGTGCATAAATATTTATTTCTATATACAAAAAAATATCATAATATGATTAATTTAGATCACATTATGATATTATGATCATAATATGATTAATTTAGATCATATTATGATTACTTTAAACTATAATATGGTTACAATGGGTCATAATATGATCATGTATGATAACTTTATAATATGATGTTATAATATCAAATTATGATTAACAAGAAAATATTATGATGAAATATTACGATGATAATTGATCATAATATGATATTTCATGGCACTTATATTCATCATAATATGTTTTGACTACAATCAGAACTCTTATCATAATATGTTGCTCTTAGATTATGTTTACCACAACCATATTTTTCCCTGCCTGTAGTTAAAATTTCACGTTTGGTAGCCTCTTTACCCATGCTACTGCAATCTCGAAGAAAGTAGAAACAAGCTCCTGAAGGCTATAACCGGCAGCACGTGGGGCATGTATAAAGAAACATTGTTGGCTACTTATAAGACGCTGATCCAGTGTGGTCTCCTTCGTCGACTATAACATTAGTCTAGAGAGTCTCGCCCGAGGAAAACATACGACGGTACGTACAGGTTCAATTAGATCAAAACATTTAGTACGTAAATTGAGCAGGTTTTTCATTGCTATTGATTTAATTCTGCTTTAGCTCTTCAATAAAATTTTAAAACCATTTTTTGTTAGTATTCTGCATATAAACAATTCGAATATCTCCACATTGCTAGTATGATCAATCGACAGTCTCAAGTAAATACCCTTTGCAGAGTCTTAAAAATTGAAGATTTATTGGTCTATGTATTCTCCTTTGGTTTGGTATGAAAGCTCTTACAGATCCAAAATATTTTTAGCAGGGACTTCTAAGTCTGTCCTCATATATTTGGCGAATAACGAGATTCATATTGAATTTTGTAAATTTAAATAAAACAGTTAACTCGTAAACAACATCATTAACTACATATGTACAATATTTTTATGCAACATCTATTTAAAACTTAATGAACTACAACTAATAAAAAGTTTGTAAATGGTGTAATTCCAACATGTGTGCGAGTAGGGTATTTTCTTTCACATTAATAGTTTTCATATAATAAGTTTCCACGTTCAGATGCAATGGATGAAGGTTGGGATAGATGGATGGATGGATAAATTGATGTATATTATAGGCGTCTTTAGAAAAAAATTTTTCTGAATTTGCATTCAAAGCACGGAATAACCAAGTCGCTTATAACGAAAACTCTTCCCACAAAAGGCTTGTTTGTTGTCGTTGTCATTTTTTCCAGTCCTGAATAGATACCACCACTTTATTTGTTTTTTTCTATGTATGGCCTCTACATCCACGAACGTCACTATACAATACATACAATACTCATTATAAACGAGAGTTCGTTCGTTTGTACGTTCATGTACCTTAAATTATAATTGAACGCTAAATTATATGTATGTATAAAGTTTGTTTTCAAGCTCAAATAGGTTGTTTTAAAAGTACCAAACAACAAAATTTTAATTTTTCGAGTCATAACTACATTTTAATTAAAAAAAAACATTTTCGAATATGGTTTTAGCTGTAAAAACGGCATAATCTATATTTTATTATACATATATATACTAGTATATGTATAAATATTTATGATTTGAGAGGCTGTATACCTCGTCATGATTGTTATCCTGGAAAATGCATTTATTATAAATTTTACACAGTTAATATAAACAATTCATGATGCCAAAGAATTATAAAACGACCCATGTAAGTAAACAGCATAGAAACGGACATAGCTATATTAAAACGTCTACAATATTTAGCAAAGAAATACGTTTTCGCTGTCGTTTTCTTTACTATACTACACAGTACTCTATTCATACATTCAATTTTTTATTCTCTAGAGACTTTCGTAAACGATAAACTTATTCGTCATTATCGTGACTGCTACTTCCTGAGTTGAGCTTACACAAATCCATTGGGCAAAGGCAAAGTCAATAGCAACTGCAACTGTTGTGAACATGAACGGATGGTTGAATGATTCGTGACATTCTTAAAGTTTTCAATGTTTGTTCATTTTATATTTATGTATCTTCTTTTCTTTGTTGTTGTAAATTTTATGTTTATTTACACATTATTTTTAATAATTCAAACAAACATTTTCATTGTTAATGAATTTGTAAGTTTTATATAATGTTTACAAGAGTTGTTATTTAAAGACTCGTAGGTATTTAGTGTGTATTTATTTATATTTATTGGGCAGCGTTTACTTTACTAGATTTTTTCTTTCAACTAAATCAATAAACAATGAATAATAAAATTTATAAACAATTTAAGTCAGTTAATAAATCGTAATTTTTAGTGAAATTTCGTTATAAATAATTATTAGTTTGTAATATATCTATTAAAATCGTTAAATATTTAAAAGCCAGACTTTTAAAGTTGTTAGTTTGTGGTAAGATTAAATTGTTTTAATAAAACTAGGCAACATTTACTGATTGATTGAATTTTGTCCATTGAGAAAAATTACGTTTACCCCAAATAAAACAATTGTTTTAATAAATAATTTATTTTTGGATTTCGTGAAAATAAATTTTAAAGCAAAAACAGATTTTTTGTTAAATAAAATATTTAAAACTGTTCTTATATCCGACTCACTCGTTCAATACGAAGTTTCTTTCAATTTTTCCTATGATTTTAATCAAGCTTCATAGTCACTAACGTGGGTAAATTTTGACCCCTTTTACTTGTACAAGAAATTTTTTTATAAAAAAAAAAATACATAAAAATATTTTTTAGTTATCTTTGTTAAATAGACACAACATTTTCAACATATAAAAATAAAAATACAGTCGACCCTCGGTTAACGAACGCTTCGCTTAACGCACATTTCGCATAACGAACATATTTAAAAACAAAAAAAATGTTTCGCTTAACGAACAAAGTTTCGTAAACCGACCAACGAAAAATGGAAAATATGTACCGAATTGCGCGAAAAACTTCTGTCGGTGTTCAGCTTTGGCATCACTTGTGTTCGTACAATTAAAAAGACGTGTTGAGCCATACAAACATATAGTACATGTTCATTATTTGATTTTGTTAAAAAAGGGGAACTACCGAATTGCGCATAAAACTTCTCTGTTTGTGTTTAGCTTTAGTATCACTTGTGTTCATACAATAAACAAGACGTTAACCGAGGAGGTTACAGAAGAACAACAACCATATAGTGCAATTAAAGAAATGCTTAAGACATGAGAGTCTGTGGCATCATACATTAAAAAGCATCACCCCAATCAGACAGTGGCTAACCGCAACAGATTTATTCAATGATAATGCTGTGCCGCATTTTCAACAAATTTTGAAGCGTCGCCAAAAACAAACGACTCTAGACAGTTTTTTGTTAAAGAAGAACTAGGTATGCGTCCAGGTATCATACAAAATTATTTTTTTTTTTTAATTTTTTCCATTGCAGATTGTCTCATTTCGTGTTATATTCAGTATCTTAAAAATGTTGATAAATATATGTTATAGGTATTACTTTCAATAAATATTGATGTTGAAATATGTTAAGTGTGTACTTTTTCCGACTTGGAACGCATTATTTTATTTTGCACTGATATATGTAGGTATATGGAAATAATAATTTTGCTTAACGAACGTTTCGCAAACGACCACGCTTCTGGAACGAATTGTGTTCGTTAACCGAGGGCCCACTGTAAATTAAATAAAAAAAAAAACAGGTACTTTTGCAGATCGCTGGAGAGACAAAATCAAAAAACTTTAAAAAAGTTGTAAAATTTATCAACACCTGCGTAGTTGGTTGGAATTTTCATATTCAATAGTTTTGTTCTAACATGCTTTCAAAGGTAAACAACCGGATTATTTCTTTATTTTTTGTACTTATTTTATCTTCATAGTTTTAAAATACATTTTGATAAATTCGCACTGCATATTGTTTTTCTTATCTTGGTTTGTATTTTCTTTTAGTAAAATAATTTTATGTATTCAAAATGTATATACATATGTATGTATGAAGTAATGTTAATTAATGCTGATAACAGTTACAAACTTATGTATTAAACTAAGGGTAACATTAGCAACATATCGTTAAATTATTTTTAATTTTTATTGAAATAAAAAACATATTAGCGCTATAGATTTTGAAAGTAAAAAATATTTTTGCAATGCATATTAAACATATGCATGATTCTCATTATTTTTCCGTATGGCATAGTTAAACATACTATAGTGAGTACATATTAGGCGTGAACCGCTTACTTAGATACATTTTTAATTTACTTTTTTTTTATATAAAACGTGTATCATTTACACGTACCGTTTAACAGACTGGCAGATAGACGAGTAAATGTAGTTATTATTTATAGGCATTCTTACAATTTCTGTTTCATTTTTATTTGGTTTGATAAAATGAAAAGGAAACGCTTGAATGCATGAGAATAACACGAAAAGATATAATAAAAATCGTAATAGTCAAAAAATAAGTAAAATAAAAAATAAATTACAAATGTATAAAAGAATAATAAATAAACTGAAAAATGAAATTGGATACAACTTTGTATGTGACAGTCGTAATCAAACATAGATACAGTGTAGTCCAAATTGTTAAATGTTAATGGTGTGACACGCTCCAAAAATGTGTGCTTAATTAAAAACACAAATGGAAGGAAGGGAAAAACAATCTTCCATACAAAATAAAGCAATTTAAGTTAAGTAAAGTAACTTTTTTAATTAAAATATAACGAATAAATAAATTTATTTAGAAAATGTTGCGTTTGCTATTGAATTAATTAATTCTTGTTTATTTGTACATATGTACCTATTTAAATTGACAAAATTATAGCAATAAAATCGTTTTTAGTTTAAATTTTATATTTTCCATATTTTAATATTTGCAAAACTGCGTAGGTACTAGGTATTGTTTAAATACTAAGAATTCTAGTTGTTTAAGGCCAAAAGAATCCTAACAGAAACTACGACTCTTCCCAAAAATGTTGTACCTTTGCAATATTCAGTTTACAAAAACCATATATATACCTACTTACATGGTGAAATAACTCTACAAGGTGGCGTTGAAACGCCAGCTGTTTTTTTTTAGTCATGTTCATTATGTCAAACTTTATATACATATGTATGTATGTATGCTCAAGTTGTGTTAAAAAAATAGCAAACGTATCAAGTTATACAAAAAAAAAGTGAAAAAACAATTGTCCATAAATTAAATGTTTCATAAATTAACAAATTTATAAATTATTTTTATTTTCATCTTGAAATTAAAAAAAATTGTATGTGTGTATGTATGTATTTTTCCTGCAAAAATGTTTGTAAACAATAACCAGTTGTTTTTGACATTACAAACATGAAGGCAAAAACAAAAATACCATGTTGTTTCTGTTGCTTTTGTATTGTTGTAATATTGCCATCACCTTGTAGAGTTATTTCACCATGCCTACTTACATACGTTTACAACAAAACTATCATTTGTCATAATTATATACAAAAACCATGTCTATACCGTAAATTTTTCATACAGTACATATTGTGAATTTATATTGAGAGTATTGTGGAAATATTGTAAACAAAAATACTGAGGGATAAACTATTAAAAAATCAATACATTATGTAGTTAGGATGAAAAAGATAACCGATGGCATTAGCTGTTGGTAAACAGAACCAAAAGACAAAATCATATATTGTTCAAGATTTTCCTCATACTCGTTTCAAAGCATTAATATTATTATCGAATACAAACCCAAAAAGGTAAGTCGAATGGTATAAACAAATTGCAAAGTAAATCAAAACATCAAAACTTCTTAATTTCTTCAGATCACGAATAAAATTACAGTATTTTTCGGTTAATTGACCCTACGGTTAATTGGTTTCCACGCTTAATTGAACCACATGATCGGGCAAAAATATTGCATACGAAAACACATGTAAATTTCCTCGGATAATTGATTTTCCCGCTTAATTGGTTCAAAATTCATGTCAACAAAAATAAATTTCCTCTTACTTTTACCCTGTTAATTGCATTATTATTGAACAATAATTTGGCATTTTTGCACATGCATACATATTTGTATGTATGTATGTGAATCGTTTAAGGTAAAAAAAAATTATTTTGAAAAACTTAAAGTGCACATATGCGATTTCTTTTAATTCATTAGTACATAGTTCCAATTATGCGTGATTTCTGTAATTGAACAAACTGTTCAATTAAACGGGATTCTTGTAATTGAACGGATTGTTCAATTAAGCGGGTATCGGCTCAATTCAATTCCCCGGTTAATTGAACAAAAAGCTGTGCAAATTTTAATGTGCAATTAACCGAAAAATACTGTATAACTAATATTGTTCAAATAATTCCACATTCGGAGAAAAATTTTCCATAATAGATATTAAAACAACTTTATTGCTTGTATTGGTGTCATTATCTGGTTACGGGAGCTGCGGCCATCATTTATTTGTATGAAAAAGATATAGGATTCCTCTTTTTGTATATTCTTTCATCAAACAAATATTAAGAACTGTATAAAACCTTAAAAAAGAAAAAAAACTGAATTAAAGGGTAATATGAAATTTCATACGGTGAAATAACTTCTACTTGTCTATATAAGAAAAATGTACAGTCTTAGAGAAGGTTTAAAATTCTGTAAGTTATAGTCATTTAATACTGTCAAGTGTGAACATACCTATTTCATTTATTGTAATAATGAAAAACTAGTTTTTAAAATCTATAGAAATTTATAACAATAAGATAATTAAAAGTTTATTGTAAAAACAAAATCTTTATATACAGTTGAATTTAGTCCAATGTATATTTTCTGGCACAATATTTTTTTAGGGTTAACTATGAACTACTGTAAATAATTAAATAAATGTTATTTTTCAGTCACTAAGTATCTCGTTATTCATACCAAATTATAGGTGGATGAATGTAATGAATTTACTATGGGCAAAAGTATAGGCACATTTTTTTCGCATATGACATTCTTTAAAAATTTCGTGAATCTGGCAACTTTTTGGTTCAAAGATAAACAACAAAGATTAGTTTTTACAAGTGAAATATCAGAGTTCTTTGAAAGTGATTGTAAGTTACAGAAACGAAAGAATGTCGCAAAACAATGTGAAACAACAGAAGCTCAACGAAAATGATTCTAAATTTGTATAATAAAGGAAAATCTTTTGCTAAGATCGGCGAATTAATGGATCGAAGCCCTTTTACAACTCGAACCATTGTAAACCACTTCAAGAGTGAAACAAACTTTGAAAGTTTGAGGGCGACCACTACCCTCGCAAACTAACGGAGAGAGAACGAGCCAAAATAGTCAGAAAAGTCAAGGCAAATCCAAAAATCACATCAACCCAAATTACAGCAGATATAAAGGAGGATTTTGGCAAGGACGTACACCCAAAAACGGTTCAAAGAACATTACATGAAGCTGGGTACAACTCTCGAGTAGCCAGACGCAAACTATTGACTCTATTGTTAATCAGAAAAAGCATCTGGACTAACCCAAACAATTTGTTGATAAACCATGTACGTTCTGGGATCAAGTTCTTTTCTCAGACGAGAGTGAGTTTAATATTTTCAGTCCTGATGGGCATATCAGAGTATGGAGAGAGTCAAACACAGAATATGCTGCAAAGAATCTTTATCCAAAAAGTGAAGTATGTTGGCGGGAATGTTATGATGTGGGGCTGCATGTCTGTTAGAGGTGTGGGAGAGCTTTTATTTATTGATGGCATAATGGACAAGACGGTAGGTATATCTAAATATTATAAAAGAAAACCTTAAGAAAGTGCCGAAAAGCTTAACATGCCTTTATCCTTCACATTCCAGCCAGACAATGACCTGAAGCACACGGCTCATGACGTAAAGATGTGGCTTACTTACAACACGGCGCACGTTTAACCACACCCCCGCAATTTCCCGACAATCGAGCATTTATGGGAAGAATGGTCAAATATTGATAAAAATATAACAAAAAAAAAAATAGTACATTCTATACTAAATAGACTTAAGGCAGTTATTAAGCAAAAGGGAATACCAACTAAGTAGATATGTATTAGTAAATTAATTTTAAACCAAAATTTTTTATTTGAAAAATACTTTGACTTTCTAATAATTTTTAATATCTAAGATTTCTTTTTACTTTTTATTGTTAATTTGTGCTTAATTTTAAATTAAAAAACCATTATACCTATGTTAATGAAATAAATATTTTTTTTTTTTTTTGTTTGTTTTGACATAAAAAGTTTTGATTTTCTTCTATTTTGTGTTCTGTGCCTATACTTTAGTCCGTCACTGTTGTTGTTGTAACAGCAGTAATTACTGGGTTGCCAACCCTTGGCCGAGCGATCTCCGGTTATTCCGGTGCGTAGAACCGGCTGTCGTGGGAATGCTGCGAATTTCAGTTCGGCAAATGCGAAACCAAAGCAAAATGATTAAAGTTAAAGCAAAAAATTATTTCAAAACTATTTTATAATAATTAAACATAGGTACAACTTAAAAATAAATATTGTTAAACATCATACAAAATATGTATTTAAAAACGACGAGTATTGCATGTTAATTTGTATGTCCATTTGAATTTTTAAATAAAAGTGAATATGATAAAAGTATTTAAATAAAACCAATTAAAATAAAAATCAAGTACATGCAAATTAAACATTTACTGCCGTATTTATAAAAAATTAAAGTAGACTTCAAGTGTACTTTAAGAAAATTTTGTATGAAAATTTTGTCTTAAAGCACACTTCAAGCATACTTTATTTTTTATAAATATGGCAGTTAAAAAATAAGTCAATTATTGTAAAATAAAACATGAATCAAAATATGAGGATGCAACAAGGAATATACTATCCACGAATGGATGTCTACATTAGAATTACAACCCATAAAAACAAGGGGGTACAAAATTAATAAACTAACAGTTGTTCGGTTTTAAATGGAAAGCGAATTAAATGAAAAATAAGAAAAAATCAACTGTCCTTGAAGGCACACAATACATAGTTCCAGGAGTAGAGAGAGTGTAAGCAGAATGCACTTCAATGCATAGTGTTGTTGCTATTTTATGTATACACCAGGAGAAAACAACCATATACCTTCTCAGTGGCATGGATGGCATGGTGGTAAACAATAAACAGGCCCTTTTAAAAAGCAGCTGATCAGAAAATTTAGAGACATGTACGTATGTTTAAATGTGTGTGTACATGTTATTTTCTTTTTGGCACTCAACCACAAAAAAGGTGGTTGAAATATTGATTTTTTCCTCCAAATTTTATGTATTTCTTTCTTTTAGCGTTGAATTCGCTGTGTTATTTAAATTATATTTGCATAAAATATACTTATATTTCCTTGCAACTTCCTTATGAAGTTTGAGTGTCTAATAAGTTTTTTTTTTGCCAAAGCATAAAAATAAATATATTTGCATGGCAGACATATAGACACAGGCAATAGCAAGGTATGTGTCATGCGACCGCACCCAAGGCTGTCAGATACTTAAAAATTATATTCCTTCCTTTAATTGAGGAAGTAAAAGAAACTTTTATCAAATAAAAAAACAGAATAGTTGTACAAACCTGCAATGACTGTATCGTTGAGATTATATTTGGTGCCAGTTTTTGGAAAATCTTTCAATTTCCTATTGGTCAATATGAGTTCTCCACTAAGGTGGGCCTCCTCTAGTATGCGTTCTAGAGAACGTGCCAGCTGATGATGATGACCCAGACCTCCGCCACTTCCTCCACCCGCTGTTCCTGTACTAAGGCCGCCTCCAACCACACCCACACTTGTATTGTGGAGCCGATTGTAGACGGCAGCTGTGGCTGCCATCCTCATTTAGACGATTTTTTTATTTATTGTTCTACACCAAACACACACAATCAAACTCAAATAAAATATATGAATACTATAAGATACTCAATCATAAAATTCTTTTTAAAGATATAATTGCATGTTTCTTTATTTTTTGCATTTATTACATTATTTCTAAATTTTCCTTCTTGTAGATATATTTTTAATAAATACTTCTTTGGCTTTTTCTTTATTTCTTATTTATACAAACACAAAATTTCAAAGAATTTTTCTTTTACAAAATATGCCGCCGTTGTTTTTATCGAGCATACACGTTCGACCGAGAGAAAAATCAAACTGAAACCAACTGGAACATTGATGACAAGAAACAACAGAATTTACGAAATCGTGCAGTGTTGCCACTCGTAAAAAAATAATTCAGTTACTTTTTTACATGAAATTTAAAAATTATTTAATTTCAACAATATTAAATATGTACATATATGTATGTATATGATATTGTAAATAATAATAAATAATGTAGGATATCAACTATTTTCTCGAACTTTAGATTTATGTTCATTAGAGTGTAGGTACCACTTGAAAATTGTTTGGAAGAATGAAGAACACCAATCAAATGTATATTGATAATATAATAACAAATTTTGCTACTAATATTCAGTACACTACTACGAATTAGAATTTAGGCAAGAAGAAAATTAGAAATTTGTTGATAAACATTGTACTAATATCTAATTAAGACTTGTTTGTATCAAGACTGTTTATTGTGACATGAATGTGACATAATTCAATAAATTTAATATAAATTCGTTATTGTAAACATAAAATATGCATGTTCCGACCACAAATATAACGTTTACCACAGATATAAAAAATCTGAAAAATAAAAACGAATAAAAATTCAAGTTTATACTTCTTTTATACTTTCTATAATATATCAAAATACATGAAATAAAGAAGAAATCACAAAAAGTATATATTCAAATTACTTTCAAAGTATTTTCGATGTTATGTTAAAATATGAAAATTTTCTGTAGAATTTTCCCGTTCAATTTCAAAAATTGTTTTCTCTAAACATTTTATTTAAATCACGGAAATTGCTTTTTATGTTTACCAGTAAAATTGAGTAATTTCTACTATTCTGAATTTTTGGAATTATTATACTTTAAACTCAACAATTGTCAAAATAATTAAGAAACATATATATATCATATTATAAGAAATCATAATTAGCATTTATTTAGTTTTCTTCTTAATTACATGAGAAATTAGTTGTTGTTAAAAAAGGGATAAAATTTAGCATTAAGAATTTGAAGAATTGTTGGATGCAAAATTTTTATAACTCAAGAAAATCGTCACTTTCAAAGAAGAAAAATTTACCAATAGCCACTTTGTTATTTTAAAACAAAAAATGGTCAAAATCTGGCAGCTATGTGATGTTTTTTTGTTTGTTTGTCTCTCTCTCTCTCCACTCTCTTCGTCTATTTTCTGTCATTCTCTCTTCTCATTCTTTGCACAACTCAATTGAGCACGCAAAAATGAAACACTGTTTTCAGAAACAACTCTGTTTTTAAATGTAACGTAACAGCTACTTACTGAACGCTATCAGTCTATAGATGGCGCACCATTTTTAGAGACGAAAATACAACAAACAACCAGTTTTCTTTTCAATCTCAAAATGTTATATCCCAGCAAACCATATGAGTCCGAAAAGAGTCTTTTCTGACTCCTTTTTCGGAGCGTTAACACTCTTTATGAGCCCAAAAAACAATCATAATTGCTCCGAAAACCTTCAGAAAAGAGCGTCATTACGTTCGAAAATGGTCCGTCAGAAAGAGCTCTTAGATAATGTCAGAAAAGAGTCTTTTATGAGGGTTTTTTGGGCTCCTAAAGAGCTCTTAGATAATGTCAGAAAAAGAGTCTTTTATAAGATTTTTTTTGGGCGCTGTGTAATCTTGTTTTATCATTCTTGTGTGTTACAGCTATGTTTTTTTTTGTTCAAAGTACAAACAACGCTTTGGTACACACATAATTAAGTGGAATTTCTGTATCATACTGCGTGCCGACTCAGGACAGTAACAATTTCGCTCCGAAAATGCTTTTTAGTTGGACTCTTTTCTGACTCCTTTTTTCGGAGCGCTCCGAAAATGCTCTTTTGTTGGACTCTTTTCTGGCTCCTTTTTCGGAGCGCTCCTAGAACGGTTTGCTGGGATGTATCTGTGCTCAAAATGAGATGCGCGTAGCACGCAGCGACCATATATTATATCTGTGGCAGCGACGACAACGAGTAACAGGATAGGAAAGAGAAAAAAAACGTGGAAAAGCGAGAGAAGCCGAAGGAAAAAAATTTATTTAACGATTTTATCTTGCATTCCTTTCGATTATTTAAAGGAAATAAAACACCGTTTTTAAAAGTTAAAAACGTAACTATGTTTTTCGTCGGGTAAAGCAATATGGAACTTTATTATGACCAGAGTTAGAATCATGCAAATAATGCACATTTTTACGTTTTAGATTTGGTATTTTTATGATTATTTTAAAAACAAGTAATATAGCACTCGGCTATGCCGAATCTTATATACCCTTCACCTTTGTTGTGGATGCATAATTATATTATATACATACATACACATGTATATTATATTGTTACGTTTTTACCTTTTAAAAACGATGGTTTATTTCCTTTAAATAAACCGGATTCTTTTTAATTGCAAAATAAAAGCGTCAAGTTGTTTGAAGAAAATATGTATAACGAGTCTTTATTTATTTAAATGTACACAAACACAATTAAAACAAGTAAGAGTGCTATATTCGGCTGTGCCGAATATTAAATACCCTCCACCTAAACGTAATAAGAAATACAAAAACTACACTAGTTATAGGACTAGAATATCCTTATTCTGTGTTTTCTATTCAGTCTTAGTGCAAATTTAATTATTATTTTATATATTATTTGAAAGACAATTTTACGACCAACATAATTTATGTTAAATATTTTGAAATTTTGTCTAATTTTCACCATTTTTAATTGATTTAATTACCAATTCTTACCATAATTTACAGAGTTTGTCTGATGTTCATAATAATCTTGAGTGTAATTTAACAAACAGAGTATAAAAATGGGGAACAATTCGGTTTTAGTGACTTTGCTCAAAAAAACTTCATCAAATAGGGCTTTTAGAGGAGATGCCAGCAAAAAAAAAATTGTTGGCGGTCACGCCTATTTTCGAGGGGACGGACCCGGAACAGTTGAAAATATATAGGCCTGTATCTCGGGAACTATTGGGTGTCTGATAATTTGTAATACATTAATTATTAATGTATGATATTAAAAATACCTTTCCAACGATATATATCTTGATTATAAAATATGGACCGAATATGGGTTAAATCCGAAAAGAATATTTTTGACCCGAATTTATTTGTTTTTTTGGAAATGGTTCTTATATGTCCTCATATGCATGAAAATAACTGTTCCAAAATTGAAGAAGATCGGTCCATGATTTGCCATAGCTGCCATATAAGAAACATTTCCGAAAAACAATTTAACCCCCAAAAATGTCTAATAAATATTGATATCGAACCAACTTTTATACAGATCAGAAATTTTAATCCAGAAATCATACTAATATCGGTTATACGGCAAATATGCTACTGGATTTTGTAGCTGCCGGATTAAAGCATCAAATATGTCAAATATAAAATACACATGTTTATATGTGAATGATTATTTTGACGACAACAGGGTAAAATAATCATTCACATACATATAAACGTGTGTATTTATTTTTTGTCATATTGTAGTCGGTAGCCTGCTGTGGCGAATGTGTTTAATGCTTAAAATATGTACATATAAAGGGTTTTCCAATAAGGACTTGACAACTTTTTTTTTAAATAAAACGCAAACCGTTTGAGATATTTCCAAAACTTTATTACCGACTTGAAATACATTCAAAACATTTATGAATGGAACTCGACTTCGTTCATATGGGCACCGCGGCCACGTCGACAGTGGTCGATTCGTTGGACCCAATTTTGGATGACTCGGTCACACATTTCGGCCGGAATGGCCGCTATTTCGCGTTCAATGTTGGCTCTAAGTTCTTCCAACGTTGTCGGCTTGTTGGCATAGACCAATGATTTGACGTAGCCCCAAAGAAAAAAATCTAGAGGCGTTAAATCGCAAGAACGAGGCGGCCAATTGACTGGTCCATTTCTTGAGATAACACGCTCGTCAAACTTACTCTTCAGTAAATCGATTGTAACGTGTGCTGTGTGGCTTGTGGCACCGTCTTGTTGAAACCACATGTCATCCAAGTCCATGTGTTCCAATTCGGGCCAAAAATAATCGCTAATCATTGCGCGATAACGATCGCCATTCACAGTAACGTGACGATCGTTATTGTCGACGAAAAAATATGGCCCAATGACGCCGCCGGCATGCAAAGCGCACCAAACAGTAATTTTTTGTGGATGAAGTGGTGATTCGTGAAGCACATGTGGATTTTCAGCAGACCAATAACGCATATTTTGCTTATTGACGAACCCATTGAGCCAAAAATGAGCTTCGTCACTGAAGATGATTTTGCGATGAAATTCATCATCTTGGTGCATCTTCTCCAGAGCCCAATCGGAGAACGTACGTCGACTCAAATGGTCCATCGGCTTCAATTCTTGAGTCAGCTTAATCTTGTATGGGTGTAAACCCAGATCCTTACGCAAAATTCGCCATAAAGTGGTCTTGGGGATGCCCAGTTCTTGAGAACGCCGCGGAATCGACTGATTTGAATCGTTTGCTACGGACGCCTGAACGGCAGCGATATTTTCGGAACTTCGACCAGGCCGTTGTCTCACTGGCACGACAGCATCACACAATGAATATGTAGACTCAAATTTTTGCACTAAACTTGTTATTGCTTGTCTACTAGGGCGATAATTACGACCGAAAATTGGAGTTAACGCTCTTAAAGTTGCGGTCACCGACTCCGAATTTCGGTAGTACATTTTTATAATTTCCAAACGTTGTTCCTTCGTGTACTTTACCATAACGAAAATGTTAAGTTTACTGAAAAAAAAGAAAGCAACAATTAGATGATCAGTGAAATAGTGCGTTCACAATTTAAATTCAGAGTTGTCAAGTAGCTATTGGAAAACCCGATATTAATACAATTTTAGATTCATAATTTTATTCCTTATTTACCATTGTTTTTACTTTTGGTTTTATATTTTTATAAAGAAGATACTTTTTTAAAACTATTAAATTAACATTTGTGTAACTTCAAGATGGAAATCTGGTTCTTTGGTTTTACAGTAATTCATTTCGGATTTTGATTTTAAAATATCTCTTAAAATGTGATTCTTTAAATAAAACAACATTTTTGTCACGCTTTGATTACAATTTTTCTTTAACTGCTTTAATAAATACTACTTTTTTTTGCAACTCTGTAAAAAGTTGACAAAGGCGCCTGTTAGCTTTCTTCAACTGCGTTATTTTAGTGCAAGAAAAATTTCGTTTATTAAAGTCACGTTGTGATTTGTGTTTCTTTTATTATTAAAGTATTTTCAAAACAAATGAACAGAGCTCAATAAAATTATGACAATTAGTTAACTGGTCGTATTGTTACCGCATTATATAACGAACGGAAAATCAAGAAAATATATTTCTAAACAGTGGGCCATTAATTCTATTAACAACAAACAACCGTGTCATAATAATAATTGCACTCGTGTCGTTGTATTTAATGAACAATAAATAATTGTGTGTTGTGTTTGTAAATGCGCTTTCGGTACGTTAAACGGTTTAATAATAATTAGTGCAAATAAAATAATCAAGAATATATGTGTATATAGTTAGCGTCTTTAAAAGTGGTCTTTCTAATTATCAATAATAGCAAATATAGTTCTACAACAACAATAAAAAAAAAATAGAAATTAAAGCCTTTAGAATTAATACATATCCAAAGCATAATAAACCAAGAACAATTCAATCACAATCTAATATCTCGGCGGTGTGTCGTAAATGTATGTGAAAAAAATCAAATCTTAAAAAATATCTATTTGTATAATAAAGATATTATTAATTTATAAACTAACGCACATTTTCAACAGATAACAACATCCATAATAAAGTTCAACCAGCATTTTTTCCAAATTAAAAAAAAAGTGTAAAAATAAATCTAAATTGTTGTTGTGTGTGAAAAAAAAGAAGGGATGCTATCAAATATATTGTTTATTTTTGCCAATTTTGTCTTGTGTTTCAAATTCTTTGCCAGCTGTTTGATGAAATAGAAATTGTGTGATTTGTTTATTTTGCTGTGGTTGTTTGAGTGTTTCTGTAATTTGATTGAGTGGGGAAAGAGAGCAGTCCATGTTGTTTAGTAAAGTGTTGCCAGCCTTCATTTCAATTTGTTATTGTTTTTATATTATACGGTAAAAGTATAGTACAATACAATACAGAAAGGTAAGTTAAATGGTTTTCAAAATAAAAAGTTTGAAAAAAGAGACAAATAAGGGTAAATATTATTTCCTTTTAAAATCCAATCCACGTAAAAGTCCTATTGAGTGAAATTGTGAAATAAAATAAGTGTTGAAAAAGAAATAAAAAAGTAAATATGAGTGAAACAAATGTTAAAAATGATGCAACAAGTGGTTCAATAGAATCATTTCTGCAGCCTCCACCGGCAACACCAACATCAACAAATCCCTCACAGACTATTGTGCCACCAACGTCAAACTCTAGTGCAACTACTCCAGCTTCATCAGTGACGGGCGTACCGCCTAGTCGCATGAAAGCACCTACCAATTTTAGCGGTTCATCGTCATCAGTTTCGAAAATTGGACGACCATGTTCGCATGCTACACCAAAAGCTGGGCCTCCACCAAGAGGTATGTAGATATATATTTAAAATAGATATACATACCTATATGGTGTTATTAAAATATACTTTAAAATATTTATTTATTGAATTTTTTCGTTTCCTGTACAACAAGACTAAGTCTTATATTTATAGTACTACGTTATAAACAGAAAAACCTATATTGATAACATGTTACGTGAAAAAAATTATATCACAATTTTCTGAAACTATTAGCATTACTGTTTATTTGTTGATTTCATGGAAGATTGTTCCAAAGACGAGCGGCATGTACATAAAACTGCCATTCATTCACTAGGTATTGATATCGAGGTATTATAATATTTCGATTTCGAGACGATTGAAAGAAACGTATTTTTTCAAATACATACAAGAATACGAATTTTTAATAGGCTATCAAGTGAAACTCCGTAAAGTTTATTGGAAGCAGTAGAAACATGATGAAACCTTCTCAATCCATACACATATCTTATAATGTTGGTAAACAATATATTAAGCTTACTTTTACTACTTGAATCACAGTTTCCTCGCACCCATAAATTAGAGAAGGAATCAGATACGTCTTGGCTAGTAAGGTTCTTATTCTTTTTGGTGTAAAATATTGTGTAGACCAGAGAGCTCGTAACTTTATGTATGTTTTTCACCATTTAAAACAATATCTTCAGAAATGTAACGATTTTAGCTCATTTTACATATTACAATGCATTTAGATTTGTGTGGATTCAAACACAAGCCCATAGGTAAATTTTGTTCAAATCCTCATTCAGAGATGATATGCCTAAAACTATATTTTGAACAGAGCTACTTAGAGTAAGTTGCACGTCATCTGCTTATAAATGGATGTTGCATTTAGAGAGTTGGTTTGGCAAATCGTTTATATATAATGAAAACAATAGTGGTTCTAAAATAGAACCTTGAGGCACTACTATATTAAGGGATACGCTATCTGACCATATATTGTTCACAAACACCGATTGTGTGCGGTTCGTAAGATACGAATATATAAGTTTAGTAGGAATGTCGAAAAAAGTGTTCCGGTTTTTTAATGAGTATATCATGGTCTACCGTATCGAACGCCTTAGAATGGTCTCATCCTTGACGTATATTTTCGCTAACCTCCACAAGAGCCGTAACGCAGCTGTGATTCTGGCGAAAATCCGATTGCGTACTGGAAAGTAAACTATGAATAGCAAGAGCTTCTCTAAAACCTTCGATAGAAAACTATATTATATATTCTCCATTCGATTTAGGTAATGGTACAATTTTTCCGTGTCTCCAGTTTAACGGGTACGTACTTGACATTATAATAGTATTAAATAGTTAAGTAACATACGGTAGAATCACGGTAAAAGTAATCTTATAAACTTCGGGTGTATGTCGTCAATTCCTACTGGATTTGATTTTATCAAAGAGCTTGTTAAAATAACGTCATTTTGGAAATGTTCACTAATTATTCCAGTACCTGTATTTGGCGAGCTTGAGGAAAAAATTAAAAAATGTAGGATTTGCCTGTCTACAGGTATGGTAGTGAAAGTTCTGTTAAGCATATTTGCATCCACATTACAATCTATACGGTTATTAGTATTGCCAATTCCTATTTCGCGAATGGTATTCCAAGTTTGTTGAAAATTGATTGTTGAGTCAAAGTGTTTGGAATAATATTCAGTTTTTGCCTGTTTAATATGTTTATTTACATTTTCCCTGGCATTGGAATATTGTAATTTTAGTTCAGGAGTTTTAAATTTTTTCCACCTGTCATATGCTAAGTTCCTCAATTGTATTACATTCTTAAAAGAACTTGAAAACCATGGTTTTTGGGAATGTAATATTTTTTTATATTTTAGTGGCACTGTTAGATCGAAAATATATTGAATATTGTGTTCCAGAAATGCAGATTGTTGATCAACGGAGTACATAAAATAGATATTATATTCCATTCCATTATATATTAAAATCTAGATGCTTAAAGTCACGATAACTGAAACACTGTTCAATTTGTTGGATTTGAAAGTTATAAGTTAGGAATATTAGGTCATGTTTAGAAAAACAAGGAGCAGATATTTGATCATACAGAACTATATTCGTAGTGTTGGACGCAAAGAAAATGTCAATCAGCGTGCTTGCTGTGGATGTATGGTGCGTTGGCTTAATTATGTTGACTGGAAAAAGACCAAGCTATAACATATTATCATGGAGCGTCGCCTCCACTAATAAGTTTGAATTAAAATCACCAGTAATGACTATAACATTATAGACTGTGACGAGAGTTTCTAGTGTTGTATACAAAAGAGTTAGTGGTATTCTCTTATTTAATGATGAAGAAATTTGAATAAATCTAAACTAGACCGCTTGCTCAGTTGTACAGTATGTCAAAGATGACGTGTTGCATATTTTGCAAGAAATGAGACTACATTAGTCGAATTTCTGAAATAATTTTGGAATTTGAATAAAGCGAATTTGAAAAAAATGTATTTTTGGAAAAATTAACTTTTAGGATGAAATTCTCTAGAAGAATTTGGACAAATATCGAGTTGCACACGTATCCCACTATATAGAAAGGGTAGTCCAAAGGGTCCTAAATGAGACTACATTAGTAGAATTTCTGAAATAATTTTTGAATTTGAATAAATCGAATTTGAAAAAAATGTATTTTTGGAAAAATAAACTTTTAGGATGAAATTCTCTAGAAGAATATCGAGTTGCACACGTATCCCACAAAATTATTAGCAAATATAGTTTTTGTTTTTGCTACTCAAATTCGAATTTATCTTCACACACATTATTCATTATGTGTTTATTTGATTAAATATCGCTAAAAGAAAACACAAATATAAAGAGTTAAGTCCATAGTTTGACATTTCAGGTACATTTATCATCTGTCTAATGATTCTATCTTGTTTATTCAACTATGATTATTTTCATTTCAGTTGTAAGTAAAATAGTGAAAAATTGCAAAATCAAATATTTTTAATTTTACTATTTTGTGCTTAAAACGAATATATTTGTCTTTTTAATACACTAAACTGACTGAAATTGTTTCTATTCATAATATGTAAGAAGTATGCAGGAAAATCGCAGAATGTTAAAATTGAATAACGCAAAACATGGGATTTATAAAAGCAAACTAGTTACAAATGACTACTAAACTTGAATTAGAAATTAAAGAAAAATGTTTTTTATAAACAAGTTTAATTTAAGCAACAAGTTTGACAAGAAACAAATTAGATTTTTGGTATAACTATTTAAATATTTCTGTGTATTTAAATATTTATTAAAAATTTTGTTCTTTTAGTTATTTAATGGAATTATCTTTTTGTGTTTTTCTTTTAGCAAATATCCCATGTTTTGCCAAAAGATAAAAACAAAATTAATAATATGTATATGAGTTCTTAAAATGATGACATAATCATACATAATTTAAATTTAATTTAGAGGCAGGTCAATAATAAAATAAACTGTGACAATAAGTAGATTTGTCATAGAGTAAGTAGAAGTAGTAAAACTGGTGTGTGTCAAGTCTGTCATTAAATGATGTAAATTCATTCATATTTAAAATGCATTTAGACCACAAAACTAAATACATCCAAATGTACATATACATACATTCATATGTATGTATGTAATTATGTATATTGCATGTTTTTGAAATAGATGAATGATTTGAAAAGATAATCGTTTGTTGGTTTTATTTGTTTGATAGAAATTGGCGCACAGTTGCACATGAAACCCACATTTCATTAAATCAATTAATGACGAACGACGAGTCATATTAATTGTTCAAATAAATGTACGATGCTTTGTTTTTGACAATTACAGCTATACAATAAAAAATATTTAAGTTTGGATTCGTTTGATCTTTCAATACTATCTATAAAATAATGCGTAGGTGTTTGTTTTTGTTTATTTGTTGATAAAACAATTTAATTTTATGGGACGAATGGCGGCACAGAGGGTTGACGAGACACACGAGTGTGAATTGAAAATACTATAAGTAGTTGTTTCTGAATGTAATTAACAGATTCCAAATGTTCATTAATTTGTTTACAAATAGATCATTTATAAAGCAATTAAATTATGTTTTGATTCGAGTTAATTAATTATTCTAATGAAAGAAGGAGTTTGTGGAAATGTAAAGTAGCCAAGTTTGGAACAGATTTAAAATAATTACTTCTTTTCATTTTTTTAATATACATACATACATACATATGTATAGAATATATTTGTACTAGAAACAAAATGTTTATAACCTTTAGAAATGTTGTTCTGAATATAGAATATCATATTTTAAATAAACAATTTTCTGAGACTTAATATTTGCTTTTTAAATCTGTAAATTCTAAAACGCATATTTAATTTTAATTTAAAGTGTAGGAGTTTTCAAATGTATTTTCTCTTCCACACGCGAATCAGATTTATTTTCATATCTGTTTGTCTTAATTATTAAACAAATATAATCGCCATAAATTTCAAGAACTTGACATATACGTCAAAAACTTTACATAAATATGGAGTGCGTTCTCATAAATATGTGTTTATTCTATCTTAATAACATTGTTTTACACGTAAACAAGATTTCTACCGTCATGTTTTCTACTGTTGGAAACGTTATGCTTGCTTGACCTAATCTTAATTGCATAATTAGCATAAATCATATTCCAATAATTAATAAGAAATCGTTTAAGATGAAATTTAAAGTAATAGTACGAAAAATTTAAAAATACAACATAATTTAAACCAATACCAATTAAATTATTAAATTGACAGAATGGTTTTTCCACATTGGGACGGTAAACACAACTAATATTGTGACGATGCTTCAGTGAATCAATAGAGTTGGATAATCAATCACTTAAACCTTGATCCCTCAATTGCTTTTTTTTTGATATTTGAACGTTGCTTTCAAGCGGACATCCAATGAATTCTCACGAAGAAAATATCGAGAGCTTCCTTATTATTTATACCACAGACACTGATCAAGTGACATGAATGGCAACATTTGCCACATTTAAATAACATGGTCCATTCTTGATCCAAGTTGATAGATTTTACTATGCCATAATACCTCAACGTAGACATTTCTGTATCGTCTTGCGTCATCTTTGTTAGTTTTACTACTTGTGTGTCCTTCCGCAATTTAGTTTTATTGAAAAAATAGCGTTTCAAGCACGATTTCAATAAAAGTCTTTATTATAGGCCTACTACTTTTGGTTTGATATTCCTGCTACTAAGAGTTCATATAGTGACTTGTCTCATCCTCATAGAATATAATTGCGCTACTTCAATTGTTAACTTTTTGATAGATAACTAAAGGGTGTGCAAATTTGATGAAAGTCGAGTTATTTAGTACGTCAACGAATTTTTCAACAAATTTAATTTTAGTGTTGAGTCCTATTTTCAAATAGATCTATAGACTATAGGCTTTCTTGGTCCTCCCTTTCTTGCGATTGAACGCCTTTGACGATTTTCTGTATAGATGTTAGAAAGAACGTGTATGCAAACTTCAAACACGTGTTAAAAAATGAAATACAGAGCTTCATTGAAGAGATAAGAGAATTTTTTTTAGAAAATGTGTTTGAAATGTGATTTTTGTCCGACATCATATTTCATTATTAATTCCCATATTGTGTAAAAAAGTGTATTTTAAGCCAATTTACTTCCTAATCTCCAATTTACTTACCCCGCACATCGATGAAATATTAATAATCGATTTAGAACGAAAAGTATATTGAAAACATCCGTTCGCAGAGTGGAAACTTGTGGTGATAGCCATTATTTGCACAGAAGGAAGTTTACGTTTATTATCCAAATCAGTTATAAGAACAATTTATTATTTTTTTATTCAAACTGTTAATTTAAAATTTTTGATATTTATTTAGTCGGGCTCGAGTTCATTAAATTATTTTTATTTTATATTTTTTTATATATATTTATTTCGATATTTCGCTACAACAATGTGTAGCATCTTTTTTTCCCTGAAGATCTCGAAAATAAAATATAATGTTTAATAAATAAAAAGGTCAAACAATCAGTTATATAATTGATATTCATTTTCAGCCTCTTTCGTTTAATAACCTTATTATCTTTTTTTTTTAAATATCGGGATTTTTTTTTAATTTTTGTGCGGCGTATTTGGCAAGATCGGTTTTTATTCTTCTGCGTCGCTCTCGTTCTTTTTCCGCATGTTTTTCTTTTTCCTCTGTATTTCTACCTTTTTTTTTTGATGGTGATCCTTTTGCCATTACCGTGGTTTAGATTATATCCATGGTAATGACTACACGGTAATGATGGAAACGTTAGTTTAAATGTGGAAATCTTCAAAATTTGTTATAAAATATAATTCAATGAAGACTTAAAAAGTTAACAAACCAATACCACAAATTCGGAAATTATAATATAAATAACGGAAAAATATACTTACCACGAGAATGACGAGATTTCAGGAACATGCGCAAAATACACTAAACACTTCAACAGGTCTCAAACAACTGACTACATTTTACACTTCTGTCAATTAACTTTAAAACTATCGGGAATTGTCGTTACATTGACATTTCACACCTAAAGCCTAGTACTCTGTTCAAATTTGGGAAAAATGTTGAGCAACATTAATTATTTCATACGGAAAATTTGACGTGTAGCCAATGTTGCCTATCACGCGAATTTACATAATTTGACGTTTTTTTATTGAAAGTACGCCACATTGTTTTACTTATGTAAACAAAACACATATGTTTTGCTTTTTTGTGAATTTAAATCGAAAATAAATAAAAGTTAAAATATTTAAAAATCTGTGTTGAATCGAAATCGTTAAATAAGAATGAATGAACAAATATTTCTGGCCGCTTGTGCAGCAGCATAACAAGTAATAGATATTGTTGTTGCGACAAAAGAGCTTTTGGATGAAAGTTCCACGTGAAACAATTGCTACTTTAATTATTTCGCTGTTAAAAAATAATGTTGCCAGATACATTTCATATGTTTTTCACAAAATGAACAGAGTACTACTTCTGAAATATTTTTTCATGCGAATTTTGTATTTTGACAGCATTCCACTTGTAATTTTGAACAGAGTACTAGGCTTAACCGAAAAAAACGGTTTTTTTTCTTAATAAACAAATTGGTCCATGGGGAATGACGAAAAAAATTGGCCACGAATTAAATTGTCTGAAAATTGTAAATTTTTAAATAAAATTTTATTTATGAAATTAAAATTGACTTCGTTCATTCTTCTTAAATAATTTGACGTACTTCATTTATAATATACATATATTTTGAGATATTAATGAAAATCTGTGTTTTTTGAACACAAAACGATCGAACACACGTCATGGTAATGACGATTTGTACCGTGCGACCAAATTTTTTAATAAAAATATCTAGAATATTTTATTTTAATTTTGTGTTATTTATTCCTGTTCTCAGAATTTAAAATTTTCAATATTTTTAATACTTAATGCGTCGGGCTACAGAATGTAGTCATTTCGTGATATCGACCCACATATGTATTTTACTTTTACTGTTTGCGTTTCAATTTTATTTTGTCATAGAGTTTTCTCGTGAGGGCGCAGTTGCACATCTATTGCAATTATTTTTATAATCTAATCGATTATAAAATTGATGCATACTCTTTTTTTTTATTAATTTGCCATTAATAATTAAATATTAAATAATTTGTGTGCTTTCCTATAGACTGTGTAAATGTATTGGAATTTAGTTCAATTTATATATTTTAATAAATATCCCAGCATACCATTTTAGGAGCGCTCCGACAAAGGAGTCATAAAAGAGTCCAACAAAAGAGAATTTTCCGAGCGCTCCGAAAAAAGGAGCCAGAAAAGAGTCCAACTAAACAGCATTTTCGGAGCGAAAGAAAAATTTGCTTGTTACTGTCCTGAGTCGGCACGCAGTAGCGTTGTTGTCCTGTTATTTGTGCTTTGAACAAAAAAAAAATTGCTGTACAACACACAAGAATGATAAAGACAAGATTACACAAAATGGTCCGTTAGAAAGAGCTCTTAGATAATGTCAGAAAAGAGTCTTTTATGAGGGTTTTTTTGGGCTCTTAAAGAGCTCTTAGATAATGTCAGAAAAGAGTCTTTAATGAGGGTTTTTTGGGCTCTAAAAGAGCTCTTAGATAATGTCAAAAAAGAGTCTTTTATGAGGGTTTTTTTGGGCTCTGCGTAATCTTGTTTTTATCATGCTTGTGTGTGGTACAGCTATGTTTTTTTTGTTCCAAGCACAAATAACAGGACAACAACGCTTTGGTACACACATAATTAAGTGGAATTTATGAGTCATACTGCGTGCCGACTCAGGACAGTAAGTAACAAGCAAATTTTTCTCTCGCTCCGAAAATACTCCTTAGTTGGACTCTTTTCTGACTCCTTTTTCGGAGCGCTCCGAAAATGCTCCTTAGTTGGACTCTTTTCTGACTCCTTTTTTCGGAGCGCTCCGAAAATGCTCTTTTGTTGGACTCTTTTTCGGAGCGCTCCTAAAATGGTATGCTGGGGTATTTGTTATTGATGTTTTTGCAGTGGTTGCCCATAAAATACAATTAATATTACTCATTGTTTTGAGCACTTTTCAAAAGCTAATCCGGTTGTTACTAAATACGAGTACATTTTATATTATTTAATTGATTTGAATTGCTTTTGCTTGAAGTGGCATTCTACATACTTATATAAAATTGATCACATATAGTTTTTTACATTCGTTTTTGTGTTGCGAATTGCGTCATTGATCCCTACAAGTATATATTGGAATGTGCTTTAGACTAAGCAAATTACAGTTTTATTAAATGGTACTTTTCCTTATTGAAATTTATTTATATTGTATCAGAATAAAAGAAATTTTAATTGAAAATTTAAACAGAATATGAAATCCAAACACAATCCATAATGAGGAAAAGGATGATCTGCGTAGACTTCGGTGTCAAGTGAGATCAACTGAAATGCTTATCATTTGGGTTTTTTCTATGTAACTTCCGTTGCTTAAATAAAAGACGAATTTCCAAATACTTAATTGTGCCAAGAATCACAATACATATAAACATAAGGTGATTCATTTAAACCTTTTTTTAATTTTAAATAAACACTTCAAATAGAATTGGAATATTTTTAATAAAGCGAAAGAACAATCTATGACATTCACTACTTAAAAGAAATTTCATTAAACATTTCGCTGTGCGTAGTCCACTCGAAAAGTCCAATTTTCGCTTCCTCTTTCCCGCACTGCTACCGCTAACCCCCGAATTACGACTAATTTTAGAATTGGTACCTGTATACGAATAACGATTGCTACCGAATAACGATTTTCGACATCACATAATCTCAAAGAATAAAACCAGAGGTGTGGTAATACAAGTTCTAGGAGGCCTCTTGACAGCTGTGGACTCTAAAATTATTTACCAATAAAGACATTGTGAGCTTTTCCATGATGAATTTTCAAACAATACTGAATAAAACAAGTAAGAAAGTATAGTCGGTCAAGCCCGACCATATAATACCCTACACCTAGTATATGTAAATATAAAACAGTTTTTCGGAAATTGGCGTTATATGGGAGATGTCACCTATTTTGGACCAAAATTCAGGGTCATGATTTCTGTGAATATAAATATAATTAATGTATTAAACTTTATCTCGATATAAATACTTTTAAAAGATTTATGGAAGTTAAAGTGAATTACGTAGAGGGTCTTATATGGGAGTTATAGACGGACCATTACAAAATTAGGTGTCATTATTTCTGTATATAAGAAACTTATTTGTGTCGAATTTTATTTGATTACCAACATTTTTAAAAAATTTATGCTTTCTAAAGTGATTTTCGGAAGTGGGCCTTATATGGAAGCTACGACTTCATCCATATTATATGTATATACATAAAAGATATTGGTGTTCAATATTATTTGGATACCAACATTTGTAAAAGAGTTATGCTCTTTGAAGTGATTTTCGGAAGTGGGCCTTATATGGGAGCTACGACTAATTATGGACCGATCATCATAAACTTCAACCATATTATATGTATATACACAAAACATATTGGTGTTCAATATTATTTGGATACCAACATTTTTAAAAGAGTTATGCTCTTTTAAGTGATTTTCAGAAGTGGGCCTTATATGGGAGCTATGACTAATTATGGACCGATCACCATAAACTTCTACCATATTATATGTATATACACAAAACATATTTGTGTTCAATATTATTTGGATACCAACATTTTTAAAAGAGTTATGCTCTTTTAAGTGATTTTCGGAAGTGGGCCTTATATGGGAGCTACGACTAATTATGAACCGATCACCATAAACTTCTACCATATTATATGTATATACACAAAACATATTTGTGTTCAATATTATTTGGATACCAACATTTTTAAAAGAGTTATGCTCTTTTAAGTGATTTTCGGAAGTGGGCCTTATATGGGAGCTACGACTAATTATGGACCGATTACCATAAACTTCTACCATATTATATGTATATACACAAAACATATTTGTGTTGAATATTATTTGGATACCAACATTTTTAAAAGAGGTTATGCTCTTTTAAATGATTTTCGGAAGTGGGCCTTTTATGGAAGCTACGACTAATTATGGACCGATCATCATAAACTTCTGCCATATTATATGTATATAGACGAAACATATTTGTGTTCAATATTATTTGGATACCAACATTTTTAAGAGAGTTATGCTCTTTTAAGTGATTTTTGGAAGTGGTCCTTATATGGGAGCTACTACTAATTATGGACCGATCTTCACGAAATTTATAAATGTGCTTTAGCTTCGTTTAGTACTTATCTGTGGTACATTTTGTTTTCATACTTGCATAATTCAAAGATTTATGACCGGTAAACCCCAATTTCAGGAGGACATTTGTATGGGGGCTAGGTTAAATAATGGGCCGATTTCCACCAGTTTCAATCCCATCCATTCTTGGGCCGAAAAAATATGATGTACCAAATTTTATCGAAATATCTTCAAAATTGCGACCTGTACTCTGCGCACAAGCTTTACATGGACAGCCAGCCAGCCAGACGGACGGACGGACGGACATCGTTAAATCGACTCAGAAAGTGATTCTAAGCCGATCGGTATACTTTAAGGTGGGTGTTAGACCAATATTTATGGGCGTTACAAACATCAGCACAAATCCAATATACCCTCCCCACTATTGTGGTGTAGGGTATAAATAGAATCACAGAAACCGAGAACTATGAAAAAAAACAAATGAAAATATGTCTACGTAGATCACCCTATAGTAATCCATGTATACAAGCATTTTGAAAAATATTTTTATTCCTGTGCAAGACCCAAAAATGCTGTTATTGGTCAAACTTTTTCAGATGAAAAAATCCTATGAAAAAAATTAAATTAAAATTAGACTACAAGTACTTTTGAAATCGCTGTTTTTTTAACAAAATAATTGTAATAATTGCAAAAATATAATAATTTATTTAATAATCTACCGTAACATTGTAAAACATGGGATCACATGTTTGAACGCAAAACGAAAAAATGTGCCATCATAAATTTAATAACAATTGACATTTGAGCAACATTAACACGAAGTGTAAAGCCCTGAAAAAGTGACTCAAAATGTTAAAGTCATCAATTTCAATTAAACCTAACAACAACAACTACAACAAAACAAATATTGTTGCCAAACTACCTTCATTTATTACATTGAAAGATACATTTTAACTTTTAGACTTTTGACTAGAGCAGCAACATTTCTCTGTTGTAAGTTTAATGCTGCAAGTTTACTAAAAAATAATGATGTACAAGTTTAATCAGAACTGATTTGTTAAAGGAATTAGTGAAAGATAGAGTTTTTTCAACATAAAACCTGGGATTGTAACTATAGAATATAACGTTTGGCAACTCTTAAATTACTCCAAGACAATATAAAACTATTTCGTCCCTTTTCCACACCTACAATTTAATCAAAATGCATTAAATCAAATTTACCGGTTTATTAAAATAATATTTGCAAAAGCAAAATAAACAAAACCAAATTAGTAAATAAAATAACTTGAAAAAAGAGAAAGAGATGAATGAAGTTTTTATAAAATTTATTTTGCAAATCGAATTAAATTTCATTCTCTGAAATACTCATTCGTCTCTGGCTTAGCAATAGCATTGAGTGAGAGATGTCAGCATTTATGAATCGAAAAACAAATTTCTAACAAATAATACATATGTATGTATGTATATACATTTAGAAAATAAATAAATTATGTATACACACAAATTCGCATTTCTAAACACACAAGTCGTGGTCAAAAGTCGTCAATTTGACAACGAGGGAATGCTCTAAACATGGTTCTTTTGACACCGCCGGTTTCTAATACGGAAAGTAATTTTTATCCAAACATTCTTTGTTTCACCCAAATGTTTGGTATTGAAAATGGGTAAAATCGGCCCAGTAAAATCCGAGTTATAGACCAAAGTTTCAGACAACCTCGATATTTTTCTAATATTTTTTGCTGTTATCTTCAAACCTAATGCAGATAATATCGTATAATTAGATTTACTTTCTTTTTATTAAAACAGGATAAGTCCTGTTGAAAAAAATGTCAACAAGCCCCAATACAATGTAATATCCAATAATACAATGTTAATAGCCCCTATACAAATGTATTCCCGGAATTTGGCTCTATGGTACATAAATGCCTATTGCGAAGCAGTATTTATACCAAATTCAGCAGAAATAAGTTACATGAAATGGGAAATCATAAAACCATTTTCTGTTTGTCTCAGTCCATATTTTACCATAGTCCGAAAATAACTTAAATGGTAATAAATCTCTTATAAAACTCACAATCAAGTTGAAATTCGACACAAATAATCCACATATGTAAATCAGCGAACCAAATTTTATTACGATCGGTCCATATTTGACCATATCCCCCATTGAAAGTCAACTTCATGCTTCTAAAAATCTTATAAAAACCACTATCACGTTGAAATTCGACTCAAACAATCCAAAATATATGTAAGTCAAAGTACCGAATTTTATGATGATCGGTCCATATTTCACCATATCCCACATTGAAAGTCAACTTCCGAAAATAACTTAAATGCTTCTAAAAATTTTATAAAAACCACTATCACGTTGAAATTCGACACAAACAATCCAAAATTTATGTAAGTCAAAGTACTGAATTATATGATGATCGGTCCATATTTAACCATATCCCCATATAAAGTCCATTTTTGAAAATCACCTAAATCTTTTATAAACATCGGTATCAAGTTTAAATTCAATACAAATAATCCATATATATAAGTCATCATAACAACCATTATAGTGTTCTGCCCATAATTGATCCTAGCTCCCACCACTTCCGAAAAACACATTGTTCTATGTTAGAATCTTATAAATATCGAACCGAAATTTTACACAGATCAATTATATGTAAATAAAAATTTTATTATTCGATTTTGTGAAGGTCGGACAACTGGCCATAACTCCCATATAAAGTCCATTTCCCAGAAGAACCGGAATAACCAAAAAAAAAAACTTTAAAATAGAAATTTTACACAGATCAATTATATGTAAATAAAAATTTTATTATTAGATTTTGTGAAGGTTGGACAACTGGCCATAACTCCCATATAAGGTCCATTTTCCAGAAGAACCAGAATAACCAAAAAAAAAAACTTTAAAATATAGCGTTATTAAGATGAAATTCACCAAATGACTCAAATACAGTAAAATATTTTCCCATAACATAACGTGTGATAGATAGATAGATCCCATATCTAAAAGGAAAAGATCATAATTGACCCTGTACTTCATCTTCGATAGGGTAAATCAAGGCGAATTTAACAAGGTGGTAGCAGGGGCGAATTCAAGCTAAGTTTATATATGTATTTGTTTCGGCAAATATTCAGTCAAAAATATTTATCAAAATGAACTAATAATCATGTTTATTAACAGATTTTGGGGACTTGGAATGATATCCTCTTTAAAGATAATGATGAAAAAAGCAGAAATTTTCATGTTGACAACATTGAAAATGAAATAAATAATAATAAAAACAAAAGCTTGATGGTGAGTTGAAATATCAGCCAAGACGAAGATTTTGTTTTGTTTTTATATTATTTTTCGCTTGCTCTTTTTACGCTCACTGCTTCTTATTTTCACATGTTCGTATTACGAGTGTGTTTATTGTTTTTACGAAAACAGAATGAATGGTTTGTATTTGTTCAGTTTTGTTTTTAAATTTTGCCTACTTCTCTATCGCTTCAAAGAAGCGCACGTTCACTTCGAGACTTTAGTTACTAAAACGAGACTTTCCAAAGCAGTTGCTGGTAACACGCGTTCGCAACAACCAACAAAAATATTTAATTGGATTGATTACAAAGTGTGTACATAGTAAAAAAAAACTAACATTTTTGTGGATTTAAAACAAATAATAAACGGATTAATTATTTCCTTGGAATAGTATAAATAAAATAAAACATTTACGAAAATTGTTATAAAAAAGGTGAATACAATAACATAAATACGTTTTTATTATATTTTTTATTTTTATGTTTATCAAAAAAAAAAAAAAAAAAACTATTTAAAAATTCAAGTTCAAATTTGAAAATAAAATGTCCTTGTTAAATGAGACGTTTTGAGTTTCGTTTGTTGACTTGCTGTTTGTTGTATTTTATCTGATTGTGAAACATTGTTTTTGTTTGTTGCTGCTGGTTGTTGTAGTTGTTTGGAAGACTTGTGAATTGTTGAGGAAACTCAACTTGAGAAACAAAACAAACAAATAAATTGTTAATTTTAAATAATGAAAAAAAAAACGATCTAAAAATAGAATAAAAGTGCAAAATATACAAAAACAGAATCGACATGAAATACATTTCGAAATCATTCATGACAACAGTAACGTTGTACTCGCAGTATCTACATACATACTTGTTTCTGTTTCGAAAATGCATTCATTTGTTGGAGTTTTTTTTTTGCTCTCGTTATCTTTGCTAATAGCGTTTTTGTTGCTGGTAATTTTTCTATTTTTTTAAATTTTATTTCAATTTTGTCTGTGGTGCGAATATTACAATATGTACATATGTATGTACATGATATTTGTTTTCGCTGTTGTTATTGTTGGTTGCTGTATATTTTCAGTTTTTGTTGGTTTTGACGAAGTGACGCCGGTTCTATTTTAGATTCTCGACTTGAATTTCAAGTAGTTAAAGTGTTAAATTACAAAAAACAACACATCACAAAACAATACAATTACAAACTTGCACTTGGCTCTTCTTAATATCTGTGGGATTTTTGTCTCTTCTTGTTCTTCTAATGGCTAAATTCACAGTCTTTAGTTAGCTAATGGCAAAGGCTTAACTAATGATTGTTTATTCGCAATGCTTAGTTTGCCATTAGTTAAACCCCCAAACGTCGTTGGTTAACTATTAGTCAAATAACAGCCGTTGCTATGAAAATAAAGTTTACAATTGTTTTCGGCGACAAATTGTAAATATGTCTTACGAATTTGAATAATGGCTAAATTCACAATCTTAATAGTAATAGTTAAACAATAGTTAGTATTTTAGTTTACCAATGGTTAACTAATGACCAAAAATTCGGCTATAAGTGTCTGAGCGTGAGTGTGTCTGCTTCTGGTATGTATAGGAATGCGAAATAAAAAAAAATATAAATTGTACCGTGAAATTGAAAAATGTACTTTTTTTTATTTATTCAGTTCAAAAAGAGAAATATAGCAGAAGATTGACCAGAAAAATACTCAAATTTATGTAGGTATGCACCACTTATATAAATCGGAATGTACCCAGTTGTCATTCCATTGGACTCAATTTTAAAATATATACGATGGTCATATTGCTGACACCTCGTAACTTACTTGCAACTCATCATGTTGGAAATCTAATACATAAAACAAAAATTAGGTATATTTTACCTAAAGTGTCTTGCATTCTTTACTTGGTGGAATTTTGCGGAATTTTATCTTCTATCTTAAACATAAAAATGTTTTTTTGAGGGAATATTTACATTCCTCAGGAATGTAATATGATTTGTAGAGTTCGATCGAATATTTCGAATTAAGCATACATACTCGTATACATATATGTATTTATATCGTTCCCGGTACTTTTCAGATAAGATTTGTACCAGATAAAGTGCAACAGTATTAATCTGTTCATCTCTTGTCTGACTAAAATTTGTATTCATTAGAATATTTATTGTTGTTGCTTCTAATATAATATGTAGTTTAATTTTTTTAATGAACATATGTATGTATGTACATACATACATATATACTCGTACAACAATTGTTGTTGAAGTATTTTTTATTGCTACAATTGTTTTATTTTTTTATTTTGCTTGTATTTTCTCATTGTTGTTGTCATTCATTAAATTTTTCGTTTGTTTTGAAATTTTTTCGTGTAGCAATTGTTATTGTATCTGTTGTTTCACTTCTTCTTATTTTTCGTCTTCATTTCTTGGCAAATTTTATGCGATTCATTATTATTATAATTTTTTTATATTCTCGAAACTTGCTTTGAACCTTGACTTTTGTTTTTATAATTTGCGATTTTTTGTGTTTTAATTTAAAATTTCTACTATTGATTTTTCTTTTCATTTCTCTAGAGACAAAAAAAACTTCTAACATCGATAATGACTTGAACAAATTGAAATTTCAGGTTTTCAAATCAAAATATCGCGTGTGAATCTGGTTACGGTTGTTTGCATGAATAATGAGATAAGAAAGCAGGGCGATTCTATTCTAGACGACTTTTAACATCAATTTTCAAATTTTTTTGATGCCAATTTAAAGTAAAATATCTATATTTTATAATAATATATTTTTTTTAGATGTAAGCTTAAATATAAATTTGTTGTGCACTTCGAAGCATTAAGATTCATAGATATGGCGCGAACAGAAAATTCAGTCATGTTGCACCCGTCATGGCTTAAAGAGCAAATTTCTTATTATTGGATTATATTTCTCTACGATGTTTGATTTGATAATCATCGTCTGATATCTCATATTTCACAATAAAAAATAATAATTTAACTTTTATTTAATTTCATACATACTTTTTAAAAATTAACAGTGTTTTGTGTTTTTGTGGTACATATGATCTAATGAAAGTTGGCCAATTTGGTTGCACCCGTCAGGCACTTTAAAGCTCTCTCGTGGCTATTTGGTCGTTTCATATAAATTCTTGTAAATAGATAACAATAATATATAGAAAAATATTACCCCTTCTAGAAAAAACTTAATTGAAAATATGTTTCTTTCTATTAGTAAAAGACGTTTAAAGCGTCTAAATGTTGCACACGTTAGGAGAGAATCGCCCAGAAGATTTAATTTCATTCAAAAAAACCACAAGTTCATATTAAAAATTTAAAAGCAAAGTTAAGTAAAGTTTTCTTTAGTACCTTTGGAAAAGTAACTAGGTATAAGTTTTTCTTCATTCGGCTTTGGTATCTAAAAATCAACCCCATCATTTAAATTGTCTTTATTGTTTAAACAATAAATATTTGTTTTTACTTATTGGATTCTTATAGATAGCGGAGTCGATTAAGCCATGTCCGTCTGTCTGTCTGGATGTTGAAATCAGTTTTCTGAAGTCCCCAGATATCTTCGGGATCCAAATCTTCAACAATTCTGTCAGACATGCTTTCGAGAAGTTTGTTATGGAGTTATGGACCGATATGTGAGACAACCTCTATAAATATTTGATATTTTTTGTCCATTTTATTGCAATATTTTGAAATATATTGAAGATACTGCCATGAAATTTTGTATACGTTGTGCTTATGATAATAGAAGAAAGTGTGCGGAAAATAGTATGAATCGGTCCATGATTTCTCATAGCCCCCATACAAAAATCTTCCCGAAATATTGCTCAATTATACATAAATGCCTATAAAATTGGAATATCAAGACAAAATTCAGCAAAAATAAGTTTTATACAAAAATAAATCGCAAAACGAAATTTTTTTTAGTTCGGTCCATGTTTGACCATAGCCCCCATATAAAGTCCACTTCCAAAATTCATTTAAATGCGTATAAAACAGATACAAATAATGTTAAACGGCAAAAATTGGACATGAATAATCTTTATAGGCAAATAAATTGTTGTACTGAATTTTATGGTGGTCGGCCCAGAATTGGTCAAAGCTCCCATACAAGGACCACATCTGAAAAAGACATTTATCCCTATATATATATTGTATAAATATCGGTACCGACTCAAAACTTTGCACAGATCATTTACATATATACAAAAATCATCCCACAAAATTTTGTGAATTTCGGTCTATTTTTAACTGTATGCCCCATATGAAGCCCTCTTCCAAAAATCACTTTAATACTACTAAATCTCTTATAAATAACGGTACCGATACAAAATTTTACACGGATCATTTATATACATATGTGCCTAAATCAAACTGCAGGATTTTGAGAATATCGGTCCATATTTAACTATGTCCCGGATATAAGGTCCACTTCTGAAATCCACGTTAATACTAATATATATCTTAAATATACCGTTATTATGTTGAAATTCGACGTGAAATATCCTCATATGCATGAAAATCACTGTTCCAAAATTTAAGAAGATCGGCGCATAATTTGTCATAGCTGCCATATAAGAACCATGTCAAAAAAAAAAACAAATAAATTCGGGTCAAAAAATATTCTTTTCGGATTTAACCCATATTCGGTCCATATTTTATAATCATGATATACATATATCTAAAAGCCCATTTGATGAAGTTTTTTTTTTTTTTTTTTTTTTTTTTTTTATTTTTTGAGCAAAGTTACTAATGTCGAATTGTTCCCCTTTTTTATAATCTGTTTGCTAAATTACACTCAAGATTATTATGAACATCAGACAAACTCTGTAAATTATGGTAAGAATTGGTAATTAAATCAATTTAAAATGGTGAAAATTAGACAAAATTTCAAAATATTTAACATAAATTATGTTGGTCGTAAAATTGTCTTTCAAACAATATATAAAATAATAATTAAATTTGCACTAAGACTGAATAGAAAACACAGAATAAGGATATTCTAGTCCTATAACCAGTGTAGTTTTTGTATTTCTTTTTACGTTTAGGTGGAGGGTATTTAAGATTCGGCACAGCCGAATATAGCACTCTTACTTGTTTTCTGTATAGTTTTCCTTTTTATCATTTTATAGAAGTCAAATATTTATTTCAACTGTTTTATTATCTGAAATAGGTACAAATTAATTAGTATTTTTAAATTGTTTTTTCAATATTACCTGAGGCATACAGAAATACTGAATACACGCGTAGAACACAATAAATATGTGTAAAATATTGTATATTTATTCATTCAGTACAAGTGTGTTTATTGTTTATATAGAATTTGATTAAAGTATGAAATACTTTTCAAAATTGCGGTTAACCACTAATTAATCGAATAAAATCTCTTGATGTTATTTGACATAAATACATTTTAAATTTATATATATTGGCGCTTTAAAACAATTGTATTTTTGTTGTTGTTTCTTTGTTAATTTTTATTTGTCGTGTTCATTGTAAACTTGAACACTTTTTGACAGTTGGTTGAGAAATGATAGAAAAAAAATCAAACAAAACTTGCAAATCTGTTAAAATTTTTAGAAAAAAATTATACTACCTTTAAACTTTAAACAGAAGTGCACAGAAAAACCTAAGCATACAAAAATTACAGTAGAATACAAAACAATTATATAATTGGATCAAAATACTTCGGAGCGAATATGTTTTGAAACAATTTTGATTCATTTTTTTTTTGTATAATAATTGTTTTCTTAATTGTCCATTGTGAGTGAACATTATTCAGTTGAAATATTCCAGATCTTGGCTTGTCTATGTATTGAAATTAGTATCCGAGATATAGGCTAACACATATGTCACAAAATCTACCGCTTTTCAAAACCAACATTTTTGATAAATATCATACGACATCTGCAAGATATCTGAGTGCTTCGGAAAACGTTGAAATAAGTTGTTAAAAATATTAACTTAGCCAGTTTTCATTACGTAAACAACAGTAACTAATTGCCAAGAAATGCAACCATAAAACAATATTATTCAATTAAAAGATCTCCCAATATTTATGCTACATTTGAATTAAATTGAAAAGACTGTCCCGTGACCATTTTGCATACAAATAGCTGACTTTTGTTAATTAACTACCCTTCAATGAAGGATTGTAGAAATTCAATGGTGTTAAATGTCACGATGGATTGATTGCAAGACCAGGAAATTTGTAAACCAGTAATCGAATTGTTTCACGGGTTATATGGCATATAGAAAAATGACTATTAAAAGAGATAGGATTTCGAGTGCAAGAGTTCAAAACTAATTGGAATTGTCAGCCATAAAAGTGAAAATCATGGACGTATGCTTCCACGTTTTGCTGAAGTCTTTTTCCTTTTTAATATATTAATTAGGTTCCTATTTATTATCTTTCGATATGGGTAGTTTTGTTGGATTAAGGTATGTTTTTAAAATATTTAATCTATATATATAACGAAAGGTGACGTCAATACCAATTTTTTATGTATTGGTATATTTTGAAAAACTGAAATACAATTAGTTTTTAAATTCATTACAAGTCAATTTTAGTCAAACCAATTGGGAACGCCATTACCTAATCGTGCAATGCATGACATTTTTGAGTTAGAACTGCAATACGAACGCAAGGAATTAAATGATTTTGTTCACGCGAATCTTTCGACATTGCATGCGAAGCAAAAAAGACGTACGATACTATTATGCAAGCTGTCAATAGTGAAGCTGGTGAATTTTATTTTCTGGATGCACCAGAAAAACGTACTTAATTTCAACGATACGTTCCCAGAATAAAAATGCATTGGAATTGGCGTCTTCTGGCATTTCAGCCACTTTGTTAGATGGTGGTCGGACAGCAGCTGGAACGGCAAAATTATTGAAACGTTGCGGTATCATTATTTGGAATAAGTGCATAATAATCTTGAGTGTAATTTAACAAACATAGTAAAAAAAGGGGAACAATTCGGTTTTAGTGACTGCTCAAAAAAAAAAGAACTTAATCAAATAGGGCTTTTAGAGGAGATGTCAGCAAAAAAAAATTTTGTTGCCACACCTATTTTCGAGGGGGCGGGCCCGTAAAGTTGAAAATATATAGGCCTATATCTCGGGAACTACTGGGTGTCTGATAATTTGTAATCCATTAAATATTAAAAATACCTTTCCAACGATATATATCATGAATATGGACCGAATATGGGTTAAATCCGAAAAGAATATTTTTTGACCCAAATTTATTTGTTTTTTTGGAAATGGTTCTTATATGGCAGCTATGACAAATTATGGGCCGATCTTCTTAAATTTTGGAACAGTGATTTTCATGCATATGAGGATATTTCACGTCGAATTTCAACATAATAACGGAATATTTAAGATATATATTGGTATTAACGTGGATTTCGGAAGTGGACCTTATATCCGGCACATAGTCAAATATGGACCGATATTCTCAAAATCCAGCAGTTTGATTTAGGCATGTATGTAAATGATCAGTGTAAAAGTTTGGATTGGTACCCTTATTTATAAGAGATTTATGAGTATTAAAGTGATTTTCGGAGCATACCGAAATAGACCGAAAGTCACAAAATGTTGTGGGATGATTTTTGTATATTTGTAAATGATCTGTGCAACGTTTTGAGTCGGTACCAATATTTATACAATATATATAGGGATAAATGTCTTTTTCAGATGTGGTCCTTGTATGGGAGCTATGACCAATTCTGGGCCGACCACCATAAAATTTAGTACAACAATTTATTTGGCTATAAAGATTATTCATGTCAAATTTTAGCCGTTTAACGTTATTTGTATCTGTTTTATACGTATTTAAGTGAATTTTGGAAGTGGACTTTATATGTTTGCGATTTATTTTTGCATAAAACTTATTTTTGCTGAATTTTGTCTTGATATTCCAATTTTATAGGCATTTATGTATAATTGAGCAAAATTTCGGGAAGATTTTTGTATGGGGGCTATGAGAAATCATGGACCGATTCTTACTATTTTCCGCACACTTTCTTCTATTATTATAAAAACAACGTATACAAAATTTCATGGCATTATCTTCAATATATTTCAAAATATTGCAATAAAATGGACAAAAAATATCAAATTTTTATAGAGGTTGTCTCACATATCGGTCCATAACTCTGGTTGGTCTAAACCGATTTTGGTGATTTTAAATAGCAAACTTCTCGAAAGCATGTCTGACAGAATTATTGAATATTTGGATCCCGAAGACATCTGGGGACTAGAAAACTGATTTCAACATCCAGACAGTCAGACAGACAGACGGACATGGCTTAATCGACTCCGCTATCTATAAGGATCCAGATTATATATACTTTATAGGGTCGGAAAATTATATTGTGGAAATTACAAACAGAATGACAAACTTATATATACCCTTCTCATGTTGGTGAAGGGTATGAAAACAGATGATTCCGTACGGAAAGTGCGTTCAGTTTGGCACTTTGCTTAAGCAAATGAAACTTGACGAAAAGTTTCATTAAGTACATTATGGTTTGTCACATACGTTTACACAGTTGTTTAAGCTGGCTTAAGCGAGTTTATGCACATTATGGTTGGGCCTTTAGTTTTTAAAGTTTTAGCATATTTTGAAATTCATTTTCTGGCAACACTTGAATCAACAATTTTCTTATTGATTTAATAAAATTCATTCATTTAAGTAGGGAATATTCCTTTTTTTTGTGAATTTGTGTATTTACATTTGTCATTTACGGTGTTTAATTTTATTGAAGCTTTATTAAAAATAAAAAAAGATACAAATAAAGTGGATACATTAAACTACCCTCACGGAAATGAAGGAATTTATCTATAATAATGAGATCAAAATTAAAATACCAATCGATTTTATTGAACATTAGCCTAAGGAAATTCAATTTGCTATAAATGGATTGACTACACAACTTAGATATTAACACGTGCCATTTTGGCACATTTTTTAATTAAATATAATTGGAACCAATTACTTATTATCGCCAAATTCAATTCAAAGATAAGCTTATGAACGACCCACTACTCATCAGTTAATAAAGTTGTTGCTATTTTCTATATTAGTTAACCAACCCAAAACTATCTTGTTAATTGTTAATTTGTAGTTTTAATTTTTAGTTGAACATTCTAACAATCTAGTTTGTTGTTGTTATTTTGTCGTGTTGTTAATGATGGCTTAAATAAATCATTAATAAAATAAATTTTCAGTCTGGAATAGCATTATTGAGTTGTGTTTGTTGTGGGTACTAAACTCACAGCAAGTCTCCAAATTATTTATTTATTTATTTGTTTCATTTCCTTTTCGGGTGTTTGACATTTTTTTTATTGTACATTCATTATTTATTATTGTTGAATTCTGCTCTTGCTGTTTTTTGTTTAATAACAAAACTCATAATTTTTATTTGATGAATGATCAAGAATACGAATTCTTTAAATATACATATGTCGATTTTTTGTGGTGGTTTATTTTTTTCAACTTAATGTTAATTATAAATAAAAATATAAATAACAAAATAAATATTTTAAAATAAAACAATACATTTGTTGTTGTGGCTCTCAAGTATATCTTCCAAAAGCAAATTAACATTACTATAATATTTAAAAAGCAACATCATCACCATCATCATCGTTGGCCGTCGCGTTCAATAAGTTAGTTTGCACAGGTGTAATTTTTTTTGTATTTCGAGAAATTGGGATGTGCTCTTCACACACTTTGGAAATTTTGTTGGTTATTGTTACTGTACGTATTCTTCAATAAAAACACTTGACGATTTTTAAAAATCGACAGCCATGTCTAGTTAATTAGTAATGCTAGCATGGATTGTGTTGAAAGTAATTTCAATAACTGCAGATTGCAATACCAGCCTTCTTCAGATTGATTTCGGTTATATTTAGTGTATTTTGTTTATACCAGGAAGGACTTACAATTCTTAATTGTGTTTGTAATAATTAAATATAAGACTTCAATGGAAAGTTAGTTTTAATTAAATAACTGCTGCTGCAAAGATTCACACTGTTTTGAAAAATTTCAATAAAATAAGATACCCAGCAAGCCATATAAGTCCGAAAAGAGTCTTTTCTGACACCTTTTTCGGAGCGTTAACGCTCTTTATGAGCCCAAAAAACAATCATAATTGCTCCTAAAACCTTCAGAAAAGAGGGTCATTACGTTCGAAAATGGTCTGTCAGAAAGAGCTCTTAGATAATGTCAGAAAAGAATCTTTTATGAGGGCTTTTTTGGGTTCTTAAAGAGCTCTTAGATAATGTCAAAAAAGAGTCTTTTATGAGGTTTTGTTTGGGCTCTGGGTAATCTTGTTTTTATCATTCTTGTGTGGTACAGCTATGTTTTTTTTTTGTTTAAAGTCAAATAACAGGACAACAACGCTTTGGTACACACATATTAAGTGGAATTTCTGAGTCATACTGCGTGCCGACTCAGGACAGTAACAAGCAAATTTTTCTTTCGCTCCTAAAATGCTCTTTTGTTGGACTCTTTTTTGACTCCTTTTTCGGAGCGCTCCTAGAATGGTATGCTGGGTAATTACTAGAAAATTAAGATGTAAAATAGTTAATAATTTATTTAATGCTACATAATAAGAAACTACAAACATACATATACAGAAAAAAATAAAAATGAGTTTCAATTAAAATATTTGTGGAATCAATTAAAAATTTAATTGAAATCGGACCTGTAAACAAAATGATAGTATCAATTAAAAGAAATTTTGAGATTTAATTTAAAATATCAGAAAAAGCAGAAAAAAGTAATTGAATCAATTAAAATTTTAATTGAAAATTATTTTAAAATCAATTAAAGGTTTAATTGAAAAAAAACACGATTTTTTTCAGTGTACTGCTAATCAAATGAAATGATGCTCTCTTACTCCTCCCCCAGTATCATCATTTGATCACTAGAAAGTATTTATTTAGAAAACATGGCAAATAAATTGCTATACACGTTTATTGGGAAATAATGGGTCCGCCAAATAACTTTTTTTTTTGAATATTTTCTCAAATTTCTTTTTTTATTTGAAAGTACAATCCTTCCTGTTAATAATGGAATATAATATCATTCAAATGGCAAAACATCGAGTGTAGCTTCGGCTGTGTGGCACGTAGCACCGTCCTGTTAAAACCAAATGTTGCCAATATCCTCCTCTTCAATTTTTGTGAACAAAAATTCGTTCAACATGGCCCGATAACGATCGCCACTGACTGTAACGGCCACTCCTTACTCATTTTCGAAGAAAAGTGGCCCAATTATGCCTCTGGACCAAAATCCGCACCAAACAGTGATTCGTTGTTGGTGCATCGGCTTTTCAATGTATGCTGCGTGTTTTCTTGTTTACATACCCGCCAAGATCAAAATGAGCTTCATATGAAAAGATGATTTTTTTTTTTGGCAAAATCGGCATCTTCTGTAAGTCGATCGCAGGCCCACCTAGCGAAGCGAAAACGCATTGGATGGTCAGTTGGCTTCAACTCCTGAACCAATTGGACTTTGTATGGCGTCATACTAAGTTCTTTATGCAAAAGTCGTCTCAATGATGTCTCCAAAATGTTCAACAGCAGCAATATACTCGGGTGTACGCACTGTATTTGGCTTTTCACGCTTTGGTTTATCGATGAGGATGCCAGTTTCTTTCACTTTTTTCACAAGATAACGAACATATACAACCATATTAATTGTCTGTCAAATCAGACATGAGCTAAGTGTTACCATTCACGAAATAAGCACTAGTTGAAAAAAACGTTAGATGGCGGACCCGTTATTAGTTGTTCAAATTTAGCTAAAGAATTTCAAAATAATAATAATATAAAATTGTAAATAGATTATTGAGCTTAAACAATACTCAGATAATAAAAGTATTTATTTTTTATCAGTTTTTTTTTACTTTTGTTATTTATGGTCGGTCTACTCATTGATGTACTCGTATACGATTTATTAGCCACGACAAATGTTGCTTGATATTTTGTTTGTATTGCAATATCGATTTTAGGCCAAAATTATATTTATGCATAAATTTGTAATGTTCTAACATGGCATGAAACAACCTAAGCATACAAATATAATCACCCCTATCGTGAATAAAAATTCCACATGAAATTTTTTCCCTTTTATTTTTTTAACATTAAATTTTAATAGGAAAAATGTGAAAAGGGAACAAATTTCATGTGGAATTTTTATTCACGATAGGGGTGAATATGTAATTACATTTGGCACTAGTTAGCGTACAATATACGAGTATATAGAATATATTAGAAAAATATGGAAATAAATTTTCAAAAAGGAAACATTTTAATACAAGTTCATTAATATACTGCAGAGAATGGAACTAATTTCAAATTTCAATATTTTGTATTATTTTGCATTATTTATAACTGGAAATTGACAAATAAACGAAATATGCATAAGAAAAAATTTCAATGACAAATTAACAAATCAACCTGACCAGGCAACAAGAAATACTATAATATAACACGAAACGAATAATCAATAAAACAATAGTTTTATTTTGAAAATGTCGACGGAAGTTTGTTTAAATAGCAAGAGTCAAACATTTTTATTAAGTTTCTATTTAGCATGAAAACTACTTTTTTTTTAATAAAATAATCACGCTAAAAGCAGGGTATTTTTCATAGAATTAATGAATGTGTTAACTTGGAATTAATGGAAAATAACCTGGTCTAATATTTATAAAAGAATTTTTTTTATTATTTTAACATTTGAAAAATAAAATATAAAACACTTGCAACAGTAAGCAGCGAAACATAGTGGTTATGTTTTTTTGAGTAAATATTTGCCATGTATTAACCAGCCTGAAGGTTGAAGGTTCAAACCTCAATGAAATTATTAAATATGTTTATTTTTAGAAGTGTTGTAACAGCAAGATGTTTAGTTTTTAGTAAACATTTAAAAGCGAATTCAATTTAATTGAAATATGTATTGCTTGCCACGCCATTGTTTGTGGATATGTACAAGTGAAACTACTTTTAGCTTTTACGGCCATCTTTATCAAAGTGTGGTTACTTTTAACATGCCATTTGGAACATTTCAGTAACTAACCTTGTTTCTTATCAGTTTTACATTATTTACTTAAATTTATATAGAAAATTTTTACGTTTCTTTGTTTTTATTATAAAAAATAAATATTGTAGCTATAAAAAAAAAATACACACCACACAAAAATTTTGTTGCGATAACACAACATTCTTTAACTTTCTTCATTCCCCAAAATCTTCCATTTCAATATTTTGTTCAAACATTTCTTTCTAGATTGTGGTATTCCATGTGCTTTTTTTTATCTATAAATACAAAAATTAAAAACCTTTTGATTTACTTTTTTGTATTATTTTCTGTGATTTCACAATTTTGCATTTGTAATCACTAGATAATGTATTCAAGATAAGAAATTTGTTTTGTATTCCTACGTTTTGTTGCTTGTTTTTATGCAAAGTATTTATTACGAATGAGTGTACATGTCTCTGAAATGTTTTCGCGTCTTTTATATTTATTATAACCACCACCAAAAACATGGGGCTATATTACGTTTGTCTATCTGTTTGTAACACATCGAAATAATGGTCGTAGAGCCAAAAAGTCTATGTATAGTCTATCAAAGTTTCAGACTTCCTCCATATTTTTTGCTATTTCTTCAAATGTAATGCAGATAATATCATGAAATTTTGCACACTTTATTTGTATTATAGAAGGACAAGTCCTGTTGAAAATGGCAGGAATCAGTCTACGATTTTTAATTTTTTTATGGTACATAAATGTCTACAGAAAAGTCGTATCTATATAAAATTCTGTATTAATAAGTTTTATGTAAAAACGATATTTTGTTTGCATCGGTCCATATTTTGACACAGCCCACTTCCGAAAATTATTTAAATGCGCATAAATCCCTTATAAACACCACTATCAAGTTGGAATTCAACACAAATAGTCTATACATACATATATAAGTATCTAGTAGTCTATACATCTTATAAGTATCAACAACAAGTTTAAATTTGACACAAATAGTCCATACATATAAAGAAATATTCATAGCCAATTTTATGATGATCGATCCATATTTGACCGTAGTCCCCATATAAAGTTCGCATCGAAAAACCACTTAAATGCGTATAAATCTCTTATAAAAATCATATATTTCATGATAATTGGCCCGTAATAGGTGATAGTTCCCTTATGAGGGCTCATTGACCTACATATCGAACCGCAAGTTTACACAGATCAGTTAGAAATATGTAAAAATTTTACTATTGACAGATTTTTTTTTGGCAAAATCTGCCACTTCCGAAAATAACTACAGAGTATAAAGAGGTGACAATTTTGATACTTAATTTATTGTATTTAGAAACAAAGTGTAAATTCTTGATTGTAACTGGAATATGATTCTTATAAATATGGTTATTGAGATGAAATTCTACTAAAATAAACCTAAAATAAATAGAAATTACAGTACAATATTTTATGAAGTTCGCCTAAAAATAGGTGATTTGGTGGTGGGTATATAAGATTCGGCACAGCCAAATATAAACTCTTACTTGTTTTTATTTATTTATTTTTTGTGTAAATTGTTGTCGCATTATTTAATAACAAAATACAAGTGTTTTATGGATCGGTAGGCGTAGAAAACCGTATTTTATATGCCTGACTTGGCAAGTAATGTTTGCAAGAGAAAATAAACAAAAATTTCAAATTATTGGTTAAATAAAAATTATGTTAAACATTATTTCGATTAAATGTGGTCATGTACTTTTGCAACATTTTGGTTGAATTTTTGTAATTTTTTTTTAATATAACGACACTGTTTAGAATTTAAATGAACTAATTTTTATAAATTATTCAGTGTGATTACCATCACTTTATCTATTAGATGTTCGCAACTATTGTTTACTGTCACATCTAGTTTATTCACAATGAATTAACGGCATTTGGCTATTTTATTGTAATTTTCCTACAATAGGCTTTGTGTGCTTACTAGATATTAGCATTGAAAACACTCTGTCCTATAAACAAAATAAAAACATGTTTGTTTTTATGTCTTCAAAAAGTCTTTGAATTCTTCCAACTTTCCTCTATAGAGTATTTGAAAACCTACATACTCGTATTAACATTTATTAAAACCCCGATTTCGAATACGGTTTAGGTTACCTGTTCTGTTTTATTAAATACAAAATTTTTGAAATTGAAACAGTTAAGTAATACATAGTTTTCATTTTATTTAAAAAGAGTGTACCATATAGGTATATGGAATCTAATATTTTCGTGTGTACTGTCTTGTTTAAATCATAGTTATTGTTTCCTTGCTTACAGTTGATAATTCATACCTTTACATTACTGAATCTAAGATCCGCCCTCCTCTTATGTACTAAAGAAGCTAAATTGTTTACTGGAACATTAAATTAAAGCTTAATGTATTTATAAAGGTTCATATGTTGGGAATGCCTTTGAAAAATCGTTCATTCGATATACAGAGTATGTATATTATTTATGTATAGATACAGATAAAACCATTTGCAATCGAAGTAGCCGGGCTTTTGGTTACAAAATTAAGGTCTTGCTGTGTAGATCACAAATATGCTAAACCTATTTGTAAATGCAATGATGCAATGCCATTTGCACAAGATTTTGAATTGCGCTTTCATATTTCTTATTCTTAAATTATGCTAAAAAATATATTTAATTTAAAAGTCGTATTATAACATTTTATTAACAACTATTAATCCAAAATTATATTGAATTTTGAGAGAAATTTTTAGCGTATGTGAAATTAACTCGATTTATAATAGTTAAGCTAATTGTACAATAATTTCTATCTATTTTTTGTAACCCAAAATTAAGTCGTTAATTAGCCAGCCACATTAATGTTTTAACTATTTTTCTTTATTCATGCGTTCCTTCTTTATTTTCTGTTTTCTTAAACGTTGTTCAAATGTCAAAATATTGATCGATCGTTTGTGGTGAATTTTGACTAATGACTTTTGTCTACTAGTCTATCGGTCGTTTAGACAGTGTGTCGGCTTGACGGTGACTATTGATTATGTATTTACAGAAATTACGTTTAAATTTTTGCGTAGAAAGAAAAATAAATAAAATACTATAAAGTAAAAGTTAGAAGAGGAAACTGATCGAATGTAAATGTTGACAAATTTAATATAAACAAGTAAGGAAGTATAGTCGGTCTAGCCCGACCATATAATACCCTACACCCAGTATATAAATAAAATAGTTTTTCAGATATAGGCGCTATATAAGAGATATAACCTATTATGGACCGATCATCAACAAATTTAGTGTCATGATGGCTGTGAATATAAGTATTATATGTGTTAAATTTTATCTCGATATAAATACTTTTAATACTTTTAAAGGAGCTTAAAGTGAATTACGGAGAGGGTCTTATATGGGAGTTTCGACAAATTATGGACCGATCATCATAAAATTGAACCGTATTATTTGTATATATATGAAATATATTTGCGTTAAATATTATTTGGATACCAACATTTTTGACAGAGTTATTCTCTTTAAAGTGATTTTCGGAAGTGGGCCTTATATGGGAGCTACGAGTAATTATGGACCGATCTGCACAAAATTCGTAGATGTGATTTGGTTTTATTTACCACTCATTTGTTTGGATACTTGCATAATTGCATAATCAGTAAACCCCAAATTCGGGAGGACATTTGTATGGGGGCCAGGTGAAATAATGGAACGATTTCCACCAGTTTCAATCCCATCCATCCTTGTGCTGAAATATATCACGTATCAAATTTTATCGAATTATCTTCAAAATTGCGACCTGTACTCTGCGCACAAGTTTTACATGGACAGCCAGCCAGCCAGACGGACGGACAGACCGATGGAAATCGTTAAATCGACTCAGAAAGTGATTCTGAGTCAATCGGTATACTTTAAGGTGGGTGTTGGACCAATATTTCTGGGCGTTACAAACATCAGCACAAATCCAATATACCCTCCCCACTATAGTGGTGTAGGGTATAAATATACAAAAAATAAATAAATAAATTAAATACAAAGAAAGTTGCATTTCGTTTCATTTCTTTTAATTGTATTTAAATTTATTCGCATATAGTAAATGCAAAGAAATTTCTGAGCCGGTATTTTTGGTTTTTTTTATTTAATGGATATTATTCGAGCAGTGATCAACAAAATTAAAACATTATTAAAAATACTTGTAAATTAAAGCATGTAAACAAATTTATTTTTCATTGTCAAAATAATACTAATGAAATTCTACAAACTGGGAAAAAGCTATAAAGCTATTTGGTCCTTCATAGATTTTTACAGATGTACATATTTAAATATGAGTGACTATTAATGAATTTACATTATTCGAAAATCAACTAATCAGCAGCGAATAACAAGTATAAACTTGACCTTAGGTCATTCCTTAAAATGTTGTTGATCGTCTGAATTATAAACTATCCAATTTTAAGCAAGTCTCATAAGGCACAAGTAAATCTAAACGAAATAGTGCATGTAAATTTACAAAATCGCCGAATGTCACAACCACTCATTACAAAGTCATAAAATTATACATTTGTTTTTTTTTTCTATTTTTTTCTGTTCCTTTCTGACATGGCGAAATATTTTGGCATACATCCAGAAATTATATTGAAAAATAATATTAATATTATTCATTTTAAAAATAATATGAACGTAACCATTTTATAATAATTTAACTTGTTAAAAATGTTTTCACTTATTCACACTTGAATAAGTTTGCATAGCTGTAATATTGAATAAATAAACTTTTAACTTATTTTTTATAAACAAATAATTATTGAGGTTACGATATATTTTGAAGCTTTTAGAATATTTATAATGTTTGTATGAAATTTTGAAAAGTTTTATTAAAATTGCTCTTCAAATAAAAAAGCTTTAAAAATAATTATTTTCAGAAAAATTCAAATTTTCATTTATAGTATTCACAGATTGTGAATTCATAAATTTTAATTCTAAAAAGTTTTCTTTCATAACACATCTAACTAGTGATGGCAAAAAAAAGAATAATCGATTATATGATTAATCGAAAAGAGAAAATAATTGATTGCAATTAATTGGAAAGATTTAATCGATTAATCGATATTTTTAGGTAAAATTAAAAATTATCAGAAATAAAAAAATTATTATTACTTATTAAAAAAAAATCATTTATTTAGCACATAATTTAAAAATAGGAGCTTTGATAGCCGTTTTGTGGTTAATCTGTTTCGTTTTTGCGTTACTATTTCACCTGCTTTGGAAAAAGCCGTTCTAATGGTACAGATGTACCAATCAAAGAGAAATATTTTTTGTGCAAGAGAGTACAGATTAGGGTAGACCGATTTCATTTCTTCCCATGCGACTCCACTTTTTAGTGCTTCCAAACTCCACTTTTTATTGGAGCCATTTATGTATACACATATGTATTTATTGTATACAAATGTATTTTGTCAGCCTATAGTGAACAACGACAACGTTTGTAAAAATTATACACAACAAAATGCGGGAAAAAAGGGACACAAACATAGCTGCCGGATTTTACGATTTATCGTCATTTTGACGATTTTTTTTTCTTTTTTATCGGGATTTTAACGATTTTTTCCGAAATTCATGAAAAACACTCATCCATGCGTTTGTTCCTCTTCTCTTTTTCTATTTCTTTTTGTTCCTGGATGTCTATCGATTATTTTTTGGAATAATCGATTAACTCAATTAATCGAAAGAGAATTCACGATACAATTAAATCGTTAATTAAAGAAAAATAATCGATTATTACTAGTTTTTCGATTAATCGTGCCATCACTACATCCAACTGATTTAATTTTAATTCCATTATTCAAGCAAAATCTAAAACGTTAAAATTATTTCATTTATTTTGTTGAAATTTCCAAAAAAAAGATATTATTTTATCGACAGTTTAACCAAACTCTTTATAATAATATTAACTTTAAAGCCAAACTGCAAGTTGCCATAATTTCACATTAATTTTAAATATGAAAGTTCTAAATTGGACTTTTAGTTATTGACATCATTAATTAGCAATTTAGTGTTACATTTTATAATTATAATTAAAGAAAACTTACAAACATTTAAAGAAAATATAATATTTATTTAAATGTTTAATTATAATCGCAAGTAAAAATATTTCAAAAAGGTTATATTCATATGTTTTTAAAATTAATCGAAAAAAACTTCTGACTGAGCAAAAGCTCAAAATAATCTAAATGACTGCTTTTAAAATTAAACAGTGACGACAATTTAAATTTAACCAATTTAGGAAAAAATCGAATTTTTATGAAAATTTCTACTTAAAACCATTTAAATTAAAATAATTTTTTTTATCTAAGGAAAAAAGGAAAATACTAAAATCTTCACTTTAAAAATCAAAGCTCAATTTAGAATCCTTATTGTAAATAAACAGTAAACAGTTTATTAAAAAAAATAATGCCGATTTCATGCAGAATCATTATTATAACTATAATTGTCGAAATACTTGGTACAAAAATTTAAAAATAAAAATAAAATTTAATTAATTAAATATCCATATATTTTTTATATATAAAAACCATATTATATTTTCAAATATTATTAAGAGTTTAGGATTCGTTAAAGGTGCTATCCCGTCTGATAGCACCTTAAGTCCGCAAAGTCACAGAAATAAGTTTTTGGATTATACCTCCAAATTTTGTGGATATATAATTGCAAAAAAAAGCGACATGTTTCACCACCAACATTTATGCCGTTTTCCTTTTTGTAGCCTATTTTTCAAAAAAAAAAAGTGTTTTCTACAGAAGGGGTGTTGAATTTTTCCTTATTATATATTTAATTAAAGGTATTTTCAAAATACATATATACATTTGTAAAGTTGCTCCTCAAATGTTTATGAAAAATTTTAAATATACATATTTATTGAAATGAAAATATGGTATGGGACAGGTGTATTAAATTGCCTTGACAGCAGTTAACTACGTAATAAACAGATGGGAATTTATGAAGGAAAATAATAAAATAATGGCAATTTTTTTGGACTTTAAAAGAGCATTTGAAACAATAGATAGGAATATACTATTAAAAAAATTATATATGTATATAAATACGGAATTCAAATGGTTTGAATCATATCTAAATAATCGTCTAAAGATCACCAAGGTTAACAATATATTATCAAATGATATTGAAAATGATTTTGGAGTACCACAAGGATCAATATTAGGAGCACTCTTATTTATAATATATGTATATTAATGATATGGAGAAAGTTTTAGATAAATGTGAAATTGTCTTATACACAGATAATACTCTAATCTTTACAGAAACAGCCACAGAGGAGATATGTTGCAGCCATTTAACAAATGATATGGACAATATTAATATATGGTTAAAAATAAATAAACTAAAGTTAAACATAAACAAAACAAAAATAATGGAAATAAATATAAACACTAATATAACATTTAAATTTAATAATGTAATAATAGAAAAAGTTAACAATATAAAATATCTGTTTTTCTTATACAAGGTGGCACAAAAGTAAACTTCCGATGTTTTTTGGCTGTAATTAAAAAAAAAATGAAAAACTTTGATTCTTCTTGTGGATTATTTTTATTTGGTCTTTTAATTTTTTTTACATTAAGTCGAGTATATGATGTCATGTAAATCACCGCCGCCACAGTTGATTGCCATTTGAGCCCTTTTTATGGCATTTTCCATTACCTTGGCCAAAACTACCGTCGATAGATCCTCACATTCTTGACGGATATTGTCTTTAAGAGCTGCAAGAGTCTGAGGCTTGTTGACATAAACCCGCGACTTCAAAAAGTCCCACAAAAAGAAGTCTGGAGTGGAGTGGAGTGGCGCCCGGGAAATGCATCCTTCAGCATATCGTTTGTGGCACGTGCAGTGTGTGCCGTTCCACCGTCCTGTTGGAACCACATGTTTTCCAATCCCAATTCATCAAGTTGCGGCAAAAAGAACAAGTTGATCATTGCTCTGTAGCGCTCACCATTCACAGTAACCGTTTGGCCCGCGACGTCTTCGAAGAAAAAAGGTCCGATGACTCCTCCAGCGAAAACAGCACACCACACAGTGACTTTGAGCGGTTGTAATGGCTCTTCGTGGGTTACACGCGGATTTTCAGTGCCCCAAAAGCGTAAATTTTGCTTATTTACGTACCCGCTAAGATGGAAATGGGCCTCATCACTCATGATTATTTTTGAAAAAGTCACCGACCGATTATTGGTCAAATAAATAGTCAGCAATATTCCGCGTTCTGGAGCAGTGTAGCGTAACATTGTTTATTAACGTGTATTTCGCATGTGTTTAGTACACAAATGTCAAAACAGAACTGACATTAGGGGTCAATCGCAAAATTTATAGCATTTTCTGATAGGAGGATTACTTTTGCGCCACCTTGTAGATAAAGACATAAAATTAAAAGATCATATTGAATATATATGTAAAAAAATTGGATTTTTCAAACGTTTAAGAAACAAAATATCTATTATAACAGCAGTAAATATATATAATACAATGATAAAGCCGCACTTTGAATATGGTTCAACTGTGCTGTTCAGATCAGCAATTATCAAGACTGCAGAAATTACAAAATAAAGCTATGCGTTTAATACTTAAATGTAATCGATATACTACATCAATACAACATATGTTATCTACGCTTAAATGGTTAAACATAAAACAAAGACTGGAATTAAACACAATCAACTTTATTCAAAAGATGAAAGTAGGAAATGCACCTGAATATTTGGTTGAGCAACTAAGATACGTGGGTGAAGTACAACCATATAGCCTAAGAAACGCTTCAGACTTTAGAATTCAACGAGCGGATAACAACACCATGCAACGATCACTATTTTATAAAGGGCTGACTCTTTTTAATACAATGCCAAATAATATTAAAAATGAATTAAATTCAAACATATTTAGAAGAAAAATTAAATGATGCAAACTAACAATGTTAAAAGATGTAGTTTGTAAAAAATGTAAAAAGCATTATAAAAGTATTTAAAATACTACTACTAATAATAATAAATTAATTGGTATTAAATTTATCTGCATTATAATGTCAAAAATAAATAGTGAAAAGTCTCTTAGTGACTTCTATAGAACAGTGTTATAATACAATTTTCAATTGCAAATGCTGTTCAAGATTTCAAGTTCATTTATAAAAAAAGACTGATTTTGTTTAAAAACAACATTATGTAATTACGGCTTCCAACTTGTTTACTTACATATGTATTTAGCCGGGCTTAAGATTAAACATTTTCTACTCGTGTTACACGAAGCAATTAACAATTACTGGGTTAGCAAAGGATTCCGGTAATTCCAATATTTTTTGCAAAATGCCGTATTGTTCTTTTTTTTTTGTCATTTAAATATTTTAATTTATCTTGAATTTTGCGTATGGTGTTACTAATTGGTTTATAGCTTTTTTTTCGTCTTATAATAAAAGTATTTTTTGTTTTAATTGCCTTTCTTAATAATAAATTGTTCAAAAATAACAACAATAATGATGTTGTTTATTTTCTTGTTCGTTTATTATTCGTGTCAACAAATATCAAGATTGTTAAGAAAACAAGTTGTGTTTATCTACAAATTACCGCCGCCGCTACTTGCCAAAATTAACTCCATTAACTCCATTTTTATTGAAAAAAGTAAATACTTTTTTTATTTAAATGAGCGTTAATGTTGTCACTGTTGTTTTAAAATTGCGCAATACGTTATTTAATACTGATTGAAATTGTTGCTAAACATAAAGCTACATTCACACAAGAAATTAATGTATAACTGCTATTCTTAAATTGTGTGTTTGTTTGTTGGTTTTAGTAAATTGTAAACTTAATCGGTTCTGTAATTAGATACATTCACTTAACATGATTTTTTGAACCCGCACATGTAATTGACCATCATGCTTGTTAGTTACTTTGTAATCTTCTTGTATTTTAAGTAATTTTATATGTAATTTTTCTTCTTTTTTTTTTCTTGTAAAAGAACAACCTTAGTTAGCATTAAACACATTCACCACAGCAGGCTACCGACTACAATATTTCAAAAATAAAATACATACGTTTATATGTAAATAATTATTTTGACGACAGCAGGGCAAAATAATCATTCGCATATATGCGTGTGTATTTTATTTTTGACATATTGTAGTTGGTAGCCTGCTGTGGCGAATCTGCGTCGCCATACTATGTAATACATACTATGTTTTGTAATTCATTTAAATTATAGGAAATTTTCAAAATTCCTATTGAAATTCGTTTATTGCGTAAATGTAAAAATAAAATAATTAATTCATGTGTGTTGATCTTTAAATGGAATACAATATTCAATAAATATCATTATGATTTTAATTAATAAAATTATTTGCAGATTTTCTCTCTTGGTTTCCGCTTGATTTAATTGCAATAATATCACAATTACATACATATATCATTTTTCACACTTTCATTTCACTTTGTTTCCAAAGCAAATATTTAGTTGTCCTAAATAATATAGAGTTAATAGTGGTGTACCATCCATTCATCCAACCAACAATCCATATATTTTTCATACTCATATTCTTGACGTATCAAATGTGGTTTTGTTAATTAAACTTTATTTGGGTTAAGACATATTCACGTTCATATATACGAATACAAGTACTTGGTAAATTTTTAATGACCCGCTATTAATTTTTCAATAAAATTATTTGAAAGTATTCAGTACTTTGTACTTGAACAATAACATTTTTATTACACTACTTGCCAAACGCCCTCTGGCTTTCGTACAGAATTGGCCAATGAATTGTGAACAGGCACAAGTACATGTTTTGTTTTTATTATACATATGGCTAAAGAAAGAAAGAAATGCAATTTTTTTAGTATTTTATTTCATAAAAAAATATTTTAAATAGGGTTTATGGGACTTATTTTAAATACATACATATAAACGTATAGGTCAAATTGTTCTTTTGTACTTTTCATGTGCTCTAATAGGAAAGCACTCGAAAAGAGATTATACGATAAAAAGATCAAACGAAGATCTACATATAACAATAATTCAAATATTATTTAAATTAAAATATTTTTAAATATGGACATATTTTCAAAAATGTATAAACGCTATTGGACACGCCTTTTAAATAACTTTTATTTGGTACTAAATTTTTCAGGTTATTCATTAAAATACCAAAATTATGATTTAAAAAAAAGGGACAGAGTAAAAGGCACATTTGTTTGCAGTAGAGTAAAGCACATTAGTTTTCTTTATGTGCAAAGAATCACATTCATCATTTTGTCAGTATTTGCTTTTGATTGATACTCTTTAACAGTTTCGAGATTTAATCTTCATGACTTATATGACTGTTGTTTTTAATGCTGCCACAAAACCGGGAAATACAATAAATTTAAAATATTGTATTAAAACATTTATCGCATTGGCATTATGCAAAGATAACCATGTAATGTTTAATATTCACTTTGAATAGATATTCAATTGAATTGAGTTTAAGTCGAGTTGAACTTGTTTTGCACTTGAATTTCAGAAAAAAACGATTATTGTACTACACCTGCAAGAAATAATTTACCATTAGGGTTTTATTATTGTCTCTACTGTATTGTGGCGATCCTGTAAAATGTTGAAATTTCTGCCTGAACGAGTACAGACTAGATTGTACTAGCAATACGTATGTCTATTAAAATGTGTGTATACTCTCAAATAAAAATACGAGCGATTTAAGCAATAAAATTGTGCTGTGTGAATTTCGAAGAAATTTCAAGAACAAAATTGTATCAATGTTTTCAATAAAAATTGCTTCGTGTAAATAGGGTCTAATGAACTTGCTAAAAACTTGTTTACTCAGTAACTTTTCAATGTCTCCTACATACACTCTGAATTACTTCATGAGCATTGTTTACATTTATAATTCTGATAACTATGTACATATGTATGTATGATTGAAAAAAAAGCTTTAGGAATCTTTTTTTAGTTAACAATGTTTAGTGTTTTGCTAGACGATTTGACATTTTAATTAAGTTTTTATTTTTATAAGAAAACACTTCAAAACAAACATGCAGAAACAAGAATATGTTGGTACGAAAAAGACATGTTTGTAATCTATCAAAAATTTCATAAATATCATTGTCATATTTGACAACGATTTACGTTAGATTCCAAACGGGTGGCCGTCAATCAAATGTTGTAATAGAGATGATTATAGGTTTCTCGAAACACAAACAACTTAATATTCAAATAAATGAGTTGTGGAAATATCTACTGTTAATATAAATACATATTTACATACATGCATATGTAAGTAGCAGCATTAATAATTAAGAAAAACAAGTTATAGCCAGTTATGTAGAAGCAAATTCAAATCAAAATTGAGTTGACCAATATAATTTTAAATAATCCCAGCTCCAAATTTTCGTTTCGAGATACTTATTCGCTGCTGTAATGAAACTGTAGTGATTTTTATATTTATTGCTATTGCATCTTATTTTGGAATCTTGGTTTTAGGATAGTCTTAAAATTAAGGTGATTTAGCGATTAGGTTATGTTTTTCCTTAAAGAGAATTAATATACCCCCACATTTTTTACATCTTTAATTTCATTATTTCCGCTTGTTTTATTTTACATCTACTACTTTGGCATTAATTAATAATTCTTAATTAAGCGTCTCGTTTGCTGTGGGAGTATAAATAAAAATGTTAATCCAATACGTGTGATTCGCCGTGATTGATCAGAAATTCTATTGCGTTTTTAAATCAATTTCACTGATTTGTAATTTTTTATTTGTTTGTTTCGATTTCATTTGAGTTTATTTTTAATTTACAGCGGTTTATTTATAAATATTTCTATTGTTTTGTTTTGTTTTGTTTATATGTATGTTAAATTTATGAACAATTTTGTAAACAGAGACAAAATGTCACCGTTGATTTTCCATGTAGGGAATGTATCCATACGGTGATACATATTAAAATTTTTTATTTTGTTGTTTATTACACCCATTTACATGAGCAATTATCCCATATTTCCGCAACCCACACACATGGTCGATCCTTCTATAGAAAATTTCAGTTATACAACACAATTCTTTTCTGGTATGTTTTGTTCTATAAAAGTATTTCAATAATTACAATAATTTAAGACAAGCCAAAAAAGTTAAAAATTTATTTTATGTGAGTTTTGGAACAAGTTCTTTGTATAAAAAAAACCTAGTTTTTAAGTTTTTGTCCAAAATTTCTGTATACATATTTCGACGTGTTTTATTGATGGTTTTATTTCATTATTTAATAGTTTTTCAGACAGGTGGAATTAAATTAAGTTGTTTTTGCATTCAATGAAAAATTATGAAAATCTGGTTATTTTTATTTATTTATTTGTCAACAAATTATTTTTTTTGTGTTCCACTTATCAATGCAATGGTAAGTGTTGCAATAATTATAAACAATTTGCCACGTTTTTTTTTAATAATTTAATATTGAAAACATTATTAACAAATATTTAAGCAGCTTTTGTTGCATGGAATTTCTTGCTTAAAAGGATTTATTTTTTTTTTTTGTTTAACAAATTAACCATTTTGGCTGCTTATTGAAAATTCAATAATTGTCTACATATTTAAAATTTTGTTAGCAAAGTATTTATTTACTTTTGTTATTTGCATTTATTTGTTTTTTTTAAATTATATTCGTGTTAAATTTGTTCTGCAAGATGTTGATACATGTATTTTAAAAATCGCCTTGAAGAAAAAAATTAAAATTTTTTAAATTATATTGACTCCAGTTTCAAACCTACATGAGCGGAAAGTATTCTCCTGACCCACAATGTCGAACGATAACGTTCGCTTAGATAAGACTTAAGACACAAATTTGATTGTGGAATAAACAAACTTGATTGAGTAAAAAATAGATACGATAAAAAGTTTGTGTCTTAAGTCTTATCTAAGCGAACGTTATCGTTCGACATCGTGGACCAGGGGTATATATTTACATTAGTCAGTTTTTTTTACTTAAATAGATTTTATAGGAAAATTAGTTTCGGTTTACATTATGAAATTTTTGTCGCTGCGATTCTTGCTTTGTTGGCGAGAGCGGTGAGTCGTATTAAAAGGGGTACACATATGCATGCACTCGTGAGACACGCTTTGTTCCCTCATTCGTTGTTTTTTATTTTCATACATGTATGTATGTATGTATGTGCTAGCTACAATCAAATACGTGTGTTTATTTGATTTTTTTTTGTTTATTTTGAAAAGGAATTGTCAAAAATATATAAAAACATGTATACATCCACCAAAAATCTCTGCAAAAAAAATTTCACAATGTAGACGCAAATACAATTTCAAAGAAGATACGACAAGAATCGCAGCGACAAAAATTTCATAATGTAAACCGGGACTTATTATCAGTGCCCCGAAATTTTGAAAAAAGTAAAAATATTGGACATATTAACTTACTTTTAGTCAACTAGTTGCAGGATGTACTTAATTAAATTAAAGTTATACCGATTTTTAAGTTCAATCACTTTCTAAATGCATTAGCTCGCCTGGTTTAAAAATAAAAAAGTTTCTAATGGTTTCACTGAACAGCTTGAACACAAGTTTCTTTTGGGAAACACTCAAATGTTTGATGTGGGTCACTGGAATCAAGAAAATCAATGCTTTCAAAGAATCTTCTTTGTGCATTCCAACTATGTAGTTGTATGCATTTTTAGAAATTTCTTTTTAATTTACTTTCCCACTAATTTTGCCCAGCCCACAAGTTAAACTTTAAGTTAATTTGTTTTTTATGTTATTTTTTTTTTAAAGCGTTTGCATGTTTTTTTTTTTGTTAATCTAATTTATATGTATAACCACTATAATATTGTTATTGTTTATTTTTTGTTTGCTTATTGTTTTTTGCATTTTTGTGTTCTTTTTTTTCGAATTTTACAGATACAAACAGCATGAGTCGTGAAAGCGATGACAATTTGAGTTCCATTAATTCTCAGTACACAGGTAACTACGACATTAATTTATTTTTATTAATTTATTTACTTATTTTCTGAATTTATTTTAAGACTTTTAAAAAGTATTTCTTTCTTTATTTAACAATCATACAATACAATCATCTCATCTACATATTTTGTTTGAGTTAATGTAACACAGCTTAATTAGTTCGTTTAATTTTCCATTTAATTTTTTTTAATGATTTAAATTTCATGGCATTGTTTTGTTTTTATGGTTGTTGTTAAAATCTTGAAATTGCTTTAAATTATAATCGTATTAGCTCTTGTTTGTAATAGCTCCAGCTGTGACGAATTGTTTTTTGATCTTTAGAAAAATTTGTATTTTAAAAATCACTGTAGGACAATGTGCTACATTTTATAGTTTTCTACTGCTCAACAATATGCATATGCAATTTTTAAATAAAATTCACCCAAACTGTATTAAACAGAAACATTTTCAATTTCTCTTCGGCTTTCTATTCCAATCAGATATTGAAGTATTTAAAAATGGAAAATAACGGCAAAAACTTGCATTACAAAGTAATGAGTCAAAAAATGTCATTATAATTGCTCTTCACTAGTAATAAATTGGCAATTATTCCTTATTTATTTTCTAATTGATGTTTTAAATAAGTTTGGATTCGATTTGAATTAAACAATAAATGTAATCATTCAAAAAAGACTGAATGAATTCGAAATTTCGTACACAAGGACTTATATATCAGGTTATATCTCAGTCATTACCAAACTACTTCTAAGTAATACTGATGGTATAAAGTAATCATTAAAAGTAAAATGTTCAGTTATTACTAGTTTTTGCTGGTTATTTGGTATTATTAAAACTTAATAACTTGCGGATTAACATTTTGAATAATATTAAATTATAAACAATTTTAAATTTGTATAATGATGAATTTTTTTTAATACCGAAATTGAGAGAGTAAGACAACCCCGCGTCTTATTAATAAAGTTTGGACAAGATTAAACAGTTCCGAGAGGGACTCTGTTTTCTTAACGTTAAATATCGTTTCAAAAACATACACAAATGTATATAAGCCTGAAGAAGTTATTTCTTTATCTAAATGCAAAATTGCTTGACGTTTCACATTGAGATGACCTAGCCCTAATTTAAACCACGAAATAATTAATACTAAATATATTCATCACAATTTCAACTTATTAAAAACTTAAAAAATGCAATTGCCCTATAAATAAAGCCCTATATATATTTTTAACTGTTACTATATCCATATACATATATATGTATGTATGTACAGATGTACGTTTACTGAACTTCTATAGAAATCATAAAACCAATAGTTTTGAAAATGTATAGTTAGCACATGTTTCCAACTAAGTCACCTCCGGCACACAGCCTTTGTTATGACACAATTCGTTGCTCAATCGCTTTCTAAGGTGTTTGGCCATATTTATTCAATTGAAAAAAATTTAATTTCTATAATAATTGACCATATTTATGAATTCATTGAGTAAAGAATATTTCATAATAAATTAACTTATTTATTAATGAAAGAAATATGACATTAATTATGCGCATCAGGTTTACACAATAGAATGATTTACAAAATAATAAGCCAAGTTTCAATGGATTATTTTTGTTTCATACATTTGTTTATTTACATATCTATTTGTTATATAAAAAACATTAATTAGTTTTTGTCAACATGATAAAAATTCTTAAAAAGGTTGATGAAATGAATAAACAAAATCAAGTTCAATGCTGAGAAGTTTGTTTTTATATGGCAAACACTATTTGTCTTATTTACAATTATGTATTTTTAAATTCTTGAATATTCTTAACGTCTTAAGGAGATTGCCAATCTTATCCTTTTACAATTGAGTTTAGAAAGTTGCGGCTAATTAAAACAATATTTCACAGTTATCAACAACTGGAACAACTTTCTAAACTCAATTATAAAAATGTATTTTTATACAATATTATTTGGTTTCATTACAAAACATAACATTTTTCTTCAGAATATCAGACAAACATTTAAATTATTGTCTACAGATTTCATATATATTTTTATTCATTAAAATGTGTATGTATGTAATTATTAGTATTTGTCGTCATTTAAATAAAACCGGAAATTAAAATGTCAAATTTTTAAACTCGAATAAAAAAAAAATGTTTGAAATTAAAAGTTGTTGCTATTGAAGTAATTAAAACGTGTTAAAAATGGCAATAGTATTAATAAAAATATCAAATTAAATATTTGTCTATACTTTCGGACACTCCTTGCCACCGAAACTAATAAAAATAGATACATTCTTAATGGTTACGCTGTGAAACAAGAGTTATTAAACCAATGTCACGATTTATGGAATGTTTAGAAGTAATGGCACAAATAAAATTGATCACGATATGTATAAATAAATTTAATGAATTTTTTCTAATTTAAAAATGAAAACATAAATATAAAATGTCATTAAATGCAAATGACAGACAAGCCGCTAAGCAGAGGTATTGTTTTATTATTTACCAAAAATACTTTTTAAAATATACATATGTTTTCACTTTTCTCACGCAACATTACAGTCTGGATTATGAATGCAATGATTATTTAAAGTATGTTAATAATAAAAACCATAAACATTTTCATAAGTGTCTTATATTCTTTATTTAAATTATGGCATCAACAAACGTTTATTTTAAGTTTAATTCTTACACTTTTCTTAATCATTCTACTGGATTCACTGCATTTTCAAGATAATCTTTGTAATTTAGAAAAGCATTCAGGTGGAAAATTAAAAACAAATAAAAAATAAACAATTTCCGCCGGTGATTTTTAAATTACTACATCTATTGCATTACACTCTAGACGATAATTTGCATTAAATTTTTGTATACATTTTAAAAAAAAAAAAAAAAAAAAAAATATTAAAATTATGTGGGCCTGAAAAAAGCTGGCTCACATAGAAAACGCCACCACCATCACCACACTAACAACAACATCATCTTACATGTCGATAACAGGTTGTTTATCTATATTACGAGTGTCTAACTTACTATTAGTTTTACATAAATTTTAACAATTTTGCTTTCAAATGCGCCCACAGTGCGAATGATGGTCCACCTCCGTTTCGTAATGCAAAAAAAAGTAATGCTGAATTATATACATATGTATGTATTTCCCCTACAAGCATAATTTAAGATTATAAATCACTTGTAGATGCATTTTTATAGCAAAACATTTTGTCATGCCTAAAGGTAGTTTCACCCATTCGTTCTGAACAAAATATTTCTTCGGAAATTTTTCTTTTCATATGAAGTTTGACTTCCCTCTTTTTGAGAGAGAGAAAATATTTTTTACGAACAACTCTCAGCTTGAATTGCTTTAATTTTATATATATTGTCTGGACAAAAATTAACTGAGTTGTCAATAGGTTAGATTTTAATAATTTAAATTTAGAAATAATAATGCCTTATGTATTTCTATGTCTATCAGCAAAAGCAATAAATAAAATAATTTAATATTTGTTTTTTGACACTTAAAAACCAAAGCAGAATAAATCAATGACCGCAGTATTGCCACTTGTAAAACTAATAGATTTTGTTTACATATGGCAGCTTTGATTTTCCAGAAAAATCGTTCGAAATGTGTGAAAAAAAACTCTCAGTAAAAAATGTTTCTCCGGACAAAATTTTTGTTGTGGCTATTTTGCAATTACCAAGAGTATACCTAAAATTATGAAAATATTTTTTTAATTTATCATTAAAATAACCGCAAATACCGTTACCGCTAATTTATCGTTATTGAAATAATCCCAATTAGAGTTAACACCCAGGCCGTTTTTATGGCAAGAAGCCGAATTGTTGAATACAAAATTTTCCTCGACAATGCATTTTTAAACTTCAGGTGCTGAACATGCAAGTATAGAAGTACATATATTTAAATAGGCCTTCATGATGCTCAAAACGACACGGTCTGTTTTAAATCCGAAAAATGTCAAAATGTCATCCCAGTGAAAATAAACCAAAATTTGAATTGCTTACATACAAATTGTTACAAACGAAATGTCGAATTTTAAATTCCCTTTAAATGTAGCGGTGGGTTTAAATTACAAAACCCATTAAAGCGGCATTTTATTAAGTTGGAATTATTTTATTTAAATTCTGAATTAATTGTAAATCTATACATGTCGTTGTTCTTGTTGTAATTGTGTTGTAGCTGTTTAATGTTAATTAAATGTTGTTTAATTGATGTTTGTTTTAGTTCGCCTGTAAAATAATCAAATCAAGAAAATAAAATTAAGATAAGAAAAGTAACAGAACTGAGTCGAGTCGTGTAATTGGAGCGGTATGGTGCGGTGTGGAGCAGAGTTGTGTTTTTATTGTCAAAGAAATATGACCGTTTGTTAGATATTTTCTCTCGTTATTGTTGTGACAGCTCACTGACAAGTTGATTGTGTAACTGTAAGCTGCTAATACAGTTAATACTTGTACGATATATTTATATTTACATACAAATATACATACATATTTACATTCATACTCTTACTTGTAAATGCGAATTGTACCTACATAAACTTTGCAATAATATGGTCATTGATCTATAGTACTATTTCAATTTATTGCATTTCATTTTCATACTCGTATGTATTTTAGTTAATAGTTTTTTATTTCACATCTCACACTAGATACGTACGAGCGACTTCAGCTGGAGGTCCACACCAAGCGTTTACGCGTTTCACGCGTTCTAAGCAACTGTCAAAAAAGTAGAATCAATGTAATTGTATGTTTTAAGTTTGAAACGCGAAAAGTTCGTTTACTTTCTACTTTGAACGCGTCGCAAGCGGCGAACAGCTGACATTGACAAATGCAAAGCAAATTTATTTTAAAGGTGATGTTATTAAAAAAAATGACAGTTGAAAAAACATTTCTTATATGAAATTGACAAACAACCCGATAAAAAACTTCATATAAAAACAAAATTAGCATCACCTCCGAAAGTACAAACATGCATACACAAATGATTGACGCGAAAAATCTTCGCATGTAACGTTTAGAAAGCTTAAAACGCGTTGACGCCAAAACGCTAGTTGTGGACCTCCAGCTTTCAAATAGACAGCAAATTCAGCGTGTAAAAATATTGTATGACAAACAAATGTTTGTTTAATATAAAATGGGTTAAAGCGATTCAGTTGTTTCGTTTGAGTTTTATTTATTTTACAATTAAATTACATGGTGTTATTTATCATCTCATTCCATCAGCTCATCTGATATCATCTATCTTTATATGGATATTTCAATAGTTTTTGAATATTTATTTCAGTAATTGCATCAGACAGCACACTGGTGCAAACATAGCAGTTGAATAAACTTTTCAAAAGACCTGCATAGACTGGTTTGAACATAAGTTTGTTTTCATTTTCAAAAAGGGTTAAAAAATAGGGTATCTCTCTGAATTTTAAACAAATATATTCTTGAATCTTGACAAAAAAGTATTTGTAGTTTTTTATGTAACGGTTTATGTCGAGAACCAGAATCAATTCATAGAATGTAATTTGTAAAACAGGACCTGGAACTTTTTATACCCTACACCACCATAGTGGGGAGGGTATATTAGATTTGTGCTGATGTTTGTAACGCCCAGAAATATTGGTCCAACACCCACCTTTTCTGAGTCGATTTAAAGCTTGTGCGCAGAATACAGGTCGCAATTTGAAAAATATTTCGATAAATATTTTATTATATTACATATATTTTTCGGGATTGAAACTGGTGGAAATCGGTTCATTATTTCACCTGGCCCCCATACAAATGTCCTCCCGAAATTGGAGTTTACTGATCATAAATGCTTGAGTTATGCAAGTATCCAAACACATTTCATCACAAATGAGTGGTAAATGAAGCCAAATCACATCTACAAATTTTGTGCAGATCGGTTAATAATTACTGGTAGCTCCCATATAAGGCCCACTTCCGAAAATCACTTTAAAGAGCATAACTCTTTCAAAAATGTTCGTATCCAAATAATATTCAACACGTATATGTTTCTTATATATAAAAATAATAGGGTACAATTTTATTATGGTCGTAATTAGTCGTAGCTCTCATATAAGGCCCACTTTCGAAATTCCCTTTAACGATCATAAATTTCTAAAAAATGTTGGTATTCAAATAAAATTTGACACAAATAAGTTTCTTATATACGGAAATAATGACACCTAATTATATAATGGTATAATTAGTCGAAACTCCCATATAAGACCATCTTCGCAATTCAATTTAACCTCCATAAATCTTTTAAAAGTATTAACATCGAGATAAAGTTTAACATACACAATACATATTTATATTCACAGAAATTATGTCACTAAATTTTGGGATGATCGGTCCATAATAGGTCATATCTCCCATATAGCGCACATTTCTGAAAAACTGTTTTACACATATACTGGGTGTAGGGTATTATATGGTAGGGCTTGACCGACTATACTTTCTTACTTGTTTAGTATGTACAAATTGCTGTAAATATTCATATTTCTATCAATGAAAATCTTGAAAAAATTATTCAGAATCCGTGTCTGCTATTCAGGATTTTCAAAAAATTCTATAACAGATAAAACATTGTTATAGCAAAATTGACAGTAACAACAGATATAAATGTCAGTTTGGTCTTCTCTGGCCGGCAGAAGTAAACATTCAATCATTGTGTTAAAGTGATTAATCAGCCTGTGGATTAGAAAAGCGCAAAGCTTAAAAACTAGATGTGTACATATTTCTGCTGAATTCAAACCTGAACACCAATGAGGTCGAATAAAATTCATTTAAGGATGTTGTCTTGTTAATTTTCTAACAAAAAAAAAAAGTAAAACGGCGCCACAAACCAAACAAAAATTCTGTGCAATACAACAAAACTCTATACAATAGAAAATACGAAAAATACTATAGAAAATGTACTCGTACCTGCCAGACAAAATATGTTTTGGTTTTGTTGTGTTCATAGTCGGTACTCGGTGTTTGATGAATCATTTATCGTGATACATATATACATATATATACTTGTACAAACAATACATGAGCAAACACACCTCACTACACGATATAATTGCAAAAAACAAAATTCACTTGCAAACTTAAGGAAAGACAGACACTCTAAATACTCTGTGTTGGAAAGAAAAACAAAACTGATTAGATATCTCATCAAGAAAGAGAGAGAATTTGTTTTCTCTAAATGGTTTGACAATTGGTTTTGTATTTATAATATTTTAACAATCCCATACTTGAATTAAAGACGTTGCTTTTTTACAAAAATCGAAATCCTCCATTATTCAACAGTTTATTATTGTAGTATATTTCGAGGTAGTCAGGTATCAGGATACATCCTGAGAGAATGGTAGTGAGTAAAGTGATACATTTTCACAATACTATAAACATAAACCATAATATCGTCTTTATTATACACTTCACCTTCATGAGTATATATAAGTTTGTTATTCTTTTTGTAATTTCGACAATATAATTTTCCGACCCTATAAAGTATATATATTCTGGATCCTTAAAGATAGCGAAGTCTATTAAGCCATGCCCGTCTGTCTGTTGAAATCAGTTTTCTGAAGTGTCCGGATATCTTCGGGATCCAAATCTTCAATAATAGAAGCAAACTTCTATTTAAAACCAGCAAAATCCGTCCATAAATAACGGAGAGCAAAAATCCGAGACAACCTCTGAAAATTTCATCAAAAAAACTAAGTGTATTAATATTGTTACAAATAATTTCATAAACAGATGGCGCTGAACAAAGTGTTTAAGTGTGTTCTTAAACCGTAATATAAGTTTGTAAAATTTTTCGAAAACTTTAAGTGTGTTCTTATACCGTAATATAAGTGTATAAAAAGACAGTGTGTTCATTGTACCTTTTTTTTAATTCGGTTTGTGTACATTTAAATAAATAAAGACTCGTTATATTTTCTTCAAACTACTTGACGCTTTTATTTTGCAATTAAAAAGAATCCGGTTTATTTAAAGGAAATAAACCACCGCTTTTAAAAGGTAAAAACGTAACAATATATATATGTATGTATGTATATAATATAATTATGCATCCACAACAAAGGTGAGGGGTATATAAGCCGAATATAGCACTCTTACTTGTTTTAATTAAAAACCACTGGAAACACTTCCTTGTTGTTGTCTATGTCAGGAATGCCCTCACACCGTATAATTTATGCAAGGTTCCATGCCTTGTACTTTGGCGCTTTCCTGACATATTTTCTGAAAAGAGAGCGTGCATTGAACAATCTGAATATTTAATATTAATATTTGAGACCCTATAGGACTTAGAGTAAACCAGAGAATAGAAAACTGGACGGCGAATATATTGAATTAGGGTAAGAATACAATAAGGAACGTTTTGACTAGAGACCCAAGAGTAGTTATATCTTAACATTTGTCTTTTGAATGAAATCCATGAACTCTTGATTTCCCGGATTTGGGGACAATCCAAGCCAAGATCGATTTTGGACACTTAACTAACATGGAAACATAATGCTGTGAGTAGAATGTAGAGTATTTAAAAACTGACACGGGATATAGGTTAACCGGGTTTTTTATTTGCAAAAACAGATCGCATATGATGAAAAACAGGATAACCGTTTTTTTTTTTGCTAAAACCGTATTCAAATCCGCTTTTTAGGAAATGCAATTTTTCAAATAATTTAAAAACTGGTTTTCTAAAAAAAGACGATTTTGTGAATGCGAAAGGCATTAATGTGATTTTAACATTTGTAAGATCTTCTCTAAGATTATTGGGATAAAGAGAACTAAATCTCAAGACTTCGGCACATTGATATCGACATGGACAGTCATGCATCAGTCAATGCTTTCAACTACTGTGGATTCTAGAGTCTCTAGTGGGTTCCAGAAAAGCGTACATCCGGCGACATTAAATTGCTGACGAATGCGCAAGGTACGGGCAATTTTAGACAAACCTGTGACGATAAGGGAGATTTTTAGCCCGCTGGGCTACGTTATTATTTATGTTAATTGAATGGGCGTTAAAGGAGGCGAAACTCAGATGTTTTAAGAAGTTACCCTTACGTTACCGCTTCTTAGTTGCAATTCTGGAAGTAATTAGAAAAGGTTATGTACATTAGAAACATTAATTTTGCTGTAATTATTTCTATTTATTCTAATTGGCAATTTATTTAGCTTGACAGCAGCTAAGTACAAATCCGCTAACAAGCCTTATTGGAAAAAAAACTTAAAGCAAATGTTTATAATTGCAGCACAAGTTGCTAAGTATGTACTTTTATATTATGTACATACATATTTATTCTCTCTAATTATTTGTATAAATATTGAAATTTAAAAAGTTCCAAGTATTAGACGACGATTACAGCTAAATTATTAGATAAACATATCGTACCCTAAATACAAAAGGGTCACAACTCAAATTACTAAAATGTTCAGGAGAGACAAAAAAAGTTCATCGTGCACAAGCAACATACATAACATAACTGTATTTTTCCAGTTAAAGAAGATAGGGATGTTAAAGAAATTTTTGCAGTAGTTAGAGATGTGCACTCAGAGTTAATTTATGGAAAAAAATCAGTTTTGGAAAATTTTGAGTTGTGCCCCTTTTGTATTTAGGGTGCGATATAACTATTTACTACTACATACCTACAAAGACAACAATTTCATTTTATTTTTATACAAATCAGCCATTAAGCGGGAAGTTGTTTTGTTGTTGGATTATTTAGTTATAATTTCTATGGATTTCCCATCATTGTTGCTTTATTTAATGTTTGACTTCATCAGACACAAACTTGATCATTTTAATAGGCAACTTAAACAACAATCCAAACTAAACACAATAAATAATGAGAAAAGAGCAGAAATTTGTGGCATAATTTCCCTAATTCCATCTTTAATGCTGGCGAAAGTTTGCAAAATAAAATGTATAAATATTTATTACAATATAAACACAAACTAAAACAACAACATTAAACATACATACATACATATTAAATAATAATAATAGTTATAGAAATTAATGCTAGATTATTGTACCTTTGTATACAACAAGAAATAAAGTAGAGAAACGACAAAAACCCAAAGAAAACTGAAAAAAGCAACAACGGTGTGTAAAAATTAGACTGGTTTAGTTTTGTTGTTTCTTTCTTTGGTTCGTTATTTAAAAAATAATGATTTGTATTTTGGATTTAATGTAGGTATTTTTCTATTATTTTTTTTTTTTTTGGCATATCGTAACTACTTTATACCTAACAATACCTATACAAAAAAAAAACAATATTTTATCAGTAAAAATCGTTATTCATAGGATAAACATCATTGTCAATTTCAGATTGTCTAAAATATGTCTTATATGATAATATCAGCACACTTTTTCTCAGAAGACTAACAGCCTGTTTATAGAATGCGACTCGCCCACCTCGCGATTCGACGACCGGTGGACGAATGAGAAATAAAAAGCGTCGATTTTGTCGTCCACTTACCTTAATTCGCGCATATGTAAAAATTCTTTGAAACCCTACTATTGCCAACGTGTTAAAAAATATTTGTTGCTTATATTTCTTCATACAAAATTTAATAATAAACCTTACAAGATGGCAATCCTACTATTATGAAAAATATCAAATAAACATAAACAAACAAAAAAGTAAAACATGAATTTATTTTATTTGCCACAGTCTCCCAAGTACATTCCATAGTAGATTTGCTGCTACCAAACTGAGGAGCTCCCGTGTCCAAGTGTGGAAACTCCTCCATGCAATCCACCAATTGCCTAAACTGCATTGCTGTAGTTATTTTAATGCTAAAAATTTAACAAATCGAAATATACTAACAAAAACATTTATGATCAATGTGTACTTACCTTTTTTTGTTGAAATATCCATTTAGTGCTTGTCTTTTTAAATAAAGTTGTATTTAAATTTTACGCGCGATCACAATTGTATATTCGTCCAATTTTGACATTTCGGCGACTCTAACCGTCTTGTATATACCAAATAAATTGACAGCAGTTACGTTTTTTAACAAACTTGTCAACAGTCGTGTTCTATGACCCAAAATAACAAAAACGCTAATATTTCAGAGTTTTTTTTTATCAGCGAGTCGAGTTCTATAAACAGACTGTAAGGCCGCGTTTTCACTATGTCATTTTTGTTGTCAAATTGTTGGCAATTTTTTAAATACGGGTTGTCATATGGCGTCATTTATGTTTGCAATCATGAAAATCATGATATGACAATCCGTTTTCATACAATTGCCAACAATTTGGACAATTTGACAACAAAAATGACATAGGGAAAACCAAGCATAAGACTAATCAAACTAAAGCATGGATGTTTTAGAGTCGACGTTATTACGCATATTTTTTAATCGAATCAGAGTTGGTTTAAACCGATTGAGAGATTTAGAACGTTAATGCGTTTGTTTTATGTAATCTTAAATCTTACTAATAAATGTGAATGCGTTGCATGCATGTTCCGTGTCATATACATACATATGTATCGAAGTCTTACGAAATTTATTGTATAAAATATAATAAACAATTTTAGGGTGCTGTAGCTTTATTGGTTAGGTATTTGTAGCCCGTGTTCGATTCCTAGCGGCTGCCACTCAAACAACATCAGTTTATTAGTTGTCTTTCTATCCATCATAACTAATATTTATCACAGCGCCCTCCTTCGGTGGTATAGCATTTAAACGCCACCGAAGTGAAGTAATTAAATAAAGGCTACAAAATCAAGCTTTAACATTAATGCGCCTACTCACCACCAGATGCGCTGCAATTCTGCACTAAAAACAAACATAAAGCGCAATTGCAGAGTTGTTATATAAAACCACCTTTACTTCTTTCACCACCTTTACTTCTTCAACTATCCCCTTTCCAAAGAAAGTAACGCCAGTATATATGGGCATATTAATCGCCTGAGTGTTACTTCTCTTAAAAAAAAATGTCTGTGCCAAAAAAATATCAAATAACTTTTACATTTTACATACTATAGTTTTGTGACCCTTTTATAATTTTAGTTTATTTAAAAAAAGGGCATATTGTAGTGACAGATTTTATGCATAAAAACTATCTCCCTAGGAATACCTTTGTTAAATATTTAAAAAAAAATTAACGCTTTTCCACTTTCTTTGCATGTTTATTTTAATTACTTTGTGGATGCAAATGTTCTTCGATAATATATTCTTTAATACTTTATCTGGATATCAATACCTACATACATACATATGTATGTATATAAAATACAGCATAAAGTTTTGGCTTTACTAGCTATTTTTCAAGTTAAGAAACCCCTACTTAAAATGCATTGTAACTCTTTGTTAAGAACGTAACGTTTTCAGTTCATTGGCTTAAAAAATATTTACTCAAATTTGTACTGGATAACAAAATTGAATACTGTTAATAGAAATCTTTTTTCAACTTTATTCAACTTAATTTGTGCAAACAAATATTCAACTTACATACATATTGCGTTTTATTTTATATTATTTTTATTTTCAAATCAAAACAGCAAATATTTTGCAATAATTTAATAATGGTTTATTGTCGAATACATACATATAAAACTTGTACTGAATCTAATAATTTACAGTATGAGGCAAATATATTGTTGCAGTCTCAACTCAAACGATTATTTATTCATTATTTCGAATTCATAAAGTGGTCTGGTATTTCAACCAATCTTAATAAAAAATTAAATATTTGTAGCAATACCAAGAGACCAGCCTGTATGTACAATTCTTTTCTTCTGCACAAGTTCAACGAGGTTAAAAGTAAATGATTATTGTTGTTGACCACAGATACCAGATAAAGATAGACCAGAAAAGAAAATAAATTTGTTCATAAACAATAAAAAGAGTGAACAGACAATTCAACTTATATATCGTTTTCATCCCAAGACATGAACGGCGCGGCACAATACGAAATTCAAAATTTCAACTTTATTAATCTTTCGCAAGATAATGATGCACACCACACCGTCACATGAACATTAACATATTTAATGACATGAATACGAGTACGTACAATGAATGGTGGGGTACATAATATTTACGTGTACCCTACTATACCAAACTTATCACTGGGGTCATTATAATTTTGCGATCAATTTTTTAAAATGTTTAAAAATATGAAACCTTAACTAAAATAATGTTTGCGGGTAAATTAAACCATCATGTCAAACGTTATCAAACGCTTGTAAAATGTCGATAAAAAGAGCAGAATAATATTTTTATCTTCAAATGTTTTTTTTTCGCGATATTTACAACTATATAGTACTGTGTTTTTTTTTAAATCCAAATTGAAGATGCGGAATACAATTGTTTTCAATTAAAAAAGGGTATAACTTGTTCATGAGTATCTTCTCGAATAAATTTGATATATTGGACAATAGGCTGTTGGGTCTATATGATTCTACTTTTTGTGATAGTTTCTCGACGTCTCGATTCTGGAAAAAAATATTCAAGGCGTAATATAGCGTTTATGTTATCTTGTTATTGATTTTGTCAATACCTGGTGCTTTTTTAGAGTTTAAATCAACAATACCCTTTTCGATCTATCAAATCTGGAAACGTAGAGGTACAGCTACTCGAAGCTAAGTATATTCATATACAATAACACTGTGCTGCGAAATATACTTAATTTAACATATTTACCAACTTAAGCATAGTACTCTGTTCAAAATTTCAAGTGGAATGCTGTCAAAATACATGTTAAAAAATGCTTATGAAATTTTCATGAAAAAATGTTGCAGAAGTAGTACTCTGTTCATTTTGTGAAAAACATATGCAATGTATCTGGCAACATTATTTTTTCACAGCGAAATAATTAAAGTAGCAATTGTTTCACGTGGAATTTTCATCCAAAAGCTCTTCTGACGCAACAACAATATCTATTATTTGTTTATTCATTTTTATTTAACTATTTCGATTCAGCACAGATTTTTAAATATTTTAACTTTTATTTAGATTCGATTTAAATTTACAAAAAAGCAAAACATATGTGTTTTGTTTACATAAGTAAAACAATGTGGCGTACTTTCAATAAAAAAACGTCAAATTATATAAATTCGCGTGATAGGCAACATTGGCTACACGTCAAGTTTTCCGTATGAAATAATTAATGTTGCTCAACATTTTTCCCAAATTTGAACAGAGTACTAGACTTTACTTGTTAGTTATATTTCAGTCATTAATACATAATACCGTATGCTTGAAAGACTTGATAAATTTTATACATTTAGGCACATACCATTTGGTTTGCGGTAAGGTGATTTTATTTCAAATATTTTAAAATATTTCGGGAATTTTTTTAAGATTATTGGAAATATGTGCTGCTAACGAGTTGATATATTTTCACAATTTCACGAAACGTGCGTCAGCTGTTTAAACCAGTGTTGCCAAAAAGATAATAGCTAAAAAATCACCCTATAGTACAATTTACAAATTATATTCTATAATACAGTTTTTTCCAAATCAAAAGTGCTTAAACGTTTTTCACATTTGTGTTAGTACGTTAATTGCTGTACAGCAAGCAGTTGTCGACTTTGACCATTAAAGTTTTCAATTTCATGTTTAAATTAAATTTTACATTGTTTCTACGACCATCCGATCGTATTTCGCACTTGCATAACAAGTGTTTGGCCAGGCAGTCAACTTGTATCTTGTAACTACAAGTACTCGTAATGTATTTTTAGCTGCCATGCTTACAGTATGTCTGCTTAATATTGTTATACTATAACTCTATATGCATAACTACTAGGTTATGGGTTTTTCCGGACAATTTTTTTCCGGAAAACGAGAATAAAAAATTACATTTCCCGCCGGGAATCTCGGGAATTTAAAGCTTAAGAAATAAGTATAAAGGTTAAGTATTTTATAAAATTATATTATTTTATTAAAGGAAATCCGCGGATTAAAGATTAAAGTTTATCATAGAACAATTTTTAAAATTTGCTTTTAACAAACTAATGCATTTTATAAGTCATCTTACATCCGATTTGTTTTTTTAGTGGCAAAGATTCCAGTCATATACCATCACCTTGAAGTAAGTTTAAAACGTCTACTAATATTTTTAAATGTGGAACAGGCTCTTCATCACCGTTTTTATTGCGTTCTTTAGATTAAGAAATTACTGGATCATTTCAACCATTCTGTTTCACTTAGTATGGGCATCTAGGTTTAGATAATACACTTTGCTGAATTCTTCTTTTAAATAAGTGTTAGACAGGCTGTTTTCAGGAAATTTCATCAAAAATATTTCAAATGTTTGATGAATTTAAATTTTAAAATTTGGTTTGAAATTTTTATTATTGCTGTTTTTTTTTTTGTTGGTAGTATATTTACTTTTTAAATTTTTTTTTTAATTATTTATTTATTGAATCTCCTTTACTTAATAGGCCTTACAATAAGAATTTAAATCTTGTACCTAAACCTTAAAAACTATTTGTTCTCAATTGAGAGTCATAATGACAAAAAGGTGGTAAATTAGCTCTACGAAGCCTTGTTTCTGTTTGAGTTCTAGTAAGTAGTCTCGTAAACGAGTTCGGATGGTTTTGCAACTTCACGATATATCTCTCACGAATTTTTCTGAATTCATCTTGAACCAATGGTACTTCTAAATTTCTATGGATATTTTCATTTCTTATATACTGGTGCTCCCGTCATGGTATACGAATTTTTGATTGGGCCCTCTGTATAAGATCAATACTGGTATTACTTGCAGTTCTCCATTATTGAATTCCATATCTCCAAATAGGTTTTAAAACGGTTATATACAGGATCACTTTACATTCAAGGCTTCATTTAGATTGGTCGTTAATTAATGTGGCGACGCCATGTAAGGCGTCCATATGTATGCCAAGGTATGTGACATGATCAGACTGTGGGATGTTCACATTGGTTAGTGGAACAGGTGGATGGATAATTACCTAAGAGGAAACGTAACATTTTTCGTTTCATTTACACGTATTCTCCAGTTTTTTAACCACGTCTCCACACGTCTGAGATAATTATCCAGTTCTATAGATGCAACACTTGAATCCACTTGTGAGCACGAATGGCAGTGTCACCTGCAAATGTAGAAATGGTTAAATTTTCACTCGTTGTCAAATCAGAGTTGTATATGAAGTAAAGTGTTGGTCCGACAACGCTACTCTGTGAAACTCTAGTTCTAGCACTTGTCATATAATCAATGTATTTAACCCTAAATAAGGGATCCGATAGGTAAAACTCTAGTGATCTGTGAAAACTAGAAGGCAGTAAGCATATAATCTTATATATTAGACTTTTATGCCAAACTTAACTCAAATCCTGTGCGGCATCTAAAATGATAGCCCAACAATATTGTTAACGGTTAACTTGCTCTATAGTTCCATGTTGTTCACGACAATCAAATTGGTGAACTGGGATAATGTTTTAATCATTCAAGAGGTTTATAATTTTCTTTTGAAATACTTTCTCAAATAGTTTCGACAAACAGGATAGTAAGTCTATAAGAAGATAGTACTGGTATCATTATAAATTGAGAAATTTTCAAATCTTTTGGAGAAACGCCTAGTTTTAAGATAGATTTAATAATACTGTTAGCACAACAATAGCTACATTAGATAGGTTTTTTTTTATCAAGGATGGTGTTATTTGAACATAGCCCGGAGACTTTCTTGCGTTTGGTTGGTTGGTTTACGTGGTAGTTCACTACGTGCGAACACTTAAGTAGAGTCGAAGGGACCCCGTTTTAAAAGACCACACCACTCGTTAGATTTAATGTCTTATACAACATACGGTAGCTAAGATGAGTACAAAAAAGTCGTGTCTTGCTGGGCATTCGCAGAGAAGGTGGAAAATCGTTTCCTATTTTACCCTATCCTTACAGCTACGACAATGGTCGTTAAAAGGGAGTCCCAGGCAATTTGCGTGCTTGCCTAACGTCCAGTGTCCCGTTAATACTGCCAGCAACCTTGATATATCCTTCCTATTCCGGGTTATCAGTTGCATAGTACGTTTCTCGTTAAAAGATGGCCACATCAACTTGGCTACCCTACATGTGTCTAAATTACGCCATCTGTACTCAGCCTTTGTAAGAAAATGTCTGAAGATGATACCGTTGATAGTCCCCAATGGAATTGCTACTGAGACCACATCGGAGATATCTAAGGCAGATCCCGTTCTGGTTAGTTCGTCTGCCCGTTCATTACCGTAGTGGTTCCTATGCGCAGGCACCCAGACTAAGGTAATGTCAGATAGACGACCTAGCCTTGACAGAGAATTTCTACATTGCCTAACTAGTGAAGATGAAATTGTGTAGCCATTAAGTGAGAGGAGTGCCGCCTGACTGTCGACAAAAATACCTATATTGCCGTGAATGTTATGATTATGTAGTGTATCACAAGCTGCCATGATTGCAAAAATTTCCGCCTGGAAAACACTACACTTATTCGCAAGACGATACGAGATTTCTTGGGTTAATATCGTCTTTTATAGTTTTGTGAATATCTTTTGGACTGAATGTGATAATTTCAGAGTATAATGAACGAATAGATAGATGGTTCCTCTATTTTAAATTCCTTAATGGTGGGTTTGATTGAAATACACTACTTAAATGCTTCGTGCCCAGGTGCCATCAGATTTTCGTAATGACCTTTGGCCCGCTACTGGTGGTTTAATATTTTTATCTGCCGTTTAAAGTGAGAAATTGGTGTGCTTAGTATATTTATTTATATGTACATAGGTATATATAAATTTAAAAAATTCCGAATATTTGCCAAACATTTTCAAAACTAAATTTCTCGTGTTTTCATGGAATTCCCGAACCCCAAACCCTAATAACTAAAGGGTGGTTAAATTGTAAGGGCCGATGTTGAATGTGAACCACACCTAAACGCCAAGCTTTTTTCCGAATTTTATTTGACATTTCTCTATTTCAGACTTACTCAATTTGACCCATGGAGAGATACACAATCCAATAACGTGTTAAAGTTATCCAGACTTATTATGAAAATGGGCATTCACTTCGTGATTTTTTTGGTCAATTTGATCGTCCAAATGTGCGTACAATCGCAAAAATCGTGGAAAAATTCGAGCAAACCGGGTCTGTAGAAGATGTGAGAACACCAGTGCATGCTCGTACAGCTCGTACTGCAGAAAATATTGCTGCTGTTCGCGATAGTGTGGCTGAAGAGCCGTCCACCTCAACTCGTCGTTGTGCCCAACAATTGCACCTCTCACGCTCGTCGTTGATGAACATTATGCATAAAGACTTGCATTTACATGCTTACAAGGTGCAATTGGCTCAATAACTAAAGCCTCTTCACCATTCCAAACGTCGTGAATGGGCAGAATGGTGGCAAGAAATGGCAACAGTGGATGATCAATTTTCGAAGAAAATCATCTTCAGTGATGAGGCACATTTTCACCTCAGTGGATTCGTCAATAAACAGAATTGCCGCATTTGGGCGAATGAGAATCCAAGAGTGATTGTCGAAAAACCAATGCACCCACAAAGAGTGACTGTTTGGTGCGGTTTATGGTCTGGCGGCATCATCGGGCCGTATTTTTTCCAAAATGAGGCCGGTCAGGCAGTTACTGTGAATGGTGTTCGCTATCGTGAGATGATAACGAACTTTTTATGGCCCGAATTGGAAGATATGGATGTGGACGATATGTGGTTTCAGCGTAATTACGATGTCAATTGGCCGCCAAGATCATGTGATTTGACACCGTTGGACTTTTTTCTTTGGGGTTATTTGAAAGAAAAGGTGTACGTCGATAAGCCAGCAACAATTCAAGAGCTAAAGGATGAGATAATTCGGCACATTAACGGCTTAGAACCTCCATTATGCCTCGGGGTCATCGAAAATTTGGACCATCGGATGGAGGTGTGCCGCCGTGGTCGCGGCGCCCATTTGGCCGATATTTTGTTCCATACATAATTGAGTAATACCAATATATCATAATAAAATAAAATTACAATAATTTCCTAAATAGTTTGTGTTTTATTCAAAATCAACATCGGCCCTTGAAATTTAACCACCCGTTACATATGTATGTATATAGTCGTACTCGTACATATTTCACACTCTAAAGTGAATGGTGATCACAACAATGTCATATAAATACATACATACATACAACAAAAATAATCATAATAACAATAATAATAATAACAATAAAAGAAACATAAAATGTGCGAACATTATTTGTTTGAAATAAAATTTTTTGAAACCAATTTGTTTCCTCTTAAAATAATTTTTTTTTTTTGCTCAATTTCTTTAAGTACCAGCTACTTGGTCTCAGGTCTGGTCGTACGAATTTATATTGTCTGAAACAAATCTTGTTTATAAAAAGTATTTTGTTGGTTGATTTGTTTTTTATTATTTTTTTTTCTATGTCAGGAGGGCTAATTGATTTATGGGTAATTTTTCTGCTTTTGTTAAGTTTGTTAAGTTTTTTACTTTATCTTAAGTGATATAAATATTATTTTTGAATTTGAATTTTTTTTGTTTTTTTTTGATTACTGGGAGGAAACTTGTTTCTTTTTTGGGTGGAGATGTTTTGAATAATTTTGTAACCTTTTTGTTGCTGTATTTCATAATTGGTAATTAGGTTTGTTAACAATTTAAATTAAAATGCAATTTTATTACACAGCCGTAACAAATTGCGTTTTAATTTTGAGGTGAAATAAAGAAACATTAAGTAGATTGCAGAGGTTTAATAATGGCTTGAACATGAAAAGGAGGTCAAATATTTGAAAGTTGAACAAATTAACACTTTTGCTGTGATTTAAAAATTAAATTAAGCCAATTTAATTTAATAATCTAATATAATTATTAGGAAAAAATAACACAGCCCGACAAAATTAAAAAAGATTTTTGCTTCTTTGAATTTATCAACTGATTTTAGTAAATTTGAGCACATCTTAAGCGAACCAGTTTGATACCTATAAGTTGACTGGAAAGTAAAATATAATTTTCAAACGAACAAAATATTTGAATTAAAAAATATGTTTGGTAAAAAATTTAGGTAAAAAATTTTTTCCCGAAAAAAATGTTTTTTTTTTTTGCAACTACCATAACTGTAAATAAGAAATTTTGACGGTCATAAGTGGAGGGTATAAAAAAGCTATATCAAGCTGATAGAGACAAACTGATTACAGATTTGAATTCAGCGCACCCAAATTAACTAAAATCAGTTGATAAATTCAAAGAAGCAAATTGAGTGTTGGCCTGTGTAATCATTCAAAGGCCAGATTAGCTAACATATATTTCTAACATATTCCATTATTCGATTCTCTAAAACAATCGTTGCAATTTGCTAAAGAACCATTTATCAAAGATCAACATCGATCGTTTGTTTTTATTTCGAAATTTCCATATTTACATTCGATGCTTTTCACTTAAGTCTACTTTTATAATCAATTAAATTACTGAAATTGAAAATTGACCATGAGCGTTCCATAGTGCAGCTCACTTGGGTCTATTCAATAGTTCTCCTTGTGCTATCTGAAAAGAGAGGAGATAAAGAAAGCGGGACATCTGCTCTATTTGATATTCCGTTAGATCTTATTCACGTAGCTTTCCATTTTAAAAGGAAGAATACTACATCCACTTAGGTGTTGGCCCTGCTTAAAGCATTCTAATCTTTCCATCTTAGGCAAGTGGCTTTCTTGCAGATGTAAGAATATGTATTAAATACACCAGATATTCCGCGATGTTTAATAGCGCTAATATAAATATAAACAAAAATCAAACTCCATAATCACTTTTTTGTTTTATACATTACTGAACAATCTTAGGCCCATTATTACAACTTGGCAATAGTTAAAGGTATGATGATATCGGACAGATAAGAAGTACATATTTGGTTATTATAAGTTTACTTTAATCTAAAACGGACCGATAAGCTAAAGGGAAGATCATCTTGCCTTTTAATTTTATTGTGAGGTTTATGTATTTGAAGTTGTCATATGTTCTGGAAAAAATGTCAACTTCATGAAAAATGAATTAATTTCAATTTTGTTTTGCCAATAAATAATTTGATAAACAAAAATGGAAAGCAGACGTTTGATTTATTTTAATAACCTGGAGTATATTTTTGAATACAGTCAGCTTCAAAGTAGACTGTTGAATTTGAATTGTTTTTCACAAACAAATATTTATTGTATTGCCATATTTTAGAAAAAAATTCTTTTATTTTACAAGGAAGTTGTAATAACGAAAAATTTTAAGTCACTTTAATTGCAGTTACCTTTTACTATTAAGAACATTAGAGGCAAGTTGTAATAATGGCCCTTAAACTAGTATCGAAACATTTTCTTGTTACAATGTCTCATGTCTTAGATATAATGAAAAATTACCCTGAACTTTTGTATGAGATTTTTTGGCCATTTTTCTTTAAAATTAAAGAAAAATGCCCCAAAATTTCGTGTTTTTGTTTTCTCTTTATTTTTTGTCGCTATTTTTTGTATCTTTCTTTGGGTCCAAAATTAGCAGTGCCCCCAGCAGTTAAAAAGTTAAAAAAATTCTAAGAAGGTTTCTAAAAATAACACAAATTAAAAACTAATACATATTAGGGAATATTTTCAATTCAAAACAAAAAGATATCTTCTTTGCAATGGGTTTGTAACGACTAACACAAAATGCACAATGGGAACCACATACATAAACAATATACTTTCTATGCACAGAACAATTTCTAATTTCTTACAACTTAAATAATTAATACAATATGTGTAACCCCAATTCCACAAAACTAATCAATACATATAAATATATAAGTACATGTACGAGTACTCGTATGTATGGGTACATATGTTAGTTAGTTTTTAACAAAATTTAAACTGAATGTTTTCTCTTGTGTTAATTAACGAAAATTTAATTTTTTTAACACCAAATTCACCACCACAAATATCCAAAAACCAAAACCAGATTTATTCCAAGAGACCGTTAAACGTTTTACACGTTCGTCTTTGTCACCCGAAATGGATAGATTTTCACCATCACGTTATTGTTTCAAGTCGAGTTCACCATTTGCGAATTCGGACTCAAGTCGACGACAATCTTGTAAGTTTTTAAATGAATTTTTCGCTTTTTAATAATTTCATTTATTTTTTTTATTAATTTAATTTTTTCTGTTAAAATTTTGTTTTATTGAAAAAAAAAAATATATATATATACATTGTATATATATATGTACATACATATGTATGTCAAATACGAACAAAAAAAAAAATAAAATAAAGACGATTTGTATCTAGAGGCCACAGGCCGACGTCAAAGTTCAGGTAAGCAGCATAATTGAGAACCTTTAAAAACCGATATGACTAACAATGTCTTCTAATGTTTCTAAAGCAGAGCTAACATTTTATATTAAAAAAAAATATTCAATTAATTAATTAATCACATTAATTAATTTTGTAGTATTTTATTCCTACTTTAACACATTCTAACTTGATTATTTCTTTTACAAAAATGACAGATCTTTTTTGTCGTTTAATTTTATTTATGTTTATGCAGCTCTTATATTTAGTTGTTATTGTTGTTGTTATTATTAATTGTCAATCGTTTATTTAGCTGACAATATTTAAAGGCGCTTGCGCAGGTGGTTTCCTCTTCTATATTCGATATTTGCCATAAAATCTGTGTCACTTGATCTTACCTTAAAAGGCGGCAATAAGAAAATATTTTATTATTTTTAAACATTTCTGTTTCGGTGTAAATATACAGGTACATATGCATGTATGTACATTCAATATGTTTATATTGCAAGTATTGTCGGCAAAACTCGCAACTGCATTTGGTATTTATTTGTGTTCTGAAACCAAAAATATAAATAGAGAATTTCTTTGACATAAACATTAATCATTTTTAGCATAAAAACGAACTTTTTTCATTTAAATTGTTTTCTGTTTGTTTTTAGAATAGTTAGACAAGACGTGACTTTTATTAGATGCTAACTGGACAGTTTGTGTGCAATCAGCAATTAGCAATCAACATACAATAAATACACTTGATTGGAGTGATCTAATGCAGTGTTTCTTAAATACAGACGACACAGCACAATATCCGCTTAATTGCGCATGAATTTCTTTCAAATTTGAATTTGTTTAGTAAAAAAAAAAAACATTTAAAAGATGAAAAGAAAAAATCACGTAATTTTTGATTGAATTGACAACTTATTGCTTTTCAATATTTAAGATAATTTAATGCAACCTACATACGGGATGCCACGAATGTGTCATCTAATGACAGTAGGAGTTTTGGTTTCGCATTTTATTTATAAAAATATTTAAGGTGAAAATAATAAAGTGAACAATTTTCAATTGCAACATTATTCTACACAAACAGCAATTGCTGCCTGTATTCGTCTGACTCCCTTTCTTGACTTAATTTCCAAAACCTATGATAATTGCAATATAGTCATACAAATATTATTTTTTGCTCCACAGATTTTAATGATATGTATATTAATAATGTATAATTACATTACATTTCTAGTAAAATGAGAGAAAAATAAATCAACAAATTGTATTGCATTTAATAAAAAACAAATAAGAAAGTATACCCTACACCCTGTATATGTAGAAAACAGTTTTTCAGAAATAGGCGTTATATGGGAGATATAACCTATTGCGGAGCGATCATCGAAAAATTTAGTGTAATGATGTCTGTGAATATAAATATTATATGTTGAATTACGGAGAGGATCTTATATGGGAGTTTCGACTAATTATGGACCGACCATTATAAAATTATTTGTCATTATTTCTGTATATAAGAAACTTATTTGTGTCAAATTTTATTTGGATACTAACAATTTTAAGAAATTTATGATCGTTAAAGTGAATTTCGAAAGGGGGCCTTATATGGGAGCTACGACTAATTATGGACCGATCTTCACAAAATTTGTAGATGTGCTTTAGCTTTATTTACTACTCATCTGTGGTAAATTTTGTTTGCATACTTGCATAATTCAAAGATTTATAACCGGTAAACCCCAATTTCGGGAGGACATTTGTATGGGTGCTAGGTGAAATAATGGACCGATTTCCACCAGTTTCAATCCCATTCATCCTTGTGCCAAAAATATATCACGTACCAAATTTTATCGAAATATCTTCAAAATTGCGACCTGTACACTGCGCACAACCTTTACATGGACAGCCAGCCAGCCAAACGGACGGACATCGTTAAATCGACTCAGAAAGTGATTCCGGGCCGATCGGTATACTTTAAGGTGGGTGTTGGACCAATATTTATGGGCGTTACAAACATCAGCACAAATCCAATCCCCACTATTGTGGTGTATGAAAAGGTGGCTTATGACTCAAAAATAAATTTTCCACTTTTTTTTTTAGTTTTTGAGACGCTTTTTTACGTGGTGAAAACTAGAAAGTCCTAACTTGTTTAGAAGTGTACTAAAAATGTAGAGAAAGAAGAGCACAAATAAAAGAAAAACAGAATTTTATTGAAAATCCAGAATCGAGATAATAAATGGAATTGAAAAATTTAAAAACAGGATTGAACGCTGGAAAAACGATTTTACCAAAAAATATTTATTTAGCAGTATTAAGTAGTTTTCTTCATCGCTATCCTTGTTGAGACCTTTGAAGTTGCTCGTTTTTTCGAATCTCCTTCTGGAGATGAGGCCTTACGTTTTCTTGATTTTTTTTATTGCAGTTGAAGTCGCAGGTTTCTTCAGTTCTTTCAAAAAACATCACTCTTTATATACACACACGAACTTATCTCATTTATGCTCTTTTGCCTTTTTTGGTTGCCTTTTGGGCATGACTGTTCATAATGCAAAAGAAAAACTACTAAGAAACTGACGAAATGCATTGTTTATCTGTGTCTCGCAATTTCTCTTTTGAGTCATAAGCCACCTTTTCATAGGCCGGGTGACATATAGTAAAAGAAAAAATAGTTCCTCTTGAAAAGTTTATTTTCGATTTTACAATTTGTGAAAACTTGAAAAAACTAGTGTGATATTTAACTTGATATTTTTTGAAACAATTTGAAACAAAATCCGATAACGGTAACGTTAGTGGTTGCAGTTTTTATTTGAAATTTGGCGTGAATCGAAAATCCGAAAAGTGAAAAATAAGTGCCACCATAGTAGTTACATATTCATTTAATGAAGAAATTATGAGCTTCTTCTAATGATAGTTTTTCAAACAAATTCATATTAGTTTTTTTGCTAGCGTAGCTTGTTTCAAAACTAATTTTCAGGCTATTAACACAAAAAATATTCGCAATTGCTTTAACATTTCCTTAACAAATATTTTTGTATAATGTTATACATAATCATTAAATTCTATCTATCTTAAACATGAAAACAAAATTTGCATGAATATAGACGCAAAACTGCTGCATTTAAAATATTACAACAAAAAAAAAAAAAAAAACAAGTTTTTTATAAATAACAACTGCTTTTGTTATTTTTTTTTTTTTTAGAAAAAACTCCCCCACTTGAAAATTACAAAAGTGTTTGCAACAACAAAAAAAAAACAATTTACTTACACAATTGCATTTTAACATTTGTGTATTGACCATGATATAATTTATTATTATTTTAAAATTATTTTCTAAATTATTCTTCAAATAACAATCATTTATTGAAATACAGTGTAGCTAAAATGTTGTCATTCATGTGTGAATTATTGGTGATGTAATAAAAATTGCCAGATGTCGTTATGTTAAGAATATTTACCCCCTGCAACTATCTCCGTTTCGTAGTAAATATCAAATAGACATATCAATTTTTAGTTACATTAGTTCCACAACTAATTCTATACTACACAATAATGACATTGATTTTTGTTTGACATTTTCTTTTCGGAACCGCTATTTTTTTTTTTTAATAATTAACAAACACAAAATGGGAAGCTTTTGGCTTATCTGCAGAAAACACCCAGAGTCTTTGGCGGGAATCGAACCCGCAACCCCTTGACTGACAGTCCGGCACTCTATCGCCTAATCTTTCGGGGCACTTTTGGAACAAGATTTTCTATTAATGATTTTTGCTTAAAATTGTATCTCTCGAAACTAGAACGTAGAACGAAATTTGTGAAAATGTTCGCTTATAGATTCTTGAAACCTCTCAGCAAAAACATTCCTGTCATATTAACAACGGATTCAAATTCTAATATAATTACTTTTCACTACTTGCAAAGAGGTAAATATTTACTACAAACGGTAACAAATAAAAGGCATACTCGTACTTTGACTCGTCCTTTCAGAAATAGAGATTATAAAATAAGTTTCTTTGCTTATTACGTAAAAATGAAACAGTGTTACAAAAGATATTGAAGAATCTACATTGTTCAGAAATGTTTGCTAGGTATAAAAATTTTTATTTATCCTTTTTTAGTGTTGAAAATTGTTAGCACTAAGTTAATGTTTAATTTGTAAAAAGCTCTGAAAATATACTTTCTATTAAAAATATGTCAAAAAATACAATAGGCGAAAAATTGTGCGTGCAATAAAATATGTTATTAATTGTATTTTTTCAGAAATTATAATTAAAATAGAATTGCAACGTGATAGTACGTGATAACATTGTTTCCAATATTAATAAAAAAAAACAGACTAGTTAAGTCATATTAATTAGATTCTAATTTTAAAATGCAAATACAGTAGTCGCTCGGTTATATGAACTAATCCAAACAGAGCCTCTTCACTAAATGTAGAAGTTCACATAATCGAAAGAATAAGTAATTTACATGATTTTTAATACATTAAGATCATACTCATCAGATACGTTAACACCTTGCGCTTCATCTTCGATGCACTATGTAACAAACTCTAACCGATTTTTAATTAAAAAAAAATTAACGGTTGCAGGTTCTTTACTTATTTCGGGGAAGAACATATGCACTTCTAAGAAGAACATTTAAAAATATCAACGGTTGAAAGCTGTTGACATAATAGCGATAGACTGTGTTCCTCTTTAGAACCTCATGTGTTTAAAATTTGTTGTTCACTATTCTGGATGTTTACATAACTGGATATTCATATATTATAAGATCTATAGGTATACATAGATCCTAGCTACATATGTATGTATATATTTTGTATCTATATTAACTATCTAACTGATCGGATAGGAACAAAACAGAAAATTAAGATTGTTATATATTTGCCTCCAAATTTTCTTTAAGGTCCAAATTCAAAACTTCAATTATCAAATATACAAATGTTACAGATTTATTTCAACTTTTCAACACATTTCGTTTATAGTACATGGGTTAGAAATTGATGAAGAATCCGGTGGTACTTTTAGGCTCTCAAAAAAATCAATATTTTTGATTTTTTTTAATGTTTTCTATGATTTCTATCTTGAGCGTCACCCACCAAATATGTATAAAAAATCGCTAAAAATGCAAAAATATTTAAAATTCAAGCTTACTACGATGTTGTTTTGTTTCTCAAGATTGACTTTTGCGAAAATCATCTTTTCGATTATAAATAAAAAATCACAATTCAACTTGATTTTTAATTTTTTTTTAAAGTGGCTAGTTTTAAAATTTTAAGATGAAAATATGTAAATTTTTGTAAAAAAAACTTGAACTTAGAGGTTACTTGCAAAGTAATAGGCTTGTAACAATGTATTTAAAACAACTGCAATTATAAGCGTTTTAAGGAAAAAAAAAAACTAAATGTGACGCTCAAGATATTTTGTGACGATCAAGAGATTTTGTTGCACGTAAACAAGAAATAATGCCAAATCTAAAGTTTAACGAAAAAAAGTTTATTCTTTTACAAAAAGTAAATAAAAAAAAAAAAATTCTTTAAAAAACAAACATTTTCATACAAAACTAAACATGTACATATTCTTTGATGTCTTTAACAAAAATGAAAAAAGGAAGTAATTCTTGAAGAAACTTATACACATATGTAAATATTTGATAAAAAAAAACAATAACTTAACTTAATTTATAAATTTCCCTTCGAATTCTTATTCTGAATCTGTATAAACTTCATGAAATGACAAGCGGCTTTGTTTTTTTTCATTCTCATTCATTTTTACCAATTTTGAATTAAGTTTGTGGCAAAAACAGAATCAGTCAGTAACAATAAAAATTAAACTCAAATATACCACGATTATACCTTTCTTTCTTCCTTCTTTTATATTCGTCATTAAGCGCTTTATTTTCCCTCGATATCTCCGTGGTCTTTCAGCCGCCGTTAATTTTGTTGTTTTACTCTTGAAAATTAAAAAATAAAATCAAAATTAAGTATTTTAAGCTATGAAGCAATATATTTCAAAAGTGATGCTCATGAAATATTTGCCTATTTTGGTTTTTTTTTCTTAGGCAATATATTTCTCAAATTCACAAATTATAAAAAAATGAGTTGAAACCATGTAAACAATGATTGTCAGCTTAAATTTTTTACATTTAAATATTCACTTTCAAAAAAATTAGCGTGACACTCAAGAAATTTTATCGCGCCCTTACCATGGTGTTCACAAAAACTACGCAAATGCACACTTTTTTAATAATTTTTTTTTCGCTTTTTCACTTTTGTAATAATAAAAGCTTGTACTTTCCTTACGTTATTAAAAATTTAAATTGAAAACTAGTAATATTACTTGCTTTATAAAAAAGTGACGCTCAATGTAAACTGTGGGGACAACCTTTCTTTGCAACGCCAAATTCGCACTAATTAAGTTTTGACGACTATAACAAATCAAAACACAAGAAAGAAACACAATAATTCGGATTATTAAATGTTGCATATTTACTTTTTTCTTGATTTTATTTTATTTTGTGTACTAAAAATTCTAACGGGGGAAACAAAACACCATTCTGAATAAACAAAAAAAACAAACATACAAATTTGAGAATTACGTTTTTTGTAACATATTCCATGGTGAAATTAAATACCAGGTGACAGCATTGCTACAACAATTACAACAAGGCAAGATCAACAGGCATTTATTTAAATATACAAGTAATACGTAATTTTGCAAAGTAAAACATGCAAAATTCTTTATTTTCAAAATGAATGTATGTATAGGCATTGTATAACAACAACGCATTTTTATGCAGCAAAAAAAATCACTTTTAAAGAGTAATCTTTATTTATCTTACAAAAGAAAAACTAACACTTTTAGTAAAAAAACTCAAAAAAACAAACACACTATTTAATATAAAAGAGTTCTTTAAAACTTTTAAACTATTTTACGCAGATAAAACGGCGACAAAAACTCAATTTTTCAAAAACAAAATAATTTTGTAACGTTTTTATATAAACTTTGACTATTTGTAAACAACTTTTTGACATTTTCAATTTCACCATGAACAGAGCAAAAAATAATCAGCTGGCGCTATGCTGTCACCTGGTATAATTTCACCATGACATATTCCTCGCTGATCACTCTCACATTTTTGTTTTTTTTTCTTTTTTTTTACTTAAAATAGTAGTGTAAAGTGCGGGAAAACAAAAATTGCGTTTTTTTGAAATTGACCCACATACATACATATGTATGTATGTATGCACACTTTTGAATCTAAATTTATGTTAATTCTTTTAACACATTCATTAGATACTTAAGGTGCTATCAGACGGGATGTATTTTACATGTGTACTGTCACTTTTCTTATGCTTGGTTTTCACTATGTCATTTTTGTTGTCAAATTGTTGGCAATTGTATGAAAACGGGTTGTCATATCATGATTTTCATGATTGCAAACATAGATGACGCCATATGACAACCCGTTTTTAAAAAATTGCCAACAATTTGGACAATTTGACAACAAAAATGACATAGTGAAAACGCGGCATTACCCATATGTAATTCCGTATGTATCAGGCATGTTCTGAAAATCACTTTTTCGTAAAGTGATTTGAATTCACTGAAAAGGTGTTCTGTGCACAAAAAATATTCAAATCTCGTATTTAAAACAGGTCACCTAACAGCCTAATGATTTCAAATCACTTACGAGTTTTTTAAACATTTTTCATTGAACTCTTGTAAAAAAAATTATCACATACACTTAAAATAAAACTAACTATTTTACATAGAAAAAACTTAAAATTTACAAATTTAGTAAGACGTTGTATTTTTTGCGGACCATTTTTTTAGATTTGTTTATATTTTTCGTGATTTACTTATACTTATTAGTAGTCAACACAAAGAAAATCAGCTGTTAGCTCGTGATTTAGAACTACAAAAAATTTAAAATCTCGTGATTTTCAGAACACCAAAATATTCTTCCCGTGATTTCAAAATCGTTCGTGATTTAAAATCACCGTGATTTCAGAACATGCCTGTATGTCAAAATTTCCATTTTAGATACGATTCATAATTTTTGCTATCACACCTGCTTATGTTTTTCCGTATGTACATAACCTATAAATGTAAACAAAAGCTGACTTTTTTTTAACGTGAATAATTTTCAAGTATTGCTTCTTTTGGCCAATCTAACTGCAATAAATATAATAAACATAATTTAATTTATTAAAAATCGAAAAATACTTACTTTTCCATGTTCATTATCCATTTTCTTTAATTTTTCTTTACAATATATTCTTTCAAACAATTTTGTTTCAAAACAAACCAGCTGTTTTGTTTATGTTTGTCACAGGAAAATAGAGTGTGTTCTAATCGAAAAAATTACATATGTATTTCCACATGTATTTTACACATGCAAAGTTTCATATGTATCAGACGATGTGTACAATTTTTACAGATGGAAAATTTGACAGTACATATATAAAATACATCTTGTTTGATAGCAGCTTTACTAAAAAAATAAATATCAGTATTTCCAAATTTCGATTATGTTAGAATTCGGCAGACGATTCGTGATCGATTAAATCTGATTGTAATTTTCTTATTTAATATTATGAACAAAATCAAATTTGTTTGATACGGCCCCAAGTTACTTTCACTTATCAGCTGGTATTTTTCCAAATTTACTTAGACATTATCAATGAATTGTATGGTCTTTGCAGCAATTATAATTGTATATATACATACATATGTATGTATGTATGTATGTATGTATATACTATAGGCATAATGTCACTAGTGCAAATATAACAGAATTTTAATATAAAGTTACTTCAAAACAGACATTTCAATGTCTGTACCATTTCCAATTTTATTTCAGAAGTTTTTAATTGTATTTCAGAAATTTCTAATTCAAATGCAGATTAAATTTTCTGAAATAGAAAACGAATTCTTGTAATGCAGGAAAACTACTTCTAAACATATAAATATTGGTTAAGGTAATGTACATAGCATTTTTGCCACAACTCTCAAAATAATTAATTTTTAAATATGAATATCCATTTGTGATTTTGAAGTTTAGAATTTGTACTTAATTGTACAAATTAATTTGTACTGCTCGTAATTATGTGCAACATTAATTGTCAAATTAATAGCTTTTAGTTTTTAAACTTGCGTTATTTATTTAATAATTTATTGTAATTTACATTTATAGCATTGTGTTGTATTTAAAAATAGTCGACTGGAATGACATCATTTTAGCATTTTCAACACAAAAGTAGCGGGTATTTAAAAAATAACGTCATAAAAACAAATAATTTCTATAATAGTTTTCAATATTCAATCTAACATGGAATTTGTATTTTAACTGGGAAAATAGATAAAAAAATTAAATATAATAAGTAACACCGTGCAACAGGGAAATTGGGTGGTGGAGCTTCTCGGTCCCTTTAATATTGAACGTTGAAAATAGTCTTAAAATGGTGTAACCTATTAAACGCAAATTGAAATAACCCACCAAAACATTCGACTATGAACGTTTTTTTTAAGACCAAAGGCATAGATGGAAACTACATAGATAGGTAAATAAGAGCCAGCAACCTAATTCATATGAGAGAATAATTTTGTTTCCCATTCCTTCTATGTTTTAATTCTATGTCAAAAGGTATTAACAAATATAAGTTTTAGTTGGCCATAAAATACAAATTTTACTAACTATAATGTTTATAAATAAATTGAGATGAGTTGGTTTCTATTGGTGATTAGTTTCTAAGTGGATCTAATACATACATATATATAAATATAAACACAATAAACAATTATGATAAATAAAAACTGTAATGGATTTGTATTCTCTTCATTTAATTTTAGATCATGGCTCTATTTTGACACACGACACAGAACAGTTTATAATTGGCCAGAGAGTTTGGGTTGGTGGCATACGTCCAGGACAAATAGCCTACATTGGTGAGACCCATTTTGCACCAGGCGAATGGGCGGGTGTTGTATTGGATGATCCTAGTGGTAAGTAAACATGGAATTCCAATTGATTTTTTAAATAAAAAAGTGATACAAATATAATAATAATAATAATTCTATAAAAAAAAAAAAAAACTTAAAACTAAAGGTAAAAATGATGGTTGTGTTGCTGGTAAACGTTATTTCCAATGTGAATCGAAAAAAGGTATATTTTCCCGTTTAACACGCCTTACCTTGGCACCCTTGCCAGGAGCTCAAACGCCTACATCACCGTTATCGAAATATTCGCCAGATCGTTCACGTACGGTGTCGCCCACAGCCAGTATACGTAGTTCTTTCTTACGTAGTCCAGGAAGTAAGTTTACCAAACATTTTGTAAGAGATTTTCCAAAAAGACAGATTACATGGATACATGAATTAAAAAGGTCCCTGGTCCTGTGAACATTGGGTCTGATTGCCAAAAAATTGTTATAAATTTTTATATTTAAAATATGTAAACTGCTTTGAAAAATTAACTTAAAATATTATCGTATGTATTTTTGAAACATGCTCAAACTCTTTTGGAATAAAGTAAAAGCTTTAGTTATAGATCACCACAATTCTAAGTAAGTTCCTGAGCTGTTTTTTTTTTAACTGTTTGTAGTAATGAGACAGTCTCCGGCACTTTTAACTTTTATAGTCCAAATTTATACATTTTAGATTTTTTTTTTGGCCCGCTACAACCCCTAATCAGCATTATTTAGGGACATTTATTTAGTGACAGCTGAAACTTCATCCATTTAAATGAGAGATAGAATAAAAAGCAAGTAACATCAATTTCTGACTGTATAGATGTTGCTCAAAGTCGCTTTATACATCGTTGGAAATCATTTAAAAATCCTTTAATATAATATATTTAAGTTTGAGTTGAAAAAAATGTTTTTTTTTACATGCAACTATAGTAAAATAACTAGATTAGTAAAATAATATTTCTAATACATTTTAATATTAATTAATCCACGTAATTATAAACAATTTTTAAAGGCAAGCAAAAATCACTATGCCCAGAGAATTTTTAATCCATGTTTTTAGTAAGAAACTTCAAATCTTTTTGGAAAATTCTGTACATTTATGTATGATTCCAATTTCATTATAATTATTTTCATATTGAAATCAAAGACTTTAATATTCAATGCAACATTGAAAAGGAATCAAGTATACATAATGAAAAATTATTTATAAGAAAATTCATTTAGAAATTTGTTATTAACATTTATTTTTACTTTAACTCATAAGAAAATGGTTTGACCGTTGGTGATCGCGTCATTGTATCATCTGGTTTTGGCAGTCGTCCTGGAATTCTGCGTTATTTGGGTGAAACACAATTTGCATCTGGAAATTGGTGTGGCATTGAACTGGATGAAGCAAGTGGCAAAAACGATGGCTCCGTTGACGGTATTAGGTTGGTGTTTATGCAAAAATAAAAAAAGGCAAATCAATAGTACAATTTCTTTAAATTCCTACTCCATAGATATTTCGAATGTAAACCCAAATATGGTGTTTTTGTGCCAATTGCAAAAGTCTCGCTATCACCATCATCTAAAAAGTCTCGCCTATCCCGAACAGGATCCCGTGAATCTCTTACTTCCATTGGCACCATGAACAGCATTGCCACGACAAATACGTCGCGTTTGCGCTTGAATACTCAGGTATAAGAAGGCAACTTTTGCTCTGCTAAACCTAAACGATGCTGCATGTTTTTTTTGAGTTCTTTTTTTCCTTTACACATTTTTAATTTAATTTTGTTAACTGCTCTGATTTCTACTTAAGTTTAACGTTACGTTAAACAAAAATCAATACACAAAAGTATTAATTTAATTTAAAGTAAAAATGTTAAACTCAATCTACAATATTTTTGCATTCGCCTAACAAATTTCCCATTAACCACTAATGTAACGAATCCTCCATGTTTCTTCCAAGCAGCGCAAATCGTCGTCATTAAAACCCGTTGCTGTTAGCACACCGAAAAGCCAATTTTCTATGCAGGTACGATAAAGCCCTTCCCAATTAAATATTTTAATCATAATATTCAATACAATGTTACAAATACAAATATTTATTTATTTACAAAACAACAACCCACCCAATCCGATATTGACATACAAATAACCCCAATTAATTATTAACAATTGATGTGTGTTTTTCTGTATATATTTATGTATACATATTATGATCAGTGTCATCTACATATATCTATTTTTATTTTTATTATACCTATATTGTAGATATTTATCATTATTTATATAGTATATGTATGTACATAAGTATATGATTGAGGAGAGACCGTCGCCAAAAAAAAAAAAACAATAGCCGATAGCATTTTTACAGGAATGACTTAAAGTCGCTTAATTTGTGTTTGAACTCTTTTTAACTAGCACAATTCGCATTCAAATTGTGAAAAATTATAAAAGTATACATTCCAATATTTAAAACTTATGGTGTTTTCTTTTCTGAAAAAAAAAAATGTTACACCTTTATTATGTACATTTTTATAATGTTTTTTAAAGATGTCGGATTTTTAATGGTCAGAATAGAACATAAAATCACAACAATGTAACACTTTTCTTTTATGTACAGCTGTTTTTTTTTTTTTTTTTTGAAGAAGAAGCAGATAGCTTTCTGGTAAGATCGCTTTAATTAAGACAATGTATATCTCTCAAAAAGACCAATGACACCTTCCCGACTAATACGCAAATTCTTCTTAAACTATAAAAATTATATATATAAACATACATTACATATATTTATATGAAATTTGACATACATCAACTTCAGAGTATTCATTAATTACATTCTCTACAAAGCCTTTCACTTGCGGTTGTGGATTTCTTTCCATAATCATATCAAATATTTCATCATCATCAGATGATGAAGATGAATCCAACAAGTCATCCAAAATTTTTTCAGCACATACAAATATTTTCCATTTTGTATATTTTTTTTTTGTTTCTTAACACATTCATAAGCAAAACAAATGTCAGCTGTTTTATCGTGCGATTATCCCCCTCTAAAAATACAGAGTGTAAAAGGTCCAACATTTTTTAAATATATAGTGTGACATTTATAGAAAAGAACACACTACACTTTAGCAGTGTTGACATTTTTTCAGAAAAGAGAACAACAAACAAATTAAAAAAGGTGCGAAATGGGAAAAACGTGTAACATTTTTGCAAGAAAAGAAAACGACATTAGTAAATATGTAATACTGTATATAAAAAAAAGCAATAATTTTCTTTTCTATTCAAAATTTAGCTATACTTTTTGCTATTTTCTTATTCATCTTGTAAATCTAAAAAAATCGAGCAATAATACACAATATTATAACAACATTTTATTGGACTAAATGTTTAAGTAAACTAAAGCCTACATATAAAGATATTTATTATTGAGACGATTTCTCCTCAACATCTTATGTACATACAGTGAGTTCCAAAACTTTTCATAAAAATATATTAAATTAAACACTTTTTTGAATAAAACATATTTTGTAAGAACATATGATTTGTATTCTTTAATTTTCTTTTTTTTTTAAATTCAGCACGCATTGAAAAATTAATTTAATAATAATAAAGTACCAAATTAAAAATAATATTCTTAAAAATGTAAATATGTAGTAAAGAAAGAAAGAGAAAATTTGTGAACCCTTTTCGGAAGCTTTTTCTTTTATTCTAAGAGAATATTTCAGTATTTAATGTGACCATATTTAGCTTCAATGACAAGCTGAAGTCTATTTTGACACGTCAATTAGAGATCCTTCAATATAAACCATACGTTGTTACAAATGTGTTTTTATTAAAAAAAATCGTTAATTTAACTAATATTTTTATGAACAGTTTTCGAACTCACTGTACATACATACATATTTCTGATAAACTTGTAAAAAATTTATTTTGACATACATACAATATTTGTTTTGTAAATTAACGTAATTTTGCTAAAATATTTAACACAACCCCACCACTTGTTCAAAATTTATAACAAATACAAAAAACCGAAATAGTTATTTTAAATATATGTTTTTTTATTTATATTTAAAGCAATGTAACAATTGAATAAAATTATTTTTAGTTTTTGGACATTTCGAATTTTAAATTTTTCTTTTATGTTTTTTTTTTGTAAATAAAGCGCAGTTTAATGCAACTTTAAAAAATACAAATATGTAATTTGCACGCTTTTGTTTTATTTTATTTTTATATATTTATATTTTTATTATTATTTTTTGGTTTGTTTTAGTTATTTCAATAATTATTTGTTTATTTTGGTTCTGTGCCTTTTGGATGCTTTTGTTGTAACAGTCTCATATGTAAACTATTCTCTATCTCTCTCTCTCTTCTATATTCTGCATGTAAATTTTTAGACAGTAAGTTTTGCGCCAACGATAACAACAATATTAAGGGAAATAGAAGATGCCGATCAACATAATGTTTTGGAAATATAGTTGGGGCAATGTATAGTACATTATGAACTGTTTTTGCAAAGTTAACAAACAAATTTAAAAAACAATTTTAAGATAATCGTTTTAAAACCATCAGTAAAAAATTGGTAGCGTTCAAGGTAACTAAAATTCAATCGCACTTTGCGTTGTTTTTCTTTTAGTCTGGGAAATGAAAAAAAAGAACGACGTGAGGTTCACCATGTGAACCATGAGATATGTTCCGATTTTGTGTTAATATAAGGAAATACAAAGTAAATATGTAATTTTTTGGTTACGTCTTACGGCTAATAATAATCGCTTTGTATACTTTCATCGTAGAAATTATTGCAATTTTTATTAATATAAAACCTTCAATAGATAAATTAATAAATTAAGTAAATATCAAACAATGCTTCTGAATGATTCTCAGGCCGCCGCTGATTTAGGGAGTGATAGTTGCCCTTCGGCATTAATATTCTACCTTTGACTTTAGCATATTGAATTTGGGAAACTAATTTTAAAACATATTAGAAATTATGGTGATTACGTGAAATGAATTTCAGCGTGGGAAATTAGAGTGTGATGCAAAATTATAACAGCAGTTTTTTGCTGTTTTGCTATAATTCCACAACATAGTTGCTTTTTAAAAAATTTCAAAAATAAAGAGTCATAAACTGATATTTTCTGTCAATTTCAAATGGTGTCTTTACAACTAACATTTATACCTCTTTATACCTCTTCACAAAATATTGACCGATCATATTACTTGTGGACAATGTAAACTGGTCTTAAATCAACACATACTTAGGGGTATACGAGTATATTTAGTATGATAGAGTTATATGAATTACGGAATTAATTTCAGCGAGTGTCTAAACATTTAAAAACAATTTAAAGACTGTGTTTTTTGAAATCAAAAATTTTTCTTTTCTTTCTAATGATTTGTAATGTATCACAAAATATTTTCGATTTGCAAAAAATCGATACAAAATTGAAGACCTTGTTTTTGGTATGTAAGTATTTCGTTTTTATTATAAATACATGCTGATAAATGGATAAAGTTGCAAAAAAAAAAATGCTTGAATGCCTCAATTTAATATTTTGTTTGTATCCAAAACATTATGACGATCGAAAAAAGGTTTGTAATATATGTACATATTTTCATAGATATTCCCTATTTTGTTCATTCTATATTATCAAAATTATCAATATTGAATTTACTTCTTTTATAATGTTTTTTGATTTTTATATTTTTTTCAACAGGATTTATTGCGTGAGAAACAACAACATATTGAACAACTTATGATCGAACGAGATTTGGATCGCGAGGATTCACAAAATACAGCTTTACAGTACCAGAAAAATATCAATGAGGTAATTATATTCAGCGATATAACTTATCCACCACCAACAAAATCCTATTCGCCACTACAAGCTACAGCTACAACAGTGGCTTTACAAGTCGATCGAAGACTGCCATTTGGAGAGCTCTCCACAATACCGTTACAACAACCGATTTCGAAACGATCAACGTTGGTCGAACGTTCACAATCGCGTTCGCCCACACCAACATCAGCTGGATCAAAAAAGAAAGTTTGGTTTTGCGACAAACAGAAATTATATTTTTCCAATGGTTTCTAACTCTTTGCAATTGTTGATAATCTACTACAAATATCAGTTTTAGTTGCTACCTAAGGAGATATTTACACACAACTTTTATTCATATTTTCATTCATTTAATTCAATCCAAGATTCGTTTCTTTTTTGTGTTAATTTGTCACAATTAAAAACTAATTATTTGTTTATCGTTGATTTCTTTCTATTTTGCACTAACCGTTTTAGTTTTACTTTCTTAGTGGACATTTTAATGGAAGTATTTACTCGTAGTTTTCAAATTCGTTTATTTGTTGCTAAATTAAATAAATTTTGAATTACTTATTATTGGTTCTCTCTCTCTCTCTCTCTCCTTGTCTATCTGTCTCTTACTTCACTTCTCATTATTTTGTTTTGATTCTTTTTGTTTGTGTTTTTTTTTTGTACACGATTTTTCATATTCGTTCAAATTTTGTTTATTGTCTATAATCGAAATTGGTTTAATTAACAATTATTTTCACAAAACTAATTGCATGTTTAGGATTTTGATATTAGTTGTTGTCTCGTAACGCACATTTTAACAGTATTAACAAATTTAGTTCCTTTCGTAAGGCAAATGTTTGACGCAAAAGACGTAACCATTAAATGAAATATATTTGAATTGTTTTATTTATTTCAAAAACCTATTTTATTTAGCATGTCATAATAAATATTCAGTTTTACTTTATTTTTATTCTGTTTGAGCCTTCAAAACACCTGAAAAAGTAAAAACGCCAAACAAATTTGTATGTACTATAAAATGGACTTACACTTTTTTATTAGTGTTTTTATAATATAGCAAACATTTTATTTAATATCATATAACTGAATGCTAAATATCATTAACTGTCACTGAGATAACTTTAAATGTTATTGGAATAGAAAGCCAAATCTAAAATCACATTTTCTAGATTGACTAACTGATTTGATTTAATATTCTTAATCAAAAGTTTAAAATAATTTCTAGAAATGTATTGAATAATCTCCGCATACAGTTTCTTTTGACTTCTAAATTTATATCGGGTACAGTATATCGAGGTATTAGTAAGTAAACTATTTGCCATCAACAATTAAAAACTTACCAAAATTCGAGTAATGTGATATAAATGTGACCGTTACTTAAACAATTGTTTCCAGAACTGAAGTTTGTCTTATTGAATCCCAGTTCAAGCTAAGATTACTCAAAGCCCTTCAATACGCTGTTCTACATCGAAGAATTAAACGTTAGATCGTGTTGAGCATTTTAACACTCTTTGGGCTGCATAGCCCCCAACATTTTATGTTATGGTCAAAAATGTAATGTATGTAACATCACGCGTTTAACGAATCCTAATGTCGTAATTTCTTAATCGATTTCAAATGCTTAAATATCAAATACCTATAAATTATTTGGATATTTTGTTATTCTATTGAAATTTGCTAAAGTTGTGAAAAGTTTTTCGTGTTTGGGATAAATTAATTAAAAATAGTTTTTGTTTTACATTTACCCATAAATTTTTAAATATAAAAATTATTTCATATCGTTAACTTTATAACAAAAATAAACCATAAAATTTATAAAATTTATTATGCATTTCTCAAATTTTACATTTTCACAAAAAAAAAAAAAATTTAATTTTGACTCCAGATATTGATGGTTTAAAAGTGTTCTAGAAATTTATAAACACAAAATTGTACACTAGTAGCGCAATGTAACAATCTGAAATTTTATATTAGAAAAAAAGCTACAAAATTGTTAAAAAAAAAAAAATTAAAACGTTTTTTCAGAAACCAAAATTTCCCAGAAATCCTTTTATCCACAGTATTTAGAACCGTTAAAATATGTATTTTTAATCCGAACATTTCTTAGAACCAAAAAAAAAAAAAACAAGGTGATTTAACGATGTCAGTAAATTTGTATATATCAATTGTTCAATTCACTTGTAATGTTGTATGTTGTACATTGTATGATGCAACTATTTGATTCTGAACACAATTTTGAGCAAAGTCGTATGTTTATGTTGTCAAGCCTTCAAAATGACAAAAGAAAAATATTTTCAAAACAAATATACAAAATATAAAATATGAATATTTTCCAAAATTAAAACATGCCGTCGTAATATTTTCAGCAATATCCATTATTGAAATTTTTTCTTTGTTTATTAAATTAATTTGCTTGTTTTAAATTTGTCAGTCAGTTTATGATTTCAGTGTTATCGTTTGGTGTTTTTTTTTTAACTGAAATGAGTAATTTTTATGTTGAGATACATATTTTTACTTTTGGCAACACATAATCTTTCATACAACATTTGAAAAACATATGTAAGAATGTCGTAGGTGCTGTACAAAATATTTACATAGAGATTACCAACAACGTTTGTTGTACAACTATTGACGTACAACTCCTACGACACTACAACATCACTTGTGAATTGAACAAATATCTATTTTGAATTGAAACATTCTCAACTATACAACCTCTAACCATTAGCTAACCTACCAGCTTTCAGTTAGAACTAGAGATTTTCTTTTGTATTGTAAAAATTGTAAACATTTTAAACTTCTAATATTGGCGGTATTTTGAAGTACTCAACCAGACATGCAACTTTTTGTTTCTGTAGTCTAGTGTTATTTTCATAACTTCACAGACTCAGTTTGTTGTTTTGTTCCCCTAAATTATTACGATTAGTTATTTTCATTAACAAGCTTTTCATTAACATTAATTTAACACATTTTTTGCTTAAAAACTAACAAATTTAAATAATTGCTCTAAATTCAATGTACATATATTGACATTAAACTGAAATATAATAAATAAATCAAACAGAAACTAAAAATGCATTCAGATTACGTACATGATTTATAATAATCAACAGGATCACAAAATCACAAAATTACATACTCGTACAAATATCAAATGTTTCAATAGAATATTTTACTATGTTTAATTTGTTCAATATGTTTTCATACAAACATGGTGCAAATATACAAGGTGAGTGCAAATCGACAACAAATACAACACAAAACAGAAACAACAGGCATTTTGTTTGTGTAAAATAATGTACTACTGTCAAAGATACTTGAAAATGTATTACTTTTGACATAAGTAAATTGTAAACAAAATCTGTCACTCACCTTGTATAGTTACACCATGCATACAAAGTTATTTAGAGCTTTATTTTTCGTATTTTGATTAATTGTTAATTTTTTGTTAATTATAATAATTTTTTCTGTTTTTTATTGTCTTGTTTGTGTTGATTATTTATTTAATTCAATTATTTTTGAAAACTGTTTTTATTATTGCTGTTGTTGTTTACATTTATAATTTTATTTTATTTCTATAAAAGAAAAACAAAAACCAAAAAAAAAAAAAAATGATTTATTACAAATAAATTTGTATTTTATGTTTAAATTGTTTATTATTATCATTTGCAGTGAAATTTACAACTGTTTGTTAGTTAACCTGTTGTTATTTGAAATTTATGTTGAATTTTATGTGCGTTGTTGTAATATTTTTTTTTTTTTCAAAAAATTTTAAGGCTTCAAATCAAGATTGAAATGCAAAATCGTGTGCATTAAACTGTGAAACATGAGCAATTGTAGCTAGAAAAAGAAAAGCAAACTTTAACTGCGAATAGTGTTCATAAATTAGTTAATAACAATAGATGGATGGATGGATGGACAGACAGATAGTAAATTGAATTAAAAATTAAAGTTTAGCAAATTCTTGTGTGTTAGTTTGTATTTTGACGTAGTGTGTGTGAGCGTTGAAGAATCCGCTATGAAAGTGAGATGAAAAGTTTGAGTGAAAAACGCAAAACTGAATTTTCTTTTGTTGTCTATCGTCAAACATACATATGTTCATATGTACGAGTACTCGTATGTATCTCATAAATAATTTGTATATTTGCCTATAACATATTCGTTTTCTTTTCGTAATTGGTTGTTTTCAACGCATTTATTTTTACATTTTTTTATTCACTTATTATTTCTATAGAAAGTACTTAGCGATGCTGATCGTTGGGCCAGACTCATTGCACGTCGTAGTTTTCGTTTGGATGATCTGCGCCGGGAGTTTCGTGGCTGGAGTGGAAATCATGAGAAGCATTGCATTCTCCACAGTGTACTCACCCCTCTACGCATTAAGTAGACGCACACAATGTATTTTTGTAATCTCGCATGAAGACTTTAACCGGAAAACTGGCTTTAAATTTCTTTTAACATTGTTGTTGTAAGAGTAGGAATGAAACAGAAGAAAGAGACACTGTAGCTCGTAGTGCTCAAAATAGTATTCAAATAATCGAGTATGAAACCGATATTGGATAATCTTCCAAATAGATTTTTAGATTTTTTCCCCCAAAAACAATTCCTCACAGATGACGTTGAATGATGGCCGCTGTAAACCAAACAACCAAAATATATAAACCAAATTTCTTAATACACTAAATTGGTTTCTAACGAAATTATCTCTGGAACTTTTTTTTAATTTTTTTTTTTTTGCAAAAGAAAATTTAAATTTAAAAAAACAATTTGTTACTGCCCTGAGAGCAGATTTATAAAACTTCAACGCTAAATTACTTCAAATAAATAATTATAAACATTTTGATTATTTATAAGCGATACAAGCGAATTTTATTGCTTCTGTTATATATTTTAAAACTATTTTTATTTTTATTATTACTATACATACTTACATACAAACATATTTTTATATATCAATATTTATAGGTACATACTTACATATATACTTGATTTTAAATGTAATTGTTTGTATTAATAATACATACTTATTAATATTTAATTATAAAATGAAAAATACATACACATATATTTAATTTACGAAAATCAAATATGCATTTTTATTTAAAGCATAAATATGAAAGTATTAATTGTTGTTTTTTTTATTTCGCCATTGTTTTTTTTTTTTTAGCTTAAAACGTTTATTGCTCTTTTGGAGCGTCAGTTGAGTGAGGAACGTAAAAAGGCTGAAGATTTACAATTCTCAATAGATGAGGCCACATTTTGTGGCGACGAATTAAATGTAAGATTTCTTTATCCATCAATATTATTTCTTAACCCCCTTCTTCGCCCTTTTTCAATGAATACACAGATATTTTATTTGTATAATTATGTTTCGTGCAAAAAATTAACGGTGACTTGGCCGAGAGGAAACTAATGTAAATTTAAATTAATTTCATTAGTTCTTATTTAAATTGTACCAAAATCAAATACGATTTTTAATAAAATTTTATAATAGAGTTTGGACGGACATACAGAACAAACGTACTACTACATACATATGTATATGTATAAACAAAATTGAATCAATTTTATGCCTTATTTTAGCATAAACAACTGTTAATTATAGAGTTTTTTTTTTAATATTTCATATATAATCTTGTAGAATGTGTTTTGTAGGACGAAACGGTTATTGGGTTCTTTTCTATTTGAAAAACCAATCGATTTCGAATATTTTATATATTCGAACTATTCGGCAAAACGTTTTTTATATCTGTTAAACGATTTTGTCAAAAAAATATAAAATGTTTCTTAATTTTAGTAGTTGGTTTGCTTGCTGTTTATAATTTTGAACAATATTTTTCTAGACCGATTACAATTGATTAGCACATATTTTCGACGTACATACGAGTATGTAAGTATGTATGCTTGTTACGTATTTTTTCTTTTAGTCAATTTATTAAGATATTCTTTGAAATACCCAAATGTCTTTATTTTAGAAATACTCTTGACACATTTTAAAGATCTGCATTTGTAGTAGACTTGAATTATCCAATATGATGTTAGAACTAAATTCTTAAATATTCTTAAAAATTCTGCACACATGTATAAGTTTCATGTAAGTATAAACCACCTCACAAAATATTGTACCGACCCATAATTAACCACATCTCCTGTGTAAGGCCCCCAAGACCGTAAATCAAATAATGATAAATTTGGAGAGTATGTCCAACAACATACTGGTACATAAACATATTTAGAAATATTTGTTGAAACCATTTTTGGTGCGAAATACGTTGACTAATGATTAGTAATTGAATAGAGAAATTGAGAAGTGCAATTTGCAATGTGTTTTCGGCTACATTCTCATACTAGCGCCTATACATATTCGGCCCAATCATGAATAAAAAAATCCTCGGGAGTTTTTTCCCTTCTTATTTTTTTAACATTGAATTTGAATAGGAAAATGGGAAAAGGGAAAAAGGAAAAAAACTCCCGCGGAATTTTTATTCATGATTGGACTGATTATTGTGTATTAAAAAATAAAAATTTAACGTTGGCTACCGTTGACGCTGAATGTTAGTAGCGAAATCATTTGTCGTTAATGCTGAAATATTGTTGCCGAAATACTTTTACATTATCACAAACTTGAAAACTTTGTAATACATTTAAAAAATATACAAAATTTAACATAATTTGGTTTAATTCAAAAAGCGATTATTGTTATAAATCATAATTTTTTTTTTTAATTTCTACTGTATTTGATTTGCTAATGTAAGTATATTTGATTGGTGAAATAAATAAATTATAAAAGATAAAAAATGAGAATTATTGAAAACAATTGTATACACTACAATTTATTTTTGTATATTTCTGTTATAGAACAAAGAGAACAAAGCACACCGAAAAGATATAAAGCAAATGTCAAAAAGCATAGCAAATGTAAACAATAAGAATGAAAGCACAAAGCGTGTCTCCGAGAACGGGAAACAAATTTCATATTCTCTTTTCCACCCGTCCCTCTCTACCAAACAAAATGTTTCCCTGTGTAAATGAGGACTATGTCATCTCTTAATTGCCAAAACATTAACATTTTTACTAATATTCGCCGGATATTGAAAATACGAAAATATATTTTTAACAATATCCTCACGATAACATAAATCAGAAATTAAAAAATACGCTTATTTAAAATTTAAAATATAATCATTAACAAAAAACATTTAAGTTTTGGATATTATCCCTACGGGCTAATTTCGGTCAATTATATTTTCTTCTTTAAATGATGTAAATGAAACAATTTACTTCATCAATTTGCTCTACGTTTCGTCGATATGGGTTTTCGACTTCTTCAGGAGCTATTTTATTAAGATAACTTATCTTATGTTAAATCATTTGTTATTATTTAAAAATATATTGTAATTAAAACGGGGATAACACGACACCAAGTTAATTAAAATAAATGAATAAATAATTACAATTGTATACATATAAAATAAATCACAGAATCGTCAAACTTATAACTACGGATATCACAGAACTTTTAATTTGAACATTTAATTTGAACATACACCCTATGTGTATATTTCACTATGAAACCGAATTCAATTTGTAAAAAATTTTCCAGAAAGGGTTTTTTTTCAAATATTTAAAAAAATAAGCCTTTACAAAGTTTCCAATTTAAAACTGAAATTTGAATTTTTTTTCATACAAATTTGCTTAAAAGTTGATCGTGATTGTTTAGTATCTTATTGTGCTTATCCATAAAATCAAGTGGTTTATCGCTAACGTTGCCGATTGAGAATGTTTTCTGATGAATTACAAATTTAGAAAGATCTATTTATTGTTTGACCCGTTTTCAATTTCAATAGTTCATATGGATTGCCCAAATGTTACTGCAATATAATAATTAAAAAAAAGAAGTTTCGCCAATTTGTTAATGGTTGTATTTTGGTATTTCGGGCTTATTATGGGAAAATATCTACTTGTATATTTTTCAGAAATTAAATGATTTTTAGTTTTTTTTTTATTTTAAAGAGAAGTAACACTCAGGCAATTAATATGCGCCTATTTATATTTGCGTTACTTTCTATTGAAGAAGTAAAGGTGGTTTTATATCACAAACAAAAATCTATTAATGTTCAAAATGTTCTTTTATGGAGCTCATTTTTTGTTGGGAAAAGTTCGAATAAATTTTTGAAACTTACGTACTCTGCTCATATGCAGATGTTCGTAGACAGTGTATCACAGAACTATTCAATTATTTTCGAGAGAAATTTGTTTTCCATTCATACATACAATTTTTAAAATGTTTGTAATTGAATTGTCTAAAAAGGGGAAATCAGAAAAAAATTGTAACAATGTTCTTTTTTTGTTTAATTGTTAATTAATTTGTATAACAAATTGCAGGTCATAAAAGTATGCTGCATTTTGGGAATTCCAGTTATGTTTTTGATTTTTTTTCTAATTGTTATGTTATTGTAATTTTCAAATGTTTTTAGCAATAATTTAGCGATAGTTTTGCGCAGGTGTGAAGATCTTAGCGTTGAAAAGGCCGAAGGAAAAATTATTTTACAGGTTTACTTCCAGGGCAAATACATAAATTAAAAACAATTTTGATATGTTGAATAGATGTTGTCAAGCAATAAACAGTTTATCTAATTGATCTATAGTCGCGGAAATAATTAAAATGTACCACGGAATGATCGTCCAAAATGGTTGAATGCAGGTGAGGAAAGACAAATACCGATGGAAAACCGCTTAAATCTACATTTATCCGGACCAGAGATCAATGATCAACTAAAGGCACGGTCACATTTGGCAAATATTTACTCAAAAAAGCGTAACCACTTGTTTTAGCACAAATTTGTTTGACGTTATTTACTCTTACAAGAGTTTTGCAAGATCAAACAACATCAAATAAATTAAAATTAAATATTTGTTGTGCTTTGGCCTAAATAAGAAAGTTTTTTTTTTAAATAAAGATTTAAAAAAAAGAGTTCAAATACGAGTATATGTTATTTAGTGGCTACATTATTTTCAGCAAATATTTGCCAAATGTGACCGTATCTTAAGAAGAACACCATGTACCAATGTAAGCAATTAAACATTGGTATATAGTGCATACGATCGTCTACCATGGTAAAAACCATTTGATTTGGAAATCAACATATTGACGAGCTGCATTTATGCCAATAGAGTTGGCAATCTTCTATATACTGATGATATTATGGACCACCATTATTATTGGCTCATGCCGAAAGAAAATCGTAACTCCAGAACCGAAAAATGGAACTACAAAGAAATATTGTTATTTTTAATATAATATGTACTTAATTCTCTTTTGGCATAAAAATGATTAATAACAATTCGAATATGTAAAATTGCATGAAAAATTAAAAAAAAAAAAACTCAAAAACAAGCAAAATAATTTTGTGGCCTTCAAATTATAATGCAAATTTATAATATGCAACAACAATTAAATAGAAATTATTATTTTTATGTTTTTGTGGATTTTCCTGTTCTACATAACATATATACATCCCTACAAGAAGACTACCAGTTAAATAACCAGTCATTTAACCGGTAGTACTGCCAGATATATCGGTTAAAGTTTATTAAGGGCAAAATGAAAAATATAACCGAAACTCTTGTGTACGTGTGATTTTGCATCTTGCTCTAACTAACTAATTCCACTCGACTACGCAACATGTATCTGTACTGCTTACTCTGCTGCTTTTAATCGGTCAATGATTACCTAAATATTGGGTAAGCTTAACCAGTTAATGATAACGTAAATATTGGTTATCTCTAACTAGTCAATGCTAACACAAATATAGGTCAGCAATAACTGGTCACAGCTAACGAATAGTTTTAATAGTTTTCTTTCTTTTTTACAATAATTTTTTGCCATTTTAATGGACACCTTACACTCCATTAGGGCTTTGGTCTGGGCCATCATCTCTGGTTTTGAAGCTAGCTACAAAAACTTTCATTATTGTTTGAAAAGCAATAAAAGAATTGAAATACTTACATTTTCTTCAATATTTTCTAGTTTTTTTGCCAATTAATTCTTGATTTGCGCGTTGCTCAGGACTTGCTGATTTTTTTAAAGTTGCTCTAATTAAGCCAGAAATGTAGTCAATACGGCATGAATATCTTAAACGAAAAATAAAACAGTTATTAATACATATAATTTTAAATAATTTATTTATATTTACTTTGATTTTTACTCAACTGATCAGCAAAATCACCGAATTAGAATTAAAAAATGTTACCAAGAATTTTCTCATATGCAGATCAGTCATCTCTCTCTTACATATATGTTAGAGTTGAACAACTGCCACTAGAAAAAACTTTTTCTTAAAACGTTTTTTCCCTGAAAACCCCCCCAAAACTTCCCATAACTCATGCGTATACGAATTATATTTTTTTTTTTTGGCAATAAATGAGAAAATAATTAAAATTTATAAAAACGTAACTAATATGTTTTAATATAACTTCTTTTTAAATGAAAATTAAGTAAATTTTTACATAAATAACTTCACAAAAATGTGCAATAAATATTATTAAACAATCCTTCAAATTTTGTTAAAAAGGCGAAAATATGGCAGCGTCGGTAGAAAAATTCTATATTAAATTGTTGCGAGTGTGTTAGTAAAATAAAGGTTGGCTGTGTTAGTTTAGGTTATTCCCCAGCAAACCATATGAGTCCGAAAAGAGTCTTTTCTGACACCTTTTTCGGAGCGTTAACGCTCTTTATGAGCCCAAAAAACAATCATAATTGCTCCGAAAACCTTCAGAAAAGAGGGTCATTACGTTCGAAAATGGTCGTCAGAAAGAGCTCTTAGATAATGTCAGAAAAGAGTTTTTTATGAGGGTTTTTTGACTCTTAAAGAGCTCTTAGATAATGTCAGAAAAGAGTCTTTTATGAGGTTTTTTTTGGGCTCTGCGTAATCTTGTTTTTATAATTCTTGTGTGTTACAGCTGTTTTTTTTTTTGTTCAAAGCAAAAATAACAGGACAACAACGCTTTGGTACACACATAATTAAGTGGAATTTCTGAGTCATACTGCGTGCCGACTCAGGACAGTAACAATTTCGCTCCGAAAATACTCTTTTGCTGGACTCTTTTCTGACTCCTTTTTCGGAGCGCTCCTAGAATGGTATGCTGGGTCATTTCTTGTAGGGATACTATGAGCCTCAAAAGTGAGTAAACACAACAAATTATTTGATTTTTTTAAGATAATGAAAATCCTAAAATATATCATCGATTGAAATTTAAAAGTTTCGTTTTGTTGGATATTTGGTTGAATAATAGATTCGGTTATGAAAAAAAAAAAAATTTAAGTTGAAAAAGAAGAAATTCACTGGTGCTTACACACTTTTGAAGCTGTGTGTACATATGTATGTATGCATGTACATATGTAGAGATATAATTAAAGAATTTGCAGCCTGTACATTCGAAATAATATTTTTTGTTATCAGCCCAATCATGAATAAAAATTCCGCGGGAGTTTTTTCCATTTTCCAATTTTTGCCATTTAAATTCAATGTTAAAAAATAAAATGGGAAAAAACTCCCGCTTATTTTTATTCATAATTAGGCCGTATACTTTAAAAATTCTAAAGCGTAATATTTTGCACCGTTTTACTTTAAAAGAATAAAGAAATTTTTGAAAAGTTAAACAAGAATTTCTGTGAAAAAAAGAAGCAATTATAAAATTTCCAATTTAGTTTAATAAAGTGATAAATAAATCTCTCACTAATTTTGCTTAAATTGTCATAAATTTCAAGAAAATAGAAAATGATGTTATGATTATGAAACACTAAAATGAAATACATATATTAATTGATAAAACTACAACAACGTTCGAAATTGATATCAATTGATAATAAATCCTAAATGATTTGAAATATTTATTAGTTCCCCGATTACCGTTCACAACACTAAGTATTTTGATGTTGTATGTTGTAAACTGCGATTACGATTTACAACACTTATCGGCTTAATCGTATGAAAAATGCATGTTGTGTTGTAGTCGAGACAACACAACATTTTAGTGTTGTGAACGATAATCGGGCCCTAAATATTTCAAAATATATAATAAATAATGTACTGACGATATAAATATAAAACGCGCCTTAAAACGTATCTGTGTAAAATATTGTTACGACGTCGATGTTTATAAGATATTTATGCATATTAAAGTGATTTTCGGAGATGGTCTTCATATGGGGGCAAATTTTGGAGCGATCAAAATAAAAAAAAAATATTTTGTTAATTACATGAAACTAAGTTTTGCTGACTTTTTATGGATACCGCTATTCTATTGGTATTTATGTACCATAAATCTATATTCCGGGAAGACCTCTTCTTACCATTTTTAACAGAGCTTGTCCCATTATTATAAAAATAACGCATCTGTAATATATATATCGAAAAAAAAACATTACAACTCTTTGGGAGACTTCTACTTGACCGTCAATAATGAATATTTGGGAATACATACATACTTGTTTCTAAAAACGATTAACAAAATCTTAATAAATTTGAAATTAATGAAAATTTTAGCTGTTATTAAAAATTGGAAATAGTTGAAGTTCTTACGGCAGTAACTCGATAGGCCAGTTGAATTCGAAATCTAATGTTATGTGTTAATTTTATTACTAAATGCCAAAAATATTTTCATTAATTTCTAATATGTTTATTTATATACATATTTATAGACTTAACAATTTAAAGCGCACTTTAATATATTAAAAAAAAATTTTAAAAATTTATTTTACTAATAAAAAATAAATTTTTACGCGTAATTTTTATGACTATACCAGCTTTTTGAACAGTGCGTTTTTTTTTTTTTCTTTTATTCCTGACCGCTGATCATTTTAATTATTGAATTTTCGTGTATTTAGAATTGATCGACACGTGATCGATAATTTATAAATTTGCAAATCGTAGATTATTTGACAATTTGCAAACTTATATTTAAAATTTTAATAGTCTATGTGGTTCAGTCTTTAAATTTAACGGCCGGAATCAATACGCAACATGATTATCAAAAAAACAACTTATTGATAACACCCTGTTATAAACATAGCTAAGTAGAGTTGTGCCTATTTCAGTGACCGGTCATTTTCGTTCATTTATCCAAGACTTTGAACGAATGAATACAACCCTTATTGAATGTGATTTTCTTCTTGTCTTTTGATAAACAGCAGCTGAACGAAATCGATCCGTATACTATTGAACGAAAACCATTCAGTTAAATGACCGGCTCATTCCGTTCAATGAAGTGATCCGTTCATTTTAACCCGTTCGTTCATGAACGACACAGCTCTATATCTGAGCAATGTGGAAACATTAAGTTTTAACGGCTTTAGCTAAATATTCTTGACACGAACATTCTATTCTAGACTTGCAGTCATGAACATTCTAGAATCTTAGATCCGAACCATCTAGAAATTATGATTGCTGTATAAATATGTAGACTAACAGGGCCAATCAAGTAAGGGAGTTTATTTTTGAGTCATCGTTGAATAAACATAAAAGTGTTCCAAACAGTAATTTAAGTGTGTTCTTAAACCATAATATAAGTGTGTAAAAGACAGAGTGTTCATTTACAATAGTTTTTGTGTACATTTAAATAAATAAAGACTCTTTATATTTTCTTCAAACTATACTTGACGCTTTTATTTTGCAATTAAAAGTAATCCGGTTTAATTAAAGGAAATAAACCAGCGTTTTTAAAAAGGTAAAAACGTAACAATATATTAATATTCCGGATGTTCTAATTTAATTTACCGGGGTTTCCCCTTTTTATCCCGACCTGGACCAAGTTTTGAAAAAAGATATAACCTATCTATCTACGTTCCAAATTTCAAACAAATCTTTTCCGCCGTTAAAGCGTGATTGCGGAACCAACAATCAAACTTACAAAGACATTTATAATATATACAGTAGCTCCAAGCGAAACTCTTACAGCAAGATTTGTTTATATTCCTCTTATTTGTATGATAATTTCAATAGATATATTCAGGGCTGAGAGAAATTTTCAGCATAAAATCTTAATTTCGCCAAAAAAAAAAAAAAAGTCTTATTTTTGAGGAAAAAATCTTATTTTTGGAAATAAGTAGTTTTTTTTTATTATAAATAATAAAAACAATTCATATTTTATTTAACACTAACCAAACAAATAACAACAAAAATTCATTTTCTTATACTAAACTGGACATTTTTGAGATCGATTAGTTTAAAATTTTTCAAATGGGAACAAAGAAGATTTTTTTAATTGAACCTAACCTTCGTCTAGACATAACAAAAAATCTTCTTTTTTTTGGGAAAAAATCTTAAAATCTTTTTACGGTTAAAAAATCATAAAAAATAAGGTAAAATCTTACTTCTGGCAGCGCTGAGATACATCTATAGTTTATTCGTGGGGTTAATAGCGAAACAAATACTTTATGTGAATCAAATAGCTTAATTAACTTAAGACCAATGAATAATAAATAATAATATGTAATTAATGGAAATTAAATTATTGAAAACTTCGGTCAAAGCCAAACTCGTACATTCAATAATATAATAAAAAAAAATTACCAGTATGTAGTATTTTAAAAGAAGGCCTTTGCTTTAAAAACCATCTTTAACTTGCTGTAGGCGTGCATTCCACAACCTTATGTCCTACTTTTCCCCTTCCTTTGCAAGAATTCGCTTCAGTTCTGGTTTCTTCAAAATGTTTCTGGTTTCTTCAAAATGTGTTGTTTTTTATGTTGGAATCGAGATAACTTTAGAAATTTTTAATGGGGTTAACGTAGGGCTTCTGTGAAGGTGACTCCATGGCATGCGGACAGCTATACAACAAGCATCACCTCAGATCACAAGCCTTATTCCACAAATCATTGTCCTGGTAGAAATGGTAGTTGCTGTTAATACCCAGATTTTTCTTGATTAATTGTAAAATGTCCAACTAATCCATCTACACCATTATTCCTTCACTAAAGTGTAATGTTCAAAGCCCAGCTGCCGAAAAAGTCCCACACCCGTTACCGAACCTTCAGCATACATTACTGTAGGTTTTATATTTTTGATATGAGCTCTTCATAACCATTTCCCAAATCATACTTTCCCGCAGAATCAAAAGTTAAGAGCCTGTCGGAATGCAGATGGGCTATATAAGGAATTTTTTTTCTATTCATACATTATCCATCTAAGTATCAATTTTTTTGGATGTTTGATATTTACAAAAACTGAGGTTATAGTCATAAAGTGCCCTTTAAACTAAAAATGTTCACCGCGGGTGTTTGTTCTTATTATGACGGCACTCTTTATAAATTATTAATTATATAAATATTGTTTTGTAAAAATGAAGCAACAAAGCAATAGTGTTCAAAAATTATATATTTAATAATATAATTTTTAAGATAAGGCGTCACATACCGTATCGACTTTTAAAATTTAAAATAAATTAATCTCTCAATTATATACATATGTATGAGTACACGCAAATAAAATATCTGTTGTATCCTTTTAAAAATGCTTTAAAAAAATTAAAATGAAAAATCGTAAAATATTTATAATTTCTTTAGGCTCAAACACAAGTTTACAAGGAGAAAATTCATGAATTAGAGACAAAAATAAAGGACTTGACATCTGGTAAATACGACATTTAATAAATGTAATTTTGAATGATCAATTACTTTTTTTCTGCCAGGAAAAATTACCTCAGAGGAAATAAATGCGACAGCAAGTGCGCAAGTTGATAAATTAAATGGGAAATTGCGCGAACAAACGCAGCAATTTCAGTCGCAAATTGCCGAAAATCAGGATGAATTGCAACGTTTGCAGGAAAACATTAAGTACCTTAAAGATCAGAATGAGTCATTACAAAAAGAACTTGTGGCAAAAGATGAGAGTCTGGAAAAATTCTCACTATCCGAGTGTGGCCTCGAAAATATGCGCAAAGAGTTGACAGTTGTTAAGGAAGAATATGAAAATGAACGTCAACTAGTTCAGGCAGATTTCATTGCTAGACTGGAAGAAAAATCACAAGAAATTAAACGTTTATTCGAAGAAAATGCAACAATTAAAAAATCCTTGGCAACAATTGAGACTGAACGAAGTAATCTGGATGATGAATGTCGAATACTACGTGAAGAATTTAAAACTCGCAGCACCCATGTGGACGAAATAAACAATCAGTTGGCTAAGATAACGGCCGAATTAGCCATTAAACACGCAGAATGTGTTACATTGGACGAATTGGTCAAGGCCCAACAGCTTGACAAGGCGGAAGAGCAGTCACAACTGGAAGAAAAGATTCAAGAAATTTCTAAGCTAAGAGAAGAAGTTGTAAAATTACAGGAAACGAAGAATACACTCGAAACTAATTTTAAAAAGGCCCAAGAAGAACTTTTAAAGCTGGCCGAACTACAAAATAACATTGAAACAAAACTTAAAGAAGCTCTGAGTCAAGATCAAGAGAAAAATACAGCCATGGTTGTTTTGGAAGAATCTCTGAAGGAATTGCGCTCCGATTACGAAAAGATTCAAAATGAAAACAAACAGCTAAAAGACAACATTAAAAGCCTGCATAATGATTTTGAACATGAGAAGGCATCTAAAGAATCGGCTATTAAGACACTATCCGAAAAAGAAACATCTTTGGCTGAATGTAATAAAAATTTAGAAATGGCTCAGGAAACTGTTGGTAAACTTAAAAGAGAATTAGAGGAGACTTTAAAGAATCAGCAGCAAATAATCAATGATAAAAATAACGAAATGCAACATTTAAAAGAGGAACTTGGAAAATTCCAAGAAAAGACTGCTGCCCTTGAAGGGGAATCCTCAATTACAGTTCAACAATTGAGTGCCAAAATAAACCAATTAGAAAGCCAAAATAAAAGACTTGAAGAGGATTTAAAGAACTCTACGAATACAATTGAAGATCAACGTCAAAAGTCCATCCAACAAGATGAAGTGATTACCTCAAAATCATCGGAGCTTAAATCAACCACTATCGCCTTGGAAACCACATCAAAATTATTAGAGAAACTTAAGGGTGAACATGAAACATCCCTGGCTAGAAGACAAGAATTGGAAGAAGAAGTTAAGAAAATTGAAGAGAAGAACGGTCAACAGCAATTAAATTTAGGAGATTTAGCCCGCAAATTAGAAAGTTCAAACATCAAATGTGACAATCTGGTATTACAGAATGAAACTTTACAACAGGAAATAATCGCTGCTCGCGCATCCAGTTCAACCGTCCACAACGAGGTGAAAAACCTCAATGAAGAAATTCAAAATAAAGAAAACGAAATTTCTCATTTGGTCAGCAACCATGATAAGGAACGTATTGAGATGACAGCTCAACTGGAGGAGTTACAGCAAAAGGTAACAAATAGCATCAAAGACTTCAATGATCTCAAGGATGTTGTCCAGAAATCAAAAGAAGAGATCAGCCAAAAAATGCAACAGATCACAGAACTGGAGGAGAAGACCATCAAACAAGAACTTCTCCTTAGCGACAATCAAAGGCATAGAGACAACTTGCAAACCAAATATGAATCTTTAGCTAAGCAAAACGAATCATTGCAACAAGACTTAACAACCCTTCGTACTACCAGCACCGATTCAAATGCAGAGCTCCTCAAGCTCTCCCAAGAAATAGCAAACAAACAGAAAGCATTCGAAGAGCTTATGGATAAATCTAGTGGAGACCGTGTCACCTTAGAAAGCCAATTGCAAGCCAGTCAACAGCGAATAGACGGTATGTGCAGTCAAGTGGAAATTCTAACGAATGAACTCAAAAATGTCACAGAAGAAAGTTTCAATCGGTATGAACTTCTTAAACAGGAGCAGGAGAAGTGTGGCAAGCAAGAATTGGAGATGGCAATTCTGTATCGTAAACTAGACAGCTTCTTTATCAAGTGCGAACGTTTGAATGAACAAAACAAAGATCTACAAAACGATCTATGTATTCTACGTAAGGGATCAGCCGGTTCTAATGTCGAAATTGTTAAACTTACAGAAGAACTTACCAACAAACAAAAACTCTTGCAGCTGCTCACAGATAAATCCAATAATGAACGTATATCGCTAGAAAATCAGTTGCAAGAGCTTAAACAAAGCCACCGATCCCAACAATCCGAAATGGAAAGTTTGCGTAATGAGCTAAAGTCAGTAGAAGATGCCAAAAAGGAACAAATCACTGAATTCGAAACTGCGAAAAAAGAACTAGAAGCTAAAGTTCAAACTGAATTAAACGATCTTAAAGCTGCGGAGACTGCAAAGCAACAAACAATTATTGAGAGCTTCGAAGCTCAACTTAAAAACTCCGAACAATCGAAAACATCACTCGACGAGGCCATCAGTAGTCTACAAAAACAAATTCAACTTTTGCAGGATGAATTGCTTAAATCTCAATTGGACTTTAAGGCAAAAGAAACCGAAATGCAAAAACAAATTGAGGCTTATAAAGCGGAGAAAGAACAATTACATACGAATTTACAGAAAACACAAAACGAAGGGTCAGCAGCGTTAACAAATTTACACGAAGAAAATTCAAGACTTTTACAAAACATCGACAAGCTAACTCAAGAACTTAAGGAAAAAGAAAACTCATTTGTTAAAGTTCACAGTGAAGCCGAGCAACTGCGTATTAAGCAATCAAATACTAAGTCCGAACTTGAATTGCAAATGCAAAAACTTCAGAATGCTCTTAAGCTTACGAACGCCGATTGTGAACATAAAGCAAAATTGGTAGAAGAAGATAAAAAGAAAATCGATGATCTTAAAGCCATGCTGGAAGCCCTCAAAGTATCCAACGAAAAAATATCTGCCACCAACGCAGAACTCTCAAATGCGTTGGAAATCCTAGAACAAGAAAAATGTGAAACTGCCAATATATTCGAACTCTTCGAAATGGAATCGGATCAGAATATGGAAAAATTAATAGAAAAGTTGTCAAACCTAAAACAGGAACTTTCTACTACCCAAGAGCAATTGCGCACAAAGGAGGGTCAGCTCGAAGAAAAACAACAGCAGTTCAATTTTACTGATTCAACCCTACAAAATACTGAAACTTCCCTAAACGAAGCCCAAAACAGTATTCTCGAATTGAGAACTCTACTGAGCCAACTACAACAGGCCAACGAAGAACTTCGAAGTTTACAAAAGGAATCAGAAGAAAAATTAAAACAACAAGACGATTTAGAGTTACAACTTGCGGAATATAAGAAAATAGTAGATGAGCTGGATGAGACATCATCTGAAAAATCTACTCAGCTGCAAAAACTACAAACTCAGATCGCTCAGTTGCAGCAAGAAAAGTCGAAATCAATTGAAGCTGAGCAAGCCTTAAAAATTGAATGTTCGAGTGTGCAAAGAAAACTCGAATTGATGGAAATGGAGAAGACCAAGGAAATTGTAAGTTTAAAGCAACGTATTAACGATTTACAATCGATAAGCAAATTTAAACAAAACGGTGCCGCTGGAGAGAGTTCCGGTTTAGAGGTAAATTCCTTGTACTAAATTTATTTATTTAAAGTTTATTATTTCATAAATTTTCTCCTCCTCTTGAATTTAAGGGATTAACTGCGAATGATAGCACAGCCCAGATAAATTTCCTTAATTCGATAATTGCCGATATGCAAAAGAAGAATGACACATTGAAAGCGAAAATAGAGGCTTTGGAGGCATTACCAACAGATTTTACTAAGTAAGAAAGAGTGAGCGGTATAATTTATTTATTGTTTACATTTGAATAACTTTTTGTTATTGTTTTAAAGACCTGCAGCTTTTGAACTAATCGCCAAGAGAAAACCGGCACCACGTGTGTTTTGTGATATCTGTGATGAATTTGACAAACATGAAACAGAAGATTGTCCTTTACAGGCATCAGATGATCGAGATTACTCACCACCACCCACAAACAATAATGATCGCAAGGAACGAAAACTTCCAGAACCTAGAAAATATTGTGAATCATGCGAAGGTTTGTTTATTTATTTATTACTACACAAATTTAATTAATAGAAATAAAATACTAAGTTAAATTTTCTTCATTGATTTTTGTTTAATAGTATTTGGACACGAAGCTGGTGAATGTGATGATGAATGTTATTAATAAAATACGAGTAGCGAGTGATTTCTATTTACTAATTTATCTAATTTTATGTTGAATTTTATTTCATAATTTCTTTATTTTTAATTTATAATTGCTTTAATTTTAAATTATTGTATTTTATGTTTTATCAAAGCAGAGGAAACTTTCATTCTAAAGATATTTATTGTGATTATTAAGAAATTCTTTAATGTTTCCTTTATATCCTTGAAAGGAGCCTTATTTTTGTACTAACTACAATATTATATGTGTATGTAATTTATAAACTGATTGTTAATTATTTAGTTTATGTTTAAATGATAATTATCCAACTTGCTTTCATTTTTATAAACTATGTAGGTATAAAAATAATAATAAATTTGTTTTTTTTTTCGAATTATATTGTAATTAAAATCAAAAATTACTAATTTATTTGTTAGATAAATTTTAAAATACAAATACAATTAAATCTAACCAATTATTGTTCTATATTCCATGTTCTGTGAATCCAAAACAAAGACATTTTCTATTCCCTGAAACTGTAAAATACTGTAAAATAATAAAAAAAAAAAAAAAATATTATTTATTTTAACTTTACATTTTTGATTTACGGAATTTTGGAATATAATTTTCACTTTTATTTGGCAAATTCAAAAATACCACTCGGTAAGCAGAGCTTATAGTTATTTATGGGTCGATTATGTATAGCAACTAAACTGACATTCAAGGCAATGTTTGAGTAGAAAACAAACATTAAAAATATAAACAATTGTACATATGTACTTGAAGCTAATGATGTATGCAGCTTTGCATTTCACATCGATGCCACATTATCATAATATTGCTGCGTTAAAGGATTACTCCTTAACATCTCCCTCCTTAAGATTACTGTGGTGATCTGAAGAAAGGTTCCACAGATTGTCTTCGGCTGGTTATTCGCATTTGAGTGCGGTATGATGATGTAGGGGTTTCAAAAGTTTCTTCCTGAGCAAGTTGAGTCATTCCGAATTCTCCAAGTATTATAATATGTATGTCAAGAGTTAAATTCAATGTTCCCGGTGAAGTAGTGTCAGTCTCTTCACATCTGCGTCGAAGGTGGTCTGTGTGTGCTCTTACGAGTATTTTCCTGTTACCAACGTCGATCAGGTGTAGTAAATCACATTACCACATTACATTTTCTCGATGATTTTGCCTGGTACCCAGTATTGCCTGTTTCCTTTGAAGTTCAATGCGTAGACTTGATCACCATGGAGAAATTTTCTTTTACGTGTACCATGTTTGTTGTTGTATTATTTCTTCATTTGCTGATTGGTATTGCGATTGGTAACTGTAGGTTTTTTAAGAATGTCCTTATATCACCATATAACTTAGCTGCAAAGTTTATTAAATTATTTTGTAGAAGATCTACATATATTTCTGCATTCATTTTGCTTGGCACTATACATATTCGGGACTTTTTTTGAGCTCCAAATGTTGCCCAAACATCAGAGATCCACCACCGTGGTTTCGCTTAAAACACGTTTCACGTGGTGACCGTCAGGACCATCCAAACTAAACTTTGCTGAATATAATTTAAATTCTTCATCCCAAAATTTTAATTTTACAGCAAACGCAATACGCGTTCTTTTGTGATGCTGTTTTGCTATTTTGTTTTCATATTTAACCCGAATTCTCCCGGGTTTAGAAATAGGAGTCCAATTAATATAATACTTCATTTACTGCTTGTATAGGACCCTTTTTAATATATATCAAGAAAAAAAATTGTCATGTTGAGTCCACTTTTCGAGAAAATGGGTGTCATCATATGACGACGCTATCAATATATAAGTACAAAATTACAAAAAGTTTTATATGGTTTTTTGTTTTAAACATTTTATTTTCAATGCATTGTATTAGAGAAAATTATAAAAAAATATTTACTATATTTATATTTTTATTATTTCTCATGATAAGGGGTGAATCAATCAATACATAAGCCTTTGTCACATTTTTTGCACTCGGTTCTTACACTGGAATTGCAATTATCGCCAAAAGATCATCTTTGTTTATTGTTTTTGGTTCTTTGAACATAGTGCATGTACCCATTATACCTCAAGGAATCAGCTCCAGGCTGCATTTTTGGTGCTCTCCTTGGTCGTTTTGGGGAATTATTCTCCAAGTGAAGATATGACATAGCCAAGTTACTTCGAAAGATTTTCTGACTAAGTTTTTGGTCATGTTTTCAAAATAATGCCCACTATCATTTTTTGCTGCGTATAGGTATACGGTCAGCATTTATGTTTTTAAAAATTTATTATTTCTGGTCCTGATAACGGTATTTGAACAAAATTTCGTACGTCGGTTTAGTGTGCATTTTTTAAGTGCTGCTGCAAATATGGGTGGGATTTGAAAAAGACGCGTGGTACCTCGCCTACAAATCTTCTTTATGTATATAATTCTACTGTACGTGTGTATGTCACTGAATAAATTTTTTTGCATGCGTTTGGGTGCCACCTTGGATGGTATACATTCACAAACCAGTCCGGCAGATGGCGCTGCAGTCGGTATCTAGGTTATTCAACTACATTGCCCCTTTTCAAAAATGGCACTGGTGGCCTTTCTTATTATAATAGACCGATTGGCATGAAGGCAAAGCAACCTTTGCCGGGTCAGCTAGTTTTTTTATAATTTGTGAATTTGAGAAATAAATTGCCCACGAAAAAAAACCAAATAGGCAAATATTTCATGAGCATCACTTTTGAAATATATTGCTTCATAGCTTAAAATGCTTAATTTTGATCTTATTTTTTAATTTTCAAGAGTAAAACAAAATTAACGCGTAATGACGAATATAAAAGAAAGAAAGGTATAATCGTGGTATATTTGAGTTTAATTTTTATTGTTACTGACTGATTCTGTTTTTGCCACAAACTTAATTCGAAAGTGGTAAAAATGCATGAGAATGGAAAAAAACAAAGTCGCTTGTCATTTCATGAAGTTTATACAGATTCAGAATAAGAATTCGAATGAAAATTTATAAATTAAGTTATTGTTTTGTGTCAAATATTTACTTACATATGTGTAAAAGACATCAAAGAATATGTACATGTTTAGTTTTGTATGAAAATTTATTTGTATCTACTTTTTGCAAAAGAATTAACTTTTTTTCGTTAAACTTTAAATTTGGCATTATTTCTTGTTTACGTGCATCAAAATCTCTTGATCGTCACAAAATATCTTGAGCGTCACACTTAGTTTTGTTTTCCTTAAAACGCTTATAATTGCAGTTTTTTTAAATACATTGTTACAAGCCTATTACTTTGCAAGTAACCTCTAAATTCAAGTCTTTTTTAACAAAAATTTACGTATTTTCATCTTAAAATTTTAAAATAACTAGTCACTTTAAAAAAAAATTAAAAATCAAGTTGAATCGTGATTTTTTGTTTATAATTGAAAAGATGATTTTCGCAAGAGTCAATCTTGAGAACATCCTAGTAAGCTTGAATTTCAAAAAATTTTTATACATATTTGATGTGTTGCTCAAGATTGAAATTATAGAAAACCTAAAAAAAAATCCAAAAATATTGATTTTTTTGAGAGCCTAAAAGTACCGCCGGATTATTCATCAATTTCTACATAAATTGGTCACTCTTACAGGCGAATTGAAAAACTTCAAAAATAAGCAAAACAAAACACGTTGTGTACGTTTTTTTTTTTAATTGACCCATATACCTGTATTTTCACATACAATAATTTGCCATAGGTATAATATTGTTTATATTCTAATAAAAATCAGATTTATTCCGTCGAATGAAATAAATTAGTACAAATAACTTAAGATTAGTTTTATGTTGTATGTATTAATCACCACCGTCTTTCTTTTCTTTTATAGCTTCCTAAAAGTAGTAGAAATTTCATAAGTATACTATATTAAAAGTACCTATAAATAACACAACCAATTTGGTTTTCTTATTTACCTTAAACCTTTCATCGATAAGTGAAAGTTCGGACAAAAGATCAGTGATTGCCTTCATAAACGCTTCATGAGGTGAATAGTCAGCTGTAGTTTGAATACGTATAACGAATTTATGTTCCAAAGGATGAGGTACTTTATAGCCGGCAAACAAAACACTGGGATCCTTTAATAACTGACTGCAAATAAACGATAAATTAGCTCCATAGTTTATATGGGGAACTCAAAATTAAACTAACTTTCTAATCAAGTTTCCCAATGTATGATCTTCTTTGTTGACTGTAAATATAGCGGCATTCGTCACTTTTGTGTCTAATTCTTTGATGATTCTGGCAATTTAAAGAAAATTAGTAAAATAAAACTTTCTTGAATATTAGACAAGGTTTAGATGCTCACTTTTTTTCACCCTCGTAAAGTAAAAAAGACTCAAATGTTGGAGGTGCATTCATTTTGAATTATTTTTTCTACAATTTATTAATATTAATTAATTTACCAACCAATTTTCCTCTGAAATGCTCAAAAATATCCGCACTAGGAAAATTTTTCTCACCATTATACTAAGACAGAGTTGTTAAACAACAGTCTTGCTTTGTTTACAGCGTTGCCATATGTCAAGTTTTCCCTTTTTTTGCAGGGTTTTCGAGAGCCAAAAAGTTTTTTTTATATAAAGCAAGTTTTTTGAAACTCAAAAACCATAAATCACACCGTTTAAATTTTTTGCAATTTTTATTATTGATTTCGATTGATAAAATAATAAGAAACAGGTCGCTTATAATGAATTTGCTCAAAAAAATTGTTCATCAAATACGGCTTTTAGAGGAGATAAAAGCAATAAAAAATGTTTGGCGCCACGACTATTTTCTAGGGAGCAGGCCCTCAAAGTTTAAAATATGTAAGTACATCAAATTAAAAGTCTCCAACGATATATATCATGATTATAAAATACGGACCGACTATGTGTTAAATCCGAAAAGAATATTTTTTGACCTGATTTATTTTAATACCTAAAAAAAATCTATTTAAGTTTTTTTTAGTTTATTAATACAAATAGCAATGACAATAAGCTTTAATTTAAGGTATTATATGTTTTTAGGTCCTATAATCACAGAATTATAAGATCTGAAAAATTAAAACAAAAACAAATTATATTAAAATTTTGTATACAAGAAAGGATTTTCTCCTCTATAGTATTCAGAACACCGGCTTCGTACAATACAGATTCCCTGTATTGCCGGTTGGAAGGATTTTTTCCTCTATGGTGTACAGAACACCGTTTTCGTATTTTTGTGGTGTAATATCATAATCTTTCTTTAATATCTTCTGATCTATGTTACCTACATGGTCATATTCAGCCTTAATATGAGTGTCGTTTTCTTACGACAACGACTGTTACGTAATAGAATAAAGAAACAAATTTAATTTTATCTTTAAATTCATTTATTTAATGACTATTAAATAAATAAATTTTGAAGAATTTTTGCCTTTTACACGAGTTTGAAGCATTTTGAAGAAAATTTCAATCGTGTAAATCTAGCTTAACAGTCTACTTAGACTAGGTAAATCAGTAGTATTGGCGAACATTGATTACGGTCTAGTGATTTGCAGCAAAGCTGCTAAATCAGTCCTAAAAAATATTGAAACGTCACTAATTGCACAATATTAGGTTCGTGTATTAAAATACGTTAAAAATTTAATTGTTGGTATTAAGCGAAACTTTGCTATTTTTTTAATTTTTTTTGTTATGGTTGCCATGCATGAGTATATTTTTATATAATGTTAACAACACATATACAAGCACGTATCATATAAAATATTTTTACTGTTACACTAAAGTTGAGGTTGATTTCTACTATTTATATCTTCACATACGCGAAATTCGTTCAGAAATGATTGAAAATGTAGTTGCATGCTTGTAATGTATCTGAGGTTTTATATTATTTATTGGTGGCACTTATTATTATTAAACCATTCAAAAAGTAAAAGAAATATTTCAATTATATTATAATAAAAAATTTTATTTTTTTTTTCATCAGTGGCATATAAATTTAAAGCGAATGAAATAATATTTTCAAAATCCCTTATACACAACCCTGGGCTTACTGTTTGCGCCAAACCTCATTTTTTATTTTGTCTGCTTCTAGTTGATTTGTTGTTTTTTGCGATATTATTGTTTGGTATTGAGTGGAGTCATATTTCACAAAAATTAAGCAAGTAGAGAAATTCATCATCAGTTTTACAATTTTTGGCATTTGTATCGATAAGAGAAAAACAAATAAATAGTTAAAATGGCGAGCAAAAATGATGTGGATAAAGTCAGCAATGTGGATGAATTATCTGCGAATCCCTTGGAGGAATCAAGCGTAACCATGTTAGATGTTTTGGAAGAGGAAAAGGAGTTGGAAGAGGAATATGCCGCCGTACTTGGAGCATCCGACGAGAAAAGTTGCACCTACATTTTGGGCCCTGTAAAACGGCAAGCATTGTATTCTTGTCTGACATGTTGCCCAGAGGGACGCAACAATTTGGAGAAATGTGCTGGAATTTGCCTAGCCTGTTCCTATCAATGTCATGAGAATCATGAATTGGTTGAATTGTACACAAAAAGAAACTTCCGTTGCGACTGCCCAACTGAGCGAACAGGTGCAAATCGTTGCACTTTAAATGTCGGTCTCAAGCAACCCGAAAAAATCAACACTGATAATTTGTATAATCAAAATTTCCAGGCCTTATATTGTGCATGTCATCGCCCGTATCCAGATCCTGAACGTACCACAGATGAGCTAATGCTACAATGTGTCGTTTGTGAGGACTGGTTCCATTTACAGCATTTAAATGCACCCGCAAATGCCGATAAACTTGTAGATGCATGCAGTGAAATGATATGCGGCCTCTGCATGGATCAGCATACAATTTTACAAAGTTATACAGGATTGGCATTGAAGAAAGTTGAATGTTTAGATGAAACTGTTCAAGACAATTTAAGTGTTGTTGCCAGTGCAGATGTAACCAAATGTGAAGATAACGATGACAACAAATTGAAAAGCGATTTGGATAAAAGTATTTCGGATATTATGAATATGAGCGAGACAAATGGTTCAGCAGCAGCGGTTGAAGAACCATCTGCCAAGCGGCAAAAAATGGAAGACGCTGAAGGAAATACTGAACAAAAGTGTCATAGGCCCACTCAAGCGGAAAATTACGAAAAAGGTTGGTAATGCTAATATATTTTATGTGGATTTTATTATTTTATTTCATTTAAAATTTTTACAAAATAAATGTGTTAAGCAGTTTAGTTAAAATGATATAAGCCAAACTTAATATTATTCACACCAATGTTTCTCATAAAAAAACAGTTATAAAAAATAAATAAAAACGCTTGTAGAACGATTTGTATCTAGATATTCAGCCTTATTATGAGTGTCGTTTTCTTGTTACTACAACGACTGTTAAAATTAAATTTGTTTCTTTAATCTATTACGAAACAGTCGTTGTCATAAAAAGAAAACGACTCTCATAATAAGGCTGATTATTCTAAAACATAAACAACAAATCATAGTTTTTCGTTCCATCTCCAATATAAAGAAAGCCGTGCTTGGATGAGTTAATTTTATGAAAGAATGTCATGCCCATCCAAATGCAAGATTTTATAATTACTAGATGATCGTTGCGCTGTAAATTTAATGAAAACGCCTGTCCTTTTGGTATGACATATTCAACTGAATCCAAAAAGTCTATAGGATAATTGTAATCGGAACGTTCTGATAGGTTCATTTTCAGATCATTTCGTGGCAAACGATAAATTTGAAAATAGGAAAGGTCTTCACATTGTAGGTCGTTCAAACCGCGAAACATTTGATTGGGGACAACACAGCCATCGCTTAGTTTATACAAAGATCCTCGCGGACAGATGGCACATTCTTCAGTTATTATGAAAACAATTGCAGCTAGTCGTTCCTCTTCCTTTAGTTGTACTTCTTCCGGTAGGCTGGTAGAAATAACTTGATTGGCATCTATGTTAAAAATGGGATCCTTAAATTAAAGTTAGATTTAACTGTTCGCCCTTCAATATCTAACTTACTAATTTGACAGGGGTTATTAGACTGGGATCACCGGAAAAGTGTTTATGACACAACATTGTAGCTTGAAAAGTCTTCGGATTATGTACGAAAGGTAACATTAGCCACTGATAAGCATCAGTACTAAAAAAATATTTACGATCTCTTAGGCAATCTCTTTTATAACCAAATGCTATATAATAATCTTTTGCAATACCATTTATGCGCCCCCAAAAATACATGCCTGAATAACGATTTTCGTTTTGCAAAACTATAAGAGAATTTTCTATTAAAATTTTTTGCTCTGGTGTTAATTTAATTCCGCAGTACATGAGGCAGTCGAGTCCTTCTAGAAAATATTCAATATTCATTTTCTTTGTTTTATTTTTTTAGTTTATATTTCGAAAAATTGAGTCGATTGCAACGAAATATTTTGTTTAAATTCATACATTTATATCAACGCACTCTTTACCAAAATGTTTTCATACATACAGTGGCACAGTAAAGTATACATACCACCTTGATAAACGGGGGTTTGGGTTATCTATAAACAATTTAGCAATAAAGTTAATTTCAAACAAATTCAATTGAACAACAAACAATGAATTTTGACCAAAAATGTTTTTCCACTTAATATTTATTAACAAATATATAAAAAATTCATTTTTCAAACACAGAAAAGTCTGCATACGGCTATGTGGAAAAGCAAATAAAAGCAAACTCCGTACTTAAACAGTGCTACCACACATTTCAGGCATCTTCACGAGATACTGGTATTTAGAAAAAAGTTTAATTGTTGTTAATTTGGCATTTAATTTTGTTATATAACAAAAATTAGTAAAGAAATTTGTCTAAAAGCGCGTGAGCTTATTGTAAAGTTCCATAAAGAAAAAATCTTTAATAGTTGGGCATCAAAAATCAAGCATTCAGACAAAATTCGAAAATATAATGAAACAAAAAGTGTAGACAACAAACCAAGAAGTGGTCGCCCACCTAAACTGACTCCACGTGCAAAGCGGCAAATTTTGTTGAATGTTCAAGAGAAGCCTAAAATTACGGCAGTAGAAATTGCAAAGACTTTAGAATGCCAGCATATTGCTTCAGTGCATCCAGAAATGGTGAGACACTTATTAAAAAGCAATGGATTACACAGCCATGTGCCCCGAAAGAAGCCGTTTATTAGTAAAATAAATATGCAAAAACGCGTCGAATTTCCTAAAAAATACATTGATGTAGATGAGGGTTTTTGGGCTAATATTTTATTTAGCGACGAAAGCAAGTTGAACTTGTTTGGTTATGCCGGAAAACAAAAAGTATGGCGTCGAAATAACGAAGCATTATTGCCTAAAAACTTGCTTCCTACAGTGAAACACGGCGGTGGCTCCTTTATGGTATTGGGGTTGCATGTCGGCGTCTGGGATGGGTAATTTAGTATTTATCGACATACTTAAATATTCTCAATAAATTGGGTCTTGCAGAAGGTTGGTACTTTCAGCAAGACAACGACCCAACGCATACCGCTGGTGTTTTAAAGAATGACCACTGTATAACGTGCCTCATCAACTTCATTCGCTACCTCAGTCACCGGATTTAAACCCTATAGAGAATTTATGGGATGAATTAGACCGCCAAGTTAGAAAAAGGACGATTAAAAATAAACAGGATATTAAAAACGCTCTACTTGAAGAATGGAATTTAATTTCAAATAATTACACACAAGTATTAGCAAATTCTATGAAAAATAGATTAAATGCTGTTCTACAAAGTCAAGGCGTATTAAGTATTAATTTTGTTGTTTTTTTTATTTACTTCTAGCCCAAATAATTTTTTTTATTTAAAGTATGTAGACTTTTCTGTGTTTGAAAAACGAATTTTATATATTTTTGTTAATAAATATTGTGTGGAAAAAAAATTACATGTACATGGTGAAATTAAAGAGTGATATGTACATACATATGTGAAATGTCAAAATCCATGCAAACAAAAATAAAATTAATAATATTTGTTTCGTTTATTTTCACAGTTCTTTTTAACCAAAACAATACACAATTTATTTATTTTTTATTACTTTTACTTTTTCCGAATCTTAAATAACATTATTTTGCTTAATTCGTTTTTATACCCTACACCACCATAGTGGGGAGGGTATATTGGATTTGTGCTGATGTTTGTAACGCCTAGAAATATTGGTCAAACACCGATCGACTCAAAATAAGAATCACTTACTGGGTCGATTTAACGATGTCCGTCCGTCCGTCTGGCTGTCCATGTAAAGCTTGTTCGCAGAGTACAGGTCGCAATTTTGAAGATATTTCGATAAAATTTGGTAGGTGAAATTTTTTTGGCCCAAGGACGGATTTGATTGAAACTGGTGGAAATCGGTTCATTATTCCACCTAGCCCCCATACAAATGTCCTCCTGAAATTGGGGTTTACCGATCATAAATGTTTGAATTATGGAAGTATCCAAACAAATTTCATCACAAATGAATGGTAAATGAAGCCAAATTACATCTACAAATTTTGTGCAGATCGGTCCATAATTACTCTCTCAAAAATGTTTATATCCAAATAATATTGAACACAAATATATTTCATATGTATAAAAATAATACGGTATAATTTTATTATGATCGGTTCATAATTAGTCGTAGCTCCCATAAAGAGCCCACTTTCGAAATTTACTTTAACGATCATAAATTTCTTAAAAATGTTGGTATCCAAATTAAACTTGACACAAATTTCTTATATACAGAAATAATGACAAATAAAAAAAAAATTTATAATGTTCGGTCCATAATTAGTCGATACTCTCATATAAGACGGTCTCCGTAATTCAATTTAAGTAATTATATTGAGAGAAAGTTTAACACATATATTATTTATATTCACAGACATCATGACACTACATTTTTGGATGATCGGTCCACAATAGGTTATATATCTCCCATATAACGCCTATTTCTGGAAAACAGTTTTATACATATACTGGGTGTTGGGTATTATATGGTCGGGCTTGACCGACTATACTATCATAATCTCCCCTATCGTGAATAAAAATTCCACATGAAATTTGTTCCCTTTTATTTTTCAACATTAAATTTAAATAGGAAAAATGTGAAAAGTGAACAAATTTCACGTGGAATTCTTATTCACGATAGGGGTGAATAATTAAATAACAAATGTAAACAAAACAAAACTTGACAGATGGATACATTATTTCACAGTGAATTAATAATCAGCTATTGTGTTGCATACACCTTGATTCTTATTAAATTATATCTATACTGACAAATTACTTATTAATGGCTGACAGTAAATGGGAATCGATAAAAAGATGACAGTTATGCTAATTTTGATTATTTCGGCAACGGTGTTGTGGCAGAAATGGTATTTACTGTAATTTCGGTAATGATATTTTAATGGTAACGATAATTTAAGTATTAATAAATTTACAGAAAATAATGTTTCAAAAAATTCCAGTTTATCGTGTTAAATGAAAAATGTAACACGTCACATAATACTTAAGAAAATGATCAGCAAAATCAGAGCAATTTACAGTATGTATGAGAGATATATAATTAATAATTTTATTTCGAATTGCATTAAAAATCAACCGTCCTTGGGCCGAAAAATATTATTTAATATTATTAAAATATCTTCAACATTGCGATCTGCACTCTGCGCTCAACATTTAAATTTACAACCCGACCAGCCAGCCAGACAGACATCGTTAAATCGACTCAGGAAGTGACTGAATCGAATACTTTAAGGTGGTCGTTGGACTAATATTTAGTCCACTATTGTGGTGTAGGGCATAAGCAGTATTTTTTTAACAATTAATTACAAATAAATTAGAACAGAACCAAAAAATAAATTAAAGATTTTTTTCCAAATTTAAATTTGTTTTTGCCAATTTATTTCTTATAAAATGTTATATTATATTATATTATATATTTGTAAAACTTGTTCATTTATTTAGGACCTACATTTTGGGGACCAGATTGGAGATCCGCCCTTTGCCGCTGTTCTGCATGCATGTCTGTATATGATACTGAAAAAATCGAATACCTTTTGGATCCAGAAGATTCGGCTAAAAGTTATGAAGAGCGTGGCATAAAGAAACATGGTACCGAATCATCATATGAACAAGGTATTCGTGCTTTAGCTTCTATTGATAGAGTGCAGCAAATTGATGTCATCACCGAATACAACCGAATGAAGGATAAACTTAAGGAATATTTGAAAACATTTGTGGCCAGCAAAAAGGTAGTCACTGAAGAAGATATAAATCGTTTCTTTGCTGAAATACGTAACGAAAAAAACGTTGAAATCGGTTTGCCCTACACGTGTCGCTAAGATTCTACATATAAATTATCATAAAATTAACATTTATACATACATAAATAACAAATATATTAATCTCTCTATATACATACATACATACTCGTATTGAAATAACAACTATTTGCAAAGCAAATTGCTTCTAATCCATGATATGCATACATTCCCATTTATGTTACTTTTCTTTTTCTGAATTATTTTGTGTTTATTTTTGTTGATGCAAGGTCTTATTAATAAATTAAATTATAATCCAAAAATATTATTTAAGCTTAATTTTTTTCCGGATTCTAAAGACATTTTCATGATATGTACATCTGGGGGGTGATTGTGTATTTCGATTTGAGTCGAAAATGCTTTTGAAAGCGATTTCCGATACGAAAACTAATCGTATTGTTGCTTTCCAAGTTTGAATTGAATAAAAGACAACTTTTATGAGCGACAAAGTAATTTTATTTATTTAATATTTTTAATTATTTAAAAAAATCACAAATGAACCGCTTTAAAACAATTTGTTTTTTACTTGTTCAAACTTCAATATTAAAAGATTATTCCGTTATTAAGCAATATCACAATAAGTAAGAAAGAATGAATATAGCATACACATATAAAATTTAATAGTTTCTTTTTACAAGCAATAAGATCACTTGAATTTTATATAAAAAATATTTATTCCCCGGAATAGCTGGCCCAAGGGTGTCATAATAGAGACAACTACAGCATATGATAGTCAAGTTCGTCGTGTTAAAGTCAAAACGAGTGGTTGCAACATTGGATAGGCCCGTAACTAAGATAGCTGTTCTAGACGTCGTACCAATCTTTCCCAAGCACCTCCCATATGTGGGGCCGCAGGGGGGTTTAACCTCCATTTGATTTCGTGATGTTTTCTGAAGACTTGGTGTAAGTCAATGTTTTGCTTTTCCTCTCATCGGACCCTTTCGACTGATTTAAAATTGGTGCCGTTGTCGGTGTATATCTCCTTTGGGGAACCACGTCGACTTATAAAATTTTGAATGCACATGATGCACGAACTGGTGTCTAGGCTGTGAGTGACTTCAATATGTATCGCACGAACTGTCAAACATGTGAAAACAACACCCCATCTTTTTTCACTACGTCTACCTACTGCTACATGTAAAGGGCCAAGAAAGTCAATACCAACGTACGTGAATGGACGCTCAAAAGAGCCCAATCTTGCTGCGGGTAGAGATGCCATCAATGGAGGATCTGGAACTGCTGACTCGTTCTTACAGTGTTGACATTTTCTTCGCATACTTTTATAAAGTACTCTTAACTTTGGGATATGAAATCGTGATTTTATTTTGGACATTGTTGCTTAATGAAGACAATGATGATAATCTTCGTGAAAATTTCGGACCAACAAAAAGGTTATGTAGTGACCATGAGGCAAAATTATGGCGTTGTTGCAATTCAGGGACTCGACTCTACCATAGGCACGTATTACTCCGTCTTCATCAAGAAAAATATTAAGTTGCTTAAGTTTACTTCCGGCAGGTAGCTTCTTATTATTTTTGAGACACCAAATTTCTTCGGCAAATTCGGTGGCTTGGGAATATTTAAACAAAATGTTCTTAGCCCTTTGTATGTATTCGAAACACATGAGCGGTGGCTTTCCGCCTCGGATTCTGGACTTCAATTTCTCAATGTAAAGGACGAATTGGGAAAAAGCCATGTGCTGTCGCTTCCAGGACGAAAAATATTCTATATTGATTGTGAAACCACTAGTCTTATCGATAATAAGTAGGTGATTTCGTATTTCTTCATTGTTGACGACGTTGAGTGTATATTTAGGCCACATATGTTTTTCATCTTTCAGAAATGCAGGACCATTGAGCCATATATCGTTTTCGGAGTTATGAATTTTTGTTGCACGGTCTGAAGGGTTTAATTTGGAAGGTACACAATTCCATTGCGTCACATTAGTAGATTCTAGTATTTCACCAACTCTATACATGACGAATGCTTTACATTTTTTAGGATCCATTGAGAGCCACTTAAGGACTGTTTTCGAATCGGACCAAAAGAAGCTTTCTTTGAAGCTGAGACGCGTAGCGCTTCGAATTTTTGACGCTAGTCTTGAACCAATTAAAGCCGCTTGAAGCTCTAGCCTAGGGATCGATATGGGCTTTAAAGAAGTCACATTCGATTTGGCAGATACAATTCGCACTTCAATTTCATTGTTATGCTGGATTCTGAAATAGCTCCTGCAGCGTATGCGTTTTCGCCAGCATCGACGAACGTATGTAGCTGGACCGTTGTTTTTAAGAGCCTCGAGTAGCACCGAGGGATGATTATAGATGATATCTTAGCCAGATTTGATAGCCATGAGGACCACTTCAGCAAAAGATCTTCGAATAATTCGTCGTCCCATTTTATTCCTGAGCGCCAAATATCTTGTAGGAGCATCTTAAGTCCAATCGTATAATGGGACACAAATCCCAAAGGATCGAAAATTGACATTAGGACTTGTAGAACTTCCCTCTTAGTCGGGACCTCATGTGGCTGGAATACATCCCTTCGGAGCCTCGAAAATCTAGAATTATATTGGAAAACGTCATTATTTGATTCCCAATACATACCAAGTATTTTTTCTATAGCCTTGAATGAGGTTTGATTGTTGAGCCATAATCGCATAAATGCTTTCGTACATTTTCAGAGTTGGTCATCCAATTCCTCATGTGGAATCCGCCAGCTGCATGTATTGTGCGTACTTGGACCGCTAGTTTCATCGCCTCTTCCTCGGTATCTACACTGTCAATAAAATCATCCATATAGTGGTGGTGTTGAATTGCTTTAACAGCTCTTGGATACTGTTCACGAAATTCATCTGCATTCTTATTTTGAATGTGATGAGCTATACAGGTAGACTTTTACGATGTCATCGAATTTAATTGACTGTATGGGCAGACCAAGATTGCTCACAGTTCGAACATCATGAAGTCTAAATCTTCTATCGCTGTTGGCACCAGATACCTCAATGTTAATTTTGACGGAATTGTTTTCGGATCGTGTGGTATTACCGGTCCATCGTAGCTCCAGGGGTTCCTTTACACCAGAGAGTCCCAATTTGTTAAAGAGGCTTTGCTCCATTAGGGTCACGGATGATCCTTCATCTAAAAAGGTAAATGTTTCCACAGAATCACCATTGCAGTATACTTGAATTGGGAGTATTCTAAAGCACGGTTTATAATTGCAGTCGTTGTGGGCATTCAGGTTTCCACTGGGAACAGATGTTGCCCCTTGAACTGGGTTTGGATGAGCCGACGTAATATATTTGTGCAACAAAGAATGGTGTTTTGCGTCACAATTTGCAATATCACACAATTTCTTCGAAAAACACTTGCGTCGATGAGCATTCAAACACTGGCGGCACAATTTATTTTCTTTCATCACATTCCATTTTGAATCTATGCTTAATGATAATCACTTTTACAATAAATGCAAAATAAATTTTGGGTGTGGGCATGTTCTGAATGGGTGTTTACCGGAGCACTTCTCTTGGAGCTGGCAGGAGAAACAACTTGGTCTTTAGCATGCATTGCCCAATTCAACTTGTGGTTGTTGGGCAACTTATCGACCAACGTCTTAACTAGCAGCGGGTTGTTCAAATGGGCCATCAATCTTCGTAGCCTTCTCGATCATGCTGTCTGAAATATGCTCTGGACGGCCGAAATACATTTCAAGAGTCTGGATGATTTCATTTACCATGGATGGGATGAGAAGTTTACTTTTCACCAACTCCTTTGCGCGGCCTTTGAGACACGACTGCAAACGCATTAGATTCTCACCGTCAGTATAACCAGCAATCTCAGTGCTATTTTAATAGTTGCTGATGAATAAGGGCCAGTCCTTAGGATTTCCGTCGAAGTTTGGCAGCTCCTTAGGTATTACTTGTCTGGCTGCGACTTGTGAGGCAGTTGGCTGGAAAGGACTTTGGTTAGAAAAGGAATTAAATTTTTGGGACACATCACCATGGGATAGGATATGTATTTTTGCTCCAAATACTTCCTCTGCAATTCCTTCTCCTCTTCCAACATCTGCAACTGTCGTTGTGTGTGAGCCGATAAAGAACCACTCTCACCTTAGCTCACCTTGAGTACCTGAGTTGGAACACCAAATTTGTTGTTGTACTTTTCTATATGCACCATTTACATTAACAACGTTAGGTTGAGGTGGCTGATCCTTTACTCCTTCCGATGGACCGAGCACATCTGAAAAGGGTCTTGGGATATGGCTAGCTGGTGATGAGGCTGCTTGTAAACCTGCACTGAATTCAGCTGTGGCGTTAACTAGTGGCAGTGTATTGGTTCCTATTGTTGTTGTTCTGATGAAGCCGCTATTTTTTAAAGTAACGGGCTGGTCCTTACCGCAGGAGCAATTACAGCTCACGTTGGCGACATCGCTATTCACTCCAACGCACTCAAAGTGGAACCACTTGTCGCACGAGTCGCACTGCACCATACGATCGGTGTCTTTTAATTCGCACTTATTACAATTAAAATCAGTTTGAGACATTTTTATTTTATTTGTAACACGATTTTACTTTTATTTATTTACACACACTTGTTGTTCTTTTATTTATGCAGGTATATACAAAATTGTTTTAAAGAACTGTTGCTTTCCAAGTTTGAATTGAATAAAAGACAACTTTTATGAGCAACAAAGTAATTTTATTTATTGAATATTTTTAATTATTTAAAAAAATCACAAATGAACCGATTTAAAACAATTTGTTTTTTACTTGTTCAAACTTCAATATTAAAAGAAGCTAAAACTTCTCTTGTTTCCCTCTTAAAGTAAATGACAAAAATGTAAAATTCCGTTATTAAGCAATATCACAATAAGTAAGAAAGAATGAATATAGCATACATATATAACCCAGCAAGTCATATGAGTCCGAAAAGAGTCTTCTGACACCTTTTTCGGAGCGTTAACGCTCTTATGAGCCCAAAAAAACAATCATAATTGCTCCGAAAACCTTCAGAAAATAGGGTCATTACATTCGAAAATGGTCCGTCAGAAAGAGCTCTTAGATAATGTCAGAAAAGAGTCTTTTATGAGGGTTATTTTGGGCTCTTAAAGAGCTCATAGATAATGTCAGAAAAGAGTCTTTAATGAGGATTTTTTGGGCTCTAAAAGAGCTTTTAGATAATGTCAGAAAAGAGCCTTTTACGAGTTTTTTTGGGCTCTGTGTAATCTTGTTTTTATCATTCTTGTGTGGTACAGCTATGTTTTTTTTTGTTGTTCAAAGCACAAATAACAGGACAACAACGCTTTGGTACACACATAATTAAGTGGAATTTCTGAGTCATACTACGTGCCGACTCAGGACAGTAACAAGCAAAATTTTTCTTTCACTTCGAAAATGCTCTTTTGTTGGACTCTTTTCTGACTCCTTTTTTCGGAGCGCTCCGAAAATGCTCTTTTGTTGGACTCTTTTCTGACTCCTTTTTTCGGAGCGCTCCGAAAATGCTCTTTTGTTGGACTCTTTTCTGACTCCTTTTTCGGAGCGCTCCGAAAATGCTCTTTTGTTGGACTCTTTTCTGACTCCTTTTTCGGAGCGCTCCTAGAATGGTATGCTGGGTATTTACTACATATGTATAAGTACGTGTGTATGTTTATAATTTGAGTGAAAATAAAATGTTAAAGTAAATAGGAAAATAGAAGGTTTTTAAACCTTAGGGTGGCGTCGGTAACACGTATGTTCGAAAGATCTACTGAGTTGTATTTACATTTTTATGAATACAACCAAGTAGCGCAAAATCTAATCATGTTAAAAGTTTTACAAATTGCTGTACGTTTTTGTAAACGTAAAAATTACTTGAAAAAATAATTACGTTAAAAACATATTAACTATAGGCAGAGTAAAAACCAACAAACTAATCAATAGATCGTGCTTTTCATAAGTTAGTAATATATTTTTTATTTATTTTAATTGGCGTATAGTAATCATCAATATTGTAGCTGTAATTTTTTGTTTGTAATAAATGTTCCTTTTTACAATTTGATTTCTAGTTTCGTTATTTTTTCTTGTTTACTATTTTGAGACATTGGCTTAAGTCGGTTTTTCAAATCACTTCCAAATTGTTATCTCTGGCGGAGTTTCAAATTCTGAGTAAAATAAAAAATATTTCGGCCACGCATGTTTTTGATTAGCCGTTAGACGATATATATATATATTAAATGATAAGCATTTTAAAGACCTTTCCAAAGATATGTAATACGACCTACTTATATGGACTATCTATAGCTCAATATCGGGAGAATTATTGTTTGATCCGATATTTTTTAAAAAATCGAAAAAATATCTAAATGAGTAAGTAAGGTATAAGATGACCGTGTAGGTAATATAGATCAGGAGATATTAAAGAAAGATTATGACATATTACCATAAAAAATACAACTAATCTTTACTATGTGAAGCCTGTGTTCTGTATACTATAGAGGAGAAACCCCTTCTATCAGGCCGTAGGCTGGCAATACAGGAAATCTTTACTATGCGAAGCTGGTGTTCTGTATGCCATAGAAGAGAAAATCCTTACGCATTATAGGAAATCTTTACTATGCGAAGCCGGTGTTCTGTATACCATAGAGGTCCTGTATTTAACATATTACATTTTAAACATACAGCTTATGTATGACATTTACATACATATATTAAAAGTATGAAATTTGGTTTCAAAGTATGTACAGTGCAACTTCGAAAATCCGGATACATATAGATTTAGGATCGGTCGTATTAACGAGTTGTCCATACTATAGTAGGTGGATATATTGAAATAATTTAAGTGAATTAAATTGTATGTACATACATGCATTGTACTATTATTTATTAAAAAACCATAAATTATTATATTTAATTATTATTATTAAATTATTATTAAAATATGTAATCTAAATGAATTAAATACATACATACATACATACTATAATTTTTTTAATTACGAAGTTATTTTGTGTTAACTAACTTTGTTGAGGTAAGCAGTAAGCATTTAATGTGTTGTATTATTTCTTCATCGGAAAAATTCAATGAAAATTCATTTGCACCAGTTGCCCAATCATTGATATCTTCTTCAGTTATATCATTAATGAAATTCATAGCTCCAATTATATTTCAAATGGATTTCATGTCATCATAGATGCCATGAGACTGCAGTTCATGACGCAGGACCTGAAGCGGTATCATATCTTCATCATCCCAGCACAATGCAGTCCTTGATCACAATGCAGACCAGCTTTTCTGAATATTTGTTCCACTTATGCTTTGCCAAGCTAAGTCCAAGATATAAACAGCATCTTTAAGGTTAAACATTTTTAAAACTTTAATCACGTCGACATCATCATCATCAATTTCTGATAAAATATTGTTGCGAAATTGTATTTCAATTTAAATTTAACGGTTGGCATCAACATACGAGTACAGCATGTTTGTCTACATACAACATCTTTATCAACAGATGGCGTGTTTATCGACATACAATGTGTTTAGAATTTTAATTTAATTTATTTATTATAAGCATAGCTGAGCAATATGGCAACATTGAGTTTTAAAGGCTATGGCTGAATATTCTAGACTTGCAGTCATGAACATTCTAGTATCTTAGCCCCGAACCTTCCAGAAATTATGTTTGCTGTATAAATATCAAGTTAATCAGTTTATTTTGAGTCATTGTTGCGTAAACATCAAAGTGTTCTCAAACAGTAATTTAAGTGTGTTCTTAAACCGTAGTATAAGTGTGTAAAAGACAGAGTTAATTTTTAATTGTTTTTGTGTACATTTAAATAAATCAAGACTCGTTATATTTTATTCAATTCGCTTTTATTTTGCAAACAATAATAATCCTGTTTATGTAAAGGAAATAAATTACCGTTTTTTTTAAGTAAAAACGTAACAATATGTTGCAGTAATTGTTTTCTGTAAGTAACCTTTACGTTTTGTATTAAATGTGGATCGATAGGCAGTAAGATTGCAGTACAATTTGGTAGTAAAAGAAATTTTAAATTTTGTTTTAATTTCATTAGCTTTAGGATGTGAAGTTTGAAGCTTTTCTTCTGGAATAAAATGTTTTGAACCAGTTCAAGAAAAGGAACGTTGACTCCATCCTTTATTATTTGCTTTATATACCAATAGAATCTTATAACCTTTATGGCCGAATTCTCAGTCATTTGTTAACCATTGGTAAACTAAAATACTAACTATTGTTTAACTATTACTTGTTATTCTTATAGCAAACTAAGCATTGCGAATAAAGAATCATTAGTTAAGCCTTTGTCATTAGGTAACTAAAGACTGTGAATTCGGCCATTAAAGGCTCTTGGAGTAGCAGATTTGCCAATAACCAAAAGAGGTAGTTTATGTGTTCCTGCAGCATTTGAGCATGGCATAAATGTCACACGATCTTTGGAAATTTTTCCCCCTGGGGCTGAGTTTTCCGTTGCATGTACCCATGTGTAACCAGGCAACACCCTCTAAAAAGCACTTGATTCCTCTGCATTATACACTTGCTCTTCACTCAAATCCTTCTCAGCAACAATGTCAGCAAACTTTTTTTAAAAGACTCCACGAGGCTTTCATCGCTGGAAACTTTTTCACCACAAATTTTTAGATAACGTATACCGTACCGTAACTTAAATTTATCCAACCAGCCTGAGCTCCCTGAAAAATCGTCCTTCACCTTCATCTTTATATAACAGAATTTGGCCTTTGCTTTTAAAATTTCTGAGGAAATCTTGCAAAAACCATATATACAGCCATGTCACAGAATTTAATTCCGTTCGGAAGTGGAATTAATTCCGTTTTTTGAATCTATAGAAAAAGCAAAACGAAAAATTTTTTTCAACTGAAACAACTTTTAATTTGATAAGTGGAATTGTAATTTTAAGCATTTCTAGGTTTCATTCCGAAAAAAATGTTGGTTTTACTTTTCTATAGGGGCAAAATACTTCCGAACGGAATTAAATTCTGTGACATGGCTGTTAAAGCCATTCCTCCAACTCTGGATTTTCTGCTTCTGCAAGTAAGTATATATAAATTAATATAGTTTATAAATTAAATCAGTTTTTCAGAAATGGGCGCTATATGGGAGAATCTACATTGTATATGCATATGTATGCATATACAGGTGAAGTAATTAGGGTATCCAAATTATTTGATTTTTCCTTTGTTCGAATAAAACGAATAATTCGAATTATTAAGAGAATATATTAAGAGATTTTAACTATTTAAAATTAATCGAATTATTCGAATAATAAAAAAAAATTATATAAATAACATGTTTTTTCCTTCATCATACAGTAAGAATAATCGTCTAAAGCCACCTTTAGTAATATCACTTATGTATACTCGTATATATTTTAATAAAAATGTTGTTTGTCTATTTCAACGTTATCTTCATCAATGACATCTTAATTATCAGTTTCTTCCACATATTCAACTCCTCTTCAGCACACTAAGTTTCATTAAAAGTTTCATTAAAAATCAGTAGATATTGAGACCAATGCGGTGAATTATGATCTCTTTGCTGTTATCTATTACGATTTCTTGTATATTATAGGTGCTTCAATTCGAAGTATTGATAAGTTTTGGTAATATCCTCCTGTTTCCCAAAGCTTCTTAATGTATTTGACATTTGATTCGTCCCATATTATACATACATACGTATGTAAGTATTTTGTGTGCAATCACAATAAGGGGCTATCAATAATATAGCGTAGATAATACATATAATATTTTGCGAAATATGTATTGTGAACTCTAAAATATCGGTTTCGAAATACATTTCAAATTCGTTCAGTATTTAGTTTTGCATAATACAGTCAAACCTCAATATAACGACCCTCACTATAACGAATTCCTCGATTTAACGAATTTTATGAAATCCCCTACAGCGCTCTATAAGATTTAATATAAAATAAACCTCTATTACGAATACTTGTACAAGAATGTTTGTTATAAACGAATATTAAATAAAGTTGGCCAATCACTATAGATAATAACATATAATTCTTAAATGAAATCTGATACAGTTCATCCTTGGTATAACGAATCTTAAGGGGATTAGAACAAAAAAAAACGTTATATAGAATAATTCGTTACAATGAGGTTTGTTATATCGAGGTGAAGTGGCACTTGTATTCGTTATAACGAGGTAATAAAAATTTTTGTATGTAATACTTTTGTGTGTATCTGTTTCATATAATTTGGATTAATTGATGGAAATCGTTATGAAAAGGTTGCAAGTTGACCAAATGCGTTAAATAGTGGTAAATAATTCTTTCTATTTCGTTAGTCTGCAGTGAAAGAAAATTCGTTATAACAAGGCTATTGACAAGTGTATTCGTAATAGAGAGGTTTATTTTTTATTAAATCTTATGGAGCGTTGTAGGGGATTTCAAAAAATTCGTTAAATCGAGAAATTCGTTATATTGAGGGTCGTTATATCGAGGTTTGACTGTATAAAATTATGAAACATTTTGAAAAGAAACGATAAATTAACATAAACATATGTGTTCGTTTCATTCGATGAAGAATAAACTTAACGAATTATTCTTTATTCGAAAATGGTAATTTTAAAATTCTTGGAATAATTATTCGTAAGAAATTGTTCGGTTATTCCAACGATTATTATTCGAATGTATACCCTAATAATAACCCGGTGCAGGAAAAAGTAACAACTATAAAATATGACCGATATTAATTAATCGGTGTAATTTATTTGTGTCATACCAAATTAATATTACGTTAATTAAATAAAAAATAGTTTAATAACAACAATAGATATTATTTATGTATATTTAAAAAATGTATTACAACGAATTTGTTTTAAAAACTACTCGTAATAGTTATTTAGAAGTTTTGTAATGAATAAAATTATAAAACAATTTGTATGTATTTCATTGTCTATTTATGTAGTCGTGTGTGTGTAAAGGTACGGTCACACTTATCAAATATTTGCCGAAAAAGACGTAACCACTAAATAACATATATTTTAACCCGTTTATATGTTTAAAAAAAACTTTTCTTGTTTAGGCCAAAGCACGACAAATATTTAATTTTAATTTATCTGATGCTGTTTCATCTTGCAAAACTCTTGTAAGAGTAAACAACGTCAATCAAATTTGTGCTCAAAAACAAGTGGTTATGCTTTTTTGAGTAAATATTTGCCAAATGTGACCGTACCTTAAGTTCTAAATATGTATGGGTATAATATTTAGTTAATCTTAAAATTATTACAATATATTTCTTCTTATATAAAATATCAAAAATTGAGATTCTTTCTTTATTAAATTTTCTTTTTATACAATTCATGCCCTGAATTAATATGTATCACCTTTATTTTGGATCACAGACAAGCCGAATATTTTCTATCAGAATCGTACAATGTGTAACAGGTTTGATTTTGATGATTTTCCTTACTTATATAGCAATTTGTATCGAGTTGTGTTACTGTGGTCCTATTGCCGTCATCTATCTATCCTCCTCCAACAATCGGATGACTTGTCGACACCGACATTTAAGTGGATATTGAAAGATTCGATATTCTTAACTCGTCGGAATTCTGAAGAGGTACCAGATCATCCAATTGCGAGAGATTAAAAAGCGACGAATCTGCCGTTATATTTGAATCTTGGAATTGATTAAAAATCATATTGTTAGCCGTTTCGAACACAACTTGGACTTGTTGTATGTTGTTTCTTGTATTCATTGATTGGAGTTGTCCGTTAGTATTATTGTTGTTGTTGTTGCTACTGGGGTTATCATTGGCGTAGATGGGTGTGAAGCTTCCGCCACTAGTACGATTGACGAAAATATTTGATTCTGTGAATTGTGTTTGTTGTTGGGGACATGTTATGTTAAAGTTGCTGTTGTTGTTATTGCTATGAACACCTTCATAGAATGTATTTGTGTTATTGTATTCATTATTTAACACAACAGCTTGAGAGTGATTGCAGGTGATACTTGTCGACATATTAAAGTTGTTTGCTAAATTTTGATATTGTTCCTGATTTATTTGACTTTGATTGTAAACATTTGACATTTGCGATTGACTCTCGCCACTCGAGTTTCTCATTAGACCCGGCGATGGTGTGGTTATGTTACGATTCATCATTGGAGATGTTGGCTGTGGCGACGGTGAAGTTTGATAAGAATTTCTATACGTTCCACCATAATAATTCGGTGATAAATCTGTGGCAGAAAAAACGATGAACAAAAAATGTAAAATAAAATATATTATTGTTACTTATCTTTAAAACTTACATGGCTCAGGTTTCACCTCATGCATAGTTGCAGCATTGCATGAAGGTGATTGTAGTGCCCCTTGTATGTTCCACATGGAAGATGTGTCCATATTTGTGGCTTAAAAAAACATAGCAAGCAAAAATAAAATATAAACGTATTGATAAATATATTTGTAAGTATTAACAGTAAATACATATAAGCAAAATTATTCAGATACATATGTTCATACATACATATACAGGCAAGTGATGGAAATCGAAAACGAAAACGAATGTTTTCGAATGTTGTTGGCAATTTGACAACAAACATGACAACAAAAATGACATAATGAAAACTAAGCATAACAATAATCTTAAAAGAAAAATTTTAAAAATTAGATTATAAATGCATTAAAATGTACTTCCAAAACTCATTCGTTTTCGTTTTCGATTTCCATCACATGCCTGATATAAATGCAATAAAAGCGAACGTTTTCAGTTCTGGAAAAACATTTTGCCTTTTTATGCCTCGTTTTTTTTTGCTACTCTAATATTGCAGATAAATTTTCTATTAAGTGAAAGATATTGAAAATGTTTATATTAATTGAAATATAATTTGAAAATAATCTTTAACATTACCAACATGTCAAATGTATTTTCCAATAAGAGAACAGCAAAAAGGGCAAACGTTTTTCACATAAATGAAAACGTCATCAATTAAAGTTAGTGCAGCAAAAAAAAACGTAAAAATTTCATTGGCAATATGATTAAGACAAATTTTAAGTTTAAACCATCTCTATCGGTAAAAACATTTTATATTAGTTCAGTAATTTTTTGGTTACTTCATTAACGTTAATTTAAAATAATTAACCTTTGTCTACGGGCAGCACAATAGGAAGGACTAAGTCGTAATATTCAGAGTTTGGCATACTGAACAAATTATTGTCAAAGTATTAAGGATCGAAATCCTTTAAGTTTAAATATTATCATGTTAACCTTTAAAAACTTGTTTAACAAAATTAAAAAAAAAAAAAAAATCCAATTTTAAAAATGATTATCTTGTTTCGTCGAAGATTTGTTTGGGCAAACATAATCCTAGTTAGACAAAAATTCACAAACACAATTTACTTTGTCAATGGATTTTTAATATATCGAACATTTTGCAATCGAATTTTTAGGTAGTATTCTGAAAACGCTAAAACGTTAGTCTGGCGACAAATGCAGTATAGCTGAAGCAATAGCCAGCCTTCGTTAAAACACAAACAATTTAAATAGCTACAAAACAAAGAAAGCAGTTTATCGAACAAATTTAAATATATGTACATATGTATAGATACATATGTATGTATGCATATGTATACATATTTAATAAATTGTAGCAATAGAAATATCTAGTACATAAATTAATCTATTTAAATAATAAAAAAATATGTAGTAATTAATTAATAATTTAAAATTATAATTGACAATGACTCTATCTATAAACACAAACAATACTAAACATGCAAAATGTAAGTTCATTATATTAATACTTAAATATCATTTCAAAAGCATTCACCTCTTTTCTTTCTGCCGACTAAATGATGCATTTTCTAACATACGAGTATAAATAGATATTGACGCAATTTGTGGTTCCTAAACTAAATATTTTAATAGAAACAAATTCTCAAATACATATAATGATAATTGATTGTAGTAATATTTTAGAAGCTGATTTTTATTTTTTAAATCATGTTTAACATTTATTTACACATTTAGTAATAGTAATCAATATATCAATATAAAGGTTTCAATAACATTTCTTTGACTTAAAATTAAATTGTTTGTTGGTCCATTGTGTTATTTATTTTATTCTAAGATTACTAATATACATATGTATGTTTTTTAAAAAATTGCAATATTTTATTTTGCAATTTCAATTGAATTTAAAATGACAATTTTTGTTTTCCTTTATTTTTTGTACTCTAAACTATTTATGTCTATTAAACTGAATTGATTTTCTGTTAAAAAAAAACTTAATTTTGAGCAGAACAAAGACATTAAATAGTAAAGCTGGAGGTCCACATCAAGCGTCGACGCGTTTCACGCGTTCTAAGCAACTGTCAAAAAAGTAGAATCAATGTAGTTGTATGAGTTAAGTTACACACTCAAAAGCGTAGGACGCGCTGACGCCAGAAACGCGAAAACGTTTATAAAGCTTAAAACGCGTTGACGCTAAAACGTGAGTTGTGGACCTCCAGCTTAAGGTTTAATGTTGCAAATATAACAACAAACAATCTAAAATGTTTCTGAAATAACTTACTTATTGCGTTTTCACCTACGATATGACATGTACTTACATACATATGTAATTTGATCAAATCGAGTGATTTTATTTCATACATTTTGAAAGTGAATTGCTGCAAATCATGTCGGAAATTGTAAAAAAATTACAATACTGCATAAGTTAAATGTGAATTAAATAGCTAAGCATTTCACAAGACAACATGTCAATCGATTTGCATTTGACAATATCGATCATTTTGTGTATCGAAGTGTTTCCACTTCGACATGATTTGCTTTGATCTCAGTGGAAACGCAGTCGAATTAAAAATTTTACTTAGTCTGCCATAATTTGGATTTCTAACATCTTACTGCAACAGTTAAGTTCTGATTCCCAGAATTTTGTATTGTATATACATACATATATGTATGTATGTATGTAGGTAATATAAGTATATATCATTTTTATACTATATATTTGAGATAATAAATTATTATTTATTTGTATACATAAATGTTTGTTTTATCATTAAAAATACACAATAAATTATTAAGAACGAGAGTGAACATTTGTTTAATTTTTTGTTTAACAACTACACATAGAATTATTTAAATATGTATGTATGTATATGTATGTATTAAACAATATGGTCCCAGTACTTTTTTGTATTTATATTATATGTATATGTATGTATTTAAGAACATCCATTTGTATCTATGTATGTGTGTATGCGTGGATATGTGATCAGCGGGACAAATTGCAAGTGCTTCCATTTGCAGGCCTTATAGAAGACCTGGGGGTTTACTGTTTGTTAGTGAATGGTAAATCGACTTTGATTATAGTCGTTAAGAGATTATTGCCTTCAAAAATCGATTATTTTGTGGTCGATTTCACACTACCAACTTTATACTGAAATCGACTTTTGGTGTCTATTAATCGAAAAATCAACCTGTAAAACTAAAAGCGCGGGTTTTTTTGAAGTTCGTTTGCAAAAAAATAAAAGTAAAATTTACAGGCATGTGATGGAAATCGAAAACGAAGACGAATGAGTTTTAGAAGTCAATTTTTTCGTAATACATATTTCTGTATTGAAAAACTTTTATCACATAAAATATAAAGATATTGTAAAAGTGCGCCTTTTCAAAATAAAACAATTGAATAAAATTGCATGTTTTATTTTTCCAACAAAAGCAAGTTGTAAACATTTTTGATTTTTTTAGTTTAAGAAAAAAAAAAATATAAAAAAAATCGTAATCGACCTTTATTTTCGATTACTCGATTATAATAATCGAGTTGAAAATGGTTGATCGAATAACCGAAAATCGATTATTAACATTTCATACCATTCACTAGTTACTGTGTATTTCGATTCGAAAGCAAAAGCTTTCGAAATACAATGTAAAAAGTATACAAATTCGAATGATTTTTTTTTCGAATCGAAGTACACAGTAACCCTCCTGTTTACACATTCGATACTTATTCCACTATGCCTTCTGTCAGAAGGTGTTCTAGAAGGCGTTCAAAATTGCATTTCAAAAGAATGTCAACAAAACATGATTTCAATAGCAAACGATTTTGCAATGCGGCTGAAAGCATCTTTTTCCCGCTGGGTGGATGCAAGTATTTATTTGATTTTGTATGTGGCATGTGAGTATTAAGTACTTAAATAATAAAATACATACATATGTACATACTTATGTATGTATGTATGTAGATTTATAAATATGTATATTTATTTCTTATATACAATGTATGTATGTATGTATGCATGTAATTAGTAATTAAATGTATGGATTTTAATTATTATGAAAATGTTTATATTAATAATAAATAAAATAATTATTAATGGATCTAAATTTTGTAAACCGTGTTTTTCATATGTATGTAAGAACCACCACCTCCATGATTAACCAATGAATTTCAAATATTTTAAAAGGTTTTTACGCAATTAATAAAATTGAATGTTTTTAATGTGAGTATGAAAACACAAATATAAAATAATGAAATAAAAATATAAATGTAGAATAAAACAAAAATAATAAAGTTAAACTTACAATTCGAAATATTACATTGCATTGGATTTTGTTCAAGTTGTTGTATATTTCTTAATAAATTCATTGGATCAATGCGTTTTCGTTTGAAATTATCTAAAATAAATGTGAATATTAAAAAAAAGTAAATAAAATAAAAATTTTTAAAACTAATTTGTTCACTTGACTAGAGGTGTTTCGATTCCACACACTCATATCTGTGTATGAAAAATACTGTGTATTCACTTGTCGCATCTTATTTTCTATTATGTATTTAGTTTTCAAATACTTTGGATTAAAATCATTAAAAAGAAATACTGGCTAGAGAGAGAGAGAGAGAGAGAGAGTATAAAGTCAAGTCGTACTTGTCTTCTTTTCTTGATGATGGCGCTGCAAAAGATTGTCACTAAAGCCTAGTACTCTGTTCAAATTTGGGAAAAATGTTGAGCAACATTCATTATTTCATACGGAAAATTTGACGTGTAGCCAATGTTGCCTATCACGCGAATTTACATAATTTGACGTTTTTTTTTAATTAAAAGTACGCCACATTGTTTTACTTATGTAAACAAAACACATATGTTTTGCTTTTTTGTGAATTTAAATCGAAAATAAATAAAAGTTAAAATATTAAAAAATCTGTGTTGAATCGAAATCTTTAAATAAAAATGAATAAACAAATATTACTAGCCGCTTGTGCAGCAGAACAACAAGTAATAGATATTGTTGTTGCGACAGAAGAGCTTTTAGATAAAAATTCCACGTGAAACAATTGCTACTTTAATTATTTCGCTGTGAAAAAATAATGTTGTCAGATACATTTCACATGTTTTTCACAAAATGAACAGAGTACTACTTCTGCAACATTTTTTCATGAAAATTTCATGTTTATTTTTTTAACATGTATTTTGACAGCATTCCACTTGGAATTTTGAACAGAGTACTATGCTTAAACTCTTAAATATTCAGAGTAAAATCAAATATTGTGGAAATTTGGAAAGTCTATCTTGTAAATTAGAAATGTAATTTGAAATAACAACTTTCATTACCCATGGGCAAGTGTAAAAGTACTTTTTAGATCTTATATTTTCATATTTCAATGTAGACCATTTGCAGCTGCCAAACGCATTGCCACTTCTTCGGGTGTTAAAACCGGTTGATTAGAGAAAACATTTTCATCACTGGAATCATCACATTGTGATGGCAAACTTGTATATAGAGCAAAGTGTTCAGCCTCTGAAAGATCCACGCCGGCATCAAGTACCACACCAAAAGCTCCTTCGCATAAGTTCTTAATACTTTGACGGTCGGCAATGGCTATAAGTTCCATATTACCATCCGATATGGGTATATCGGCCAATTGTAATGCACTTAAAGTCTTGCGATCCAAGAGACCACCATCGTATCTTAAAGTGCAGGAACTAGAATGAGATCGTTCCTTTTTACCCAAAGTTCCTGTGCTGTCACCCTTTAGGGGTATATGAATAACATCAGCATTTCGTTGTGCAGGACGTTTTCCCGAAACACTACTAGTACTACGACCTACAGCTTTTCCGGTTTTATCATTGCATTTGGGATCAAGTCCGGTGGAGTTTGGTTGCAATGATTTTACAGAACTTATCGAGGCCCGATTGTTGTAATTCATTGAAAAGTTGCCAATACTGGGTTCACGACTTTGGTTTGGGGTAGTCGCTTTCGAATTGCATTCATCTCCTGAAGCTGTGGCATCGGGTTTACTCTTCTTGCGCGAAAACAAACGTGAAAAGAATCCTTGTTTTTTCTTGGGCGACGGCGTTGATGTGGCCGATCGTTTGGTAGGACTTTGATCGGGAGTACGCATTATAATAATTTGTGAGGGCGGACGTGAAGAAATGCTACCATTGCGACTACTATTAGTTGTACTATTGCAAGGCGAAGTATCAGTGTTTACGCCGGCCCATAATTCTTGGGAAGGTTTGCGCTTCGGTGGCAATGGAGGCAAAAATTGCTCTCCAATAGGTGAAGGAGTTCTGGGTGGCAAAGGTATAGGAGGAGAGGGAGGAGTTTGTGGCGTTTGAGCAGCGCTAAGTTTTATTCTTGGAGCCGGTGGATTTTTCAAAACAACTAAATCATTTTCTAGATTTCTCAATGATTTTTCTTTCTTAATATTTGTCTGTCCCTGTGCTTTAAATACCGAGTTTTCGTTGGGAATCTCAATAGGATTATTAAGAGCAATCTGAAGACTGGTGTAAGTACCGGCTTCGTCAAAGTTTTTGCCGATATCTACCGACACTTGCGCACTAGCGAAACAATTTAAATGTTCAACATTGTCAGCCAGATTCCGACTATAATCTCCCTGCAACTTGTCAGCCATATTACGTTTGGCTAGTAATTCCAAACAAAATTTGTCATCTAGTTCTATGTCCTGCTCGATGAGGTCAGTGTTCATACGATTGTCGTCCGTTATAGAAATTGTGTCTAGGCTAGTAACTGTTACATCTTTAATCGTCTCAGTAGTTCCACTCAAAGATAATATATCACCATTTTCGACTATAAGACTGTCTGTACGTTGAAATTCATTGGACTGCATCCATTCGGTGATTTTGTCTACAGTGGTTAATTCACATGAATCTATTTCCCTATCCTCTAAAATCTCTTCAATCGGTGTCGAAGTTTGTGTGGAATCATCCATGGTATGTAAAGTGATTAGTGGCACGGCCAATTCAATTTCCACATCACCGTTTGTACGTTCAATATAGTTGTAATTGTCAGTGTCGTCATTGTCATTATTGTCGTCATTATCATCATCGCCGTCATTGTCATCGTCTAAACTTTGCTTTTGCCGTTTCCGTGCCTCGACGTACTCATTTATTGTGTCGGAACTAAGAGGCTTACTAGCAGAGCTGTCACTGGTAACATTATCATCGTTATCATTGTCATTATCACCTGCATCCGCTAATAAGGGTACTGAATACTTCGACGCAGTTGTTTCACTGTCTATGGAGAGTATTTGCTGGAATATTTCCATGTCCTGTCTATGTTTTAGCTTGCGCTGTATACGCGGAAATGTTCGCATACCTAAATCGGGATGAAATTCAAACGGCAACGCTTCGCTTGTTTCTCCATCTGAAGGTCGGTACAATTGTATGTATACCTAAGAAAGAACGAGATAGTTAAGCAAAATGATCACTGTTGATATGCAACTGAAGTTTGCTCATTTAAAACTTACCTGCACACTGTGATTTACATCGGGATTGATGTAGCGGGGAGTCTTAAAGGTAATAGCGGCTTGTTTATGAACGTCGGTTGGTTGAAATTGTGCAAAGTCTTCCCAGAACACCTCATTGCTTCTCAATTCGAAAAAGCGTATTTTAATATCATCTTTGGGCACTTTTTCACACAACAGAATGATTGTGTCTCCGCCAGTCACTTTGGCCGCACAGCTACACAAACGACAAATAACTAAATCGTTTATTGACTTTTTATCGTGAATGGGATCTGAGACCAGTGGAGGTATTGGATATGGTTTTTTAACTCCGGGTATGGGTATGAAGGCTTGAAAGCACAAACGTACAACATTGAGATCTATAGATGATGGTTGATCTTTGTGGGCAAAACCCGCTAAAGTTACAAAAAGAGCAATAATTCATAATTGTCTATATATGAAATGAAACAATTTATTAATACTTACTCTTATACGGGTCAATGCGTTTTCTTTCCCGCTCCTCGAGTGCTGCTTTTATGTCTTTCTTTTTAACACACTGTATTCCTAAGTTGCTGAAAATTGCTCTCATTGGTGGTCCATTAATGGTCGCCAAACATACACCATACTCGCAGCCTTCTTTACCAACTAAATTATGCGGATGTGGTCGATAGGGTTCATCTTTGGTAACACATGAAACAACAACTTTAACTCTTCCCTCGTAGCCTTCTACTTCGATCGTGGGAAATGTTTTGTTCTCCGGCGTTGAGTGAACGCCCGGTATAGACCCAGCCGAACGTCCTTCGCATATGTATCGGAAGCGAAGACCCTTCAGTGCAGGTTGCTCTACAATTTTAAGACGAACCCCCTCCAAATTCGGTATACTGGGATGTGACAAATTTGTAAAAGTAGGTGACGATGATGCTGATGAGGTGGATGATACAGATGGTGGATTATACATTGTGTCTGTTATGGTACTCAGAACGTCATCTACTGCAAATAATTCAAAAGATAAACAGAAATTCAATAGTCAATAGTTTAGTTTTAATTGTACATAAAGTACATATGGATAATTTAATTATTTACTTTTGAAAAGTGGTCTTAGGCTCATCTTTTAAACACACATTGTTTTTAAGAATTTAAAAATGTTGCTTGTTTTGACACCAAATACACACCTCTCAACCCGATTGAGAACTTATGGCAAGTTGTACAAATCAAAGTAAGCTCTGTAAACAGAAGCAATTTTAATGATCTCTTTGCCGAAAAAAAATGCCTCGCAGATTGCAAGCTGGATTTGCAACACAAAATATTGATTTATTTTTAAATAAATACCTTTTATTGTAAAATTTGTGGTATGTCCCTAATTATATACACGACTGATATCAATCTTATTTGAAAATATTACTTACAGATTCATAAGTTTGACAGTTGCTTAGAACGCGAGAAACGCGTAAACGCTTGGTGTGGACTTTCAGCTTAAAACGTACGTTGTGTGCATAAATAGCTTAATAAAGACAAATTTTCAGATAAGCCAATCACCTCATCTACATAAATATAAAACTTTACTTTTATCTATTATTAGTTCATACAATCCTTGTAGGATCACTGACAGGAGACCTGAAATGAACTCGTCACTTTCTACCATGGAGTGTTAATTAATTTATTTTACCATCAATTACAATTACTTTAAATTTACTCTTCCAAAATGGTTCTCTCGATACTCCAGTAGAAAATAATTGTTAACCTGTGCGCAGAGTACAGGTCTAAATTTTGAAGATATTTCGATTAAATTTAGTATGAAACTTTTGTTCGAAACAAAGACGGTTGGGATTGAATTAAGTTGAAATTGGTCTATTATTTCGCCTTATGCCCTTTCTGCACATATCCAAAGAAATTTTGCCTACAAAGTTTGTGCACATAAAGAATCCCATTCGAAAATCACTTTACCATGTATAAACATTTTAAAAGTGTTTATATCGGGATTCTTTTTATCAATACAATGCACAGAAGTCATGCCATTAAATTTTTGGATGTCATTATGGGAGCGCCCATTTCTAAAAATCTGTTTTTACATATACATATACTGGTTGTGGGGTAATATACTTTCTTACTTGTTATTTTTTTAATTTTTCTCTGCCAGATGGATTAAAAGTCTGACGTCAATAATAAAGAACTCGAATATTGAACGGAGCGATACCATTAGGAGTAAACATGTATCCGCGTGTGTTTTGGTTTGTTTATTTTCCTGGTTGGTTCGTTCACTAATGTTCAAATACATAAATATTAGGAACACAAATTTAATTGTGTATATTTCGAAATTACAATTGAAATTTTCTTGCTCAATTGCTTGTTTATTTCTTCTACGTGTGTGCGAGTACAAATTCCATGTAGAACCACAAAATTAAAAGTACGAGAAAATGTAGAATTTTCAATATGTTTTTTTTTGTGTGTAATTACACAAATATTTTATTATTTCTTTAATGTATAACGTAGAATTGGCAAATATGTATGTATGTATGTATGTGTGTATGTATATGTATTTGAAATAAATGTGCAATTGATATTGAAAACAATTGAAATTTAAACAATGTATTGCACACTGTGGCGAATGATGTATATACGTACATACAAAAACATTTAGTTACTCATGCGTTACACTACCAACCTCAAGTAAATTGGAATTTATCGATCTTACAATTAAATGCCGGGTGTTAAAGCTGGTAGAACTTTAACACTTTTCTTACAAACTTTGTAACTAAATTAAAACTGTAATAAAAACAAGTAAGAGTGCTATATTCGGCTATGCCGAATCTTATATACCCTTCAACTTTGTTGTGGATGCATAATTATATTATATACCTACACACATATATACATATTATATAGCTACGTTTTTACCTTTTAAAAACGGTGGTTTATTTCCTTTAAATAAACCGGATTCTTTTTAATTGCAAAATAAAAGCGTCAATTAGTTTGAAGAAAATATAACAAATCTTTATTTATTTAAATGTACACAAACACTATTAAAAATGAACACACTATCTTTTTACACACTTATATTATGGTTTAAGAACACACTGTTTATGAAATTATTCGTAACAATATTAATACACTTAGTTTTTTTGATAAACTTTTCAAAGGTTTTCTCGGACTTTTGCTCATATCTCCGTTATTTATGGACGGATTTTGCTGATTTTAAATAACAAACTTCTCGAAAGCATGTCTGACAGAATTATTGAAGATTTGGATCCCGAAGATATCTGGGAACTTCAGAAAATTGATTTCAACAGACAAACAGACAGACGGACATGGCTTAATATACTCCGCTATCTATAAGGATCCACAATACATATACTTTATAGGGTCGGAAAATTATATTGTAGAAATTACAAACGGAATGATAAACTTATATATGTACATATACCCTTCTCATGAAGGTGTAGGGTATAATAAAAACAAATAAGTAACAAATTCAAATTCCACACTTATAAAAAAAATAAAATTTACAATTTTGTTACTTTTTTATCACAATTTTTTAATTTTTTTGACTGGTAAATATTGCTTAAGATTTTAAATTTTTAATAGGTTCAGATACTATGGTTACGTTGCATTCCATCGATATAACTTCTATAACAATTTTTCACATATGTACATATGTAGGTAACATATTCGATCGTAATCACCTATTCCATTACATTCAGGAAGTAGTAGATTACGTTTATGCATTTTAAATATTATTATATAAACCTTTTTTTCATATTTTCCCAATATGCATTTCTATTCATAAATTCACAACCGAGATTTTTACTCGGTCTTTCACGTGTACGGACGTGTTTAATTTTACTCCGCAATTATTAAATATTTTATATGTATGTATATGTACATACATATACATATTATACATATTAAATAGTTTATTATTGCATCCTTATAATAAATAAGCGAATGGACGCTACCGCTTTAATTAAATAAATCTATACAAAATAAATAAACTGTGAAAACAAACAAAATAAATAAATAAAAAAACAGAAAATACCAGTGGCAAAATTAATAAATAAGAGATTGCTTAAACAAAAAAGAGCTTATTTTTTATGAGTGTCTCAAGCGTAGAGCGTAGACTGAGTGTAAATGGTAGAAATGTATGTACATATACATACGTTAAAGTAAATGCAGAAAAGAGTGACAAAAAAGAAAATAATAAAAGAATTGATGACAGCGCATTTTTAACTGCTAAACCTATTAACCGCGCACGTTCTTGTTCGGCCGCTTTGTTTGTAAATAATTGCATTACAACAAAAACTAATCTCCCACCAACAGTTGTGAAAGTTAATACATACTTTAATTAACAACTCTGAAAATATCAATATGCCTAAAAGTATGCCCAATGTATCAAAAGAAGTAAGTACAAAAACCAACACTAAAACGGGAACTTTTCCTAAAACTGCTCAAATTGATGATATGTATTACCCAAAAATCCCAAGTACAAATGGGTATTGATAGATATATTACTGTATTGAAACGAGGATGAAGCCCCAACTGCTCCAAAGTGGCTTCTAATCCGATAAGGCCGAACTTTGAAAATCGTTTTGGAAAACAAAATAAATGACACACCAACAACAAAACCCACCAATATACTTGAGAGAACAAAACTCCAGCAAACTAGTGAATGATTTAATTTCGTTAATTGGCGAAAATTTGTTCTTTTTGGTCCCTTTCAAGAGAGGTAATATTAATGAAACCAAAATTCAGGTTAATCATGAAAATGATTATCGCAAAATTGTAACTGATTTTGAATCCCGTAAAAAAGTTTCTATGCCTATCACCTAAAGAGCAGTAAAGGACTTCAAATTGTTATTAAGGATATTGACACCTACGTAGAACCCTAGGATATAAAGAGTAGTTTGGAAACTAAAGGCTTTAAGATAAAGAACGTGATCAATATTAAAAATCGTGAAAAAATCCCCCAACCACTTCTTCGAGTAGAATTGGAACCTGGTGATGTTAAACTAAAGAAAGGTGAAACACACCCAAACTATGATCTGAGATATTTATTGCACCGAAGAATAACGGTGGAAGAATCATACAAACGATCTGGCCCCGTCCAATGTTCAAACTGCCAAGAATATGGTCATACTAGATCATATTGTAAGTTGCCACCAGTTTGCGTTGCATGTGGTGAACTACATTGTTCACCTCAGTCTGATAAACCCAGAAATGATTCGAACATAAAAAATGTAGTAATTGTGGAGGAAATCATACAAGTTCCGAACATTCGGAACGTAACTTGCCCACAATATGAGGAGCCGACAGCAAAGAATATATCCTATCCTAATGTACTAAAAAGCAACCATAATGTTCAGAACCCATTACCCCATAGCAATGTCAACATTGAGCCATACAATCAAACCACATCTTTTAACTTTAGCCGGCTAGAGGCTACAGTGGAAACCCTTGTTCAATCGGTTAATAATTTTACGAATTCTATGAGTAACATGATGCAGAAAAGGCTTAAAATGCAATCCATGCTATTGCGAGCTGTACTTAATAGGCCATGAACTGTTTGAAAATATGTTTCTGGCATTCGCCAACATAAAAAATTACCAAATCGATGTGATGCTGATTTCGGAAACAGATTTGACATCTAGAAGATTATTTCGTTTAAGTGGTTATATCATGTATGATACTAAGGACCCCAGAGGCAGAGCATGTGGATGCACAGCAATTTTAATAAAAACTCGAATTAAACACTACTTAATGAGTGATCTTTGTGAAGCCGCAACGATCTGTATCGAAGATTGTTATCGAAATATAGCGATTTCATATAGATATTCACTTCCTAGATTTAAAATAACGGAAAGTCAATATAATAATTTTTTTTTAATCACTGCGCCCCTGTTTTCTGGCAGCTGGTGACTATACTGCTAAGCACACATTCTGGGGATCACGACTGATTACTCCAAAAGAAATGTGATTTCGAGCGGAAAATCTACTTACTGGCCTACTGATCAACTGAAGGTACCAGATCTTATTGATTTTGGAGTAACAAAAAATATTCTGAGAGATGTAATTTACGTCGAATCTTTGTTAAAATTATCGTCAGATCACACACCCACAATTGTTACTATATCGAGACCCCTAGTTATTGTATCCCCGACTGGTAATTTAGCGATGACAGCACAAGAATAAATTGGCTTAAATATAGAAAATACCTATCTACAAACATACCGGTAAGAACACAAGAAAATATCGATTACTCTCTTATGAGTTTGAATAATGATCATAAACTGGCTGCCCAACTTGCTGCCCAAACTCCCCGACTAACTAGATATAACAAAATTTATTCTGCAGATGTCGAACACCTCTTAACTGAAAAAAGGAGAACTCGAAGAGAGTGGCAATTGCACAGATCGTCCAAACTCAAATCTATGCTAAAATATTGCACAAAAAGACTTAAAGAGCTCATGGAATATCGGAAAATTGAATCACTAAATAACTACTTAGAAAATCTGGACGCCACTCCGCAGTCAGATTACTCACTTATTTAAGCCCCTTGCGAAACTTAATTGGTGGTTGGGCAAGAAATGACACTGAAAAAGGAAATCTATTTGCTAATCATTTGAAAAAAGTATTTACCTCAAATGAATCAATGGACTTACCACCATTCACACACCATTTAGGACCAGCTGTACCCTTACGTTTTGAGATTGGATAGATTGAAAAGGCTATTATTGATTTAAACTCTAAGATGATATGGAGCTACCCCAGATGACAATAAAAATAATACTTTTTATTTTCAACGCTATATTACGCCTCCAATATTATCCACCAGAGTGAAGAGTTTCACTGGTTACAATTATACCATGGAAAAGATCACACAAAAGTAGAATCATATAGACCCATTAGCTTATTGACAAACATATCGAAGCTATTCGAGATAATGCTCATGCACAAGTTATACCCGTTTTTAAGTGAAAACAATTGTATTCCAAATCATCAATTTGGATTTAGAAGAAAACACAGTACTATCGAAAAAACCCATAGACTTGACAATATGAAAACAATTATTGTTCCGCTCTTTTTATTGACATCTATCAAGCTTTTTATAAAGTCTGGCATGATGGTCTAATATACAAGTTGAAACTAGATTTACCCGTAAACACACATAAGCTATTCGAAAGCTACTTAACTGGTCGAACATTTAAGCTTAAAAAAGGAGATTTCTTAAGCTCCGCACAACCTATTGAAGCAGGAGTACCTAAAGGAATCATCCTGGGACCCTTCTTATACTTGATATACACATCTGATATGCCAACAAACAATCGTACTTACACATCTACATTTGCTGATGATACTGATATTCTAAGCATTCATGAAAACCCTCAAGAAGCATCTCGCAACCTACAATATCATATATCTGAATTAGAAAACTGGTTAAAGCAATGAAGGATAAAAGTTAATGAGCAGAAATGCACACACATAGCAATCATGCTCTCCTATTTATATCAATAATCAAGCAATAACACAACAATTGAGGGTGACTGTAGCTTAATTGGTTAGCGCATTTGATTATTACGTATGAGTTGGTATTTGTAGCCCGGGTCCGATTTCCAGCCGCTGCCACTCAAACAACGTCAGTTTCTTATAATTATTAGTTTTCTTTTCTATCCATCATAACTAATATTTATCACAACGCCCTCCTTCGGTGGTATAGCATTTAAAAACGCCAACGAAGTGAAATAATTAAATAAAGGCTATAAAATCAAGATTAAAAAAAAAAGAATGCGCCTACTCACCACCAGAGGCGCTGCACTTCTGCACTAAAAACAAACATAATGCGCAATTGCAGGGTTGTGATACAAAAAAAGCTTTTTTTTCACCACGTTCACTTCTTCAACTATCCCCTTTCCAAAGAAAGTAACGCAAATATATATAGGCGCATATTAATTGCCTGAGTGTTACTTCTCTTAAAAAAAAAAAAATCCGAAGTTGAATACCTCGGTATACACCTGGATCCGTCGCCTTACATGGAAATCCCATATAGATGCAAAATACATTCAAATGAAATTGATCCATATTAATTGGCTCATTGACAGAAACTCTAAGCTAAGTTAAGATTGTAAACTATTACTTTATAACTCAATCATAAAACCTATATGGTGTTATGAAATACAGCTATGGGGAACAAGTTCAGATTCAAAACATACATACATTGCTGTTATTGATCTACAAAAAAAGTAGACGCAGCAAGAAAAGCAAAAACAAATTTGTAATAATATACGATTTATAAATAATAATAAAGAATACACACATATTGTAAACGTACGTAAAATTCGTTCTAACTCACAACACATAAAAAAGAAATATGATAATTCTCGTATTCTATTTCTCAAAAAACGGTGAGTTAAATAGATGATGTTTACAGATTGATCATGGACAATGCCTTTGGCAGGGTAGATAATGCATTCCAATTTGCCAATTGTTCCAGTACTTTACAATGGTATTCTTGATAATTCGAACTATTAGCCTGAATAAAAAACTGTTCTCTTAAAAAGATAAATATTAGTTCAATTCCTTCTCTAATTAATAGAATTCAAAGACGCCAAAACAAGTTGCTACGAATGATCACAATTGCCCCCAGGTATATACAAAATTCGAATATTCATAAAGACACAAACGTGCCTTTGGTAAAAACTTAGATTAAAAAAAAATGCAGAAAAACACTAAAAAAGCCTGAAGTACACCCAAGCCCATTAGCCCGCAATATATTACATAATAGTGGCTATATTCGACTAAGAAGAAGGTATACGGCGGATTTGAGCCGAAGACAGGAAGGAAGAATGCCAACTTAATAAATAAAATATATAATAGTCAAACAATTTTCGTCCGGCACTGGCTGGAATCATAATTAAAAACTTTTTTAGATATAAGATTTGAAAAACTTATTGTTAGTTCATTTTTTAATGAAGATACAATAAATAAATATATGTAAATGTAAAAAAAAACTATATGTATAACCTTTTGAGTAAGTATATGTCATATGTATGTGACCATACCTTAACTACATACATATGTATGTATGTATATTAAAATTTCCAACACCATCCTCATTTTAGAGGATGAAATAGTATCCAGTTAGATAATAAAGTTAGCATAGCCATCCATTATTTTCTGGTTATAGGTATTTGAAACGATTTGTCTTAGGAAGACAAATATGTATCTAAATTTTACAACATTTAGATACTTACATACATACATATACATATGTACATTATACATGTTAGGATATCTGAAAAAAACCGAACATAGATTTTAGTATTTGAACAAATTGTGTTTAGCATTGCAATATATATTTTAGACAAAAAGTCTAAAAATAGTTGAGAATCTGATTTTGGTTAAGGACGAGGATCCATTAAGTGTCATTGAAAAATGTCGTATGTCCTTATTTTGTATCGTAAGTGTAGAAGCATTATTATATTGGAGTTGTGCTGATGTTTGTAACGCCCAGAAATATTGGTCCAACACCCACCTTAAAGTATACCAATCGGCTTAGGATCACTTTCTGAGTCGATTTAACGATGTCCGTCCGTCCGTCCGTCTGGCGCAGAGTACAGGTCGCAATTTTGAAGATATTTTTATAAAATTTGGTACGTGGTATTTTATAGGCCCAAGAATGGATGGGATTGAAACTGGTGGAAATCGGTCCATTATTTCACCTGGCCCCATACAAATGTCCTTCCGAAATTGGGGTTTACCCCTCAAAAATCTTTGAATTATGCAAGTATGCAAACAAATTTCACCACAAATAAGTAACAAATAAAGGTAAATAACATCTACAAATTTCGTGAAGATAAGGCCCACTTCCGAAAATCACTTAAAAGAGCATAACGCTCTTAAAAATATTGGTTCCAAATAATATTGAACACAAATATGTTTTGTACATATACATATAATATTGTAGAATTGCATGACGATCGGTTCATAATTAGTCGTAGCTCCCATATAAGGACCACTTCCGAAAAAGAACATAACTCTTTTAAAAATGTTGGTATCCAAATAATATTGAACACAAATATGTTTCGTGTATATGCATATAATATGATAGAATTTTATGGTGATCGGTCAATAATTAGTCGTAGCTCCCATATAAGGCCCACTTCCGAAAATCACTCAAAAAAGCATAACTCTTTTAAAAATGTTGGTATCCGAATAATATTGAACACAAATATGTTTCATATATATATTTATATAATATGGTAGAATTTTATTATGATCGGTCCATAATTATTCGTAGCTCCTACATAAGACCCAGTTCCGAAAATCACTTTAACGATCATAAATTTCTTAAAAATGTTGGTATTCAAATAAAATTTGACACAAATAAGTTTCTTATATACAGAAATAATGACACCTAATTTTGTAATAGTCAGTTCATAAATAGTCAAAACTCCCATATAAGACCCTCTTCGTAATTCACTTTAACCTCCATAAATCTTTTAAACGTATTTATATCAAGATAAAGTTTAACACACTTAATTATATATTGACGGAAGTTATAAGAGATTTATTTTATTTATAAGAGATTTATGAGTATTAAAGTGATTTTAGGAAGAGGGCTTTATATGGGGCATACGGTTAAAAATAGACTGAAATTCACAAAATTTTGTGGGATGATTTTTGTATATATGTAAATGATTTGTGTAAAGTTTTAAGTCAGTACCGATATTTATACAATATATATAGGGATAAATGTTTTTTTCAGATGTGGTTCTTGTATGGGAGCTATGACAATTTTGGGCCGACCACCATAAAATTTAGTACAACAATTTATTTGCCTATAAAGATTATTCATGTCAAATTTTAGCCGTTTAACATTATTTATATCTGTTTTATACGTATTTTGAAAGTGGACTTTATATGGGGGCTATGGTCAAACATGGACCGAACTAAAAAAAATTTCGTTTTGCGATTTATTTTGGCATAAAACTTGCTAAATTATTCCAATTTTATAGGCATTTATGTATAATTGAGCAATATTTCGGGAAGATTTTTGTATGGGGGCTATGAGAAATCATGGACCGATTCATACTATTTTCCGCACACTTTCTTCTTTTATCATAAAAACAGCGTATAGAAAATTTCATGGCATTATCTGCAATATATTTCAAAATATTGCAATAAAATGGACAACAAATATCAAATTTTTATGGAGGTTGTCTCACATATCGGTCCATAACTCTGGTTGGCCTAAACCGATGTTGCTGATTTTAAATAGCAAACTTCTCGAAAGCATGTCTGACAGAATTGTTGAAGATTTGGATCTCGAAGATATCTGCGGACTTCAGAAAACTGATTTCAACATCCAGACAGACAGACGGACATGGCTTAATCGACTCCGCTATCTATAAGGATCCAGAATATATATACTTAATAGGGTTGGAAAATTATATTGTGGGAATTACAAACGGAATGACAAACTTATATATACCCTTCTCATGAAGGTGAACGGTATAAAAATAACTTATATTAATATTTCAACTAAATTTCTTTTGGTGTGGTAAGTAAATGAACATGGAAATTTTTGAATTAATAAGTATATGAAATGTAATCTATTAAAACAAGTAACAATTTTTACGAACAAAATTAGAAAAAACTATAATTTATATTTGTAACATTTGAAATAAATATTGTATAGTTACATTGAACAAATTTAGCACTTTTTTTCTTCTGCAGAACATTTTAGCACTTAGTTTTTCAAGTTTTAGCATATTTTGAAATTCATTTTCTGGCAACACTGAGTGAAAATAAAGATTTGGTTACCTATGGTATATTGACAATACGTACATATATGAAATGAAAACTATTTTAATGGCCATTTCAAACACAACTTCGCGCTGCTGTTGCATAAACTCATATTAAAATTTGAAAATGTTCAAAAAGAATTGTCAATTTGTTTGTGGCTCAACCAATTTAAATAATCTGAGGCAATAACGTAATGAACTGAATATTATCCAGACAATTTAACATGCAGGTTTTACATCCCCTTTGCTGATTTTTTTTTTGTTTTAGTAAAAGAATTTAATAAATGTTTGTATGTATTTATGTTAATAAATTGTCGTAGTTTACTTACGCATTGCACTGTAATCATTATTGTGTGGTTCATATTGACGAACGTTTTCTACAAATAAAAAAAAAACAATAAAAAACAGTAAAAATTTTGTTATGGATTACATAATTAACACAAATACATACACACATACATTAATATGAAATGTTTTTATTAATAACCCAAACGACTCAATTGTTAAAACAAACAAAAATTAATTACATCGTTCAATCACCTCGTTAAACATTCACATAGTTTTTTTTATGTATGCATCTGCCACATTTTACTTGAATTAAATGAAATGAACTGTGTCGGTTGTATCCTTTGCGTAAAATAGTAGCTGACTGCAGATCCTTTTAAAGTATATTTAATAAAAGGCATACAGCTAGAGAACGAATCTCAATTAATTCTATTTCAAGCTATAATTTTATATTTGTGATTGGTGTTTTTATAGGATCTTGACTTGTATTCAAAAATAACATATATAACAATAAAGAAGCAGCTAAAACTATATAAATTGTGAGCATACTTGCTTCTTCTGCACTTTAGGCGCATAAACAAATCAAGTTTTCAACATTTATCTAAACATCATTAAACTTTTTCATTATTAGCTGTTTCTAATAATCCCAAGGACCGTTGGGGTTGAAATTGGTAAAAATCGGTCCATTATTTTACCTAACCTCCATAGAAATGTCAAATCACATCTACAAATTTTGTGCAGATCGGTCCATAATTGACTATAGCTAACATATAAGGACCACATCCGAAAAACATTTTAAAAACCACAACTCTCTTAAAAATATTAAAATTCAAATAATATTTAACAAAAATATGTTTCATATGCACACAAATCATTCAGCCTAATTTTATGATGATCGGTTCATAATTAGTCAAAGCTTCCATATAAGACCACCGTCGAAAATTACTTTACCATGCATAAATCTATTAAAAGTGTTTATTTTGAGATAATATTTGTCACAAAATAAAAATATGTACATACATATATTGTCAGAAGTCATGCCACTAAATTTTTGGATGATTGCTCCATAATAGGTCATAGCTCTCATATAGCGCCCATTTCTGAAAATCTGTTATTACTTAGTATTCAGTATTCAGTAAAATATATTTGTTACAGTTTGATGTCAGTCTAAACTGGTCTCCACTGATCGAATAATTGGCATTAGATCAGTGGTATTTTTATTTAATTTGAATCTGTAAATAATTCATAAAATAAATATTTATTTAAAAACTCTTTAAACCAGTCTGAACTGAAACAGATTTTGATTTGTTGTGTGTGCCCACACATAAAAAATAATTTCCAATAATTTTAAAACAATTTAACTATAAACATGCGTATGTGTGTATGTATGTATGTATGTATGTGTGCTTGTATGTACAATATACAATTTGTGGTAAATAGATTATGTGTTTGTACAATTTTAGTTTAATCTAAAATCATAGAACCATGTAGAGTAAAACATTAAATACGGAAAATTAATAAAAAAATACTATTTTGCGGTACAATATTGATGAATATTTGTAAAATATTTTGAATTTATTTACATATGGGTGCTATTAACAAGTAAACAATTTTGTTATAAATATTTAAATAATTCAAAAAATGAATTATTTACAAACAGCACAAACAAATTAATTTGTCCGTTCATTAAAACTATATAAATTTATTTCACACCTTTGGAGATCTGTTTCATTTTATTTGGAAAAATTTACAATTTATAAATGAAAAGAAGCATAAATAAATAATAATAAATAAATGAAAAACGGCGGACATATATACGAGTAATAAAATGAATAAAGAGTTCATCTATAAATTTAGTCCTTTATGAAAGTTTGTAGTGCAAAGTACTCGTATACGAGAATCATTACTTTGCATGTGAATTTTTAAATTAATTTAAAACCCTTCTTTTATTTAAAAGCTTTTCTTTTGCTTCCCTCAATGAAATTGTTAATTTGGCAGGCCCTTAATTACGCCTTCTATTACCAAGGCATTACTTGGTAGACCTTCAAATTGCCCTTCTCAACTACGCCTTACATCATTCATCTAACCAGTAGCGAGTAGGATAACAATGACATTTGACTGCCAAATAAAGTCTTCTAGAAGGCCTCTTTACTGCATCTTTTACCCGCTGGATTAGAATTATATGGATGTGGTTATTATTACTATTCTCGTTATTTCTGTGATAATGAAAATGTGTAAATATCGTTTTTAATTAATGGAATAATTTATGATTACTGACTTTTTCGTACAAGGTGATAGAAAATTGGAAACAAATACAACACAATACAGAAACAAAAGACATTTTGTTTGTGTAAAATAATATATTACTGTCAAAAAAAACTTGAAAAAGTATTACTTTTGACATATGTAAGTAATTTGTAAACAAAGTCAGTCAGCTGTGCTACTGCATTCACCTTGTCTTGTAGAATAAACCCCAATTTATGACTATTTCTTCGATTGAAAATCTTTTTTTTTTTCTGAAATTCTTAAATTCAATACAGTTTTCATTTAATTTTTCATTAGATAATTTATTTTAGAATTGTATATGTCTGTAATTAATTGAATTGTGAAAAGTATTTCAGTGCTGATGATGATAGTTTTCACAACTGTACACTTTCGTATTGATAGTTTTCTAACCGAAATACAAATGTACATTATCGGCGTTCAGTGTTCAGTGCAAATGGCATTGTAAAAGTGCAAATGGCATTGTAAAAGTGCAAATGCAAAAAATCTTAGCTTTTTATTGCAATCCAACAACAAAATACACACAATTACATTTGTAAAAACATTGCGTTCATGCAATACTAAAATGGTATAGTTTTTTCGTTGCTTGTATTGCGTTTGCAACTATATCATTTAAACAGCTGACAGATGTAAACACTAATAAAAGAAATAAAATTAAAACAATGGAGCAAACAATTCCACAGAAGAAAATTAAAAAGGAAAAACCAAACAAAAAGTGGACGCCTGAAGATTTTCTTTGGCACTTTTTCGTGGCATTTTTAAAATACGTTTAGAAATTGTTGTTTTTGTAGATCAGCTGTTTTAGTGCATAAATTGCATTAGTATCGCAAAGTACGAAATATATGGAGTTTTGCAATACAAAACGCATCGAACATCGAATACCACTATTGTTAGAATACAGTTTTGGCAAATTTGTTTAAAGTTTGCTTTATGTTTGACACATCAACAATACTAAGCGCGTGAAAACAGGCCTATTTATATAAATCCTTTGAGATTACCTGCACTCAAACTCATTTACGAATAATATTTGTTAGTTTTTCTACTTTAATTTAAATAAAAAAGTTTCATAAACAACCATTACACATTGTTTTAAAACTGTATTTAATAAATATGCATATACAATACATACAGTGGAGAGCACAAATGTTTACATGAGTATGTAATTAAAAGTGCACAATGAATAAACATGTACACATTTGTGCTCTCCACTGTATACCTGCTCATGCAAATAAGTTTGTCTTGTGTGTAAATGTGTGTAAATTTATTTTATTGTCTAACTCTAATAGAGGAAAACAATTTAGTAATTCTTTTTTTATTATATTTTTATAGGCCATACATAAAATTCAAGTTTAGTTACCGACTGATTATTCTAATGCAAAACTTATGTTTTATGCTTTTTGTATTGACTACTTTTAGACAGTACTTATCACATGTCAATTGGTTACATTGAACATCTTTGCTTATCTTGTATCTAATATGGTAAACTACTACTCTAATCACTTTAAACGTTTTTACTGCACTTTAGAAAGTATGTACTCGTACACATCTAATAGGGCGGTACATACATAATTCGATATTTATTCAAACCAATTATGTACAAAGATTTCCCTTTAAGCGAGATATAATCAGACCAATCATGAATAAAAATTCCGCGGGAATTTGTTCCCTTTTTATTTTTTCAACATTGAATGAATTTGAATAGGAAAAATGGGAAAAGAGAAAAAACTTCCACGGAATTTTTATTCATGATTGGGCTGAATACATATATGTATGTAACTCAATTACTTAAGGTATGGTCACACTTGGCAAATATTTGCCGAAAAAGACGTAACCACTAAATAAAATATATTTGTAATCGTTTATTTATTTAAAATAACTTCGCTTATTTAGAACAAGACACAACAAATAATTAGTTTTATTTAATTTGATACTGTTTGATCTTGCAAAACTCTTGTAAGAGTAAACAAGGTAAACAAATTAGTGCTAAACAAGTAGTAGTTTTGACCATACCTTTCGAAATCTATTGTTGAATGCGTGATTATTTCTAAGAAACGAATTTACAAAAGGAGTAATAATACGAGTATTTATATATATTGTTTTCATTCCATTAATGCTAATGAAAGACCTTGAACATTTCGAAGGTGAAAGCAATAAAATAAAAATAATGTCAATCTGTTTACAGAAATTCCGTAGTTAGTACGAGTATTAAATAATTTATAAGAAAAGTAAATTTAGATTGGAAAATGTAAAAATCGCATTAAGACTAATGTTATAAACACAATTGAAACGAACAACGAACAACGTCGGTCGAAATTTGTTGTGTTTTAGTTAATTAAAAGTACAATCAGATTCGGAACAAAAAGTGATAATTTTTTTCATTTTAAAACTTCCTGTCATAGGCGGACATTGGATTGAAAACCGGTTAACCGTTTTTAGAAAATGTAATTTTTTATAAAAACTCATAAACTGGTTTTAGAACATTTTATTTGAAGGATTGAATGATTTGCGCTTTTATCCTTGTGGACTTTTTTCGGCAATAATTTGGTCTGCCTCTTGATAAACATACAAATAAACTCTTACACACATATTCATATTTATAAATGAACCTTTTGTTATTATTATTATTTTTTTTAAATAAATTTCTTCATTAACTTTGACGGCGTTGTTTGTGTTTATTGTGTTAATGTGTATTTATTTTCGGTTCAACAACGCGATTTTCCAATCGATTGCGCACGTGACAAGCTACTGAAGTAAGTAGTAAATTATGTATGTATGTAACTATACCAGTAAGTTAAGTAGTATCTATACGCTGGTTCCACATGTGACAATGCACCCGTTTTTTTTCCAACAGCTGTTTTTTAAAGTGATCTCATTGGATAACTGATTTCCTTATCAGTGTAAAAACGACACAAACAGTAATCGATTCTACCGAATATTTTTTTGTGTTTTCATGAAGGAAAGTTTGTTTCCTTTGAAGTATTTTAAAATTCTAACATAAATCGCAAAGGAAATCTATCTAATGGCCGGAATGTATAAGCTAGACATACATAAGGTGACCATACGTCCTCTATTTTGGAGGACAATCATCTATTTTAACTCGCTGTCATCTATAATATTTGTGTCCTCTTTCAGTCATCTTTTGCCATCTTTAATTTTAAATGCATGATCAATATTTATTTTTATTGAGCTTAGAGTATGAACAGAACAAGCACGGCACGGTTTCTAAGTAGAATGAGAATCGCCCGCCACCTGCAACAAATAAAACAAATTTTACTTCACAAACGCCGTGTCGTGCTTGTTCTGTTCATACTCTTACTGACTGAACTCTCGCTTTTCCAAATAGTAAATGGTAACAATATGAAAAAAATATAAATATTGAATTGAAATAAATTTTTTACTATTTTTCTTAATGCCATCTTTTTTCTTTTCCAAAATCTGGTCGCCTTACATACATGTTATTTAAACTGCGGTAAATTGACATCTACCACAACAGTTGGAAAGCCTTTTCACTAGTCAGACGGCAAGTACAGGATTCGCCAAAAGAACTATAGGGCAGTATTTTATCTATAGGTATACGATATGTACATATGTATATAATATACATATGTATATAATGTGAACTTATATAATTTTTTTATTTTTTGTTGTTGTTGTTTACATATTGGCATATACAATAGATTTATAAATAAATTAATTCACCCTACGGCCTAAATATCTTTAAATATAAATGTATATTTAATATACATACATATATATTGATATATAAATTATCACAAATGGGTTTTAGTTTTGGTGCTTTAAAGTGGTTGCTCTCCTACTTGTCGAATAGAACACAACAAGTAAAATTCAGAGACGCTACTTCTAAAGTCATTGATATCACCTCTGGTGTTCCGCAGGGGAGTCATTTGGGTCCAATACTATTTACTTTATTTATAAACGATCTTACTAATGTTATCTTACATTCCAAAGTATTAATGTACGCTGATGATGTAAAAATTCTAAATACTTTGGTAAATACTAATAGTCAATGCCTACTTCAATCTGATATTGATGAATTTTCTCAATGGTGTAAAATAAACTTAATGGATTTAAATATTAAAAAGTGTAAGCACATGCTATTTTTCAGAATTCAAAAATTTGACTCCAACTATTTTATAAATGGAACTACTTTGGAAAAAGTTCATAATATTATAGATCCTGGAATACTGTTAGATCACAAGCTAAACTTTCGTGATCACATCGCGCTAACTATTAATAAAGCAAATGGTGTTCTTGGATTTATGAAACGATGGTCCAAGGAATTTTCCGACCCATACATCACAAAACAACTATATACAACATTGGTTCGTCCCATTCTTGAATATGGAGCAATTATTTGGGACCCTTGCTATAATATTTATATTAATAGTATTGAATCTGTACAAAAGCAATTTTTAATATTTTGTTTACGAGGCCTTGGATGGAACTCACTCGTGCTACCGTCATATGCGAGTAGACTCAATCTAATTAAGTTACCTACCCTAAGAAGTCGTCGAGTAATGTTGGGTATTTCATTTGTACTTGGGTTAATTCGTGGTGATGTAAATTCCGAGTTTCTGCTTGGTAAAATTGATTTTAATGTACCAAATAGACCAAGACGCAACTTTCAATTATTTTCGCCGTATATGTGAAAACTTCAACAAATGTTACCATGTTATAGATATATCCGATAGTAATGAGTAATGAGAATAGTAATGTAAAAAGAAAAATTATTTTGTATTTAAATTCTTAAATGTACTGTATTTAAGTTATTTGTATTAATTCATTTGTCTGAAAGGATTTATTTTACTCTATAGACCTAATAAATAAATAATCTTTTTAAAATACAACATTGTAGAACATTTAACAAACCTATAAGGAAGGTCAATTTCTTAGGTGTGGGATATTTGTGGCCTTGGTCTTTAGTTGATCTATCTGTGTAGTGTAATAAAAATTCGATAAAGTAGACAATAATGTGCATAAGTTGAAGGCAGAATAGAGTGAGGAATTTATTTGTATTGTAAATATTAAAAACATTCCCACAAATTTTTTTTTGTAACCTGTGCGCACAATATGCTTTTTATATATTGTATATTTTTGTTGTTTTCATGAGAAAATTTGCTTTTCTGTTGTTGTTGTTGCTAAAATTTATTCCATATTTAGTATGTCAACTAAAATTAAGCGTTCCTTCCTTCCACATTTTTCTATCAGAACTTTAGATTTATTTTGGGTTCATGTTTCTTTTCTCTTTAATTTTTATTGTATAAATTAATAGTCAGATAGAGGGCAGACAGTCCAGAGAGATATGTACATATACGAGTAAGTATGTACTCGTACCCTGTAAAAATCTGTGGAGTACGTGGTCCATTGTAGCTAAAATGTAGTGACTACATCATGGTACTATGTAATGCACTTGTGGACCATTTCATTTTCAAATCAGAACTTCTTGTTACACGACAATTATTCGTGCTTTAACGACCGTAATCGTTGTTTAAAAACATTTGATGTAGTTACAAGGAGTAGTTTTGGGAGTAGTCCCGTGTTATGGTCCAGTCCTACGACATCGTAATGTTAAATGGACTAGTTTTTTTAAACAAGTGGATTATGTTTGGAGTACTCCTGGTCCATTATGGAGTAGTCCATACATGCGTGTATGGAGTACTTGCGTTTTTTGCAGGGTACATATTTATGTTGTTAGAAAGCCAAAATTTTTCATACTTGATCATCTTATATAAATTTATATTTTACTTTGTCTATTTGTCTGATTACATTATCTGGGCTGTCACACATTCCTTTCGAAATGTTTTCCATAGTCTAAACTTATTCAGAATCCATTCTATTTTATTTTAAAGCAATAGCAATTCCACATGATAAACAATAGATTTGATTGTTTCATTATAAAAAAAATAAATTATTTAAATTTTAGTTTAAAATGCAATACAGTGATGGCTGCATGTCTCCCGGAACTATAAAGTTTAACTTTGTGCCCTATTTTATTTTTATAGTTTATTTATATATGTATGTATCTACATAGTTTATTGGCTCTCCTTCTATGTATATGTATGTATGTATTTATAACTACTTTGGTGAGTCGACCAATATTTTATTGTGTTACAATCGGAATTACAAAACTTTTTGGTGGTTACTATGGTGAAAAGCCCAAAACGCTTTATTAGTAATCTGCAACTGTTATTTTAATCATGTAATAAATAAACGAAATACTTTGATATAATAATTTTTCTAAGCATTTTATTGCAACATCCAAAAGCAATAAATACATAACAGCTTTTCTTAAATTCTAAATAAAAATATTTAAATTTATGACGAGTATAATATTGTTGTAAAATTAATAAATATTTAAATAAACTTATATCAATTGTCTTAATGATATTAATAATGTAAAATTTTACAAACATACATATGTATGTATGTTTAACTCACAACTGATGTTGTAGTGACGTAGGAGTTGTACGTCGTCTGAATTTGCAATAGTTGTTGGTAATTTCTATACAATTATTTTGTACAACATTTAAGGTACGTTCACATTTGACAAATATTTTCTCAAAAAAGCATAACCACTTGTTTTTGAGCACAAATTTGTTTGAAGTTGTTTACTCTTACAAGAGTTTTGCAAGATCAAACAGCATCAAATTAAATAATACTAAATATTTGTTGTGATTTGGCCCAAATAAGAAATTTTTTTTAATAAATAAACCAGTGATTACGTTGTTTTCGGCAAATATTTGCCAAATGTGACCGCACCTCTACGATTTTTTACATTTGTACATACATATATTTGTCAAATGTATGCAATTTAAGTATTGTCAAAAGTTTAAATATGTATCTTAAGATAAAAATGACTCATTTTTGTTAAAAAAAATAAAAAAAGGTAACACTCAAATCATAAACTAATTGAAAAATTTAAAATAGGAATACAAATTAATAAACTAAAAATTTTAATAATGGATACTGTTGAAAATATTACGACGGTATGTTTTAATTTTGGGAAAATATTTATATTTTATGTTTTGTTTTAGTTTTTTTTTTAATATTTTTGTTTAACATTATAAATATAGGACTTTGCTCAAAAGTCAGATACATAGTTGTATCATAAAATGTACAACATACAACATCACTTGTGAATGGAACAATATTTTAAAATATTTAATAATGATCGTGTAGCAGTATGATTGCAGTACGTACACTGTGGAAAGCTGGTGTTAATTCTTTTAAAAAATGGTAATGTATTAAGTAATCATTTCATACATATTGATTCCTATCCTAGAACCAGTTACATAACTAGTTTTGTGTCAGTTGTATTATCCTTACGGAAGAAAAAACGTACTAATGCTTTATTTACAATAACTTTTCGTTATTTTGCAACATTTGCATCACTTGTTAACAATTTTACTTATAATCGATTTATTTTCTATCTGAACTTATTTCACATTTTCATTTAGTCATGGAATTAATATTTTGAATTTTCCCCAACTAACAACTACAATAACATTGTTATTCGTATATGTTAGATGAAATCAAAAACATTTGTTTAATATTTTCCCATATTAGTAATCAGTAGTAATTGTAGACATAATAGTTTACTATTTAAAAGCTTTGAAAAATATTTTTTTTAATTTAAATAAGATTTAGTTTTTATGTACTCAAGTCTAATTTTCGGAAGTAAAGAGACGTTTCTTTTATAACGACATCTAACATCTGATGATTTTATTATATATATTATATTATTTTGGAGTTAATACCTAAACACAACGTAAATGTGATGGTTAACACAAATAAAATTTATCCAAGTCTGGCATGTTGACATAAGAGAGTGAGAGTCAAAAATGTTTGCAGAAGCTTGCCTTAAAATCTGCATTAAATTTTTCCTTTGTTCTCTTAAAAAACAATATGTAAATATGTATGTATGTATTGTTATTACATACACATATTATTCATATACATACATATTTATGGTAGTATAGCAATTTAAAATCATCGAAAATTGTATGTCTAACAAGTTAGAGTGTAAAATTCGGCTGCGCCGAATCTTAAATACCCTCCACCTAAACGTACTAAGAAATTGAAAAACTACACTGGTTATAGGACTAGAATATCCTTATTTTGTGTTTTCTTTTAAGTCTTAGTGCAAATTTTATTAGTATGTATTTTATACGAGTATATTGTTTGAAAGACAATTTTACGACCAACATAATTCATTTCAAATGTTTTTAAATTTTATCTAATTTGACCATTTATGATTGCGGTAATTACAGGTTCTTACTATAATTTACGGAGTTTGTCTGATATTCATAACAATCTTGAGTGTAATTTAACAATTTATAAAATAAAAAGAAATCGAATATAAAAAAGGGTAAGATGTAAGATGAAGCTTTTTTGGTTGATTTTGGTCTCAATGACATTATTTACAAGAGATTTATGGGTGGCATAGTAGAAGTGGACCTATTTTGGACTGATAGCTTCTAAATCCAGTACCCACTAATGTGATTTCTATGTATTTTAAGATTATTTTAATTGAATTTCATCTCAATAACGTTATTTTCAAGAGTTGTATGGTTGGTTGGTGTGCTCCGTAGTACACTTAATTCGGGAGCGATTGCCAATTATTTCATAATTGCCGTATAAGCGATGTTAGTATGATTTTAGGATTACAATTTCTGATCTCAGTTGGTTCGATATCGATATTTATTAGACATTTTTGTGGGTTTATTTGTTTTTCGGAAATGGTTCTTGTATGGAAGCTATGACAAATCATGGGTCGAAATATTGGAACAGTGATTTTTATGCATACGAGGATATTTAATGTCGAGTTTCAACATAATAACGGTATATTTAAAATATATATTAGTATGGGTAGTATTGGGTATAAGGGCGTAGCCTATTTCATGGGTATTGCCACGAAAATTATGATTTTTTATGATAACATATTACAATCATAGCTGTCAGATTTGACGATTTATCGCCATTTTGACGATTTTTTGTTTCAAAAATAGCGATTTGACGATTTTTCTGTTGAAAGTGACGATTTCCTGAATTATTAAAATTTTCTATCATTTGTTTGTTTTATTAATGTTTTTGTTACCAAATTCTCACTTTTTTGAGACAACAACTATTTTTCTCATTTAATATCATAAATATTAATAAGAACATAACATATTTCAAAAATAAAATAGTGTTTTCTTAATTATTCAATTCAATTTTCGTACTTTTCAATGCATAGGCACTTTTAAATCAATATGCATGAAAAAAAACAAAAGGAAATAAAAAAATTGACTAGTACCGTCAAGTTTTTATCCCTTTCGTTCGCTTTTCCTTCTCATCCAAAAATACTTGCCTTGACGAGTCAGAAATAAAAAGTGTGAAAGTGGAATAAGACATAAAAATATTCCACAAGTTGTGTTTAACATTGTATTTTTTGATTTCCTTTTTAAAAATTTAAATATTATTTATTTTGATATGTTTTTATGTTTTTGTTTAAATAAAAATTTAAAATACTATTAAAAATAGTGACTTTATTTATCCGATTTTTTTGACGAACTTTAAAATTCAAAATGACGATTTTTTATCGGGATTTTGACGATTTTTTCCGAAATTCATCTGGCAGCCCTGATTACAATTTCGATCTATTTGAGGAGTAATCTCGGTTACCAATTTTTGGTGGACGCTTAGCATACATAGTCCTGTAATATATACTTATTTTTTGATAATACCCTGTAGTATGTAATCTACTTCACACTAAATGTCATTTTATGTTAATTAAAAAAAGTTTCAGCCAGTACTGGTTCAGTAGTACGAAATAGTGGCAATGCCAGCAGTAAACCACTAATGGCATTTACAACAGGGTATTGGCCAAACATTAAGCGATCGAAAGACAATTCAACAAATTCGCAGAAGCAAATGAAAAACATCTTGTTCGTCTAGGATGATATGTATTTTTTTGTATCATTTATTACCAAATTGAAAGACTGAAAAATTATTTCAATTAAAATTAAATTTTAATTGTAGAAAAAAGCATAACGCCCTACTCATTTCAGGTCGTTCTTTTTTGCTGTGTTCACCGGATTGTGTATATGACGACGCGTGCGACGTTGAGAAACAACACGTACATACAGAACTACATGTTCTCTCAAATTAGAATATTTTTTGTTTTTGTGGTATAATCTCTGGTCACACGCTAGAAGCGAAACAATGGGCCATAATCATAGACAAACAATAAAGTCGGTTCTTTTTAAAAACAACTTTAAACTCAAAACCTACTTTTAATTATTTTGTAACTATAGTCAAAATTTAAGGTCATTCAAACACATATGTTTTGCTTTTTTGTGAATTTAAATCGAAAATGAATAAAAGTTAAAATATTTAAAAATCTGTGTTGAATCGAAATCGTTAAATAAAAATGAATAAACAAATATTACTGGCCGCTTGTGTAGCAGCACAACAAGTAATAGATATTGTTGTTGCGACAGAAGAGCTTTTTGATGAATATTCACCGTCAAACAATTGCTACTTTAATTATTTCGCTGTGAAAATATAATGTTGCCAGATACATTTCATATGTTTTTCACAACTACTACTTCTGCAACATTTTTTCATGAAAATTTCATGTGATTTTTTTAACATGTATTTTGACAGCATTCCACTTGAAATTTTGAACAGAGTACTAGGCTTAAACATGAATTGTTTTCGTGTGTATGTATGTATGCTTATTAGAATTTTTCACTTATACATTTACCCCCTTATTCAAAAACGATTATTAAATTTAACAAACGTTTATTAAGCAAATTTTTATATGCAAATCTGTCTTAATAAACGTTTGTTAAATTTAATAATCGTTTTTGAATAAGGGGTTAAAGTGTAACAGCCTGATTATAATTGGAAACGATGTCGACAGACCACAGCAATATATGTAAATTTAATTTAAAATTAAGAATTATATGTAAAATTAATTTGGTAAAAACACAAACACAGTTTGTGTACACACACGTACATCTGTAAAAAAAAGTATGAATGGTTGTGTTCGTTTCATAAACACATAAAAATTTCCATGCTACATTTTGTAAACACATGGCAACGCCACAAATCAAAAACGTGAGGAAAATGAGACTTCGCCAGTGAGAGCAAGAAAAATACAATAGAATCTATTCTGGAGACACACAGTGGTTTAGCTATTACAGATATCGTAACGAAATTTCATCTCGGGTCCCACATTAAAAAAAAAAATCATTTATGATCCGTATTAGCTGAAATTTAAAACCATCTGAATCCAACCATTTGAAATTTTGTTACGAAGTACCAAAATTTACAAACAATTTTAATACTTTACACAGGTGGAAAAGTGGATACGATCGATTTTTTGATAAAATGTATGTACGTACTTCATATTCAAAAGTGCTATACGATTAACGAAGCTTTCCTAAAGGCGTTGGAAAAAGGTTTTCTGATATTTGGTCTATGAAACAATTAAAATAAATGCAAATAGGAACTGGTTTATACCCCAACAAAAAATTTTACAGAATCTATATAAAATATTTATCCCCTGGCCCAGATGTCGAACGATAACATTCGCTTAGTTAAGACTTAAGACACAAACTTGATTGTGACATAAACAAATTTGATTGAGTAAAAAATAGATACGATAAATAGTTTGTGTCTTGAGTCTTATCTAAGCGAACGTTATCGTTCGAAATCATGGCCAGGGGATTAAACTTGTAGTAATGCAATTAATAATCGTATTTATCTTTATCCTATCACGTTAAAGACAACAAATGGACACTAAATAAAAGTTCCGTCACGTTATGTACCATGTAAATATTTTCAATACAAAATACATACATACATATCTTGTACAATTATTGTTCTGTGTAATAAATTTATACAAACGATTCACCAGAAATCTTCAAAAAAAAATAAATAAATTTATTAAAACTGTAATCTAGATAGACTGGAAAAGTAGTTAGATTGTTAAATTTATATGTCATCAGTTTAAAGCGGATTTTAACGTTAACTAAAGTTGGCAGTAGATATACGCGCACCTTTGTCTGGCACATAAAGTTTATTCTTTTGGCTATACAGTTTCTATGGGTCGAGTCAAACTCGGCTGTATTATCTAAACCTTTTTGAAATATACATACGAGTATATAATAAATATACTTTGGTAACAATTTTATCCTCAAGTAGAGAATTTCATTTATATATGTATGTATGTATGTATATATGTATGTATATGAGTGGAAAACAGAAAACCGATATTCGTTTTTACTTTTTGGATTTATAAACGTACAATATTGCTTATTAGCATGTCTGTATAATCTAGTGTGGGACATTTAATCTTATCTCTTAAGCTGATACTAAGTACATTAACTATTATCAATTAGGTTTGCCAAAATAAAGCAAAACATAAATGTTTTGTCATATGATGATTATTATTATTATTTATTTATTATATATATGTATATATATATGTATACATACATACATATATGTATACAATACATCTGAAGCTGTTGTCCTATGAACTCGTGACGCCAACAACTTTAAATTGGATTAATCTTTTTAATTGAATTGAAGATTTTTTTTAAATTCCCACGCGAAAAATATATAAAAAAAGAACCCTTATAAATTCTACTTGTCTTTTCTTTTTACTCCACTTAATAATTCATTAAACAGAAAAATATGCACATCAAGCGTTTTTTTTTTCGGTTTAAAGTTTAAAGTAAAATGTTTACTTGCCTTTATTATTTTAGCTCCTGGAATCACTTACTTCAGTTTGTTGGCAAAATATGGTTTAATAAACAAACAATTAAATAAATTGTTTTGTCTTTGAGTAAAAACTCAACACATATTTATTTAAACGAAATAGTTTTAATAATATGTATGTAGTTGTTTTATTACAAGAAATATATTCGACAAACTTTGGCTAACACTGGAATTAACAAGGTAAAGAGTAATGAGTGTTGCAAAAAATCCCAGCATACCATTCTAGGAGCGCTCCGAAAAAGGAGTCAGAAAAGAGTCCAACTAAGGAGCATTTTCGGAGCGCTCCAAAAAAGGAGTCAGAAAAGAGTCCAACTATGGAGCATTTTCGGAGCGCTCCGAAAAAAGGAGTCAAAAAAGAGTCCAACTAAAGAGCATTTTCGGAGCGAAAGAAAAATTTGCTTGTTATCTACTGTCCTGAGTCGGCACGCAGTATGACTCAGAAATTCCACTTAATTATGTGTGTACGAAAGCGTTGTTGTCCTGTTATTTTTACATAGCTGTACCACACAAGAATGATAAAAACAAGATTACACAAACCCCAAAAAAAACCTCATAAAAGACTCTTTACTGACATTATCTAAGAGCTCTTTAAGAGTTCAAAAAAACCCTCATAAAAGACTCTTTTCTGACATTATCTAAGAGCTCTTTCTGACGGACCATTTTCGAACGTAATGACCCTCTTTTCTGAAGGTTTTCGGAGCAATTATGATTGTTTTTTGGGCTCATAAAGAGCGATAACGCTCCGAAAAAGGTGTCAGAAAAGACTCTTTTCGGACTCATATGGCTTGCTGGGATTACATCATTACATTTTTGATAAATAAATTTATTTATGTTAATGTTAACAAGTAAAAGAGTATAATCGGTCAAGCCCGACCATATAATACCCTACACCCAGTATATGTATAAAACAGTTTTCCAGAAATTGGCGTTATATGGCAGATATAACCTATGTGCACCGATCATCCAAACATTTAGTGTCATGATATCTGTGAATATAAGTATTATATGTGTTAAACTTTATCTAAAAATAAATGATTTATGGAGCTTAAAGTGAATTACGGAGAGGGTTTTATATGGGAGTTTCGACTAATTATGGACCAATCATAATTAAATTGTACCGCATTATTTGCATACATATGAAATATATTTCTGTAAAATATTATTTGGATACTAATATTTTTGAGAGTATTATGCTCTTTAAAGTGATTTTCGGAAGTGGGCCTTATATGAGAGCTACGAGAAATTATGGACCGATCTGCGCAAAATTTGTAGATGTTATTTGGCTTCATTTACCACTCATTTGTGGTGAAATTTGTTTGGATACTTGCATAATTAAAACATTTATGATCGGCAAACCTCAATTTCGGGAGGACATTTGTATGGGAGCCAGGTGAAATAATGGACCGATTTGCTTCAGTTTCAATCCCATCCATCCTTGGGCAGAATAGTATCACGTACCAAATTTTATCGAAATATATTCATAATTGTGACCTGTACTCTGCGCAATTTGTTGACATGGACAGCCAGCCAGACGGACGGACATCGTTAAATCGACTCAGGAAGTAATTCTAAATCGATCGGTATACTTTAAGGTGGTGTAGGGCAGTGGTGTTCAGCCCATACCACTATTGCGCAAAAATTTTACACACATTTGTTATGCTCTTTTAAAAACATTCATTCAGTCGTCGCACAGTGGCGCCATTTGAGTTTTTTCGTTGCAAAAATTATATCTTTTGAACTGAATAAGATAATTGAACAGTTTAAACAGCATATGAAAGATAACTGATCAGCCTATGAAATGGGTTATCAAAATTAAAATTAGTAGAAAAATCAATTTTATGGTAACTAAAAAAATTATTTTTACATTTTTAGATTTTTTTTCTTTAGGGTTTTATGTTTTAAATTATTACCCAAGAAATTAAAATAAAAATAATTTTTTTTTAAATTTATTTTTTCAATTTTCTGTAAAATATTCAGCACAATTCGTAAGAGAAGGTATATTGAAAAGACTAACCATTTCTAAACTATAATTATTTTACAACTCTTTTCGTGACTGCACATGCCGCAGGGAAGAAATAAGTGAATCGGAAGATGCTGCCAACATGTTGAAGAGGTCCTCATTTTGCCTTACACGTGATGCTTTGAATGTGTTCTGCAATCTATATTTTTTATAAAATTTGTTAAGAGACTCCTGTGCTTCTTCAGAAAGCTCTCCAATTGGCAAAGACTGGTACTCAATTATATCTTTGCCATGCGCCAATATTTTATGGACGGTCGGGGTCAACTTCTTCTGTGGATACATTTTTGCTAAAAGAGATGCAGTTTTCGACGCATATTCTCCATATTTTGTAGAATTGACATTTTCTTTACAGTTTAAAACATCCAAGATCGTTCCCAATCTTTTCACGATTTGATTGTCAATTCCAGTGATTCTAATTACTGCCTCATTATTTTCAAAAAATCTCCTAGAAGTGTTTCCATCGTTTGAGTTACCATATCCGTGCTTGGGACAGTCTACTTTTAGGCCAACTTGTTTAAAAAAAGCATCCTGTATTTGCTTCTTTCTGATCTTTTCCTTATTCTTTATTGATGTATTTTCATCGAAGTTTTCCTCCTCTTGTTTTATAATTTCGCTTTTCTCAATACTTCCGTATAAGCTATCAAGTTCTTCTAAAGCAGCTTCCGTGAAAAACTTTGGTGTGGTTGACTTTCTAAACAGTTCAAATAATTTTAAATTGTTCAACGCCATGTTTTCAGTACTTAAATTGTTTAATGGTTTCAGTAATTGTTGCGCAAACTTTCAGTCGTAGACTAATCCAGGCATTATGCTTATTTTGCAATATATAGGCTTATGCTACCATGCCTAAAAATTTACTACTGAAAAAAAATTTTAAACAAAAATTTACTACTAAAACAAACTACTGTCAGTCAAAACATATAAGAGATGGGCGCCATACAAATTCTGCAACCATGTTTTTTTAACCTTTTTTACCTCTAGAAGCCAAACGGACACGTAAAGAAATAATCAAGGGACAGGTTTTGCAAATATGGCAAAAATATACAATTTTTTTATTTTCCGTCAAAGTTGAAAAATAGTGAAAAAACGGATAGTTTTTAAATAGTGATTTACCAGGAGAAACACAAAGCAAACGGGTAATTTTTTTATCATTCTATACAAATACATCAATCAATACAAACAAAAAATATGGCGATTCGTTACCTATTTTTCGTGATATTACACCTGAAATCGCAATAAATTGACTAAAAATTGTGTGTTTTTTTTTTAAACCGAAAGTCGGTCAACTTTGAACGGTTATAAAATTTTGATTTTTGCAACCTCGTTTGCTCTACGAGCGCCACTGTGCGTCGTTGAGCAAGCGATGAGAACACATGCGGAGGACTATCGTCATTTTTTTCAGAAATTTGTTAAGCATTGTTGTTGCTTCTTGTTAGACGAAGCGTAGCAAACACACGCAATTTAATTACAATTGAACTCAAAAAATAAAAAACTGTTTTAGCTGGACTTATTTTTGTTTTTTCTGAAAATAACTGTTCTAAAATTGTTTTTTGATATTGATAATTGTTATTTATGGTCCCTGATATTTTTTTCTTAAGGTGTTTATATCTGGCTAAAACTTTCTGTTTTTTCTTATTTTAAGCGTTTGACAATATGTTTGCTGGGAAAAATCTCTCACCAATACATCTTCATTTTATTTTTGAACACCACTGGTGTAGGCATAGCTGCCAGATTTGACGATTTATCGTTATTTTGACGATGTTTCAAAAATAGCAAAGTGACGATTTGACGATTTTTTTATTGAAAGTGACGATTTTCTGATTTATTAAAATTTTCTATCATTTGTTTATTTTATTAATCTTTTTTTTGAGACAGCAACTATTGTTCTCATTTAATATCATAAATATTAACAAGAACATGACATATTTCAAAAACAAAACTAAGTAATAGTGGTGTTTTCTTAATTATTGACAATTGTTAGGTTTAAGTATAATAATTCAAAATAATATTGTGTCTGGATAATAGCAATTACTTATTTATCTGTAAACTGTAAAATTTTTAGAGGACACAATTTCTAAATTTTAACGGGGAAATTCTGCAAAAACTTCTCATATTTTAACAAAACCAAAGAATATTCAGCCAAACAAATTTAAATAGCAAAATTACCGAATTCTTTGAAAATAAGTACCTGTATATGTTGTATGAATTGGATACTTTACTCAAAATGTAATTTTAAACTTAATAAACTACTAAATTGTTTTGACATTTCTAAAATACTGTAAGTCTTGTTTCACACTCTTCAGTTTTAGCTGACCAGTTTTTGTTCAACTTATCTTTCATTTACGAACGTCAGTTCAATTTTCATACTTTTTAATGCAAATTAACAAGCATGAAAAATAAACAAAATGAAATAAGAAAATTGACTAGTACCATCAAGTTTGTACCCCTTTTGTTCTCTTTTCCCTCCTCATCAAAAAATACTTGCCTTGACGAGTCAGAATTTAAGAGTGTGAAAGCAGACTAAGATATTATAAAAATATTGTGTATAACAAGTTGTGTATAACTTTATATTTTTTTGTGGTTTCTCATTTAAAAAGTTAAAATTTATATATTTTGATATGTTTTGTACAAGAGACTATATGTATAAACTTGAATTGTTATTTATTATTCGTTTACATAAAAATTTCAAAATATTATTAGAAATAGTGACTTTTTATTTTCAGATTTTTTTTTGACGATTTTTAAATTTCGAAATGACGATTTTTTTCTTTTTTATCGGGATTTTGACGATTTTTCCCCGTAATTCATGTGGCAGCCCTGGGTGTAGGGTATAATTTAACACATAAAAATCAAAAAAATTTTAGGATAGTTTTCTAGTAACGTATTAAGTACCGTATAGAACTAAAAACACTTAAATCTTGGAAAACACTCAAATAATGAATTCTGTGTCTGCGTTGAATAAATAAATAATAATTTTATTAAAGCAGACCTTTCAAGTTATTTTACATTTGTTTCTAGTGGCAGATTGCCACTGTGACCCACAGTAAATATGTAATTATGTACATATGTATATATGTACATGTGGGTGAGAATGAATCAATGTGAATTTATTGACGAAAATCAGAAAACACAGTGGTCAAGTAATGATGTTCTCGTTCTCATTCTCATTCCATTAAGTGTAAGTGACAGCTCTTGATAAAGATCAATATAATCAATGACCCAATTAGAAAATGTTATAGAACGTTTAAAATACAACTTAAACTACATACATACATACACATATGTATATGTATAAACAATATGTGACATTCAAATTTGTTGCCAATTATGTAAATGGTTTAGTTTAAGAAATGGAAAATCTTCTTGTTGCAGGTAAATTAATGTTTATATTGTACGTACAAATGTCTTGGTTGAACTTAAAAATATTATTGATAACAATTGTCATTAGAAAAGATAAATGATATTTATTTAAAGTTTTTAGTGGAATACATAATTTTTTTATAACCTTGAAATATTAATGTACATAAACATAAAGGGATAATAATTTACCCGAACGTAAATGCTTAATTTATTATTTTATTAAATAAATTTCTTTTCATTTTATCAATGATAATTCCCCGAAAATTTAACAAAAGTAGAAGTAATAAGAAATTACAATATTAAGAGTATTTATAAAAGGACAATTAAGTTTTTTTGAAATTAAAATAAAAAATTAACAATTAAGAAAGTATAGTCGTTCAAGCCCGACCACATAATACCCTACACCCATTATATGTATAAAACAGTTTTTCAGAAATGGGACTATTATGGACCGATCATCCAAAAACTTATTGCGATGACTTCTGTGAATATAAATAAATTTTAAACTTTATCTCGATATGAATACTTTTAAAATATTTATTATGGACCGACCATTATAAAATTAGGTGTTACCATTTGAAACTTATTATTGTTGGATTTTATACATATATATATATATAAATACCAAAATTTGTAAGGTCGTTAAAATGATTTTCGGAAGTGGGGATTAAATATGAGAGCTACGACTAATTATAAACCAATAATCATAAAATTGTACCAAATGATGTGTACATATATTAAACATATTTGTGTTCATTATTATTTGGATACCAACATTTTTTTTGGCTGGCTGGCTGAATATATTTTTATGAAATTTGGTACATGATATTTTTTCGGACCCAAGACGGATGGGATTGAAACTGATGAAAATTGCTCCATTATTTGGCCACCATAGGAGTTTAGAATTATACTACAAATAAGTAATAAATGAAGCGAAAGCACATCTACAAATTTTGTAATGTTTGGTCCATAATTAATCATAGCTCCCATATAAGGCCCACCTCCGAAAATCACTTTAACGACCATAAATCTCTCAAAAATTTATAAAATTATTTATATCGAGATAAAGTATAACATACGTACATACATAATATTTATATTCACTAAATTTTTGGATGATCGGTCCATAATAAGTAATAGTATATATATACTGGGAGTAGGGTATTATATGGTAGGTCTTGACCGATTATACTTTGTTACTTGGTTTTTTATAACTTTATTTAATAAGTCCATTTGCTTAATTATTATTAAGATGTAAAGATAAAGTATTGTACATATATATTTAAAACTTTTAATAATTGCGGAGTAAAATACGTCTGTGCTGTTTAACAATCTAAATACCCTGTAGGGAGGATATATTGGATTTGTGGACTGTTTTTGTGTTAAAATATCATTAATAAAATTATATATCAAATTTTGAAACTTTAACATTGTCTATGTTAAATAGTTAACATGACTCTGTTAACGTAAATGGTGTGTGTCTTTAATGACCATCTTAAAAGTTTTGGCATCCAAATAAAATTTAACACAAATAAGTTTCATATACACAGAAATCATGATACCTAATTTTATAACGGTCAGTCCATAATTAGTCAAATCTCGCATATAAGACCCCCTAAAAATGTTACGAATTTGTGGAACATTTTATTTTTTAAATTTTTGCCAGTTACTTTTTTATTTTAATCTAAAGATATAAATTTTTTAAATTATATTGATTGTCAAAGTTTCCAAAAGGGTGTAATTTTGAACTTATGGGAAAAATGCTTATTCTATAAAAATCGCTTTTATGTTTTCATATCACATATATACAGACAAATATGCATACATATGCAAATAAAGTTCACATTATGTGTATTTGTCATGTGGACTGTCACTTTTTCGCATGTCAAATTTGTACATATAGTCTGAACACCTTCAAACAATATCATGTGTTATTTCTCTGTGTGCAATACACAAGACATTTTTTTATTTAGAACGAGTTCTATTTTCAAGTGCCAAACCATCTGACATCAGCTGTTTTTTATAACCAAAATTTTGTGGCGGTAAAAATTAATTGATATTTTAATAAATATAATTTATGCCTATAAGTAAAACAAAAATACAAAAAAAAACTACACAAATTTATTATTGCAAATGAAGGGAAAAATTGAAAAGGAGTTAACAAAAGTAAGTACATATGTATGTGACATAACCAACATATGAACATGTAATTTATAAACCGTATGTAAAACTCAAATTTTGACATACACATGAAATCACATATGGATAGAAAAGTGAAATTCCAAATACACATAATGTGAACACAGCTTAAGTTCTACATTTAAGATAAAAACAAAATGAATTTTTATGCACGTGTATTATTTATTAGATGTTTTGAAATGAACTTACCAACAGCATCATTTGGCTCCATATTTCATTTAGTTTAAATTAATTGTTAGATATTTATTTTTTATAATAATTTTTATATGAAACTGTTTTATAAAAAATTGTTTTGTATTTAAGTGTACATGTGTTTGTAGAGGTTCAAAACTACAAAACCAAAAAAAAAAGTTTAATGATAAAAATCAAATAACAACACAAAAGTACAACAACAAGTTTAAATTGTATTTATTATACGAATGAATATTGAGAATAATCACCGCAACTGACACTGGTCACGACATTAAAACCAACACGACAAAATGTACAAAACCACACACATTTCGTACTGGCAGAGGCTTTTAAGAATGTATTCTCTATAAAATTAAAATTTGTTACTCTTTTACGTGCATTAAATTCCGCATTTTCACAGCATTTGCAAAGGCTTAAAATCCGAATTAGTTTGTGTTTGTGGGAATACACAGAAAAGTGTTCCCACAAAAGCAAGTGTGTATTTCAAAGAGCGAGACGGTATAGAATTGTTAAACAATTGTTTATTGTTAAATACAATAAATAACGATTATTAATTTTTATTTTTTTACAAACATTACATTTAGTTACATTAAATATATAATTAAGCAGAAGAAATCAAAAGGCAGTTGACACATGCAATTAGATATTAAATATTTGTTTAATCCACTAGCATTTAAAATTCTATTTATTTACATATATTATTTAATTATATTATTGTCGTTTAGTTGTAGTTAACGAATTTCATTTACAATAATAGCTATTCTTTAATTTTAAATTCAATATTATGTTATGGAACTTGTTAGGGTTTAAATATGTAATATATATTTTTCAATAACTTAAGCTAGATTTACACGATTGAAATTTTCTTCACTATTAACTATTAATAACTATTAAATAAATAAATTTTGAAGAATTTTTGCTGTTTACATGAGTTTGAAGCATTTTGAAGAGCAATTTTGAAGGAAAAAAAATTATAATAATGTAACTCCTTAACCACTGGTCAGATTTGTCAGTAATTTTTTATTTTAATTTTCTTTTATAACATGAAGTATGTATGAAGCCAGACATTAAGGGTATAAAGGTAATTAAGTCCCGGGTCACACACTGCCACTTTTGCTGCTCAACTTTTGAGTTTGTAGGTGAGAGGGGAAAGAAGAGCAGCAAAAGTGGCAGTGTGTGACCCGGGACTAAGTATTCATCGCAAGCGATAAATTCATACTCTATAATAAATATAAATAGAATGTGCAATTACAGAGTTGACAAAAATGTAAACAAAAGTAAAATAAATTCTTAGCATTCACGAGTTAAATGCCTTGCAAGTAGATTGGTAGGTAAACAGTATTGCTTATTATTGTACGTAAACGCGGAACTAGTTCCAAGGACAGAAGTTACTGTGGACATATAATCAAGACCTTATTAATAACGATTGAAAAACTCATGAGAATTTACACATAACAAACTTAGACACTGGTTGTCAATAGTTTGTTTTTTGCTATGAACATCCATCTGTTATATACATACAAACCATACGCATAATTACTTGTCTTTAAAAATATATTAAACTGTCAGGTCTTTAAAATCAGAATGGATTTAAGGTGGATTCACCCATTTGTTCTTAACAAAAAATTTTTCCGGAGAAAAATTTTTTATTGAGAGTCTTTTGCAGCACCCACCATTCACCCATTTCGAACGATTTTTCTGAAAAATCAAAGCTGCCATATGTAAACAAAATCTATTAGTTTTACAAGTGCGGCCATTGATTTATTTTGCTTTGGGTTTTAAGTGTCAAAATACAAATATTAAATTATTTTAAAGTATTGTGTATTTAAAATCACAGATATAAATTCAAAATGAATAAAAAAAGAAAGTAGTTGCTTTTGCTGATGGCCATGAAAATACATAAGGCATTGTTATTTGTACGAAAAAAATGCAACCTATTGGCAACTCAATTCATTTTTGTCCAGAAAAAATATAAAATTAAACCAATTTAAGTTCGGAAAAAATATATTCTCTCTCTCAAAAAGAGAGACGTCAAACTTCATATAAAAAAAAATTGTTCGAACAAAATTTTTGTTAAGAATGAATGGGTGAATCCACCTTTAGTTCCTAATAAAAACAAACTCAATCTACATACATATATATTTTTTAGTTTATTTTTCATTATTAATGACCAAAATAAAACCTGACGTGAACATTAAAAGTACCATAGGATAATACAATTATTGATTGAAATATAAATCAAATCAAATATTAATAAAATATATATGTATATGTATATACATACATACATATACATTAGGTTATCAAAAAAAAAACCATTTGGAGCTCAAGCATAATTTGAAAGTTTACATGTTGAAGTATTTTTGAGATTTTTTCATATTTTTCGGCATTTTTGAGGAAACAATTTAAAAGAAAAATGTCCAAACTTTATATTTGTTTGCAAAAACTATAAGTTTTGGCAATGAATTTGCTCATTTAGCTACCCTACATTACAATTTTTCATAATTTTTTCCATAAATTTCGTAAATAACCGTTCCACAGTTTTAACATTTTTAAGGTTTGTTTGTACCCGCTGAATATTAAATATTTAAATGTTTAAATTTTGCTTTGTAATCTTCTTGAACGACATGAAGAGCTTGCTCGAAAAAAAACCAAACCTTCCGGAAAATCTAAAGAACAAACAGAGTTCTCGAATCCAAATCGAAATTTGGATAGCGATTGTTAAAATTGCGTTTTCAATCATGATCATTACTTTATTTCAGTTTCATATAAATTTTAAAAGTTATATTATCAATGACAGTATTATCAATAAGTGAGCTGTATGTGGTGAAGATAAATTCGAATTAAACTAGCACAGACAAAAACCAAATTTTTAACTTTGATAATGTTACAGACAACAGAGCACTGTTAAGCACTTAACAGTAAAACTAATTGAACTATGATACAAAGTGTAATATGCGAACCATTCACCCAGTTTCCAAAATGGTCACAAATCTTCTCCAGAAATTTTTTCAAAAAATTTTAAATTTTGAAATCCAAATTTCTCAAATTCCAAAATTATTTCAGATATCCCACTAATACAGTTCCAACAAGTACCCCTTCGACCACCATTTCTATATAGTGTAATATGCAAACCATTAACCCACTTTCCAAAATGGTTAAAATTCCTTTCCAGAAATATCATATTTTTCAAATACAAATTTCTCAGATTCCAAGATTATTTCAGATGTCCTACTATTAATTTGATGCCAACAATTATTTTTTTATATCTTTTTTATTTCTGAAATTATTGCAAATATATAATTCAGACAGATATTTGTATTATAGTTCAATTAGTTTGACTGTTAAGTGCTTAACAGTGCTCTGTTGGCTGTAACATTATCAATGTTAAAAATGTTGGTTTTTGTCTGTGCTAGTTAAATTCGAATTTATCTTCACACACATATGAGCTGTATTATATCTAATACGTACTGAAAAATAACACAAATTGGAGGGGGTTAGAGTCAAATAGTTTGAAAAAGTCTATTCAAGAACTTGCTTCGAACAATAGTTAATGTTAGTCCAATTTACACGCAGCAATTTTTACACACTTACATATGTAATACGAATAAGAGAGTAACACGAATTGCTAGTAATTATGTTCTCGTCTTATCTCAAAGAATTGCTTCGTTTAAATTGGAGTTTATCTTGTAAAGCGTCAATTGAGTCCAAATGATAATCATTAATAATAAAAAAAGTTATCGGCTTAAATAAAAGTTTTACATTAGTAGTCAACAAGGACTACAACAAGGACTTACGTACATACGAGTATACATACATATGTATATAAATCATATTTGCGTTGAATTCTATTGGGATACCAACATTTTGAAGAGAGTTTTTCTCTTTAAAGCGGTTTTTGGCAGTGGGCCTTATATGCACAAAATTTGGATTTATGCATAAATCAAACGTTTATGACCGATAAACCCCTATTTCGGAAGAACATTTATATGGGGACTATGTGAAATAATGGACCGATTTCAACCAATTTCAATCCTAAACGTCCTTGGGTCAAAAAATATATAAAATTTTATGGAAATATCATCAAAATTGTAGCTTGTCCTCTGTGCACAAAGTTTATATGGACAGCCAGCCAGATGGACGGGCGGATATCGTTAAATCGACTCAGTGATTTTAAATCGATCGGTATAATTTAAGGTGGGTGTTGAAATAATATTTTTGGACATTACAAACATCAGCACAAATTCAATATACCCTCCCTAGGGTGTAATGAGTTTACAATCAGATCTAGAAAAACGAAAAAGTCATTACGAAGCTAATGCACTAGAAATGTCAAGAGAAATAAGGTCAGCGATATTATAAAGCATCAACGGAATTACATATGAGTATGTTGTACATACATATATACCCTACAAAAAGCATACTGTCCCTCATGCATATGTACATATGTATGTACATATATGCTCAAAAAAGACTATTTCAACATCTGTCGTCGAATGTATTCTAAAATGTTTGATAAATCAGGAAGAATTTAACCCTACTAAAAGCTTGGATAACCTCTGCAACAGTTTCTGCAAAATTATCAAAGTAAAAGACACAATATTTGCAGTACCTCTTCCTTCAGGACTAAGAGTTAGCATATATGTAATAATTAATTATATGAACCAATTACATACACGGTAATTGGTTCCAGGAAAATCCTCTGGAAAAAAATACACTGATCGTACAGGTGATTGGTCCCTTATCTCTAAAACCTATTGAAATTAGTGAAATACAAGGACTTTTTAATAACAACTATTCAGGATTATAATATTAAATCACACACATATACATATGTATGTATGTAGGTACAATGTGTTTTTGAACAAGCATAGCTACATATTAAAAAATGTAAAATGTAAATGTAAAAAAATATATGACAAGTTCATTTGATTGTGTGCACTAAAAGGGAATTCCCCCAAAGTTGTGCTATTTACAATTGCTCTGACCCAGTGTATGCGTGTATTCACAAAAAGACAATTTTCCTAAATTTGTGATATAAACATATGTATGTATGTATGTATTTATGTATTTCGCAAAAATTAAATTTAACCAAAACAAGTTTAAGCCCAAAAGATTTGGGAATAAAATCGTATAAAAAAAATTAAATTTTTTTATTTTCTAACCGTGTAAAAACAGAATTAAGTGTACAGTACAACCTCCCTAATCCGGACAGATATAGTTTCAGCTATTGTCCGGATTAGTAGACTGTCCGGACTACCGTTGAAATAAAATTTTAAATGCAATACATACATATATATATGTATAATTTATTTTTATTACCGAAAAGAAAATAAGTACTCATAAGAATTCATTTGTATTTAATTGATTTACAGAAAACATAAAGAAACATACTGAAGGTGACCAAAAATATTCATTTAGAAAAATAAGAATTTGAATAAACTTTATGTAATTTGTCAGATCTATTTTTAAATTAATTTAAAAATAATATATCCTTATCTGTCGCTTTGGTTTGTTCAGCCCAGAAAAAGCTTTTAAAAACAGTTCGCTTGCCTCTTTATTGGATACTATGTTTTCAGCATTCTCAGATTCCTCCACAGAACTATCAAGTTCTTCCATATTTTGGTTGGCAATTACTGATTGGACTATATCTTCATCCGAGAAATCGTAAGTAAATTCATTTTCACCTCGTGCCCAAATATCTATGTATGTTAGAGAGGCAGAAATTAGTGGAGGGGTTAAGAGTAGATAATGCAGAATAAATGCTATTCATATCCTGACATATTGGATCTCTGGCTTTTAATTGAACGAGAGGTAGGCAGTCTTCATCTTTCCATTCGCTTTCGGCGGAAAGCTTTGGCAGCAACTTGGGCCAACTTTTATCAATGTTCGTTTTGGTAATATTTTGCCAGACAGAGTTTAGTAGAAAAAACTGCAAGAACACTTGTCTGGATTATAGAGGAAAAATTTCTAAACTGTCCGAAAAATTTAAATGTCCGCATTAGCGAGTGTCCGGATTAGGGAGGTTGTACTGTATTTTAATTTAAAAACACTAACATTTATACCAAGACCAAGCTTGCTGTTTTAATATTATTACACATATAGTTTCAGACATTGTTTTAGATAAGAGTAGAATGATTTTATTATTTATTAATATATAAATTTCAATACAGTGCTTCCCAATCAAGCACAATTTTGTTGGTGGGATGCTGCCCAAACAGACTTTTTCCCTGGAAGCTGCTGCTGCATCTAGCAAACGAATAAAATACTTCAACTTAATTGTATACGCTTTGACAAATTAAATTCAATGTTTAAAGATGATATTTGGAATATTTTTAAAATTAAATTGCGCGTTAAAATACATTTTGTATTTTATTTTGTTTAGTATTATTTGTGTGTGTGTGTGTGGGAATGGGTTCAGTTGGTCCCGAGGGGGAATTGTTTTACATGATTAGAACATGCAGATGTAGTGATCATGATTGAATATCATCTGGTGGATTGTTTCTGACAATCAATCTGCCGAGTTTGAGGTTGTATATTAAAAGTTTTGTTTATTTGTTTGTTTCAAGTAAAAACATACATATGTACGGTGAGTGAGTGTGAAAGAGTAAGTTTTATTTTAACTTGTTTATTGTTTTGTTGTTGTTATTGTATGATGCGTGTGTATTTTTGCAATGCCATGAATATCTGTGTGTGTATTCTATTGATGAGATACATTTCAGATTCAGATTCAATTGTATTATAAATTACAACGAAATTGAATGCAAACTGTATGGGATAAGTTGTTTTAGAACTTAATTGAATACATTAATTCTGCTGGTGTTGCGGTTCTCGCTGTTTGTTTTCGTTTTATTATTGTAAAATTATTTTAGTACATAAGAAGTACATACATATGTACTCGTATATTATTTATTTCGATTATAAGTATTTGCACACTATACTAAAGTTTAGTTATTATTACAAATATGTATTGTATTATTTGTTGTGGTTTGAGACAATAATCAACCATTCTTTGAAACTGGTTTTGAATTATTATGCTTTGTTATTTTATATAGATACATACATAAATACACACGCACATACATACATACGTACATACAAATGTACATATGTATGTATATCTAAGAGTACACAAACGTCTCTATAGTTATGTACGAGCTTTTTTTTGTATTTATTTGTATCGTTTTCTGTTGTTTTTTCGAATTTCTTTTCAATAACATGACTATGAATTCACAATATCTATATGTCTGTACATGTGTACATACATATGTATGTATGTAAACACATACATGTAGACTTGAATAAATGATGAATATAATTCAAATATTTTATGGATTATTTTGATATTTCACAAACTGCGATCGGCACCGATCAGCGAGCGACTCAGCAAGTCTGCCAGCTAAAAGCTCTGGCGGCAGCTACCAAACCTGAGCAGCTGCTAATAAAAGTCACATCATAAATTGAATGCTATTTATTAAACAAACAAAAAATCAATGTAGGTATTAAAAGTATTTTGATTTTTACAGCACAATCGTAAACAATTCATACATCGATACATATTCGTAAATTCTCTGTTTATTTGTACATCCGAAAGTACGAGCATTAATAACACTTGTTCTTTTAATATTATCCGTATTTTATATGTATATGTATGTATGTATATATCTATGTATGTATGTAGTTGTTGCTGTTGTTGTTTATGTATTAATTATTTTTTGGTTTAATAATTGAATGTAGTCGTAGACGCGGGAATAAGTATCTACACGCTTTTGCATAACTGTGTGTTTATTGTTTTTTTTTTTTTTTATTCACGATTAAATTGTTTGATTGGAATGCTTAAGATTTGATTTGCTACTGTTTCATAAACTACCCATAGTAGGGTATATTGCCTTTGCACGAGTACGAATGACAGATAAATATAAAAAAATATTGTGTTAATTTGTGGTTGTTGTAACTTTTTTTTTTTTTTTTTTTTTTTTTTTTTTAGCTAATACTAACGTTTTTCGTTTTATTTTTGTGTCTGCTTCTTTTAATAATTTGTACCCATGATAAGGATTTAATTATTATTTTTTAGTTATTGTAGTTTTTTTTTATTTTACAAAATTATAGTTTTTTTTTTTATTTTGCAATATTTGCTTTAAAAAACACAGTGATAATTATTATTTTAATTATTGCATTTGTAATATTTTTAACAAAATCTACCGAACTCTAAGTATTCATACGATGTTTAGCTTACGGTTTCAAAATAACAACTAACTCTCGGTTGATTAGTGAGTGAGTATCTATAACGCCACAAGTAGCTTTTGAGCGAAACATGTATTTCGAATAGGTACATTTGTTATTCAAAAAGCATTCGTTGCTACACTGCCAGTAGTTAAACTACGACCCACCGACTCTATTATACCATACACCCAGGCATTGAAGTTGGTAATATGTACAACTTCTACGTGGTTTATTTTCTTTAAATAATCTGGTTTCATCAAATTGCAAATAAAGCGTCAAGTAGATTTTTTAAATTTTTTCAACTCTTAATTAATTCAAATTTACAACAGCAATTCAAAAAGGCACTCTCTCTGTTATAAATCAATGACTACATATAATCAAATGGCTAGTTCTTGCTCTTGCGTCTTTATACACCAGCGTCATCTCCTACCAATTTCAAGCATAGATAAAGGGGAATCACTCGAGATTGTTATACTTTAACAATGTGTATGCAATTTTGGCAACAATGCTTGCAACTAAGTGGTAATGTAGACTATAGAGAATGAATGTTGAAATATCGTAGCAATAGAGAATTGTACTTGTATAACAATTCTATTTTTATTTTTGCCAAAAATCGGGACAAATTGTATGATTTTGATGGTTTTTAATGTTTTAATAAATGGAATTTCAACAAGAACTTTGTTTTCCTACAGGTAAATATTATATTCCAATATTAACATGGAAGCTTTGACATTTTATTTGTTGACATATGTATTAGTAACAGAAGCTTTGAAAATTCTTTCAATGGCTTTAATGACGCTCACATTAGAATATTAAATATTAATTTAAGAACGAAGTCGAAGTCTATTTTCTTTTGTCTGGATATGTTAACTAGCTAAATTGACGCATTTGTACTTCTGAAAAATTCAAGAGCAATTTTTGAGAAGCTTTTGCATGCTGCACGTGTCACAGTATGATGTGCTATGTCGTCTGGAAGCATTATTAGGCGCTATAGATAAATATCGAAAATATCGATAATAGTGAAATAGTCCTGCTATTTTGCCATAATGTGATTGAAAACGTTGATAAAATAATCGAAATTTGTATGCCTGATCGTGGTGGACATACATATATCCTATATCATTTGTCATTTGTAATTGACAACCTAAATCTTTCCAAACAATAAACATTTGAATGAATTTCTTATATGTATGTATGTAAATTCGTTGTACCTATATCTATTTTTGTTTTGAAAAACAAATAAACCAACAATTTTACTTGTAATTGACTAATTTATTGTTTGAGTGTAACTTTAAGTGCGTCGACGACATTCCCCACTCCCCACAACTTCGCATAAAACACTCACACACACTTTCAGCAAATTAGCAATGAACACATGAGTTACTTGAGTATGTGTAAATACTTTTAAATTGGTCGGATACTGTCGCTGTTTTATATTTTAAATATATGTATGTATGTATGTACATATTTAGCTTGCTACTTAAGCCTCTCATTAAACGCGCTTGGGCCAATTTTTTCATTTCTGTCTGACCGATCGACAACTTTTTATAAGAGATCTTTTTCACTTTTTTCATTTCACTCTCGAAAGAAAATAACTTGTTTTTTTTGTTTTTTTTTTATTCTGTTGTTTATTACTCTCTCTTCCTCTGCGTCTGGTTTGAAAATGAAATACATATGTATGTATGTGGTTAAAATTGTAATAAAAATTAACCAAAACAAGTTGGTTGCATTGCATTTCATGTTAAAACTGTGCGAGAGATCTTACTGCATGTTTTTTTATTTTAGTTGTTGTTTCCTACTAATTTGAATCTTAAGCTGTGTTCACATTATGTGTATTTGTCATGCGGACTGTCACTTTTTCGCATGTCAAATTTATACATATAGTCTGAACACCTTCAAACAATATCATGTGTTATTTCTCTGTGTGCAATACACAGGACATTTTTTTTATTTAGAACGAGTTCTATTTTCAAGTGACAAACCATCTGACATCAGCTGTTTTCTATAACCAAAATTTTGTGGCGGCAAAAATTAATTGAAATTTTAATAAATATAATTTATACCTAATAGTAAAACAAAAATACAAAAAAAAAAACTACACAAATTTATTATTGCAAATGAAGGGCAAATTGAAAAGGAGTTAACAAAAGTAAGTACATATGTATGTGACATAACCAACATATGAACATGTAATTTATAAACCGTATGTAAAACTCAAATTTTGACATACACATGAAATCACATATGGATAGAAAAGTGACATTCCACATTCCAAATACACATAATGTGAACACAGCTTTATTTGCAAATGTGATGCAATTGATTTCAGCCAAAATGTAACAATTTTTGTTCCCAAAAAACAACAGAGTTTTTATGGAATTTATTCCATTGAATCATAGAGGTAGTAATAAGAATAGAATTCCTATTTCGTATTTTAGTGACATTTTTAACCGTTATCAAAATAACTGCAATCAGCGTTACCGTAATAATCAAACATACCGATCGATATAAAGCCGTTATCGTCATTATTTCAATGATCTTAAATTATGAAAATACAAATTTCTGTATTTCTTGATTGAAATCTCCAGAAGCCATAAACTGAGATCACTGTTTATGAAAATTTAGATTTGAATACAAAACATAATAAGTAAAAATATCTACAATTATTTCGTTTTTTTCTCGTTGTTATACAAATGACAAACGAGTTATATTTTCTTGATTCATTTGAAATTATAAGTCGATAGATTTACATATGTCCGTCTGTCCGGCTTTGTAAAATACTCCCACGTCCAAAATACACAACTGAACTAAACGAAATTTGCAAAAACAATATTTTTTTATTTTGCAGGTAACTTTGGTAATGAAAATCATCAAAATCAGTGTAGCAGAAATAGAGTTATGGACCAAAATGTGACAACCTCCATAAAAAATTTATATTTATTTGCAATTTCTTTTAAATATATTTAAGATAATACCAAAAAATGTTGTACACGATATTTTTATGATAAAAGAAAAAAATGTGAGGAAAATAGTAAGAATCGGTCCATGATTGCTAATAGCCCCCATACAAATATTTTCCGAAGTATGGCTCAATGATACATAAATGCCCAGAAAATTAGAATCACTACAAAATTCAGCAAAACTAAGGAAAAGGAAATCGCAAAACGAAATTTTGTTCAGTTTGGTCCATGTTTGACAATAGACCCCATATAAAGTCCACTTCCAAAATTCACTCAAATTCGTTAATGGCTGTTATAAATATTTACCAGGTTAAAATTTTACATAAATAATCCTTATAGGTAAATAAATTTTTGCACTAAATTTTATTGCGGTCGGCCCATAATTGGTCATAGCTCCCATACAAGGACCACATCCGAAAAGTCAATTTATCTTCATATATATCGTAAAAATGTCGGTATCGACTCAAAACTTTGCACAGATATACAAAAATCATTCTACAGGATTTTATGAATTTCGGTCCATATTTCACCGTACCCCCAAATATAAGCCCCACTTCCGAAATTCACTTTAATATTAAAATGTATTGTAAATATACCGTTATTACGTTGAAATTCGACGTGAGACATCCTCATATGCATAAAATTCAATCACCAATTCCAAAATTAAAATTATTGTTCCATTGCTATTTCGTAGGCAAGTTAATGATAGTTAAAACGATAAAAATAAAGAAACTAATGTGTAATAAAATAATAAATAATACAAAAGAAGCAATACAAAATGATCTGCTTAAGTCACAAAAAAAAAACTTAAAAGTCGCCAATGCAATTCAAATTTCGCACATTATCAGCCATGTCACAGAATTTAATTCCGTTCTGGTGACCTTCGAACTGAAGCAGACCCCGAGCGAGGTAGTTAGGGTGGGCCATTAGTTTATCGATGTAGCTAGTTGAATATTTTTTAATTTCCTCCTGGATAGTGGGAACGTTGAGATCTCTGTGGATAATATCATTATGTATATACCATGGGGCGCAGACAATTTGTCGTAATATTCTAGACTGTCTTCTTTGAAGCTTTTGGATGTTAGATGAGCATGCAGTGCCCCATAATTGGATGCCATATGTCCATATTGGTTTTATAATGGACTTGTATAAGACAATTTTGTTGTCTAACGACAAGTTTGAGTTTCGACCGAGAAGCCAATGTAGTTGAGCTGCTGTAAGTTTCATAGCCGTTATTTTCGCTTCAATATGACGAGACCAGGTCAAGCGCCTATCTATATGAATTCCCAAGTACTTAACATGGTTTTCTACCGGAACAGTGATTTTATTTATTTTTACAGGGGGGTACGTTTGTCTTCTGAGCGTGAAGGTTAAGTGAGCACATTTAGCCGGGTTAACCTTTATTCTCCATTTTTCTAGCCAGGCATCTAGTTCATTGATCTGGGACTGCAAATGTAGAGGTATGAGTGCTCAGGTTTGTTGGCATATCCGCTGTGTATATTATATATAGAAGCGGTCCTAATATGCTGCCTTGAGGGACACCAGCAGTAATTTTCTTGAGGGGAGAGTGTTTATCTTGCGACCTTACTATGAATGTTCTGCCTGTTAGATAGCTCTCCAAAAGCTTGTGAGTGTTTTGAGGAAGCATTCGTGTTATTATGATGACAAACTTTGTCAAATACTTGGGAAATGTCTATAAACAGGACTGAGCAGTATTGCTTTTTCTCAAACGCCGATCTAATAAGGGTGACAATTCTATGCACTTGTTCTATTGTACCATGTTTCGCTGAATCCGAATTGGTGATCCGGGATGATGTCGTGTTCATGTTAGATGAGGAGTTATACTTAAAACGAATATTTTTTTCGAAAAGCTTCGATAGAATTGATAATAAGCTTATCGGTCTGTACGACGCAACCTGTCTAGCATATTTTCCTGGCTTGGGAATCATAATAATTATAGACCTCTTCCATGAGGATGGGAAGTATCCAACTTTTAATATCGCGTTAAAAATGATCAGCAAGACTCTAGAAGCAGACGATGGTAAGTTCGTTATCATTGACCCTGTGATGCGGTCAGGTCCGGGAGATTTTCTAATATTCACTTTTTCTATTGCAGATTTTACTTGATTTATGTTAAATTTTATTGGATGGTTTACCTTATCAGGAATGATTGGACGCCAGGAACATGTATGTGCATCATGTTAGGTTTTCCAGTCCTAATGGAGATTCTTGGGTTATAGGGCATTTCAAATCCCGTACAGCCTTCCATAAGCTGTAATTGGAATTTTTTGTGGCATCTAGGCTGTTTAGATAGCCTTCTATTGCAGACTCGTGATTCTGTCTCAATTTGTTGCGAAGAGTTGTCAGGCATAATTGTGGTTGGGCCTTAGAATCCAAGACTTCTGTAAATCGGTCGACAGCTATTTGGATGTCAGATGAATTTTTTAGGGGAATGTTCACATACATTTTATACTTTAACCAATTTGTGTTTCTGTTTGGATAGGAAATAAAATTTTCAGCTGCGCCGTCAGAGTTGTCTTTTAAAATGAGGATTGAAGGTGAATGATCAGACGATAGATCATAGGAGGAACTAACTAGTACCTGATCGCGTTTGATGTTTTTAATTACAGCAAAGTCAATAAGGTCTGGTAGAAGTAGAATTAATTAGATTTTTTTCTTTTATAGATAAGTAAAACGAACATTTTTTTCGGAATGAAACCTAGAAATGCTTAAAATTAAAATTCCACATTGCAAATTAAAAGTGGTTTCATTCCAAAAAAATTTTTCGTTTTGCTTTTTCTATAGAAGCAAAAAAAAACGGAATTAATTCCACTTCCGAACGGAATTAAATTCTGTGACATGGCTGTATAAATCATACCAAATAAGTAATAAAACTATAAACATTAATAGATTTCAAAAATATTTAAAACAAAGAATTTTAGAACGTTTTTTGAGACTTCTGTAAAATTTGTGAAATGGGACTTGTCACATTTGCATACTAAGCTGACGATTAATTATACATCCTTTGTACAAATATTTCCAATAGGTAGCTAGCCAACCTTGCCTTTACACAAATGCGACACTTCAAATACGAGTAAATATGTAAGTACATACATATGTATATGTATGTATGTATGTATATTAAAGCGCCTTGATTTGTATGAAGCTTAATGAAATATAGCTTCTGTGAGGCTATGTTATCAGTAAAAACAGAAGCATACGCTCATGTAAATGTCTAGAATATAAGCAGTTTTAATTTTTGAATACTAAAGTCTCACATCCATCCATATTAAATGTCTTGTAATTTCAGGGTAAACGGAACTTTAGTTTTTTTTTTATCATATATTGAAAATTAAAAAAATTGTTTCAAATTTTTTTTGTAAAATAAATTTGGTTAATAAATAATTTTTCCCGAAATTGACCCATTGTCAATCTAAATTTGTAAGACGTTGTATATGGCTTTTACAGTCACACCTATTCTGACTTTCGATTACGTCTCCGCATTCAGTTACGCTACGATCGAAAATTGGTATTCCAAACAAAAACTGAATCGAAAGAACAAGAAGAAGACAACAATGTTTACAAAACCAATTTGTTACTATGAAATGTGGAATAGAAACAAAGATATGAGCAAGTTTGTTACTATTTTAATAAACAAAAGTCACAACAAACAAAAAAAAAAAAGGAAAATAAAAAATTTGTGCGATTAGTAAGGAGAAATAATCACCCCTATCGTGAATAAAAATTCCACATGAAATTTGTTCTATTTTATTTTTTTAACATGGAATTTTAATAGGAAAAATGTGAAAAGGGAACAAGGGAACAAAACATAGAGAATTTTTATTCACGATAGGGGTGAATAAGCCCCTGGGGGGTTACTCTATATTGCAATGCGAAAGAAAATTCGATGCGTAAGTGTATCAATTTGTACGCTTATCGCATCGCAATAGAGAGTAACCCCCCTGAACTTCCTCCTTGGATCGTTTATGGTAGCCGCAAGCAATATCCTGTTTTGTTGACATTAAACTTGCCAGCTTTTCGTATTGCTCTGATATCGTTGTTTTTGACCTGGAAAAATAAATAAATAGGCTGCTTTCCTGTTTTTAGTGACAGTAATTCAAAACTCCTTCGTTCTACCATTACACATTTGTTTAACCATGTTCTTTGTTGCTGCATATCACCTCTTGATTAGCAGTACAACAAAAATTTATATAAATCACTTTTTAAACATATTATTCTTACATTTTATAAATTAAACACTTTTTTTAAGTTTATAAAAAGAGTAATCGAAAAAAATTCCGTTGCTAAAATATAAGCGTAGAAAAACGTAACTACGATCATAATACAGAATACCTACAATCGAAAGAAACGTAGGGGAATCGAAACTCTGAATACCAAATGTGCCAAACGGAGAAAATTTCGATTCGAATCGAAAGTCAGAATAGGGGTGAGTATCTTTCAAGATATACTCGTATATACATACATATTGTATATACGAAGAATTAGAATCAAAAAGTCAAGGAAATCTGTTGTTTTTCTTATATCTCAGATATTTATAGACCTATCACTCTAATTTTAATTTCCAAATTATCGGCTTGGACTAAGACATATAGTTAGACTATTATATATACTTTTTAAATAAGACATTTTAAAAACAAAATATGTATGTAGTGGCGTTTTTATGTCTTTATGACAATTTAATTATTTTGATTTTAATATATGTATATACATATGTACATATGTATGTATTGATTTTTGTTTGGCAATTTACCACAACGCTGACGTAGTATTCTAATATAAATGTTCGTTATAACGCACTAAAAAGTGTAATTATATCCGCAAAGGCCAAATCCCTGCTCCACCAGAGTTAGCAGCAATATTTATCTTAAATTGAAAGTTTTATAACGTCTATGGAGATTATGATAATTTCAAAAGTACATCGACACTATGACACACTTGTGATTAATTTGAGAAAAAATATGATCTTCCTCAGTAATTAAACAAAACAAAATCAAATCAAAACAATAATAAATTCTTAGAAATAAACTTTCAAGTTGAAAAAAATCGCTTTTAGAAGAATTTAAAAATCAAGTTTGAAGAGGCGATGTTGTCTGTAATGTTATTAATTTGTATATGTACTTATAAATATGCCAGCGCACAGTGTGACATTTGGCCAATCTAGGTGGACAAAAATCGAAAAATAAAAGTTTGAGGTTTTAAATGAATGTGATAACAAACAATCCATATATTGACAGCTCAATTCCAAAACATGCTAAGTCGAAAAAGTGAGTTTTGCAGGAAAAGCTCCTAAAGTTTGCAGGCGATATCTAAAAAACCATATGAGGTAGAACTTTGTTGATTGGACTAGCCAATCACAACCAAAATTTCACAGAATTTAAGTTGAAAAAATCTAAATTCAAAAACGCAAAAAAAATAAAAACATGCTAAGTCGACATAGCATGGTTTGGAATTCAACTGTCGATATGTACTATGGAAATAATCATAATATGACGAAAAAAGTGCTGTTTCATTTGATACAGGAGTTTAAAGTCACATCTTGTAATAGACTTTTGAGAAGTAAAATATATTTTTGAGCACCATCCCCACTTCAAACACTTATGTATAACTTTTTTGTTGTTGGAGTTATAAGTCCATTTTTATTAAATACAGCATTTTTAATCTAATTTTTAAATCCGTGCTCATTTTTCATTTTTTAATCGACAACTTATTGTTGTAATTTATTAAAAACTAAAATTAAAAATCAAGAAAAAAAAATAGAAATTTCGTTGAATTAAAACTATATGTAGTTTCCTCACGCTCCCTCACACGACCTATACATGTGGCAGGTGTTGGAATGTCTCTAGTAAGGGATTAAACCATGCTTGCTGGCGATTTTTTGCGATTTATAAAGAATTTTAAAGTTTAGTAAACATCTAAAATGGACTTTTTGCTTGATTTTTTTTTTTTTAATTCCAGAGACTTTTAGATTTAAACTACATATGTATATGAAAAATACACTTATATATTTGCACATAAAATTAAATGATTATGTAAGAATACATTATAATATAAAATGTGTTCGGTCAGATCGTTTGTCATCGTACCATAACTATTTTGAGTGTCGTCACTGTTAGTTCTTATTTGTTAATCCGTCCTGTCTTAAGTTTTGTACACACGGTTGTCAGATCTTACAACGTTGACAGATCTAGCAATGCGCTAGCAATGTACTGACATTGAAAAATTGTTAGCAAAAGGTAACTTGTCAATGCTGTTTCTTACAAGGTTTGAATACAAAAATTTTAAGTTTACACGGTTGTTAGATATTTTCTGAACATTTTTCTGACAATGTTGTAAGATCTGACAACCGTGTATCTGTACCTTTATTGTTATTGTTTTGTCTGATATATTGTCTGTTACATGTATGTGTATGTACGTACTGTTTAAGCACACGATTTCAATAAATTACTGTACTGCTATTTCTATTTTAATTTTAAAAATTTGCAACGCGTTTGCTCTGAAGTTTTCAGTCTGTACTTTACATAAATGTTTTTATTCAATTTGTGTTAAGGTTTTGATAACAAAAAATTACTGATTTACGTAAGAATTTTTCAAATTATTTAAGCAATTTCTTAAATAATAGTTAATTTCCCAAAAATGGGCGTGGCAATTTTGTTGTCAATATTAGTTATGTCCTACATTATTATCACACCAAATTTCAAGCCAGGATCTTTTAAATTATATTTTTGTTCACCTAGATTGGCAAAATGTCGCACTGTGCAGCGCTTTGAAACACATACGAGTATATACAAGTATATATGTACATATATACATATATATATACTAAGATATTTCAAAACACTGACTTATTTACAATTTGTTATTTTTATTTGTATTTACAATTGGAAAAACCCAACGAATACATACGACTAAGTATTGTTCATAACAAATACGTATAATTAGAGTTTATAATGAATAATGTTCGTGGGGAAAACCCAACTGTTTTCATTAAGTTTAGTTCAATATATGTAAGTAAAACGAGAATATGAACTCGTAGTTATTCAGTACGTAGTAAAATATATATAAAAACAATAACACGGTGATACAGCGAAAAGACACTGGTCAGATGAATATGAATTCCAAAAAAAAACTAGCTTTAAACCATCATATGTTGCATCATATGTTCTCAATTTAGTTGGTAGGTACATTCGAAAAAAGTTAGGAGAGTGTATATCTAGAACCCCATATTTTATCAGCGAATGTTAGAAGTTTTTTTTTTTTCAATTCATCTCCACTCCTTTAGACATTTTATCTCAAAATATAACCTTTGACTTATTGAAAAAAATTATTTATATACATATATACCGCAATAAAGACTATACATACATTAGACTACATACATACAAATAAAAAATCGTGGATGCTCCCAACTAAAATAGGAGTTTAATTCATTTTGAATTAACGTTTCTCAAAATCTGTGTCCTGTGGTTACTGTATCAATGAATGAAAATTTGGTATCAATGGAATGGTCTTCGAAAGACTTATCTGAAATTTGTGTGTACATCTAAATTAATTAGAACTTTTTAGAATTACAATTTTTGTAAGCATTTTAAGCTTTCTAAATTTTTACATATAATTATTTAAAATAATTTGTTTTAATTAATACCTTAAAAACCTTATATAATTTTACAGAAACGAGTTATATACCGAGAAGGGTATATATAAGTTTGTCATTCCGTTTGTAATTTCCACAATATAATTTTCCGACCCTATAATGTATATATATATTCTGGATCCTTATAGATAGCGGAGTCGATTAAGCCATGTCCGTCTGTCTGGATGTTGAAATCAGTTTTTTGAAGTCCCCAGATATCTTCGGGATCCACATTTTCAATAATTCTGTCAGAAATGCTTTCGAGAAGTTTGCTATTTAAAATTAGCAAAATCGGTTTCGGCCAACCAGAGTTATGGACCAATATGTGAGACAACCTCCATAAAAATTTGATATTTTTTGTCCATTTTATTGCAATATTTTGAAGTATATTGCAGATAATCCATGAAATTTTGTATACGCTGTTTTTATGATAAAGGAAGAAAGTGTGCGGAAAATAGTAAGAATCGGTCCATGATTTCTCATAGCCCCCATACAAAAATCTTCCCGAAATATTGCTCAATTATACATAAATGCCTATAAAATTGGAATATCAAGACAGAATTCAGCAAAAATAAGTTTTATGCAAAAATAAATCGAAAAACGAAATTTTTCTTAGTTCGGTCCAAAATTCATTTAAATACGTATAAAACAGATATAAATAATGTTAAACGGCTAAAATTTGACATGAATAATCTTTATAGGCAAATAAATTGTTGTACTAAATTTTATGGTGGTCGGCCCAGAATTGGTCCACAGCTCCCATACAAGGACCACATCTGAAAAAGACTTTTATCCCTATATATATTGTATAAATATTGGTACCGACTCAAAACGTTTCACAGATCATTTACATATATACAAAAATCATCCCACAACATTTTGTGAATTGCGGTCTATTTTTAACCGTATGCCCCATATAAAGTCGTCTTCGAAAATCACTTTAATACTTAGAAATCTCTTATAAATAAGGGTACCAATCCAAAATTTTACACGGATCATTTACATACATGCCTAAATCAAACTGCTGGAGTTTGAGAATATCGGCCCATATTTGACTATGTCCCCCATATAAGTCCACTTCCGAAATCCACGTTAATACTAATATATATCTTGAATATACCGTTATTATGTTGAAATTCGACGAGAAATATCCTCATATGCATGAAAATCCCTGTTCCAAAATTTAAGAAGATCGGCCCATAATTTGTCATAGCTGCCATATAAAAATTTCAAAAAAAAAACAAATAAATTCGGGTCAAAAAATATTCTTTTCGGATTAAGCCATATTCGGTCCATATTTTATAATCATGATATATATCGTTGGAAAGGTTTATTTAATGTATTACAAATTATCATACACCCAGTAGTTCCCGAGTTTACGGACCCGCCCCCTCGAAACAAATTTTTTTTGCTGGCATCTGCTCTAAAAGCCCTATTTGATGAAGTTTTTTCTTTTTCTTTTTTTTGAGCAATGTCACGAAAACCGAATTGTTCCCCTTTTTTATACTCTGTTTGTTAAATTACACTCAAGATTATTATGAACATCAGACAAACTCTGTAAATTGTGGTAAGAATTGCATCCACAACAAAGGTGAAGGGTATATAAGTTTCGGCATAGCCGAATATAGCACTCTTACTTACTTAATTTAGTTCTAAGTAAAAATGTTGTGTCTTGAACATATGTACATATACTTACATACATATGTATATACAGTTCAACCTTGGTATAACGAACCTTAAGGGGATTTGAAAAAAAAAAATTCGTTACAATGAGGTTCGTTATATCGAGGTGAAGTTGCACTTCTATTCGTTATAACGAGGTAATAAAAAATTTTGTATGTATATTAATCATCATCTGTTTACCATGTTATAGCGAACGATTTCCGCTAATAAATCAAAACACATTTGAAGGAAAACACTGTATTTTTCAAAAATAGTATTGTATTTAATTCAAAAATAGTTTATACATATTTATAAAATAATAAGTCTGAGCCAGTGATTAACTAGCTAGACTGCAACAACAACTGCTTCAACAAGCGTACAAGTTCTTGGCAACAATACATTATTCTTCGAATATTTCAGCCGTTAGTCTAACCCGGCATTTACACATGCAAGTGCAAGTTCGAAAAACTCAATACACTTGAATAATATGAGACTATTTTTCCCCGGTAAACGGGAATGAAAATGCTCATGTAGTGTCACCAATCAACGAGTTAGTTTTAAATGTGGAAATGTGGAAAAAGCTAAGATGTTCCAGCAAATATCATGTCATCAAGGATTAGATGAGCTACTTTGTTGAATTATTCTTAGTTTAAATTATTTTCATTTATTTTTTAAAAATTTCTTTAGGTTCAGTTGTGTTTGAAGAAAAATTGTTTATCTATTAACGAAATACGCGTTTAAAAAGAAAGTTTAAAAATTATAAATTAAAGATCTTCTATCTATATTTATAAAGGAATAAAGTAACTAAAACTGGATTCCTTTTACATCCTATAGATCCACTAAGAAGGGATTTTTAGAAACTCGGATGTTTATGGGGATTACACAGCCTAAAATGTGTAAGTGATTTTAAAGTGATAACTGATCTGCACAACATTTGTAGATGTGATTTGGCTTCCTTTACCACTCATTTGTGATGAAATTTGTTTGGATACTAGTATAATTCAAACATTTATGATCGTTAAACCCTAATTTCGGGAGGATATTTGTATGGGGGCCAGGTGAAATAATGGACCGATTTCTACCACTTTCAATCCCATCCATCCTTGGGCCGAAAAAATATCACGTAACAAATTTTATCGAAATATCTTCAAAATTGCGACCTGTACTAAGCTTTACAAAGACAGCCAGCCAGACGGACGGACAGACCGATGGAAATCGTTAAATCGACTCAGAAAGTGATTCTGAGTCGATCGGTATACTTTAAGGTGCCTACACCCACCAATATTTCTGGTCGTTACAAACATCAGCATAAATCCAATATACCCTCCCCACTATGGTGGTGTAGGGTATAAAAACATAAATTAAACAAACAGTATAAATGGTCTTTCAAAAAATACTTATGGCCGAATTCTCGGTAATTAGTTAACCATTGGTAAACTAAAATACTAACTATTGTTTAACTATTACTTGGTATTTTTATGGCAAACTAAGCATTGCGAATAAATAATCATTAGTTAAGTCTTTGCCATTAGCTAACTAAAGACTGTGAATTTAGCCATTAGAGTTCAAAAGGAAAAAACAAGATTAGTGGTTCCACAATATTAAGTGGGAGCTGGAGGACATTTAAAACGAGCTAAACATAAACGTGAAAATAAAATAATTATTATAGATATCAATATTTTATAATTTCCAAGACATTTTTCTGAACTCTATGCATTAAAAAAAACCTAAATTGCTTGATAAAATTTCCTTCAAAAAGGAAATGTTATTAATAAAGTTGATCATAATTACATTTAATTGCTCTGAAAAGGCTTTGAATACAAAAAAAGTTAAAATCATTTAGATGATTTTAAAATTTCAGTTGTAATTCAGCTCGAAACTAGAAATGAAACGGTTTCGAATATTTTATATTTTCGAATTATTCGACAGTTTTTACAATTAAGAACTGCTTTTAATTTTTGATAAAAAATTACCATATTTCCGGTTTTCTAAAAAAGTTTTTGATTACTCTAGTTATTGCCTGGTGAGTGTTTTGTGTTCCCGAAGTTTTCATTAGCCATATGCTTTCGTTATGGGTCAATCAAAAATCAATTTGATATTTGGTAGAGAATTGAGTTAGAGAATTCCGGCTTCCTGTATTGACTGTTCCATGCAGGATCTACTCTATAGAAGCCCGGAATGTATTTTGAGATTAAATTATATTTCATAGAAATAAAAACTTATTATACGAGTATGTTCGTCATCTTACATCCGATTTTTTATTTTAATGGCAAAGTTTCCAGTCATTCGCATTATAAGTTTTTTTTGTCCGATTTGCATTTGCTTGAAATAGTATTTTTGGAAGTTTTTAGGTGATTTATCAATGACTTCAATATCGTTCTTTAACCGTACATTTTTGGGGAAATTCGTAGAATTTTGAATAATAGCTGTTCATATATCTACTGCAACCTTAATAGAGTTTAGAACGACTACTAATATGTTTAAATGTGGAACAAGCTCTTCATTTGCTCTTTTTTATTGCGTTCTTTAGTTTAAGTTCTTTTCCAATTAGTACGCACACTTTGTTGCATTTTTTTCTTTATATAATTCTCGAGACAGACGGCTCGAGACGGTTTTCAAGAATGTCTCAAATGTTTGATTGTCTTTTAAGATTGTCTTTAGTTGTGTTTGATGAAATTCTCATATACATACGTACATATCTGTCATTTATTCTCCCTTGGTTATTGATAATTATAGTGTAAATGACAACAAAATTATGTGCCAAAAATGTCGAATTATGTACCAACAAAGTGTCAAGTTTTGCTTTATTTATTACATTAACACACCGATTGCTCACCGAAACTTTTGATAAATGAGATCCATCGTCATTACTACATAAAGATTTGTTATCGAATTGAACAAGAGTTTGCAAAAGTTTACTAGCAACAGGATTTAATCAAAATATCAAACTATGCTGCCAGGCATGAAAGCGTAACGTTCCATCATGACGACATTCGGCGAGATATTGCAAAACCTGTTAAAAACTATTTAGGAAGAAGTGGTTGGCAAATTTTACCTCAACCGACTTACTGGACCTTCAAATAAGAAAGATCAATTTTAATTTATTGCGTTATTGGTGTAAACAAAAAAGTTCTTAAGGTTTTCAAGAACAAAGCTTTCCCGATTAGGTCTTAAAAAGTTCTTGTACATAGAAAAGAAGCGCTCAACATCATCAGCTGTTACAGGAAATCGAATCATTATCAACAAAGTTACAGGCTTATAAGTGCGCAAAGGTACAAAAACCGTTTTTTAACCGTAAATCCGGATTTTGGAGGTGTCCGGCATATTTCACTATTGGAAACTTGTTTTACTCGACAAGCCCTACAAGAAAAATAATATCCGGTCCCAGGTTTTTTGGACTGTCGCACCGTGTTATGTGTCAACTTTTACCAGAAGATGTCGCACTAAGTATTAGGGGCGTTTTTCTCTTTTAAATGGATGCTAACCAAAATAGCAAAACTATGCAAAAAAAAAAACATGCATTTATTGTAAAATGTGCTAAAATATGCGCAAAAATATGCAAAAACGGGTATTTTTAGCAAAATATTCAAAAACGATTGAATGCCATTTTAAAGGAAATTTCACGATTCGCAAAGATAACTTAACCGTTTCCGTTTTAGGATGCCCAGTAAAAACATGCATTTGCATGAGATTCCTTGCCCTAGTTATAAGTGTTTCATTGAGTGTTTCACATGTGCTTTATTTTAAGAATTTGTTTAATTAATTTTAATTAACTTAATTTCATTAACACTTTTATGTATGTATGTATGTAGGTGGTAATTTTTTTAAAAAACAGCAACAACAACTATGTCTTCAAAATAGAAATATTTGATTACAAATGTACGAATAGGTACGTACATACTCGTATTGTAATAGTGAAGGTCGCATTGGAAAAACATTGAAAACTTTCGTATACTTTATATATATATATATATATATATATTTGTATATACTTTATTGTGCGTGTATTGTAATTGTATTGGTTTAGTTTGATTTCCTTACGGCTGCACTACCAATTAAATACACAATTCTTTTGCTCCAAAAAAAAGGGAAAATAAAATTAATAAATAAAAGAAAGAGTTTATTATTCCAGGCGTGTAAGACGGGCACGAGAATGTGCAGATGGAAAAGATAAATAAACAAATCTATATATATAATAAAAATGAAATGGTCCATGTGTGTAATGTCATCACGTGAGAACGGCTGGAGCGATTTGGCTGAGTTTTTTTTTTATTCGATTCGAAATTCTCAGAAGATGGTTTGTAAAGAAAAAAAATTCAAAAATTCCGTGTAAAACTCGAATTCTTTTTTTTTTTGTGAATCCAGTCAACTTTAATTAAAAAAGCTTTTTAAAGTATGCTGTACAAATTTAGATATTTGAAGAAGTGCTTTATCCCAGGATACCTATGAAACCAAGTGATCTACAATTTAATTTTAAACGCGTGCAATTTCCAGTTCGCCTTGCATTCGCAAAGAAGATAAACAAATCTTAATCTTTAAAAGTGTCTGGGTTAAATCTAGAATCCCAATGTTTTTCCCCACGGTCAATTGTATGTTGCGTTTTCGAGAGTCGATACACCGTCAGGACTATTCATTTTCTGCCCCAATAGAAGACCAAAAAACATTGTCTACCATCAAGCTTTAAAATAAATTTTTTTTTGTTTTTTAATTAATAATTGTTTCAATTGTTGTTGCATATAATAATAAACTAATTTTGAAGAAACTTTTTAAACAATAAATTGATACAAATTTTTGTTATTTTTTTTTTTACTGAAATTTTTGTGTCTTAATTTTTAATTCTATATGAAATACAAATCATTAGTAAATACCGAGCGAAGCCGGGCGGTCAGCTAGTAAATAAATAAATGTATTTAAATCGATAAACCATAGAGAAAGTGTTAAATATTTAAACAATACTATTTACAGCAACAAAACTGAAAACATAAACAAATTAAAAATAAAAAAAAACATTTTTTTGAAATTTCCTAAGCACCGCAGTTGCAAGAATTTAATTATGCAATTTTTAATTTATAAATAAATTTCAAATCAATTTACACTAACGAAAGAAATCTTTCATATTGGACTTGTGGAGATGTTTGTAACTTCCAAAGACATTAGTCTAACACTAATCGATGAGTCAATTGAACGATGTACGTCTGTACGTTCGTCTATTAGTCTGGATGGCTGGCAGGCTATGTGAAACTTGTGCTCAGAATAAAGTTCACAATTTCGAAAATACAAAGAAAACAAAATGAGAACAGCAACTTCATTTTGAATGAAGTGATAAAGAAAAACTTAGAAACGAATAACTTTCATAATTCACATTACACTACTAGTGGTCTAATGGTGAATTTATACAGAGCTCCGATATATCGCCGATTTCTGAAAAGTCCTTTTTATGTTTTTTTATAAATTTAGAAATAAATTAATCGTGCACTTAATTAAGGACAGTAATTTTTAAAAGTTAGATTAAATTAATTATGATTATACAGAGTGTTTTTCAGTATATGAAAAGTTCTTAATACTTGCTTAACATGGTAAAAGCAAAGCCTGCGATGTTAGTACTCGAAAGATTATTGTACAAATACAACAGAATTGAACGTGTTTTAAAAACAAAAAAACGAAGCGGTTAAATATTTCAGAAAGCATTCGACTACAGAATAAGTGGCCCTTTTCGTGAAGATGCACTAGTTGTGCCCGAGTCGAAAAATCCACATAAATAAGCAAATGAGATTCGAATTGCAGTCTTTAGCCCAAATGAGACAAAACCTGTAGGTACGGTCAAGAATGATAAAATAAAGATTACGCCAACGCGCGTAAAATTTTAAAATGTTGTGCGCATTTTGGAACTGTGACGTCACACGTTCTGTGTTTCTATTGGCTAAATTTTCTTATTTGTTTTTACTGTTGTTCTGCTTGTAGTTGCTCACTGCACACTTTTATATTTTTTGTTGTTTTTTTTTTGTTTGTTTTTCTTTTTTAAACAACTTTTATTTTAGAACTCCCAGAGAGATTCCAATTGCAAGGTTGCCAACTATCACATAAAACATAAATTTTTCCCAAGAAATTTTAATTCTAACACATGAAACATTCTTGGTAACCCTTAGAATGGAACTTCTACGTCGCATAACGGGAAATCATGCGCATGGCGTAATCTGTATTTTATCATTCTTGGGTAAAGTAAAACGGTGATTGCCAGAAGTTGGACTGTTTTGAAGAATTTGACGAAAACAGCCATTATTTTCTAAAAGCAACCGAAAGAAGTAACTCGTATTCGCAATGTACATAGATGTAGAATAGAAATGAGTATTATTTTCAAACGAAATTAAAATTAATAGGGTCTCTCCAAATGGAAAAAAATATGTTCGCCGATGGAATAAAATGTGTTAAATTAATTAATCCAAAGTACACCCGCGCCACGTTAAAGCATGAAGGAGGTTCTATAATATTTTGGGATGCTATGTCATCACGTGGTGTTGGGCCGCTGCACAAAGTTGAGCAAAATAAGGATATGTTTCAGTATGCAAGAGTTCTAAGCAATATGCTGATGAGAACATACTAGTAACAAGATAAAGATCCGGCTCATCACATCAAGCAATGTTTTTTTTAACAATTCGGTTCAACCCAATTGAGATCTTATGGCAAGTTGTAAAAACCAAAGTAAGCTCTGTAAAAATTAGCAGTTTTATTGATGCCATAAAAAGAAACCCTGGTGATAACAATGGATTTGCAACAAAATATTGTTTGATTTTTACATAAATACCTTTTTTTTTTGTAAAATTTGTGGTATGTCCTTAATTATATACACGAGTAAGTAATAATTAATTTGAAACAATATTTTTTAGGAGTAAGAGTTAAATTGACTAAACTGCGACAAATTTTGAAAATATCATAAAACCTTCGTATTAATTGCTTCAAGCTTACATGTTAGTATCGTGTCCTTAATTAGTTGCACGTAGCTGTAAAATGTATATTGAAAATATCATTTAAAAAAAAGCACGAGATTCTAAAATAGAAAATTAAAGTAGACTTCAAGCGTACCTTAAAAAATTTTGTATGAAAATTTTGTCCTAAAGCACACTTCAAGCCTACTTTATTTTTTATAAATACGGCAGTAAATATGCAAATAATGCACGAAAACATGTAAGACATTTATAATAATATATTATTTATTTCCAGAGACCTGTGTCGATTAATTTGAACAATGCCGCCGGCCACAATATTGCGTTTTGTGTTCTTGCGTGTGTATGTTTGTAGGTACATATTCAACAAGAAGTGTATTTACATAAAAAAAACTATCGGCGGCTGTGCTTAAAGGTCCTGATACACTATCCTACACAATCGTACGATTCATTCACTGCAAAATCTGACCGATTTCTATCACACTCAAAAAAAATCGCAACAAAGTATGTCATAGGTGTCACACTATTACACAAAAAGATTCAAAAACATATGTTTTTGTTAATGTAAATAATAAATATTTGTGTTCAATTATTGTGTTGATATATGTGAATATAATAATTTGTATAAACTATACAAACAATTCAAAAATTTTAAACGTCTGTTCTTTAGATTATAATTTGTGATTTAAATTATTGTTGTTTTCTTATCAGCTTTATTAGAAAATACAACTCTGATCGCATATGAATTTGCCATATGCTGAAAAGCTTGCATACGCTTTTCAACAAATAACATATCTGTCAACATACGCAGGTAATTTGTCAAACACTAAAAATATGCTGTTTACACGATATGCTAAAATTACCAACATACGTTTGTTGGCATTGTTAAAAAGTGTTAGCAAATGTTGTTAAACATACGTATGCTGAAAAAATTTTGCGTTTACACGATATGTAAGCACTTGTAACAAATATTTCAGCATACTTTTTCCTTTTTTTTTAATTAATGGGCAAAGGTACTAAAATGTACAGCTGTGGCAGCACTACATTGTAAATGGGTCAATTTCAAAAAAAAAACGCAATTTTTGTGTCCCCGCACTTTACACTACTATTTTATTTGCCTATTCATTTTCCTTTATATGTAACTTGAAACACGTACTGGTTTTAATATTTATTTATTTCTAACATTTGCCACCTATTCTTTACTTTTGTATCGTTTTAGAAAGATAACTCTTTATGCGATTTTGCCATTTCATTATAGGAAAATGTTGCTTTGAAAAATTTATAAATCCATTTCATAGTTTCAGAGCCGACGCAATACTAGTTAACATGTCAGCAGGTGGTCGTGTTATACGGCCCACTTAGGTCCATATAGCTGGTCCTATTGTGTTAACTAGTTAACATTATTCGATTTGTTTTATACCAAAGTGTCATACCAATTCGACCCGAACTCCTCGAAATTCATTATTCATATTTGTATAACTAAAGAACTTGGAACAATTGGAATAGATAGAAGTAACAGAAAGTTAGCACTACATAAATATTTACTACAAGTATTTACTTATATTTTGTGTAACTAGTCTACTCCCTGTGACGATTTTATGGTATGATGGAAAAGACAAAGGACAATAATCGTATAAATATAAACGCTGATATTATTGATTTTCAAAATGTTATTTATAGGTTTCTTTGGCGTGTTTAGTTTTCATTCAAAATCCAATAAAAAAAGCTCTATTAAAGACAGAAAAAGAACAACAATAACTAAAAAAAGACGAAATCAATAAAAAATATTATTTGAACAGTGTAAATTTAACCCATTTCGTTTCGAATGTATTAGGAACATTCATTTGTACATAAATATGTAATATACATATTAGTACATGTTCTATAACTATACATTTTATACCCTCCACCAGCAAAGTGGGCTTTTGAGCAAGGTATTGATCAACATTTTTAAGATATTTTGAAAAATTTTGGTATATGATATTTAAAATTGGTGGAAATCTGTCCATTATTTAACCTAGCCCCCATACAAATGAACTCCCGAAATAGGGGCTTATCGGTCATAAATGTTTTGATTTATGAACGTTTCCAAACAAATTTCGCCATAAAGAAGTAGTACATGTAGTCTAATCACATCTACGAATTTTGTGCAGATCGGTTTATAATTTACCATAGCTCAATTATGATTGACCAGAGCTCTTAAAAACGTTGGTATCCTAATAATATTAAATACAAATATGTGTCGTTCTTATACATATATGTACATAAATCATTCGGCCTAATTTTATGATGATCGGTTCCTAATTAGTCATAGCTCCCATATAAGGCCCACTTTCGAAATTTACTTTAACGACCATAAAACTCTTTAAAATTTTGATATCCAAATAAAATTCAACACAGATAAGTTTCATATACATACAGAAATAATGACGCCTAATTTTATAATGCAGATATTTTTTTACTTAAGAATAAGAATACTAGCGTGCACATGCACAGAAAAATTGGAGAACAAATATATTTTTAGTAACGAGTTCTATTGCGAATTATTTATTATTATTTAATTATTTTTTTTTTAAATTTTTTCAATTGTTGGACTAACTATTAAGAGTCAATTAGCTACTTCCTAGGACACATACATTTTAAACATACATATGTTCGTTTAATTGCATTTACTCCTATTGCAAAATTTGAATTTTGGGGAATAAATTGAGCGTTGAGGAAACCAATGCACAGTGGGGCAGAGTCGAAATTTTTTGGAAATAAATCTGGCATTTCTAAACGGATGGTCCGATCGAAATAAAAATTGACATGGGAATAGCCAGGGAGTATTCCAGTTTAAGTTTTGAAGATGGACCCCACAAACATGTAACTCGTTTAAGCGAATGCATTTTTTTTTTTTGTTATTCATCCAAATTCTAAGGTTTTTATACAGCCCAATCATGAATATAAATTCCGCGGAAGTTTTTTTTCCCTTTTCTCATTTTTCTTATTCAAATTCAAAATAAAAAGGGAAAAAACTCCCGCGGATTTTTTATTCATGATTGGGCTGATAATATCTGAAAGTCATCGGCATGTTTGCGTTTGCTATTTATCTCTTATGGTTTTCGAGTTATACGTATTTGAAAATTTTGCCAAACCCTGCTCCGAACTTTTTAAATATCGGACAGAATTTTCTCCCGATTACCTCATTTTTTTTTTGTTAGTTAAACAATAAAATTTTTCCATCAGACTCAAAATATTTAAAAGGAATATAATTTCTAGGTTTTCATTTGAAAGTTGAAAAAATAACCTGTTTTATTGTGTTGGTGTAATAAAGTGCCTTTTTTCAAAAAACTTTCATTAGGAATATATAACAAATTAAGATATATTTACAGAGATCATTTTAGTATTAAAGACATATCGATCGAACCAGTCGATTCTTCCCCAATGTGCAATGGCACACAATACTAATGGCGTTTTCTTTCCTTTTTTATATGGGAAGAGGGTAAAAAGTGTAACATATATGTAACATTTTTGCCAGAAAAGAAAACACCATAAGCTTTGAAATTTTCAGATACAATATCATTAATATGTATATGTACACATAAGTATGTACATGTATAAGTACAAATTCCTGATATTGTTGAAATTTTCGGATACGATCTTTAGAAATAGCCAATATTTTTATTGTTTCATAAAAAAATCGAATTTAACATAAATTGCAGTTCAGTTTATTATTTATTTATTAAATGCCAAATGTATTTGCATCGACAAAAAATACAAATAAAATCTGCAATTTATGGAAACTACCAGACTTTAAAATTTACTAATAAATTAAACAATAATAATAATAATTCTACGTTCCACTTCAGTTTACAGGGTATTTGTTATTTATTTATTTGCTTAGTGTTAATAAAATAATCTACAGAAGAATATTTTATAAATAAAAATTAGATTATTTTTGTAGAATTTATACCACAATCAAAGCAATATATTGTAGATGTTGTATTTAGATAAATCTAAAACAAATACGAATAAATATTTGTAGTACATTCAGATAAAAATGAAACATTTACTCTGGTACATACTCTTTTATTGGCATATACATACATACATACATATACATTTCTATATTTATACAACAGAAATTGAATTCAAAAGTGCGCGATTCATAATATGGTGGCAATATATTGTGAAATACCAAAAACAAATGTGGTTTAAATTTGAAGTCAATCGGAATCATCGCTACATCTGCACTAAACTATGAAAATGTGTATATTTCGATTGTTTCAAGTTTAAACAATTACTGCCGTATTCATAAAAAATAAAGTAGGTTTGAAGTGTGCTTTTAGACAAAATTTTCATACAAAATTTTCTTAAAGTAGATTCATTTGAAGTCTACTTTAGTTTCTTCTGAATAAGACTGTTAATCTATTATGAGCACTATTTCTTAAAATATTTCTCCATAAAACTAATTTCAAAGTCAAAAGAGTTTACAACCATTTAAATATGTTTGGCTCAATTTTTAATTTTGTTTTTTGAAGAAAGAGCATTTTTTGGAATTAAAATAATACCTATGTTTGATATTTCACATACATACTCGTATACATACATACATATGATACTTTTTTAAATGTGAATGACTTTATTCTTTTTTCACCAGGCAGCCACCCAGCATACCATTCTAGGAGCGCTCCGAAAAAGGAGTCAGTATAGCGTCCAACTAAAAAGCATTTTCGGAGCCAAAGAAAAATTACCTTAAAAAATTAATTGTTTCCATTTTTATATACATATTTTATGAATTCCCTTTTTGTTTAAGTAAAAACAATTAAAAAAAATGTGAACTTTTAATTTTTTTGTATTTAAAATTGCAATGACTCTTTTCTGACATGATGTAAGAGCTCTTTCTGAGCCCAAAAAACCCTCATAAAAGACTCTTTTCTGACATTATCTAATGGTGTTTCCTTTTCTGGCAAAAATGTTACATATATGTTACACTTTTTACCCATTTCCCATATAAAAAAGAAAAAAAGTGTAACATTTTTGCCAGAAAAGAAAACGTAAGAGCTCTTTCTGACGGATTATTTTCGAATGTAATGACCCTCTTTTCGGAGGACTCTTTTCGGACTCATATGGCTTGCTGGGGAGTACTACATTTTATAAATTATTTGTATGTTAAATCGCTAATTCTTTTTTTTTACTTTAATTGGAAAATTAAAAATGCATTAATTTGGCAAAACAAACATTAATATACCAATTGACCATGTTGATTATGTTTCAAGCATGGACCAGACATATTTTGATAAATAAATTTCAGACATTTTCTACAATTGCAACAATTTTAGTGAATATTCCCATTTTTGCAGATTTCCCCCAAGATATGATATGATACTATTATTAATGTCCTTGACATTTTAATTCCCATTATTATCAATTATCCAATTTAACGAAATCTATAGAGTAATTTCGAGGTTTATAGATATTGGTAATATTAAGTGAATAGGTGGACGATAGTTTACTATACCTTACACCAGCATAAGGCTTAAATATTATACTAACACTCACCTTAAAGTATGCCGATCGACTCCGAATCACTTTCTGTCTGGCTGACTGTCTTTGTAAACCTTGTGCGCAAAGTAAAGGTCGAAGTTATTGGCACCCAGTCGAAAATCAATTGAACGTCAAAGATGACTTAAAAATGTTGGCTGCCAAATGAAATTCAACACAAATAAGTTGTATATACATATACACAAATTATGCTACATAATCTTGTGCATTTGAGATTGCAAATATATGCTACCAACTGGGAATGCTCTTTTTAATTTATTGCAAGATACAAAACTAACAGCTGATTTTATGAATTAAACAAATTTAAAAAATAAGTCAGCTTTTTATTTGAAATTAGGTGTTGCATACTTAAAACAAATAAAAGCTATTAGTTTTAAGTGTGGCATATAAATTTAAGTCTAACATGTGCATTGCTGTGTATTTTGTTAGTTTGGAGCAAAAATATGCTAAACTTTTTTGCAAATGGAATGATGCATTTGCACAACATTGTGAATACAACTATTATTTTATAACGATCGGTCTATAATTAGTCGTAGCTCCCATATTAGAAAAAATAACGTTTTCAAGGAAACTTTTATTGCTCACACTGGTTATGATGACCATCTTGAATGTTTTCTTTGTGTATTGGTGTGTATTGGAATCACTAACCCTTATGTTTTGTAGCTATTTGTATAAAAAAATAAAAAGCATAATTTAATATTTGCAGAAACTCTAATATTTCTTAACAATTTATTACGATAACGAAATATTTCGTATTGTCACTAAACATATTAAAATACATGATATTTCTTAGCTATTATTTAAAAATGTACATACATACATATGTAAAAACAATTACATGTAATAAACATAAATTTGAGGGTCTTATATGGGAGCTATGACTTACTATGGACCGATCGTTATAAAATTAGGTGCCATGATTTCTGAAACTTATTTGCTTTGAATTTTATTTCGATACCAATATTTTTAAGAGATTTATGATCGTTAATGTGATTATCGGAATGGACTGACCTGCACAAAATTTGTAGACGTGTTTAGCCTGCATGTATCTACAACTTATTTGAGGTGAAATTTGTTGGATACGTGCATAAATCAAACACTTATGACAGATAAAGAAAGTGATTCTGAGTCGATCGATATACTTTGAGGTGGGTGTTAGTATAATATTTAATATAGCCTCCGCACTATGTTTGTGTAGGGTATAAAAAACAGCATTTTGAAATTTATGAGAACATACTCGTCTGTAGCATCCTTGTTAACAGGTTGACGAATTGTAAGTAAAATGCCAACAACTTAAATTTGTATTTATGCTTCTGCTATACAGACATTTGCTTATTTCCCATCATTTTCCCAATTTTTTTTTTTGTATTTGAGTCTATTAAAAAAAAATAATATTTTGTCCTGCTGCTGTTGTAAATCTTGTCTTGTTTTTAAATAGAACAGAATTCCAATTTGGATTTTCTGTCTGTGTGCCAGTCTGTCTTTCAAATCAATTAAGTTAATAAAGACAATTTCATTTCATCTCATTTTCTAATATTAAACGGACACCTGTTGCTAAATACTCGTTTAAAAAGAGAACAATTTTTGTTTTATTTTGTTCTCCCCCGCCCCAACTAAAACATGTGATCTTTAACTAAACGACAAATTGTGACAAATTCCTGGGTATTTCTTGTAATTTTGCTTGTTTGTTTGTTTGCCGTTTTAACCACTGCTGTTATTCTTCAAATGACAAAGATTACATAAATTAGCATATTTTTTCTGCTAGAGATTGTTTTTTTTCGTTGTAGTTGTTTATTTGCTTTTTGGTATTTTTACATACATATGTACATATTTATGTATTTGATTTTATTTTATGTATTTGTTAAATCAGTCTCGGATTTAGTTGGCAGTTGTATTCAGAAGTAGTTCGGTAGAAGCAGTAGTGCTGTTGATTGTAATGGTTACGAGTATAGTGGTTGTTGGAAGCAGTAGCAATCTCAAGGTCGTTCGCATACATTCGTGCAATTACACACATCTACAGATCCAAATGCAAAGTTATTGCAAACAGTTACTATCTCAGTCAACAAATTCAGACGGCAAGAAAATCAACTCATCAAGTCAACCAAACCGGCTGTCAAAGTATTAACTAAAGTAAAAGAAGGACGGACGGATAAACCATCTATGCTATCAATGCCAATGACTAAACAATCTAAAGAAGACTATGGAAAATATGTATGTATGTATATACGAGTATATGTATGTATGTACATGCTTATATTACCACCAATAACAATAATAACAACAACAATATACATACATACATATTAAAATACTATAAACCAGGAATGGACAAGTTGATAGACTTGTTTTGATGTTCAACAGTACCGCAGAACTACTGGGACTCATTTGGTCTACGGTACACAGTTTGAGTAAATTGAAAATAGAGATGTAATTTAAAATACAACAGATATCTATCTATCTATTCAATTTATGAACCAAGTCTTAAACATGTAGGAAAGTACATATGTATGTTCATAAATACAGATACCAAGCAAGAACTTAATGGTAATGTTTTGTAATTACTGAATAGCATACTTTTCAATGACTACCATTTACTGTCTGCAGTACTTAAAACTAAACAAATAATGACTTATTTATTATATAATTACCTGTAACTAGTTTCAGTGATATTCAAGTAGCTAGTTATTTATAAGCAGCAGTGAAAAATACTTGTCTTGAGATTGTTTAAATTATGTTTATTGTGTAAGTGTCGAAGTACCAAAATATTAACATTTTATCTGATTACTTGGTAATAAACGTTTTTGCCAGGTAATAGTAATAAATAGGGCAAGTTTTTTAATTTTATGGCAAGTTTTTTAATTTTATGGCATGTTTTAGCATATTTGAATGGTTTTAAGATAAAAATTATCATGCAGCCATTTCACAGAATTTAATTCCGTTCGGATTAATTCCATATTTTGCTTCTATAGAAAAAGTAAAACGAACAATTTTTTTGAAATGATATACGTATAACTTTCCATCTCTGTAACAAACACAAAGTTATTATTGTTGTTATTTCATTTAAAGATGACAGAGTCGTGCTTGCCTGGAGAATTAAAGCTATTTGTTTGTCATATTTTAATGTGGATATTAAAAGCCATCAAAATGAAAACAACTAAATTTCAAATAAACATACATAGATCAGTGGAAATAGACGCAAAAATTACAAAATTAAGGGATGAATTGTTCCTTTTTTTTGCGATATAGGTACACTGCGTTTCATTTGAATAGCAGACCGTACATCTTTGTAAGAAATAAAAATTGAGAATTGCTTTTGGATTGCATTTGTGGTGCTATTGATGTCTTTTATTATAAAATAAAAAAAAATTAAATTTATTAAATTGTTTTTAAAACTCAACATAAAGAAGAAAAATATTCAAAAAATACCAAACAAATCCCGTTTCACTAGAATAGCACAATTTTTAATAACTGTAGAAAAAATTACTTTTTATTACGACATTAAATTTTTTTTTATTTTTTTATAAAAACTAAAATTTAAATATGGATTTCTATTAGTGCGTTGAGCCTCCCTTGTTCAGAATAACTTCGTATATTCTATTAGGCATTGACTCGTACACATCGAGAGAAATTGATGTCCATGCCCGTTGAATGGCCTCAATAAGATCGGCTTTGGTTGAAAATTGTTTTCCAGACTGGTAAACTTTTCTGGCCAGCCATCCCTAAACATTCTCTATTATATTTAGGTCCGGTGAGTATGGTGGCCAATTCAAAAGGTTGACATTTTTGGACTTTATCCACACGGGCATTATGTATTGGGGCTTTGTCTTGTTAAAAAGTCAACGGCAATGGATCAAAAAGATTTTTTAGTTGTGGAAAGGCCTTTTCTAAAACACTCTGATATGTTTTAGCCTTCATATTTGAATTTAAAAATTAGAGCTCACAGGTGCCATAATAGGAAATCGCACCCCAGACCGTCACTCCGCCGACTCGACTATGTAAACGATCCAACTGGTGAGTCTCCTTCCTCAAATCATGAAAATAATAATTGTAGCCATCAGGGCTCTCCAAATTAAACTTATTCTCGTCAGAAAAGACAACGCGCTTCCACTCGTTGCTCCATGCCATGTTATCTCGACAAAATTTCAACTGCATTTCTTTCCGTACAGAGTTAATTGGTGGTTTTTTCTTTAATTTGAGTCATTTGAGGTGATTTGCTTCTGAAATAACACGCCACACAGTGGTCTTGCTTGCATGAACACCTACTTTAGCCTTATTTTTATCAACAGAATCGTGCGAATTTGAAGCTTCTCTTAAAATAGCCCTCTTATTTGCGTCAGAGAACACTTACATGACCTTTTATATTATTTCCATAGTTCGTCTCGTTTTTAATAAAATTAGATATCACTTTTCTGCTTCTATCCATTTTTTGGATACTTCAGTCACAGAAAGCCTACAATCTCCATACGTTTTGATTTTTATTTGTTTGTCTTTGGTTACAGCTCTACCGCGACCCATTTTTAGTCCCCGTTTACACAGTCGAACATTTGGAAGAAAAACATCTGGAATTCTCTCTTGTTTTTTCATTCGCGGTCACACTGTCGAACAATGTTGTCAGACATATTTCATTATTATTGGCTTTTTTAACATTTCTATTATTCGTGTTGTGTAATAATTTGTAATAAATTCCAGCAAAGAAAATGAAAACAAAGCATGTTCACCGAGTACCGAACACAAACTTGATTCTCTCTTCCCCACCCGTAATTTTCTAACAAGCTAAATGCTTTTCTTCCAAATGTTCGACTGTGTAAACGGGGACTTATGTATATGTAATAAATACAACTAATTTTTTTGCAAACGTTAAAAACTGTTTTTTATTTTACTTCCCGGTAAATCTGTTCACTTGTAGATCAAACTTAAACTGCAATATGCTATTCAAGTGAAACAAAAAAATTACCTGCATTTCTGAACAAATTTAAATCAAAGCAACAAAAACAAATAACGGTATTTTTAAAAATGAACCAAATTTGTCTCTCGGAGACAACAGATGATGACGAAAATAAAATAACAACAAGAAGTTCGACAAAGTTGAGAATATTGAAAGATAACCAATTAACAATAAAAAATAAATGAATGGCCTATTCAAGTGAAACGGAGTGTACATCCATATGTATGTATGTACATAATAAAGTTTTTGTATTTTTAATTTTGGAATATCGACACCTCTATATGAACATTTTGCACCGCTAAGCGTGCGCCCCTGTTAGAATTAACAAACATTTTATTAGTCGTCGTAGTTGTTAAGAAGTCTCTGTAAAAGTAAACCAGTCCTGTTGATGACGTTTGTCACAAGCGACGGGAAATTTGTACAACAAATGGCACATTGTAAAATATAAGAATGTAGAAGAAGATAAATAAATAAATACAAGTAAAAATATTAAACAGCAGCAGTTACAGCAACAATAACAAAAAAAAGCATGCTCGTACGTAAAGATGTCGTCAAAGACTCTGATTAAAATTCAAAACGCACAGGAACAAAAAAAAAAACTGCCAAAATAAAAATGTATGAATGTTTGTATTTACATTAGGGTGGTCCTTAAATTTGACTTTTTGGATTTTCGGCACAAAGGTCTAAAATAGTTATCCGTCATTTAAACTCAAATGCCGAAATTTGTGCAGAATTAGATAACGTTTTGAGATTACACATTATATTTCAAGTTCGGAGTTTTTTTTAACCCTAATTGTAGTAAGTTTAGAAACAAGTAAGAGTGCTATATTCGGCTATGCCCAATCTTATATACCCTTCACGTTTGTTGTGGATGCATAAATATATTATGCATAATTATGTCGATAAACACGTCATTTGTAGATGAATTTGTTCGTAACAATAACAGTAACAAAGTGTATTAACTTTGTTTGATCAACGCCATCTGTTGATGAATTTGTTCGTAACAATATTAATACATTTGGTTTTTTTGATGAAATTTTCAGATGTTGTCTCGCATTTTGGCTCATATATCCGTTATTTATGGACGGATTTTGCTGATTTTAAATAGCAAACTTCTCAAAAGCATGTCTGACAGAATTATTGAAGATTTGGATCCCGAAGATATCTGGGGACTTCGGAAAACTGATTTCAAAATCCAGACAGACAGACAGACGGACATGGATTAATAGATTCCGCTATCTATAAGGATCCAGAAATTACAAACGAAATGACAAACTTCATTAAGGTGAAGGGTATAATAAGAATAGGAAACCAACTTCCAATTAACCCCCACTAAATGTCTGTTTATTTTTTATTTTGACTAATTTTTTAAAAGACAATAGGTACCTATAACATTGGATTTAAACAAATAGTTTCTTTGTGCATACAAACATTTTTTAATTGCTATTATAATTTAAATGTAAAAAGTTTAATTTAAGAACCACCCTAATGTACTCATGTATGCAAGTGAATCTTGGTTTTTTAAGTACAAATATTCGTTTATACACAAATACGCACAAACTTAATGATTAAAGGTTTTTGGCAACATGTTGTTTTTGTTGTTGTTATTATTAAATCGTAAACAATATTAAACAAATTAAGAGTTTTGGGTATCTGGCAGATGCAAACGAAACAGCACATTTTTATTTTACGTATTGTTTACTTAATTATTTCTTCAGCTTGATCTTGATTTTATTATTTTCCTAAAATATTAGACAGTCTCTATGCTAACAACAAAAACTCACACACTTACTGAACACAATTATGTTAAAAATAAAAATAAGAAACTGTGTATTTATTGAATTTAACGTGCTTTATTATAACACCTTTAGTGTGTTTTTATGGATTCCCCGAATTGATAAATGAATCATCACACCAATAATAGTTTGGCCATAAGAATGTGATAATTTTTAATACAATAGCGTGTTGAAAAATAAAAAATAAATACATACTTACAACAACTACATAGAACTTTGTATTGGTGTTATTAAATTATAATACCAAATTGAGCAATACTCGTATGTATGCAATACGAGTATAAATACCTATACATACATACATACTCGTATAAGAAGAATTATGTCTTACCTTTTCGTAGTTTAATTTTTTTTTGACATTTATTTATTTATTGTATCTTCATTAAAAAATGAACTAACAATTTGAAAAACTAAATCTTATATCTGAAAAAATGTTCAATTATTATTCCAGCCAGTGCCGGACGACAATTGTTTTACTATTATATATTTTATTTATTAAGTTGGCATTCTTCCTTTCTTCTTAGTCGAATATAGCCACTATTAAAATGCATCCTTCAGCATATCGGTTGTGGCAAGTGCAATGTGTGCCGTTGCACCGTCCTGTTGGAACCACATGTTTTCCAATCCCAATTCACCAAGTTGCGGCAAAAAGAACTCGTTGGTCATTGCTCTATAGCGCTCACCATTCACAGTAACTGTTTGGCCCGCGACGTCTTCGAAGAAAAAAGGTCCAATGACTCCTCCAGCGAAAACAGCACACCATACAGTGACTTTGAGCGGGTGTAATGGCTCTTCGTGGGTTACACGCGGATTTTTAGTGCCCCAGAAGCGTAAATTTTGCTTATTTACTTACCCGCTAAGATGGTACTGGGCCTCATCACTCATGATTATTTTTGATGAAAAATCATGTTCCTCTTGATGGTGATTAAGGATGGCTTGAGCGTATGCTAGACGCGATTGTACGGAAACATCTTCAAATCTTGTACCAAAATTCGCTGTAAAGACCGTCGACTGATACCCATTTGCGTGGCACGTCGTCTGGTCGATGTAGACGGCGCTTCCATGACATCCTCGGCTACAGCAGCAATGTTCTCTGCAGAACGGCTACTCCTGGGTCTGCCACGCCTGGCAGCATCTCGTGTTGTGCCAGTCTCTTCGAGACGAGTGGCTAAACGTCGCAGTGTTTCACCAGTAGGCGTTGGACGGCCAGGAAATTTGCGGCGAAATTCACGTTGTGCCAAAGTCACCGACCGATTATTGGTCAAATAAATAGTCAGCAATATTCTGCGTTCTGGAGCAGTGTAGCGTAACATTGTTTATTAACGTGTATTTCGCATATGTTTAGTACACAAATGTCAAAACAGAACTGACATTAGGGGCCAATCGCAAAATTTATAGCATTTTCTGATAGGAGGATTACTTTTGCGCCACCTTGTATAATATGTTGCGGGCTAATGGGTTTGGGTGTACTTCAAGCTTTTTGAAGTGTTTTTCTGCATTTTTTTGAATTCAAGTTTTTACCAAAGGCACGTTTAGGTCTTTATGGATATTAGATTTTTTTTATATTCCAGGGGGTAATTGTGATCATTCGTAGCAGTTTGTTTTGGCGTCTTTAAATTCTGTTTACATTTGAATCCGAACTTGTTCCCATAGCTTTATTTCATAACACCATATAGGTTTTATGATTGAGTTGTAAAGTAGCAGTTTACAATCTTAACTTAGCTTAGAATTTCTGCCAATGAGCCAATTATTTGGATCAATGTCGTTTGAATCAATTTTGCATCTATATGGAATTTCTATGTAAGGCGATGATCGAGGTATTTAACTTCGGATTGTTGTGTTATTGCTTGATTATTGATATAAATAGGAGAGCATGATTCTCTACGCAATGTAAAAGTTATGTGTGTGCATTTCTGCTCATTAACTTTTATCCTTCATTGCTTTAACCAGTTTTCTAATTCAGATATATGATATTGTAGGTTGCGAGATGCTTCTTGAGGGTTTTCATGAATGCTTAGAATATCAGTATCATCAGCAAATGTAGATGTGTAAGTACGAGTGTTTGTTGGCATATCAGATGTGTATATCAAGTATAAGAAGGGTCCCAGGATGATTCCTTTAGGTACTCCTGCTTCAATAGGTTGTGCGGAGCTTAAGAAATCTCCTTTTTTAAGCTTAAATGTTGGACCAGTTAAGTAGCTTTCGAATAGCTTATATGTGTTTACGGGTAAATTTAGTTTCAACTTGTATATTAGACCATCATGCCAGACTTTATAAAAAGCCTGATAAATGTCAATAAAAAGAGCGGAACAATATTTTTTTTCTTCAAATGTTTTTTTGATGATATTGACAAGTCTATGGGTTTGTTCGATAGTACTGTGTTTTCTCCTAAATCCAAATTGATGATTTGGAATACAATTGCTTTCACTTAAAATCGAGTATAACATGAGCATTTTCTCGAATAGCTTCGATATATTTGACAATAGGCTGATGGGTCTATATGATTCTACTTTTGTGTGATCTCTTTCCGGCTTTGGTATCATGGTAACTAGTGAAACCTTCCATTCTGGTGGATAATATTAAAGGCGTAATATAGCGTTGAAAATAAAAAGTATTATTTTTATTTCAATCCGGTTTAGCTCCATAAGCATCTTGTTACTGATTTTGTCAATACCAGGTGCTTTCTTAGAGTTTAAATCAATAATAGCCATTTCAATCTCTCGAATCTCAAAACGTAGAAGTACAGCTGGTCATAAATGGTGTGTGACTGGTGGCAAGTCTATTGATTCACTTGATGGGTTTGAGGTAAATACTTTTTTCAAATGATTAGCAAATAGATTGCCTTTTTCAGTGTCATTTCTAGTTTAATTTTTGACTAGATGAATATAGAAAAGAACTAAGAAATCCGACGGTATTTATTTGAGGGCCAAATTCAAAGTGCCAAAATAGCTAATTTCTAGATATTCTGTACTAAACAAATAAAAATTGCATCATCCAGTCACCAGCACAAATTAACATGGTTTAGTTACAATGTAGCTCATATTTTATTTATTGATTTCTTTTAAAGAATATTGTAATTAAATTAAATGTGAAAAATTAGAAACTTAGAAAACTAAAACATTGTTCACATCAAATTCGGTCGCATATATATTTTAATATGTGTAATAGAAAAAAGTGTTGGAACACTTTTAACCTAAATAATCATTTACTAACATTTCAAAAAAGCTTAAATATTATTTCTTTGTTTTGATGGATCTCATGAACTGTTTCTTTCCTTTCGATTCTCTGATCCGTCTACATACCTACTCCAAAGATATTAATTTTATTTAAATTTAAATCAGTCTTTGCAGGATGAGAAAGGATTGTTTATGCAAACGATGTTTTTCGTCAGCTTCATATATTGGTAACAAAATGAAATCAAGATTCTCTTTACTATAGATCCCTTAATATTTTTAAGAAGCTTTCTCGATCGATAATATTCTGTTGCGTTTAAATTAATATAGAAATTAAAGGCGAAATGACATATTATTTTTGTCAATCTAACATTTCAATATAATGTACATACTACATGTTATTATCTTTTTAATTTAAATATTATTGGTTTATAAACTTTTAATCAATTTAAAATGTTTGTTTTCAAACATATTTATATTTAACATAAGTAACTTTTTGAAATAACTAAATTGTTATTATGTATTTATAAACCAATTTGTTTTAATATGAAAAATCCCGAAATCCCGATTTGAAAAACCAGTCGCGTTTGCCATCCCTATGAATGAATGTATAGTTACATATGTAGCCAGCGCTGCCAGAAGTAAGATTTTGCCTTATTTTTTAAGATTTTTTCCCAAAAAAAGATTTTTTGTTTTGTCTAGACGAAGGTTAGGTTCAATTAAAAAAAAAAACCTTCTTTGTTCCCATTTGAAAAATTTTAAACTAAATAATGCAACCTTACTGGACAAAAAAATTATCAAAAACTTATAAGAATATAAGCCTAAAAAATGCTGCATCCAACTCAAACAAGATGGCTCTCTTTGGAAGCTGTTGTTGTTAGAGTTCTAGAATTGTATGAGCCACTTAAATTTTTTTTCATGTTTGCATCAAACGTCGACCATATAGACAGCGCTAAGTCATAAAAAATAAGTTAAATGATATAAATGAATTGTATCTATGCTTTTTAAAATTTATTCTTCATGTCATTAACAATGTAAATAAAAAGTTTCAAAGAACAAAAGCATAGATACAAAACATATTTGATGAAATGGAACGTCTATTCCTAAAAGTATTAGATAACTTTGTGAGACCAATGTATCTAAATGCAAATTTCAATTGTGAAAAACGATTTTGAAAATAAAGAATGTATTTTTAAAATATGAAGACGTTTATTTAGGCACATTTGTTAAAGACAAAATTTCTAGTACAAAATATAATGCTGTTGAATTAAATGAGTTCATTAAAAATTGTGTTGAATTTTATACTGAATTCTGTAAGCAATTCACAAAACGATTTGACTTTAATGATGCAGTTGTAAAAGAGATTTCTTCTATTAACCCTCATAATATTATTACCAAAAAAGTTTCATCCCTAGCTGGGCTAATAAACTTTTTTCCGAACTTAGTAGATAGTGATGTTCAAAATTTACACGATGAGTTTAAAGAGCTCCGTCACATAGACTTTAATAAATACTTTTCAAATTTGGAAAATATAAATGGAGAAGATTTTTAGCGCACGATGTCAAAAATTACAAAAGCTGGTGGTGATCTTGTGTTTCCAACGTTGTCGAAATTTATATTTAACTTATTTCATAAAAAATTCGAGTTGAAATATTTTTTTATAGATATGCCTCTTGCTACTAGGTGACCACAAAGCTCTTAACCCTTAAATGCATACTGTTGCCAATTGTCTACATACCAGTTCAAGTTAGTTTTCTTTAAGTTCCTATGTGTGTACAATCACAAAAGATCGTTGCTAAGCACACACAAGAAGTATGAACAAAAAATTACCGTTAGTTTTTTTCTTGTTGGTTTGATTTATATTTAGTTGGTATTTTTCTGCGGCCGGTGATGGAGATCAGTGTTTTAGTTAATATCAACTTTTGAGTTTTTGTGTTTTCAGTGAATTGTGAATTATCAAATTGGAAAAAAATTATTTTGCATGTGCTAATAGGTAAGCTATGACCTGGTGATTTTTAATTTAATAATATTATTGAATAAATGGAATATTTTTCGAAAATATTGTATGTTGCCAAATGTCTACAACATGCGTTTGTGATGTAAATATTATTTGACGGTTAGAACTTGTTTTTCTTTTCTAGTTTATTTATTTTGATTTTAAAATGGCTAGAAGATTTGGATTTTCTATCTCTTCTTGGAGATGGCGATATTTCTGAAGATGAAGTCGATATTGGTGACGAAAACGATATTAACTATTTTCCAGACAAAGAACTATTAAAAGAATTGGAAGACATTAGTGATGATGACAAGGAGTAAGATAATGAAGACTTAGTTTTAGAAGAGCATTTGTTGAATGAGGAAGAGTTAGTTAATCCAGCTCCGAGTACTTCAAGTATTCCTGGTATTGCAGCCTGGAAGCAACGAAATAGAAACCTTATTTGGAAAAGAAGTAATTTGGAATATAATGAAAATCGCATAGGTTTTATGGGTAATACAAATCTTTCCGAAAGATTTTTATATAATGATACTCCATTTAAAGTTTTTTCCGAATTTATTGATGAGGATATACTAACAATTATTGTTGATCAAACGAATTTATACATCACACAAAAAAATGTTTCTAACCGTACACCTGTAAATGCATCAGAAATTCGGAAATTTCTTTTTATTATAATATTTATGTCTTTGTACCACTATCCAAATGTGAGGTCTTATTGGGGTAAATATGGCTTTTATTACATAAATCAGACGATGACATTAAATAGATTTGAAAAAATTAGATCAACTATACATTTTAACGACAATTTTCAACACAAGCCTCGAGGTGATCCAAACCATGATCGTTTGCATAAAATAAGACCTTTAATTGATCATCTAAATAAAGTGTTTGTAACCAGTGCACCATTTGAGCAAAGGCTATCTTTAGATGAACAAATGTGTTCCACGAAGGTATCACATTTTATGAAACAATATCTACCTAACAAACCGCATAAATGGGGTTTCAAGTTATTTATATTATGCTCATTATCTGGATACGCATACAGTTTTGAAATCTATTCTGGAAAACAAGATGTTGAAAATTTACCGGATGAGCCTGACATTGGTGTAGTAGGTAACACAGTGACTAGATTGTGCCGTTCAATTCCCCGTAAAATGAACCACGTAATATATTTTGACAATTATTATACCTCTGTTCCGTTAATGTATTATCTATGGACCCAGGGAATATACTCGTTGGGTACAATTCAGAGAAATAGGCTTGGAAATAACTGCAAGTTACCTGCCATAAAAGAATTTATGAAAAAGTCTGTGGCACGGGGTAGTTATCAGGCATTTGTTGCCAGCTATGAAGGTATGGATATCTCTGTGACATGCTGGAAGGACAATAAGCCGGTAACGTTGGCTTCTAATTATGTAGGCGCCGAACCAGCTGCAACTGTCAATAGATACGATAAAACGCTAAAGAAACTCATTTCTATAGCTTGTCCAAAAATAGTAAAAGATTATAATGCCCATATGGGAGGTGTTGACCTTATGGATAGTTTTCTGGGCAGACATAAAATTAGAATCAAAAGTCGAAAGTGGTACATACGATTATTTTACCATTTAGTAGATATGACTGTAATAAATTCATGGGTACTCTATAAAAGAAACAATTCAAACATTTCATTGGCTGACTTTAAATCAAATCTGGCGAAAACGTTGTGCTCATACAAAACGTATGATGAAACCAAGAGAGGAAGACCTTCAGCCTGCAGTATAGAAAGACAAATGGAGGCAAAGAGAAAACGAGGACCCACAAAACCTATACCGACCCAAGATATTCGCACCGATGGCATTGGTCATGATGAAAATAGGTGTTCTACAAAAAACAGGTGCAAGCTTCCAGGCTGCAACGGATTTTCAAGGACTGAGTGCACTAAATGTAAAGTTGTTTTGTGCCACAACAAAAATCGTAATTGTTTTGCATTGTTTCATAATTAAAAATCATTTTCTAAACACCAATATGTACTATAAATATGTATACGGCTATTGTTTATGCCTCTGTAATTTAAGTACCAAACGCATATTGTTGCCAAAAGTCTACATACCATTTTTTTCAAAATAAATACATAAAACTTTCATTAAATATTTTTTTATTATTTTTAACGTAGTCTACGTCTAAGTTTTTATAAGAAAAGATTTTTTTTGATCCAAAATAAAAAATCATGCATTTAATGGTCTAAAGTTTCTTTTGAGGAAAAATAAAAAAAAAATGGGGGAAAATGAAAATGATACATGTGCCAAATATTGAAAAATCCTATTCTTGAGTTAAAAAATAATTTTTTTGATATCCCACTCGAATCCCATTAAGCGATTATAAAGGCCATAAAGGAAATTGTATAAGCTTTCTTTTGAGGAAAAAAGGCCCAAATTGAAAAAAAATTAAAAACAATATTTTTGGAATGATTAAACTAACAGGTACATACATATGTACATATATAATTTAAAATAATATAATTTCGGTTTTTATATTTCTAAAATCAAATACATGTGGGCAATTTCACGTCAAGTGACCCAATTTTTAAAATCGATGTCTTTCGATTTGGATGAAATTTGCCCAAAGGTTAGTACTATTGGATAGTAGGCCAGACACTTAGAGGGGGTCAAAGTTGGACATTTTGGTCATACAGGGTTTTTTTTAAATGAGTGTAACTTTTCACCTATTGGTCCTGGCAAAAATTGTCCAAAGGACTTTAAATAGCTATTTCTTTAAAACCGCAAACACATATTTGTGATCTCAAAAATGTACAATTGAGTAGGTATAAGAAATTGAATTTTTTGTTATGTTTTTTTATTGTATGAATTAAATAAAATATGAATTGTTTTCATTATTTATAATAAAAAAAACTACTTATTTCCAAAAATAAGATTTTTTCTTCAAAAATAAGACTTTGTTTTTTGGTTAGATAAAGAATTTTTGCTGAAAATTTCTGGCAGCCCTGCATGTAGCTCTATACATATGAAGAATTAACTGCTGCGTATTCAAAATAATACTTCCCTGCAGCAGCGGCAGTAACCAGTGATCGCAAGTAAGTACTTAATACGGAAAGCATGAGGACTTACTTTTGATACCACTGGTAATGCCAAAGTTCCACTTTTATATGAAAAAAGAACATAATTGCGAGAATCCAAAAACTACTAATTTTTTTTCGTGGACCAGCACTCAGGGGATGACCCCTACTTATGCAATGCATTGTGTTGGAACTAGGAAAATAGGTTATGGGAGGGAGGATAGAGGGAGTAGTGTTTGTGAACATTTGACTTGAATTTTCCTATATTGAAAGTGGCAGGGAATACTTCTGCTGGTAGTTTGTTTCACATACGGACAGTACGGCTAAAGAACTCCAATGAATCAATAGAGTTGGATACCCTACTGTCACCGATAAGCATCTTCGCCCTCTCCTGTACGCGGTCGAGTAACTCCAAAATAGACTTCGAAGCACCGGCCCATACATGAGAGTTGTATTCCATTTTTGGTCGAATATAGGTGGTGTAAATAGTAAGAAAATCAGATGGAGTGAAGTATTTACTACAATTACTGCTGAGAGGTAATGACTTAGGTAATAAGTGACTACATCCCCATGTCAAACTCGTCACTTACTAACATTGCCAGTGGTATAGCCGGTAAGTACTGGTGATTATTGGTAAGTAGTCAAATCACAAATTATTCACAACTTACCCCGACTGCTGGGTTATTATCATAAGTTGGCCTCAAAAATAAATAATTAAATAGTTAACTGATACTCAGTGAATTTGAGAATCATTAGTAATTTTTAAGTGACGCATGCATTAAATTCACTTATAAACAATTAAGCCATCAAATTAATGCAAATTTATCATTATTTTTAAACATTTTATTAGAATCTCACAAATATTTATTTGGTATAGGTATGTGCAGTATGTATGGTATGTAGGTATGTACTTACAAATAAATGTATTGGCATGTTTAGTTATTAATAGAAATACAAACAAAAGAACCCCATACGGTAAATTTAACAAATTAATTATTATTATATTATTTTTTTTATTTTTTAAAATTTATTCGTGTGATTATTTAAAAAATGTTTACATCAGCTAATAAACGAATTAAATAGTCTGAGTTTTACGGTCACTTCTATTATTATTTTTATAAGCTCAATTACTCGCAGTTGCTGGCACAATAATATTACCAAAAAGACAAAAGAAGTGATAAGAAAGTAGTAAAATCAATTATTATTTTTTTGAAATAAATCAAAAAGATAATCGTATTGAATATTTGACGATTTTGATAATAAAATACAAATTCTCTAATCATATTACGTATGTACATATGTATATTTTTAGTTTTGTACAAAAACTGACGAATCTCTGAAGTTTTATATACTATATAGTGTATTTGAATTATACTGTACTAGTTACTTAACACTTTACAGTTTACAAGGTACGATTAACTCGATTTTTAGCCAAAATATACAACTCTGTAATGTAAAACCAGTACTTGAGCCAGGGCTGGGCAGCATTTGAAATACATGTATTTGAAATACGTATTATACAAATTTATACAAATACAAAATACGTATTTTGTATTTGTATTTTAAATACATGACGTGCAAGTATTTTGTATTTTAAATACATACATAAAAAATGAGAGTATTTTGTATTTTAAAAACATAGTTTACAAAATATATTTTGTCAGTTTATTGATGGTTGTTTGCATTTTGATCTACCAAAAACTTCATCAAATGATGAAATTAGACAGCCACATTTGCCCGGACGCATCAGATTAACACATTAACTGCCGTTATTATAAAAAATTAATGTAGACTTCAAGTGTACTTTAAGAAAATTTTGTATGAAAATTTTGTCTTAAAGCACACATCAAGCCTACTTTATTTTTTGGCCACTACAGATATGAATAATCATATAAAAAACTCACACGTTAGTAAAATTCATTATTCGGCAGTTGGTCCAAGTTTACTTTATTATGGAATATGTCTAGAAGGCCCAAATCGGCAGAAATCGAAAAAGATTGCCTTGGTCATCAATTAATATATCCTTGCCCCACAAGATAGAACTCTCTGTATGATTCTATAGCACAACTTATGAAAAGTAAATCCACTTATGAAAAGTAGTAAGGTGAGCACTTTCGCGGCTATAGAACTGGAATACATAGGGGAATTCATTGTAGTTTTGGAACCAATTGCCACTGCTTTAGATTACCTTCAGGGTAACAACTGTTCTTACGGAAAACTTTTGCCGACTTTAATGGCTGTTAGAACAAGATTAAATCGGTTGGATGGAAACAATTTAAGACATTTATGTCCTATTATACCACTACTAAAAAAGAGCTTGAAAAAAGATTCGATAAGTTTTTTAAACTATCACCGGAAATAAATACAGCTATTTTGGCTTCCTGTTATCATCCTGATTATAAGATGCGTTGGCTGCCAGAAGAAAGGAAAAGAATCCAAAATCTTACAATTTATACTCTGGAGGAAAATTACAAAAAACTTAAAATGACACCTGGAAATACCAGAAGTAGAAGCACCAGTAAAGAAGACGATGATTTTGTTGGTTTCGTAGATAGTGATTATGGCGAATCTAGGACATCAAATTTGGAGTTGGAATTTGTCAGTTTCCTCAGTGACAAGAGCAAAGACATTATCACTCTTGACAGCTTTCCAAATATAAAAAGAGTATTCATAGAATTTAATACAAGTTTGTGCTCATCGGGACCTATAGAAAGATTATTTTCTTCAGCAGGTTTTATTTATTCTCCAAAAAGAAACCGTTTGTCTGATGCTACATTCAAAAATCTGATATTTATGAAAGGACACAATTGTTTTGTTAATTAGTTGTATGTAATGTATTTTTTGGTTTGAATAAAAATGGCGTATTTCGTATTTTAAATATATATGTATGTACATGTACATGACGTGGAAGTATTTTGTATTTTAAATACATGACCAGCAAGTATTTTGTATTTTAAATACCGCAAACCATGTATTTTGCCCAACACTGACTTGAGTTTATATAAAAAAATAGTTTGTGAATTTTTTACCGAAATTTGGTCATTGTGAATCCGAAGTTCTAGGCCGTAATATATAAGTATCACTGAATAGGTTTTTCATGTTGTCAATTTTTCAAATTGTTTTGGTTAAAACAATTTAATAAAAATTAAAGAAATAGCTTCAACAAATCAAAGTGTTGGCTTATATACCCAATATGGGTAACGATTTTCAATAGCAACCTAACCGAGGCTATACCTGATGTACAAATCATGTAAAGTCTACTTTATAGAATCGAAAATGAAAAATGTAGAAATTACAAATGAAATATAAACACTGAAAAAGTCACATCTCAGAAACATTTTAAATTTTGTAACACTTTACAATGTTTTCTACCAAATTTGTTACAAATTCATTGGTTGATTGTAAATATTTTGCACAAAAAAAAAAAATCTCCAGTAATTTACTCGCAGAGGTATTATAATTCTAGAAACAACTTCATTTATATTAGTTTAGTGACCTGTCAGTTGGAATTATTATCATATCGCGTTCATAGAACTAGAACCAGTCTCTAAATATTTCACGTTACTAGTTTGGTGCCAGTTATCTAACATCTAGAAATATTTTAATAATATTGTTCCTAATACAGATATTTGTTCAAATCGATAAATCTAGACAGCAATATTAGATTGTTTAAACAATTAATACATACGTACAAATATAAATTAACGGCCTATAGCTACTTAAGTAAAAGTATTACTACGTAGTTACTACGATTAAAAACCAGGTGATAATAAATTAACATTTAGAGTTAAACCCTCCATTTCGTTTAACTATTTCCTTTTTAAGTGTCTATTACAAGCAGATACAAAAGCAATGAATGAAAAATTTTATCAAGTTAATGTTTGCAATTTCTACGATATTCATTTGTGACGGTGACTTACATATGTTAGGGATAATTATATGTAGAGAAGTCGATATTTCGATGTTCGTCTGACTGTGTATAAGTTTGTACGTGTGTTGGTTGACTTACATTTTCCGGATTCACCAGATATTGTTCTCAAATGTGGTATAAATATATCAGATATTTTTTCATAACCTCCACCAAAAAGATGTCTGCTGCTTCTCCCAAGCAGTTTGTTATTGAAAATTATCAAAATCGGTTCAGACAAACCAGAGTTGTGGAACAAAATGTGTTTTTTGCTATTTTGTTTAAATAAATTGCAGATAATACCATGAAATTTTTTACACGTTATTTCTACAATTAAAGCACACTGTGATGAAAATGGTAAAAATCGGTCCATGATTTCTTTCATACAAATTTTTTCCGAAATATGGCTAAATGTTACATAAGTACCTAATACATACATATATGCATATATAGCAATATCGATACTTAATTCAGCAAAAATAAGTTTCATATGAAAGGAAATCACAAAACGAAAATTCGATTATTTCGGTCCACGTTTGAACATTGCTTCCATGCTCCCTCCCATACAACACGATACAGAAACAACAGGCATTTTGTTTGTGTAAAATAATGTACTACTGTCAAAAACACTTGAAAAGTATTACTTTTGACATATGTAAGTAATTTGTAAACAAAGTCAGTCAGCTGTGCTACTGCACTCACCTTGTATGGTTACACCCTGATTGTTTCCATACAAAGTTAGTTATTATAACGTTGTCAGATCTAGCAATGTACTGACATTGAAAAATTGTTAGCAAAAGGTAAATTGTCAGTTTAGACGACTGTAAGAAAACTAAGAATATCATTGGCACACAATTGTCACACAACGAATTTATCTGTCAATCGAAATTGTCAGTTCACACGGTTGTCAGATTGTTGTGTGACATTGTCAAATTCGTTTTGCAGCGTTGCCACTAAGACTGAATAAAAACACTGAATATTCTAGTCCTATAAGCAGTGTAGTTTTTGTATTTCTCATTATATTTAGGTATTATTTAATAGTAGGGTATTAGGGCATTTAAGATTCTGTATAGCCGAATATTGCACTCTAACATGTTTTGTTTTTTTAACTTACCAGATTTTTCAACATCAGCACTTTGATCCATTTTAATAGCAATGAGTATTATTGAAATTCAAATATGTATTTGCAAATAACACCTTATTCAAATAAATTTAAACTTGACACTTTTTCCTTTAACTTTTGAAATATTAAATAAAATGAATAGTAATTCTTTTTTAAGCATTCGTTATTTTCCAATTATGTATTTGATTTACTCGTATATATGTATTTGTTTATTTTAACAAATACATATGTATTGATTTTTGATTTTTCCGTTTACAATTTTATTTTTATTTCGACATAGATGTTCTATAATTATTTTGTAGACAATAAAATGACCGTTACAAAATAAAATAAAAAAAAAAACACTGGTAAATGAAATCGTAGACCACGAAATCAGTCTGCATCTAATATGTATAAAAAAAACAACTTCCGAATGCTTTGCCTTACGTGCGATTTTAAATGAATTCAATAGAATACAAGCGAGAACAAGAGCAGCGAGTCTAGGAGCAAGATTTTTAGTATAAACCGATTGCCGCAAGAGCCAAATGGATAATGAGATTTCAATGGAATGTTTAAAGTTGGAACAGTTCTATATTTAATTCACTCCAGAAGGGAAATAATATCTGCGCAAACGCAATCGAAAGGGGAGACTTGTTTCTTTTTACAAAAACTATCTACTCAACGTACAACTAGTGACAAAAAATATTCCATTTGCTTGCGGTAATAAGTTTTTGTAACACTTGATTGTTTTTGCTCTCATTTTCTTTGAAATGTTAAATGTATGACTTAAAAACACTTCAAAATCAATCATATACTTAATTTCAAACTTATTAAAAAAACTGAGTATTTTTTTTAATTTTGCGTAAATTAGTCTAAATTATAAATAAAGTTTTTATTGTCACTGCAATATTTAAAAATATTTATTATACTGACTAGGTTCAAGTTTTGCATTCATCTCAGACATCTGAGACCCTTAAAGGATATACATTTCATAGTTAGGGTATATGGATGATCTAGTAATTTTTCCCATGTAGTTTAAAGTGGAGAATTTTATATCCCCGCATATTGTAGGAACATTGGAATCTATATGCATGTAGCGATTCCTAAAGTGATTATATAAACTCAAGATCTTTCTATAATTGTTCACAGACGCCTCAGCAAGATATCAAAGTTAGTTTATATTTATAATGCTGAGATTGCGAAAACATGTGAAATGGATTATAACTCTGGATGGCTTCCTTAACATTTAGCATACTCTTTCACTCGAAGATAGTAGTTTTGATCTTTCGGATTTTTGCCAAAACAGCTTCAATTCATCTTAAAGTCACTTTTATTTTTCCGATTTAATAAATTCAATATAATTTGTAGGTAGAAACCGATAGAGTAACAAAGATAATCAATGTAGTAGAAAAAATCTAGTTGTATTTTTAAAAATTTATTCATATATTTAAGTAACAAAATATGTACGTATGCATTTTGCAAAACATTTAAATATTAATTTTTTCTCAAAAAGTTAAGTTTGTGTTGGCGATATTGCTGAAGGAATTTTTTATTAATGTTAAACAGGCCTAACCAAGCCTGGTACCCATTTTGTTCTGAATGCTTACAAGTCCGTTGTTATTATTGCTTGTTATTTTGTTGGAAAAGGCTTAAAACTTTTGAGTAAACCTTTGGAATTTTAGTCGTTCAACGGTAACGGTTACGGCAACGCTGTTTATAAATTAGTTACAATCAATTTATGATTAAGGAATATCGCCATTTTAATTTAATACAGGAAAAATACCAACTCATCGTAATGTTCAATTTTGTTGTCGTCGAATGTAAAGTTAACTGAAATAATATTGTGGATGTGGATGTGGTGCTGAGTTGAGATGAGAATACTTTCTTTCGCATGAATTGTTTTCTATGAAATTTTGGTGGATATTTTTCGGTTCATTGAGAAAAACAGAAGCTTTTTGTTTATTATTTTTATTTAAAATAAAAATTGTTTAAAATTTTCTTATATTTATTTTAAATTATTGAATGAATGAAAAAGTGGTTGGTTGGCATGTGTGTGCTTAGAATCTAAAAGGTCGTGATGATGATGATGATGATGATGATGATGATGATGATGGTGTGTATTAAATCTTGTTTTATACACCTATTGAAGTGTGGCCAGATAAAGTTGCGGTGATTGTTTTTAAACGTCCACATCATTCCCAAACCAAAATATTTGAAAATTAAAACACTTTCTACACCACCACTACAGCTTAAATACATACATATGTTTAAATTTAATTAGGATTTACATTTTTACGGTGTTTATTTGTTCAATTGAAAAACATGACATAAAATAAAATTGCATACATTTTTATAAAAAAAAAAAATATACATAATAAATAAAATACAAAACAAACATGCATAGACAACTAAAAAAAATGCAGACATACTGATATAACTTGATGAAGTTCAATAGTTTTTATGATCCTATCCGCTATATTTAACGCTTGACAAGGCTCAGCGCCTTGCCTACGCCAACCAGTGCAACATTTGCAAAGCCATTTTTTGGTAGGTTACCCCATTACTCCAACAACTCTTCAGGCGACCCCCAAATGTTTTCTCTAAAACATTTATAGGTATATCACTAGGTTTTTGTACCTGGCCGCTAATCATTTAATATTTTGGTAATCTGTTTTAAGAATAGCACACAAACGAAGCATATTTCCGATTTCCCTTTTTAAGTATTTTTGTATGTTTATATAAATAAATATGGGTAACATCAAAAAACATTAAGGTCATCAATGCTAGTAGACTATTAAGCGTTTGATCCCTTAAATAAAAATATACTTAGTAATTCTTGAAGGTTGACTACCGAAAAAGACCTTTCCTAATAAATATTTTTCTGATTGCAGAGAGCGACAAAAAAAATTGTATCAGTTTTTTTTATAGTTGGTATACAAAAAGTACCAACCATACAATTTTTCACTTTTTGGCCCTCGAATTTTTTACATTAATTACTATTTACATTACTAGTTATTTAGGTGTCGTATTATGAAAAAATAACTTCTCAAATACATATTTTTCTGATTGCATAAAGCTACAACAAAAATGTCGTTGTCTTAAAACAACAGATACAAAATGTACCAAAAAAGTACAAAAACACAAATCTTTGCCCTCTTTTACCCTTTCAGTTTGTACGTCTTTTAATACATCAATATTTAAAGTTTCGAGTTTGTAGATCACTTATTAAGATTAAGCACAAAATTCCACTTCTTACTCGTGTTTATTCCCTTGAAGATGGACTTACAACTACTCTACTAACAATCATTATTTCAGAGATAATTTTTAAAAGGTTTCCTCTTTTTGCCCCTTCCTGGTATCAACGTTATATTACATTTTACCGGTTTTTAGTTTAGCCGTTTGGCTTTACCGGGTTTCTTTTTATCCCGATCTGGTCTTAGTTTTGAAAAAACATATAGCCTGTTCACATTTTTAAGAATGGATCTATTAACGTTTCAAGTTATAATAAAATCGGTACAGCTGTTTGGTGTTACCGGTTTTTCCCAGTTTTTCCCGACCTGGTCCAAGTTTTTTAAAAATATATAGCCTGTTGACGCTTGAAAGAATGAATAGGTTTAGGTTTAAAATTTAAATAAAATTGGTTCAGCCGTTTGGTCTTACCGGTTTTTCCTTTATTGTATAACCAGAGAATTCCTCTTTTTACCTGATTTTACCCCCTTGAAAGAAGACCTCCGAAAAGGTACTTTTGTAGTACACATTTTTGTGGCTATATAAAGCTAATCAGGCATATGATGGAAATCGATATCGATATCGTTTTCGATATCAATTTTCATCACATGCCTGAATATATAAAAATGCAGTAGCTTCATAACAAAGTTAGTCATTATTTAAGAACAAAATATTAAAATTTTAACCGTTTTCCGCCGTTTTATCCTTCCCTGGTGCAAGTCTAGAGAAAAAAATATAAAGCCTAATTGCAAACTCCAAGTATGGAAATTCCGACAGGGTATGTACATATTTAGTATATATATATACTATATATATATATACTTAGTATATATATATACTGGATATACGTACATATGTACATAGAATACAAAACAATATGTACACATAAATTAAAAATATTTATTTAAGTATGTTTACTTCTGTTGTATATCTACTTCTGTTAATCAAGGCCAACCTAAATATTTTGAAACAGAAATAAAATTAGCGTTAAAAAATAAAAAATCGGCATTTTTAAGATATAAATGAGACATAAAATTCATGAAATGTATTTTGAAATTAATTTTCAATAAAACCAATTATTACCCTTATATAAATATTTTTATTTAGATTACTGGTAAGTAAAGTAATCGAGACAACACAACATGCATTTTTCACTAGTGCTGGCAAATTCTATTACTTTCCATTACTCAATAATATTCAATACTTTTCAATTGGGTACTCAATACTACTCGATACTTTTAACGGATTTTTTGAAATTGTAACGCATAGTTTTCATCTGCAAATTGAAGTAGTTTCTTTAAAAAATAAAAATAGATCTTCAACTATTATTGGTTTTGTATGTCATTTATTATTAAATCAAAAATAAATGTAAAACTAACTTTTAATTGAACGTTAACAACAACTTAAGAAATAATAGACAGCTTTATTTCGGCGCTTGGTTTAATTTTGTAGCTTATATTGTTGTCTTTTTATACAGTGATGTATTTTTATTCACTATTTTACCCACTCAACTTGCTTATAAATACAACTCAGAAAGTATCGAGTAACTTCCTTTGAGTATTGAGTATCCAAAGAAAGGATCAAATACTCGATACTCGGTACCCATTACTCAATACGTTGCCAGCACTATTTTTCACACGATTAAGCCGATAAGTGTTGTAAATCGTAATTCCAGTTTACAACATACAACATCAAAATACTTATTGTGTCGGCGGCTATATTTTATGTTTCAGAAAACACAATTATATGCAGTGATTATAATATTTTTTTAGTTAATTTATAACTACCTAATTGTTTTTTGCAACTTTTTGTAATTACATACTTACGAGTATTTTTATAAAACTTTTAAGTATGTATAAAAATAAGTACTTTTTCTAGTAGATTTGTAAGTAGTCTTTTCGACAATTTCCTATTACTTTTTAATTTATTTTTTTGTAAGTGAAGTTTTTTCCTGGGTATTTACGATTTACATATTTAGTTTTAAGTAGTGCAAATTTTCTTCGACTGTTTCTTTGCTTTATTGATTTCATGAACAATTCATGAAAAACAAAATGTATTCATTGCTATTCCTTTCTGACATGTTGACAAACAGAAAAAAAAAATCCCAAAAATTTAGAAAAATATAATAGTTTTATTATTTTTATTCATTAACAAAGTGATATTAACATCATTATACAAAAATCGTCTCTTCAAGGACAAAAATCGTGAACACGCACGATCTTGTAATTTCTATAATCAAAAATCGGCAAACCTGGCAGCACTGCTTGTACGTTCAAATAGTGTCAAACAAATGTGTGCTAAAAAATGTGGTTAAGCCCCTTTCAGATTAGGCAACTTTATTTGCGCAAGTCTTGTGTTTGTGGGTGTGAGAGGAAAGGTCGGTTGAAAGGGGAAAAAATTGCCGAATTGCTGAGTACAGGCTTGTTTGTACTTGACTCTGTAGCTGTCTTGGGAATTATACTGGCGCAATTAAAGTTGCCTTATCTGAAAGGGGCCTTATGATTTTTGATTAAATAAGTCCAGTGTGACCAAAGCTTTACACAAGAGAAACAAATTAACGTAAAACATTTTTGTCTTTTTCTATTTATTATTTCAATTTGTTGTCTCTTCATCATTAATTATATGTAGGTATATTCAAATAAGTGTAATGTATTAATTTCAATGTAATTATTTATGTACTAATGTGTACTTCCATTGCCTAAACAAAATCTATAAATACTTAAATAGAATGAAAGAATTCAGAAGGATGAAAGGTTGCTTCGAAAAACGTTGTGTGCAGAGGAGAGAAGAGGACAGAAGGAGGGTGATAGTAGAATGTGGTTAACTTAAATAAACACTATGTTGATATTGAAAGGTTTGATATTTGAAGATCTTCTGAGTTGAGGCGCAACATTTGTTGGTCCTCGGAATTGATGCGAACTAATTGCTCGCTGTCAAAGGTTAGAAGATTGCTGAGACCATGTTCATTATTATTGTTGTTGTTATTGTTGTTATTATTGTTGGTATTACCGCCGTTATTAGCATTTGTCTCTGTTGTGTTAGCAAGACCGCCATTATTACTAGTTGCCACAGCATCATTTGCTGTTTGATGCTGTTGATATTGCTGCTGTTGTTGTTGCTGCTGCTGTTGCAGGTGATGTTGATGAGGATGCTATTTATGGGAACGAACAAATAAAACACCATGTCAATTTTATACTCTGAGTTTAAAATCAATTTACTAAAGTGTACTTACAAAATTATTGGGAGTTAAATTCCAAGCAGCTCCGGTCGTACTTGTACCATTTCCAGGACCACCAGCTGCACTGGCAGGTGTTAAAAGATTGTGCATTGTGAATGTATTGTTGAGATTGCTCAGATTATTGTTAGCAGTCGCCGCTGCTGGTGTGAATTTAGTCTCCCAATGGGTTGCGCCAGCGCTCCCAAAATTATTGCCATGATATTGCTGCTGCTGTTGCGTCTGTTGGCCAAAGGCGTTATAATCACTAATATCCATCGGTGGTGGAGCATTTGGATTGACACTATTGCCGCCACCAGGGCCTGTGTTGGCAGCATTGTACTGTTGGTTGGGCGAAATCAGTTGCTGATTGCCCTGTGTGGCTGCTCCAACTGTCGATGCCATGCTGTAGGGCGACGGTGTGTTGTGAGTATACGCGCTGGAAGGTGACAGTGGCTGGGGCGACGGTGTTAGTTCCGGTGGGGCACGATACATACCAAACGGCTGTGGTGATGGATCTATAAGAGAGAATTAATTGAAATTTTCTAAATATTTTTAAGAATTAAAAAAAAATATATTAAATATTAATAAAAAACATATTTTACCGCACTACATTAGCTATAAATTACAATAATGTTAACAAAGGCAGTTAATAAACAAATCTAGTTGTTAAATTTTATATCACTTTTAAAGTGATTTGTCTGGTCTGGACACCTTGTGTTCAGTTATGATTATGATATGTACCATAATTATTAAGATAACTTAATAAAATTTGCCAGCGAAATACAATTTTTAACATTTAAAAATTGCAAATAAATATTCAAAAGTCCTTATTCTGAAATCAATATTTTACGAAACAATTTCTAAAACTTAAGATTGGTTAAATTGTTGATATTGTTATTTTAATTACCTAATTATTAAGAACTAATTTATTTACGATGTTAATTAAATATTGTTTTTCAATTCAATCTAGACTTGTATTAACAGCATTAACTAGTTAAAGCCAAGTTAAGACAGTATAAAAAAATGTCAAAATTTCCAAAAGTCTACAATCAAGTAACAACTACTCAAACTTTAAGTAGCAATCTTTTTAATTTAGGTTCTTACGAGCAGCAGATGATTACGATATGATGAAAATTGATTTTCTGTTTAATTCGGTTAATGATTCGTACCTCTTGGTTCCGTTTTAATCACAGGTATATTTGAAGCGTTCCAACAAGACATATTTCCTTGACCTATAAAAATGGACGACGGAAATTACTTTAAAAATTACTTGAAATTAAATTTTAATTAAAAGAAAGCAAAAATATATAAAATAAATTTTAAAAAATAAGAATTACATGCAAAAGCACATACATACATACATATAATGCAAACTATAAAACTATATTACTATATTTTTTAAACCAAAAAAAAAAAAGTTTTTAGTATTTTTTTAATTAACGTTCCATTTAAAAAAGCAAAAACATAGAAAAATTCACAGAATAAATGTTTTGATAGCAAAAATAAGTATTATTTTCCAATCAAGCAAATTCAATAAGTACAAGTATTTAAAAATTAGTTACCGGATATTTTCTTCCTTAACGCGGAAATCCTTAGCTAAAAATCTGAGATAAAATATGAAAAAAATGCAAAATTTGCTAAAGATGAAGAGAGAGAGAGAGACAGCCGACAGATTACCAGCAAATAATTTAATAGTTTTGAGTAGAGAATTTTTTTATTAAAAATTTTAACAATATTGTCGCTTAAAAACGATTCGAAATATTTATTTTTTTTTTATCAAATTTGATCAAATTTAATTTAGTGATGTCCAAAAGTATTCGAAAAGATTTATTGACAAAACTGTTTTATCGACCTAACATCGAATATAAATTCATATTTAAAACTTGACAGCACTCGTTATGGAAAACATTAAAAAACAAAAAATAAATCAAAAAACCAATATAAGTATATGTACATACATACATACATATGTATTTAACAGCCAAGAAAAAGGATGGATTGTCAATTGATCCGATGGACGATTCGAAAATTAAAGTAATATAATGTTTATGTATTATGTAAAATTCGTTGCTGTTTGAAAGGGTATTTCTACAATTTAAATTATAAAGTCCTCGATTAAATTAAAAAAAAAATACATTATAAATTATTTATTTAGCTAGTTGTTGTATTTCTACTTTTTATTCGTAAGTATAAAATGTGTATTCATTAAGTGAGGAACTAACTAACTTATGCATATTCGTACAATATTTTGAATTTTACAAAATTACGATTTTTTCTTCTTTTATAAATGTACGTACATATGTATGTATATTATTAAAAACAAAAACATCATTCATATGAATATTTCAAAACAATTTTCTTGAGTAGATACAATTTTTCTATAATTATATTTAATATGTATATTTTGATATTATTTTAACAGCATTGAAAGAAAGTATTTGACAAAAAAGTATGTATTTAAAAATCGTTTAATTTGTTACTGCCGTATTCAGAACAAAGAATTAACTCGGAACACTCTCTGCCGGGAGGGTTATTGTGTATTTCGATTCGAAAAGAAAATCATTCGAATTTGTAACATTTTACATTGTATTTCGAAAGCTTTTGCTTTCGAATCGTAATACACCTGGTTGTTCAGAAATTGTTTCGTTGTTATTGAATAGGGCCATTAATCTTTTAAACAAAGATTAAAAATTATTAATTTTTTGTTGCTACTTCTTAATATTAAGCATTAGTAGTTTTAAAAAATGCATAAACATATTAAGGTTTAAGGCATTATATTTAGTTTTTAATTTTTATTTTATTTTTAATTTTAGCCAATAAAATGGAGGAAATTTTCATTGGTTTTACGATTTATTATAATTTTACTACATACATACAAACAATCATACATTATATAAGGTACATACAAGTCTTTAACGAAAACAATTATGAATTTTATTTAAATTTGTTCTTTCAACATTTTACTAAATACCATATTTGAAATTATTGTCTTCGCTCTACATTATAGGAAAGCCAAAAGTGTTTGTATAAATTATTGCTATAAAAATGAGCTTTCTTAGGTGCAAAGAGCTTTTGCTATAAAATTTTTATATATACTCGTACATACATACATACATATGTATATGTATATGTATGTATGTAAATATTCAGCCCCAATATTAGTTTCGGTGTAATAGTCAAAGTCGTTTAAAAATTAATTGTTATCTTGTAATTTTTTTAAAAACGATAATCGCTTTTGTCTTATTATATATTATTTGTAGTTTTAAATATCTACATATCGTCACCTGAAATGCCCAAAGACGTAACCCTCAAAAAATCAAAATTCGTTTTTTGATTGAATCTGGAACACAAGGCTAAAATAAAATGCTCCTAAAAATTTTAAGCTTCTACGTTCCAAACTAACGATTTTATTCAAGAAATGGAAAAAGACGTAACATCATTTGAACGTTTTCAGAAAACACAAAAGACTTAACATCTTAAGACAAGATGTGAATTTTAATTAAAGTTTTTATTTTAAAATGTTTTTTGTTTCTCCTGTAAAATTATGATAATGAGGGTTAAGTCTTTGGGCATTTTAGGTGACGATATACTTCTTTTTAGCAATGGAAAAGTTTTACCTAAATTTTTTATATCTTACTAATTTTGTATTATTGGCAAAGTTTTATTTTAATAATTGTGTAAATAATACAATTATTTTATAATCAAACCTAATCTAATGCAAAAAAGTTTCGTTCGTATTGCTTTGAATGAGTAAAAAAATTAGAATTTTTGAAACACAAAATGTGAAATTAGATAAAATTTTAATCTAATTTTTGTGAAACATATTAATTTTCAAATATACATACTTAAGTTCAAAGTAATTCTACATTACACCAACAATATCTTTCACTTTTCTTTATATTCGGCACAGTTTATTTTGATGAGAAATCGCAAATGTTCGAAAAACTTTGATTTGAAAACATCGACAAGAAACGGAAATATTGAGAATTGTATCTCTACAAATTCTAATTTTAACATGTTTTTAAAAATTGTTAGAATAACTTTCCTAAAAAAGCTTATAAAGAAGAATAAAATAGAATGGCTGCAGATTTGTTCAGCAAAATTATTTGACACACCGAAATTCAATCAAATAAAGGGCGATTCTATTCTAAACAACTTTCAACATCAATTTTCAAATCACACTATTTGATACTTTTTTTGATGCAAATTTAAGGTAAATATCTATATTTTATAATAATATATTTTTTTTAGAAGTAAGCTTGAATATAAATTTGTTGTGCACTTAGAAGCATCAAGATTCATAGATATGGGGCGAACAGAAAATTCATTCATGTTGCACTCGTCATGGCTTAAAGAGCAAATTTCTTATTATTGGATTATATTTCTCTACGATGTTTGATTTGATAATCATCGTCTGATATCTCATCTTTCACAATAAAAAAGAATAATACAATAAAAGTTTAAAAATTAACAGAGTTTTGTGTTTTTGTGGTATGTATGATCTTATGAAAATGTGTTTCTTTCTATTAGTAAAAGACGTTTAAAGCGTCTAAATGTTGCACTCGTCAGAATAGAATCGCCCTAAAAATTTCTTTACTAATCTGAGGTATTATAATTGACCGAAAAGCACTTTATAGACCATAAACCTTACAAATTGTTAATAAAAATCACAGTGGGATATACTGTAATTAATGGTCATGCCTTTCAGATCTTCATTCTCTGTAGCGAACATAAATTACCTTAAAGAAGTTCTGATCGATATATTTACTCGTATTATTCACTCTAACACATATTATGAAAAATATTCAAAGCTTTCTCCAAGCCTATAAGTTTTATAAAAATTAGGATCGTTGGCAACAGAAAACATTTATTGACGTTCTCCAGACGATCTCCAGAAAACGCAACTAAATTAAAAAAAAACTATATTGGCAACAATGGCGACAGTTACAATTCAAATATATCTAAACTCGCAATTGCAATGAAACTTGTACTTTTTAAATCTAATTTTAATTGCTATTTGTAATAATATCAATAAGTAATGTTTTTTTCACTTAAAAATAAGCCAATTTTAATTGTACAATTCCAGGTACATGCAATTGATATAATATTTTCTCAGCATTTTATATATTAGAGATTCCATGCATTTCTACCAGAGACCGTAAATAACAGGTCCACTTTAATTTTAGTGGCACCATTCATTTGTATTTATTTAAGATACCTCCTTACCAGGAGGATTTACTTGGCCTGATATATATCATAATGCCATCACCAATATCCGGCTTACGCCTAAAGGAGTCTCGTCAAGGAAGATACACCGACCTATAGCTTCGTATGGGAAACCGGACTTCCCGAACTCCATTCCTAAGTTTTAATGGTCTCCACCAATATCAAAAATGAGTTTTGTTTGGTACTCCACCACGACAAACTTATAGGTTATAAAACCATAAAAAATATAGAATGTGGTCAATGCAACTTCGAGAAACTGTAACGCGCTACAGTTATACGACGCCAAACATTAACCAATGCGAGTGAGTCGCAAGACTCTCGGAGGCAGCGAAACAAGGACGGTCTGATTACCCTTAAAAGATAATGGCAATGACGCGCGAGTTCTTCATCCACCCAGAGCTAAATTACGACTGTTGGCACTATTTAAAATTTGTTTTTTGTGTTATATCACTGAGAGACTAATTTATAAGAGAACATTTTAGGTTAGAGGTTGAGAGAAACAGAAAATAAAATAAAACAAAATAACGGAAATAATCAAGATGAGTGATTTATAATTAAATTTTGTTCGTACAAGTCGGGTTATAGCTTTTATTTTCGATTTTTTAAAATAAATGGCAAAAGTTCATTTAATGCAAATCAATGACGCCTGAATATAAAAATTATATTCATTTGATTTACATCAAATCAACTTTTGTATGTAAAATTTCACAAAAAAAACTTTTAGAAAGTTTAGAAAAAATCTTAAATTTTAGAACAAAAAAAAATTAAAATTTGTTTATATAGATAGAGTTTAACATACATAATATTTATATTCACAGACGTCATGGCACTACATTTTTGGATGATCGGTACATAATAGGTCATATCTCCCATATAGCGCCCATTCTGAAAAACTTTTTTATACACATACTGGGTGTAGGGTATTATATGGTCGGGTTTGACCAACTATACTTTCTTACTTGTTTAAGTATTATTATCTAAATTGCCGATTTAATGCAATTTTTCAATTTATCATTAGGGCAAGTTTCTGCACTCGGATTACAGTAATAAACCTTTCAAAACGGAATCAAAAGATTCCACTGCAGGCAGCAGGCAACCACGTAAACCAAACAGTAATAAGCCTTTAGAATTCTTCAGACTCGGTACTTTAAAAATGTGTAATTGTCATTAAGATAAATGTAGAAAGATGCATAGATTAAAAATAATTCCCGAATATTTCATATAATATTTATGATATCAGGCACAATATAAGTTATTTAATATAACATATTTAGCAAAAAAAGGAATATGCAAAGAACATTCACTAAAAATCGTGAATACCCTTAATATGTGTAAGTAGATACATACATATTTATTTTTAGGAAACCAATACCAATCTAAGATAAAATAAAATACCACCAGCCACAACCAAAATATTAATATTTACAACGAGATATTTAGATGGAGAGAGCGGACTACTAAGATAATATAAATACTACTTGAATAAATGATTGATTGTAACTGAAATAGATTGAACTGAACTGAAGTGAACAGAAACTTACGACCATCTTGGTGATCAATTTGTTGTTGATTTTGCTGTTGTTGCAGTAACAAGTGTACGGGATCGCCGTTAGTTTTTTGACGTTTACGTCTCAAATGCGCGGGATCTAAAAAAGAGTATAATTTTTTTTTTATTTTATATTATTAGAAACAAAAATAAAATAGTGAAACATAACAAAGGTAAATACATAAATTGTGAAAAGGCACTCAAAGTAACCATGTTCACTTAATCTTTATAAATTCCAAATATGTAAATAGACTTATAGACTAATATACGAGTACAATAATTCTTTTACAATGAACTATTCTATAGATTCACTATTAAGTTCTATAATTAATTGCAAAAGTACATACGTATATGTATCTGCATGTATGTATGTACATATGTATATGTTTATATGTATACAAACAATTAATACATAATTAGTTAAGTTATTAGTTTTTTTTTCTTAATTTAATACAAGGTTTAATTTTCAATAGAAAAAACAAATACATATTCAAAATTTTCGTACAAAATTTTTAATTTAAAAACTATTAACAACTGCGAGTAGTTTTAATAATTCGGTTACAATTTGTATTCGATGGGCTCATTTTCCTGACGACAATTGAGCACTTTAAGCAAAAGGACAAGAGGTCGATATATGTATTAAAAAGTATTAATAAGTATATGATCAAATACATAAGCACGATCAGATATCATTAATTTATATATCGACACTAAGTATTTATGTAGATGTATTTAGATAGTACGAGACAAAAACTTTTACACACAATAAAGAGTGTATCCAATTTAAACAAAGTGCCGTAAAGTAGCAGGTGACATTGATTAAAACTTTCAACAAGCCTTAAAATACTAATATGAATATGAATATCCATATTTCCATATCACCATCACCCAACCAGATATCCACCCACTCAGTCAGGCACATTCATACATATTATATTATATACCTATACATAGATATATGTATGTATAATATGAGTAGTGTAAAGAGAGATAGAGAAAGAGATGACATCAAAACTTTATGGTGGAGATAAGAGGAGTTTGGACTAGAGACAAATTTATTAACACCACATCCCCCACCACCACCAGCAACATTACCACCATTAACATCAAAATCAAATCCATTTACATATTTGTATGTGCATAATATGGACTGCTAAATCTCTTTCTCTGTAGACAAAAAAAAATATTTATATATTGTCCAATGACAACATTAACAACAAACACTAGTGTGGTGAGATTACATACTGATGATGTGAATATCAGCCACAAAGATTCGTACAAATTAATTTAAGCGGTTCGCAGCTACTAAACGTTCTGCCACCTCTTCGGGCGTTAAAATCTCGCCAGCATCGACGGGGGCATAATATGCAGAGGTCTCGTCAAACTCGCTGACCGTTGCTTGAGGAGGTATGCTAGTGTATAAAGCGAAATGTTCGGCCTCGGTCAAATCGACATTGGGATCAAGCTGGACATTAAATTCGCCCTCGCATAAATTACGTAAACTTTGCCGATCCGCTATGGCCACCAATTCCATGTTGCCGTCACAAATCGGTATATCAGCCAGTTGAAGAGCAGACACTGTCTTGCGATCTAATGTGTTGCTAAGTGTTAGAGTACTGGCATGAGAGTATTCCTCGTGGTGAGGCAAACTATTGACGCTGTCACCTTTAAGGGGAATATGTATGACATTGGCATTTAAGCGAGCAGGACGCTTGCCCGAGACACTGCTAACACTACGTCCCAACGGTTTGCCAACTTTTTGGACTTTTTTCTCTGGGGAGTTTGGCAAAGATATGGGTTGTAAAGATTTGATTGAACGCATGGATGCACGATTGGAATCATTCAAATTGAAATGACCAATGCTGGATTCACGGCTCACAGTTGGAGTAGCTGCTTTGGATCCTGTCTTCGAACCTGCTGTTTGATCACCAGCTTGGCTGAGATCGGATTTGCTTTTGCGTCGTGAAAATAGTTTGGAAAAGAAGCCTGGTTTCTTTTGCTTCGGCAGGGTACTGCAATTACCAGCACCGGGTTTTTGTGGCAGACGTTTAGTAGGTGGTGATTGATCTGGGGTTTTCATAATGATAATAGGCGTTTGTTGGCGTGCTTTGCGGTCTAAAGTGCCGCCAATATTCGCTTCAATAGAGCGATTTTCAGCATTGCTGTCTTGCTTACGCAGGCGTTTGGGTGGTAATGGAGGTAACTTTTCCTCTTCGGCGGCGGTAACATGCATGTGAGGTGAATGGCCTTTAGGAGGTGCTGGTCTAGGTGGAATTTGTAATTGTGGTTGAGATTGAGCTAAAATATCGGGTTTAGGATTAATGGCTACTGGTGTTGGTGGAAAAGATGTGGCTAATGCTGGACTAGATCTAACTTTGATTGGATCATAATGATCAATTTCAAAATCATCTGGTAAATTAGAAGCCGGTGGTGAAGGTGGCATGATGTCATCCATTGGTATGGAAATGGGATTCTTAAAAGCAATTTGTAAACTACTATAAGTTGCAGCATCATCGAAACTCTCCTCCACCTCCATTTCTGTTTGGCCCCCATCGACCAGGGTGCTATCTGTGTCGGGGACACACGAATCAATGCCATTCAATTCATTGATTAGAATACTGTTGTAAGTATCACGACGTGTGACATGATCTGAATATATATCATCTAATTCTGCGACCTGTTCCAGCAGGTCACTTAATGTCTTGTCATCCGTGTCATTGGCAGCCACCTGGGTAGTTGCGGTAGTAGTTGAGGAGGTGGTGTTGGTCTCAATTGTTTCGTTGGCAGTTGGATTTTCCAACTCTTGTAATTCATTTGAATTCATCCATTCAGTGATTTTTTCATTCGTGTTCATTATGGATTGTTGATAGCCTTCATCAGAATCAGATTGTTGACCAGCATTTAATAGCTCAACAACTTCCTGCAAGGAATCACATTGGTCTTTTGGACTTTGTTGCTGCTGCTGTTGCTCAAGTTCACGCATTTTCTCGTCTATAATTGTATCAATTTCTTGTTGACTACGTCGTTTGGCTGCCTCTTCGTCGTCAATGTTCGTTGTGTCGTTTGTCAGTACAGTGTCGCCTTGAGGTGGCTGAGTTCCAGGTGTTGGTAATTCCTCAACAGTTGGAGTGTTCAAATCAATCACTTCCATTTTTTCATCACTAGCAAGAATTTCTTGGAAAATATCTAAGTCGGGTTTCCTCTTGAGGTTCCGACGAAGATCCAAAAATCGTTTCCTACCTGAATCCAAGGGTACATATTCGAATGGAAGCGGTTCACTCGTAACACCATCCGATGGCCTCTTCAATTGAATTAACACCTAAAAAAGCAACAAAGAGTTGATCAATTTTTAAAAAACATTAATATCATAAAAACACTAACCTTCGCGGGTTCTGTTATGTCAATTTTATGATATCGCGGCGTTTTAAATGCTATGGCAGTCTGTTTGTGTACATCGGTATGTTGAAAATCTCCATATGCCTCCCATATGGTTTGGCCATTATTTTCTTCATAAAAACGCACGGAAATATCTTCTTTGGCTACTTTTTCGCACAACAAAATTATCTGGGTATTGCCCAAGACAGTGGCCGAACAACTGCATAGTCGACAGATGACCAGATCGGACATGGCTTTCTTGTCGTATATTGGTTCGGAGACCACTGGCGGCAAAGGCTGTGTAAAACGACCTTTCTGATCGCTCTCCATAAACACTTGGAAACACAACCTAACTGAATTTAAATCAATACTAGAGGGTTGAAACCGATGCGTAAATCCAGCTAAATAAAACCACATCCAGTTTTAGCATACAAAAAAAAAAAAAAGAATAGAAGAAAACAGAAGGAGAAATCTTACTCTTGTATGGATCTACGCGAATATCTTCACGAGCTTTAAGCGCTGCATCAATGTCCTTCTTCTTAACGCACTGTATTCCCAGATTGCTAAAAACAGCCCTCATTGTTTCTGAGTTGATCTCAAGCGTACATACGCCCTTCTTACAACCCTCTTTACCGACTAGATTATGAGGATGAGGTCTAAAAAAGGGCAAGCATTTTAAAAAACTTACCACTATTCAACTATATAAATGATTAAGATTGGCTGAAGACTTACCTATAGGGCTGATCTTTGGTGACACATGACACAACAACCACGGCTCTTCCTTTATATCCTACAATCTCTATAGTGGGATATGTTTTGTTTTCTGGACTCGAATTAACACCCGGTATAGAACCAGCTGAACGCCCTTCACACTCGTATCGAAATCTTAAAGCTTTGCCGGCCGGCTGTTCCGTTATTTTTACGTAGGGTTTCTTGCGCACACTCTTATTGTTATTTGATGGTTGTTGTTGCTGTTGTTGTGGTTGCATTCCATTATAATTAACATTTTGTTGTTGTTGTTGCTGCTGCTGCTGTTGAATTGAATCCATAATTTGAGCGTTTGGATTATTGGCTGTCACACCACCACCGTCTCCTCCTCCACCAGCTAAAACGTTATTATTGGCAGGATTTTGATACATTAGTAGATGAAAATATAAACTGCAAATTTAAATAAACACAAATAGATTATTAATTTTATCTATAATACTCGTACATACATGTTTTATATATGTAAGTAGCTTTTTATATATAAATCTATAGTTTTTTTTATATAAAACTATTTTTAGGGCGTTTTCGAGGCATATTGATCGGATTATTAGCATTTAGTAAAATCAGCATCGTAATCAATCGGATGTATCCAGTGGAAAATGTTGGGATTATAAAAAATTTCCAAAAAAACTATTTTCCGGATGACTCCAATTATCAACGTTGCTGGTTTATACCAAGTTTCATACTAATCCCATCCAACTCCTTGAAGTTTGATGAGAAACAAAACACCCTAATATACATATATACATACATACATACATACATACATACATATTTATGTATGTTAGTATTTCTTCGCATATTTTGTAATAGTGAAGAATCTCTTTTATTTTTGCAAAAGTTAGTTTAAGAAAAATACATACATACATATGTGCCTACGAGTATGTACATAAATTTATGTCTTGAGACGGTGCTATGATGAATATCGTCTAAAAATAGTCCAGACGATGTCGAACACAGAACAATCGACAGCAATAAAAAAGTTTCAATATTTCTCCTTGAGAATGGTGGAATAGAGAGAGAAGCAAACTCACGCACTCATTCAATTACTCACACATTAAATTAGAGCGTTGAGGTTGAAACTATAAGTTTTCGTGTTGAAAAAAATGATATTCTCTAAAATTTTCTTTTTACTTATTTTTCACAAAAATACTGACTGTGGTGATCTCGGTGGAAAGTGTCGAAAGATACTAAAAATATAAAATCACTTTGAAACATTTTACACTCTGGCAAATAATATACTCGTACATATACGAGTGTAGAATCGAGATATAGAAAATATAGCAAACTTTCTCTCTTATTTTTATTCTCATTCAGATCCATGGACCACAACAAGTCAGCAGAAAACCAAAAAATGTTTTCCAACACTCTACGTTGCCTTCGTTTTTCGAGGAAGACGTCCAAAAGCTTAAGGTTTTGAAAAGACATTTTTGATTTGTATAATTTATTGTACATTTTCTCTTTTCATCCATTTGTATTGAAAAGAGAAACACAAATATCAAATATGTGGCCCCGTTTCTATGAAGAAAAAATAAGGTATCGATGTTCCCGACTAGTATGAAAATTTGATTAATTTTAAGACTACGTTTCTCAATTTTTTTGTCCTGGGGTCAATATTTGGTGAGCTGGAACAAAGGATAAAAACGTCCTTTTTAGAGGTTTTGTTGATTTTTTTCACATTTCTTCCAAAGGAACTATTCGTAAATTTGGTATCATATGAAAGGTCTTTGAGAGGCGCATTCAATGGGTTATCAAAAATTAAAAAAAAAATTAAAAATTTTAGACAAAATTTTATATTTTTTTTATTTTTTATAGAATTTACTTAAATAAATAGTTGAAATTTCTGGATTATAAACATCATGCAATTTAACCCAAATGGTTTTCCTGTTTTTTAAAATTCTATCTAGTCCAACTTTTATTAATTTTTTTTTAAAACCTAAATTCTTCCCTATGGGTATTAAAATAACGTAAATTTTATAATTTATGTATAATTTATTATATTTTTTGTTTGTTATACAATAACAATTTATAACTATGTTTATAATCAAGCAAATTCTATGAAAAAATAAAAAAAAATAAAATTTTGTCTGAAATTTTCAAAATTTTTGAATTTAAAATTTTTTGTTTTTAATTTTTGATTATCCATTGAATGCGCATTTCAAAGACCTTTCATATCATACCAAATTTACATATACATACATAGTTCCTTTGGAAGAAATGTGAAATATTGACCCCAGGACAAAAAAATTGAGAAACGTAGTCTTAAAATGAATCAAATTTTCATATTAGTTGGGAACATCCGCAACTATATTTTGGGGCCACCCTAATGTACATATATCTGTCCCAAACAAAACCAAAACAACAGACAACAAAATTGTCTCTACTAGCTCCGGAAAATTGGATAAAAATAACATTTTGCGTAACTCGCCGTCAAGTATAAAACTCAAAATAAAAAAAAAAAATAGAAGAAAATCATACCAACTGACTGCATTGCAAATGGACATTGACTGGCCTCCACAAGTTTAGATTCAAACTAAAATGTTTTTATTATTAAATTGTTTTATGAACAAACAGATCGTTACTGGAAAATAATTTGTGCTAAACATATTAAAGACAAAAAATAAAAGCGTACACATCTACATTAGGCAACAAAAATGTTATCGATATTCCCAAATAAACAGAAAGATTGATTTAAATTTCAAGGACAAATGTCACCTTTGTGCTGTTCTATAAATATTTCTATTAAAATTTCAACTATGCTGCAAGAAGAAAGATATGTTTCCCTATAAAATAATTTAATATTTTTTTTATTGAATCCTTAGACTTGTTAAATTCGATTAGAACTAACTTCACTCTAAGAAATGGACGTCATCTTAGCGAACTGTGGATGAGAGCTTACACAAAAAATAAGTCTATAAGTCTTTATCACTCTTAAGGTACGGTCACACTTGGCAAATATTTTCCGGAAAAGAAGTAACCACTAAAAAAAATATATTTGAACTCGTTTATTTATTAAAATAAATTTCGTTTATTTAGGACAAGTTTGATATTGCAAAACTCTTGTAAGAGTAAACAATGTCAAACAAACAGAAATATGTATAAAGAGGTTTTTTACGTTTTTTTTGTAAGAAAATATCCTTGTTGATAATTTAAAAAATAGCATCAGTTTGGTCGTTGTTGATGAACAAAGAAACAATATTTTTTTTAATAGTTTGTTATTTTTCTTTTTGGAATATTTGTATTAGAATATTCGCATTAGTTACTGACCAGTCAATCTGGTAAACAACATGTTCAATATGGACAACAAAATGTTTGCTTTGATAGTCATGTATAGAACTTTTTTTAAAAATGCAATTTTTTAAATTAACACATTTTACGTGGTACGGTGGAGTAAAATTTGGCATTAATCCAGTTTTAAAATTCGTTTATTTCCAAGATGATATAGCAAAAACGCAACAGAGTATATATTTCTTTTTATAAAATTTATGGATGAATTTTCATTTTAGTTCATTTCTATCCATAGTAAAGACTTTTCATCTAAAGCCACATAGAATAGTTATTTCATTATGAATCAACTTAAATTCCAATATTTTGCGGTACCTATTGACCACGTTTAAAATATTACCTTCATCAGATAGATATTTCAAAAATATTTATTTTTAATATTTCTGGAAATGATTAGAAAGACACTTACATAAATATTCTGAAATAGAATAGATTCTAAATTGATAATATTATTTGAAATGTTTTTGGTATAAAAATCATAATGTGTAATGTAGGTGCAAATTTGAGAAGAACAACAGTTCCCACGCATCCATTACTGTTGCTGATAAGCGAGTGGCTGTTTATTGAAATCATAAAATTTTTGGCACAAACAATCGGAAATGACGAAATTTTAAAAGAAACTTTTCACAATTTGCTGTGTTTTAACAAGTAAAATAATTGTACATACATACATACATTTTTATTTTCATCACAAACTAAGTCGACTTTGTTGAACCAGCAAAATTAATTCTAATCAATAGTATAGGTACAATACATATTATAGAGCTTTGATGAAAATTATTATGGATCAAGTTTAACTTACATACTCGTACATACATATATTGCATGTATACTCGTATCGTATTAAGAAAAAATAATTTTTGAATTTCGAATCAAACTGATTAAATAATAAACTTAACATTTTTTACATTGTGTAGGGACAATATTAAAATCAACACATCAAATGTGCATGTCTTCGACAAATGCGGTTCGTTCAATTTAATTCTTTCTTCTAAAGGTGCACATGGTTGTTTTTGCCAGTCTGAAATGTGTTTTTTTTTTTAAAAAAAAGAGGAACTTTATTGTTAAAAACTGACGTCATTGAATCATGTTAATTGAGAATGTGGTGAACATAATTTTTACATTTCATGTCAAATTAGCCCATTTATGTTGTTTTCTATCAGGAAACTCTTTTATAAAGATTGAATTATAATCGAATTTAAACCGGCCAAAAAGAAACTAATACGTACAATACATGTCTTATTCAAAGTCTTGAAAGTAACATTGAATATAAGGCCCCGATTACTAATATTTGCCGAAAAGACGTAACCACTAAATAACATATACTCGTATTTGAACTCGTTTATTTATTTAAGAAAACTTTTCTTATTTAGACCAAAGCACAACAAATATTTAATTTTAATTTATTTGATACTGTTTGATCTTGCAAAACTCTTGTAAGAGTAAACAACGTCAAACAAATTTGTGCTTTTTGAGTACATAAATATTTGCCAAATGTGACCATACATTAACCCCCTTGTTCATAAAAATTTACAACAAGTTTATAACAGGTTTATAAACCTGTTGTAAATTTTATGAATAAGGGCATAAGTATTTTGATGTTGTATGTTGTAAACTGCGATTACGATTTACAACACTTATCGGTTTAATCGTGTGAAAACTGCATGTTGTGTTGTAGTCGTGACAACACAACATTTTAGTGTTGTGAACGATAATCGAGCCCTAAGTATAAGTATGTATATGTATTAAGCTACATATGTAAGTATGTATGTACATATACATATGTTTTGTAAGAACTTTTGAGGAGATAAAAAATGATATTTATTTCAGGGTTGGAAATCAGCAATTAGTTTTTTCATTATTTTAAATTTTGAATAGAATAACGCCACTTTAGAGATACCTGGTAACTGTTTGAGCGGTAACGCTAGTCAGAAGGGTAATTGAAAGCACCGAGAATTCTTTACACATAAACAAAAACAAGAACAGTCGAACTTCCATAACTCGAATCACCATTATCCCAAGAAAAAATTCGAGTTATGGAGACTTCGAGATATAGAAATGTTTGTTAAACCAAAGAAAATTCAATGCGAGGATTGTATTTTAAGTAATGAATACTTATTTTTATTGAAAACTATTATTTATGTAGTCATTAGGTACATACGTAGCAATAAGATAATACATAATATAATGATAAGTTATATTTCAGTAAAAAATTCTAAAATCAAGGTCTAAAAACCTGTGCTTGCCATGAAGTCATCATTCCTAAAACTTTTTGCAAACTCCGATGCCTTTTCCTTTAATATCGCTCCTGATATGGGCATGTTTTGGTTTCTTGCTGCTGTAAACCAATCAAATACTGCCTTGTCGACATTTGAAAACTTTGGATTTTTCATCCTTTTATTACATTGAGACCCCAATTCATAAGATGCGATAATCGATTCCCTATTCTTCGAAATCGTAGAGACAGTTTTCTTTAATCCATCTTCAATTTACTTGATTAACTTATATTTTTCTTCGATCGACAAGCACTTTAGAACGCGTTTAGTAGCCATGGTGATGAACAAATTCTATTTTGTTTACCTTTAATATCAGACACGACCGACTTTACGCACTAAACTGACATTTACGCAAACAAAAAAAGAAAATAATTAACAAAACGGGATTTCCCCGAATAAAAAATAACAATTCAAAGTTTAAAGCAAAAAACTTTGACTTATAGAATTTATATGTATACATTTTAGTTCGAGTTATGGAGAACTTCGAGTTATGGAAGTTCGACTGTATGTATACATTTTTTTTGTAAATTAAAGTGGTGAGTGAATATTTGTAAAACAACATTTTTCAATGCAAAGTGTTTTCTTGCATTTTTCAACTTCAACGATTTCAGTTATGACAAACAAAATAGTGCACACGATTTGGCAGCTACTCAATTTTAGTCTCAAATCAATTCCATCTAGTCGGAAACCATCAATGCTTGAGGACAATGGACGAGGAGAGTGGCAATTGGCTAGGGTTGAATTCAGCTAAATTTCTACGGAGTTAAATTGATCCATGCAATTTTCTTTAGAAGCTACATGTAACCATGATGCATATGATATGTCCATATCGATCACGTATGTATATGAATAAAACCCACCACCATTTTTGGCCATGTATACCAAATCTATACGGTGAAATAGACTGGTCCATCTCATCAACTCTGGCCGTGTCGTTATTGTATTTTTGAAATTTTCATATCATAATTTTGCTTTTCTCTAATTGCCATCTTCTGAATTCACGGTTCCTATTGGATCAAAGGAGTCGTAATTTGTTACCGTTGTAAATATACTGTTGTCCTACCGGCGGACCAGCAGTATCTCATTATTTTTATCGAATGACGTGATATCGCTTAAGTTTCGAAAAAGGCCACAACTAGTAAAAAGGCTGCCAGAATTTGTATCCAATTTGTTCAGCAGCATTTTTACAACTTAAGGGGTAATGGTAGCCAATCTTGATTTATTTTTATCAGTTAGCTATATCAATAAAAAGTTTGTGCCATAAAGAACTCGTTTACATGTCTTCTATCAAATACTCTATACATTTTTTTTTTTGGATAGTTAATCGAAAAGTATTGAGCAGTGTTTTTGCAAAAATGTTCTTAAAGTTGAAAATTAAGAGAAAAACACTCAATATCATTGTATGGTTGCTCTTTTTGTTGGGGCAGCGGCGAAATGAATCTCATACTTTGGCTATAAAATGGCATTAATAACGGCATTAAGTTTTCTAGAGTTCTGAACCTGTTCATAAACATCTGTTTACCAACATTTTTGCACATCTAGTGCTTAAAATAGTCTTGACCTATTCCTATTATTTTGATTTCATGATTTTAATTAATATATTAAATAAACAAGTAATATGTGCATACATTAGTATTTCAAAAGAAAATTTCGTAAAATTTTTATTGTAGGCTGTCTTTAGAAGCTCAATTGGCCAATTGGATTAAAGCCAACATTTTGATCATGCTGAAATGTTCGCCTGCTAAAATGATGTATGCATGTATATACTACATACATATGTATATAAAATGTACCTATAAACTAAATTGACTGTTTCTAATCACCTTGATTTTATTAGTTTTCTATTTGTTGTAGCTCTTGTTGTCAGTGTACGGTTGGTTGTTGTAATATTATCTATCGACTACTACACCTGCAACACCATTAAAATACTTAATCGATCGCAAATGCTTAGATATTTATATGTAATTCTGGCCGGAGACCGACTATACTTCAATGCGAATCATAAAATACGGCAGCAAGACTGTCTGACTGACGATTGTATAAATACTTAGACCAGAAAAAGTACTTGACGCTTAAACACACACACACTTGATCGGTTATTAGCACTCGAGGAGTTGAAGACTTTTTGTTAATTTTTCTGTTTTATTCATTTACAATCAATTGAAATTTATTAGTTTTGTTTTCGGTTTGTTTTGCTTTAATGCACTTTATCAGTTAAATCGTTTGATTTTAAAACTCATAAAGTGTGATTTATTATGATTTATGATATATACATACATACATACATACATGTGTACATACGAGTATATTTTTTCACGTATTATTTCTTTTATTTCGCTTTTAAATTTCACTTTTAGAAAATGTTTTTTTCCGGTATCACGACCATCCGTTGTTCTTTATTTGAGCTTTTGAACTGACAACGCGAAAGTTATTTTGTATCTGAAAGATTTTGTTTTTCACTTTTCCGATCGCAGTATTTGTTGTGTATATGGGATGTGTTTTCTGTAAATTTTATTTTGTACACTCGAAAAACTTTGTGTATTTTTTTTTTGTTTAAATAAAAAAAATCCATAAACACACATTGAACAAATTTTATTTGTAATTTAATTAGGCTATCTTATTAAGCTATCCACAAATATCGTTATTGCGAAGTATTTAACCTATCTGTAAATACAATTTTAAACCACCCGTTATGTTGTGAGAGTGAGCTACACAGTATCAAATCAATAATTTTTTATAGTGCGAAAATTTAGGGGACACAGTATTGTGTTATTTCTTTGTACATATTCGTATGCCTTCAGGGTTAGAATATAGTGTAAAGATCCCGGATCGAACGGTTCGTCATTTTAAGTTACTCTTGGTTACGATAACAAATTTGATACACAAATGAACATTGGAAGAGAGTTGTCTATTACCAATTCAGTGTTGCCATTTTAGCACTTTCAGTGTTAGATTTAGCATTTTGTTTCTCGAAAATGCATTGAAATTTTTAAAACTTATGCCAAATGTTTTTTAGCATAATTTGCTTGATAAAAATAATTTTTTTCTCGAAAAAATGTTTACTAGTTATTTTACTCCAAAAAATACTTTTGGAGAAATTAAAAATAACTTTTATTAATATTTCAACTAAATTTCTTTCGGTGTGGAAAGTAAATGAACACGGAAATTTTTGAATTAATATATGAAATAGGTACATCTATTAAAACAAGTCAACAATTGTTATGAACAAAATTAGAAAAAACTATTATTTATATTTGTAACATTTGAAATAAAAATTGTATTGTTACATTTAGCACTTTTTTTCTTCTGTAGAACATTTTAGCACTTAGTGTTTAAAGTTTTAGCATATTTTGAAATTCATTTTCGGGCAACACTGTACCACTTGTAGAATATCATGAATGCTCTGGCCAGTGTTGCCAGAAGATTTTGGTGAAAAATCATCATTTCACGAAAAAAATCATCATTTTTAAAATTTTTAGTTTTTATTTGTAAAAAATTAAAAACAATTCAAAATTTAAATTTATTACGTTGATTGCTTATCGGGTTTTGTTATCATATTTTTACTCAAGGTATTTGTATTCATAAGGACATGATATAACCCAATAATCAACTAATTAGTAAAAATAAAGTTTTATAAAGCTTTTAATATTTTTTTAAATTTATTTATAATACGAGAAGGTTTCATATTTTTTCTTCATCACTTTTTAAATTATAGGTAGAACATTTTTTAACTAGTAAATAATCATGTGTAAATAAAATACTTTCTAATGTTGCGTTTTCAAGTTTTATTTAAATAAACTTTGGAAAAATTTGTTCAATGTTTGCTGATGAACTGGAAAGAAAAATTATATTGGAAACAAATTTCGTCAATGTAGGAACCGCTAAGTCGTTATTTGTACGATTTATTTTAGAGATTGTGGCACAAAAATCATCACAGTTAACATTTTCTAAGGTTTGAAAATATTTTGTGAAATCTAAATGACGAAGTTCTTTAAATTCATCGTCAAAATTTTGAGAATCATTTTCATTAATTAAATTTGGAAATCTCTCCATAAGCGGAGACAATGAAAACGTTTGGCTAATTGCTAACAAAAATAAAGCACTTTATAAAATAAACGGAACGTTTAAAACACAGATATAATGTTTAAAGTTTGCAAAAATTAATTCAAAGAAACAATGAAAACATTGCCGTTCTAAAACACACAATTTATTTACAAAACTTTATTTATTATACTTATAAATATTATACTTTATTTATTTATAAAACTACTCAATAATGCAACTAATCTAAATTATGTTATATTTGTGTGTATGTTTACCAAATTGTATGTGTTTGTTGTAAATCAAATTGCTACTGATTTATAATGAATGCGTACCTGCCATTTGAAAAGAATGAGTTTTGCATTTTTGTGTACTCAATATGGGTCACTCCATATAATACATAAAAAGTAACCGCAACTAGCATTAATTATAAAAAATATTCTAACTTTTTAATTAAAAGAAAACAACCTTAATTAAAAATTCATATTTCATATCATCAAATCATATTTTGATTAAAAAATCATCAAAAATATGATAAAATCATCAACTTGGCAACGCTGGCTCTGGCCCTCTCTCTCTCTCTCTCTCTAAATTCGATAAGGCTTCAAACGGGTATAATTACTTACATATGTTCACTGACATATCTGATTCAATTTTTCACAAGTACCGTTTGGTTATCACTAGGAACACAGGAATTGCAAACTAGGAACGAAAGACAATATGTTAAATTTTTAATCTGTTTTATAAATTGTTTATAAAAATCTCACAAATTAAAAGATTATCAGCTTTTGAAATTTGATTTTTTTGCAATATCAATTGCATTTTGTGAATTTTGTTCCGTCTGTAACTCGAAAACATTACTATGAACTGATAAGTCAGTGAAATAGGCCTGTTGCCATTTGCTGTCCATAAGTTTTTAACATTAACTTTCTTAGATTATAACATACATATTTGATTATGTTTGGAAGTTTTCTTTTTAAATAAAACTATCTTTTTTTTTTTGTCTAGAATTAAATGATTCTTTCTTCAAAAATCGCATTTGTAATTAGTACATTTCTATGTAGTAATGCTAACTTATTATTTTTATAATTTTAAAGAACTTCCTTTTTCCTGGCTAGAACTAAGATAAAAACCTATTATGTGATTACATGTTTTTTATCCCATCGAATTCTCTACAAAAACATAAATCTAATGGATATCGGTTCATATTATATCCAATATAGAAGTGATGAGATGAAGGCGATTTCACTAGCTGTAAAATTTGTTCTGATTGAACCAGCAGTTTATTAGATAAATATTTGTAACAATTTTTGAAGTGAAGCAAAAATCCAACCTACACCTGTGTTAGGGTCATTTCTATCCAGTAAAATGTTGTCTTCTTCTGAAAAATATATCTAATGTTGACACAGTTTATCAGGAAAATAAGTTTTGATTTATTTTATATAAAGATCTGTGCTACCCAACGTTAATTTTACCATTATGGAGACCATACAAGGATATCGCTCCCTAGGAAGGAATTCTCTTACATAGGTATAAAGTGTTAGATCAAGAACAGAAACCTACCACTAAAGAACTAATCCCGGGACCAGGTATGTATCGATTGCCTTCCCTTTAGAGATACGTATTACTCGTATAATTGTTACATATATTAACGGAAAGCCATTAACCATTTTCAAATTTAAGAATGATTTGTGCACCAGGATTGTCGAAGAAAAGGCTTAATAACTTTTGTTTAAAACATTTGAATGTGTGAGAAATGATGTACTATGCACGTGAAAACAATTAAATTTACATATTTTATTTATAATTAATTAGTATACATAATAGTTAAAAACTAATTTGAATATAAAAACGTACATACTCACATTCTTTTTTTGTTTTTTGTTTTGTTTATAATAATTTTATCCACATAATGCCTTTTAGATCTGAAATGAAAAGAAACATAGGTATAATTAATATATGTATGTACATATGTATGTGTATATAATAATAAATTGTTTAATTATAATCATTAACAAAATAAGTGATTGTTTATGTTTAAGAGAAAACAAAATGAAAATTTATTGAAAATATTTTATGTGTCCACGCATTAGATGAATGAACTTTTCTTAATGTTTTTTCCAAAGAATTTCTTAAAACACAAATTGTTTTCATATGAATCACGTAAATTCATTGAGAAATTATTTTCATTAAAAATACGAACATACATACCACATATGTACATACTCGTATGTAGATATATAAAATACATATCTGTATACATATTTTTATATACATACATATATACATATGCATATGTATATTTATACTTAATCTATACAAAAAATGCACATACGAGTAAACACTACACTGTTCGACCAATACCACGAGGACTTCTATTATAGAATTTTAATACCATAGAAATAAAAACAAAGACAAAGACAAAAACAAAAACAAAAACCTCAATTCAAAATAAATAAAACAAAACGAGTTGTTAATATACACATTTACATACTCGTACATACATACATACATACATACATACATACATACATACTTATTAATGTATGAAAATGCAAAATATTGGACATTAAACAATAATTTTGGAAAAAGGCCAACAATTTATGGGAATTTTCTAAAAGAGATATAAAAATGTGTCGTACAATAAATAGTGACTAGGGTATCCAAATTGTTCGATTTTTCCTTTGTTCGAATAAACGAATAATTCGAAGAAGACATTTCAAACTAATCGAATTATTCAAATAATTGCATTCTTTTTTTTAACAAACTAACCCGGCATTTACACATGCAAGTGCAAGTTCGAAAAACTCAATACACTCACATTTTTTACTAATACATTCACGTTTTTTTCACTTGCAGATCTACTCGAGTTTTTCGAATAAGTTTTCGTGTATAATACGTACACAGCACTCGCATGCAAGTACTTGCATGTGTAAAGGCAGGGTAAGAGCTATCCCTAAATACCGGTGGCAAGCGTTTTTCAACTGTCAAAATTTCTCATGCTCATACATTTTGTATGGAGCATACCGAAACAACGCGGAAAATCCGATTTTGACAAGGCGTTCCACAGTGAAGTTAGTTGCAAAAGAAAACAAAACAAAAAAAGAAAAATAAAGCAACAATGTCCAGCTATTACAATAAACACGGTCGTTTTACTTACTTGTTTGATAACCCTGTTTTGACATAACGTTGCCGCTTTTGTTTAGGGATGGGGTATTAGCGTTAACGCGTAGCGTAAAAAAACGTGCCGCTTACCGCCAGTATTTAGGGATGGCTCTAAGATAATTACCCTGTCGGACTTTGAGTTAACTTAAAACTAACTCATGGTCGATTCAAAATAAGTCACAGTGACTTGAAAGCTAACTCATTTTCCATGTAAAACGCTATTCAGTTTTTCCACGCGTTGTTATCAGAATGAGTCAGTACTCACTCACTCTACATAAGTTTCAGCTAACCACAAGCTAACTCATAATGAGTTATGAATTTCTTCTTTTGTTCTTTGCATTTTACTCTCTTTAATGATTGTTTAATTCTGGACCAGCTTTGAGTGAGCCAATACGTATCGAGAAGAACTTTGAGTTAGCTCACTTTATTTTGAGTTAGCTCACAAAACTCCGACAGGGTAGTATTGCCTTTAATTACCTACATACTCGTATTTCACCACAATCCTTAATGTTATTTCGATAATAGTTATTAGCAATATGTGTCACATTCGAATACGGTCAAATATCAAATAAAACTTTATTGCGATACTGCAACTATTTCGTCAACACATTCAGCCTTATTATGAGTGTCGTTTTCTTTTTACGACAACGACTGTTTCGTAATAGATTAAATAAACAAAATTTTCTTTTTACGACAACGACTGTTTCGTAATAGATAAAGATAAAATTAAATTTGTTTCTTTAATCTATTACGAAACAGTTGTTGTCGTAAAAAGAAAACGACACTACTTTAATTTTTTGTGAATAAGGGCATAAACATTTGAATGATTTCAATTTAAAATAAAAAATATGTATAAATTTAACTATTTTTATTTCTTTTATTCCATTATTCCACATAAAATTATTCAAATTATTCGTTATTTAAAAAAAGGTAATGATTGTTCCCAAGAAATTGTTCGATTAGTCGAAGGAACATTGTTGGAGTTAAGAGTTTGTTTTAAACAACGACCATTTCAGATTCTTGCATTCAATATAAAAATAAAAAATATACTTTGGAAAAAATTCATATTTTTTTTCCTATTAATAATACTCTTTTCCATTCTACATACACCCACTTTGAAGCATGGAGGAGGTTCTATAATGCTTTGGGGTGCAATATCGTCACGTGGTGTTGAGCCGCTGCACAAAGTAAAGCAAACTAGGATATGTTTCAGTATACAAGAATTCTAAGCAATACAATGATGTCCTATGCTGATGAGAACGTGCTAGTTTCATGGATATTTCAACAAGATAACGATCCGAAGTATATGGCTCATCACATCAAGCAATAGTTTTTTTAACAATTCGGTAACTGTTCTTAGCTGGCCTTCATGCAGTCCTGATCTCAACCCGATTGAGAGCTTATAGCAAGTTGTAAAAACCAAAGTAAGCTCTGTAAAAATAAGCACTTTTGCCGAAAAAAAAGAAAGCTTGCGAAGCCATTCCGACTAGTGTATGTAAGAATTTGGTGATCCAATGCGTCGCAGATGTCAAGCTGTTATCGATAACAATATTGATTTATTTTTAAATAAATACCTTTTTTGTAAAATTTGTGGTATGCCCTTAAATATATACACGACTGATATCAATCTTATCTGAAAATATTACTCACAGATTCATAAATAATAATTAATTTGAAACAATATTTTCTTGGAGTAAGAGGTAAATTGACTAAACTACGACAAATTTTGAAAATATCATAAAACCTTGCGTATTATTTGCTTCAAGCTTACATGTAAGTATCGTGTCCTTAATTAGTTGAACGTAGCTGTATCTTTTTGTTCTGTTGTCGATAAAATCGAATAAAATCGAAAACGTTTTTTGCTACGTTCTGATTGTATTAATTTTTAAGTGTGTGAAGATAAATTTGAATTAATCTAATCAAATTCAACTGTTGTAGTCTCATCATATAGTGTGTAACGTGTGCAAATCCATATTTGCCTAAATTCTTCTCCAGCATTCTATCCTAAAAGTGACTTTCAAAATTGTTAATTTCTTTGTTTAATTCCAAAAGTATAATTTACTTACAGTTTAACTTTTAGGAAGTTCAAAATAAACCTATTTTAATTTTAATAATTTATTAATAAATTACTCGAAAAGGTGATTTTAATTTTTGGATAAGCATATATGGAAGAGTACTCTAGACATTAATGTATATTTGTGCAAATAGGTGCTGCTAATATTTACATATATACAAGTTTTGTAATAAAATAAAAAGATAAGCTACCGATGCTACTTGTTGAATACTGCACAATAGGTCTTCACAGACCAAAAAGTATCATGCTGACATTATGCATTAAATTCGCAAATTGGATATAATATATTGTACATATACTGACTTATTCAACTTTAAAGAAAAAAACTACTAAAACACTGTGAAATTTTTCCGAAAAAAAAAATTTTAATAGAAAACAAGTTGCAGCCTAATTTTACAAAAAAGTAAAGTACTTTTGGTTTGTTCTACTTCAGGAACACAGTTTTATCGAAAAGACTGATACTTATGTACATATGTATGTATATAAAGTCAAATAGTTACTAATATCGTACACACAAACGTGAATTGAATAGTTATTTATTTATTTAAATATTTATTGATATTTGGCCAATTATTTATTTTAGATAACTAACAAGCAAATCAAATTGCTGATAAAAAAATGAAAGTATTTATGTTATCTGTATAACCCAGCAAAGATTTACATCGGAATATTTTTATTTTTAAATTAAGAATTCTGAAAAGGTGTATGAAACAAAAAATTTAAATTCTTTCGATTCCCTAGAAAAGATTCCAAGTCGAACGTTGTACTTTAAGGTGGGTGTTGGACTAATATTTTTGGGCGTTACAAACATCAGCACAAATCCAAAATTCCCTTCCCATAATAATGGTGTAGGGTATAAATATTTCGATGAAACAAAGAATGTTTGGAAAAAATCAATGTTCTAAGTCGGCCATAGCTAGATCATCTAGAATCTACGATCAATATTTCAATGTGTTACAATGACGGAATGACAAATTTCTTCTTTTTGGTGGTGCGTATAAAAACCAACATATTTATCTTCTCTCACTTGATATTTTCGCCCAAAAACCTAAGAGTTGGAAAATTAATTCTATATTTTGGCCTTTGCGGCCTCAATTCTAAACAATTCGAAATCGCTTATTTTTTAACGATTAAAAAACTAACAACTGCATATGGAACATTTTCACCCCAATAATGAAAAATAAACAAACTAACGGACTAATTCATAAATACATTATAACAGGGTAATAAAGCAATGACAGGCAAAATACGAAAAAATTGAATTCATAAATGCACAATAGCTTGTTAGCTGGTTATAAGTTTATTTTTATTGTGTTCTCTACAGAACTTTAACCATTTAATAAAGTGACACGTGAATCGTTGTTTGCAAAATATTTGAACAGATACGAGAAAATTTGTGCTTTTTTGTATAAAAGTTAAAAAAAGTGATTAAAGAAGTAAAAATATTAACAATAAATTTGGCTTAAATCGGTTTAAGTGACTTTTTTCAAATCACTTTCAAAATTTTATTACTCATAGAGTTTTAAATTTTGATTAAATAAAAAAAATTCCGACGGCCACGCCTATTTTCGAGTGGGCGGGGCTCCAAAGTTTATAATATATTTAGATATATCTTGAAAACTACATTTCTTTATTAGACGATATTTTCGGAAAATGATTTTTTGATCCTATTTTTTTTTTAAAAAAATCTTAAAAATCCTAGAAAAAGGTCTATATGAGTAGATATATAAATTAGAAAATTTTAAAGTGAAGAAGCTTCAATATAATGTGACCATGTAGGTAATATAGATCCGAAGATATTAAAGAAAGATTATGACCATGGTGAAATAACTCTACAAGGTGGTGTTAAAACGCCAGCTGTTTTTTTTTTAGTCATGTTCGTTATGTCAAACTTTATATACATATGTATGTATGTATGCTCAAGTTGTGTTAAAAAAATAGCAAACGTATCCAGTTATACAAAAAATGTGAAAAAAAAACAATTGTCCATAAATTAAATGTTTCATAAATTAACAAATTTATAAATTATTTTTATTTTCATCTTGAAATTAAAAAAATTGTATGTATGTATGTATGTATTTATTTTTCCTGCAAAAATGTTTGTAAACAATAACCAGTTGTTTTTGACATTACAAACATGAAAGCAAAAACAAAAATACCATGTTGTTTCTGTTGCTATTGTATTGTTGTAATATTGCCATCACCTTGTAGAGATATTTCACCATGATTATGACATTTCACCATAAAAAATACAATCTTTACTATGCTAAACTGGTGTTCTGTATACCATAGAGGAGAAAACCTTACCCCCGGCCATAGGCCGGCGATACAGAAAATCTAAAGCTGGTAAACTGTATACCATAGAGAAGCAAATCCTTTCCTGTATAAAAAATTTTGAAGAAATACGTTTTTTTTAATTTTTCAGATCTTATAATTCTCTGATTGTAGTACCTCAGCCACATATGATTAAATCTTAATATCTTGGCTATTTATATTAATAAACTAACATAACACTTATATAGACTTTTTTTAATTTTTTTAGATATTACAAAAAAAATCAGATCAAAAAATATTATTTTCAGATTTAACCCATAGTTGTTCCTTATTTTGTAATCGTGATATATATCGTTGGAAAGGTATTTTTAATGCCTTTAATTCGATGTATTACAAATCGTCATAGACTAACCAGTTCCCGAGTTAAAGGCTAATATATTTTGAACTTTGAGGGCCTCCCTCTCGAAAATAGGCGTGGCCGCCAAAAAAAAATTTATTACTTTTATCTCCTCTAAAAGCCCTATTTTATGATTTTTTTTTTTTGTTTTTGAGCAAAGTCAGTCAAACCAACTTGTTCCATAAATTTAATTAACCGAATTCGTAAGTATATATACATATACATATGTATGTTCATACATATGTATGTTCATACATATGTATGTATGTATATATACAAATGGTATCTTCATAACAACTATTTCCTATTCAATACGGAAGGAGAAGTATCATAAATTGTGTCCATTCTTTTTATTTATATAAATATTAGACCTGTTTCACACTCATCAGTTTTGAATGTCAAGTCAAGTATTTTTCAATGAGAAGGAAAAAGATAAAAGATAGTTTTCTCTTTCCTTCTCATTGAAAAATAACTTGACTTGACAGTCAGAACTGCTGTCAGTCAGAAAACTATCTTTTATCTTTTTCCTTCTCATTGAAAAATAACTTGATTTGACAGTCAGAACTGCTGAGTGTGAAACAGGACTTACTTACAAAAAAATAATCATAATTATAGAGATGCATAAACAATTACATTAAAGTGAGTAGTCGACTACCTGTTGTTGACGGCGGCACAGAGTATTTTTTACTATTGAACTCACTTTTTATATAATAACAAGTAATAAAACATATGTTTTTTAATTTTTCGATTAAATTATGTGCAATAATTCATATTATTTTCAGTATTCTATTAGGATACTTAAATAATCAATTGTAATTGTATTCATCACTAAATCATAGTACTCTGTACAAAATTTCAAGTGGAATGCTGTCAAAATACATGTTAAAAAAATTCACATGAAATTTTCATGAAAAAATGTTGCAGAATTAGTACTCTGTTCATTTTGTGAAAAACATGTGAAATGTATCTGGCAACATTATTTTTTCACAGAGAAATAATTAAAGTAGCAATTGTTTCACGTGGAATTTTTATCTAAAAGCTCTTCTGTCGCAACAACAATATCTGTTACTTGTTGTGCTGCTGCACAAGCTGCCAGTAATATTTGTTTATTCATTTTTATTTAACTATTTCGGTCCAACACAGATTTTTAAATATTTTAACTTTTATTTAGTTTCGATTTAAATTTACAAAAAAGCAAAACATATGTGTTTTGTTTACATAAGTAAAACAATGTGGCGTATTTCAATAAAAAAAAACGTCAAATTATGTAAATTCGCGTGATAGGCAACATTGGCTACACGTAAATTTTTCCGATATTTGAACAGAGTACTAGGCTTTAAGCTAGAAAATTCCACGTGAAACAATTGCTACTTTAATTATTTCGCTGTGAAAAAATAATGTTGCCAGATACATTTCATATGTTTTATCAAAATGAACAGAGTACTACTTCTGCAACATATTTTCATGAAAATTTCATGTGAATTTTTTTAACATGTATTTTGACAGCATTCCACTTGAAATTTTGAACAGAGACTAGGCTTAAGTATAAAATGACAGTGAAAATAATATGTTATTGCCAACATAAAACTACAAAACTCTTAAAACCGACAAATTGTTAATTTACTCTAATTGTGTAGTTATGATTACAAATTTGTATCAGTAGCTTATAAAACAAAAAGAAACTTATACCTATTATCAGCTTATAAGTTAAAATTTTAAATTTTTGTGAATTAGACCGTAATTGTTTAATTTGATATCACAGCTAATTGTCTGCTGTGTAATAAATTTTCGAATATATTGTATATTCAAATGAAATTTGTAGGTATTGTGAATATGTGTGATATTTAAGAATAGCGATTAAGAAATTATTAAATAAATAAATAAATTGAAGAAAGAATTAAATTGGTCTAATTTGATATATTTTTGATAACGCATCTATCTATCTTTAAATATTAATTTCCAGAGTTCGAACTAGCAAACGAATTACGTAGAACCAGGGACAGAAAATAATGATTATTAATAAAATTAAAAACAAAAAAATCATATATGTACACGGAACAAGCCCTCAATACATTGGAGTATACAAATATACATATTTCTAAGCAGGTGCCATCAGAAAACGAAATGATTTTAATTTCTTAACTTTAAGTTTTATTATACCCTAGACCACCATAGTGGGGAGGGTATATTGGATTTGTGATGATGTTTGTAACGCCCCTAAATATTGGTCCAACACCCACCTTAAAGTATACCGATCGGCTTAGAATCACTTTCTGAGTCGATTTAACGATGTCCGCCCGTCCGTCTGGCAGGCTGGTTGGCTGGCTGTCCATGTAAAACTTGTGCGCAGAGTACAGGTCGCAATTTTCAAGATATTTCGATAAAATTTGGTACGTGAAGTTTTTTCGGCCCAAGGACGATGGGATTGAAACTGGTGGAAATCGATCCATTATTTCACCTGGCCCCCATACAAATGTCCCTCCCGAAATAGGAGTTTAATAATCATAAATGTATGAATTATGTAAGTATCAAAACAAATATCACCACAAATGAGTGGTAAATGAAGCCAAATCGAATCTACAAATCACATTTTGTGCAGATGGGTCCATAATTGATCATAGCACCCATATAAGGCCAACTTCCGAAAATCACTTTGGCGACCATAAATCTCTTAAAAATGTCGGTATCTAAATAAAATTCAACAAGAATAAGTTTCATTTATACAGAAATGATGACACCTAATTTTATAATGGTCGGTCCATAATTAGTTGAAACTCCAATATAAGACTTTTTAGACTTCATTTTTACTTCCATAAACTTTTTAAGAGTATTTATATTGAGATAAAGTCCAACATACATAATATTTATATTGACGGAAGTTATGACACTAAACTTTTGGATGATCGGTCCATAATAGGTCATATCTCCCATATAGTGCCCCATATTGTAATTTAAATTATAATAAATATGAAATAAATAAATAAATAAAATAAGTTTTATTTTTAAAATTCCAAATGGAAATTATTTTCGAGTTTTATAAATTTTGTTCAATTATAAAACATAATATGAAAATACAAAGTACGGTACACAATTTAGAAACATTTTATATGAACTATTAAAGATAACTTAATGAAATTTCCCACAATCCGAGCTGAGGTGTTTTTCAATTCGATTAGAGAAATACATTCTTCACAGCAATATTTTTCGTAGTGGTTTTTATATGTTTTGGGGGATAAAGCTTTATTTTTTTTAAGTAGCTGCTTAATTAAACTTTGTATCATCATGTTACATTTCATATTAAGAAAGTTTTATGAATAAATTCATCCCAAAACGATATAAAGGATGGTCTTATCTTAACGAAAAAATTTAATTCAATTGTTTTTAAAATTACGTTTATCACATTAAACACTCTATTTAATTTAAATGTAATATGTAATTAGTTATTGCTGAATCCCACATACATACATACTACAGTATGTAATTTATGTAATCTTTTAAAAACTGATTTGTTTGTGATATAAACGTCTTTTAAAATTTTTAAAACTCTCGAAATATTACTTCTAAGAGCTTTATCCCAGCTAGCCACATGAGTCCGAAAAGAGTCTTTTCTGACACCTTTTCCGGAGCGTTCATGCTCTTTATGAGCCCAAAAAACAATCATGATTGCTCCGAAAACCTTCAAAAAAGAGCTCTTAGATAATGTCAGAAAAGAGTCTTTTATAAGGGTTTTTTGGGCTCAGAAAGAGCTCTTACATCATGTCAGAAAAGAGTCATTGCAATTTTAAATACAACAAATTTAAAGGTCGCATTTATTCTTTTTTTTTAATTGTTTTTACTTAAACAAAAAGGGAATTCATTTACAAATAAACTAAATTAGAAATGTAAAAAAATTAAAGAAATTGTATTTAGAGTAAAAAAATAAAATGGAATTCATTTAAATAAAATATATAAAAATGAAAAAAAAAATAATTTTTTAAGCAAATTTTTCTTTTGCTTCGAAAATGCTTTTTAGTTGGACTTATTTCAGACTCCTTTTTCGGAGCGCTCCTAGAATGGTATGCTGGGAGGCCGAATATTTCTACAATATTTTATATCGATCTGTTCATAATTGGTTTATCTCCTGTATTCTCATTTGAACATTTAATTTTAGATAATTTACCATAAAATTATAGTATATATGTATCTTATCCATTTTAATTATTGCTGTGGACTTGACCTTTCATAAATAATTATCTAATATTTAGCCAGTATTTTAGGGATACATAAGTAGGTACAAATATATTTTTATATAAAAATCGTGAATATTTTTATTAATAAACTCCATACATTAGTTTCATATTTATATTTATAAAAAAAAAATTATTTAATTTAATTTAAATAACAAAAAATAAAACTCATGGAATAATCATTATTTTTTGAACGATACAAGAAATTTTTATTTTTTGGACATAAAATAAAACTCAACAATAATTCTTTTTTTCCTTGAAAAATAATTATTAAACATTAAGTTTTATAATAAAGCTTATAATCTTTACTATCTCTGCGCAGTACAAATAAGCGGAGGTAAAATAACAAATTTAATAATTTTATAAACTTTAATTTATTCCATTGATATTGACTGCTTTGGCGCCATCGTCACAAATTATATTCAGAACAAGAAATAGATAAAAAAAAACAAATAACCAACAGAGGGAATGACTAAATTAAAAATAATAAAAACTTTAATTTCATAACAACAACAACGTTCTAATAACTAAAAGACAACAAATAACAGTGATATGAAGAATGTATTGATTTATTGAAATTCGTCTGTCCAAACTTGTATTATACGAGAGTCTCAATTATTTATCCTAAAAGCGATAAAATCCGAAAATCAGTTTAAAAATCAACACAAAATCGTAACATCATCCTCTTCAGCCATTTTACCAAAATAATTTAAATATGTAGTTTAAATAGTGTGTGAAGAAAAATATGCCGAGTTAAGTATGTATGTGTCCACGTAAGAGCTTACGTTATTACATATTTAACTCAAAAGTAACAATATGTTATGACGTAACAATATATTTAACTATAATATACTTGAATTTGAATTTTGAATTTGCAGAATTTGAAAAAATGTTTTACTACCTCTCAATAACTTATTTGGGTTTACATTTATTAAAATATAAATTTTTCATAGATAACAATTTACTTTGTTCTTGTCGATTTTGTTTTAGAAATAGTTTTTAATTACTTGTAATTTTTTTAAATCTCAACTATTTAATATACATACAGGAATTAATAAAAAAAATAAAATTTATTAAATTAATAAAATGTTAGAAGCATCCGTCAGACTTTTTCTGCTTCTGGCCAGTTCTAGTAAGGATTCATTTTCATCAGACAAATCATCAAACCATAATTCCGTGGTGGTCATTTAAAATTTTATTTATTTCTCTTTAAGAATTTGTAAACAAATATAGCGCCAGCTGATAGAAATGTTCTATTGTGAATAACCCAAAAAGAGTGATTTTCACAATAGCGCGAATGTGCAACATAATACCAAATGAACATTCGTTCGATAAGCATTTTCGAACACAGTCGAAAATCGAATTTTGCTCATAATAGGCACCATTATTTTATTACTATTAACATGCAAATATTTTGTTATCTTTTCAACTAATAGCCAAAAAAATTAAAAAAATAACACAAACATGTTTCCCTAAGCTCGTATTTTATTATCTGAACAATCAGTATTGTTCAGTCCATCTAAATAAGCTTAGCGGCAAAAAAACATATGCTTTCTTTGTGGATTTCTCATGCGCATTTTATATGATACCAGGGGATTCTTTTTTTTACAAATTATCCTGTATGGGTTTATCGTCAAAGATAATTCGCATCTTACAACTTTACTATGAAAATAACACAAGTCAAGTTCTTTATGGTAACACGTTTTCTGATCCGTTCAGTGTAGACAACGGTGTGAAGCAGGGATGTATACTTAGTCCTTTTTTGTTTGCTTTATACCTTAACGAACTGGCTGAAGCATTACCTGGTGGTGTAAATGTAGAAGATGAACCTATAAAAATCGTTCTTTACGCTGATGACATTGTCATCTTATCTGATTCGGCAAATATTTTCCACAATATGATTGATAAACTTTATACGTACTGCAACATTTGGTCCCTAAAGCTAAATCTTGCTCAGTCTAAAATATTAATATTCCGCAGTGGAACAAGAATATCGAATAATCTGAAATTGAATTATGGTGAAGATGGCATTGAAAGCGTTAATAACTATAGATATCTGGGCATGGACCTTAATTTGTCTTTAACTTGTCTTTCAAAAAACATATAGAAACTAAATTAACTACTTCTAAAATTGCGATTTCTGCAATATGGACAAGATACATAAACCACCCCAAAATATCAAACAGCAACAAACTAAAAATATTTAATGCAGCATCAAAATCTATTATGTTTTACGGAGCCCAAATATGGGGTTTTAAAAAATATGATGAAGTGGAAAAACTGTTCAGGTTTTTTATAAAAAAGATGCTTCTTTTACAAAGAAACACACCAAATTCCATGCTTTATATTGAAACTGGCTTAAACTCTTTATATGTAAATACTTTAAAGCTCAACTTTGATTACATTAATAAAGCACTGCGCATGCCTAGTTGCAGATTGCCACGTATTGGGCAGAGGAATGGATCGCTTTATGTGAAAATATTAAATTTGTACCCGACAATGCTGAAAATCCTATATGATTATACTCAAAAGAAATTCTATACCTTTTATCAACTAAGGAAAGAGAAGATTTATTAACGAACGCAAGGAACTCTCTAGTTTCACGATTTATATTCGCTGGTTGATTATTCCATGAAACCCCTTTATGCTTTTGGTTTGTCTTCTCGAGCTGCAAGTTTAATAATAAGAGCGAGAGGTGGATTATTAGATATTAATGCCAGGGCTTTCAAAAGTTCATCAGTTGGCATGTGCTCACTTTGTTGACGCTACAGAAAACACTCTACAGCTAATTGGAATTTGTCCAATATACTATGAGTTCAGATTAAAATATTTTGGAAAAACTACTTTAGATTTGAATGAAGTTCTGAATATATTAAATGGTTTTGAATTTGATTACTTTACATTGTATAAATATTTAAATCTTTGTCTTAAATACAGGGAACTAATATTAAATGAATTTGAATAAACTCTGTATATATGTAAATGAATGTATTATTTAGAAACTACAACGTAAATAAATGAAATAACTCATAGCTTTATATATGCCAATCTGGCTCACAACTATCTTGTTATACCAAATATAGATACATAATATATTATTATTTCATCTCTAAGATTGTAAATATGTAATATAAATATCTATTAAATAAATAAAATAAAAAATAAAGCAATCAGTAGCATTTTTTTACGACGTTTAGATATATTATGACTATAAACTTCTATCATCACACACCACGGTGTCTCTTTTCCGTAAAAACAAGTCTCATGCCTTAGAGAAGTCTAAATTTTAAAATTTTGAAAAACCTCAATAAATTATTCCAACTTGCTATGTTAAAGATTCTGACTACGGACTATAATAGCCACTCGTCTTGTTTATAAATTCTAGTTGCATTTGTCCGTCCACGTTACCGCTATTCCCGGAAAACTGTACTTGTCCCTTAGAGAATTCTAAATTGTAAAGTTTTAAGTTAAATTTGTAAAGTTTCAAAATATTAGGAAAAAACGTGACATATGTATTAGGGTGGAGCGATTTTTTTTTAAGCAAGCACTTTTTAATACCTGCAAAAAGTTGCTCTTTCAACTCCCAAATATGCCCCCAACATCATTAAGTTTGGTAAAATTCTTGAATTTAGATAACAGATTACATATATTTTGTGCACGACACAAAAAATTCTGATTAGCCTTTCGGCTTTTTTGCGGGGATTCCCGTCATTCACTTGCCTTTAATTAAAATAATGACGGGAATTCCCGCTGATATTCAAACAAGTTGCTTAACTGTTGCAGCTGATTTGTGTTATTCTTTGTACAAAGTGAGAGTTTCTGCTCTGACAAACAAAACTCATTTCAACGCATTCTTATGGGGAATTCCCGTCATTTGACAGCTAAAAGTTATGATTTAACGATAAAAAACGGAAATACCCGCTCTTAATTTTTGTATGAAAAAATATGTGATGCTCTTGGTAGTCCCAGCTAAATTCAAGTGCTGCCGAAAGGGCTAGTATCAGATAGAAATGATTAATATTGAAACGTGCCTGTTGAGACGCGGATTTGTGGAACTTTGCGGAGGTGATTTCACAACGAGATTCGAACGTTATTAGTCAACTCGCGCGCGTGCCATTTCTTTTGTGAGACCCTGAAATCAAGATCAAGAAATATATGTATGTTTTTAGCACATACATATATTTCTCTTTATTATAGTAAAATGTCTCAAGTCAAAACACGACAAACGAAGACCTGTCCTGTGTTCGATTTACCAGAGAGACTACCAGTATCTCAATTACCAACTTATAATGACGTTATGAAAAATTACCTCTTCATTAAATATGAAATAAAGCCTGATGAAACAGCAAAAGGGCCGACCGTTCATCTCATATCCGGAAAATTGGGACAGGATGTTTTAGAAATGTGGCAAAAAGCATCGCTACCAACTGTTAGTCTTGAGAAAATAGTACAACTTATTCGTTCCTACCATGACAAATATAGAAGCTTAATGAAAAAATTACCAAGAAAAGATAAATAGATTTATAGCTGAGTCCCACAGATTACTTGATATTTGCAGTTGCAAATGCATACTTATCCAAAATTGTTCTTGTTTAAAAGACAGATGTGTTCCAAAGGAAGAAATACATTTTTTACTTGATCAAAAAGCAACAGAAAATGATGATAGGTGGTGTAGATGTGGTCGCAACTATAAGAAATAGGAAAAAACAAGAAAGAAAAGAAAAAACTTTATTGCGTAACAGAGAGATAACTGATTTTGACAAACTGTGTTGTTCTCGCTCTAAACCTGATAACTTGGCAATCGAAAGCAACAGTTCAAACGATAGCGATAGCGTAGCTTCTAGCTTTTATTTTGAAACGCCAAAGCAATTAGTTGCACCACCACCAAAAAAAAAAAAAGAGATTAAATTTACCATTATTAGCCCTTGCCTGTTATCGAACTGGAGTCTCTGACAGAGCCGCTGCTATTATAGCTTCTTCTGTTTTAAAAGATATTGGCATTATTTCATCAACCGATCCAAGTGGTGTTATTGATCGTTCAAAGTTGCGCCGTGAAAGAACAAAAGTGAGAACAGCTTAATAGGATGCAGATAGCGAGAAAATCATACGCGGTATATATTTTGATGGCAAAAAGGATAAAACTTTGATTAGTGTTCAGAAGAATAAATTTTACAGAAAAAGAGTACTAGAAAACCATTATGTGATGCTATCAGAAACAGAAAGCGACTATTTCGAGCATGTAACGTGTGATTTTGGAACTGCTAAAGGCATTAAAAATGCGATAATAACTCACTTGAAATCCAAATCGACGAATCTCAGTCAAATAGTTGTCGTGTGTTGCGATGGAACAGTAGTAAACACAGGTTTTAATGCTATTAAGGTATTATTCGTTTGATCGAAGAAGAACTTAATAAACCATTGCAGTGGTTTATCTGCCAGTTGCATTCCAATGAATTACCACTGCAACATCTGTTGTTACATTTGGACGGAAAAACTACAGGACCTAAATGCTTTTCAGGTGCCATTGGATCTCAATTACAAAAATGGTTAAACAATGCCTTTAGTCGAATTCACCGTCATTCCTATAATATTACCTGAAATTACAAGGAGTGATTTGAGTAACGACCAAAAGTATCTTTACGATATTATGACTGCTATTAGCAGTGGAGTTTTTTCTTCAGACTTAGCTAATATTGAACCTGGATCTCTTAACCATTCTAGATGCCTTACAACAGCAAATCGAATTCTAAGATTATATGCTACTAAACAGGACCCCGAGGAAAATCTAGTGATATTAGCCACGTACGTGATGAGAGTTTATGGCCCGATGTGGTTTACAATTAAATGTAATCCTTCGTGTATAAATGGAGCTTAAGCACTTGTGGCAAACAATTAATCTTAGTCGCTATTTGAACGCCGATTTGAAGAATGTCATTGACAAGGTAATCCAACGAAATGGATATTTCGGTCACCCAGAAAATCTTCTTATTGCTATGCTTGGAGATGACAGAGAAATCATACGAGATCTTGCATATCGACGAATTTTAAAAGAAAGAAAACTCAAGCACTGCCTTTATTTAATTTCGATGCTGAAGATTATACCAACATTATGACGTGGCGAGACTGTGAGATTACTGAGCCCCCTCTGACTTTAGATATACCTGATGAAGACTTGAAAGCCATTGTTAAAAGCGGCCTTGGCACTTGTAAAACAATTAAAGATTTTCCCTGCCACACTCAAGCCGTAGAGCGCTGTATCAAAGTAGTGACAGAAGCTTCAAGTGCAGTTTGTGGAAAAAACAAACGAGACGGTTTCATTAGAGCAAGACTACTATCGCGCCAACAAAGGCCTACTTTTAATACAAAAAAAAACAATTTAATATTTAATTGCTATATTTCTGAATAATTAACTAGTTTATAATAATTACTTTTATCTTCTTTCTTTAAATCTATATGAAAAAATTTAACATCTTTAATAAATAAAAAATATGTAAACAAAAAAAAATAGTTATTGGATTGCTAAGTTATTGTTATGTATTTCACTTTATATTTATCATACACTAAAGTTTATAACGCATCTGTTAGTTTGAAGACAATATGAAAAATAGGAAAATTTTCCTAATTTTCAATTGTGTTGGGGCACCTCAAATCATCAAACAAGTAAGTAATTTTTTGTACGTTTAATTTACTCACCGAAAGGCAACTTTTTATTGATATTGCGTTGACAAAAAAAAAACAAAAATTTTTTTTATACATTATCACTCCACCTTAATATGACCACAAATATGACCAAAATATCATTTTTAATGCGTATACCAATTCCGTGTGCGTCTAACAGTGCAATGTTAACATTATAACAGAACTATGTTAACTTTAAAGGTAACATCTTTTAACCCGTTTTTACCTTTTAAATGTCTTCTTATGGAGAAATTATTTCTTAAATAATTTTTTTGTTTGCTCGATTAAAGCTACAAAACAAATTTCGCCAACTTAAAACAACAGAAATAAAATTTACCAAAATAAAGTATAAACAGAAATATGTATATACTTTTTCCGCCTTTTATACGCTGTTACCGCCTAACTCTTCAAATAAATGCTTGATTAAATATACGAAGGTACAAAATAATTTTTATCAATTAGAACAAACTATACAAAATGTCCCAAAAAAGTACCAATACTATAATTGTTCGCTTTTTTTTTGACATTCAGTTTTTGATTTACCAAATACTTATATATTGTTTATATTATACTAGATGGCATTTGCGCGCGTTGCAACGCCACCAATTAAAATTAATTTGAAAGAAAGGCATTACACAAATATTCAATTAATTTTGAGTAATTTTATTGATTTTGTTCATATTGAAAAAAGTAGGCGGTCGAAAAAAGTATTCTTAGTCATGCAGGAGTCTTAGTTATATCCCGTCAAAGTTTTAGTAAGATTGGTCCAGCGGTCTGGCCTTTCTGGCAGGCGTTGTAATTAATTAAAAAAAGTGGGCGTTTTCAAACCAACTCAGAAACCTTCCCGGGCTCATGCACAACAACTTTGCCAAAGATAATCACATGATCAAATACATAGTTTACGATTCTATAAAGAGCATACATACAAACATTTATTTTTTGAGTTGGGGCATGAAAGTGGGCGTGGCACATAACATTTTTATTGTTACCTTGCCTTTAGTAAGATGTGTATACAACTTGTTTGAAGTAGATCTGTAAAAAGTCATGCAGAAGTAGGCGTGGTCCAACCAACTCAGAAACCTTGCGCCTTGAAACCCGGGCGCATGCACAACAACTTTGCCCAAGATAATAACATGATCAGATGCATAGTTTGCGAGAATAGAATAGTAGAAATGAATTTCAAAAAAGTACCAATATTAGTGTACTAAAATTTGGACCTTTTTACACCTTTATATTTGAGTCATGAATAGCATGTTCTGGGTTCTTTTTTGTGTGGATGGAAGAATAGTTTATCTTTTTTTTATTTTGAAATTGAATAAATAATATCAAATGCTGCTATATAATTATAAAATTAATTATTATTTAAGAAAAATACAAATTTAAACATTTACCAGTTTCTCACTTTTTATCACTCCCTGATGCAAGTCTTGAAAATACATATAGCCTATTGACGCTTCCAAGCATGGATCTATCTACGTTCCAAATTCCAATAAAATCCCTTCAACTGTTTAGACCTGATTGCAAAACAAACAAATTACAAAGATTTTAAATAATAAAAACATTGGAGCATATTCAGAAATCGTAACTAAAGTCGAAATTTATTAAACAGAAGCTAAAAAATAGTTCACAAATTGTTAAAGATCTTCGCCCTTATTCACTTCAGAAAATGGTCCGTCAGAAAGAGCTCTTAGATAATGTCAGAAAAAGAGTCTTTTATGAGGGTTTTTTTGGGCTCTGTGTAATCTTGTTTTTATCATTCTTGTGTGGTACAGCTATGTAAAAATAACAGGACAACAACGCTTTCGTACACACATAATTAAGTGGAATTTCTGAATCATACTGCGTGCCGACTCAGGACAGTAACAAGCAAATTTTTCTTTCCCTCCGAAAATGCTCTTTAGTTGGACTCTTTTCTGACTCCTTTTTTCGGAGCGCTCCAACAATGCTCTTTTGTTGGACTCTTTTCTGACTCCTTTTTCGGAGCGCTCCTAGAATGGTATGCTGGGAAGTTTCATTTAGGAAGTACTTACTGACAATTTCTTTCATAATTAACATGTGGTCATCGCGTGTCAAGATGTTAATTTTAGGAAACCTCTTTTTCAAAATCATTCTTTGCAGTTCTTCGTTAAAAAATACACGAGTATTAATTATTTGTACGTTCGATTCTTATTAGCAAAATCGAGACTAGTCCTAAAATGTCTCGATGTTGCATCGATATTTCATAAAATACATCGATGTTTTTTATACATACATCGATTGTTTTTTTTTTTTTAGAAAAATCTTAAATTTATTTAACATCTCCCAATACTTTTTTCAATACTGTTTAGAAATTAAAGTTTACCAAGTCTTTCACTACTCAATCTGTTTCTTTGTTGAGTCCGATGTTCCCACCATTGTAAGGTATTTAAAAGCGATCTTGTAAAGTTTGGGAAATTGTGATTTATAATCTTTCCAAATATCCAACGGATTTTCGTTCAGTCTTCCAACAGGAGCCCTCAACTAAACTGAAAGTTCATCAGGCAATATATCTTCAGTCTTGTTGCTTTTCCAATTTCTACGAACCAGTTTATAATGGCTAGTCCTTAATGAAAAAGTATCCTCACTTTTATCGGATTTTTCTGAGTCAGATTCAATATCTTTTGCAAAAGAGTATTTTTCATTAATTCTCATTAAAGTGCGTTTTTTTGAATCGGGGGTCTAAAATGTTAGATATGTATACACGTTTATATATTAATACATAAAACACGTTCTGTGTATATAAAAAACATCGATGTTTTCCGATTGTTTAGGAGCAAAAAAAAAACATCGGATTATATCGATGTTTCGACACATTACATCGAGTGTTTTTAAAACATCGATGTTTTTTGTCCATCCCTAGTGTAGACCACTAACGTACAGAAAATACAAAAAATACAAAAAAAAAATAATTATATTAAATAGTTTTTAACTCCTGCAGACAAGCCAAAAGGCTTCACAGGACTAGATTTAAGAACAAATGTCAATTAAATCGTATATTAATAATAATAGAAGAGAATAAAAAAGGTGTTTGTTTGTAATAATCGGTATTAAAAGAATAATTAAATATACATAAATACAGTATTACATTTGATTAAAAGACATGTGAATATTAAAACAATTGGAAATTATAAAAACGTTATGCATGGACTTTATACTTTTCCTGTATCCAGATAATTGCTGAATATGCTTTAAAAGAATGCAATGAAAATAGTTTCTAAGAATTAAGTCAAATAATAGAGTGTTTTCAGCTAATGTAATGCCGCATCCCAGCATACCATTCTAGGAGCGCTCCGAAAATGAGTCAGAAAAGAGTCCAACTAAAGAGCATTTTTAGAGTGCTCCGAAAAAAGAGTCCAACTAAAAAGCATTTTCGGAGCGAAAGAAAAATTTGCTTAAAAAATTAATTTTTTTTCCATTGTTTTGAATTCCATTTATTTTTTTTTACTGTAAATACAATTTATTTAATTTTTTTCCATTTCTAATTTAGTTTATTTGTAAATGAATTCCCTTTTTGTTTAAGTAAAAACAAATAAAGAAAAAAGAATAAATGTGAACTTTTAATTTCTTTTTTATTTAAAATTGCAATGACTCTTTTCTGATATTATCTAAGAGCTCTTTCTGAGCCCAAAAAATCCTTATAAAAGATTATTTTCTGACATTATCTAAGAACTCTTTCTGACGGACCATTTTCGAATGTAATGACCTTCTTTTCTGAAGGTTTTCGGAGCAATAATGATTGTTTTTTATTGCTTTGTTATGACATGACAAATTTTCAGAGAATCAGCCCAGACAATTTAGTCTAAATAACAAAAGCCGTTAAATGTTAAAAAAATGTTTATCAATATTAAAAATAAAATAATTAAAATGGTTCCAAATACAAATTATTTGCTAATGTTTATATGCATTTGAGGTCTCTGAACGTATTTTTTATCTAAAAAACATAAAATATATATTTTTATAGGCATTGCCAACATTTGTAACACAAGATTAAAAAACTAAAGGTTTCTCAATACAATTTTTAAAAATATTGTTATCTACAGTAAAATTCATTTCTGAAGACATTTTTTCATAAATTTTCTTTCCGTTAAATAAAATAAAGTAAAAGAATGAACGAAATGGGACGGATTTCATTAGAGATTTTTTTTATTTCATTTCAGAAGAAGCTTTCTAACATGTAATCGGTGGTGTATGTATATACATTATGCCTAGAACAATAACGCACTGGCCCCAGGACCTCGCGATGTTCAATATTGTGTCATTTACGAAAACGTTTGTTTCGAGTAATTTTTCAGAACGTCCAAAAAATTATAAATTAAAGTACACCGATCGACTCAGAATCACTTTCTGAGTCGAACGTTGTAAATTAATATTTGCATTTTCCTTTCTTTTTTTTCATATTTACAAACTTTGTAAATAAAATTATCTTTTCAACAATAATAAAACATTTAAATCGGAGGAAAAATAACAAAGTTATTAACATTTTACTATACCATGTATGTATTTGTATTTTTTATATTTTTAAAGTGTAAAATTTGTGTAAACAATTAAAGACTGATTTTTAAGAGCTTTCGGATTTAATTTAAAAAACACAAACATTTAGAGAAAATTTGAGTCGAGAATGTCACGAATAGATTCTTCAATATTAGCTTCCAGTATGTCAACCGTTGCAGACTTGTCCCTTTAGATGTAAACCTTAACATAGCCCCACACACAAAATCTAAAGGCGTTAATCGGCCCCAAACGTGAAATAAACCATGAATTAAGCATGAGTTTTGATAAAAAAAAAACAATAATCTGCAAGCGTTGTTCGTTTGTAAGTCTTATATTTTAAAGTTTATTTTTTTATGACTGATTGTCATAAAATTCAGTGTCAAATTTAAAATTGCTGCTGATGCTTATACGATATTTATGCTCACTTAAGTGATTTCCAGATGTGGGCTTTATATGGGGGCTACGGTCAAATATGGTTGTTTTAAAAGATTTATGGGCATTTAAGTGATTTTCGGTAGTACACTCACAATATTATTACAGTAACGGAATGTAGTTTATTCAGGAAGTATTCCGTGCAGTTGTTTTTAACTAAATAAACATTTAAAATTCTAAGAAAATTTATTTTTAACTGAATTTAACATTTATTCAAAAAACTAAGTGCACATTAATACGGATTTTCAGTTGCATTACGATAAAGTATTTTGTATGTAAAATTAAATGAAACTGTAATTTAAAATAACTAAAAATTTACTTAAAAACCGATCTACTTATTTTTCATTTCATTTTAACAAAAAGTTCATTTAATTTTAAATGTTATAATTCTCAAACAGTCAATGTGAATTTTAATATAAGATATGTAGTTATATGTAGATATTATACGGAAGCTATGACTATGTATAGACCGACCCTTAGAAATTATTTCAAGTTATAACTGAAAATTCTGTTGATTTTACGCAATTTGTGGTTAATTGTTTGATAGTTAAAATACATAAAATAACTGAAAATTCTGTTGATTTTGCGGAATTCGGAGTTGAATTTTTGTGTTTTTATTCAGTCTTAGTGCAAATTTTATTAGTATTTTATATATTGTTTGAAAGAGAATTTTACGACCAACATAATTTATGTTAAATAATTTGAAATTTTGTTAAATTTTCACCATTTTTAATTGATTTAATTACCAATGAATATCACCATAATTTACAGAATTTGTCTGATTTTCATAACAATCTTGAGTGTAATTTAACAATTTATAAAATTAATAGAACATTTTTCCATATTCACAACAAGTTAAGAAACAGAGTATAAACAAGTAAGAAAGTATATTCGGTCAAGCCCGACCATATAATACCTTAGACCCAGTATATCAATAAAACAGTTTTTCAGATATGGGCGCTATATGGGAGATATTACCTATTATGGACCGATCATCCAAAAATTTAGTGCCATGACTTTCCTGAATATAAATATTATGTGTGTTAAACTTTATCTCGATATAAATACATTTAAAAGATTTATGGAGGTTAAAGTGAATTACGAAGAGGGTCTTATATGGGAGTTTTGCCTATTTATGAACTGACTATTATAAAATTAGGTGTCATCCTATTTATGTACAAATAGGAGAAACTCATTTTTGTTAAATTTTATTCGGATAACAACATTTTTAAGAGATTTATGGTCCTTAAAGTGATTTCGGGAAGTGGGCCTTATATGGGAGCTACGACTAATTATGGACCGATCTTCACAAAATTTGTATATGTGATTAAGCTTTATTTATTACTTATTTGTGGTGAAATTTGTTTGCATACATAATTCAAAGATTTATGACCGGTAAACCCCAATTTCGGGAGGACATTTGTAAGGGGACCAGGTTAAATAATGGACCGATTTCCACCAGTTTCAAGCCCATCCATCTTTGGGCCGAAAAAATATCATGTACCAAATTTTATCGAAATATCTTAAAAATTCCGACCTGTACTCTTCGCACAACCTTTACATGGACAGCTAGCCAGCCAGACGGTCCGACGGACATCGTTAAATCAACTCAGAAAGTAATTCTGAGTCGATAGGTCTAATTTAAGGTGGGTGTTGGACCAATATTTCACGGCGTTACAGACATCATCACAAATCCAATATACCCTCCCCACTATTTTGGTGTAGGGTATAAAAAGGGTAAGATTATAAGGTAAAGCTTCTTTTAGTTGAATTTGATCTCAATAACTTTATTTATATGATATTTTACAGTATTTTAGGATTATTTTGGTTGAATTTCATCTCAATAGCGTTATTTACAGGAGTTGTATGGTCCCAAGTGTACTTAATTCTGGAGCTAATGCCAATTATTGACTGACTGCTACAAAGTCCAGTATGATTTCTGTATTAAAATCTCTGCTCTGTGTAAAAGTTGGTTCGATACAAATATTTATTAGACATTTTTGTGGGTTTAATTGTTTTTCGAAAAAGGTCCTTATATGGCAGCTATGACAAATCGGATTTCAACGTAATATATTTAAAATACATATTAGTATTAAAGTGAATTTCGGAAGTGTACCTTATATGGGAGATATAGTCAAATATGGACCGATATTCTATTCAAAATCCAGCAGTTTGATTTTGGCATGTATGTAAATGACCCGTGTAAAATTTTGAATCGGTAACGTTGTTTATAAGAGATTTATGAGTATTTAAGTGAGTTTCGGAAGTTTTGAAAATATTCAAAACCGGATGGTTTTTCAAAAAGAAAAAAGGTTAACCGGTGTCAGTTTTTGAACAGTCTAAAGGACGGCTTCAAAGTCAGTGGAGTTGAACCACAACATTGCGAGCTACAGAAACATCATTAGAACGCCTTGAAAGTATGTACCGGTTTACATTATGAAATTTTTGTCGCTGCGATTCTTGCTTTCTATCCGAGAGCGGTGAGTCGTATTAAAAGGGGTACACATATGCATGTACTCGTGAGACACGCTTTGTTCCCTCATTCATTATTTTTTTATTTTCATAAATGCATGTATGTATGTGCCAGCTACAAAATATAAAAAACATCTCACAATGTAGATGCAAATACTATTTTAAAGAAGATACCAACGACAGGAATCGCAGCGGCAAAAATTTCATAATGTAAACCAGGTCTATTTGACATCATATTGTAACAGTGAGACGATCTAATGAGACAATATCTGAATGTGAAGTGCATCTTTTAACTTAGGGACATTATATGCGCTATTCACGTTTTTTAAGTCCATCTTCAAGAAGAGCTGCTAAAAGGATAGAGCAATTGGTCTTGCGTCGTGAACAAAATCGCAGTCTACATGTATATCACTAGATATTGCAATAAAAAGTAATTTGTAATAAGTAATAAGTAATTTTTTAACTCTTAGAACAGTAGCGGGTTTTAGCTATTATTAATAAATATATAATGAATGAATCATTTAATGGTTAGTTACACAGTAAATACAAGTATATATGTATGTACATACATATGTATGTACAGTGCACTCGGGAAAACGTCAACTAATTAAAACCGCTTAACAAATTGTTGACGTTTACGAATGTAAAATTTTTAAATAAAAACATATCGATTATGTGCTTTTAAACGTTTTTATTGATTATAAACTAAAATCAAACATAAACAATTTCAAAAAGGAAACGAAAAAGGCATTCAACCTGACTAGAACCATAGAAGACAACTAGAACCAAAAGAATACATTTTAAATAAGATAATATTTTTATATCATGTGCATTTAAAAAAATCTGTTATTTTTTTCTGCTGTTTTTTTTTCTTTCCAACACTTGGAAGAGAGCCTTCTCTCTATTTATTTCATAAAATTTTAGAGTAGGTAATTTAAAAAAAGGGTTGACGTTTTGGAATGTTGACGTAAACGAGCGTTGACGTTTTCCCGAGTGCACTGTATGTAAGTGCTGCTCTCGTAATGTAACACATATTTAAAATTCACACAAACAAATACAAACACTTACCAAGTAAATCACGTTCAATTCGGCAATTGTTGAATAAGATTTACAAAAGCGGATTCTGCGGTTACAAATTGTGTTGATTTTTTTTTTAGATATATTTTTTACAGAAATCTCTTTTATTTTTAGTAATTTTTTAAACCAGAAATATGGAAATGTTCACAAATTATTTGTTTACACTAACTGACAAAAGCCAAAAATATTACACGAGTATACCTACCCAGTAGGTACCAATGTACGAGTATGTATTTATATGTATTTTTAATTCCTCTTTATTTGTTTGTTGTCGTTTGTGAAACGACAATAATTAATTGAAAATTGTGTAAAGCTGCACATTTAATTAACTTGTAATTGGAATCACACAAAATTTGTTTATGTTAATTTTTATTTATTTATTTATTCACAGACATATTTATGTATTTTTGCACCAGTATTTTTGTTTTTAACACATACTTACATATGTATGTATGTATGTACATACATTTGTATTTTAGTTTTGCTTCCGAATTCTTAGAAAATCTTGAGTAAGAATATTTTTCAAACACTTTTTTGATTAACACAAATATTGAAACAATATGTAAATATGTACTTATGTATTTTTTAAATATACGAGTAAATTGAATTCGTTTTAAATAGAGAATATTACGAGCAAAAATTAAAAGAAACAAAACAGGCGCATCCGTTGAATGCCGCGTTAACTGTAATAGTGGGCTTTTGGTAAAAGATTCTTAACAATTTATTTATTTAGTCGCACAAACATATTGGCAATAGAAAACTTGCTGCTTGCTGTTGCAGTTGAAAGAAAAGCTTTTTATTTAGTTTCAATTTGCAGACTGGTCGGTCGGTCGGTCGGTCGGCCGGTCACATGCGATTTTCCTTTATTTGTGTATTGTACTATAGTATGTATGAACGAATGTGTGTGTTAGTATCAGTATACGAGATGTTTTGTAAACAGTATTTCCAATATTTGTTTTTCTGTTTTTGTTTAGATCGATCGACCGATACTTTAATCCAGATAAGAAAATCCATAGTTACATTGTCTAAATTCACACGCTGTTGTTTGTGTTTTCAATGTGAAAGCTTTTTTATATAGCAGAGGTTAAAAAAGCTTCACAATCGAAAGGAAAAGGAGGATAAACCAAACCACATATACCGTTTCCATATCCTCTATAAATTTACCCTAATCATTTTGCATTTTTTGCTGAATTTTTATAACCTTCACCATGAGTGGTAAAAGTAGAGCTACATATAATATATAATTTTGAAAATCTAGAATATTTATTTGCGACTTTATGAGGTAAATATTCCAGATCCTTATTTGTGTTGATTGGAATATGCTTTCCGAAGCCCCATTTACTAATATATGTGACAGATATAGTCATGAGAATTATGATATGTATGTATACAAAATCAGCGAAAACTGGAGAAAAGTCGCAAATTATTCCCCCAGCATGTAGCAAATATTCTTGAATTAGTAATTGATTTACCCTTTTTAGGAATATGACTTATGTATGTATATGAACGGATATACATATGTATCCATACATGCATATGTATGTATGTATGTAGCTTGTATGCATCGTTTTAGTACTGAAATAAACTAAAATTGTACGACAGTTTCTACAATAATTGCCCAAAATGCTTTTTGATTTTCTAAGATTTAACAATATGTATATAAAATTACAATTTTACATTCGAGTTAGCAGGGATTTTCCAAAATAAACAAAACAATTTAAGGTCATATAATGGACCCTATAACTTTTACAAAAAAATATTTACAATATTAAAGTTCAGCGCGATCATCGTTTGTTAAATGAGATCAATATTTTTTCAGTTTTTTTTTTTATTTGTTTATTTTTTGTTTTTAAATATTTATTTACATATATGATATTTTGTTGTTTTGAATACGCCTGTACTCGATTATTTTTAATAAAATATTAAAACGCTTCTTGTTCAAACCTGAAGATTTGACAGACTACATTTGTTATTAATGTCAGATATTCATGAATCCATTCTATCTTTAATTTAGTAAATAAAAAAAATCAATAGTAAATTTCCGTAGCAGTATTATATTTTGTGATTGCCTTCAAATTATTTTATTGGTTTTTTTCTAGAGTTCGGTTTCGGAAGAGCGCAAAATTCAATCTCCATCAGTATTTCGGAAACATTTTTTGGAATATCGAAACTATTATAAAGAAAAAAAAACATTAATTATGATATTAACATAATTTAGTTCAAAATCATGCAATCAAATAAGTTTTAGATGTGGAAAAACCAAAGCGTGACGCGTGAAGTACTAAACACATTCGAGACAGCAGGGTACCTACCGACTACAATTAGGCATGTGATGGAAATCTATATCGAAAACGAATCAAGTCAATTCGTTTCGTTTCGTCAATTTTTTCGTAATATTTCTGTATTGTAAAACTTTTATCACATATTGGGCTACTAAAGAGAATATTAAATATTCCATCACAGCCTGAATATGTCAAAAATAAATTTGATATATTGTAGTCGTTTGTATGAGAGTGACTATATTGACGACAACAGGCAACACGACTGCAGGTTGTTGCCCATGCTGATTATTTCGTCGCTGTCAAATTAAGCATTAAACACATTCGAGGCAGCAGGCTACACGACTTCACGAGTGCAAATGCCGCTGGGTACTTATGCCGCCCTCTAGTCAGCTACTTAATTATTTTGAAAACGACAGCTACATAGTCAGCAGCTGATCCCGAAATCTGACGTATTAATAAAAAATAAATTTGTTCTTCGAAATTTTTAAATAACATAATGGCTGAAGAGTAGTTTGTTGATTTTATAGCAGCTATTACTAAAATACAATAAAAAAATAAATAAAAACATTAAAAATAATAAATCTTAAACAATAAAACACTTACAAACTTTAATCAAACAAAACAATAAAAATATAAACAGCTGTTGTAGTCATCCATTTATATTTCAGTGGTGCTACTTAAGGCTTTTATTTTTGTTTAAAGTAGCGTTTTATTTATGAAACCATTTGGGTTAAATTGCAAGATGTTTATCATCAAGAAACTATTTATTTAAGTAAATTCTAGAAAAAATAAAATGTTGTCTGAAATTTTGAAAAAATTTGTTTTTTCAATTTTTGATAACCCATGCGCCTCTCAAATACCTTTCATATAATACCAAATTTTCATATAGTTCCTTTGGAAGAAATGTGAAAAAAATCAAAAAACCTCTAAAGAGGACATTTTTATCCTTTGATCCAGCCAACCAAATATTGACCCCAGGACAAAAAAATTGAGAAACGTAGTCTTAAAATGAATCAAATTTTCATATTAGTCGGGAACATCCGCAAATTTATTTTGGGGCCACCCTAATGTACATACATACATGTACATATAATGCTTAAAGCTAGATTTACACTATTAATAACTATTAAATAAATTAATTTTGAAGAATTTTTGCTGTTTAAACGAGTTTGAAGCATTTTGAAGAGCAATTTTGAAGAAAATTTCAATCGTGTAAATCTAGGTTAAGAAAATTTTACCAAATTCTTAGTAATATGTATTATAACAATTTTATTTCTCGTAATTGGTTAAAGAAGAATTTTTACCAGAGTCTGGCGCAGTAAATTCAACATATGTATGTTAAATCACAAATAAGATGTTATTTTAAAAGATAAATGATCTTAATAGAAAAATGTATGTTTGTGATTTTAATAATATTAGCTTCTAATGCGGAAACCGTTGCGGACTTGTCCCTATTGATATGAGCCTTAACGCAGCGCCACCAAAATCGCACGATCTAGGCGGTCATTTGAACTTCCTCAATTGTTGCAACCACATGTCTTTCATTTTGGGCAAAAATATTTCCAGTAACATTTCCGCTTTCGTCTTTAAAAAAGTACGGTCCAATGATGCCACCTACCCATAATCCACACCAAATACTGAATTTTTCGGGATGATTGGCAGTTCTTCTGGCTACTCGTCCCACCAAATACGACAATTTTGCTTGTTTACGTGTCCATTCAACCAGAAATGAGCTTTGTCGCTCAACACATTCTTCCGACAAAAAGTGCACGATGCACTTTCTTAACCGAGCATGAATTTTGATAACAAAATTCAATAATCTGCAAGCGTTGTTTGTTTATAAATATGTACGAGTATGTACATATGTAAGTTTGTATGTATGTAAGACGATTCATGCTTAAATTATTGACCAAATTGAACACAAAATACCATGTAACTGTTACGAAGAAGAAAGGTGCTAAAAAAAATCACTCTTTACTTATTTGTAATTTTGACAACAATTTTCTATAAAATAATTAGTTTCTTTTTGAACAATATTTTTTTTAGTTATGTTTTCGATACGGCGATGTTTTTTAAATTTTACTTTGATTTACTTACCATTTAAAATGAATTGTTGCAAATCCACAATCGTAATTTTTAATATTTAAATTTTTAAGGGGAATTTTACAAACGAAAACTAGGTACATACATATATTGAAAATTCTTAGAAAATTAAAAAATGTTCATAATTCAATTGAATGAATAAATAATAAAGGGGAAATTAACAATAATGACAAAACAATATCCGTACTTTAAATCAATGAAGAATTGAGTATAAACACCATTCGATAGATCTTTTAAAATTACGTACATATGTATGTACGAATATAATAAAGGAAAAATAATAAAAACAAAAATAATTTCGAACAGCAATTAAATTATAAAATTAAAACCGGTTTTACATTTAAATTATTATTATTTTTATACTTGTATTCACATTAAGGTGGTTTATTTTCAGCTTATTGTTGAAATTATAATTTTCGAACTCCGATTTTTGCTGAAGAATATGTATGTAGATATTTTCAGTGGGTCTTAATTGGTTTTGTAAAAACTGATCTACAGTCAAAAAAAAAAGGCATATTGGCCAAACTACATACATATATATGTATGTACTTACATACATACATACATACAAATGTGTACATACCTCTATCCAAAAATTACGTTTTTCCCAATATCTTTAAAGTTTGAAAAATTTGTAATAATTACTGTCCTAATTTTTGTTGACCTGGCTCGTTTGCCTATTTTTGTCTGCAGATGGAAATGAATAAACATTATTTTAGTTGGACAAAAAATAATTTTACAATTTTTGTAAATCTTAGGAAGTACATAGTCTTAGATTATAAAGATTCACAAAACGAGTAAATTTGTAAATGATCTGGTAAATTTTCAACAATTCGAACATTATCCGTTTTCGTTTTTTGACTTTTGTATCTAGTAAATATTTAAAAATACAAACTTCTAAGCCGATGCGGTTTAAAGTTTAAAAAAGTCGCCCTAATGTACATACTACATATGTACATAAATATGTATCTGCTACATTCATAGAATAGCATGTATGTACGTACGTATATAATAATTTTGTTTTTGGCTGATTATACCCTACACCACAATAGTGGGGAGGGTATATTGGATTTGTGCTGATGTTTGTAACGCCCAGAAATATTGGTCCAACACCCACCTTAAATTATACCTATCGACTCAGAATTACTTTCTGAGTTGATTTAACGATGTCCGTCGGACCGTCTGGCTGGCTAGCTGTCCATGTTAAGGTTGTGCGAAGAGTACAGGTCGGAATTTTTAAGATATTTCGATAAAATTTGGTACATGATATTTTTTCGGCCCAAAGATGGATGGGCTTGAAACTGGTGGAAATCGGTCCATTATTTAACCTGGTCCCCTTACAAATGTCCTCCCGAAATTGGGGTTTACCGGTCATAAATCTTTGAATTATGTATGCAAACAAATTTCACCACAAATAAGTAATAATAAAGCTTAATCACATATACAAATTTTGTGCAGATCGGTCCATAATTAGTCGTAGCTCCCATATAAAGCCTACTTCCGAAATCACTTTAAGGACCATAAATCTCTTAAAAATGTTGTTATCCGAATAAAATTTAACAAAATTGAGTTTCTTATGTACAAATAGGATGACACCTAATTTTATAATAGACAGTTCATAAATAATCAAAACTCCCATATAATACCCTCTTCTAATTCACTTTACCCTCCATAAATCTTTTATCGAGATCAGGTTTAACACACATAATATTTATATTCACGGAAGTCATGGCACTAAATTTTTGGATGATCGGTATATAATAGATAATATCTCCCATATAGCGCCCATATATGAAAAACTGTTTTATTGATATACTGGGTGTAGGGTATTATATGGTTGGGCTTGAGCGACTATACTTTTTTACTTGTTTTTGTTGTTTTATTTACATACATTTATTTCTTTTGAGATGTTTAAAACAAATTAAAATAAAAAGTAGTTGAAAAAGTGTTATTTTTGTTGTTGTTAAAATTACACAAACAGAACGGCGCACGAAACAAAACGAAAGCGAAGAAGAATAACAAACAACAACTTTTATTAAAAAGTATTCACGAGTGAAAAGGCTGAAAAAGAGAGAAAGAGTGTGATAGAAAAGAAATAGAAATGAGATTTCGACAGTGACGTTTTTGGGAATTCCCGGATTTCTGTTACCACTAAAGAAACGTTTTTTTTTTTTATTTTTCTTTTAATTTTATTTTGTATAGGTACATATACATAAGTATAATATTAAATATTTTATTAATTTTGTAGTACTATGCGATGTGATGTGATCATCATTGTTTCGTCATCAATATTGACTTTTGCATATTGAGAGCAAGTGGAAGAAAACAAAAATAAATAACAAAACACACAACCGATCGTACGAACCGCGATTTCTGTGAGATGGAATGAGAGACACATCAATATTGTGTGTGTTTGTTTTTTTGACCGATAAAAACGTTTATTTTAATTCAAAAGAGCAAGTCAAGTGAATGTATGGTTGGTTGGATTAATCATTTTTCGTTTTTCTTTATTACAATATTTATTTTCTTTTTTTACTGTACATGAAATAGGTACAAAGTTGGTATTAAATATACAATATGTACCTATATAGGTGCATACATATGTAGGTATGTATTTTTTTTTTAATTTTAAAATATTTTTCGTTAATTAAACTTATATTGTTGGTTTTTTCTTTTATATTATGAAATGTCAACAAAAATAGTTAGCGATATTCACAACAAATATAAACTTCCGTTACTTTTTAATGTCAAACGCGACTTTTTTCACTCGCTTAATTTTCACTAGATTTTAGACAATTCAATGCATTGCATTGATTAGTAAAATTGAAAGCTCAACTTACACAGCAAACACTAAATATTTAATGTGTGATTGTTGTATCGTGTAGTAACAAAAAAAAAAAAAAAAAAAAAAAAAACAACAAATATAAATAATCTTTAGTCAGGCACACGCACTATTTAAACCCGTTTCAAATCCGCTTTTTATCACGAAAGCTAAACACTCACTAACAGCATTTTGCAAAATGAAGTGTAAAGCGAATAGAAAATAATAAAAATAAAACTTGATACCTACTCAGCACTCACTCAGTCACTCACTCACACATACCCATAAGCAACTTTTTAACTAATTACACATTTAAAATACATATTATCAGTTTTGTTTGAATACGATCGTAACGTTCCGACTTGAATTTGTATTATTATTGAAATGTTTGTTGCTTTATACACTCTCACGCACACACACCTGTTTATTTGTCAACAAAATTATGTACGTAGCTCTCTTTTGTACTCGTTCTCCAACAAACAGTGTCAGATATAAAATAGAGGTGTCAAACTATCGACAGTGTCACTCACTATCGATAATTTTTGATAGTCTGAAAAATTATATCGATTCTTGAACAAATTTATTTCAATTATGTATATAAAATAGTTGTTTCTTTGAATTTTTGTAAGGCAACCTCAATAACTAAAATACAAGTCTTAAAACTAAACTAGTAATAAGGTAAGACCTCTTGTAATCTTGTTTACAATCAATCTTAACTATTTAATATTCCCATCACTCAGTATGGTAAATAAAACACGAGTGATAAGAACATCTCTTTTAAATGCTTGTGTGAAGTGATATGGGTCTCATTCAGCGCTGCCAGAAATAAGATTTTATTTTTTAAGATTTTTTAACCGAAAAAAGATTTTAAGATTTTTTCCCCAAAAAAAGATTTTTTGTTTTGTCTAGACGAAGGTTATGTTCAATTAAAAAAATCTTCTTTGTTCCCATTTGAAAAATTTTAAAATAATCGATCTCAAACAATGTACAATTTAGTATAGGAAAATGAATTTTTGTTGTTATTTTTTTGGTTAGTGTTAAATAAAATATGAATTGTTTTTATTATTAATAATAAAAAAAACTACTTATTTCCAAAAATAAGATTTTTCCTCAAAAATAAGACTTTTTTTTTTGGCGAAATTAAGATTTTTTGCTGAAAATTGCTGGCAGCCCTGGTCTCACTCCTTATAGCCTTTTTACACTTGTATACATTTAGGAGGAACGCATGGAATATGTTAAAAATGTGAAACATGCATTGAAATTTGCAACATCTAACTGATAGACAACGCCGTTTTTAAATAGTAAAATTAATTTTGAAAAGGATTTAATAATAGGATTGATTATTCATTTGAAAGAGCAAACCCAGAACGTATACTGGAGGAAGAAAATGATGATTTGTAAAATTAAAATTTCATTTTGTTTGTTAATTTTTTTTGTTGACTATAAAAGTCACTTTTGTTAGTGATGTAACTTAAATTTCAATATCAGTTTTACTAGTGATGACACTAAAAATATCGAAAGATGTAAATGGGAACAAAATGATTTAGGAACATCTTATGAAGATGTTGATTTTCAGCTCTGTACATTTCTTATGGAAAAATTTCAACATTTTCGCAAATTGATGGTAGATGTTGACAAGTGTGAAAAGGCTATTATTACACAGTAGCGCAATACACAATCTTGTATAAATGGTATTGCATCATTGCATTTGCAAAAAGGTTTAGCATATTTTTGCCCTGCTGTGTATTTTGTTAGTTTAGAGCAAACATATGCTAAACCTTTTTGCAAATGCAATGATGAAATACTATTTGCACAAGATTGTGAATTGCGCTAGTATGTATTTTGCAGCATACTTGTCAGTTGTACGAAACATATGTATGTAATTATGCATGTCTGTCAAAATTGGCAATTTACAGGCATTTTATAATTTTTGCTTTCACACGTCAATTTTTAGTTGCATGTGACATAATCTATAATAGAAGACAACAACTGTCTTTGTTATTATTATTTTCGCGGCAGTTTTGTGTTCTTGCAAATATAGTTTGAAAAAAATGGATTAAATAATTTTAACTTGCAGCATTATTCTATAAAATAAAAAAAAATTAAGCAAGAGAAAATGTGCCATGTGGAACCAAAAATTGTTGTATTTAAGTTATATAAAAATTAATATGTATAAATACGTTTTTTCAATACACATTTTAATATAAATTTATTGTTTTGTTTAATCCAATTTTTTTTTAATATAAACACTACGAGCGCCATAAACAATTGACTTGCAAAACAGCTGATTGCAGTTGCTTTGTCAGATGGAAATAGAACATGCTCTAATTGAAAATTTAACACTGTAAATGCAGGCTGACATTTGCAGATGCATTTTTTACTTTTACACGACGTGTATGTATTTGACAAGCACACAGCAAAATACATACCGTCTAAAATCACTTTTATCTACCCAATGCACACATGCGGTTTAGTATAAAAATATAAATACACAATAAAAAATGATAAACTACAAGTACACTTTCTACAAAATATAAAAAATATTAAATATTAGAAATATTAAAATATGTTCAAGTGTATCGACGATACATCAATAGTTTTTGTATTCTCAGAGAATGCAATGCCAAATAAAACAAAACTTTATTTCTTAATGTACGGTTACATTTGTAAATATATTTATGTATTTAAAAAATATGCTTATTTAGGCAAAAGCACAACAAATATTTAGTTGTAATTTATTTGAAGCAGTTTGATCTTACAAAACTCTTGTAAGAGTACATAACGTCAAACAAATTTGTGCTAAAAATATTTGCAAAATGTGACCGTGCCTTTAGTTCAATAAAAAACAAAACTAAAATAATACAACTTAATATAATAGATAATATTCTTTCGTTTTTACCTTTACCTTTTTAAATAGCGGTGGTTTATTTTCTGTAAATGAACCGGATTCTTATTATTTGCAAAATTAAAGGTCAAGTAGTTTGAAGAAAATATAACGAGCCTTTATTTATTTAAATGTACACAAACACAATTAAAAATGTACACTGTGTCTTTTTACACACTTGTATTACGGTTTAAGAAAACACTTAAATTAAAGTTTGAGAACGCTTGTTTGGCCCTGTTTGTCTATTTATACATCAATCAGAATTTATGGATGGTTCGGAGCTATGATACCAGAATGTTAATGACTGCAAGTCTAGAATGTTCGTGTCTAGAATATTCACCAAAGGTGTAAAACTTAATGTTGCCATATTGCTCAGCTATGTATGTTTATAACAGGGTGTTATCAATAATGTTTATAAATTACAACTTCTACAAATGCTAAATAAGTTGTATGTCGATAAACATGCCGTGTGTGTTGATAAAGATGTTGTATGTTGATACCGACCGTTAAATTTATTTTGAAATACAATTTCGTAATAATACGTACATATGTATATGTATATTCGTGCATCCCCTGATTGCATTTCCAAAATTACTAGGTTTATTATATTAAGAATATGTTGATAAAGTCTTTGAAAACCTGGGGGGTTATTGTGTATTTGGATTCGAAAGCAAAAGCTTTCGAAAGACAATTCAAAAAGTATACAAATTCGAACGATTTAAATTTTACTCATTATGTTCTATCCGAAAGACAAGATTCTATCCAGTTAAGACTGCGAGATGTAAAACCAAGAAGATCCAGTTTAATAAGAAGAAGACTTGATCAAAGCTTTACTAAAGTCAGTATATACGACATCAGTTTCTTTTCCTTGTACAAAGCCTTGGTTAACGTGTGTGTTAGTTAAAAGACATTTTGGTATTATTTTGGCCGCAGCTGTATAATGTGACCAGTTGGATTTTATAGATAGAGCATATTATTTAAAAAATCTAATCGAAACTTAAGCTCCCTCTACCTAACCCTGAAGCTACACACAAAATTATACATACAAGTGTTGTTTTTTACTAATATATTCTACAATTTAGACATCAGAGATCTGCACTTTGTATTTCTCTATGAATTTAACCCTTTTCACTCAAGAGGCGCCTATTATTATCTTTTCTCAAACCCCTCGTAAAACCGTACTACAAATTTCTAATTTGCTTCAGAGGTAAAGTATATAAAGTCATCAATAATTTAAATACATATGTACATATGGGATAACTACAAATGTTGCAAGAGCTCCCAAACAGCGAAAAACAAAAAACAAAAGAGAAGATGAAATTTCTCATGCTTATCCATTTCTGACTTACCCTGCCTTGCATGTGTAAGCAAGTACTTGCATGCGAGTGCTGTGTACGTATTATATACGAAAACTTATTCGAAAAACTTGAGTAGCTCTGCAAGTGAAAAAATGTGAGTGTATTAGTAAAAAAATGTGAGTGTATTGAGTTTTTCGAACTTGCACTTGCATGTGTAAATGCCGGGTTACATGGGATTGAAGTTTCATCTAGAAAAATAAGACGAAGGCTTAATGACGTTTATCAACGCAAACCTTTTGTTTCGAAAAAGAATATAAAATCAAGTCTAGAGCTCGTAAAAGAAAATTTGAAAAAATCTAAAAGTTTTTGAAAAAACCTACTATGGAGTGATGAATCAAAGTTTTGCCGCTGTGGATCTGATGGAGCGTCGGTACATCTAGCGTTAATTAGCAGCAGCATCCACGGCGGTAGTAATATAATGGTTTTTAGTTTGGGTTTTCTTGGCATGGGATTGGACCAATAGCCAAAATTTCCTCAAAATTAGATCAAAATTTGTATAAAAATATATTAGAAAATACGATGATATCATTCGCTGAAAAAAGTTTGCAAGTCATAATTTAGATTTTTTTATGCACAGACAGGACAGGTATATTTGTATTCATTTAAGTTTTCGATCATGAATATTTTTCCATTTTTATGGATTCTATTAAAGTATGTTCTAGTTGATGAGCCAGCTATGTGCTTGCAAATAATCGAAGGATATTTTATACAACAAATTAGATTGCTACTCGATTGCCCTCGACCCAGTGGTGGATTTACGCCTAGGCCCGTGAGACCTGGGCCTAGGGCGCCAAAATTTAAAGGTGAAAGAATGTAAGGCAATTCAATCTCGAAAATTGATTTGGCTAAGTTTTGTTTTAAATTACAGCATCTAGTCATTGTTTGGAATGTAATTTTAGACCGTTTTTATGCTGCTAGTAACAAACTACAGGGATCACACGCTGATTTATCATCTGTTATCCAAATTTACGGTTCTCTAGCCTCATTTCTTCAGGATATGAGAAATAAACAATTTGAAGAAATAGCCAAAGCGCTATCTGGAGTACAGGAGTATTATCATTATGATACCAGAAAACTTCAGTCAGATGAATCACGGGATTCACAATTTTCTGGAAAAGAACATTTTCGTACAAATATTTACTATCCCATTTTGGTTACTCTGAGTTTACAGTTATCCGAACGTAAAAACGCATATGAAAAGGTTTTTGTAAACTTCAGCTTATTTGATAATTTATATAAAATAAATACAACTGAGTTAAAAAGTCAGTCAAATAAACTTGCCAAAAAGTATCCTAGTGATCTAGAAGAGACATTAGCAAATGAATGCATTCATTTACATTATTAACTAGAAGATTCATTGGCAAATACTGAAGATGTGCGTTCTGCACAAATTTTTTGTTTGCAAATTATAAACAAAATTTTATGCATGCATAAAAAATTTAAATATCTATGAAAAATATGACTTGTGGGTAATTGTTGTCGTAAATAAAAGGCGTGTATATCGCAAGTAGAGGTTAAAAACTTACCCCCTTATTCAAAAACGATTATTAAATTTAACAAACGTTTATTAAGACAGATTTTCATATAAAAATTTACTTAATAAACGTTTGTTAAATTTAATAATCGTTTTTCAATAAGGGGGTTATTCTTTATTTTCTAACAATTACTTAATATCTATAAAACGTGTGTTCTTTGACACAGAAAAATCTAGAATGATTACAACGAAGATATAATCATATGTTTTTTCTTTTACAGCGTTGTTTCAAAAAAGTGTGACTGTTTTCATAAACGCAGTCTGCAATGCAACATTTCATTGCATAGAGTTCATAATAGCATTTAGAAATATAATTTAAAAATTTTTGTTTTAAGATTCTCTTTAATAGTCCAATATCTTTATATTTTATGTGATAAAAGTTTTTAAATTATATTCTAAATGCTATTATGAACTCTATGCAATGAAATATTGCATTGCATACTGCATTTATGAAAACAGTCTATGTTTTATTTCTGCTAAAGTTGTTTCTTTTTGTACTGTACTGTATTCGGGGGAACGTACGCTACAGACTGATATGTATAAATACATGTGAATTGAAAAACGTATGTGTATCTAAATTAATAAAAATGAATACACAATAATTAAAAATTATCTGATTTTTTATTATCACTTCTGTATAATCAAAAAGGGCGGCATGTCAAAGAGAGACTAGGAAGAAAGCAGGCCTAAATCCGCCACTGCCTCGACCTAAAAGTATATAGTGAGAATTACACAAACTACACTGGTTATAGGACTAGAATGTCCTTGTTCAGTGTTTCTACTTCAGCCTTAGCGCAAATTGCATTAGTATTTTATATATTGTTTGATATAATATAATTTATTTCAAATGCTTTTAAATTTTACCTAAGTTTTAAACATTTATAATGGATTTAATTACCAAATCGTACTAAAATTTACAGATTTTGTCCATTTATCATAATAATTGTATCTGTAATGTAACAATTTATAAAATTAATATTTTTTTCAAGACTTTTCCATATTCACCAGGTTAAGGAAAAGAATTAGATTATTATTATAATTAGATTATAGGGTCATAACTTCAAAATCCAATTTATTTCTATTGATATCTATAAATTTAAACTCAATAACGTTGTTTACAAGAGTTTAATGGTGGTCATAATGATCGGAATGACTCGGAATTTTACTTTATTTCGGTGCTATTTGAGAGCTGGATTGAAATTACTGATCGGTATAAAATGTTGGTTCTATATCGATATTTATTAGACATTTTTGTGGGTTTGCTTGTTTTTCGGAAGTGGTCCTTTTGTAGGAGCTATGGCCAATTCTGGTCAGAGAATATTATATATATGAGGATATATCTATCAAATCGAATTTCAACACAATATTTAAGAGAGATATGAGTATTTAAGTAATCTTTGGAAGTGGACCTTATATGAAGGATATGTTTGATTTTGGAATATACATATATACATGATTTATGCAAAATTTGGGATTTCTATAGAGTTATGCGTATTTTAGTTGTTTTTGGAATTGGACTTTATATGGGGGCTATGGTAAAACATGAACCGAACCAAAAATATCATTTTGTGATTTGTTTTTATATAATACTGAATTTTGTATTGAAATTGTTATTTTCAACGGATTTTTGTACCATTAAGCCATATTTCGGAATGATATTTGTATGGGGCTATGAGAGATCATGGGCCGATTCTTACTAATTTCATCATAGTTTGTCCCTTTATCATAAAAATAATTTGTGTAAAATTGTATGGCTTTATCTGAAAAATTAGTAAAAAAAAAATGTGTGTTTGGTTGTTTTGGAGGTTGTCTCAGATTTGAATTCATAAGTCTGGTTCTATTGGACCGATTCTACTGATTTTCAAAACCAAACTGCTTAACGAGAATTATAAATGTTCTTTGGTAAGTGTTTTTGACTTTGGTTATGTATTTAGGACGCATAGAATGGCAAACTTATATATACCCTCATTCATATTGTTGGGGGGAGGGTATAAAAATGCAAATGATTGCCACAATACTTGTACATCATATTTATAATATGTTACAGATTCATGCTCCTACCAATCCATCATTCATTCCCTCACTCATCGCAAAAACACCTTTTCAATAATTGCAATGAGTCAGACACAAAAAATAATGAATGAGTAACAAATTCATAGACATTTGTAAGCAGTAATAAGCTTTTGTCTGCAAAACTATCTAAAGCTTTTGTGAATGAAAAGCTCTATGAACCAAAAGTGAAAGGAGCCGAGATGTCTTGTTGTATAGACTATTAACTAAACAAATCCTGCCTCCTCATAATGTTTGAATTCGTGGACAAAGTACACATTGAATTGTACTGTGATTCAGTGATTATTTCTAGGAATTGTTGCTGATGACATTTGTTTGTGCCACAAACTTTCGTTCATTTCATTTTCATTACCATGGCCATGACTCATTGCCAAAGACTACATCATTTCACACAACTCAGTGTGGAAAGTGTAACTTATGTTTGTGTATTTGACATGAAACAACTGTAATTCATTTGTGAACAGCGTAACACCACTCCACTCCACTCCAAATTTGTAAACGTAAAATGTTTCTACCACATTTAGCGTGTAACGTCTTTGGGCGATATCAAGTACTTGTCTGTCGTTTAAAATTACTTTGATTATTATTTGATTATTTATTTCGCAGAATATCCTTTAGTAAACTACGTTTTAATGCTACAAATTCAGTGTTTCATTCTCTACGCTACTTATCGGATACAGAGTATTTAATTAATGTTTTCCCCTGAAATTGTGGTTGAAGCCTTAATATAGAAACGTTTTAGAAGTTGAGTTGAAACTTGCCTTATTAGAATTTTTAGGGGTATATTCTAAAAAAATAGAGGGAGGTTATATTGGTACAATAGACCAATCAATCATTTATGGTTTTTATTGAAAACACTGGAAATACTGGTTTATGTCCGTGTCTGGTATATTTTCACTTCGGTTAAATCCTGCAATACACGACAGGCAAATATTTAGTGAATATCAATTCAAACAGTCTAGTATGACGTTGTTGCTACTGACTCCGTGGATTCCACGATAATGCTAATTATGTATACATACATATGTACGAGTATATATTTAAATCAAATTCATGAGTTTATGATGGTATGACTTATTGGTCATATGTCGGATCGTATGTGTAACCCACGTAACAGCAAGTGGCCTAGGCGAGAAGGACTGGTCCGCTCTACAATAAGCCCAATATAAATATAACTTGATACAGAATCTGAACAACTTATATCAAATTGTCAAAAGTATCGGTTTGCTTGTTATTACGCGTATCACAATATTTAAAAAGTGTATAATTCACATAAATTATACGTGAATATTTTTAAAGGACATTTTAAACGCATAATTGCCAATGAACTATTACGAGTATATTTTAAATTTGTTCTCGTTTTAAAAAGTTGTCAAGGATGTCAAAATAAAAATCGATCAAACAACTGGTTGAAAAAAACTATAACTGTAATTGACTGAAAATTCTATGAAATATACAAAGCATATATGGGCAACTTCAAAAATTTACGGCACTTATGCTTGGTTTTCACTATGTCATTTTTGTTGTCAAATTGTCCAAATTGTTGGCAATTGTATAAAAACGGGTTGTCATATGGCGTCATCTATGTTTGCAATCATGATTGCAAATAAACATATTTAAAAAGAGATTTTGATTTACATACAATTGCCAACAATTTGGACAATTTGACAACAAAAATGACATAGTGAAAACCAAGCATAAGTGCCGTAAATTTTTGAAGTTGCCCATATATGCTTTGTATATTTCATAGAATTTTCAGATATTTGAGCATGTGATATCCGTTCGCGTTAATAATTTTTACTGCGGTTTTAAATTAAAAAAATATAAAAATTACAGTTTTTGAGGTTAGAAACATTTTTTTCCTCCATAAAATTTTAAATCTTTAAAATTTTTTCGTGTGTTTTCAATTTTAGTATCAATCTCAGTAAAGTCTTCTATTCGATGTACATTTCAGCGCAATTGATACAGCGCTTTAGTTGTCACAAAGCGAAATGTGTTTGGGAAAAATTGCCGCTGCACGCGCCCGGGTTGAAAAAAATATTTTTTTTGTTTGCACTTTATCAGTTTAGTCCGTCGAGAAGAATCTATTTAGATACCTAAACATGTTCCCATGCAATGTTTTGAGATATAAAAAAAGCTTTAAAAAAATGTTTTTTTTTACAAAAATTTTCAAAAGTTCATAACATTTTTCCGTTTAAAATTTTTAAAGTGCGTTTTCGCCTCGGAGGTACTCTTTATGAAGTTACTCACATCACTCAATTATCAAGCGCAAAAAGATACATTTTTACAAAATTTACGCTAATTTCTTTTAAGTTTGTGATCTCCGTGATACGTTATTTGTGCGCTGACACCAACTTGATATACCTCAAACTTTATAAAATTGCGCAGTTTTGTATTTCTGCGCTTAAAACTCATTTTTATTAAGCGGCGCAAAAACCCTATGTAAAATATTCAAAAAGTTCAAAATTAGAAAAATTTTCGTTTCACTTGTAAACCCATGCAACTTTTCACCCAGCAGCGATATCAAATTTTTTTTTTTGTGGGTATATGCTCCAAGTCTAGTGACTATATTTTGTATTGGTTTGGATCTGAAAGCTAAAAACTATTCCAAAGAAAACGGAATGAATGAAAAAACTCTTGCATTTTTTTAATTTTTCGAATTTTATATGACCACCAATCCTTACGGTGAAGACTTTTCAACGTAAAACTTTGCACGTCATATCCTTCAAGTATAGTCATTGAAACCCTGTACAACGTTTTTTTTTAATTCATAAAACTTAACGGAATAAGAGCCATATTATGTCGGTTTCAGCAGGTGCTCAAAACATTTGAAATACCCCATATACATATATGTATATATACATTTATACATTCATTATTTAATAAACTATGAATTGTTCTAGTGAACACATTCTAGTTAACACATTTTATCCCAACAATTTATACATTTTAACCTACATTTGAATAACTTGTGCACAGTAGTACACGTTGCAAATTCAATACATTTAGGTTTTCAAAATTAGGAAATATGTTTGATGAAAAGCAAAGTCAAAACTGTTGAAAGTTGTTACTGACAAAATTGTCAGATACCACGATCTTACAATTTTATCGATGAAAACTGAGAAAAAATTATGCAAAATCATATTGTTACGAAACTGTATTTCAATTTAAATTTAACGGCTGATATCAAAATACTCGTACACCATGTTTATAAACATAGTTGAGCACTATGGCAACATTAATTTTTAACAGCTTTGGCTGAACAGTCTAGATTCGAAAATTCTAGTTCTTATCTTCGAACATTTAGTGAACATCGAAACTAGGGATGCCAGTCCCAAAATCCCGGAATTTTTCGGGATTAACAAACTAGTATTTGTTGACAAAGTCAACAACAAAAATTTAATTTTTAAAACGTTTGTCGAAGAATTAAAGGTGAAAGCGTTAAAATTAATTTTGGATTGCCAAACTCGAACGCATTATTTAATGTGTCTACGGTTTTTTGAATTTGGAAATTTGTATATAAAAAGCTTTAATTTATTTAACCCTTCTTCTAATAATAGTTAAAATTAAAAATACAACCCTGTGACAAGTGTGTTTAGTTAGCACAATAATACTCAAACAACAAACTTTGTTAAAATTTGACAACTCAAATTTAAATACACCTAATTCTGTTTTTACGCGAGTTTTTTACGCGAATTTGATTTAACGCGTTTCCAAATAAATATTTCATTCTGTTTTTATGCGACTAGATATGATTTAACGCGATCTAAAAATGTATGTATTTTTAACAGAAAACGTTATTTGCACTGGTTTTGGAGAAATCTAAATTAAACACATAGTTGGCAGCACTAAAAATCGTCTGGTACGAAAAACAACACTATCGAAACAGGGGATTTCCCTTGTTTATTTCAAATAAATTTAGTTGAAAGTAAGAGTGTAAGAATTCAGTCAAATTTAAGTGTTAAAGACGAAAAGATATTGAATGTATGTATGTATATACTTTTCTAAATGAAATCTCTTTTCTATTGTTTTTTGTTTGAATAAAATATGTTTGTGTATAAAGCAACATGAATTTGAATTATTTATCTTATTTTACCTGATGCAGTAGTTTCCGCTTAATTGACCCCCGCTTTATTGATTTATGCCCTTATTCATAAAACTTACAACAAGTTTATAAGAGGTTTATAAAGCAAATTTTGTATGTAACCGACAAAGCTCTTTGTCACAGTGATATGAATCTGTGTTGATGTTGCCCTTTTATTTATGTTCAAAGAGATATCAAAAAGTGATCTGGTGAAATCTCTCCTTAAAAGAAACCAAAAAAGAAGGATGATTTACTCAACACTTTAAAATTTTTGAAAATCCCAAAATTGAAGAGTGAATTTGATAATAAGATAGAAATGTTTGTTTTAAAAATAAATTAAAAACGTTGATTGTGAAACGAATGTGAACTTTTAATCAATTAAAAATTTTTGTTTTCAAACATATTTATATTTAACATAAGTAACTTTTTTGAAATAAATTGCTATTATTAATTTTTTTTTAATCCCGAATCCTAGGATTTGAAAAACTATTCGCGTTTGGCATCCCTAATCGAAACGTTCTCAAACTGTAGTTCAAGTGTAAAATTTGAACTGTAATTTAAGAGTAGTAAAAGACAGAGTGTTCATTAAAATTGTTTTTGTGTACATTTGAATAAATAAAGTCTCGTTATGTTTTCTTTAAACGCCTTGACGCTTTCATTTTGCAATTAAAAGAAATCGTGTTTATTAAAAAAAAAGAAACCACCGTTTTTAAAAGGTAAAAACGTAACAATATGTTTTCACAAAGCAGCCGAACAAAATGTAAACAAACTCTGATCACATGGAAAACATTATTTTGGGAAAGTCGAGAATACGAATTGTTAAAAAAAACTATCACATTTATTCATTTTCAATCGACATTATCTAGCAAAAAAAAATATTTTATTCCTTTATCACTTTCGTTATTTATGATTCAAATATTCACTAGTAATTTACAAAAACGTCAAATACTTTAATCATTTATAATACGTGATTATATTCATTTTAGAATGATTAATATGTACATATTATTAGAAGAGAACATTGATTAAATTAAAATGTTAGTTACTTCCACTATCTGCTGCAATCTGACCTTATTTAATAATTTTAATGAACTTCGTTGATATTAGCGAAAGTTTATGTTTGGCCATGGTGGCTAAAAGTGCCGATCACTGACTTAAAATATAAAATTTCCAGAATTTCTCTCTGGTGATTCGTTATTATAATTGGAAATTTTGTTGCCAATCTAATTACTGTTGAAAATGTTACGTATACAAGACCATCACTTACTTACCGCTGTTACACCTTAACATTTACTACATATGTACATATGTAGTTATTGCACGTGCCACACAGACATTAAACATATTTGCTACTTTTTTTTTGTGAGTTTTTGTTTTTGCTATTGATTTCCTTTTGGTGTTATGGCAACGAACTCAGCAAACATGCCTCCTTTTTTCTTAGAATTATATAGCAACCCATCGATACTACATCCTACTACTACTTTCTCACGTGCAACGAGGTAATGTGCAAATGTGTTGTTGTTGGTCTGAAAGTGTACATATATGTATGTTCTGCAGAAGGCGGCCTTGACGTTGACTTTACCGGAAAGTAAAAGTAGGAAACCTTGTTTGAGTTTGTTCCACCTTGCGAATTATTGACAAGGACACGTTAATATTGAATTCATTATCCATGGGAAAATGGTGACATTTAATAGATTTGATTATAAAAATGTTTCGCATAAATCCGTTATTATTTCTTTTTGTGAATTGTTTAGATAATATCTATCTGACAACTTTCAGATCTAATCTTAATGAACTTGTTCAGTGATGGGGTCTTATTCATATATATATACATGTACGAGTATATTTCTAGGCATTGTTCCACCTGATCATTCGTAGCACTCAAACGAAGAATGACGATGTGGTCTCAAAAATGTAATTTTGAATTACTGTTTGTGGAAAAAATATTTATAAACTTTTTGTTTGCACCAATGTCGGTCTATAAAATTACCTACAGTTTAGGAGAAGAAATTAAAAAAAATAAAAAACTGGCTTAATGGACTAAAATTGATAAAAAGATAAATTAAACTTTTTTCAAAGTAAGTTGCAAATTATGAAACATTCATATCTATTTGAACAAGAGTCAACATTTTTTATACATATATGTATGTAAATTCATTAATAATTTTCCCATAGCAAGACATGAGTCTTAAACATTTCGAAAAACCAATTTTCCGAACCAAATTGTTTCGTTCGTTCATATAAAAGTATGCGGTATTAAAACAAAAAAGTATAAAATAGTATAATACAGTTTTTTACTTTTACTAATTTACATTAATAAGTCTACATTGTTTATTCACTGCATCATATCGTCTTATCTATCATAGTACAATCTTTAGAATAACAAGTAAGATTTTATATTCGACTGTGCCCAATCCTACATAGGTATAAGACCACCACCACCAAATACCAATAGTGTGATGTACAAATACTTGAAACCAATTTTTGTTTTTATACCCTTCACAAGTATATATGTATATACTTGATCCTTACAAAATTCTAAGAGTTATGGATCAAAATGTAAGACAACCTCCATAAAAATGGATATTTTTAAACATTTTTCTTGCAATATTTTTATATATATTACAGATAATACCATGGAATTTTGTATACGTTGTTTTTATGATAAAAGAAGAAAATGTGAGGAAAATAGTAAGAATAGGTCCATGATTTCTCCTAGCCCCCATACAAAAATCTGGCTCAATTATACATAAATGCCTACAAAATTGGAATATCAATACAAAATTTAGCAGGAATAAGATTCATGCAAAAAGAAATCGCGAAACGAATTTTATTTTTTATTCTGTGCATGTTTGACCATAGATCACATATAAAGTCCACTCCCAAAATTCACTTAAATACGTATAAAACTGGTATAAATAATGTTAAACGGCTAAATCTTGACATAAATATAAGGCCCATAATAGGTCATAGCTCTCATACAAGGACCACATTCGAAAAAACCATTTAGCTTTATATATGTATATCGTAAATATCGGTACCGACTCAAAACTTTGCACAGATCATTTACATACATACAAAAATCATCCCACAAAATTTTGTGAATTTCGGTCCACTTTTAACCGTATCCCCCATATAAAGCCCTCTTCCGATCCAAAATTTTACACGGATCATTTATCAAACTGCTGGATTTTTGAGAATATCGGTGCATAATATCGGTCCATATATCCCCCATATAAGGTCCACCTCCGAAATTCACATTTAAGAAGATCGGCCCATGATTTGTCAAAGCTGCCATATAAATATCGATATCGAACCAACTTTTATATAGATCATTTATTTTAATCCAGAAATCAGACTAATGTCGGTTATACGGCAATTATGCTACTGGATTTGGTAGCTGTCAGTCAATAATTGGCAATAGCTACGGAATTAAGTCCACGTGAGAGTATAACAACCAACCATACAACTCCTGTAAATTACGTTATTGAGATGAAATTCAAACAAAATAAGCCTCAAATACTTAGAAACCACATTAGTAGATACTGGATTTAGAATCTATCAATCCATAATTGGTCCACTTCTAATATGCCACCCATAAATCTCTTGTAAATAATGTTATTCAGATCAAATTGAACCAAGTACTCTGTTTCTTAACTTGTCGTGAATATGGAAAAATGTTCTTTTAATTTTATAAATTGTTAAATTACACTCAAGATTATTATGAAAACCAGACAAACTCTGTAAGTTACAGTAAGAATCATTAATTACAACAATTATAAATGGTCAAAATCAGATAAATTTTAAAATATTTAACATAAATTATGTTGGTCGTAAAATTCTCTTTCACAAAATATATAAAAAACTAATAAACTTTGCACTAAGACTGAATAGAAAACACAGAATAAGAATATTCTAGTCCTATAACCAGTGTAGTTTTTCAATTTCTTAGTACGTTTAGGTGGAGGGTATTAAAGATTCGGCACAGCCGAATATAGCACTCTAACTTGTTCTATTTTGCGGATCCCTTACATGGGTACAATCAACTATTATGGGGCGATCGGCATAAAATATTGTACCGTAATTAATATTTATTTGAAGTTTATTTTGTTTAAATTTTATCTCAATAACAACACTTACAAACATTTTATGCATATTCCAGTATCATTTAATTAATTTAATTCCGTTCGGAAATGAAATAAATTCTGTACTTTGGTTCTATAGAAAGTACAAGGAAAATTTTTTTTTCGTAATGAAACCACTTTTATTTTGCTATGTAGAACTGTAATTTTCAGCATTTCTAGGTTTCATTGCGAAAAAATATTTCGTTGTACTTCTACTATAGAAGCAAAATACAGAATTAATTCCACTTTCGAACGGAATTAAATTCTCTGATATGGCTGTATGTACCTCTGTCTTTCAGAACTACGCTTTGTTTATATTTTTGCTGCGTGTAACGATTTACTTTGACACATAATAAATTAATACCAGAAAATTCTAAGAATCAGAACGGAATGTCAAAATTGTCTCCTCTGTATACTCTGTGGTTATTCTCGGAAGTGGACTTTCAAAAATGTCAATAGTATAATTATTATAATTTTTAAATTTTTATAAATTTCGGTTCAATATGAATATGTAAGTTAATGAGTTTTTCGGAAGTAGTCCTCATAAGAGAGCTTTAATCCATTATAAACCGTTCAGCATGATAGTAATGTTAGTAAGAGATTTATTCGCATTTACGTGATTCTATAGACATTTATGTACCCTAAAGCCATATTCCGAGAAGACATTTGCATGGGGGCTATGAGAAATCGTGGACTGATTCCTAGCATTTTCAACAGGACTTGTCCTTCTATAATAAAAAATAAAGTGTGCAGATCTCAAAAAGTTCAGCGGCTAAATCAATTTAAAAAAATGCTAAAATTTGTGCTATAAATGTGTTATTTATAAATTCAATTAATAACTTAACACAAAAACCATTCAAATATTTTTTTTTTTTTTTTTTTTTTTTTTTTTTTTTATAGCCTTTGTTTATTTATTGAATCTTTATATAATGAAATGACAATAAGTTTTCGAATCTTAATACTAAAAAGAAAATAATAAGCCCAGCCAGTGCTAGACAAAAATTTTATGATACTAAAAAAAATTTCACATCAACTGATCCAGTCATCTATTTTGCGCTTGAGTTAAAGCAAGGGTATCCCTCCTTCTCAACCGATTATGGCCACTAAAGTTAAGGATGTCTCGTGCAAGTGGGTTTGGGTGGTGTTCAAGTTTGCTGACATACTTTGACGCGTGTTTTGTAAATTCAACTTTTACTAATGGCACGCATAGATCTTTGTGAATTCGAGAATTTTTAACATACCATTCAAATATAAAAATAATGACTGGGTGTAGGGTATTATTTACTCGGACTTGACCGACTTTCATTCCATTAAATATACGTTTAACTTCTGAATTACTAAATTCATAACAAAAGATGAATGGATGTTTTTATAGTTACAAAGCATTCTTGTGTTCACAAACTTACATCAAAAATTCTACAGTTGAGTTTTGATTTTCCCACTCCTTATTTTTGCCATTTGCAAGAGTTGTTATTTCATCTGTTGATAAATTTGAATTCTTTAAAATGTTCATATATTTTTTTGATTTTATTTACAAGCTTTTTTCAAGATACAATAAATAAATAGAATAAAAAAAGTCATATATTCCCTCCCCACTATAGTGGGATATGAAGTATACAAATTAAGTAGGGGCATGGGACTAGTTTTAAAAAGTTTTACTAGTTAAATCGTTAAAATTCATTGTTTTACCACCTAAAAGGCGATAGATTTGGGAGAAGAGAATTTTACACAAATACTTAGAACCATCAAATGAGTTCAGTAAAACTAGAGTTATGGACCAAAAATTTAAGATATTTTTCAAAAATATTTTGCTATGTTCTTTAAAAATAATGCAGATAATATGAAAGTTTACACACTTTATTTTTATTCCAAAGAACAAGTCCTATTGAAAATTGTAAGAATCGGTCCATGGTTCGTCATCGACCCTATGAAAATAATAAAATAACCTCCATATAATCCCCGAAAATCACTAAAGTACGCGTAATTCTCTTTTAAACATCCTTATCAATTGATTCGTTATTGCCGGATTTTATGAAGATCGACCCATTATAGGACAGGATTACTTCCGAAAACACATTAACCTACATATGTATCTATATATGTAAATATACTTGTATATATGTATGTACATATATACATACATATGTATAGTAGTGCTGGCAAAGTATTGAGTACTGGGTACCGAGTATTTGCCCTTTGTTTTGGATACTCAATACTCAAAAGTAGTTACTCGATACTTTCTGAGTTGTATTTTTAAGCAAGTTGAGTGGGTAAAATAGTGAATAAAAATACATCACTGTATAAAAAAACAACAATGTGTAAGCTACAAAATTAAACCAACCGCCGAAAAAGCTGTCTAATATTTCTTAAGTTGTTGTTAACCACAGAGAACACAGAGGCGTCAATTTTGGCGTTTCAAAATAGCTACAATCAGCTAAAAAGGCAGGTATATTAAAAAGAGAAAGAAAATATTTTCTGGTAGTAAATTTGTAATGTGAAAAAGCAAAGCACTGTATACAACAAGAATTTTGTGGACAAAACAAAATAAACAAAACAATTTGAGTTAGAATATTTGAATTGAAAGTTTGTTTATATGTTTGTGATTTTAATAACTAACTAAATTGTATTTTAATAATTGTTATACTTTCTTGGTATGCATTGTGGAGTTTGTGCATTCGTTAGATGATATAAATGCATTTTTTTATGGTTGTATCAAACAATACAAAAATACTCTGTGCCAAAAATTAATTTTATTGCGTCAGAAAAATAGTAACATAAAGAAAACAAAAAGGCAGGTTCCAAAGAAAGAGACAAGAAAAAAACTACACTATCTTTGCTCTTCTGTCACCTCTGTTATACTCTGTGTTGTTAACATTGAATTAAAAGTAAGCTTTACATTTATTTTTGATTTAATAATAAAAGACATACAAAACCAATTATAGTTGAATACTCGTATCTATTTTTATTTGTTAAAGAAACTACTTCAATTTGCAGATAAAAACTATGCGTTACAATTTCAAAAAATCCGTTAAAAGTATCGAGTAGTATTGAGTACCCAAATGAAAAGTATTGAGTATTATTGAGTAATGGAAAGTAGTAGTATATTTGCAAAATCGATCAAATCAAAAAACGTTTAAACTATATGTTCGCCCGTCCATCAATTAAAAACAATTAAAACACGATAGAGCCTAAACGAGGAGACGAGAGAATTTGCCACAAATAGTTATTGCTAATATCAATGTCGAATGTCGATTGCTAATAAAAACATTTTTAAATTTGGTTAAAAATTGGAAAAATCTCAATAACATTTAAATGTATGAATACAGTGCAATCACCCTTAACGGACATTTTTGCAGGTCCCAGCAGCGCTCCATAAAAAAAGCATTGCAGTCGCTTTCCCTTGAACGGACGCTTCTCATGACGGCCGCGGACATCCGCTAGATAATAAAAATTCTCTTGGACGGACATTTAGCTTATTTTTTCTGAATTTTTCATGTCATAAAATACAAATAAGCTTGCTTTTAATTTGTTGGCTTTAACAACAGGGCAAGGTTTATCATATTTACTACATCACATAACATACATAGTTAAATGTGGGTATGTTAAATATTTTCTCTCTTATATGATGTTTTCAATCTAACGTTTTTTTTTACAATTTACGCTTCTACTTCGGAGAGTTGACAATACTAATTCTTGCAATGTTTGTGGTGAATACGTATGGTGTACAAAGCTATTTGACCAATAGCTTGTAGTATATGCCATTACTTACGCGATTTAGGAGATTCTCCAAAAAATAGTCGATGTGCGGTTGCTTATTGTACTTTGAAAAGCATTGTTCATTCGTTTGTATACATTAGTGTGGTCGGGACTTTTCAAAATGGATAAAAAGAGTACTCATAAAACATTTTAAACTTTTATTACATACATATAGATCTACATTTAATAATATTTTGTTATTAAACCCAATTCAATTATTTATTATTTTTTTAATAAAGGTATCTTTAAATAAAAACAAACAATATTAGGCAAGGTTTTGTTGATTTAAATTTGTAGTTTTCTCTTGGCCGGACAGCCCCCTTGTACAGACACATTTCAAGGGTCCCTTCGGTGTCCGCTCATGGGAGATTCCACTGTATATGTATAATCCAGATGAAATTTACTCCTACATTAAATATTAGTGGCAGGGATTTAGTATTCAAAACAGCCGAATTTAACAATCCTACTTGGTTAATGCTAAAGGTGAATAAGGCGAAAATCTTTGTTTGAAAATGGAATTAACATTTTAAACATGGAAACAAAAATTCCTGATGGTTTAGTCTACTGAACTGTAGATGAACAACCAGGGTTAGAGTCCCAGTACTAAAAATACTTTCAAGAGAATATAAAAATATTTAAAAAATCTGTACTGAAATTAGCCCTTCTTAACTAAGTAGTACTTCAGCATATTGTGAGTAAAATTTTGAGTGGTTAAATGCTTATTTTATCCTTATTAGTTCGTTTATTTTAAAAAGAGGCTTTTACTATTAATCGTTGATCTCTTTTAAAAAAGTTAAAAAAAGGGAAGAAAATAATTTCATATCTAGTACAAAGGAATACAATCAAATTTGTTTAGTTTATCGTTTATGTTTGTTAAGTTTTATTTTTTTCTAAAAACACTGAATTGTTGCAGACTATTTGTTTGTTATATTTATAATGCAAAAATATTATACTTTTTATGTGAAATTAATTCAATAAATATTTTAAATAAAAAATAAAATCTAAACTTGGTGCGATTTTTATCAAATGGCGCGTTTTTTTCTCCATTTTGGTGCGTTTTGAAATTTCAAAGTTGACAACGCTGTGACAATTAAACACAGCCATTATTTCATAGGTTCGTGTCTTTGATGTTTTTTATGCGACATCTAGTGGTACGTAGTCTTTCTTTAATGATTATATGCAACCCAATTGGAACTGACAATAAAAATTCAATTTCAATAATATTTGTCACACTGTTCTTCAGATAATTGGTTTTTAAACTGAAAATCCTTTCCGGTTTAGAAATATGCCGTCTTGAATATTGAGAAGAAACTACAAAACTGAAAATGAACAGTTGTTAAAAAAAATCTAAAGTTATTATGTATGTATGTTTCGGACAACTTAATAAGAAATGTAGGAAAACATTTTTGTTCACTCTTACATCTTTAAGAAATCCCCAAACGATGTTCTAAAAATTCTAATTTTTTTTAAATTTAAAATAAAGTTTTGAAACGGCCGTTAAAAAATCAACTATTTTTGACCTTACTAGACAATAGGTTACTGTGGTGCTTGCTACCTTTTCATACACAAGTAAATACGGATATACATATTTAAAGTAAAAATATGCCTTTTATTTGAATGTTTCTTAAAATTTGTTAATTCATTTGCTTCATTTCTTCTGCAAGTGGTCTGAAACATGTTAATATTCTTTTTTCTTTTATATCTTATTAGAACGATAATTATGTACACACATTACCTGCAAACTTCAGAGCCATTGCAGCAACACATAACGTAATCCTATCATCCTAATATTTTTTAGAGCGTGTTTCTACAATCCATAGAACAATTCGCAATGTTAGTTTTTTTTTTTGGGGACTCTAGTGCACATACAAACTTGTTAATGCAAATGTTACGTTTTACATAATTCGTAATCCTCACAGGATCAACGAAACAAAAAAGTGTCACAGTGATATTTGACAAAATAAACAAAACATACTCGTATATCGCCAGTTATTCCTTTACTTTTACATTACTTCGAAGAGAGTAAATCAAATTCATTGATATTATATTATTATTGAGGTTTTTGTTTTTCCTCACGGGCTATTTTGATCAATAATTCTTTCTTTTTGTTTCAACAAATGTAAATAAAAAACATTTATGGTTTTTTATATATTTGTTTTACCCAACGTTTCGTTCGCTTTTTTCGAACTTTATCAGGGGTACTTTAATTTCCGTAATAATAAATCAAGGTTTACATTTGTATTGTACTTTTCAATTACTTAATTTTAAAAAACTTAATGCTACTATCACAGAACCATAATTGATATTCGTTGTACTGTCAAGCATTAAACACATTCACCACAGCAGGCTACCGACTACAATATATGTATATGTGAATAATTATTTTGACGACAGCAAGGCAAAATAATCATTCACATATAAACGTGTGTATTTTAATTTTGACATATTGTAGATCATATATTAAGATTATCGCCCATATTCTGAAAAACGCATTTTACGCAACGTAAAACGAATTTTGACCTGTTCTGAAATCGCTACGATTTGCTAGCGTTTTGCCATTTTTCTAAGCTATGTTCGAAAAATTAAAACAGATGTTTTGTTCATAAAATAACGTAAACAAATAAATAAATTTCAAATTAAAAAGAATTACATTACTTTTCGAAGATCAAGTTGATCAGCTGTTTGCACAAATCGCTAGTTCAAAAGTAAACAATTGAAACATTGTTGCATATTTTTAATTAAAATCGTGGAAAAATGTTACAAGCTTTAGCTTAAATGAAAAGAAAACATATTAAATTTAAATTGTGCATCATTTCATTTTGTGTTTAAAGTGCAGTTTCAATAAAATAATCCAGATCGCTAGCGGTTTGAAAACGCCAAATTTCTAGCGTTTTCGTTTGTCAGAACACCTCTTTGGCTTTTTCGATTTGAAAGGGTTTAAGGGTTTTACGTTTTTCAGAACATGTGCGTATATCTGTGTTGTAGATAGTAAGTAGCCTGCTGTGGCGATTGTGTTTAATATTTCAGGCAACAAGTCAAAGAGTAATTTATTATCATTGTTTAATTATTAAGATATGCTGTATTAGCATAAATAAAAACTTTTATATTTATGTATTTATTTATTATGAGTTATTATATATTTTCGGACGTTATACTCGTTAACTTAAAGTCGGAATGCATATATGTTTTTTTTGCATATTTATAATTAATTTTTGAGTTTTTTTCAGCTTTTTAATTGTTTGTGCATATTTAAACTTTCGTTGCAGACATGTGTTGTGAAATACTTTTGTATTAATATTAAAAATGAAGATACATTGATTTTCAGTCATTTATTTCGAGTTAAAGCGTAATCTTTCTCCAAAATGGGCATAAATTTCATTGAATAGAATCGTTTTAATAAAGTACATAAATAACAAGACACATTTTACTTTAAATCAACATTAATACCCAGATATGTGTATAAAATCTTTTTAATAAATTGTTTTCTTCAGATTTCAAGTTCATTGTCAAGTATCTTATACACACATTTTTATGACACATTTACCAATCATCCATAGATAGCTAAAAGAAATACTGCACAGTACAGTGTTGGACAAAAGTGAAATTGGCATTTGTAAATGTGTCATAGAAATAAAAGGACCCTACATTTATATAGAAAAATACAATTTTTAAAATAAATAAATGTAGTCAAACGTTACATTTTTGCACGACAATCTTTTATTTTCTGACATTAAATATTTTATAAATTTTTTCTTACGAATCAAATTTTTTGGATTTACATAAAATCGAAGAGAAAGATTCAACATGTTAGATTTGTATGTAGTTGTAAAAATTATAACTGTTATTTATTCTTATTATGCAATTTTCAACACTTTGCTATAAAATGCAGCGTGGTTCGTACCTTAGTCATTTTGAAAACGGTACAATTTTAGTTTACATAAAAAATGGCTTCAGTTTTCGAGAAATTGTCAAAAAAAAAAAAAAAAACAAGTAAGAAATTATAGTCGGTCAAGCCCGACGATATATGTAATACCGTACACCCAGTATATGTATAAAACAGTTTTTCAGAAATGGGCGTAATATGGAAGATATAACCTATTGTGGACCGATCATCCAAAAAGTTAGTGTCATAATTTCTGTGCATATAAATATTATGTATGTATTATATACTTTATCTCGAAATAAATACGTTTAAAAGATTTATGAAGGTTAAAGTGAATTACGGAGTGGGTCTTATATGGGAGTGTCGACTAATTATGGACTAAAATTGTACCGTATTATTTGCATACATATGAAATATATTTTCGTTAATATTATTTGGAGACCAAGATTTTTAAGAAATTTATGATCGTTAAAGTGAATTTCGAAAGTGGGCCTTATATGGGAGCTACGAGTAATTATTGACCGATCTGCGCAAAATTAGTAGATGTGATTTGGCTTCATATACCACTCACTTTTGGGGCACCCCGATAGACTAGGCGATAGTGTGCCGGACTATCAGTCAGAGAGTTGCGAGTTCGATTCCCGCCAAAGACTCTGGGTGTTTTCTGCAGACAAGCCAAAAAGCTTCGCAGTTTGTGTTTGTTAAAAAAAAAATGAAATTTGTGTGGATACTTGCATAATTCAAACATTTATGAACGGTAAACCCCAATTTCGGGAGCACATTTGTATGGGGGCCAGGTGAAATAATGGACCGATTTCCACCAGTTTCAATTCCATTTTATGTGTGCCAAAGCTATTACTTCGGTACAAAACGTCTAGACTTGAATTATCTAAAAGGAATTAAAAAACTAATTTGAAACAGGTATGCCGATAATCTTTGTCAATCAATAACACTATTTCAACATACATACATGCATACATACATATGCACATACAATATGTATTTGTTTAAGTCTGGTAAATAATATGAAGCAATAAACACAGATGGCGCATTCCTCTCTTTAAGAAAATTTTCTACTGCGCATCTACGTCATCAGAGCGAACAAATGTTTGTAAGTTATGAAAACAGTATGAGATTTGTTGTGGAAATTAAAAAATATTATGGTTGTTTTTTATTTTTTATTTTTAATATTGTTTGTTTTTTATTATTTATAAATTGATATATTCACCCCTATCGTGAATAAAAATTCCACATGAAATTTGTTCCCTTTTTATTTTTTTAACATTGAATTTTAATAGGAAAATGTGAAAAGGGAACAAATTTCATGTGGAATTTTTATTCACGATAGGGTTGATTGATTTTTTATGTTTTGAATATTTTGTAATTATAAAAAAAATTTATTGCGATTGAGACATTGTAATAAACTTTTTTCCTGTGTTTTTATTTTTAAATAATTGTGTTATTAATATAAAATAATAAATTTAATTTATTATTATTTTATATTATCTTTTTCTCGAACTCGATCTCTCCTGGTTTAATTTTCTTATTTTAAAATACATTCGAGATCTAAAAAAAAGGGTTTATACTCTTTTGTCACATTCTGGTTTAAAATCCATACATACACGCGAAGTTTTTGGGCTTATTATACAAAAACTTATACATTGCTTAAATAACTTTGGATCTGCCGGAAAGTTAAACAGCCCAATCATGAATAAAAATTCCGCGGGAGTTTTTTTTCCTTTTCCCATTTTTCCTATTCAAATTCAATGTTAAAAAAATAAAAAGGGAAAAACCTCCCGCGGAATTTTTATTCATGATTGGGCTGAAATAAACTGATTGTACAAAACTTTTCTTTATTATTGTTACAACAATTTTTCACTGCACACCACATTTTAGTTTTTAATTTACACGATTTTTTTAACTTTAATTACTTTTCACAATAAACCACAATGCCCTCTGCCTACGTCACAAAATCAGCTGAGTGAGAGCAACAAAACTAAGGACTTGCGCAATGCGCAATCTTGTTTCTTTCGTTCATGGGTAAATAATACACTGCTGATCGGCCTAAAGGCTTCATTAGTCTTTACTTTATGTTGCTTTTCTGTTCCGTGTCGTGCTGTTGTTAAATTTTTGTAGTTAGTTTTTCCGTATAAACGTATCAGCTGTTTTAGGTAAACAGACAGCACACCGCGAAAATAAATCAAAAAATACAAATCAAAGTTTTTTGATTTTGATTCGACTAAAGTAATGAGTTTTTCGTCATCCATCGTTTATTTTTTATATTTTTATAACTTTTATACAAAAACTTAATCAAATTCAAAAAAATTTAAAATTTTTGTAATAAACCATATGCAATTACTTGCATGCAATCAGCGTTGCCGTTTTGGTTACTTTTAACCAAAATTGGTTACTTTTTTTTCCAATGTGTACTTGTGTACTTTTTTCCAATTTGGTTACTTTTTATACCCTTCACCATCATGAGAAGGGTATATGTATATAAGTTTGTCATTCCGTTTGTAATTTCCACAATATAATTTTCCGACCCTATAAAGTCGATTAAGCCATGTCCATCTGTCTGTCTGTCTGGATGTTGAAATCAGTTTTTTGAAGTCCCCAGATATCTTCGGGATCCAAATTTTCAATAATTCGGTCAGAAATGCTTTCGAGAAGTTTGCTATTTAAAATCAGCAAAATCAGTTTAGGCCAACCAGAGTTATGGACCAATATGTGAGACAACCTCTATAAAAATTTGATATTTTTTGTCCATTTTATTGCAATATTTTGAAATATATTGAAGATAAACCATGAAATTTTGTATACGTTGTTTTTATGATAAAAGAAGAAAGTGTGCGGAAAATAGTATGAATCGGTCAATGATTTCTCATAGCCCCATACAAAAATTTTCCCGAAATATTGCTTCATTATACATAAATGCCTATAAAATTGGAATATCAAGACAAAATTCAGCAAAAATAAGTTTTATGCAAAAATAAATCGCAAAACGAATTTTTTTTAGTTCGGTCCATGTTTGACCATAGCCCCCATATAAAGAGCACTTCCAAAATTCACTTAAATACGTATAAAACAGATATAAATAATGTTAAACGGCTAAAATTTGACATGAATAATCTTTATAGGCAAATAAATTGTTTCACTAAATTTTATGGCGGTCGGCCCAGAATTGGTCATAGCTCCCATACAAGGACCACATCTGAAAAAGACATTTATCCCTATATATATTGTATAAATATCGGTACTGACTCAAAACTTTACACAAATCATTTACATATATACAAAAATCATCCCACAAAATTTTGTGAATTTCGGTCTATTTTTAACCGTATGGCCCCATATAAAGCCCTCTTCCGAAAATCACTTTAATACTCATAAATCTCTTATAAATAAGGGTACCAATCCAAAATTTTACACGGATCATTTACATACATGCCTAAATCAAACTGCAGGATTTTGAGAATATCGGTCCATATTTGACTATGTCCCCCATATAAGGTCCACTTCCGAAATCCACGCTAATACTAATATATATCTTAAATATACCTTTATTATGTTGAAATTCGACGTGAAATATCCTCATATGCATGAAAATCACTGTTCCAAAATTTAAGAAGATCGGCCCATAATTTGTCATAGCTGCCATATAAAAATTTCCAAAAAAAAAAATAAATTCGGGTCAAAAAATATTCTTTTCGGATTTAACCCATATTCGGTCCATATTTTATAGTCATGATATACATCGTTGGAAAGATATTTTTAGTACCTTTTATTTAATGTATTACAAATTATCATACACCCAGAAGTTCCCGAGATATAGGCCTATATATTTTCAACTTTACGGGCCCGCCCCCTCGAAAATAGGCGTGACCGCCAACAAATTTTTTTTGCTAGCATCTCCTCTAAAAGCCCTATTTGATGAATTTTTTTTTTTGAGCAAAGTCACTAAAACCGAATTGTTCCCCTTTTTTATACTCTGTTTGTTAAATTACACTCAAGATAATTATGAACATCAGACAAACTCTGTAAATTATGGTAAGAATTGGTAATTAAATCAATTAAAAATGGTGAAAATTAGACAAAATTTCAAAATATTTAACAAAAATTATGTTGGTCGTAAAATTGTCTTTCAAACAATATATAAAATACTAATAAAATTTGCACTAAGACTGAATAGAAAACACAGAATAAGAATATTCTAGTCCTATAACCAGTGTAGTTTTTGTATTTCTTCTTACGTTTAGGTGGAGGGTATTTAAGATTCGGCACAGCCGAATATAGCACTCTTACTTGTTTTTAATACAAAAGTAACCATTTTTTACACTGTTTTTCACTTTGACTTAACACCACTAATTTTGGTGATAAACTAAGCTACCACAATTTAAACGTTTTTATAACGTTATAATAACAACACTGTAACAACCATGTGAACTTAAAATTGTTGTCTTCCAACGTTGTAAGAAAAAGCATTTTCAGTACATTGGAAAACAAAGATATTGTCAGACATCTAACAATCGTGTAAACACACAATTTTATCATTGTAATTGTTTTAAGACAATTGTCAAACACTTTTTATTGTCATATGTGCAAAGTTTATGCATCTGCCAATGGCAGCATTGTCATAGAAATTATTTCTAAACTGTGTATGTACATAAATAAACAAACAAGTGTGCATTAATAACATTTTTGAAAAAAAGTGGAAGAAAATTAAAGAATTAAATTAAAGAAAATAAAAAATGGATAGTGACATATCTTTTGATGAATCCTCTTTCATAGAGTGCAGATAAAATGGTTTCAATTGCTCGCTTTTGTTCCATGACAATATTTAAAATTTTTAAACACACACACAACGCTGCAAAACAAATTTGACAATGCCACACAACAATCTGACAACCGTGTTGACAGATAAATTCATTGTGTGAGAATTGTGTGCCAATGAAATTGTTAGTTTTCTTACAGTCGTCTAAACTGACAATTTACCTTTTGCTAAAAATTTTTCAATGTCAGTATAATGCTAGCACATTGCTAGATCTGACAACGTTGTAATATCTGACGATCGTGTATATATAGCTTTACAAAAAAATACATGCCTGTCGCCAAACATAACAAACACAATCATTGTATTATTGAACGAGTAAGGTACTTCAAACGTCAAAAACCATCTACAAACTGAAATGCAATGGTTAATTTATATTTTCCATATATATTTTTTAGCTGAAGTATAAATAAAATAAAATTTTGAATATATACAAATTTTGGTTTCTTTTTTTTACATATTGGTTACAATTTTTTTTGGTCGTGGCAACGCTGCATGCAATTTATGTGTGTTGGCGAACGAGGGAGAGAAGCAAGAGGGGTAGAAAAAGTTGCACGACTTTCGTTTGTCCCGGTTTACATTATGAAATTTTTGTCGCTGCGATTCTTGTCGTATCTTCTTTAAAATTGTATTTGCGTCTACATTGTGAGATTTTTGTTGCAGAGATTTTTTGTGGATGTATACATGTTTTTATATATTTTGTAGCTAGCACATACACAGAAAAAAATAAAAATGAGTTTTAATTAAAATATTTGTGGAATCAATTAAAAATGTAATTAAAATCGGACCTGTAAACAAAATGATAGTATCAATTAAAAAAAATGTGAGATTTAATTGAAAATATCAGAAAAAGTAATTGAATCAATTAAAATTTTAATTGAAAATTATTTTAAAATCAATTAAAGGTTTAATTGAAAAAAAACATGATTTTTTTTTCTGTGTACATGCATACATACATGTGCCAGCGTGTCTCACGAGTACATGCATATGTGTACCCCTTTTAATACGACTCACCGCTCTCGCCTACAAAGCAAGAATCGCAGCGACAAAAATTTCATAATGTAAACCGGGACTTTGTCATGCAATTTTTTGACATTTCCTTTTATCATCGTTTGTGTTTTACTTATTTTGTTTTATTCTTATTCAGACTTTGAAGTTTGCGTCATAAAAATTAATGCGCAAGAACATTTTCAATTACTTCTTCTGTATTAAAATCTTCCATTTTTTATATTTTTTAAAATTTTTGTATATTGTATTTATGTACATATATGTATGTACAGGGTGGGCCAAGTTTGACTGACTGATTTGAACTGCTTATAACTTTTGTGGCTCTTGCGGTATGAGCTGTAGCTCCATCTTGCTGGAACCATATGTTACGATTATTGAGAACTATCGGACGTAAACAATTTTCCAACATGGTCCGGTATACCACCCCAGAGACGGTTTGTGGTTCATTAAGCTCATTTTCGAAGAAATATGGACCAATAACTTTATCAGCCATGATTCCACACCAAACAGTGCATCTGACAGGGTGTAATTGTCGCTGATGCAATGCTCTTGGATTCTCTGTACCCCAAATTCGGCAGTTCTGTTTATTCACATATCCATTTAAATGAAAATGTGCTTCATCGCTCATAATCAGATTATCCAAAAAATTGTCATTTTCTGTAGCTAGCAAAATCAATCTACTGGCATATTTTTTTTTTACACGTTCTTCCACTGAGTATGATGACATTATGAAATTTTATAAAATTCTGTATTATCTGCAAAAAAAAAAAAATTAAAAATGCAAAAGTTATAAGCATTTCAAATCAGTCAAGCCAAGTTGGCCCACCCTGTATATTATACATAAAATAATATACATACATATGTATGTACATATATTTTTTGTATATTATATTTACATATAAAGTAAAACTCCCCATTGCGGACACTTCAATAACCGGACAAATTTCATGGACACAACCATTTTATTAGTTTTTCTATACAAATATGACTCCAATAACCGGACGCGGACACATACTTCAAACTATTTTGACCAAAAAATCCCTCATAAACGGACAAAATTTAAAAAATCACAAACAAATTTTTTCAAAATCTGGTAATCCTTACAAAAGAAATCGCATTTCTGCTGATAAAATAAAAATTGGTGATTCCCCTTTTCACATTGCATTAATAAACACGAATTTGATGATTCCCCTTTTAACATGTATGCACACATTGTTAAAACTTGTTGCGCGTTTGAAACATTTTGTAAAAATGATTTTGTAGCTTTTTAAAACACAGTAAAAGTATTGAGACACACTTTGAAAATGAACATTTTAACTTGAAACAATCACTACCTATTTAATCCATCAACCATTAGAAAAATTGTTCAACCAAAGTAGTAATGAAATGTAAAAACTTGTACAGTGCACATATGAAATAAACGACAACTTCTAATGATTTGGAAGCAATTTAAATAAAATTTTTCTGAGCCCCCTTCGATCACCCTCCCTATAAACGGACACCTCCCATTATTTTCTTTGTTGCGAATGAAAAATTAAAGAGGAATGTTTAATTAAACGTCAAAAAATTTCATGATTTGTTGCACGTAAAATTGCATCGTATAAGTGCACAACATTTTACGTAGCAGTTTTAAAAGAGAATGGAAAAAATTGCATGCAATTAATTGCATTGTCTAAAGGGCCTTTTATAAAATTGAGAAAAGTTTTGTGTATTTATAGTTATGAAACGCAGAGTAAACTGGTGTAGTAAAGGCTAGAAGAATATTCAGTGTTTCTTATTCAGCAAAGTGTTAATTTTTATTAGTATTTACATATTGTTAAAAAGACAAGTTTACATAAAACATAATTTTTTCAAATACATATTCAAAAACATTATCATATTTTAACAATTTATAATTGATGTAATTACCGATTCTTACTATTATTTACAATTTAACATTACCTGATTGGCGCAACATTTAACCTTATTCAGCACAAGTTAAATATAAAAAGTTAATTTCATAGTGACACGTGTGAGTGGAAGCTTACGCCAATCATTGAATGCTGTCTTCATATGATCCCAGGACAGAACATTATGGCAGATCTCACGTCGAACATTTAAACATAATAACGATATTTGTAAGAGATTATATGTACTATATAAGGTTCACGAAACCTAGTAGTTTGATTATCGCATACATACGCTTTTTGAAAAATTCACACAAAATATCGTTTTGTGAATTATTTTTGCAGAATTTTGTATAGATTTTGCCGTTTAATAGACATTTATGCACCATTCAGCCATATTTCGGAGAAGAAATTTGTATTTAAGCTATGATAAATCATGTACCGATTCTTACCATTTTTATTACAGTTTGTCCTTTTGTCATAGGAATAACGTGTGCTTAATTTCATGGCTTTAAGTGCAAAATAACAAAAAATATGTGAAAAATATTTGGGGTATTCACACGGTGTCCTATCAAGTCATATTGTCATAAAGTACTAAAGTTTTACAATAGTTTTAAAAAATTGTTGTTGTGCTCCAACGAAAAAAGTCATAAAATAATAAGACCTTTTATGCGGTGTTTATTGTTTTGAGGTTCATAACTCTGCTCCTACTTTACGGATTTCGCAAATTGCTTAGAACAATGATAAACATAATTTTGGTAATCATGTTAATTGTGGTTGTATTTTTGGGCGTGAAAATTATTTACACAGACAAACATAGATCTACCTAATAAGAATTTCATAATAATAAATAAAATATATGTATGTATGTACATACTCATATATATTTTTTCTGGGTCTCAAATGAATATTTCCTAATGTCAATTTCCCTTTTTTCAACAAGAACATTGTTTTTTAAAATACAATAAAATAAAATAAAACAACAAAGTTACGTATACGAGTATGAAAATCATTAAACTCTTTATTGCATTGGAAAAGGACAAGGTTTGAGAATCATATTGGGAAAAAAATATCGGGCAGCTTTGCATCACTACCACGCATACTGATGCCGCCGATTATTTTATCAAAATTTTAAATGACATTTTGTCTTCAACATATGTTCACACATATTTCCACAATAAATAAATTATACTATTCAGTAATATTTAGTCCAAAGCCCGTTATTTCGTAAAACACTTTTTATACGTTTTGGCATACTTTCCATCAATTTTCCAATTAATTCATACAAGATCGTTCAAATGGGCTGCAGTTTACCAGTATTATCCCAACTGTCTCTTCACGATTGACCAAAATTCGTAATCGGATTGATGTCGGGGCTTTTTCTTGGTCACTGCATCAAAAGAAAATTCTGCTCGCTAAGCCATTCATTCACGATTTGGAAGTGTTCTTTGGGTCGCCATTTAGCTCAAAAGTAACTTCATCCACATGATAGACGCTCTTATCTACAAAATCGCGAAGATGAGTTTGTAAAATACACAGATAGTCTTCTTTCCTCATTAGTCCTTCGATTCTTTGTAGTGCCAACCCCATATAATGACGTTCCTCCCACCGCACAGTGGTTTAGAAACGTTTTATTTTGGAAATAATTCGGTATCTCGGGAGCTATTACTGATGTCGTAACGAAATGTTTGGAGCTGAGGTGTTTTCTAGTTAATTTCCAGTTTTTTTGAGTCGTCTCACATTTTTTAAAAAATCGCCCAAAAACTCAAGCTCAGGGTATATTAATAAATAGTCCTTGAGAAGATTTACAATTTATTTGTGTACGTTATCTCTTTTAGTTCAACAGTTATGTCGGTTTATTGATTTAATCTTTTTAATTTTGTTCGATCTTTTTTGGGTTTTTTGGATAATACGAAGGGTCGAACAAATTTCTAAAATATCAGCTACATTTGTGATAAAATTCTAAATAAAATTAAAAAAGAACTTGCAGATTAGATGATTCCAGTCATCTACTGTCCAATTTCTGTGCTCTCTGGCAAACTTTAACCGTGCCTTAACATTTTTTTTTTATCAACAATGCAGGTTTAATTTTTAACTACTGAGATGTAGCCAATATCGCAAAGTTTTTCTAACGATAAACTTTGATAATTTTGTGTAAATATTTCAAAATACACACTTGCGCAAAGTTGTGTACATGCAGGATTTTTTGTACTAATTGTTTATTTCCCGAAAATTATTATTTTCCATTTTGTATTGTAAATTGTTTTGTTTACCAAAAAAATCTAAAATGAATGACAAACAAGGTAAAACATGAACTCATTTGTGCTCCTCACTGTACGAGTATATATATATGTATGTTGGTGAGAATGTATGCATATTTACATACAGCCCAATCATGAATAAAAATTCCGCGGGAGTTTTTTCCCTTTTCCCATTTTTCGTATTCAAATTCAATGTTAAAAAAATAAAAAGGGAAAAAACTTCCGCGGATTTTTTATTCATGACTGGGCCGATAGTCGTAAAATAAATTACACACAAATTAAAACTCACCATTAAAACCACTGTGTTTTAAATGAAGTCTTATTGTTCTGATTTTTACTACTTCAACTGCGGAAATTGCTTTGAAAATAAACAAATTTTCTGTAAAATTTAGAGTTCAAGCGAATATTCGTTTCAGATTACGTTCAAAATCAGGTTTGTGGCTAATCTTTTAATTTTAGAATATAAATCAATAAACAGTTAAATGATAAAAATTGAAACATTTTGTAAAAAGGAATCCAAAAATTCCCAAACAATTCCAAAAAAAAATATTGTACAATGAAAAATCTTAAAAATGGGAATTTGTCCATTGGAACCAAATACGATTTGATACGACACTAACAAAAGCTTATAGGTATGTCATACATATATTTAAAACATACAACGGTAATTCAAACTGTTTACCTTTGGGCTTTGGTGTCTTAGATCATATAGGCTAAGTCCGAAATTTTTAGAAGACCCTTATTAAAAATTTGACACATTTTTAGCCTTTTACTGAATATTTTAAATGAAATCTGTTATAAATTTTGTCAGATGTTGTGAAAAAAGGGTCAGGGTGTGGTAAAATTCTAAAATTTTAATTGAAAATTGCTTATAACTTCCTAACTATATGACACTAGCGCATACCTGTCCTCTGCTACTTTGCTACAAGAAATAAATACTGTGGTTTATTTGTAGAGAAAAAAGGAAATTGTGTTTAATCATTCACTTTTGTATCTTAATGTCTGGTGTAAAATTCACCAACTTGCATCAAACAAGAGGTCAACGTGTTGCGCAAGGTGTCGAATATTCTCCTCACTACGATGAATTACACTATAACCCAATTCACAATCTTGTGTAAATGGTCTTGCATCATTGCAAGTAGACAGTAGCATGTGCATTTCTGTATATTTTGTTAGTGTAGAGCAAAAATATTTTGCAAATGCAATGATGCAAGACCATTTACACAAGATTGTGAATTGCGCTTATGTGTAATAATGTAGATCGAAGTGCACGAACACGTTTTCTCACAGACTCTGATTTTTGTAATACAGCTTAATAATTTGGAGTCGTTGTTAAAATGTGGGACTCTCCATAATGAATTGACTAACAATACGATGACAGTATGAAACCGGTCACGTGTGATCAGTGAAAATAAAGTCGATGAAAATAAAATCTCATTATGGATATAAGGCCCTTTTTCTAAAATAATTTAAATTAATGCATAACTATTGCTACCACGATAAATTTGAATTGTATACACAAATCATATTTCCAAAGTTCATTAATGGATTCCATATAAGATCTACACAATAATTGATCTTAGTTTCTACACGTAAAAAAGAGGTTTAGCTATTCATAATAATTATACAGTGGCTCACAGCTTATTTTACAAAGTGCAGCTATATATATAGGATGTTAGTTGTACAAGCTGGACATTTCCTTCTTACTTTTTTGTTAATATTTCTTAATAAAAAAGTTGAATAAGTTTAAACATTTTTACCCAATTTTAAGAGAAGAATATCTATTTGTATCCTTCAAATTTTATTCATAAAAATTGAATAAAAAAAATTAAGTCAAAGACAAGTAAATTGGAAAAAGTCTGATATTGTTTTAACTGTAACTGTTATTGTTGAACAAGTGAGCAATTTAAAATGTTCCCAAATAATGCGTTCCCCCAAAAAAGCGTGATAGACGTTTTTTGTGAGATTATCATTTAAAATCCGGAATAATCCCGTGAAATGTGAGATATACTCGCGTAATCACGTTTGGTATAAAAAGCTTAAGTCTATTAAGACAATAAACTATGTTGTAATTTATATCCAAAGTTTTTTTTTTCAGTTTACAATTACAGTTTACAGACGAAAGCGTGCGTAAATCCATACAAAGAAATTCATACATTCGAGTATAATGTGTATTTCATAATACGTTATTAGCATAATTGTGTACTGATCGTAACTACTGCCGTCAGAGAAATCGTTTTTTATGGACACAAGAAAATATTGAATGCAAACAAATAAGTTAATCCCGGGTGTTTGTTAAAGCACACCACAACGTTTAAAGCAATAAAATAATTAAATATTCCATTCAAGTATAATTTGTTAGAGACTGTAAAACAAAAACATTGAATTTGCCCAAACGCGGCACTATGCGCCTTCAACTTGAATTTTAATTTTCAGCTGACAAATATCAATATCTTCAAAGTATTTTTTAAACAATTTAAACATTGCACAGTGGGAACAAATTAAGTACTTTTCTTATTAAAGTTTTACGAAATTTGCTTGTGTAGTCAGTCAATTTAATACAATCTGAAGTTTCGTACCTCGAGCGGCAACTTCTTTCATCCGGTTAAAGATAGTGAAGTTGTGCCTGTAGCACGCTAGGGAAAAACATATATATATATGTAAATAAAGTGAAATGGACAACTCCTAATGTCGACAGAGTTGGTCGTTTTATGATTTATGGGTACATACTTGGATGGTTCGAACACGTTTAAATCTGGTACCCATATTCAACTGGCAATTTTCCTAGAAGAACATAAGGTAGAAATTACCGATATACATTATGGTAATTAAAAGTAACCATATATGTATATTTCAATTGCCAAAAGAGTTGTAAACTATAGCTAGTTTCTCGTAAGTAGACGAAAGACTGAGGGCAGTCCTTATCAAGGCCATGATCTTTATCAATAGCCAACACAGTGTAACGGTCCACACCTCGTTTATAGTTTTCTAAACGTTTTTAGCGTATTTCGAGTTACATGTAAAGATTTTTCGCAGCAATCATTTTTGTTTTATATAAAGGGTTCCGCCAAATAACTTTTTTTTTTGAAAATGCTATAAAAAAAACTACTGAATATTTTCTCAAATTTCTTTTTTTATTTGAAAGTACAATCCTTCCGGTTGATAACTAATGGAAAATAATTTCATTCAAATGGCTGCCTGGGCTGGCCATGCAGTAGCCTACACGATCGGTCCAATTTTTAAGCACATTATCGATTGTGTGCAGCTGTATTTCACCAATGGCTTAACGAATATTGTCCTTTAAAGCGCCAATTGTCTGTGGCTTGTCGGCATAACACTTAAGTTTGACGGCACCCCACAAATAATAGTCCAACGGTGTCAAATCGCAGCTCCGAGGTGGCCAAACGACATCAGCTCTGCGGCTGATAATGCGATCTTCAAAAACAGGGCGCAAAACATCGAGTGTAGCTTCGGCTGTGTGGCACGTAGCGCCGTCCTGTTGAAACCAAATGTTGCCAATATCATCCTCTTCAATTTTTGTGAACAAAAATTCGTTCAACATGGCCCAATAACGATCGCCATTGACTGTAACGGCCACTCCTTGTTCATTTTCGAAGAAAAATGGCTCAATTATGCCTCTAGGCCAAAATCCGCACCAAACAGTGACTCGTTTTAGGTGCATCGGCTTTTGAATGTATGCGTGTGGGTTTTCTGTGCCCTAAATGCGACAATTTTGCTTGTTTACATACCCGCCAATATTAAAATGAGCTTCATCTGAAAAGATGATTTTTTTTGGCAAAATTGGCATCTTCTGTAAGTCGATCGCAGGCCCACTTAGCGAAGCGAAAACGCAATATTTCCCAGCGTTGTTCAAGCGTATACACAACCATATTCGTTCAGCGGAAGGATAAAACTAATTATCTGTCAAATCAGACAGATTACCATTCACGAAATAAGCACTAATTGAAAAAAAAACGTTAGATGGCGGACCCGTTACTATATTTGTATGTATGTACTTTCGGAGGTGATGTCGTAAGCACAACAGATTTTTTTATCGGTTTGTTTGTCAATTGCTACGTTTTTAAGTGTGTAACTTACAACATACACATACATTGATACTACTTTTTTGACAGTTGTTTAGAACGCGAGAAACGCGTAAACGCTTGGTGTAGACTTTCAGTCCATATTTTATGTATATTGGTGGAAATGTATTTTTAATATCTTTAATGTATTTAATAGGTGTGGCCGACATTATTGGGTAATGTCACTAAAACCGACTTGATCCGGCATGCATTGAGCGTTTTAGCCGTTTAAACATATCAAAAACGCTAAATATATCAAAAACCTGTCATGCTTTTTATACGATGCTATTACATTTCGGCTTACGAGCAAGAGCCAATTTTTTCACGTCGGATTGTATTCATTAGCTACATACATACATATATGTATCTAATAGCTAATAACCCATACACAGCCCTTCGATTGGATTATGTTCATCGTTTTCATCCCCAACAATCAAGTCAATTAAATTAATAAAGTTTGTTGTAAATGTTTCAAAATTGCAATAATTCATCCCAGACTTTCACATTATGTTTGAGACTTGAGTAACCGTGCCCACTGTACGTCGTGTTTATATTAAACAAACAAACCAAAATACAATATAATTGTATTTTTATATTGTATGTCTCGAGTATACAATATAAACAAATTACCGTCAAATTTAACAAACACCGTGACCGACGCTTATAATCGGATCATTTAATTCGCATTTTCAAAATTTATTTGCAAATACAATATTTTATTGTTTTGTAGTCAAAATATTCTAGAGTAAATATTTAGATATTTAATTAGAAAACCATGTCAACTAAAGCTCATATTACTCACGTCAATTTGTGTTGTTATTATTTTTGTTATTGTGGGAATACCACTCAAGCATTACATATTGATTTGTAGCCAGAATACGAGAAATATTAGCAAACTAATTTAATAAGGTCTTCAGTTCCCTGTCAGCCTTAACCGATTATATATATATATATTTCTATACATATATGTATGTATATTTTTGTTGTTGCAACTAATATAACGCAAAATGTCTTTTGCAATTCGAAGAAATAAAAAATTATATACATGTGGGTCAATTTAAAAAAAAAACGTACACAACGAGTTTTGTTTTGCTTATTTTTAAAGTTTTTTCAATTTGCCTGTAAGAGTGGCCAATTTATGTAGAAATTGATGAAGAATCCGGTGGTACTTTTAGGCTCTCAAAAAAATCAATATTTTTCGATTTTTTTAGGTTTTCTATGATTTTTATCTTGAGCGCCACCCACCAAATATGTATGTATAAAAAATCGCTAAAAATGCAAAAATATTTGAAATTCAAGCTTACTACGATGTTTTTTTTGTTTCTCAAGATTGACTCTTGCGAAAATCACCTTTTCGATTATAAACAAAAAATCACGATTCAACTTGATTTTGAATTTTTTTTTAAAGTGACTAGTTATTTTAAAATTTTAAGATGAAAATATGTAAATTTTTGTTAAAAAAAAGAATTGAATTTAGAGGTTACTTGCAAAGTAATAGGCTTGTAACAACGTATTTAAAAAAAATTGCAATTATAAGCGTTTTAAGGAAAAAAAAACTAAGTGTGACGCTCAAGAAATTTTGTGACGATCAAGAGATTTTGTTGCACGTTAACAAGAAATAATGCCAAATCTAAAGTTTAACGAAAAAAAGTTTATTCTTTAATAAAAAGAAAATAAAAAAAAACAAAAATTCTTCAAAAAACAAAAATTTTCATACAAAACTAAACATATTCTTTGATGTCTTTAACAAAAATGAAAAAAGGAAGTAATTCTTGAAGCAACTTATACATATGTAAATATTTGACACAAAACAATAACTTGACTTAATTTAAAAATTTCATACGAATTCTTATTCTGAATCTGTATAAACTTCATGAAATGATAAGCGGCTTTGTTTTTTTTCATTCTCATTCATTTTTACCACTTTCGAATTTAGTTTGTGGCAAAAACAGAATCAGTCAGTAACAATAAAAATTAAACTCAAATATACCACGATTAAACCTTTCTTTCTACTTTCTTTTATATTCGTCATTACGCGCTTTATCGAGCTTTATTTTCTCTCGATATCTCCGTGCTGTTTCAGCCGCCGTTAATTTTGTTATTTTACTCTTGAAAATTAAAAAATAAAATCAAAATTAAGCATTTTAAGCTATGAAGCAATAAATTTCAAAAGTGATGTTCATGAAATGTTTGCCTATTTTGTTTTTTTTTCGTAGGCAATTTATTTCTCAAATTCACAAATTATAAAAAAATTAGTTGAAACCATGTAAACAATGATTGTCAACTTTAATTTTTTACATTTAATATATTCACTTTTAAAAAAATTAGCGTGACGCCCATGAAATTTTATCGCGCCCTTACCATGGTGTTCACAAATACTACGCAAATGCACTTTTTTTAATAAATTGTTTTTCGCTTTTTCATTTTTGTAATAATTAAAGTTTGTACTTTCCTTGCGTTATTTACTTCATTTAAATGCAAATTGAAAACCAGTAATATTACTTGATTTATAAAAAAGTGACGCTCAATGCAAATTGTGGGGACAACCTTTCTTTGCAACGCCAAATTCGCACTAATTAAGTTTTGACGACTATAACAAATCAAAACACAAGAAAGAAACGCAATATTTAGAAAACTGTTATTAAATGTTGCATATTTAGTTTTTACTTGATTTTATATTATTTTGTTTACTAAAAATTCTAACGGGTGACACATGCTTTTGTATGGAAGCAGTCAGTGGGAGAAACAAAACACCATTCTGAATAAGCAAAAAAAACAAACATACGAATTTGAGAATTACGTTTTTTTGTTACATATTCCTCGCTGACCAATCTAACATTTTTGTTTTTGTTTCTTTTACCTGTGTAAAGTGCGGGGAATTAAGCTACCTATAGGTTCCACCATGACATTTAACGTGTGTGTTTTTCGCTGTAGAATCGTGTAATTTACTTACTTACAATTAATAATTAACTGAAAACAAGTAGGAGTACCTATATATTCGGCTGTGCTGACATACTTGAAAAAAATTTGTATTTTATATTGTATCGATAACGATGTTTGTACGAGTTATTTTATTTTTCGGATCTTTTATATGGGATCTATTACAAATTATTGGACGATCGTACTGTATTTGAGTCGTATGGTGAATTTCATATTTCAATAACGATATTTTCATCTTAATAACGATAAATTTTATATTTTTTTTTAGGTATTCCAGATATTCTGGGAAATAGACCATATATGCGAACTGTGGCCTTTCACAAACTTCAATATAACATTTTTCGATATCAATACGATATTTAAGTAGGTTAATGTGGTTTTCGGAAGTGGTCCCTATGATCAATTATGAGCCGATCACCATAAAGTTGGTTACAATAATTTATATATCTATGTATGTATATTATTTCGGTCGAATTTCAACTTGATAATGATGTTTATAAGAGATTTAGATGATTTTCGGACCGATCATTATAAAACTCGGTACGATTATTATTATATTATATATATATATATATATACTTGGCCGTTACTGTCGAATTTTAACTGGATTGTGGTTTTGCAAGAGATTTATCAGCATTTAAGTTATTTTCAGAAATAGGCTTTATTTGGGGGCTTCGTGCAAATATGGACTCATCGTCATCAAATTCTTAGAATCTTATAAGGACCTAGAATATATAGAATTTTTGGTTCTAGGGCCAATATTTCGATGTGATACAAACGGAATGTCAAATTTATTACGCCCACCATCTTGTTGGTGGTGGGTATGTAAATGAATAAAACACCACTTAAAATTATTCTACCCACTAATAAAAATATGATTTAGCCATGTCCGCCTGTTGAAAGCACGACAAAACATCGAAAAAAGACGAATAACAGTATAATTCTTTGTTCCACCGAAATGTTTGGTATCGAAATGGTAAAAATCGGTCCAGTAGGATCCGGTTATAGACGAAAGTTTCAGACAACACCGATATTTTTCAGATATTTTTTTGAAATTTTTTTTTCAAAACACCTTATTATACCCTTCACCTTCATGAGAAGAGTATATATAAGTTTGTCATTCCGTTTGTAATTTCCACAATATAATTTTCCGACCCTATAAAGTATATATATTATGGATCCTTATAGATAGCGGAGTCGATTAAGCCATGTCCGTCTGTCTGTCTGGATGTTGAAATCAGTTTTTTGAAGTCCCCAGATATCTTCAGGATCCAAATTTTCAATAATTCTGTCAGACATGCTTTCGAGAAGTTTTCTATTTAAAATCAGCAAAATCGGTTTAGGCCAACCAGAGTTATGGACCAATATGTGAGACAACCTCCATAAAAATTTGATATTTTTTGTCCATTTTATTGCAATATTTTGAAATATATTGAAGATAAACCATGAAATTTTGTATACGTTGTTTTTATGATAAGAGAAGAAAGTGTGCGGAAAATAGTATCAATCGGTCCATGAGTTCTCATAGCCCCCATACAAAAATCTTCCCGAAATTTGCTCAATTATACATAAGTGCCTATAAAATTGGAATATCAAGACAAAATTAAGCAAAAATAAATTTTTTTTTAATTCGGTCCATGTTTGACCATAGATCGGCCCAGAATTGGTCATAGCTCCCAAACAAGGACCAGATCTGAAAAAGTCATTTATCCCTATATATATTGTATAAATATCGGTACCGACTCAAAACTTTACAAAAATCATTTACATATATACAAAAATCATCCCACAAAATGTTGTGAATTTCGGTCTATTTTTAACCGTATGCCCTAATCCCTCTTCCGAAAATCACTTTAATACTCATAAATCTTTTATAAATAAGGGTACCAATCCAAAATTTCACACGGATCATTTACATACATGCCTAAATCAAACTGCTGGATTTTGATAATATCGGTCCATATTTGACTATGTCCCCCATATAAGGTCCACTTCCGAAATCCACGTTAATACTAATATATATCTTAAATATACCGTTATTATGGTGAAATTCGACGTGAAATATCCTCATATGAATGAAAATCACTGTTCCAAAATTTAAGAAGATCAGCCCATAATTTGTCATAGCTGCCATATAAAAATTTCCAAAAAAAAAAAGATAAATTCGGGTCAAAAAATATTATTTTCGGATTTAACCCATATTCGGTCCATATTTTAATCATGATACATATCGTTGGAAAGGTATTTTTCATACCAAAAAATATTATTTTCGGATTTAACCCATATTCGGTCCATATTTTAATCATGATACATATCGTTGGAAAGGTAATACCTTTTATTTAATGTATTACAAATTGTCAGACACCCAGTAGTTCCCGAGATATAGGCCTATATATTACACTCAAGATTATTATGAACATCAGACAAACTCTGTAAATTATGGTAAGAATTGCATCCACAACAAAGGTGAAGGGTATATAAGATTGGGCATAGCCGAATATAGCACTCTTACTTGTTTTTATTACAGAATGACAAAACCTGTTGCAAATGGTATGAATCGGTACACGACTTCTCATAGCCCCTTTTCAAATGTCTTCCCAGAATATGGCTTTATGGTACATAAATGGATTTGGAAACGCAGTACCCATACAAAATTCAGCAAAAAATAAGTTTTATGCAACGATAAATCTCAAAACTATATTTTGTTTGCATCGCTTCATATTTTGAAATAGGCTCATACAAATTCCACTTCCCTCAATCACTTAAATGCGCATAAATCTTATAAAAATGACTATCTAGTTGAAATTTAACACAAATAATCCATATATACATATAGTACCAAATTTCATGATAATCGGTCCATATTTGACCGTAGCCCCCATATAAATTCCACTTCAGAAAATCACTTAAATGCACATAAATCTCTTATAAACATCAATATCATTCTGAATGGTTCATTACAGGCCAAATCTCTCTTCCTCTACTTTCAAAAAAATTATTAACCTACATAGCCATATCTAACCGAATTTTTACACAGATCAGTTATAAAAGTTATACTATTGGCTTTTGTAAAAGTTAGTACATAATTGACTATAGCTCCCATACAAGCTCTATTTCTGAGAATAACCACAGAATATACAGAGGAGACAATTTTGACGTTTTAAAACAGCCAAAATCAATTTCCTAGAGCTTTTTATACCCTACACCACAATAGTGGGGAGGGTATATTGAATTTGTGCTGATGTTTGTAACGCCCCTAAATATTGGTCCAATACTTAAAGTATACCGATCGGCTTAGAACGACGATGTCCGTCCATCCGTCCGTCCGCTGGCTGGCTGTCCATGTAAAGCTTGTGCGCAGAGTACAGGTCGCAATTTTTAAGATATGTCGATAAAATTTGGTACGTGATATTTTTTCGGCCCAAGGATGGATGGGATTGAAACTGGTGGAAATCGGTCCATTATTTCACCTGGCCCCCATACAAATGTCGTCCCGAAATTTGGGTTTTCCGGTCATAAATCTTTGAATTATGCAAGTATGCAAACAAAATTTACCACAAATGAGTAGTAAATGAAGCTAACGCACATCTACAAATTTCGTGAAGATCGGTCCATAATTAGTCGTAGCTCCCATATAAGGCCCACTTCCAAAAATCACTTAAAAGAGCATAACTCTCTTAAAACCGTTGGTATCCAAATAATATTGAACACAAATATGTTTCGTACATATACATATAATATGGTAGAATTTTATGACGATCGGTACATAATTAGTCGTAGCTCCCATATAAGGGCCACTCCCGAAAATCACTTAAAACGAGCATAACTCTTTTACAAATTTTGGTATCCTTATAATATTGAACACAAATATGTTTCGTACATATACATAAAATATGGTAAAATTTTATGACGATCGGTTCATAATTAGTCGTAGCTCCCATATAAGGCCCACTTCCGAAAATCACTTAAAAGAGCATAACTCTCTTAAAAATGTTGGTATCTAAATAATATTGAACACAAATATATTTAATATGGATACTAATAATACGGTTCATGTTTATTGTGATCGGTCCATAATTAGTCGTAGCTCCCATATAAGGCCCACTTCCGAAAATCACTTAAAAGAGCATAACTCACTCAAAAATGTTGGTATCGAAATAAAATTTAACACAAATATATTTCATATGGACACTAATAATACGATACAATTTTATTATGAGCGGTCCATAATTAGTCGTAGCTCCCATGTAAGGCCCACTTCCGAAAATCACTTTAAAGAGCATAAATTTCTTAAAAAATGTTGGTAATCAAATAAAATTCGACACAAATAAGTTTCTTATATACAGAAATAATGACACCTAATTTTCTAATGGTCGGTCCATAATTAGTCGAAACTCCCATATAAGACCCTCTCCGTAATTCACTTTAATTTCCATAAAACTTTTAAAAGTATTTATATCGAGATCAACAGATTAACACATATAATATTTATATTCACAGAAGTTCTGAAATACTTTTTTATATTTACATATACTAGGTGTAGGGTATTATATGGTCGGGCTTGACCGACTATACTTTCTTACTTGTTGGTATCTAAATTAAATCCGTACACGCTGCAAAAATATAAGCAAAGTGCAGTTATGAAAGAAAGAGATAAATATGTGAAAATGTGAATCTTCCGTCTCGTGACACCTTCGTATACTTATGAAAAAACTCCGAATACTTCAAGCGTAAAATTCTTGTAAAAGGTGTTATTGAGATGAAATTTCAACAAAATAAACTTCAAATAAATAGTGTTACATTTTATGACGATCGCCCCATAATAGTTGATAGCACCCATGAAAGGAATCCGCAAAATAAAATAACCAGTATAATTACCGATGCAAAATATAACAAAAAGTTTCGCTATTTAGTAGTTACAAGTATTCATAGATCACACTACTGGTATTTGGTGGTGGGTACATAAGATTCGCCACAGCCGAATAAAAACCCCTACTTGTTTCTCTTTATTGGTACATCTTAAGCGTTATATAAAAAACATGCGTAAACTTGAACTTTTTGATACATCAGCTGAATTTCTATTTATTAAAACTTTGCAAAATACGATGTTTTCATAATTCAAAATAAAAAAAATAGAAATCGAAACACACGTGCGACCTTTGGAAGAAAGTAAATATGTACATAAGCAAAAAGAAATATAAATATAAAAGACACAGTACAATAATAAGAAATTTCATGCCATGAATAACCCAAATAGTGTCTATAATCAAGCATTTAAGTGTTTAAATATCCAACTCTACCCTACCCGCATGACCAAACATTAGAAAATGAATGATTAAAAAATTAAGAAATTAAACGCTCGTAGTAACTAGAAAATATTTCTTAACACAGTTAAGAGGTATCTATTTTCGTTTGCTGTTATTGCATTTTTTGTGAAAATATCTTCGCAAATGGTCTGATCGTGAAATTATTTTTGCGAAAGCTATGGTCTAGTGGGTGTAAGTAGATACTACATACTTAGATACTCAATAGTGTTGTTGTCGAAATATAAACTTATCTAATGATAGATAGATTAACATAATTTTATTTCATATAAATACACACATCAAATTGTTATAAAGAGTGTCCCAAAATTTACGCAAGATTTAAATTAAATAGAATCAAAAAGCTCACATGTATGTATGGAATGTCATGGTAATGATCAGAAGAATGGTCCTATGATACATCCAGCTCGAAATCTGCACCAACAGTGACATATCATGGGTAGATTTGTTTTTCGATAATCTCATGTAGATTCTCTGAACCCCAAATGTGCTTTATGCTGAAAATAATGAAAGTTTTTACATTTATCTACTATCATGTTTCCAGATTTATTACACGTAATTTACATTTCTTTGGAGAAACAAAAACTACCGTGCATAAAGAGTTTAACAAATTCTTATGCTGCCAAAAATGCTGTTTTTACTCGTATTCACTCTCTATACTAAAAAGTTATAATTAGAAACAAGTTAGAGCCATCCCTAAATACCGGCGGTAAGCGTCACGTTTTTTTACGTTGAGCGTTAACGCTGATACTCCATTCTAAACAAAAGCGGCAACGTTATGTCAAAACGATAAAAACAGGGTATTCAAACAAATAAATAAAACGACCCTGTTTATTGTAACTGCTGGACATTGTTGTTTTATTTCTCTTTTTTTTTTTTGTTTTGTTTTCTTTTGCAACTAACTTCACTGTGAAACGTCTTGTCAAAATCGGATTTTCCAATAGCAAAGCGTTGCCGCCGCGTTGTTTCGGTATACTCCATACAAAATGTATGAGCATGAGAAATTTTGACAGTTAAAAAACGCTTTCCGTCGGCATTTAGGTATGGCTGTTAAAGTGCAATATTCGGCTGTGTCGTATCTTTAATACCCTCCACCTAAACGTAATAAGAAATACAAAGACTACACTGGTTATAGGACTAGAATATCTTTATTCTGTGTATTCTATTCAGTCTTAGTACAAAGTTTATTAGTTTTTTATATATTTTGTGAAAGAGAATTTTACGACCAACATAATTTATGTTAAATATTTTAAAATTTATCTGATTTTGGCCATTTATAATTGATGTAATTAATGATTCTTACTGTAACTTACAGAGTTTGTCTGGTTTTCATAATAATCTTGAGTGTAATTTAACAATTTATAAAATTAAAAGAACATTTTTCCATATTCAAAACAAATTAAGAAACAGAGTATAAAAAAGGGTAAGATTATAAGGTGGCATAGTAGAAATGGACCAATTATGGACTGATAGCTTCTAAATCCAGTATCCACTAATGTGATTTCTACGTATTTTAGGATTATTTTGGTTGAATTTCATCTCAATAACGTTATTTACAGGAGTTGTATTGTTGGTTGTTATACTCCGAAGTGGATTTAATTCAAAATCCAAGTAGCATAATCGGTTAAATTGTTTTTTCGGAAATGGTCCTTATATGGCAGCTATGACAAATAGGATATCTCACGGCGAATTTTAACATAATAACGGTATATTGAAGATACATATTAGTATTAAAGTGAATTTCGGAAGAGGGCCTTATAAAGGGGATACGCTCAAATATGAACCGAAATTCACAAAATTTTGTGGAATGATTTTCGTGTATATTTAAATGATATACATATAATAAGTTTTGAGTCGATACCGATATTTATTATATATAAAGATGAATGACTTTTTCGGATGTGGTCCTTATATGGGAGCTATGACCAATTATGGACCGACCATCATAAAATTTAATACAACAAATTATATAAATATCTATAAGAATTATTTGTGCCGAATGTTTGTACCAGATTTATACGTATTTAAGTGAATTTTAGATGTGGACTTTATATGGGGTCTATGGTCAAACATATACCGAACAAAACAAAATTTCGTTTTGAGATTTATTTTTACATGACACCTGTTTTTGCCGAATTTTGTATCAATATTCCAATTTTACAGGCATTTATTTATCATTAAGCCATATTTCGGGAAGAATGGGGGCTATGAGAAATCATGGAACGATTTTCACTATTTTCCTCACACTTTCTTCTTTTATCATAGAAATAAAGTGTATAAAATTTCAAAACAATATCTGCAATATATTTCAAAACAGAAAAATGTTCAAAAATATTAAATTTTTATAGAGGTTGTCTCACATTTTGGTCCATTACTCTGGTTCTACTATACCGATTTTGCTGATTTTCAATACCAAACTGCTTAGGAGAACTAAAAGCGTTTTTTTTTTGTAAACTTTGTTGATTTCGGTTGTGTCCTTTGGAAGTGAGAGTCTTTTGCATAAACACACAGACGGACATGGCTCAATCGACTTAGAGTTTCATAAGGATCAAGAATATATATACTTTGTTGGGCCTCAGATGAATATTTCTCAGTATTACACACGGAATGACAAACTTATGTATACCATCATTTACCACTTATGGTGGTGGAGGGTATACTTAAAAGTAACAAACTCTATACCCTATACCTCCATAGTGGGGATTTCAACTAACTTATGAACTGCTTCACAAAAACTACTTTAATGTATGTACATATAAACTAATTTCATGTGCACAAATTTGGGAAAGTGCTTTTTTATTTAAAACAAGTATGTCGATCAGAAGTGAACGCGAAAGCTACGAAAATTTTCCCATACTATATAAAGATCTGTGCAAGTGATCGGCTGATTGTTATACCTTACACCACAATAGTGGGGAGGGTATATTGGATTTGTGCTGATGTTTGTAACGCCCTTAAATATTAGTCCAACACCCACCTTAAAGTATACTTATCGACTCAGTATCTGAGTCGATCTAACGATGTCCGTCTGTCCGCCTGGCTGGCTGGCTGTCCATGTACAGGTCGCAATTTTGAAGATATCTCGATCAAATTTGGTACGTGATATTTTTTCGGCCCAAGGATGTATGGGATTGAAACTGGTGGAAATCGGTCCATTTTTTCCTTCCGAAATTGGGGCTTACCGATCATAAATCTTTGAATTATGCAAGTATGCAAACAAATTTCACCACAAATGAGCACTAAATGAAGCTAAATCACATCTACAAATTTCGTGAAGATCGGTCCATAATTAGTCGTAGCTCCCAAATAAGGCCCACTTCTGAAAATCACTTAAAGGAGCATAACTCTCTTAAAAATTTTAGTATCCAAATAATATTGAACACAAATATGTTTTGTGTATATACATATAATATGGTAGAATTTTTTGATGATCGGCCCTTAACTAGTCGTAGCTCCCATATAAGGCCCACTTCCCGAAATCTCTTTTAGGACCATAAATCTCTTAAAAATGTTGTTATCCGAATAAAATTTAACAAAAATGAGTTTCTTATGTACAAATAGGATGACACCTAATTTTATAATAGTCAGTTCATAAATTTACTTTAAACTCCATAAATCGTTTAAAAGATATATATCGTGATAAAGTTTAAAACATATAATAATGATCGGTCCACAATAGGTTATATCTCCCATATAACGCCTATTTCTGAAAAATGTTTTATACATATACTGGGTGTAGGGTATTATATGGTCGGGTTTAACCGACTATACTTTCTTACTTGATTTTTGCTAAAGTTGTTTTCATGCTCTCTTTGTCAAACTTCTTATAAAAACGCGTAAACATATTTTTTTATAAATGGAGTTTTTTTTGACAATCCGCAGGAAGGCGTTTTTGTTATAAGAGTTGCACAGACCTTTTTATGGGGCCATTATAATTTTTCGTGATTGGCTTTTTCGTATGAAAAACACCAAATTTTTAAAATCATTGAACTATGTATACAACTTTATAAAAAAAATTGCTTTAGAAAAGTTCTTTGTTTTAATATAAAGCAAAAATAGATAAATTCAACTTTAAACGAGTTGGCGTCCTTTTATTTCAAACACTTTTTGAAATGAGTTGGGGCTTTTATCTGAAATGCTGTAAATCCGTTTTTCTTCTTCATTGAGTTTTTTAAGGTAGGTGTATTTGAGCTTTGTCTACCAGAATATGTAAAAAAACGATTTTGAAAAAAAAGAGATACGACCTTTCTATATTAGGCCATCCATCGGTATGTATGTAGGTCAAAATTAGTAACATTTAAAGTAAATATGTATCACATGCAAAAAGTATTCCGCTTCAATTTCTTCTGCACGTAGAAGATATTTTTGATCAACTAACTACATATGTATGTATGTATATACTCGTACATGTAAATTGTGTTAATGGTGTGTGTTCCAAACAAATAAATTGACCAATCATTTTCAAACAACTTACAAATCAACACTCGAACTTCGAGTTAAAATGAAAAGATCAAATAAATACTACATACAACCATTGTGCGTATATTGTTAATTTTATAAAAGTTATATGTACGTCAAAAAGGAATTTAATTTTCAAATGATGTTGTAATAGGACTTTAACAAAACAAAAATATGTATGTTAACAATTAACACCCAACCACTCTGCACTTTGCGATATGAAAACCATTTTCAACATTTGTAATTTTATCTACTCTGCTACATAAATATTTGTTTTGTTTATGTACGAGTATTTACTTACATACATACATATTTCAGTTATTTTTGTTATTTAGCATTTTTAGTGAAAGTAATTTGTGGCTCAAAAAAGAACCAACAGCGGCGACAATGATGGGACTTTGTAATTGTGCACAAAGTGTTAATTGGGGTTCAACGTCTTACATTATGTATTTATGTTGAAGTGTTAAATTTTGTACATATTTTTTATATTATTCTTCGATATATACGTAACTACTAATAAACACAAAACATTTATATAAATACGAATATGGCAGCATATTTGAATAATATGATTTTTATAAATTCATGAAATAACTAAAGGCCATGAAGATGAAAAACATACATAAACCTAAACAGACCTTGTCTCACATAAGTTTATTAATTTTGCTTCTTTTATAAACAATAGTAAGAGAAGTAAATTAAACAATTTCTGAAATTGGTAGTACAATAAAAGTTTAATTATTTAAAGCCGCGTTTTCGCCGCATAAACTGTAAAATCAAAAACTGAAAATCGTAAATTGTTAAAAAAAAAACAATTTCCTAAATAAAAATTAATTAAAAATTCTTAATTAAAATTCAAACAAAATTTTGTTAAAAAAAACCGTAAACAAAATATTTGGAGTTTATGAAATATGTAATAAATTTTATATCGAATTTATTAAAAAATATAGATTTTAATTTTACAGTGCTCCAAAAAAATAAAGTTGCTACTTTTGACCGTCCCCACCCCTAGAATTGTTCTATGGATTGTAGAAACATGTTTTGAAAAATATTAGGATGATAGGATAACGTTAACTGGCGCCGCATCGCCTCTGAAGTTTGGAGTTGCATTTACAAGGGAAAATATTTATATTTTTCGGTTTTTGAAAACATCGAAATCTATACGCATGTGTACAGCATTCTAATAAGATTTAAAAGTTAAAAAATTTTAAATTTATTAAGTATTTCCCAGGCCATTAACGTGTTTAAGACCACTTGAATATGAAATATAAGAAAAAAATTAACAAATTTTGAGATTTATAAAGGATATATGAGGGAAGAAAAATATAAAAAAATTATGTCAATACCTTTTTCAGAGTTTTTCTTTACCCGCGATTTTAATTTGGCGGATTTCGGGAAAAATTAATTTTGTTTGCCAAATTTAAGTGAAAAAGCTTAATTTCGTTGGTGTTCTGAATTTTACATAGAACCTATCTAGGCTAATAAATATAAAACAGATACTGTTAAAAACTTTCTGAAAGTTTTACTAAATATTTGCATTAAATGCAAATAAATGATTGAGAAAATGTTCCAAGGGAATGTAAGGAGAACTTGGTTGAAAGTATGGCGAGGCGCATAAAAAGGCTCAAAACAAGGGGTTATGGATACCATACTAAAGGTACGATCACATTTGGCAAATATTTATTTAAAAAAACGTAACCACTTGTTTTAGCACAAATTTGTTTGAGGTTGTTTACTCTTACAAGAGTTTTGCAAGATCAAACTGCATCAAATAAATTAAAACTAAATATTTGTTGTGATTTGGTCTAAATAAGAAAAGTTTTTTTAAATAAATAAACGAGTTCAAATATACATACATACATACATACATACATACATACATACATACATATGTATGTTATTTAATGGTTACGTCTTTTTCGGCAAATATTTACCTTTAGAAGAAAACTATTTTAAAAATTCTTGAAAACGTGCAAAACTGAATTAATTGAGTTGCTTTATGTTTTTATATTGATTTTTGTTTTTGTTATGTTATCATTACTTTCAATATTATATTTTTTTGCTAATACAATAAAGAGTAAAAATTTAACAAAACTTTTTTCGTTATTTAACATTTTTGACCCTTTATGTAACTAAAATGATATCGGTTTTGCACGCCAGTAATACAAGTGTGTTCTCGTCTTATCTTCAAAGGCAATAATCAGCTTAGCTTAAAGAATTGCTTTGTGTAAATTGGGACTTACAACTATGTATGAATGTATGTATGTTCATAAAAATACAGACAGACGGACGGACGGACGGACATGGTTGAGCAAATGTTTTAAATGTCTTTGCAATAAACCAACAAGCACCAGTTAGTTTTCGCTATTTTGCCGTTACTGTTATTGTTGTAGCAATTGTTAAGCCACATTTTATTTATCTACTCTATTGACTAAAAAATCTACAAACTAATTTTCTTCTTTATTTCACTCAGTCAACAAATTTGCTTCGAAACAACCAACGTTAGTCTTTAAACACGATTCAACACTCAAAGACGTGATCGCGTAGAAAAACAAAAAAAAAATATTTAAAGCATGTTGTTGGCGTATTTAAATTAAAAAAAAACAACAACAAAAATAGCAAAAGTCCACTACACAATGTTTTGTAAAAGTTTATAAAAGTGTCTATTGAAAATTGTACAAACATTTAATGTATCGTTAAATTTATATGAAAAAATAAAAACTATATGTACCCAGGTACATTTCTTTACAACGAATTCAAACTTGAACATTATTTGATATTTGCTAGTAATTGAAATACGCGATTTTTGATTACAGTGATATTTCCCTTTTGACGCTGTTCTACAACAAAAGTTGAACTAAAATATTTAGAAATTATTTAAAAAATAAACATCACGAGCAATATGAAGAGTCAACTATTGCACATGGATAATCCGGTGCGAGCTGTTTTACAATTTCTTTTGGATCTATTAATATTTGCATTGAAATCAATTTTTTATATATTGGAATCATTATATTACACCATACTGCCCGACCGTTTTCGCAAACTTAAGGTAAATATTGGAAAACCGCCCTGAAACCTGTTCTTATCTTTACAGAAGTAAATTTAATTTTAACAAACTGAAAGTCTTTATGGAGATTTAAAAATAAAATTTATCGCAGTATCCTTATCTTACGTAAAAAAAATCCATTAGGCTTTACCTGGAAAATTCGGTGGTTTATTTTTTGGTGAATTATACAGTTACATTTTAGTTGCTACTATTTTTTTGCAATTGCTGCAACTAGTTCAAAAAAATAAAACAAGTTTCAACATACATATGTTCATTAGACGAGCTATTAAAATAAAAAATTTACTTGGCTGGGTTTATTATTAACCCTTTAACGTCTAAGGCCGTCTATAGACGGTCATCAGTTGAGTATTAAAAAAAAACCGTTTTTTTCTGTTTTGCTACTAAGACCGTCTACAGACTGTCTTCCTTCTTTTTGTCCTGGAGCTTTCCAGGAGTATTTGTTTTCTGAAGAAATCGTTTTTCATTGTTAATAAAAAAAATATGATTTTTTAAATAGCGTACATCTTTAAAAAGTTGTAAAAGTAACTAAATTTAAGCAAATTTAGATATTTCCTTATATTATATATTTCTATTATTTCAATGCGTTTCCTTCAAGGGTATGGCTCTCCATTTCGGGACATGTCTAAATCCAGAGTAAGTTGGATAAAGTATAAAAAGTATTTAAGTTCCCACTGCACGGAAAATGTAGTGTTGAGAACTACCGAGGATATTGATGGGTCGATTGGCAAGTTTACTGAGGACATACGAAGAGCTGTGCATCACGCTTCCACATATGACGTTGAATGCAGAAATAGGACAAACAGAACTTATTTCGCTGAACTCGAACATCTCCTGACAGAAAAAAGAAAAGTTAGAAGAGAGTGGCAAATTCACAGGTCTCCTCAACTGAAAGCTAGGCTACGGGAATGCAGAGATATACTAAGAAATTTCTTAGAAACCCAAAGAATGGCTTCACTTAAATCATACTTGGAGGGAATTGACAGTTCCCCACAATCTGACTATTCGTTATGGAAGGCGGCACGAGGTTTAAAAAGACCAGTTAGAGGAAAGCCTCCTTTGCGAAATCCGACTGGTGACTGGGCTAGAAACGATTCTGAGAAGGGGACTTTATTTGTTAACCATTTAAGAAATGTGTTTACTATAAACAACTCAAATAATGCAACTGATTTGCCACCACTCGTTATTAGACCTCCTGTACCTCTAAGACTTAGCTTTAATGATATTCAAAGCGCTATTGGTACTCTGAACCTTAAAAAAGCTCCAGGTATGGATAAAATCAGCAACAAAATGCTTGTGGAGTTACCTCGTGTAGCTAGAAGAATTATTCTATTTATCTTCAATGCTATTTTACGCCTAGAATACTATCCTGCAGATTGGAAGGTATCTATGATTACCATGATTCCTAAGCCAGGGAAGGACCTCACCAAAGTAGAGTCATATAGGCCAATTAGCCTACTGCCGACAATTTCAAAACTGTTTGAAAAATTGTTAATGGCTAAGTTGATTCCAATTCTGAACGACACTCAATGTATTCCAAATCATCAATTCGGGTTCAGAGCTAAACACAGTACCATCGAACAAACACACAGATTAGTAAATGTGATAAGACGGTCGTTTGAAGAGAAAAAATATTGTTCCTCGCTTTTCATTGATGTTTCCCAAGCGTTCGACAAAGTCTGGCATGAAGGTTTAATGCACAAAATAAAATTAGCTCTGCCTGCTAACACCCACAAACTTATGAAAAGTTATTTATATGGTCGCAAATTTACAATCAAAGAAGGCGATTTTTTAAGCCCCGCTCAGCCAATTGAAGCAGGAGTACCCCAGGGTAGCATACTGGGTCCTACTTTATATTTGATTTATGCATCCGATATGCCGTCAGACCCCAATATACATACTTCAACTTTTGCTGACGATACAGCCTTTATTAGCGTTCATAAGGACCATCAAATAGCATCACTGAATTTGCAGAATTATATTTATAAACTAGAGAATTGGCTTGAGCTTTGGAAAATCAGGGTTAACGAACAGAAATGTATTCATATAACTTTCACATTGCGAAAAGATACCTGCTCGTCCATCAGAATAAATAACCAAATTATTCCGCAACACAATGAAGTCAAATACCTCGGAATCCACCTCGATCGTCGTTTAACCTGGAAGTCTCATATTGACGCAAAACTTACACAGATGAGATTAAAAGCAGTGCAACTTAATTGGCTAATCGGCAGAAATTCTACATTAAAGTTGGATTGTAAACTTTTGTTGTACAATGCAATTCTAAAGCCAATATGGTGTTATGGAATTCAATTATGGGGTACTGCCTCAGCATCCAACATTGAAAAGATTCAAAGAGGTCAAAATAAAATTCTACGTATAATTACTGCAGCTCCATGGTACGTTAAAAATTCTCGAATTCACAAAGATCTAGGCATTCCTTTGGTGAAAGACGAATTTACAAAATACGCCTCAAAATATGTCAGCAAACTTGAACACCATCCAAACCCACTTGCACGAGACATCCTTAACTTTAGTGGCCATGTTCGGTTGAGAAGGAGGGATACCCTTGCTTTAACTCAAACGCAAAACAGATGACTGGATCAGTGGATGTAAATTTTTTTGTAGTATCATAATATTTTGTCTAGCACTGGCTGGACTTATTATTTTCTTTTAGTATTAAGATTCGAAAACTTATTGTCATTTCAATATCTGAAGATTCAATAAATAAATATAAAAAAAAAAATAAAAAAAAAAAAAAAAAAAAAAAAAATATTTTTAGGTAAATGATTTTTATAGATTCTAAAGAACCCATCCGGGTCAAATTTATTTTTAAAGACATGTCAAATGAACACATATCATTAAATGCTGATTTGTTTCTGTAAATATTATATGTATGTAGGTATATTTGAAATTAATTAAAATAAATTTGTTTAAAACATTAAAGACCTGCCCTCTACACTTTACCCAGTTGTACCAAATGTAAAACCTTAGTAAATACATTATGATCAACGTGACCACAAAGTGAAAACAGTTTCGTTGTAACAATCGAATTTGTGTCCAATCGAATAATTCAACTCTATTGACCGAATTTTTCAGTAGAGAAATCAACATTTTAGATGCGGTAACAATAATTTAATTATTTCAAACGTAATTCGCCTTTATCAATTGACTTTCTACTGCTATGTTGCTAGAACCAAAAAAATATCTATTCCATTTTTTAAATTTAAACCAACCAAAAATTTATATCCAGCCTTGAAGTATTTTAGATAATTTAAAATCTACCAATTATTCAATAACAATACAAACTGTGTTACACAGAAAATACTCTTCAAGCTTATAATTAATTACACCACACACAAGTCTTGACATTTTCAGAAATAACCCCAAAATGTGAAACTGCCTTTTCGACTCAGTATCCTTCATTGTCTGTAGGAAAGCAACGTTTATGTTTTAACAATATTGGAAAAAATGGTGCATTTATGTTGAAAATATATGTACGAGTACGTACATATTAGGGATGCTAATCTTGGAATTTGCCAAATCTCGAAAATTAATATTTGTGTAAATCATATTAGGAAGTATAATTGTTTTTATCTGCTCTTTTACATACGAATTCTTTAGCACTTTTAATAAAAGTATAAAGGATAAAGAATTAAAATAAATTTTGGATTGCCAAACACGATCGCACTATTTGATGTTTCTACGGTTTTGGTAATTATTAATTGCTATAAAAAGATTGGCTTAAGTCGGTTTTAGTGACTTTTTTTAAATCACTACTAAAATTTTATCACTTATAGAATTTCAAATTCTGATTAAAATAAAATAAAAATTGGGGCATTCACGCCTATTTCCGGGTGAGCGGGGCTCCAAAGTTTGTAATATGTTTAGCTATATCTTGAAAACTACATTTTTTTATTAGACGATATACATACATATATATCAACTGATTGGTATTTTAAAGACATTTCCAACGATATGTAACACATATTGATAAATTTTCCAAAATTATTTTTTGATCTGAAATTTTTTTAAAGTAGGTAGGTAAATAAAGAAATTAAGCTTTAATTTAAGGTATAACATGACCATTTAGGTAATATATATCCGAAGATATTAAAGAAAGATTATGACATATCACCATAAAAATACAATCTGTACAATGCAAAGCCGGTGTTCTGTATATCATAGAGAAGTCAATCCTATTGACGGCCGTAGGCCGTAGGCCGGCAATACAGGGAATTTGTAATATGCGAAGCCGGTGTTCTGTATACCATAGAGGAGAAAATCTCCTAAAAACTTTTTTGAGTGGCTACACTAGCAAGTGCAAGTTCATTTTATTCAAACAATTTAAAAATTTTTTAAAAACTCAAAACACCTAATAATGCCTGTGATGGTATGGAATCAAAAGATCCAACGACAATATTTTATGGCTTTTAAATTAATATAGAATTTAAATGCAATATGACATATTTTTCTAACATTTCAATACAATGTTATTTTCTGAGTATGTTTTTAAATTATTAATGGTTTATAAAATTTTGTTTATAAAATACAAAACTTGCTTTAAAAACTTTTAATAAATTTCAAAATTATAACTATGAGTACAGAAAGCGTTTGCTTTCAAACATACTCGTATTTTTCGAATTTAGAATGTGGGTTTCGACGAAAATATGCGATTTGATGCCAAAATTGATGTAGCAAATTTTCAGCCTGATCAGGTAGTGCCAAACCGTGTTATAATGAGGTCAAAGGTCAAAATCTTAAAAACCTACCAAAAAAAACTCCTTTTTTGCATTTTATCAATTTTTTTTAATTAGAAAAACTATAAATTAGAACAAAATCAGTTATTAGCTGTATTAACGCTGTAAAGTACAATGCCACCAAAATCAAATACATTTTTATTATAATTTTTAATTGAGCCCTAAGTTGCAAAAATGCAAGATGTTTCTGGTATTAGAGTAAAAAAAATTAAAAAATAAAAGTGTTATCAAGAATTTAACATCCCAAGTTGATCCAATAAGCTGATTCAAAACCTTGGAAAGAAAAATTTTATAGGCGTATGGATGCTGGCATTATGTCATCTTCATTTGCTATACACTTCATCAGTGGCAACTGCCAAAGCGTTGGGTCACAATAATGAGGATTTTGTTCTGAATTGCACTGGTTTGCATAAACAACGTAAAAAATTTCGTCAAGTTTTTTTTTTTTTTTTTTTAGTTCACTGAAACATTTGTTTTGCATTGGATTGGGAAGCTACTTCCCGCAATTGCTGGAAAATATAAAGTTGATCATTTGGTCATTGTGCCCATGTCGGAGAACGTTGAAAATTGTGAGCTATCCCCATTATTGAAGATGGAACTGTAACTGCCGTCACTTGATCAGTCTACGAATGTTTGCCAAAAATTAATATGCAAAATTCGTTAAAAATTATATATTTTGATACAACTGCTGTAAATAGTGGCCCTCATAATGGTGCTGGAACTTAGTTGGAACGCAAACTGGAACGCAGCTTATTGTGGTTAGAATGTCGCCACTATATTGCAGAAATTCTTTCAACAGCTGTATTTGTGATTAATTTCTAAAACCCAGAGGTGGCGATTTTTGAACGTTCTGCACGAGAATGGAGCACATTTAATACAAAGGGATACATCACTTGTATTTAGGATGAACAAGTTTTGAGTGTCATACCTGTCGAAGAACAAGCAAGCACCTTTGTTTTTTATATTTAGCTAAAGTCCACATTCGGCATGATTATAGAGAACTCCTACAACTTGCATTTAATTTCACATTTCGTGCACCTGTAGCGACACCTCATGCAAGATAAGATGCATGTTCACACTCTAAAATTTCTGCGAGTCAATTGAATGGAATTCGTAATATTGCAGAACCAGAAATGCAGTTGAAGCGCCAAATAGAGATTTTCAACTCATATGATGATGATTAGCTATTTTTATAAAAATATATCTACAGTGGCTATTGAAAAAAATTCGGAATGATCTGTGGTATTTATCAGAGAAGGCAGGCCTTTTTGATCCAAATGTAGACTCAGAAATAAAGAAAAAGATTATTTTTGCGTTGCAAATAGAGTCCGATAAAGACAATCATATCGGCTATAATGGGAAGGGAAACCCCTAATGGGAAACAATTATTCACATCCGTGAGTTGTGACTACCAAAACAAACATTTTTTTCTCGTTTGGAAATTTGTATGGATTTTTTACGCTTTGATCCGTCAGATCCTAAGAGCGAAGCATTTTGTAAAGGGGAACCGATCGCCAAATGCATTATTGTTGTGACTGAAACCGCTGAGAGATAAGTCAAACTAATAACTGACTTTATCAGATGCTTACTTAACATACAACGAAGCTGATAAATAGTACTTGTTACATAATATAGAGGACTAAAGCAAGGACTTTCTAAATCGATTTAAAATGAAAATAATAGGCGTAATAAAAACAAATTAAAAATTAAAAAACAACATTATATTTGTTAGTATTTCTTATTAAAAAAATTTATAAAATGCAAAAAAGGAGTATTTTGGTAGGTTTTTAAGATTTTGACCTTTGACCTCATTATGGCACGGGTTGGCACTATCCGATCTACATTAATTTTGACATTAAATCGCATATTTTCATCGCTACCCATATTTAAGTTTCCAAAAAAAGTTTTTAACGCCAGGTCTAATGTACATATACATATTTATTAAAAGTTACTTTTTGAAATATGTAGATATGTACATATGTAATTAGTTTTTATTTTTAATAAACCAATTTGTTTTAATATGAAACAAAAATCCCGAAAAATCCAGATATCGCGCAATTTACATTTTGAAAAGCTCGAATCCCGGAATTTGCAAAACCAGTCCCATTTGGCTTCCCTAGTATGTATGTATGTATGTATGTATGTATGTATACATATAAAACATAGATTGTGTACTTAATCAAAATAATTCTTCATTCCAGTTGTACCTATGAATGAAATTGAAAATTATTCTATTAATTATTAAAACTAAAAAGTAATACGATTTATAAAATTATTTACATAAATGAAAATTTAATATTTTTCTGATATAATATTATGTTTGTTTCGCTCTAAAATAATAGATCTTAAAGATCAATCGACTGAGAAAAAATTTAAAAATTATGTCCTTCCGTTTGTCCAAAACTACAGGCCCTTAATTTATTATTATTTTGAAGAGTGAACAACTTGTTCTTATTTATAAGATTGATCGATATAAGATTGATAGATATAAAAAAGTAGTTTGTAATTAGAAACAAACTTGTTCTGTGTATTATAAAGTCAGTCAGAATATTTATTTAATTTAACTTATAATAATTTTTTATAAGATTTAGATTTAGACAATTTGGGAAATATGTAGTATTAAGATTATTACCATTTTTGTCCAGCGTATGTTTTGAAAATCCAAATGTTTTTCACTTACTTTGAACTGGCAACCTAGTTTGCCAAATAAATTTTGCTAACTAAAATTCGCTTATTTGCAAACCTAATTCGAAAGAAGTCTCTTTTACTGATTTTGTTCTTTAATATCTAGAACTAGCTGATGTAGAATTTGGGTTCAATTAGAATGGTAACCAGAAACAGTGCCGGAATCGACTAACATTGCTAACTTGGGTAAACAATGATACTTTTTTTGATTTCTGTAAAAATCATCCTAAGATATTTTTTAACGTTTGAAATGTGGTTAAAAACGCGTAAATAAAGGGTGATTCTTTAGCATCTTTTTTTTTTTTTTGGTAGCTCAGCTGTTTTCGTGTAACATACTGTTAACATGTTCAGTTTGAATTTGTTTATCAAAATTCATGCTCAATTCATGGTTAAAAAAATTGAAAAAGTTGGAAATTGTGTTCAGCGACGATGCTTATTTCTGGTTAAATGGACACGTAAACAAGTAAAATTGTCGTATTTGATGTGAAGAGCAGCTAGAAGCATTGCAAGAAGTCCCAATGCATTCCGAAAGGTGCACTGTTTGGTGTGTATTATGGGCCGGTGGCATCATTGAACCGTATTTTTTCAAAGACAATGAAGGCAGTAACGCTACTGTGAATGGCGAGCGCTACCGTGTGATGATTAATTTTTTTTTTGCCCAAAATAGAAGAGCTGGACTTAGCTGACATGTGATTTCAATAAGACGGTGCCACATGCCACACAGCAAGCGAAACAATTTCCCAATTGAGATGCGAGTTCGTTAAATTATTAATTTCAAGGCGATTTCAAAACTATTTTTTGTGTTGATATGTTAAGACTCAGATACCGGCCGATTTGCATTATTTTTTATTTAACTGATTATAAGAGATTAGAACTAATAACTAGATAATACTGGAAATTAATACAAATGTGTTCTAAAAGACTAATTTAAGTAAATGTTGAAATAAATTATAAAAAATTAATTTGACGAATTATAACTTCCTGTATAAGAAAAAGCGGCATTGTTTTCTCAATTTTACAACTTTCACTTAAATTCCGGTGCGGGTTCACGTTATCCGATTGTGCTTTAGTTTTAGATACTAAAGAACCAAACCAATAGCAAATTAATTATTTAAGCGCGGGTATATTATGCATACAGTGATCGACCAGCAGTACGAATGATCTGTACTACAAATAACAAGTAATAACTGTTGATAATTTAATAAATTGACTATTTATTATATAAACTTCTTCTTACAAATGAAAAATGGAAAGTAACTAAAATTATTAGTTTTAATAAAAACAAAATAATCTAAGAATAATATATTTATAAACATAAAAACAAGTACAACTTTAAAGTATAACCCCCTTATTCATAAAAACTTACAACAGGTTTATAAAGCAAATTTCCATACAAAATTTGTTTTATAAACCTGTTGTAAGTTTTATGAATAAGGGCATAAATCGTTTCTTTCCAACAATAACAAAGGTAACAATATTCGTACTATCGAACAGGAAAATAGTCCATTTATTTGTACTACAGTCTTTCGCTGCAGTTAAAATTTTATTCTATAACTCGAATCCTACTGGACCGATTTGCCCATTTTCAATACCAAACATTTCGGTGGATCAAATAATGTTTGGTTTGGTAAAAATTTCATTGTTCTGTCTTTTTTTCGAAGATCTATCGTGCCTTCAACAGACGGATAGATGGACGGGCATGGCTAGATCGTCTTAGAATCTTATAAATACCCAGAATATATAGACTTTTTATTCTACGACCATTATTTCGATGTGTAACAAACGGAATTACAAACTTAATATACCTCCATATTTTTAGTGGTGGGTATAAAAATGATGGCGCCAGAATGTTTGTAAAGAACAATCAAACAATTTGTTCACTAAAATTGCAATCAGCAATTTTCTTGTGATAAAAGTTTTTCAATACAGAAATATTACGAAAAAATTGACTTCTAAAACTTAGTCGTTTTCGATATCGATTTCCATCACATGCCTGATTAAGCTGTGGAATGTCACTTTTCTACCCACATGTGATTTCATGTGTATGTCAAAATTTGAGTTTTACATTCGGTTCCGCTTGCTAGAATTCTAGCTCAGAGCCAGACGGAGTCGAGGCTTCGTAGAGCTTAACGGCCAATAATAAATTAATGCTCTGTTAAAGAGTAATTAGATTTATTTTAGTTTTAAGATTTGAATACTTATTGTTAGGCCTAAGGAAATAAGACAGATTTAATAAATAATAAAAAAGTATAAAAAAAACATATGGTTTATAATTTACATGTTCATATGTTGGTATGTCATGTACATTTGACATAACCTATCAAAAAAAAATCTTAAAACAGCTGATATGGTAAAACTTATTCCGCGGGTTATACAAGCATTCCACATTTCGATCAACTGTAGAACCGCTTCTTTGCATCAGTCAAACTGGAACAACATAAAATTAACTATAAAAATTGCAATAAAAAAATACATATGTACTTACTTTTGTTAACTTCTTTTCAATTTTTCCCTCCATTTTCAGTAATAAATTTGTGTAGTTCTTTTATATTTTTGTTTTACTATTATAAATTATAAGAACAATTTATTATTTTTTATTCGAACTGTTAATTTAAATTTTTTTGATAATTATTTAGTCGGGCTCGAGTTCATTAAATTTCATTTTCATTAAATTATTTTTACTGAAGGTAGGAATTGTTTTACAACTTGAAAAATTTTTTATTAAAATTTTTATTGATAATTTTTTTTTTTGCTGGGATTTGAACCTGGGTTGTTGAATTTACATATGTTTCGAGAAACACCAATTAAATTTAATGAACTGAGCCCGACTAAATGAATATCAAAAAAATTATAAATTATATTTATTAAAATTTTAATTAATTTTTGCCGTCACAAAATTTTGGTTATAAAAAACAGCTGATGTCAGATGGTTTGTCACTTAAAAATACAACTCGTTTTAAATAAAAAATGTCATGTGTATTGCATACAGAGAAATAACACATGATATTGTTTGGAGGTGTTCAGACTATATGTACAAAAGATGAGAAAAAGTGACAGTCCACATGTGAACACAGCTTAAGTTAAATTAAAAAATATAAAAATATTATTTTCACAATTGTTTATTTTTTTTGTTGGCCACGTAATTAGAAGGGCGCATTTTTTTCTTCAACTTTTAATTTTTTAGTGACAGTGATCACTTTCTGAGTCGATTTAACGATGTCCGCGCGTCCGTCTGGCAGGCGTTGGTATCCAAATAATATTGAACGCAAATATATTTCATTTGTAAACAAATAATACGGTACAATTTTATTATGATCGGTCCATAGTTAGTCGTAGCTCCCATATATGGGCCACTTCCGAAAATCACCTTAACGATAATAAATTTCTTAAGAATGTTGGTAATCAAATAAGTTTCTTATATACAGAAATGATGACATCTAATTTTATAATGGTCGGCCCATAATTAGTCGAAACTCCCATTTAAGACCCTCTACTTTAACATCCATAAATCTTTTAAAAGTATTTATATCGAGATAAAGTTTAACATACACAATCGGCCCAATCATTAATAAAAATTCCGCTGGAGTTTTTTCCATTTTTATTTTTTTAACATTGAATTTGAATAGAAAAAATGGGAAAAGGGAGAAAACTCCCGCGGAATTTTTATTCATGATTGGGCTAAATATTTATATTCACAGAAATCATGACAATAAATTTTTGGATGATCGGTCCATAATAGGTCATATCTCCCATATAGCGCACATATCTGAAAAACTGTTTTATACATATACTGGCTGTAGGGTATTATATGGTCGGGCTTGTACGACTATACTTTCTTACTTGTTTTAATATGTTGAACAAAATTTTTCTAATTATAAGTCCATCACTGTATATGGTTGTATACGAGTTTTAACATTGATTTTATATTCTTGTATTGCAGGATGTTTCAGGTCAAGTTATTTTAATCACTGGAGGTGGAGGGGGAGTAGGACGTTTAATAGCCCTAAATTTTGCTAAATTAAATGCCTGCATTGTGATATGGGACATAAATCAAGAAGGTAAATAATAATAATAAATAATTCAATTAATAGCACGAGTATGATTTTATTCATATAGTTTCAATCATCACACACTCTGAAATGTTTTTTAATTATGTAAATATTTTATCCCATTAATACGTTCAGTCGTAATTCAGCTCTGGGTGAAGAAAGAACTCGCCCGTCAATACCATTATCTTTTAAGGGTAATCAGGCCGTCCTTGTTTCGCTGCCTTCGAGAGTCTTGCGACTTACTCGCATTGGTTAATGTAGGCGTCGTATAACTGTACCGCGTTACGGTTTCTCGAAGTTTACATTGACCACATGCTATCGTTTTTTGGTTATATAACCTATTTTTTTTTGTTGTAGTGAAGTACCAATCAAAACTCATTTTGGATCTTGGTGAAGACCATTAAGCTCAGGAGTTGAGTTCGAGAACTCTGGTTTCCTATACGAAGGTATAGGTCGGTGTACATACATATGTCCATATACATACGGATATAGGTATTATTAGTGAGCAGTACAAAAACTGCAATCTGGTCTGTAATCACAATAATGTTACGAAATACAATGACTTCTGAGTCTTTGTTCGTGCTATTGTCTCCGGCATAGAAAGAAGCCCCATATTAATAGCTGGAGATTTTAACTATTGAGCTACAGATTGAACTGGCTGTATCTAAATTTGAAGACAAGAAAGCTACTGGACTTGACGGCATTCCAAACCTTGCTGTAAAGAAGGTGGTGCTGACAAATTATTACTGTTGCTAAATTCTGGCTTGAAACATGGATCCTTACAGGTAATATGGAAAAGGCAAAAACTTGTGCTCCTACCCAAAGATAAGAAGCCGTTAGATGATTCGTCATCATACTAACCATTGTGCATGTATATACTACTGGAAAGAATTATCTGTAATAGGTTGGAGGAATACATCGAATCTTCAAGTCGTCTGTCGAAAACGCAATTTGGCTTTAGAAAACAAAGGTCGACAATAGACGCTATTGAAATGGTTGTAAGCATCGCAAAGGAGGCTATTGAAGGCACTATTTGGAGCAATGAATCCAAAGAATATTACGTGCTCGTAACTCTGGATATAAAAAATGTGATTAGTACTGGAAATTCGGAAAATATCGTAAAAGCCACGTGCGGCTGAATATTCCAGCATATCTTGTTGCAATAATAAGGAATTGTTTTCGGGAGAGGGTAATTATATATGAAATCGATGAAAGTAATAGGGGGAGTATAACAAGGGTCGGTCCTCGGACCATTGTGGAATGTGATGTATAATGGGATCTTAAGACTGAACCTTCCAGAAAGAGCAAAAATAATTGGATTTAAAGACGATATAGCGCTGGTGATGATGGCAAAGACGATAGATTAAGCTAGGATTGTTTCAGAAAGTGGTATAATATGATGATATGGCCCGTAATAGGCCATAGCTCCCTTATGAGGACTACTCGCGAAAATTCATTAACCTAATTTTACACAGACCAGTTGCAAGTATGTTAAAATTATAGTATTGACTTTTGTGAAAGTGGGTCCATTATTGGCCATAGCTTCCATTCAAGCTCCATATTCTAGAATAAACACAGAGTATACAGAGGTGACAATTTTGACGTTTCAAAATCCAAAATCAGTTTCCTAGGGCTTTTTGGTACCTAATTTATTGTGTGTTAAAGTAAATCGCTTTATGCTACACGCTGCCGTTGTGAAAGAAAAACACAAATAAAATTCTTGATTATAACTGAAATATGCATAAAATTCTTATAAATCTCATTATTGAGATTAAATTCAACCAAAATAAAAAATAAATAGAAATAACAGTACAATATTATATGATGATTACCCCATAATACGTGATTTGGTGGTGGGTATATAAGATTCGGCAAGCCGAATATAAACTCTTACAGGTTTTTATACCGATTTAGGTCAACCAGAGTTATGGACCAATATGTGAGATAACCTCTATAAATATTTGATATTTGACTATGTCCCCCATATAATATCCACTTCCGCAATTCACGTTAATACTAATATATATCTTAAATATACCGTTATTATGTTGAAATTCGACGTGAAATATCCTCATATGCATGAAAATCACTGTTCCAAAATTTAAGAAGATCGGCCTATAATTTCGGGTCAAAAAATATTCTTTTCGGATTTAACCCATATTCGGTTCAGATTTTATAATCAGATACATATCGTTGGAAAGGTATTTTTAATACCTTTTATTTAATGTATTACAAATTATCATACACCCTTCTCAAAAAGCCCTATTTGATGAAGTTTTTTTTTTTTTAGCACACTCTGTTAAATTACACTCAAGATTATTATGAACATCAAACAAACTCTGTAAATTGTGGTAAGAATTGGTAATTAAATCAATTAAAAATGGTGAAAATTTAACAAAATTTCAAATTATTTAACATAAATTATGTTGGTCGTAAAATTGTCTTTCAAACAATATATAAAATACTAATAAAATTTGCACTAAGACTGAATAGAAAACACAGAATAAGAATATTCTAGTCCTATAACCAGTGTAGTTTTTGTATTTCTTATTACGTTTAGGTGGAGGGTATTTAAGATTCGGCACAGCCGAATATAGCACTCTTCCTTGTTATATACTCTGTTTGTTAAATTACACTCAAGATTATTATGAACATCAGACAAACTCTGTAAATTATGGTAAGAATTTATATAAGATTCGGCATAGCCGAATATTGCACTCTTACTTGTTTATTTTCGAATATTGTTTTTGTGGCATCATGCGGCCCTGTTCTGTAAATCGAATCGTTTTTAAAAACGAGAAATTTCTAAAACCGAATAAATCGCTTTTTGGTGTTCTGCAAATTACTCGCATTGATATGATTCGAAATTAGGTTCGAATTTTTAGTTAAACGTCAAAGTCAGCTGTTGATTAAAAAAAATTCACAATTTGTTAATAAAAAGAAAGATAAAAGAAAAAATGGTGATCACCATGGTGAAATTAAATACAAGGTGATAGCATAGCGCCAGCTGATTATTTTTTGCTCTGTTCATGGTGAAATTGAAAATGTCAAAAAGTTGTTTACAAATAGTCAAAGTTTATATAAAAACGTTACAAAATTATTTTGTTTTTGAAAAATTGAGTTTTTTCGCCGTTTTATCTGCGTAAAATAGCTTAAAAGTGTTAAAAAAAACTATATTATATTAAATAGTGTGTTTGTTTTTTGAGTTGTTTTACTAAAAGTGTTAGTTTTTTTCTGTAAGATAAATGTTAAGATTCCTCTTTAAAAGTGAAATTTTTTTTGCTGCAGAAAAATGCGTTGTTGCATCTTATGCCGTAAAAAATGAGTAGCTGGAAGTGGTACTTTCTTTAAGGTTCCTCAAGACCCAAGAAAAAGAGAACAGTGGAGTAAGTTATGCCAAAAGAATCTTACTCCAAGCAGCTTTATTTCCAATAAAGCCAGTTCGAGAACACACTATAAATTTTCTTTTTTATTATGTATATTTCCAATCTTTTATTTTAAAATTTGAATAAAAATAAAAACTTTTTTGGTAGAATAAGACTGCATTAATTTTAATTAAAACATTATTATTAGAGGGTTCCTTAATGGTGGGCAAACTGAAAATAGCCTTAACCACATTAAAGTTTACCTCTTTGAGAGACATTTTGTACGCGTAGCGGGAAGAATTAATTTCGGGTATATAGAAATCTGGATTTGATTTCTCCTGAAAACCTCTGGACAAAGAATCGACCACTTACGATTGGAAAACTAAAAAATAAAGTAGCCTGTATTAACAAAATTATACAAATCTGTTATTTAAATGGCCTCACTATTGGCATCATCAGGTAGGGGAGAAAAAGGTTGTGAATCTTCTTCATCACTGCTGGAAAAGTAATCACTTTCATCCTGTTTCAGAGGTAATTTCATAATTTTTATAGCAGCAGTCTTAATTGCCAATATATCAGCCAATTGTTCACCTTTCGAGCATACTGTTCGCGTGGCAAGAGGGAAACACAGATACGACTGTCTAGAATTTCCTCATTAATCAAAATGCCCCGAACAAAATCATCACGAGTTTCGAAATTGTTTAAGAAAATAAAATAAACAATTTTTCACTACTATTGTTTTCTGTTTTTATCCATGTTTGTATGTTTGTTTTCTTTATTTTATGCCAGATGTTTTTGACAGTAACGAAAGTATTACACAAACAAAAATGCCTGTTGTTCTTGCCTTGTTGTAATTGCTGTCACCTTGTATTTAATTTCACCATGGTGATCACCATGTTCATAATAAATTGTGTTTTTGCAAAATACTTGTGATTTACGCAATTATTTTATTTTAAATAAGTTTTTTTTAATTTAAAATTTAATTTAGTTATAAAGTGTTTGTCATACAAATTTAATGTATAATGTTTACTATTATTAAAAGAGTGCTGTTTATTCAAATGCCTTTTATATTCTCTATAAAAAAGTGTTTGGTTCATTAAACTTTTTTTGTCACTCTTAAATCAAACATATTTAGAAGTTTTAGGATGCTTTTAAAATATATTTTTTTTTAAATTCAAATATATTAAAATGAATGTAATTTTAATATAATAAATAAAAAAGACTTCATATTTTATATTGCCTTAGTTTTTGTTTTGTTAATTTTGTAGTTATTTATTAAAATAATTACACATTCGATTTCCTTTCGACTAGGTTTGTTTACTCGGTTTCAAAACAAGAAAAATTATGTGAATTCGGTTTACAGAACACCAAAAAATGTGAATTCGTTTTAAAACGAGAAATTTACTCGGATTCGGTTTACAGAACAGGTCCGATTATTAACGAAGCCATTAAGATCAAATATATAATTACAAAGTACTAACCTGGTAGAATTGACAAATGATATTTTCCATATTGTCCATAAACTGATTCCATAAACTGATTTTTCTGAGTTTTCAATTTTATCCAATTTATATTGCCAAACAATGACAAGTACGAATATGTGTAAAAACAGTTTTTCAAAAATGTGCGCTATATGGGAGTTATGACCTATTATGGACCCATCATTCAAAAATTGAATGGCATGACTTCCGTGCATATAAGTATTGTTTGTGTTCAATTTTATCTCGATATAAACACTTAGATATACATACATATGTATACATAGTTTTTAAAGTGATTTTCACAAGTGGATGTCTAGGTGAAATAATGGACCGATTTCAACCAATTTTAGTTCCAACCATCCTTGGGCAGAAGAAAATATCGTATACCAAATTTTATCAAAATATCTTCAAAATTGTGATCTGTACTTTGCGCGTAAGCTTTACATGGACAGTCAGTCTGCCAGCCAGACAAGCGGACATGGTTAAATCGACTCACTATGGTGGTTTAGGGTATAAAAAGCAAATTTCTCTACGTTTTAATATACATACTAAAATGCAAATTTTTGCAATAAATGTTTTCTGTTTGTTAAGGTACGGTCACACATGGCAAATATTTGACGGAAAATACGTAACACTTTAAGAAGTTATAGGTATCTTCCCTGCAGGAAATGTCAATAGTGAAACTGTACTGATGTACTATTGACACAGTCACCAGTACTAGTGACTTAGTATACCCCAGACAATGCTAATTACTATAGACAGACATTTAACATGTGCGTGTCATTGAAAATCCACTACTGACATAGGTACTATTGACAAGGTAGTTCTTTTGGGACCAAATTGTCTACACTTTTGGTACTTTTCTGAAATAAAAAATAAAACTGAATTTTTTTCTAATTTTTGGAGTTTTATTAAAAAAAAATAAAATACTAAAAAATATTTAATAAAAAATAAATTTGAAAACACCCAGAGCCTTTGGCGGGAATCGAACCCGCAACCCTCTGAATGATAGTCCGGCACACTATCGCCTAGTCTATCGGGGCTCACAATTGAAAAAAAAATAAGTGGTGACACTTGTACCCAGGTTTCCTTCAGGGTTAAAATATGCATATGTACATACATACGTTATTCTATAACGGTACACATAATTATCACCTACGTGTATGTGGGTAATTTTTTTATTTATTTTTCATTTTATGATTATTTATTGTTTAGCACATTAGCACATTAACAAATGAAATTAATTTCAGATTTATCTCTTTTTCAGCGATAAAAACAACCGTTAATCTGTTGGCTCAGAATGGTTATCACAATTGCAAGGGGTACGTTATTGATATTTCCAATCGTGAAGAAGTATATGAGAGGGCAGCTCAAACAGTCAACGAAGTAGGCCATGTCGACATTCTGGTCAATAACGCTGGTATTGTGTGTTGTAAACCATTTTGGGATCTTCCCGATCGCGTCATACAAAGTACATATAACATAAATATAATATCGCACTATTGGACCGTAAAGGCATTCTTGCCACACATGATGCAACACAATCGTGGCCACATTGTTACCGTTGGCTCGGTGACTGGTATGTTGGGCACCTATGGCTGCTCCGATTATAGTGCAACAAAATATGCCTGCATTGGTTTCCACGAGAGTCTTCTGACGGATCTCAAGACCCATGGTTACGAAAATGTCAACATGACATTGATATGTCCATATTACATAAATACAGGTATGTTTTCGGGCGTACAACCACGTATGTTTCCCATGCTGGAGCCCCAATATGTAGCCGATCAAATCACATCAGCCGTCCGTAAAAACGAAACTTGGTGTGTATTGCCAAATTCCATACGTACATTTACACCACTCAAATGGTAATTATTTTTCTCAGACAAACAGAAAAGTAAACTTGTCTATATTCTTCCGATTTAACTCTCATTTTATTTTAGTCTATTACCTGCCAAAATGTGTTGGGAATTAATGTCTCGAGTTATTCGTGGACCCGAATCGATGATGATGTTTCAAGGTCGTGGTCGTGTAGCTGCTGGCTAAAAATTTATAACGTTTCTAGCTTTAAATTACTTACATTCATAAACATAAATTAATTTCTTATGATTATTTAATAAATTATTTCGATGCAAAGATTGGATCTAATATAAACAAGTAAAGCTAGATTTACACTTATGAAATTTTCTTCAAAATTGCTCTTCAAAATGCTTAAAACTCGTGTAAACTTCAAAGTTTATTTATTTAATAACTATTAAATAAATAAATTTTGAAGAATTTTTGCTCTTTACACGAGTTTGAAGCATTTTGAAGAGCAATTTTGAAGAAAATTTCATAAGTGTAAATCTAGCTTATGAGTGCTATATTCGGCTATGCCGAATCTTATATACCCTTCACCTTTGTTGTGGATGCATTATTATATTATGCATAATTATGCCAATAAATACGCCATCTGTTGATGAATTTTTTCGTAACAATATTAATACAATTTGTTTGATCAATGCCATCTGTTGATGAATTTGTTCGGAACATTATTAATACACTTTGTTTGATCAACGCCATCTGTTGATGAAATTATTCGTAACAATATTAATACATTTAGTTTTTTTGATGAAATTTTCAGAGGTTGTCTCGGATTTTTGCTCATATCTTCGTTATTTATGGACGGATTTTGCTGATTTTAAATAGCAAACTTCTCGAAAGCATGCCTGACATAATTATTGAAGATTTGGATCCCGAAGATATCTGGGGACTTCAGAAAATTGATTTCAACAGTCAGACAGACAGACATGGATATGGATCCAGAATATATATACTTTTTATTCTCCTGATTTAGCTCCCAAAGACTTCCACCTGTTCCTAAATCTAAAAAAATCCTAGCTGACAAGCGTTTTACCTCAAATGAAGATGCAATTACAGTTGTAAACCACAATTTTGAAGGCCTTGAGGAAAACTATCAACTATCAAGGTATAGAATTGCTATATAAGCGCTGGACTAAGTGTATTAAAGTTTCAGGAGACGCTAGAAATTTAGCGTTTTCAAACCGCTAGTGTATACTGAAGCGATCTGACTTATTTTATCGAAACTGCACTTTAAACACAAAATGAAATGATGCACAATTTAAATTTACTACCTGGTCCACGATGTCGAACGATAACGTTCGTTTAGATAAGTTTGTGTCTTAAGTCTTATCTAAGCGAACGTTCGACATCGTGGGCCAGGAGGTTAATCACCCCTATCGTGAATAAAAATTCCACATGAAATTTGTTCCCTTATATTTTTTTAACATTGAATTTTAATAGGAAAAATGTGAAAAGGGAACAAATTTCATGCGGAATTTTTATTCACGATAGGGGTGAATATGTTTTTTTATTTTTATTGAAGCTAAAGCTTGTACATTTTCCACGATTTTAATTAAAAATATGCAACTTAAAAATTTTCTTTCGAGTTTGTCAATTGTCTGTTTCAATTCTTTACTTTTGAACTCGAGATTTGTGCAAACAGCTGATCAACTTGATCTTCGAAAAGTAATGTAATGCATTTTAATTTCAAATTTATTTATTTGTTTACGTTATTTTATGACAAAATATCTGTTTTTATTGTTCGAACATAGCTTAGAAAAATGGGAAAACGCTAGCAAATCGTAGCGATTTCAGAACAGGTCAAAATGCGTTTTTCGTTTTTAAAACTGTATGCGATTTGAAAACTATTCTCTTTCTGTGCTAAGAAGTTTCCAAACCGCCCTTGTATTTTAGAGGACCCACAAAAAAATTCTATGGAGTTAAAATTTTGTTCCCTACTATAAAACCTCACGCTCCTGTGGAATATTAGGGGTTCATCGATTTGAAAGCAAGCTTTCGAAATGCAATGTAAAAAGTATACAAATTCGAACAATTTTTTTCGAATCTAAATACACAATAACCCCCCTGGCCATTTAAAAATGAGAGATTTGTTCCACAATACAGTGCAATAAATATATCGACAGTTGAAATTATTAATAATCCTGCCATTGTAGCTTCGGTCAACTATTTTGACCATAAATAAAAAATATTTTATGTATACAAATTTATTGTATATTTCTTTATGTATAAATTTATATAAAACTTTTTGACTTCGTTAGAGTAGAACGCCACATTTTGTTTTCTGCATCATAAACTGCAAGTGAAAAAAGAGAAATAAGTATTAGTTCATCTACCTTTAATTAACAAATTTGAAAACATTAAATATTTATATATCAGTAATTATTGGAAACAAATGATAAATCATTCATTATAATTCAGATGTCCCTATCAAAAATTATCATCATATAAAATTTAATTTTTCAGCAAAAGCAACTGATAAGATAATATGTCAAGTTTTTGGTGATATTCTAATATAAATTTGCAAAATTCTAAAATATAAAATGAAAATATAATGTTTGTATGTATGTATGTATGTCCTTTATAGACTCCTAAACTATGCATCTAATCATGTGATGATCTTCGACAAAATTGTTGTGCATAAGACCGGGAAGGTTTCTGATTTGGTACAACCACGCCTACACTAACGCCCACTTTTTTAAATTGATTAATTTCTTCTGCATGGGTTTTTACAGATTTACTTCAAACAAATTGTATCCACATCCTACTGAAGATGAGGTAAAAATAAAAATTGTATGTGCCAAAGCTTCTTATTTCCTTCGACCACTCCTACTTTTTTAAATTGTGTAATTGATTCTACTCGGATTTTAATATATTTACTTCAAATCGAATACACATGTTACTATAGGTGAGGTAAAAATTAAGATTTATACTCCACGCCCCATTTCACGCCCATCTCTTGCAGGACAACGCGTGCCGGGAAGGCCAGACCGCTGGACCGATCTTACAAAAATATAATTAAGACTCCGGCATGACTAAGAATACTTTTTTTTCAAAATGAGAAAAATCAATAAATTTACTCAAAATGAATTGAATATTTGTGAAATGTCTTTCTTTCAAATTTATTTTAATAGGTAGAGTAGCAACGCACGCAGGGTAAAGCTAGTAATTAATAAAATGTTTAAACAAGGAATTTATAAAAAATCTGAATAATTTTTCAGCAATTTTGAAAAAAAAAATAATAAAACTGCAATCTTAGTTCCAATTTACACGAAGCAATTTTTATTGGAACGATACTACAATTTTTTCCTTAAAATTTTTTCGGTGTTCACACATCACAATTTTATTGCTTAAAACGCTCGTATTTTTAATTGAGAGTATACACACATTTGTTTACAAATATGTAATATTGCTAGTACAATCAAGTTACCTCACCGCGATTCCAAAAAGGTAATCAGCTTAGCTTAAAGAATTGCTTCGTGTAAATTGGGGCTTAGCATATTAAATATATAATACTTGCCATTATACACAAAAACTCTTGCCAGGAAGAAGCAACTTCGAGCTGATCATTTTCATCCGACTTAATCCATAAAATCATGTGAATCATCTGGAATTAATAAATACGTATAGGTACGTCTTAATCTAATCATATTTATAAACTAAAAATAGGAAATTTGCATAAAAATTCAGGATTTTTGGAAACATTTGATAAATCATTCATATTAATTCAGATGTCCCTATCAAAGTTATCATCAAATAGGAAAATAATGTATAAAAAAGATGTTGTCATATACCTACCTACATGCCTTTGTTCTTGACGCTAGTAGTAATAATTTACAACCTGCAGTGTTGAGCCTAAGTAAGGGAAATAATAATTAATATATTTGTGCGTACATTTATTTACTAAAGATTATTAAATATAAATTCAGTTAATTTGGAAACATTTGATAAATCAATCATTTCTATTTCAGATGTCCCTATCAATGGAATCATCATTAAATAAGTTTTAATTGTTAGTTGTAGGTATATGAAAATTACTTACATTTCAATTTATTATGGAAATACAATTGCATTTCGAAAATTACCTTAAAAATAAAAGAAAAGAATATTACTATACGTACATATATACATACATATGTGCTAAATATACTGAATAAAACAAAATATTTTTAAATAGATCAGTATTTTTGGAAACAATTGATAAATCATTCATATAAATTCAGATGTCCCCATCAAATTTATCATCATATAAAATAAAGTATTCAGCATAGAAAAAGCAATGGCCCTCACCAGTTTTTTCACACTTTCCATTCTCACGACAGTCAGTGCTATGTACCGGAATGGCCCAAGATCACTCGACCAAGGTCTGTCAACTCAGCAACCACTGCTGCTACAACATCTACCAATGTTTTCAAGTTTTAAGTGATATTCCAATGCACATACGCCAAATTCTAAAATATAAAATACAATTATTATCCAAATGTTTAAGCAGAAAATGTTCATACAAAATCTCAATTTGTGTTCAGAAATTTGGAAACACTTGATAAATCATTCATTGTGGTTCAGATGTCCCTATCAAAGTTGTCATCATAACAAAAATCCTAAAATATTAATTAGAAAATACTTGCCATCTCACAAAATTCCTCGGAACCATACCACCATCTTATTAAATCCATATAATCCTCTCAACCAGCATCTGCAAGTAATATACATACTTGTACGTTATAATCGAATTATCTTCATAAGTAAACTTTTAAATATTTTGAAAATCAGTATTTTTGGAAACAATTGATAAATCAGTCATTTTAAATCAGATGTCCCTATCACGTTTATCATCACAAAATTATGTTACTGAGTTAATACGTTTAGAAAATATTATATGCTTACTTTATTTTAAAATCAATTCATATTTGTTTAAATTTCATTAATGTAAAAACTTGTTGAATAGATAAAATGTAGCGTAATATTTTACGACTGTATAATGGAACCATTTCTAATAAAGAATTTTAAAAATTTAATTCCACGTGCAACACCAGCAACTAGTGGTGTTAAGATATTGAGTAATTGGGTGTTAACTACTGATTACTGACTAATTCTTTGCGAATTCAATACTCCCAGAGTAGTATTTTTAAATTGAAATACATTTGCTTTTTAAAAATGCGTAATATATTTAAATATATAAATATGTATGTATGTATACATATGGATTTCATTAAAATAAAATTTTATTTTATAAAGTGTTCAGGTAAACTTATATATATGTATATACATACATATATATAAAAATGGTGTTTTTATGGCTGCATAAAAAGAAAGTTGGAATTGTAGTTTTTATAATGTTGTAGTGTAATTTAAAATTATTTCGAACTTATTTTGAAATTATTATTACTAAACGTGGAACATTATTTTATTATGTCGATGTTATGTTCTTATTCGAAGAAAATTGTGTAAACATTTGTTTGCATAACGATGTCTATCAGTTCCAATTTTCACAATAAATACCTAGGTACCTTCTTTTAAAATATTACAAAGAAAACTGTGAATATCGAAACGTTTTACCCACGTAGATGAACATGAACAAATTTCGGTTCGTTGTTCTAGTGAGGTTAGTTATTTGTAATCTTCAAACTAATTTTCAATTTTAATTTTCATAAAAAATATCTTCTTTTAAAATATTACAAAGAAAACTGTGAATATCGAAACGTTTTACCCACGCAGATGAACATGATAAATTTGGGTTCGTGGTTCTGGCGGTGTGAGTTTAGTTATTTCTAATCTTCAAACCAATAGCAATATATTTAGCTATATCTTGCAAATTACATTTCTTTTTTGGACGATATATATAACAAATGAGAGGTATAACATGACCTACTTTTATGGACTATCTATTGGTCAATGTAGAAAAATTATATTTTGATCCGATATTTATTTAATAATAATACAGGAAATCTTGACTATGCGGAGCCGGTGTTCTGTATACCTGTGCCCATGTTCTGTAGCTCCTGCGTCGAGAAACTTTTCGATTAAAATGTGTGGAATGAAACTGAAATGTCATTAATTGAAACAAACAACTGTTTCTCACAAAACTGTGTCTGTAACTTTTTTTGTCGCTTAATCGCAGTCAAAATTACTCGTCAGTTTACTCGAAAAAGTGTGGCTCACAAATAAAAATACGGCGAGATATAATTTTAAAAATAAAAAAATATTAAAATCGCAATGAATAATGACATATTACTACTTTAACAATTTTCTTTTAGCAAAACAAAGTTTTCTTTTTACACCAGGAAACTATTTTTATTTTATTGCAAATTAATTTGTAAACAACAAACAATAAAGTTGTACTACAGTCAAACCTTGATAAAATGACCCTCACACTCACGAATTCCTCGATTTAACTAGTTTTTTTAAAACCCCTACAAGATTTAATACAAAATAAACCTCTCCCTTACGAATACATTTGTCAATAGCCTCGATATAACGAATTTTCATTCACTGCAGACTAACGAAATAATTATTTACCTCTATTTAAAGAATTTTGTCAACTTACAACCTTCGAAAAACGATATATAAAACAGATACACACAAAATTATTGTGTTTGCAACGACAACGTCTCCAGAAAAACCTACATTCGTAGTCGACAGCAGCATGCACTAGACTAACGGCTGAAATCTTTGAAGACAAATTTATTGTTGCCAAGTATTTGTGTACAGTGTTTTCCTTCAAATGTGTTTTGATTTATTAGCGGAAATCGTTCGCTATAACATAGTAAGCAGATGATGATTAATATACAAAATTTTTTATTACCTCGTTATAACGAATAGAAGTGCAACTTCACCTCGATATAACAAACCTTATTGTAACGAATTATTTGATGTAACGTTTTTTTCTAATCCCCTTAAGATTCGTTATAACAAGGTTGAACTGTATATTCAATTTTGTATAGCCGACGGTTGTATTTTTGTCGCCGTCATTGTAATTTTGACATTCTAACGTAACGACGTAATCCTTTTTGATAGTTACAGACCATTCACTCCTATCGTGAATAAAAATTCCATATGAAATTTGTTCCCTTTTATTTTTTTAACATTGAATTTTAATAGAAAAAAAGTGTGGAATTTTTATTTAAGATAGGGGTGATTGTTTTCTGAATTTTCGAGAAATGTTGGAACATTTTGTTTCACTAAAGTTACAGAACATGGGTAGTAGTGAACTTTATAATCATTTAAGCGAAATGCCGCATGGCGCAAATGCTGGTGTCTCATGAGGAATTAGTTTCGTAAGGAAATTCCGACGATTCAGAGACGGGAAACTTAATTTTAAAATATATATATTAAATTTTAAAAATTATAATCAAAGAAAAATAATTTATTTTTTATTTTTCAGTTCTTATATATCTGTGATCATAATATATTCATATTAAAAAAGAAAAATAACACTTATGTATATAGACTTTTTAAGATTTTATAGTTTGTCCATAGTTTTATACCCTCCACCACAATGAGTGGTGAAAGAGGGTATATATAAGTTTGTCATTCCGTGTGTAACACTGAGAAATAGTCATCTGAGACCCAACAAAGTATATATATATATTCGCGATCCTTATGGAATTCTAAGTCGATTGAGCTATGTCCGTCTGTCTGTGTACTCTCACGTCCAAAAGACACAATCAAAAACAACAAAGTTTAGAAAAACCCATTTATAACTCTCCTAAGCAGTTTGGTTTTGAAAATCAGCAACACCGGTATAGTAGAACCCGAGTTATGGACCAAAATGTGAGACAACCTCCATAAAAATTTGATATTTTTCAACATTGTTCTTGCAATTTTTTTAAATATATATTGCAGATAACGCCATGAAATGTTGTGATAAAAGAACAAAGAGTGGGGAAAATAGTAAGAATCGGTCCATCATTTCTCATAGCCTCCATACAAATAACTTCCCGAAATATTACTTAATGATAAATAAATGCCTGTAAAATTGGAACATTAATAATAAATTTTGCAAAAATATGTGACATATAAAGAAATCACAAAACGAAATTTTGTTTCGTTCGGTCCATGTTTGACCAAAGACCCCATATAATGTCCACATCTAAAATTCTCTTAAATACGATTAAATCTGGTACAAATACAGTTACCAGGTTAAAATTCGACACATTTCGTTACCGTTTATTATATAAATATCGGTACCGACTTGTTTTTTTTTTCAAAAAAAACTTTTTTTTATATAAAACTTAAACTTATTTAAGAAAATTATCAATGCTATTTATTAATCTATTATTTTCTCAATCTTAATCAATAATAATAATTGCGAATAATCATAATGGAATATCGCACGGCATTTTTTATCAGTTTTGTTCATAATTTTTGAAATCCAAAAAACCTTTTTTCATATAAAAAAAAAACTTTTTGTCTCTCAAAATCTTTGCAAAAAAAGGGAAAAACTTGACAAATGGCAACGCGGCTCCCAAGGTATTTGAAAAAAAAACAAAAATGAGTTATTTTGACTACCATTCAGTGAAGGAAAATGGGTTTTTGTTTTTCGTACCAACTATATAAATAAAATGTACTTTTAGACCTCCATGATACCATTTTTAATATTTGTTAAATAATCACAAAACTTTACCACAAATTTTCTTTATCGAAAATTCGATATATCTTATAGCAACATTATTGTGTTAATTGTAGCGATTATCTAAAAATATTCTTATTTATGAAGTATCGAGTCATTTGCGAAAAGTTAACCTTCGTAAATATATATATTTCCAAAATAACTAGAATTATTATTGTAAGAATAAAAGAAATAGAAGAGTTAACTTCTAACGATTTTGAAATCCTAATTAACTACATTTTAAGCTTTAGTTTTTGAATTCAGTCTCAAAATCATTTAATGTAAATGAGTATGTCCAAGACTCATATTGTTCGATAATTCAACCAAAAATTTTGTTTTGTTCGTTTTACTTTTTCTTTAGAAGCAAAATACGGAAATAATTCCACTTCCGAACGGAATTAAATTCTGTGACATGCTGATATTTATCTGTTTCATCTGAAATATCAAATTTTGATGCAACAGTATTTTGAAATTATACCATATGACTCGTGACATTACAACCATGAAAGCAAACACAAAAATACCATGTTGTTTCTGTTGCTTTTGTATTGTTGTAATATTGCCATCACCTTGTAGAGTTATTTCACCATGGTACCAACTGTCTTTAAAATGTATCAAAAAAGTACAATTGTACCATGTTTGCCATCAGTGCTACCATTTACTGCGTGGTGTTGGTGGTGTTATGATGATGATATTTATTACGAATGGATCATGGTGAAATTAAATACAAGGTGCCAGCATAGCGCCAGCTGATTATTTTTTGCTCTGTTCATGGTGAAATTGAAAATGTCAAAAAGTTGTTTAAAAATAGTCAAAGTTTATATAAAAACGTTACAAAATTATTTTGTTTTTGAAAAATTGAGTTTTTTCGCCGTTTTATCTGTGTAAAATAGCTTAAAAGTGTTAAAAAAAACTATATTATATTAAATAGTGTGTTTGTTTTTTGAGTTGTTTTACTAAAAGTGTTAGTTTTTTTTCTGTAAGATAAATGTTAAGATTCCTCTTTAAAAGTGATTTTTTTTGCTGCAGAAAAATGCGTTGTTGCATCTTATGCCGTAAAAAAGGAGTAGCTGGAAGTGGTACTTCCTTTAGGGTTCCTCAAGACCCAAGTAAAAGAGAACAGTGGAGTAAGTTATGTCAAAAGAATCTTACTCCAAGCAACTTTATTTCCAATAAAGCCAGTTCGAGAACACACTATAAATTTTTTTTTTTATTATGTATATTTCCAATCTTTTATTTTAAAATTTGAATAAAAATAAAAACTTTTTTGGAAGAATAAGATTGCATTAATTTTAATTAAAACATTATTATTAGAGGGTTCCTTAATGGTTGGCAAACTGAAAATAGCCTTAACCACATTAAAGTTGACCTCTTTGAGAGACATGTTGTACGCGTAGCGGGAAGAATTAATTTCGGGTATATAGAAATCTGGATTTGATTTCTCCTGAAAACCTCTGGACAAAGAATCGACCACTTACGATAGGAAAACTAAAAAATAAAGTAGCCTGTATTAACAAAATTATACACATCTGTTATTTAAATGGCCTCACTATTGGCATCATCAGGTAGGGGAGAAAAAGGTTGTGAATCTTCTTCAGCACTGCTGGAAAAGTAATCACTTTCATCCTGTTTCAGAGGTAATTTCATAATTTTTATAGCAGCAGTCTTAATTGCCAATATATCAGCCAATTGTTCACCTTTCGAGCATACTGTTCGCGTGGCAAGAGGGAAACACAGATGCGACTGTCTAGAATTTCCTCATTAATCAAAATGCCCCGAACAAAATCATCACGAGTTTCGAAATTGTTTAAGAAAATAAAATAACAATTTTTCACTACTATTGTTTTCTGTTTTTATCCATGTTTGTATGTTTGTTTTCTTTATTTTATGCCAGATGTTTTTGACAGTAACGAAAGTATTACACAAACAAAAATGCCTGTTGTTCTTGCCTTGTTGTAATTGTTGTAGCAATGCTGTCACCTTGTATTTAATTTCACCATGGAATGGATATTGTTTGTTCCATGGTGAAATTAAATACAAGGTGACAGCATAGCGCCAGCTGATTATTTTTTGCTCTGTTCATGGTGAAATTGAAAATGTCAAAAAGTTGTTTACAAATAGTCAAAGTTTATATAAAAACGTTACAAAATTATTTTGTTTTTGAAAAATTGAGTTTTTTCGCCGTTTTATCTGCGTAAAATAGCTTAAAAGTGTTAAAAAAAAACTATATTATATTAAATAGTGTGTTTGTTTTTTGAGTTGTTTTACTAAAAGTGTTAGTTTTTTTCTGTAAGATAAATGTTAAGATTCCTCTTTAAAAATGATTTTTTTTTGCTGCAGAAAAATGCGTTGTTGCATCTTATGCCGTAAAAAAGGAGTAGCTGGAAGTGGTACTTTCCGACATTATATCTGCGGGAATTCGTTGTTTGTTAATGCCCAACGCTATGTCAATAGTGTAGCAGCAAAACAAAACAACAATGCGTAGTGTTGTGCCTTTAGGGCTATCATGCCCAACAGAATTTCGAATGTCATCCGAAGTTAATCCATCAGAGAAACCTTCACATGGCTTACATTTATTTTCCATGGAAGAATTTTCGAATACTGCAGCTTCAAAGTGTCATGGGCAAATTCAGAGAGAAAAAGAATCTCAAACTGAGAAGTGATTAAAATTATCAATAATTTCATTAATGTACTTATTTCTTTTTTGTGCCTTTTATATAGGTATATACATAATTAAATTATATAATAATATAATTAATTATATTAATAAATTATCTATTTTATTATTTTTTGAAGAGCTTCTAATATTGCTTTTGCTGTTTCACTTTTAGTCCTTCAATTTTTGATACAGTATCAACAAATTATCAAGAAAAAATTCGCCAATTGGAATCTGAAAATAAAGATTTAAAATGTAAGCTCCTTCAAGCAAATTTAGCGCTTGATTCTATGCGGAAAATATTTACAGAAGGTCAAATGCGAAGAAGGTCAACGTTGAACACTATTTTTATGTACCACCACATTTTCGCCCAGTGACACCTTGACCAAACTAGACGTAGGGCTTTTATAGATACATATTATTTTTGTGGAAGATATACATCTGTTTCAGTTCGACAATGCCCATACCAGGTACTAAGGGGTATGTCCAACGATTTATGATGTCATTGCTGACAATTTGATAAGTCAGCCAATTGTTCACCTTTCGAGCATACTGTTCGCGTGGCAAGAGGGAAACACAGATACGACTGTCTAGAATTTCCTCATTAATCAAAATGCCCCGAACAAAATCATCACAAGTTTCGAAATTGTTTAAGAAAATAAAATAAACAATTTTTCACTACTATTGTTTTCTGTTTTTATCCATGTTTGTATGTTTGTTTTCTTTATTTTATGCCAGATGTTTTTGACAGTAACGAAAGTATTACACAAACAAAAATGCCTGTTGTTCTTGCCTTGTTGTAATTGTTGTAGCAATGCTGTCACCTTGTATTTAATTTCACCATGGTTTGTTCCCTTGAAGACTGTTTTCTAAAAGTGATGTGGTAACTTGGCAGTTAAATGAACACGTCACAACTGTCATATTATTAGTTGAAATATTTTGACAATTTATAATTTTCTTCAACTCGCCGTGTAAATTTGTGCTTTTCAGTATTTATGAATTTTCAATAAATTCTCCTGATAGTTTTTCAAAAAATTTGAGTAAAACTTTTTCCAAAAATAAATGACTATCAAACGTCAATGCAATTGTCAATAAAATGAGTGGTTGCAAAGAAGAAAAAGATGTCAAAAATAAATTAATTTTGCAAAAACAAGCCTTCGATTCCGGCAAGACAATAAATTCCAAAAACAAAGCAGCGGGCATTGATGATTTAGTGCAATATGTAACACTCTACGTACGAAATCCCATAATTTTAAGTGGTATCGTGCTGCCTTTTATACCATTGTATCTGGGAGCATTTTATTTATGGATTGCGGTCTATGGTGTTGAAGAACATTACGAAGCCGGTCTTGTGGGAATTGCAGTAATAGCATTTGTTCATGTATTGACATTGCTGTGCTGCTATTGGAGTGTTCATGTTTTGGCGTTTTTAAACTGTCGTAAGGTCAAAGTACCGAAGGTGGGAGTACTTGCCAAAGTAGTTCCTACTGAAAATAATGGCTCTTCTGAAATGGTTACTATCAGAAGAACCACATTGGAGGAAGGCCGTGAACTCTATTATTTCATGTTTCAAAAAACTAAATATATTTGGGACGAAGAGAAAGCCAACTTCAGAGACATAGAGTTTCCCGTTAATGAACTTTTGCAGAATTATTCTAGGTCACGTGGTCTTGAGACGGAGGCTGCCATTAATTTGGCTGAAAAGACGTATGGTAACAATCAAATGGAGATGGTTGTACCAGAATTTTTTGAATTGTTTATTGAGAGGGCTACTGCACCCTTCTTTGTATTTCAAATATTTTCTGTTGGTCTTTGGTGTCTAGATGAATACTGGTATTATTCTCTATTCACACTGTGTATGTTAATTGTATTTGAATGTACTTTGGTGCAACAGCAATTGCGCAATATGTCTGAAATTCGTAAAATGGGAAATAAGCCGTATTTAATAAACGTTTTTCGTCAAAATAAATGGAGGCAAATGATATCAGATCAGTTGTTACCTGGTGACTTGGTATCAATAACTAGATCTCAAGATGACAATATTGTTCCTTGCGATTTGGTATTGCTGCGTGGAAGTTGTATCGTGGATGAAAGTATGCTAACAGGTAAGAATGTATTAATTACCCTACATAAATGGTTTTATTTTTTCTGTTTAACTGATATTCTTATTCGCAAATTTATTCATCTACTTGCAAAGAAAACAAGAAATAAATTTAAAATAATAATTTGTTCACTGTAAAGGATACATATATGTATAACAAAACATATACATACATACATATTAGTATATATATTTTTTTAATCAGTTTTTTTTAAATACCTACATTTTTGCACATATTTATTCATTACAGGCGAATCAGTACCACAAATGAAGGAATCTTTAGAATCTCTCAATAACCTTAACACTGAACTAGATGTAGATGGCGAGGGAAAACTGTTTGTTTTGTTTGGTGGTACCAAAGTGGTTCAACATACGTCACCAACTAAAGACGCAATGCGGGCACCGGATGGTGGTTGCATTGGTTACGTCATTCGTACAGGATTTAATACGTCTCAAGGCAAATTATTGCGTACAATTTTGTTTGGAGTCAAACGTGTAACAGAAAATAATTTGGAAACATTTGCCTTCATTGTATTCCTAATGATATTCGCTATTGCAGCGGCTTCTTACGTTTGGATTAAGGGCAGTGAAGATACTGAACGTAATCGCTACAAACTGTTTTTGGAATGTACATTAATTCTTACATCGATCATACCCCCTGATTTACCAATTGAGTTGACATTGGCCGTGAATACCTCGCTAATGCAACTATCAAAGTTGTTTGTGTTTTGTACGGAACCTTTCCGTATTCCTTTTGCTGGCAAAGTACAAATCTGTTGTTTTGATAAAACAGGCACCTTGACTTCAGACAATTTGATGGTAGAAGGTGTGGCTGGGCTAGCGATTGATGGCGCCATCATACCAATGGAGAAAGCAGAGGACAGTACCATCCAAGTTTTGGCCACATGCCATTCATTGGTAATGCTTGAAGACGGTTTGGTCGGAGATCCCCTGGAAAAAGCAACACTCACAGCTGTTGATTGGAATCTTACAAAACAGGAGAGTGTTATACCAAAACGTGGAAAATTGAAACCGCTGCGTATTTATCAACGTTTCTATTTTTCTTCTGCACTTAAACGCATGTCAGTTTTGGCTGGCTACTTGTCGCCTTTTGGTAATGAAGTGAGTTACATCGGCACAGTTAAGGGAGCACCAGAAATTTTAATGAAAATGCTGAAAAATGTACCGGAAAATTATGAAAAGGTAAGCGTCACTCACTTTATTAATATTAGCTTTTGTAAGTAGTTTCGTTAAACCACAACAATATTTTGTACCGTAGACATTCCTAGAGTATTCTCGTCGTGGAGCACGTGTATTGGCTTTAGGTATTAAAGAGTTCGGCACTATGAGCAATCAACAAGTCCGCGAACTTAAACGAGAAGATGTTGAGTGTGATCTTACCTTTGCTGGATTTGTTATAATTTCGTGTCCCATGAAACCAGATTCCAAAAGCGTTATTAAAGAGCTTATTCAAGCATCTCATAAGGTGGTAATGATAACTGGTGACAATCCACTGACAGCTTGTCATGTTGCCAAGGAATTACGTTTTACACGAAAGAAGTTGCTTGTCCTCTCTGCATCTCCCAAGATTGCTGGAGAATGGCAATGGGTTTCTATTGATGGTGAAAATGTTTTTAGTCTTGACTTAGATTCTCTAAATGATTTCGATCTATGTATAACCGGTGAAGGTCTGCAATATCTTAAGGAAAATCAGCATAAATACATGTTGCAAATACTACCACGAATTACAGTCTGTGCCCGTTTTGCACCCAAACAGAAGGAATATGTCATAACAACGCTTAAGCATCTCGGCTACTGTACTCTTATGTGTGGTGATGGTACAAACGATGTTGGTGCCTTGAAACATGCTAATGTTGGTGTATCGTTGCTCTCTAATGTACCATCGAAAAGAAACACAGCCCTAGTAGCTGCTGGTACTGTTGAAAATGCTGCTATCTCAACCAATGTTGCTGGTGCATCTACTGCCAATCAACGGTTAGGTGGTCGCAATGCTCCAGCAGCTCTTGCAAATCGACCACACAACCAAGCATTGTCACCACGTGAGCGTGCCCTTCAACAGAGACGGGAGCAGCTTGCCCAAACACAAGCAAGATTACAAACAGTTTTACGAGAAATAGACGAAGAACAAGTGTCGGTTGTAAAATTGGGTGACGCTAGTATTGCAGCACCATTTACTAGCAAATCATCATCGATTATGTGCGGTAAGTTGTATTGACTGTCGAACACATGTCTATTGCAAAGTTTTAATCTATGTTCTTATTTTATAGTTAATCATATCATAAAACAAGGACGTTGTACTTTAGTTACCACATTGCAAATGTTTAAAATTTTGGCTTTAAATGCTCTCATCTCAGCCTATTGTCAATCTGTACTCTATATCGATGGAGTAAAGTTCAGTGACACTCAGGCCACATTACAGGGCCTTTTCATTGCAGCATGTTTCCTTTTCATTACGCGCTCAAAAGTAAGTATACAAATTAAGGTTTGCCTTTTATCAGAATATTCTTTTCCATGAAAGCGGTAAAATCCAGGAATCTCGCTATAATAAAAAAATAAAAATTCTTGAGACTTTTTGATTTATTCTTCGGAAGACTCCAAATCAAGTTTCTGCTATTGATCACTATTAAATATAAAAAATTAATATACATAATCTGAAGCGAAGAAACGAAGGAAAATTAAATATAAAGAGCAATGGACACAATTTTTTTGTCCGAATTAAATAAATATTTTTTTTAGATATACAAATTAGATACAATAAATAAATAATAGCAGATTATAAAAATGGAGTGTTTAAATAATATGACTGATGAATAATATAAATAAATAAACTTTATAAATGGTTTGATTTTTTACAGCCTTTAAAAACCCTATCAAAAACAGCACCCCTGCCAAATATATTTAATTTTTATACGGTCACTACAATACTGTGCCAATTTGCTGTTCATTTCACAGCATTGTTTTACTTAACTCAAGAGGCAACCGCTAGGGCACCACCAAGGTAAAATTCACATCATTTACTAGAGTTATTTTTGAATTTAGCAAATAATTTATTTTTACTTGAGTAGAGAAGGTAAAGTTAAATTGTACATTGACATGGATGCTGAAGAGAAACAAAAGTTTGAACCGAATATTATTAACAGCACAGTATACATTATTTGTTTGGCATTACAAGTATCCACTTTTGCTGTAAACTACAAGGTAATTAACCTAATTTTTAATATTCCAATTGCAATGTTATTACTTAATTTATTTTCTCTATTTGTTCTCATCAATAGGGCCATCCCTTTATGGAAAGTTTGCGAGAAAATCGTTTACTTTTGTATTCAATTCTTGTATCTACTGGTTTGGTGATTATGTTAGCTTTGGGTCTATCGCCAGATTTGACAAACACCTTTGAAATTGTCGATTTTCCTAGTGATGTAAGTGTTCTGCTTATTGACGATGATTAATATTTTTAATTGAAACATTTCTATTCTTTTTCATTGTTTTAGTTCCGCCAAATACTGATATACGTTTTGTTAGCCGATACCATTTCAGCCTTTGTGGCTGATAGATTATGTTCATTCCTTTTTGGTGAAACCAGACGAAAATCAAAAGCACTGAGTTGTTAAAAGTCATTCTATCGTATTTATATTCTTTATCTCTATCAATTTATCAGATTTTGAATGATATATTTATTTAAATTACGGAATTTCTTTATGTTTAAGATTTTTTAGTACAATTTCGCTTATGCTTTTGCAAGGCAATCAAAATATCTTTTTTTTTTCTTTCTTCTCTTGTTTGGAATTTCGATCTTTATTAAATGGTGTAGTGTTTTTTATCTCTATATATTTTATAATTTAGAGCTTTTGGCTCATCATCGTAACTAATTTACATTCGTATACTGTAATGTTGTAAAGTTGTTCAATTAATTCAAAATCACCCGTATCGTGAATAAAAATTCCACATGAAATTTGTTCCCTTTTCACATTTTTCCTATTAAAATCCAATGTTAAAAAAAATAAAAGGGAATAAATTTCATGTGAAATTTTTATTCACGATAGGGGTGAATATTTAACTATTCCTTTTTATACCAAATGTATATGATTTTTAATTTTTAAAAATAAAAAAAAAACTGAAATAAAAAATATTTATACTTACAACACACAGCTTATATAGAAAACACATCCACACAAACACCCGATTGCGTGCATTGATATTCAGCCTTATTATGAGTGTCGTTTTCTTTTTACGACAACGACTGTTTCGTTATAGATTAAAGAAACAAATTTAATTTTATCTTTAATCTATTACGAAAGAGTTGTTGTCGTAAAAAGAAAACGACACTCATAATAAGGCTGATTATGTATTTATTTGTTGTGAAACATTATAGGTACATATTTATATATAAGTATACATATATGAATTCATTACTTAAATTACATTTAAAACCAGGAAAATGATGTAAAGATTAAATAAAATCTGTGTTTTATTATTTATATATTATATACATATAGCATACATTAATAAATACATACATACATACATATATATGTGTAAGTGTACATAAATAGATCAATTTATATTATTCCTATTTCTCTTTTTAAACTGGTAGAATAAAAAATATAAATTTGAAAATTAAAAAAAAATACATAAGAAAAATATTATTTTGTCGTCGTAAATGTTTAAATTGATTCATTTGATTTTGCTGTAGTTGCAATAATTGTAATTGCAGTTGGTTCTCCCATTTTCGATTCCTCCAGTTGTTTAAATTGTATTAAAATAACCAGATATGTTGTAACAGCCGAAAATATCTTAAAAATAGAAAATAAGAATTAGTGATTTTTTTAATTGATCGAATTTGTCACACATTTTTAAATCGATAAACTTTATCACATACAATTTTTAAAAATGTGAATTATTAATTCCAGAGTTGGACATTTTAGGCATAAACCAAATGTTTCTTCCTATTTACGACTTGTATTTGACAAACTAAATTTTTCAACCTCACATTATTGGCAATTTATCAATTAGTCGTATTTTTAGGAAACCTGGGACCAAATTACCGCATTCGATATCGAGTAAAATTTATCGTAATTTTCTTATTTGAGATTATGGTATTTGATATCGAGCAAGAAATTTAGTAGATTTTATCATAATTTCGATATCGAAATCATTTTTCGATACGATAGTTCATTCGATCACGAATGCGGTAATTTGGCCCCTGGTTCATTTTTCGGCTTTTTCGAATAAATGGGATTTCCCGCTTTTTAAACAAATATTCCATTTGTGCCGAATACGCCGAAACAAAAAATCCGGTTTTCAAATTATTCGAAAACCGTCATTTCCTAATATTCGCGAAATATAAAAGCCGAAAAATAAAAAACAACTGCAATTTCTAGCCAAAATAGTGAAAAAAAGCTCAAGAGAGATAAATATTAAAATAAAGGAGTATTTGAATTTTTGCAGTTAAAACAATAAAAACAATGTGCACGTAATACAAAAATATTAATAAAAAGGGAAAAATCTAATTTCATGTTACTTTAGCATTTTTCGCTACAGCAATGAACATAGAATACTAGATGACCCCTAACTTCAGCTAACTTCAAAATGTGGCCTTGCAGAATGATCTAAATGAGTGAATTTGATCAAAGTGTTGGTTATGACATTTTCCCTTCTTTCTAGCAACATGGATTCTGCGCCGAAAGAACAGCTCATCTTTTGTGGCAAACCAATTTCGCATATTCTAGAGAGAGCGTTCTGTATCCATCAAAGCAAGTTTGATATTTTGAATGGATTTTGCTGCTGATTTTGCAAGCTTTTGTTTTGTTTGACAACAATCTTCATGTAGGATCTCACAGTTCTTATTCACTATAAGCGTAGGTACTTTTTTAAAATTAAAGAAGAAAAGCAAAACTTCCTTCAAAACTGCAACGGGCTGTTGCCTATAGGTTTCCTTTCTTGAGTTCTGTATTTGGTTTCCGCCAAATATACGACATGTCATCTGAACCGAATATGTTAAACTTAGATTTATCGGCGAAGATGCCCGAATTCTAAAATGCAGATTCCTTGCAAACATGTTCTATGGTAAAATTTAGCTTTCCCAGTCGTTTTTCGGTTTTATAAACAAGTTAGAAAGTATAGTCGGTCAAGCTCGATCATACTTTAAATAAATAAAGACTCGTTATATTTTCTTCAAACTACATGACGCTTTTATTTTGCAATTAAAAGGAATCGGGTTTATTTAAAGAAAATAAACCACCGTTTTTAGAAGGTAAAACGTAGCAATATATTCAAAATGATTTAAATTAAAAAGCTTTAATTGACTTAACCCCCAGTTGCCACATGTATGTAACATTTGGCAAATATTTACCAAAAAAGCGTAACCACTTGTTTTACCACATATTTATTTGATGTTGTTTACTCTTACAAGAGTTTTGCAAGATCAAACAGCATCAAATAAATTTAAATTAAATATTTGTTGTGCTTTGACCTAAATAAATAAAATGGTTACGTCTTTTTCGGCAAATATTTGCCAAGTGTGACGTACACTTAATAAAATTACAAATCTTTAAAAAGCAAACGTTTTACTCTAACTTACCTACTTCACCTGAGATTTATGTTGGATATTCAATTTTTTTGTCAATTCTAGAATCATACGTTGAAAATGCTACATGGTTTTAGTAAAGCCCACTTAAATTAAAAATTGGAAAAATTTAATAAATCGCTTAATTATTAGATACTGTGTAATCTAAAAATAGATACCAAAATATTCGAGAGTATATAGTAATTGAATGTACCAAAACTGAAATTATTGTAATAATCAGTGCGACCATTTTAAGCTGTGTTCACATTAGGTGTATTTGTCATGTGGACTGTCACTTTTTCGCATGTCAAATTTGTACATATAGTCTGAACACCTTCAAACAATAGCATGTGTTATTTCTCTGTGTGCAATACATATGACATTTTTGTATTTAGAACGAGTTCCATTTTCAAGTGACAAACCATCTGACATCAGCTGTTTTTTATAACCAAAATTTTGTGGCGGCAAAAATTAATTGAAATTTTAATAAATATAATTATACCTAATAGTAAAACAAAAATACAAAAAAAAAAACTACACAAATTTATTATTGAAAATGGAGGGAAAAATTGAAAAGGAGTTAACAAAAGTAAGTACATATGTATGTGACATAACCAACATATGAACATGTAATTTATAAACCGTATGTAAAACTCAAATTTTGACATACACATGAAATCACATATGGGTAGAAAAGTGACATTCCACATGACAAATACACATAATGTGAACATAGCTTTAGAATTTTTGCAAAATTTTGCATTTAACATTTGGCATGTTCTTTAGCATTTTTTAATAATATGTTTAGCATTTCTTAGCCTTTTAAATTTAAATTATTTTCTCTTATTTTATGAAAATTTTAAAGAATAAATGACAAATTAATCAACAGATGAAATAACAACAGCAGCAGTATTTTCTGCAGTACGAGCTGTACGAGCATGCACTGGTGTTTTCACATCTGCTACAGACCCGGTTTGCTCAAAATTTTACACGATTTTTTCGATTGTACGCACATTTGGACGATTAAATTGCATTTTGATTTGAACGCCCATTTTAAAAATAAGCCAAGCCTGAATAATTTTAACGCGTTGCTCGATTGTGTCTCTTTTCATGGTTCAAATTGTGTTAGTCTGAAATTGAGAAAAAAAACTTGACGTTTAGGTGTGGTTCATATTCAACATCGGCGCTTAAAATTTCACCATTCTTTATTTTCAGGTTCATTGTTTAAGTTAATGTTAAAATTACAGCCTGAAGAAAGAAATTATACCATCAAGGCCCTGGTTTTAAACTCTCATAAAAGCTCATGTTCTAACTTTAAAGTTTACTGTCTTTATGAAAATCGAAGATACTATCAGATGATGAATTAAGATGAATAAATTTATCATTTAGTAATTTCTTATCACAAACAGAGTTACGTGATTAATGGCCGAATTCTCGGTCATTAGTTAACAATTGGCAAACTAAAATACTAACTATTCTTTAACTATTACTTGGTATTCTTATGGCAAACTAAGCATTGCCAATAAAGAATCATTAGTTAATCCTTCGCCATTAGCTAACTAAAGACTGTGAATTTAGCCATAAACAAATCAAAATCCTGTAATTCACAACATTTTACGTTTGATAAGGAAATTAGTCTACCTTCCCTGAATCACACCCCAACCAAAAAGTAAATACTAACATGTATTCAATGACTTTTGGACTTTTCTGTCTTTCAGTTTAGGCGCAACAAATTTTATTGAAAAAATTAACTAGAAGTACTTATAATAGAAAGGAAAAAAATGCAAAAAACTACCGAAGTATGTGTACTGAAACAAACATGTATTCCCATTTGACCCTTTTATGTCCCCCAAATAAAAATATTTTTTAAAAATATTCGTATTAATTCTTAGTAATACCAAAGAATATAAATCATGTTAGAAAATGATATTTCATATAATTTTTTTTTTTTGAGAAAATTATTTTTATAAAAATGTTCAAGGATCCGATTTTTAGTGCTTAAGAATTCGAATTTCAAAAAAGTACCAAACAATTTCTGCTCTTTATTGATTTAAGTATACATATAAGTATTAATTTTTATTTCTATGGTTTTTATACTCTTCACCTTCATGAGAAGGGTAAATATAACTTTGTCATTCCGTTTGTAATTTCCACAATATAATTTTCCGACCCTATAAAGTATATATATTCTGGATCCTTATAGATAGCGGAGTCGATTAAGCCATGTCCGTCTGTCTGTCTGGATGTTGAAATCAGTTTTTTGAAGTCGCCAGTTATCTTCGGGATCCAAATCTTCAATAATTCTGTCAGACATGCTTTCGAGAAGTTTTCAAATCAGCAAAATCGGTTTAGGCCAACCAGAGTTATGGTCCAATATGTGAGACAACCTCCATAAAAATTTGATATTTTTTGTCCATTTTATTGCAATATTTTGAAATATATTGCAGATAATACCATGAAATTTTGTATACGTTGTTTTTATGATAAAAGAAGAAAGTGTGCGGAAAATAGTAAGAATAGGTCCATGATTTCTCCTAGCCCCCATACAAAAATCTAGCTCAATTATACATAAATGCCTACAAAATTGGAATATCAACACAAAATTCAGCAAAAATAAGTTTTATGCAAAAATAAATCGCAAAACGAAATTTTTTTAGCTCGGCCCCCATAAAAAGTCCACTTCCAAAATTCACTTAAATACGTATAAAACAGATATAAATAATGTTAAACGGCTAAAATTTGACATTAAAAATCTTTATAGGCAAATAAATTGTTGTACTAAATGTTATGGTGGTCGGCCCAGTCGGTCCCATACAAGGACATCTGAAAAAGACATTTATCCCTATATATATTGTATAAATATCGGTACTGACTCAAAACTTTACACTCATACTCATAAATCTCTTATAAAATATCCAAAATTTTACACGGATCATTTACATACATGCCTAAATCAAACTGCTGGATTTTGAGAATATCGGTCCATATTTGACTATGTCCCCCATATAAGGTCCATTTCCGAAATGCACGTTAATACTAATATATATCTTAAATATACCGTTATTATGTTGAAATTCGACGTGAAATATCCTCATATGCATGAAAATCACTGTTCCAAAATTTAAGAAGATCGGCCCATAATTTGTCATAGCTGCCATATAAAAATTTCCAAAAAAAAAAATAAATTCGGGTCAAAAAATATTCTTTTCGGATTTAACCCATATTCGGTCCATATTTTATAATCATGATATATATCGTTGTAAATGTATTTTTAATACCTTTTATTTAATGTATTACAAATTATCAGACACCTAGTAGTTCCTAGTTTTTTTGAGCAAAGTCACTAAAACCGAATTGTTCCCTTTTTGTTATACTCTGTTTGTTAAATTACACTCAAGATTAATATGAACACCAGACAAACTCTGTAATTTATGGTAAGAATTGCATCCACAACAATGGTGAAGGGTATATAAGTTTCGGCATAGCGGAATATAGCACTCTTACTTGTTTTATTTACAAATTGTTCTACGGATACTATTTTTAACAGTTTTGACCCACGTTCGGTGTCCGTTGGGTAGAAATAATTTTGGAAAATTGTTATTGTAATTTTTTTTAAGACCTGGAATCAGAGATTATTATTTCTAGATCTTTTATTTAGAAAATAGGTTTTTACAAAAAAGTACCAAAAAAGATACAATTCTTTGGCCTTAAAAATCCGAATTTAAAAAAAGTACCGAAAAGATTTCTGGTCTTCATTGATTTCAGTCTGATGTATATTCAATTTTATTTCTTTGTTTATTTATTTAGAAGATACGATGGGTAACAGAGGGTTCTCAGGTACCGTTTTGATCATCTAGAATTTGGAAATTCTAAAAAGAACCTGTCACCTGTCCTCTCCTTTTTTATTTAAAGGCAGACAAACTTTAAATTTTTATTCTAGCTTCATTGTCTTTGGAGATACACAGTTACCATTTTTACCCGTCTTTACCCGATTTTCAGCCAGTCATTCACGTTACTAGCTTCGCTACCTCTATTGTAATGAAATAAAATTTTAGAGTTAAAAAATATATAATTTTTTAATTATGTATTAGCCAAACTTTTTCTTTTTATCTATCTTGTGAAAAGCAGTCCCTGATGATAAACCATTTTATTACGATTTTCTTCACGGCGCAAGTCTAGTTGCTCTATTTTTTTTTTTAGCAGTTTACTTAATGATGTTCGTATCCGCTAGCCTATTTTACAAAAAACATTTCTCAATCACATTTACGATTTCGAATTCATTCATAAAACATTTGCATTATTCAAGTTATACGAATTTGAGTACTACTAATTTCTATGGGAGGCGCTAAGCGCATGTATAGTATACAGATGTCAGGTTTAGATGTGCTTTAAAAAATTTTAAGATTCAAACTATTTTATATGATATACGAATTTTAGTACTTACTTCGTATCACATCTATTTTCCCAAACTCAACATAATTTATGATTCAGATATGGATGTTGATAATATAGGTATTCATACAAAATTTCAAGATTCTACTGTTTTACTGACAAACGTAATAAACCCACTTTCTTTTTGGTGGTGGGTATAAAAACATTCATGCAATTCAAATCCTTTTATGGGAATGCAGTTTTTCAAAACAAATTTATTAACTATGTATTTCGAAAAACAAATTTTTGGCCAAAGCAATATTGACATTCAGATTTCTGAGTCTAGATCACTTTTTAAGATTAACCACAAAATTTCACTTTTTCTAATATCTACACAACTTTGTGACTACAGAAAGCTAAAATAAAAATGCTGTTGCTTCATAACAAAGACAAGCATCATTTTAGAGAAAATTTTAAAAATGTTCCTCTTTTTGTCTATTCCATGGTTCTATCAACGTTTCAAATTTCAATAAAATCGGCTCAGCCGTTTGGTTTTCCCCTTGAAAGAAGACCTTCTGAAAGGTACTTTTCTAATACACATTTTTGTGGCTATAGAAAGCTAAAATAAAAATGCAATTGCTTCATAACAAAGACAAGCATCATTTCAGAGAAAATTTTAAAAATGTTCCTCTTTTTGTCTATTCCATGGTTCTATCAACGTTTCAAATTTCAATAAAATCGGCTCAGCCGTTTGGTTTTCCCCATTTTGTATAAACACAAAATGCCTCTTTTTACCCGCTTTTACCCCCTTGAAAGAAGACCTTCTGAAAGGTACTTTTCTAATACACATTTTTGTGGCTATAGAAAGCTAAAATAAAAATGCAATTGCTTCATAACAAAGACAAGCATCATTTCAGAGAAAATTTTAAAAATGTTCCTCTTTTTGTCTATTCCATGGTTCTATCAACGTTTCAAATTTCAATAAAATCGGCTCAGCCGTTTGGTCTTCCCCATTTTGTATAAACACAAAATGCCTCTTTTTACCCGCTTTTACCCCCTTGAAAGAAGACCTTCTGAAAGGTACTTTTCTAATACACATTTTTGTGGCTATAGAAAGCTAAAATAAAAATGCAATTGCTTCATAACAAAGTTAATCATTATTTAAGAACAAAATATTAAAAGTTTACCCGTTTTCCCCCTTTTTATTCCTTCATATTGGAAGTCTTGAAAAAAATATAGCCTATTGAAGCATAGATCTATTTACGTTCCGAATTTCGTTAAAATCGCTTTAGCCGTTAAGCCGTGATTACGGAACAAACAAACAAACTTACAATATGTACTATATACGAGTATGTATATATGTACAAGGATTTAAAACGAACAATATTGTAATAGACAATTAAATAATTTTATTCTATTTTCTTCGACCTTTTTGTATGATTTTTTATTAAATAATTTTTAAGCTTGAGGTCACTTTAAATACAAATAATGGTATAATTGGGGAACATTTTCAATTTTCTTGCGTTACTCAATATGATGTTTTTTTTTAACGTGCTCTTTAATAAAATCAAACGCAGTGGGAAGTGATAACTTAAATCCAAAGTTTATAAGATTACTTTTGCCATTGATTTTGCCATATGTTACTCATTTGTTTAATACTATTATAATGTCGCGTATTTAGATACCCATTAAACTGGAAACATGCAAAAATTGTGCCATTACCAAAGTCGAATGGAGAATACAGACCTATAGCCAGCCATCTTGTGTTTTCTGTCGAAAGTCTTGGAAAAACACGCAATCCGGTTTTCGTCAGAGTCATAGCTGCGTAACAGCTATTGTGGAAGTTAGTGAAAATATACGGCAAGGATTAGAAAATGGAAATATTAATTTTTTGGTACTTCTTGACCATTCTAAGGCTTTCGATACGGTAGATCATGACATACTCACCCGAAAACTTAAACACTTTTTTAGATTTACGAGCGCGTCAACTAAACTTATACTGTCTTATCTTTCAGAACACACACAATCGGTGTTTGTAAACAATGTATGGTCGGATAGCCTATCCCTGACTAGGGGAGTGCCTCAGGGTTCTTTTCTAGGTCCACTTTTATTTTCCTTTTATGTAAATGATTTGCCAAAACAACTCACTAAATGTAACATCCACTTATACGCCGATAACGTGCAGCTCACTTTAAGTAGCCCAGTTCAAAATATTGCATTGGGGATTTCCTACATAAATGACGACTTAAATAGAATTTACCTTTGGGTCTCTGTTTGTGACCTCATAAATCTAAATGCATTGTAATATGTAAAAAAAGCTTGATTCCCTCCATATCTGAGGATATTGTTTTAAATGGCGAGAAAATTGAAATATTTAATAAAGCTAAAAATCTTGGTATCATTTTCAATGGTAATCATGTAAATTTGCTGGTTGGTCAAACCTATGCAAAGTTACGTGCTCTATGGTCCACACAATATTTCACACCCTTAAGAATAAGGGCCTTACTTGCTAAATCATACTTGATTCCTTCCCTGATCTATGGGTGTGAAGTATTTGGAAGCTGTGACTCAGTTGGTATGAGAAAATTGAATGTCTTGTTCAATAACATAATATCTAAGATATGTGTATGGATTAAGACGGTCTGATCATGTTTCCTCTGTTGCCAATAATCTTTATGGAGTATCTATCCTTTGAAAGTTTGCTAAAAATTCGCACTCTTATTTTTTTATATAAAATAATCAACTTTGAAACACCTAAATATATATTCGATAAAATACGTTTTTTTCAACCGCCACGAAACCGAAATATTGTAATACCTCGACATAATTTACTTGTATCTGAATGGCAGTTTTATGTACATGCCGCTCGTCTTTCGAACAATCTTCCACAAAGTCAACAACTTAACAGCAATGCTAATAGTTTCAAAAAATTTTTATTCAATTTTTTTAAATAATAATTTATAATTTTTTCTTTTTTTTAATTTTAATTTTAATTTATAATTTTTTTTTAACTTTATCTCAATATTGTTATATTTATGTACTTGCATCAAGTTTGTTTCGTAACGTAATACGTTCCTGTGCTATAAGTATAAGACTCAGTCTTGTTGTACAGGGAATGGAATCAATAAATAAATTTGTCATTATTCAAAGATAAGCTGAATAGCAACTAATTGCAATTACCATTGCTACCAGGAAAATGCTCCGCTTATAATCTGAGATAATGATTGTTGTATAACTGTCTGTATGTTATGGAGATACCTGCCCAGAGTCCCTACGTTAACTCCATCGAACAATTCTGGCTCAGCTGTATTCTTAAGGTGGATTCACCCATTTGTTCTTAACAAAAATTTTTTCCGGAGAAAAACTTTTTTACTAAGAGTTTTTTGCAGCACGATTCACCCATTTCGAACGATTTTTCTGAAAAATCAAAGCTGCCATATGTAAACAAAATCTATTAGTTTTACAAGTGCGTCCGTTGATTTATTTTGCTTTAAGTTTTAAGTGTCAAAATACAAATATTAAATTATTAAATGAGAATTTTTCCTCTTGAAAGTACTAATTGTAATTTTTTTTTTAATTTATTCGAAGTTCACTTCTATAAATATACAATTTATTTGAAAATAATTGTATACACTACTATTTATTTTTGTATACTTCTGTTACATGTTTGACATTAGCTTTCCGTTGGACAGCATAAATGCAAAAATCATACAGAAATCTACAAAATCTGGCCTGCTAAAGCCGTCATCAGCATTCTTTGTGTCTAATAGTGTTTATTTTCAAACTTTGTATATTTAACTTTTTTTATTTACTAAATAAGAAATTTTCCTCTTGCGAGTATTAATTGTAAAAATTTTTTAAAAAATTTATTCGAAGTTTACTTCTGTAAATATACAATTTATTTCAAGATATTTGTATACACTACTATTTATTTTTGTATATTTCTTTTATATGATTCACATTACCTTTCCGTTGAACAGCAATACTCGCAAGAGGAAAAATTTATATTCACCCCTTTCGTGAATAAAAATTCTCTATGAAATTTGTTCCCTTTTCACATTTTTCCTATTAAAATGAATGTTAAAAAAAATAAAAGGGAACCAATTTCATGTGGAATTTTTATTCACGATAGGGGTGAATTTAAAATTAAACCAATTCAAGTTCGGAAAAAATATTTTCTCTCTCTCAAAATTTTTGTTAAGAATGAATGGATGAATCCACCTTTATTCAGCTGTATTACGAAAATCAGCATCCTGTAAAAAATATGTGAAATAAATAATGGCTTTGTTGGAAAATAAATTTGGTGAGCAGTAATTTCGCAGTTTGGTGTTTTGAGGTTATGTGAAGTCAAAAGTAATTACCCTCCACCTCCACAAGTGGTTAAGAGGGTATATATACGTTTGTCATTCCGTGTGAATTATTAAATTCTAAGTCGATTTAGCTATGTCCATCTGTCTGTCCGACCTAAACTTCATAGAATTTCCAGAAAACTGTTTTGTATTTTTTAAGACAGTTTGGTATTGAAAATCAGCAAAAACAGGGTTATGGACCAAAATTTCAGGCAACCCCATAAAAATTTGATAATTCTATCCATTTTTTGGAAATTTTTTTTTTAATTTATTGCAAATAATACCATGTAATTTTGTGCACGTTATTTCTATGATAAAAGGAGAATGATGATTTCTCAAGGCCCACATACAAATATCTACATAAATGCCTATAAATAGACCCCATTTATTTATTAAATATCAATATAAAATTCAGCAAAAATAAATTTCATGTGAAAATAAATCGCAAAACGAAATTTTGTTTAGTTCGGTACATGTTTGACAATAGACCCCATATAAAGTCCACTTTCAAAATTCACTTAAATACGTATAAATCTGGTATATTTATATTTTTACCAGGCAAAAATTCGACACAAATAATCCTTATAGATATATAAATTATTGTACTAAATTTTATGATAGTCGGCCCATAATTATTCATAGCTCCCATATAAGTACCACATCCGAAAAAGTCATTTTAATCGGCACTGATACATATTTTATTTACATATACACACAAATCATAATACAGAATTTTGTGAATTTCGATCCATATTTGACCAAAGCCCTCTTCCGTTAATCACTTAAATATTCTGGAATCTCTTATAAATAACGGTGCCGATCCAAAATATTACATGGATCATTTAAATATATCCCAAAATCAAACTGCTGGATTTTGAGAATATCGGTCCATATATTCCTATATAAGGTCCACTTCCATAATTCCTTAAATACTAATACATAAATATGTATCTTAAATATACCATATGCATAAAATTCCCTGTTGCGAAATTTAAGAAGATCGGCCCACAATTGAACCCACAAAAAGTCTAATAAATATCAAGTTCCAACCAGCTTTTACATAGATCAGTAATTTTAATCCAGAAATCATACTAGTATCGATTAAACGCCAATTATGCTACTGGATTTTGTAGCAGTCAGTCAATAATTGGCAATAGCTCCCGTATTAAGTCCACTTCCGAGCATACTAAACAACCATATAACTCTTGTAAATAACGTTATTGAGATGAAATTCAACCAAAATTACCCCAAAATACGTAGAAATCACATTAGTATATACTGGATTTAGAAGCTATCTGTTCATTATTAGTCCACTTCTATTATCTCTTTCCGTCCCAAGAATGAAATTTTCGGTGCGTTATATTTAGTCCCTAAAAATCATAGAAATATTTTTTTTATGCCCCTGCAGTCTATATGCCCTTAGAAACGGGAAAGATTACACATTTTATTATATTACAATCATACATAAACTTGTCGTAAAATTTACCTACACATACTATACTATGTGTAGGTAGGGGCGGAAAGGGCTATGCCACACTTAAATCTCTTGTAAATAATGTTATTGAGACCAAAGGAAGCCTCACCTTACGAGTATGATCTTACCCTTAATTATTAATTATTTTTTTAACTAAGACAATATACTCAATTTACCTTAAAAAGTGTTGAATTGTCAATAACAAAAAATCCATAAGCAGTGAACTGTACTTCTTGTTTAATACTTTTTGTTAAAAATTTATCAACCTGTAATAGAAATTAAATAAAATTGTGGTAGGTAAATATTATATTTTGTCTTAACTTTTAGCGCCGTCTTCTTAATATCTGATTAAAGCTTCAACTAACGAACCGTCGTGTTTTAGTTCAGTTTCCGAAACCGGAAACTGTAGCTTTAATTAGCTACATACATAATATGTATGAAAAATATTTGAAATTCTAATCAGATATTAAGATAATGGGCCGTATTTTTATGGTAAATATATACATATTTGTTTTAATATACATACGATATTTTGGTACTCCTTGCTTTTTCCATACACACGTGCTAGTATCTGTGATGTCTCATTTGCCTGAAATATAGATATATGTACATATGTACATTAGGGTGGCCCCAAAATAAAGTTGCGGATGTTCCCGACTAATATGAAAATTTGATTCATTTTAAGACTATGTTTCTCAATTTTTTTGTCCTGGGGTCAATATTTGGTGAGCTGGATCAAAGCATAAAAAGGTCCTTTTTAGAGGTTTTTTGATCTTTTTTGACATTCTTCCAAGGAACTATATGTAAATTTAATATCATATGAAAGGTCTTTGAGAGGCGCATTCAATGGGTTATCGAAACTTGAAAAAAAAAACTTTTTAAATTCAAAAATTTTCAAAATTTCACAAAATTTTAGCTTTTTTATATTTTTTCATAGAATTTACTTAAATAAATAGTTGAAATTTCTTGATTATAAACATCATGCAATTTAACTCAAATGGTTTTTCCCGTTTTTAAAAATTATTTTTTTTAATTTTTGATAACCCATTGAATGCGCCTCTCAAAGACCTTTCATATGATACCAAATTTACATATAGTTCCTTTGGAAGAAATGTGAAAAAAAATCAAAAAACCTCTAAAATGCACATTTTTATCCATTGATCCAGCTCACCAAATATTGACCCCAGGACAAAAAAATTTAAAAACGTAGTTTTAAAATTAATCAAATTTTCATATTAGTCGGGAGCAATTGATACCTTATTTTTTCTCCATACAAACGGGGCCACCCTAATGTACATACATACGAGTATATAGTATATTAATACTTAGAGCGAGTTTTTAGGATGTAATGTGGTTTTTAAATTAATGCTTTGCAAACAAAATTATTCATTCAGTATTTTTGTTTTAGAGAGTAAAAATAAATTTTCTAATATAAAAAAATATCTAAAAAAAAGTTCTTGTTTCTAGTAAATATTTAATAATATAGCGATTAAATAAAATAGAAACCAAATGTTAATAAAATGATTTTGAATGATAGACAGAAATAAATTATTTAAGTACGATATTGCTTTTTTATTTTTAAATCTGTAATTAATTTATGAATTAAATATAACTGCGCAGTGACAAGACATAAATGCTTATGAAACCAGTTTTTTATTTTTATTATTTTATTCACTGAAAGTTTAAACGAAATTATTAAAATACGTTGCCTAATATTTATCTTAGTCCTGTTTTACACTCTTCAGTTTTAGCTGAAAAAAAAGTACAATTGTACCAACTTTTGCATCCCTGACCTTATTCACCACAAGTTAAGGAAAAAAGTGGAGTTTATATGGAAGCTATGATCAATTATGGACTGATATCTACAACATAAATCTCTATGTCGATATACATACGAGTTTGTATGTGCAATTATACATTTTTCTAAAGAAGTCCTGAAATGTTATGCGATATTTTTATTTTAATGGAAAAAAAACGGTTAAGAAATTTGGTTTCATCCATTTTATTTTGAATGTGTAGTTTCTGACAAATCTGATAAACATACAGTGTATCGCAAAACTATTATGAATACTCATTAATAGGAGAAAGTTGTTTTTTATTCATAGATACATAAAATGTTAAAAATCAAGTAAGAAATTATTTTTTTTACAATTTATAATAGATATTATGTGGAAAAAAAAACTTATAAAAATATATATTTTTATTTAGTAATTGTTGCATTTTGGTAATTTGCGCCATAATTTGATGGTGACAAAAGTATTTTTCATTTTTTAATACCTGTTAATTTTTTGAGTGTTTAGTCTTTTTTTTAATTTTCATGGAATTTTTTATTTCTTTTGTTAAAAAATACGTGTTATACATATTCCATTTCTTATTAGAAATATTACATCATTTTTTCCTTATTGCCCTCGGTTGTGAAAATCAAAAAGGAAAGGAATTATACATTTCCGAGAAAAAAAATACCTCTACGATTTCTATGGGGCTCAGATCCGATCATCGAGGAGGTATTGGCAAGTTTTTAGTATTATACAAAAGCTAAATTTTAACATCTAAAACTGTGTATTTCGGGTCATCATAATTTTTGTAGATCCATTTTTCGGCTCTGGAGTTACGATTTGCTTTCGGAATGGGATAATATCCACGATAGTCCATAATATCATCAGTATATACAATATTACCAACTCAATTGGCAGAAATGCAGCCCCATATCACCATAAAACCGTCATCATAATTAACCGTAGATTTTTTATTATTATACTTAAGGTTGGCTTTGGCTTCCACCTTATACTACCACTTTATCGACCATCTGAACCTAAAATGTTACATTTGCTTTCGCCATAGAATGTAAGATGATGCCGGCACGCAAATTTTGTATTTTTATGGATCTCATCGAAGGATAACCTCATCAATCTGTTAATTTCCAAAAACAAATGTTGTTGTTTACATTGGCAGAAAATGTTCTTCTTAGTTGGTCGTTAATCTCTGGTCGGGATAAATGTAGGTTTAAGCGGTTTTCCATGAGTATGGTCTTTCATCCCCTGCATTCAACGATTTTGGACAACCAATCCAATGTACATATGTAAATTTTAAATGCTTCCGCGACTATAGACCAATTTCTTAAATTGTTAAACATATTCTAAATATGTATATATGTATGTGTGTAAATGTTTTTAATTTATTTGCCTTATTAATTATACCCTTCACCTTCATGAGAAGGGTATATATAACTTTGTCATTCCGTTTGTAATTTCCACAATATAATTTTCCGACCCTATAAAGTATATATATTCTGGATCCTTATAGATAGCGGAGTCGATTAAGCCATGTCCGTCTGTCTGTTGAAATCAGATTTTTGAAGTCGCCAGTTATCTTCGGGATCCAAATCTTCAATAATTCTGTCAGACATGCTTTCGAGAAGTTTGCTATTTAAAATCAATAAAATCGGATTAGGCCAACCAGAGTTATGGACCGATATGTGAGACAATCTCCATAAAAATTTGATATTTTTGTCCATTTTATTGCAATATTTTGAAATATATTGCAGATAATACCATGATATTTTGTATACGTTGTTTTTATGATAAAAGAAGAAAGTGTGCGGAAAATAGTATGAATCGGTCCATGATTTCTCATAGCCCCCATACAAAAATCTTCCCGAAATATTGCTCCATTATACATAAATGCCTATAAAATTGGAATATCAAGACAAAATTCAGCAAAAATAAGTTTTATGCAAAAATAAATCGCAAAACGAAATTTGTTTTAGTTCGGTCCATGTTTGACCATAGCCCCCATATAAAGTCCACTTCAAAAATTCACTTAAATACGTATAAAACAGATATAAATAATGTTAAACGGCTAAAATTCGACATGAATAATCTTTATAGGCAAATAAATTGTTGTACTAAATTTTATGGTGGTCGGCCCAGAATTGGTCATAGCTTCCATACAAGGACCACATCTGAAAAAGACATTTATCCCTATATCTCAAAACTTTACACAAATCATTTACATATATACAAAAATCATCCCACAAAATTTTGTGAATATCGGTCTATTTTTAACCCATATAAAGCCCATATAAAGCCCTCTTCCGAAAATCACTTTAATACTCATAAATCTCTTCTAAATAAGGGTACCAATCCAAAATTTTACACGGATCATTTACATACATGCCTAAATCAAACTGCAGGATTTTGAGAATATGGGTCCATATTTGACTATATCCCCCCTATAAGGTCCATTTCCGAAATGCACGTTAATACTAATATATATCTTAAATATACCGTTATTATGGTGAAATTCGTCGTGAAATATCCTCATATGCATGAAAATCACTGTTCCAAAATTTAAGAAGATCGGCCCATAATTTGTAATAGCTGCCATATAAAAATTTCCAAAAAAACAAATAAATGCGGGTCAAAAAATATTCTTTTCGGATTTAACCCATATTCGGTCCATATTTTATAATCATGATATATATCGTTGGAAAGGTATTTTTAATACCTTTTATTTAATGTATTACAAATTATTATACACCTAGTAGTTCCCGAGATATAGGCCTATATATTTTCAACTTTACGGGCCCACCCCCCTCGAAAATAGGCGTGACCGACAACAAATTTGTTTTTGCTTGAATCTCCTCTAAAAGCCCTATTTGATGAAGTTTTTTTTTTTTTTTTCTTTGAGCAAAGTCACTAAAACCGAATTGTTCCCCTTTTTTATACTCTGTTTGTTAAATTACACTCAAGATAATTATGAACATCAGACAAACTCTGTAAATTATTGTAAGAATTGGTAATTAAATCAATTAAAAATGGTGAAAATTTAACAAAATTTCAAATTATTTAACATAAATTATGTTGGTCGTAAAATTGTCTTTCAAACAATATATAAAATAATAATTAAATTTGCACTAAGACTGAATAGAAAACACAGAATAAGAATATTCTAGTCCTATAACCAGTGTAGTTTTTGTATTTCTTATTACGTTTAGGTGGAGGGTATTTAAGATTCGGCACAGCCGAATATACTTGTTTAACTTAATTTGTAAGCAAAGTTTTGCTGGGTAATTCCATCTACAATTAATTCAAGGGGAAATTTATTGCAGGTGTCGGTGTCTTTTTACATAAAACATAAGTTTTAACTTTAGCAAAAAGTTATTTACTATTCTGAAATAAATTGCGGTATAAACATTTTTAAAATAATTTTGTTTCACCAAAAAGCGGAATTTAAATGTTTATGTCATTTTATAGATTCTAACAGTCTAATTCATAAAAACTTATCAAGGGTTTATAACAGGCTTATAAAGCAAATATCCATACAAAATTTGCTTTACAAGCCTGTTATAAACCTTTGACAAGTTTTAAGAATAAGGGGGTAAGAGTGTAAACATTTTTCGACAAAACTAAATCATAGAACGATTTAGTTGTAAACTTGTAGTTAGGTTATTTATAACGCAATACAAGAAAAATAAAAAATTCATACCTGATCTGTAGCTTGCCCAGAACATCGTGATAACAGTGCCAGCATAACGGTATGAATGAACAGCAAACCAAAACAGATTTGCAGGACATTTATAGACATGTCACGTTGTGTTGTAATCTGAACGAATAAATTATACGTAGTTGTGGTAATTGAATAAAAGGCATAGCCCATGTAAACGACTAGTATTAGACTGCAACTTTCGTTGATGGCTTTGTATTGGCGCAACAATTTATTGTACATACGAAAGGCAAATAGTGAATCATTTGGAAAGTTTTCCATGGGTGGTGGTTGTAAAGGGATACTGCCGGGTGAACGGTTGTTGTGTAAACGTCTAATATGTTGTCTTACTTTGCCCTTCTGCTCCCGGTAGGTGTAACCATTAATAACGGAGTTCAAATATTCGAAACGTACCGTTAAAATGCGCAAGAGTATCGAAGCAAACACGATGAATATCGACGACAAACCATTTTGCAATGAATAAAACCCAATCAGAATGTATGAAGGCACTGTTAAGGGTTCATGAACGCCCAAAATTTTTAAAATAATTATGTAGCATTGGAAAATTACTATCAGTATAATGAATTTTATGGCAAATCCACAGTTATTAACAATATTTACGAAACATTTTCGACTTATTTCCTCATCCAACTTGAGAATATCATTCAAAATTTTTAAAAACGATTTCGAGTTTTTCGAACATATAACGAGTGTCGTTGTGTAAGTCACAATGCACAATAGAATGTCAATCCAGTAGTTTATGTTGTCAGTTTCACGATACGAATAAAATAATTGTGTGGAACCATCCGTAAATAGATTGTACATATTATAAATAGTCATCGAATGGACAAGAGTATGAGCAATAATGGAATAGATACGGCGAATACCATTTGGCGGACCCAGTTCATACTTGGATATCATTCGATAGATGGGTAAGAGTCCAGTTGCCTTTAATATAAATATAATGCTAGTAATATCATTTAAGAACGTATTTGACTCGTTATTATCCGCAGCGTTCATAAATGCCGGATTTCTAGGTCTTTGACGCACAGGCGACGATTTCACTTTTTCACCACTCATATTCACCGTCCAAGGTCCAGGACACATTTTATATCCTTTTCAATATTATAATTTAATTTAGCTGATATTTTTCTATCAGCTCTTTAAATGTGATTATTACTTTGTCAACGAAATATGAATTTTGTGCCAAGTGATTCCTTGTTATTATTGAAACCTAGTAACTACGTGTACTATTGTAAATATGTGTCTGTCTAACTGACTACATTTACACATGCATACATACATACTCGTACATACGAGTATGTACATGTAAATATAATTGCTTTTACGGTAAATTAATTTTTTATCTTTAAATCTTATCGCATAAGTTATAATGTTATGAAATTGGTATGTACATAGTACATACTCGTATGTATAGGGTGATTTAAGTAGAGCTACTTTTTTCAATAGCCTTTTTTGACAGATTACGACTCATGATAAGAAGATCAGTCGTGTCGTCGTGTCATGCTGTCATGCTATTTTTACAAACGTTTACAAATCGTTCAACTTTTTTACGAAAATTCACGTTTTGTGAGGAATGTGTTTCGTGCACTTGGCTCTACTTATGGTCAACTGAGCGTATTATTAGCAACATCATCACCCAGTTTTTATTATTGGATAATATTCGACCGAATAGACCATGTCCAGCACGCTGTGAAGAAAATATAGTGACCGTAGTTGAGAGTGTACACGAAGACCGTGGAGAGTCGATTCGGCCATTCAGTGCCATGATAACCGACTATTTGATGCCTGAAATTGAAGCTCTCGGCGACATTTGGTTTCAGCAAGACGGCGCCACTTTCCACACATCGCATCAATCGATGGATTTATTGAGAGAACACTTTGGTGAGCACATAATTTCACGTTTTTGGCCGGTTGATTGGCGCCAAAGATCGGACAAACCGGCTTTGATTCAGGCCTTGGAGGAATACATCACGCGTGTCATTCGCCAGTTACCAGTCGAAATGCTCGAACGAGTCTTCGAAAATTGAACTCAACGGATAGACCATAGACATAATCTATAAAAAATAAATGCCAAAGAATAAATAAATTTTAATTTTTTGTATTTTTTTTTTTTCTTTAAAATGTAGGGAACCTCGAAATGGATCACGCTTTACATATCTACTTACAAACGCCATAACCAACGATGGTTAATACATCACTCAACGTGTAAAAAATGTGCATGTGTGACAGTTGAGACTTTTTCATAATAGCCCAGCGATAACCGTTAGCCGTTATTTTCCCACATTTATCATTAGTGGTAGCAATTTCTGATCTGTATAAAATGTTATATTAGATATTTCTTTATTATTTCTTAACTTGTAAATGAAATCGCAAAGCAAAATTTTGTTTTGTTCGGTACATGTTTGAGCATAGACCCCATATAAAGTCCACTTCCAAAATTCACTTCAATACGTATAAATCTGGTAAAATAGTTTAAATTCGACATAAATAATCTTTATAAGCAAATAAATTATTGTACTAAATTTTATGATGGTCGATCCATAATTGGTCATATCTCGCATATAAGGACCACATCCGAAAAAGTCATTTATCTCTATATACTCGTATATCATATAAATTGCGGTATCGACTCAAAATTTTACACCGATCATTTACATATATACTTCACTTTGAGCTCCATAAATCTTTTAAACGTATTTATATCGAGATAAAGTTTAACACACATAATATTTATATTCACGGAAGTCATGGCACTAAATTTTTGGATGATCGGTCCATAATAGGTCATATCTCCCATATAGCGCACATTTCTGAAAAACTGTGTTACACATATACTGGGTGTAGGGTATTATATGGTCGGGCTTGACCGACTATACTTTCTTACTTGTTTTTTCTTAAATGCGTATATGAAACACTAGCTATTTCAATATTCCGAATAAAAAAAAAAACTTGATGAATAAGTCTAATAGTTTAATATTATTTTAATTTATTTTTGATGTAATTATAGCATCTTGTGTTTTTATTGAAAATGTATTTTCCTAAATTTAAATATTAAAGAAAACAATTGTGCGTTTATAATTGTGACACGCAGTGTATAAATCTTCATATCGGGTTCTTCTTCAAACCTTTCAAAATTATTCTCAATTAATTTGAAGTTTGTTTTGAATTAACATTTAGATTAGTGTTATTTTTCTAGCATTTAGTGCATAACTAATACAATTAACTATACATAGTATTCAATATTTAAATCTTTATGTTAAAGATAATATTTATTAAATAAAATGGTAAAATTTAACTAACCCTTTTATTATATACATATATGTACATATGTATGTATATATCATTTGTGAAATAAATTTATCGTGTACTAAATTAAGGACAGTGATAAATTTATTAACATTTTTAAATTCAGGTAAAAAAAGTTAGATTAAATCAATTATGATTACACAGTGTATTTTACAGTATATGAAAACTTCTTAATCATTGCAAATGATGTGATGTCAGTACAACACTTATAGGGGAAACACAACCAACCACTTTGAATCAAATTTCAAATCCAATGGTTTTTAAGCGGTGAAATATTTCAGCAAGCATTCGACTACAGAAAAGGTGGCCCGTAAAAAAAGAAGCCGTATTACGACAGTTCGTGAAGATACATTGATTGTGCGCGAGTTGAAAATTCACATAAATCGGCAAATGAGATTCGGATTGCAGTCAAAATGATGCAAAACCGTCTGTAGATATATAGTAAAACGTCCATTGCGAGCAGTTGGACTGTTTGCAAGAATTTCACGAAAGAAACCATTATATTCGGAACGTAATCGAAAGGAGAGAATCCAATTCGCAACGAAGGACGTCCATTGGACGGATGTAGAATGAAAAAGAGTATTATTTTCGGACGAAACAAAAAAAATTTCATCACCCGCCAAAGTTGAAAGAATTTCATACAAGTACCACCACGCCACTTTGAAGCATGGAAAAGGTTCTATAATATTTTGGGGTGAAATATCGTCACATGGTGTTGGGCCGCTGCACAAAATTGAAGAAAATAAGGATAAGTTTCAGTATGCAAGAATTCTAAGCCAAACAGTGATGCTGATGTGAACATGCCAGTAACATGGATATTTCAATAAGATAACGATCCGAAGTATACCATCAAGCAATGGTTTTTAACAATTCGGTAACTGTTCATGACTGGCCTTCATGCAGTCTTGATCACAACTCGATTGAGAACTTATTGTAAGTTGTAAAACTCAAAGTAAGCTCCGTAAAAATAAGCAGTTTTAATGATCAAAACCTTTCGTATTATTTCAATCAAACTCACATGTGAGTATCGTGTCCTTAATTAGTTGCACGTAGCTGTATATACATTAAAGTGACCACCAAAATACAAAAAGTATTGATTGGTACAATTGGCTAAAACAATTGTTACTTAAACATTGTTCGCATAGTAATATTTAGCTCTCATTTGATTCCTGTATGTTCCTTAACTAAATATATCCAAAAATTTACTGGTCAGTTTCAGTAGATATGCAAACAATCGTCGTTATTTTTTAAAAATTGTATTGTAAGAATTTATTTTGTGTAATTTGTGAATGTAAAAGATTTGTTTGTTTTTAGGGCAGAATTGCAGCGCCTCTGGTGGTGAGTAGGCGCATTAATGTTAAAGCTTGATTTTATAGCGTTTCAATGCTATACCACCGAAGGAGGGCGCTGTGATAAATATTAGTTATGATAGATAGAAGAAAACTAATAATTATCAGAAACTGATGTTGTTTGAGTGGCAGCGGCTGGGAATCGAACCCGGGCTACAAATACCAACTCATGCTTAATTATCAAATGCGCTAACCAATTAAGCTACAGCACCCTGCATTAATAAATACATATGTATGTATGTATATACATACATACATATACGTAAGTGTACATAAATAGATCAATTTATATTATTGCTATTTCTCTCTTTAAACTGGTAGAATAAAATAAATAAATTTGAAAATTAAAAAAAAAGTTGTAAATGTAGCCTAACCTTATCATCAAATTTTGTGCAGATCGGTCCATAATTGACCATAGCTTCCATTAAAGCCCCACTTCCCAAAATCACTTTAGCAACACAAATCTCTTAATAATATTAGTACATATCCCAATAAATTGAACACAAATAAGTTTCATATACACTAGAGCCCTGATTTGCGTCCTTAATAGGGGCCGATGCAAAACAGATTGACACAAAATTTCAAAGTCGACGCAAATCGGAATCAAAACGACGCAAATCGGATTAAACCACATTTAGAAAAGCGACGCAAATCGAAACGACGCAAATAGAATAAACGCAAATCGGGGCTCTAGTGTATACAGAAGTCATGACAACTAATTTTATAACGGTCGGTCCATAATTAGTTAATACCCCCTCCGTAATTAACTTTAACCTCCATAATTCTTTTAAATTGTTTATATGAGATAAAGCTTAACATACATAATATTTATATTCACAGAAGTGGTGGTACTAAATTTTTTGATGATCGGTCCATAATAGGAAATCTGTTTTTACACATATGTATACTGGGTGTAGGGTATTATATGGTCAGGCTTGACCGAGTATACTTTTTTAATTGTTTTTGTTAAATTTTGTATCGGTAACGATAACACTGTTCTAAATTTTGACACTTTTTTTTACCAACAAACGGGGCACCTAGTGGGTAAAGCTAAATAGAGTACGCTGAATCCAGTGATGCTTACCGTTTTTTAGGTTAGCTCTAGTTTTCGAGATATAGAGTTATTTAAAACTCAACTCATGGTTTCGAGATGCAATAGTCAACTTTAACGATTTGTAATCCTATTTTAATTTCGCTTGGTAGGGCATCGAATTATAATATATTTGAGGCACAGTTTTGTGTTGTTTGATTTTATTTCTTTTTATTATTTGTATTTTTGTAACGAACTGATCGGAATGGCCGCTAGTAATTTCCATTTAGAGCTTTACTTAGTAAGAATTGTTGATTGTATTTAAAAGTTTTTCTGTATTTGTAGATTTCATTATGATGAATTCCGGGTTGTCTTTATTATTTATTGAAGAAAATGTTAGTTTTGCAAATCACTTTTATTGATATTTTTTCCATTGTTCACTTTTTTCTTGGAAGAGAGGCAAAAAAAGGTGCCTATACCCGGAGGTGTAATTATTATTCATGCTTGCTTCTTTATCTAATTAAAAATATATATTTTTTATTTAATACTAGCTGACCGCCCGGCTACGCTCGGTATTTACTAATGATTTGTATTTCATATTTGCAAATAAAATATTTAAATTTGTACAGCATACTTCAGGGGGCTTTTTTATTAAAGTTGACTGGACTCGCAAAAAAAATTCCGAGTTTTACCCGGGATTTTTTAATTTTTTTCTTTACAAACCATCTCCTGAGAATTTCGAATCGAATAAAAAAAATCAGCTAAATCGCTCCAACCGTTCTCACGTGATGCCATTACATACATGGACCATTTCATTTTTATATATATAGATTATTAAGACTACATAATTCACTAGAGTTAGAACAAATTATAGAGAAAAAAAGTACAAAGAAAATTAGCGGTAATTATATTTTGTTTTTTCGATCGTGGTGATTTTGTGATAAACAACTAATTGCACCCACAGCTTCCAAGAGACTGAGTTATCAACAAAAATGTCAGGCAATTTCAAAAAAGTTGATATAAGAGAAAAGTAAGTATCGATATAAACGTAAATTTTTATAAGTTTCTGCAATTCTCATTATATTTAGGTAGAGGGTATTTGAAATTCGGCACAAGCGAATATAGCGGTCTAAATAGTTTTCTATTTTTTCACGTACTTAGCACACTCTAACGTAGATGTTTTTTTTTTAATTGCTTTATCTTATGTTCGAAAATATTTTGTTAAGTTTGAATACTTATTTTCTTTTTATGTGGTTGTAGCTACTTTGAAAATAAGAACCATCTTAATATAAATACGGTATATACCTATTCACATAAATACATAGGCATACATACATACCCTAATGGAAACCTGGGGACAAGTGTCTACAAGTCACCACTTTTGTCTACTATTTTGGTGACATTGTCAATAGCATTGTCATAATGGTTATTATTATACAATTATTTTTTTTTTTTAATTGTGAGCCTCGATAGACTAGCGATAGTGTGCCAAACTATCCTTCAGAGGATTGCGGGTGCAGTTCCCGCTAAAGACTCTGGGTGTTTTCGAATTTATTTTTAATTAGGTATTTTATTTTATGTGGTCCCAAAAGAACTACCTTGTCAATAGTACATATGTCAGTAGTGGATTTTCAATGACACGCACTAAGTCACTAGTACTGGTGACTGTGTCAATAGTAAGTCAGTACAGTTTCAGTATTGACTTTTCCTACAGGGTATGTATTTAGTACATATGTAAGTATTTAGCTTTCATAGTATGTCGTCAGCTGTTTCTTATCACTAATTTATAATAATCACACAAATACAAACACGTAAACTGAAATCTTTTAATAAAACATATTATTGCAAATTAGTCGCATTTGTTGAGGAAAACATAAACAATGACCGTTTTTTTGTTAGTTCTTATGGGAGCACTAAACATTTCATCTCTGCATCGATTCAATTACACCTGTGATACTCCGTATTACAAATTTCCAAAGTTTTGGACAAATACTGGTTTATGTCCCGCCGGCAGAATAATGCATACCGATATTAAAGACTCACTTCTATCTGATGCCATGCAAATGAATCTGCTGCATGTAGCCGCTCTACCTAGAGGTGCCATAACACACATACGCATACATTGGTTACTGGAACTACTACAGTTTGAACAGTTCACACAGTCCGGCGTACCTATTTACGATTTCAGTGTTTTAGATAAATTCCTAATGGATTTAGATGAAATGAATCTAAGTCCGGTTATTGAGTTTATGGCAAATTTATCGGATGTCTTTATTAAAAATCCAGCTCAGAATGACTTATACTGGGAAAACTTAAGTTTCCAAGTTGCCAAACATTATTTAAGTAAGTACATGAAACATTGCAACAATTCAATAACATTCAGGCAAACACCACAAAGTATACAGAGGAGTCACGAGACGTAAGATAATCAACTTTTATATTTATCTCTTTCTAATAATACACAATAAATTAGGTACCAAAAAGTAATATATATATATTATATACATATGTACATACCTTTTTCTATCCAAATCGAAGTTTTGCTTTTTGATACGTATGTATGTCAAAATTGTCACCTCTGTATACTTTGTGCAAACACATCACATACAATAAGTACCTATTAATTGTCGTTGTTGCTGTTTTTGTTATTGTGCATAAGTAAGTGCAAAATTCGCAAAAATGCATGATACAAGCACATTTGCGAGATACATACATATACTTTTGTTAGAACCCAGCAAGCCATATGAGTCCGAAAAGAGTCTTTTCTGACACCTTTTTCGGAGCGTTAACGCTCTTATGAGCCCAAAAAACAATTATAATTCCTCCGAAAACCTTCAGAAAAGATGGTCATTACATTCGAAAATGGTCCGTCAGAAAGAGCTCTTAGATAATGTCAGTAAAGAGTCTTTTATGAGGTTTTTTTGGGCTCCGTGTAATCATGTTTTTATCATTCTTGTGTGGTACAGCTATGTTTTTATACCCTACACCACAATAGTGGGGAGGGTATATTGGATTTGTGCTGATGTTTGTAACGCCCAGAAATATTGTTCCAACACCCACCTTAAAGTATACCGATCGACTCAGAATCACTTTCTTAATCGATTTTGAATATATTTCGATAAAATTTAGTAGGTGATATTTTTTCGGCCCAAGGATGGATGGGATTGAAACTGGTGGAAGTCGGTCCATTATTTCACCTGGCCCCCATACAAATGTCCTCCCGAAATTGGGGTTTACTGGTCATAAATCTTTGAATTATGCAAGTATGCAAACAAATTTCACCACAAATGAGTAATAAATGAAGCTAAATCACATTTACAAATTTCGTGAAGATCGGTCAATAATTAGTCGTAGCTCCCATATAAGTCCCACTTCCGAAAATCACTTAAAAGATCATAACTCGCTCAAAAATGTTGGTATCCAAATAATATTTAACACAAATATATTTGGTTTATATACAAATAATACGGTACAATTTTATTGTGATCGGTTCATAATTAGTCGTAGCTTCCATATAAGGCCCATTTCCGAAAATCACTTTAAAAAGCATAATTCTCTCAAAAATGTTGGTATCCAAATAATATTGAACGCAAATATATCTTATATGTATACAAACAATACGATACAATTTCATTGTGATCGGTCCATAATTAGTCGTAGCTCCCATAAATGGCCCACTTCCGAAAATCACTTTAACGATCATAAATTTCTTAAGAATGTTGGTAATCAAATAAAATTCGACACAAATAATATACAGAAATGATGACACCTAATTTTATAATGGTCGGTCCGTAAATAGTCGAAACTCCCATATAAGACCCTCCCCGTAATCAACTTTAACCTCCATAAATCTTTTAAAAGTATTTATATCGAGATAAAGTTTAACATACACAATATTTATATTCACAAAAATAATGACACTAAATTTTTGGATGATCGGTCCATAATAGGTCATATCTCCCATATAGCGCACATTTCTGAAAAACTGTTTTATGCATATACTGGGTGTAGGGTATTATATGGTCGGGCTTGACGCTTTGATTTTGCAATTAAAAAGAATCCGGTTTATTTAAAGGAAATAAGCCACCGTTTTTAAAAGGTAAAAACGTAACAATATAATATATATATAATATATATATAATGTATATAATATAATTATGCATCCACAACAAAGGTGAAGGGTATATAGATTCGGATTAGCCGAATATATCACTCTTACTTGTTTTTTTTTTTGAAAATGCAATCGAATAACCCGAAAACCGGATATCTAAAATACTCGAATACTCTAATTGTTAAGCAAAATTAGATGAACTGTATTCAGAAATGATTATTAAATGAAGATAGGTTTAGAGGTTCGATTCTACTTAAGTTAGCCCTTAATCCAGTGATGTGCGGGGTCAAGTGCCAACTACTGAAACTTATATTTAGCCCGTAAAATAAAATGCACATGCTATTAATCACAAATAGAATTTAAAAAAAATGTTTTCGAAACGATTAATTAATTAGCTTGATCTGTATATTCGACAATTTCTAAATGTTTTTCAAAATGAATTTTTTCCAATCCATTTTATTTTTAATTCAAAAATAAGTATTTCGGTAATTTTTATGTAATTTAAATACAATTTAAGGCCGGGTTTGACTGTGTAAGTCTATTGTTTGTTGACTCAACTTCAGACTTTAATGCGATTATAGTACATTTAAAATATGTGGTTATGTCAAAAAAATAATGCATGAATTTTAGTGTTTTTATGATTTACATATACGAGTACATAACTAATATATATAATAAAACCAATATTTTGTGCTTTTTTGGAAAACAAAGTACGTATTTTTCAATTAAAAAGCTTATTAAAATCAACACGCAGAACACGTCAGGAAATTAAATTAAACAGGTGCACCGAGTTCCTCTTCTCTTGTTTCAAAATAATACACATACATATGTACCATGGTGTAACTATACAAGGTGAGTGCAGTAGCACAGCTGACTGACTTTGTTTACAATTTGCTTATGTCAAAAGTAATACATTTTCAAGTGTTTTTGACAGTAGTAAATTATTTTACACAAACAAAATGCCTGTTGTTTCTGTATTATGTTGTATTTGTAGCCGATTTGCACTCACCTTGTATAGTTGCACCATAATATGTACAGTGGCATTTTATTCAAAGTTCCATAAAAAGAAAAGTAACAGGAATTTAAATAAGAAATTGGTGTCATTTAAAAGAAAAAATATTATAGTCTAATATAATAATTTATTGCAAAGATGTACATTTTAATATATTAAAACTAAAAAAAAAACAAAAAAATTCTCGGTTTTTTCGCACGTCACAGCTTATTTGAAATAAAAACTGGCAAATTCACGATTTAATATTTGCTGTGATATGCTGATTTTTGAATTTACAATACATTTTCGATTACATTAAGGTCTGGCGACTGTGTCTCCACCACATCAATTGTGGTCCTTCAGAATCTGAAAGTACTTAAACTTGTTTATGTTTGTTTCGACAAATTTAAAATTCCCAGTACCAGCAGCTGACATACAGGCCCAAACCATGACTCTGCCACCACCATGATTCACTGTTGCCTTTAGGGTTTCTTTGTTGAGTTCATCATCTTCGCAGATGAATCAAAGACCGAACTTCAAAATGCAGATTCCTTGGAAAAACATACTTTGGCGAAATTTAGAATGCACAATCTGTTTTTCGGCTTATAAATGGTTCCTTAAGTGCAACTCCGCCATTAAAATCATGTTGGCGTAAGACACGACGAAAAGTTTCTACGCAACATTGTTTGCCCAGGTCAGCTTCAACTTCGGATGCCAGTTGTGAAAATAACAGCCGTGAATTTGCTCGTATTTTTCGTAAAATATGTCATGTTCATTGAAAATTTTATTTAGTGTCTTTCTGCCTTTGTATGACACCGATTTTCATGGATGAAGCGCTCAATGATTTTTTGGACTGGCAAGATTTAATGTTAATAAACATTACTGCTATTTTTCGACGTGAGTGGCAAAAAATATTAATATTTTTATATTAATAATATAAAATACAAATATTTTCAACAATAAATATTGATAGAAGTAGAAAAAAAGAAAAACGCTTAAGTGTAATATAAATTTTCTGCATAAAATAAGCTGTGACGTTGAAAAACGAATATATTTTTTGGTTTTTTAGTTTTAATATATTAAAATGTACATTTTAACAATAAATGTTTTTTGTTTGTTAGACTATTTTTTCTTTTAAATGACACTAATTTCTTTTTTAAGTTCCTGTTAGTTTTCATTTTATATATGTAGTTTTAAAAACAAAGAAATGCACTGCATAAAATAAGCTGTGAGCCACTGTATATATGCATACATAATTCAATTGTAATAGAACAATTCATAACATTTAATGGAATTATCCGTATTTAATGTAAATTTTTTCATTTACATACATACATACATATTTATTTCTTAGTCTTTTCTTTGGCATTTACGAAAAGGTGAAAAGAGCTCTAGAGAATTTAAGCTGTTAAAGCCTTACGAGTATATAAAAAACCACAAACGCATTTTTGACAATTTGAACACAAATTAACTAATTTTAGTTTGTGTTTTGTATAGTTTTTGATTTTTTGAATTTCGTCTGGAAAGAAACCCAGATTGTTTTCCAAGGAATGCCTATGGTACTACCTATGTAATTTGCATATTTGGCCTTCAAGATTTTATCTCTGGGTAGGATTTTTACAATTAATCTCTAACTAAAAAATTTGTTATTTTTCGAACAACTCATTAATTTTAAAATAGAAATTTCTTTTTTTCATATTTTTTGCAGATATGTTTGGAGCAAAAAAGGTTTTAAACTGGCGATTTGAAACGTGGAATGAACCAGATCTGCAGACGTATAATAAATTGAACTTTTCTGTTGAAGGTTCGTATCCCTTAAATATACATGCTTATGTACTTATAAAAAAATATATACAAAAATCTAATATGTTAAGGTGGATTCACTCTTTTGTTCCGAAGAAAATTTTTGGTCGGACAAAGCTTTTTTCATATAAAGTTTGACGCCTCTCTTTTTTAAAAGAGAGAGAAAATATTCATATGAACAAATATTTTGTTCGGAACAAATGGGTGAATCCATCCATTCAATCAATCCTTTATAATTTGTATTCGAATTTTAAAAAAATATCAAGTTATATAAATATATTTATTTTATGCAGTGCATTTTTTTTTTGTTTTCAAAGCTCCATAAAAAGAAAACTAACAGAAACTTAAAAAACAAATTGGTGCCATTTAAAAGAAAAAATGTTATAGTCTAATAAACAAAAATAAGTTATAGCAAAAGTGTACACTTTAATATGCATACGAGTATGTATTTTTTAAAACTAAAAAAAAAATCAAAAAAATGCTCTTTTTTCATGACACAGCTTATTTTATGCATGTACGTATGTGTTTCGAAAAATTTAAACTTGATTTAAAGGTGTGATCGCAATAAGTCTACAACAGATTTAAATCGATTTGATTGACTTCTAAAATTGACCATAAATTTTCGATATCATTAAGGTCTGCGACTGTGGTGGCGATGTCATCAAATGTGGGCAGTTACATATATACATATGTATGTATGTAGTAGCCACTCTTTCCACTACTTAAACTTATCAATGGTTCCTTGCAAACATGTTCTTTGGCAAAATTTGGCCTGCACAGTCTGTTTTTCGGGTTTATAAACGGATTCTTACATGAAACCGGCCATTAAGATCATGTTGGCAAGACACGACGAACAGTTTCAACGCAACATTGTTTATCATTGTTTATTCAACTACGGGGGTCAGTTGTGTAGCTGATAGAGAAGGATTTGCCTTTATTTTTTTTAAATGTGTCGCTAATCATGCATATTAAAAAAAATATATTATTATTTGGCGCCTTTCATGGAAGAAGCGCTCAATGATTTTTTGGTCTGTGGAAACTTGGTTAATATTAACAATTTCTGCTATTTTTCGCTGTGATTGGCCATTTTGGAAATGGTGTAGAAGCAATTCTTGTTCTTCCATCGTTGTACGCGGACACATTTGAACTATTTTAAATTGACACCTGACGTTACAAAATCAGACTCACAATTCAACAGAATATATTGATAGAAGTAAAAAAAAGAAAAAGAAAACGCTGCATTGAGCTATCGGCACAGTAGATGCGGTTTTTTTTTGGTTTTAATATTTAACAAGTAAGAATGCTATATTCGGCTATGCCGAATCTTATATTCCCTTCACCTTTGTTGTGGATGCATAATTATATTATGCATAATTATGTCGCCATCTGTTGATGAATTTGTTCGTAACAATATTAACACACATAGTTTTTTTTTTAAAAAATTGTCAGAGGTTGTCTCGGATTTTTGCTCATATCTCCGTTATTTATGGACGGATCTTGCTAATTTTAAATAGCACACTTCTCGAAAGCATGTCTGGCAGAATTATTGAAGATTTGGATCGTTTGCTGTGCTGTATGTATGTGTTTTTTTTTTTTATTTTTGTTTTTTATATTGTTCAACGTTCACAGTTTTTAGCTCAGCAAAATCAGAAAAGAAAAATTCAAAAACTGTAAGTTTTAAGCAGCAGCACATTTTTTAAAGTGAATTGCTGTGGCTGACTGTGTCAGCAAATAACATCACATAGTAAAGCTACAGTCAATAGTTATACCCTACACCACCATAGTGGGGAGGGTATATTGGATTTGTGCATATGTTTGTAACGCCCAGATATATTGGTCCAACACCCACCTTAAAGTATACCGATCGACTCAGAATCACTTTCTGAGTCGATTTAACGATGTCCGTCCGTCCGTCTGGCTGGCTGTCTATGTAAAGCTTGTGCGCAGAGTACAGGTCGCAATTTTTAAGATATTTCGATAAAATTTGGTACATGATATTTTTTCCGCCCAAAGATGGATGGGATTGAAACTGGTGTAAATCGGTCCATTGTTTCACCTGGCCCCCATACAAATGTCCTCCCGAAATTGGGGTTTACTGATCATAAATGTTTGAATTGTGCAAGTATCCAAACAAATTTCATTACAAATGAGTGGTAAATGAAGCCAAATCACATCTGCAAATTTTGTGCAGATCGCTCCATAATTACTCGTAGCTCCAATATAAGGCCCAGTTCCGAAAATCCCTTTAAAGAGCATAGCTCTCTCAAAAATGTTGGTATCCAAATAATATTGCACGAAAATATATTTCATATACATATGTACAAATAATATAGTCTAATTTTATGATGATCGGTTCATAATTAGTCGTAGCTCACATATAAGGCCCACTTCCGAAGATCACTTTAAAGAGCATAACTCTCTCAAAAATTTTGGTATCCAAATAATATTTAACACAAATATATTTTATATGTATGTATACAAATAATATGGTATTATTTTATTATGATCGGTCCATAATTAGTTGAAATTCCATATAAGACCCTCTCCGTAATTCACTTTAAGCTCCATAAATCTTTTGAAAGTATTTATATCGAGATAAAGTTTAACACCTATAATATGTATATTCACAGACATTATGACACTAAATTTTTGGATGATCGGTCCACAATAGGTTGTATCTCTTATATAACGGCCATTTCTGAAAAACTGTTTTATACATATACTGGGTGTAGGATATTATATGGTCGGGCTTGACCGACTATAATTTCTGCGCTGCTGCTTGCTCACTAACAAAGTTCTAAGTGTAAGCTAAGTAGAAATTTGTGTGCTTTTGCTAATTCATAGTCAGCAAATTCAACGCTGTTTAAAAATGTACATTTTTGCAATAAATGTTTTTTGTTTGTTAGACGTTTTTCTTTTAAATCTTGTTTAAGTTCCTTTTAGTTTTCTTTTTATGGAGCTTTGAAAACAAAAAAAATGCGCTGTATAAAATAAGCTGTGAGCTACTACTAAATAGCCAAAATGCACATAGAGCGGAAACTAGAAAAAAACTTAAAAAAAAATCACAAATATTCGCACATACTTACCCGCCATACAAATTTCATACGGAAATAAGATTTTAAAAAATATAAATCTTTAATTTATATAGGTACAGCACATGCAAAAAAATAAAAGATTTATGCATGTTAAAGTGATTTTCAGAATGTCCCGGTTTACATTATGAAATTTTTATCGCTGTGACTCTTGTCGTATCTTCTTTAAAATTGTATTTGCGTCTACATTGTGAGATTTTTGTTGCAGAGATTTTTTATGTTTTTATATATTTTTTGACAATTCCTTTTAAAATTAACAAAAAAAATTTCAAATAAACACATGTATTTGATTGCAGCTAGCACATACATACATACATACATACATGTATGAAAATAAAAAACAACGAATGAGGGAACAAAGCGTGTTTCACTAGTACATGCATATGTGTACCCCCTTTTAATACGACTCACCGCTCTCGCCAACGAAGCAAGAATCGCAGCGACAAAAATTTCATAATGTAAACCGGGACAATAGAGTCTTATATGGGAGATATGCCTAATTATGGAGCGATCGTTATCAAATTAGATGAAGTGACATTTGTATACGAATCTTATTTGTGCTGAATTTTATTTGGATTATATTTCGGAATATGGATTGTATTCATAGTATGTATTATAGAAATTGTGCGTTTTTACATTTCGATAACAAACTGTATAATTGTGTACAATTTGATAAAGATATTCGTAAAATATTTCTCAGCCGCTGTGGTCTGATAATAAGTAGGTATTAAATCTCTAGTTTCTATCTTTATCATCATCTATTTATAATGATTTTTGTTTCTTATTTGATCATTTTTAAAGTCCATGATGGCTATGAATGCCGACCACTGATGTAGATATGTACATACTATGTATATATTTACATGCCTTTAATCAAATGTTTATAATACTTTTATTTTTTTTTTATTATTATTATTTAGTTATGTTTAATGAAATATTAAGAAAAAAAAATCTACATATGTATTAAATAATAAATAATATTTTTGTAGATTATCTTACATACATTAAATCTCTACACGTTGGGCTTAAAATCGCTGGCAACAGACCCGTTGATAGTTTGCGCTTTCCTTTGAGAGGACCGGCAGGCCTTTTTAAGGCCCAATCTCATCATTTATTGTGTTGGAGTATTTTGGACTTTTGCGATGAATATATAGAAAGTTGCCCCTTAGAAATCCTGACATACCATCGCAAAGGATCTGGTGAAAATGCATCTGTAATTTTGAATAACTCAAAACTGTTATTAGCAAAGATCTATGAAAAGTATCCAAATTTACAAAAAATGCAAATTTCAAATGAGTGAGATCAGCAATATACTATAATATACATATGAACATATGGGTTTTTAATTTTTATTATACATTTTCTTTTGTAGTGAATCTGATCCGATCTCTGGTTGGTCAACGCCTCGGGAATTTCAGGCAGATGTTCGTTATGCCGTAACGCTAGTCAATATAATTTTAGAGCACTGGAGAGCCAAATTAACAAATACTTTGTTTACCAATTTGGAAACAATTAGCCATGATAATGCATTTCTAAGCTATCATCCACATGAATTTTCCCAGCGGACACTGTTGGCCCATTTTCGGATGAATAACACAATACCTCCTCATTCACAATTTATACAAAAACCCGTTTATGCTGCTTTGGGACTATTATCACGTCTGGCAGATTTCGCATCAGACGTGTTGACAATAGCAACGACAAACGGCTTACGACTGGATGTTTTAAAAACTATTGACTCGGACAAATATCCACTGTATTACAGTTGGCTCATCATGCCGACTGCAGGCGTCGTGGAAGATAAAAAGTTTTACGTAGGCCGGGAACACATAATTTTACCCCAAATTCCTATATGCGATAATGAAATTTATGCATTTATTGTAGAATCTATTGATCAAGCGCACACAAATCCAGTTATTGTTTGGCTTAATTTTAACAGTCCATCGTATCCAAATGCAACAATACGGAAAATGATGAGACGGCAGCAAGGTCCCAAAATACTGACAACTGGAATTTTATCAAATACTACACTGACGGTTGACCTGAATACATTTAAGTCTCCCTGGTTAATGTTGTTGAGAATATGCTCAATTTTAAAACCTCGACTAAAAACTCCACAAACTCTATTACTTACTCCTGTGACACATAATGAGGTTTTGCTTACGTGGCAGGAGATTGATACCATAGCAGTACAATGCCTTAAAACATATGACGTTTGGTTTAGAGGGAACAATACTCAGTCGTGGATAAGCATTTCTTCTGATTGGCATCTACCGTTTCCATCGTTTCACTTTGCCCCTTCAAATGGATTAAATGTTAATGGTAAGTTGTTTCTTTCTATTTATTTTATTTTTAATGAACTATGTATATAATAGAAATAAGTACTCGTATTTCATATCTTAAATCTAATAAATATTCACCTCTATCGTGAATAAAAATGTCACGTGAAATTTTTTCACTTTTCACATTTTTCCTATTTAAATTCAATGTTAAAAAAATAAAAATGAAAAAATTTCACGTGGAATTTTTATTCACGATAGGGGGGGGTGATTTTTTTTGGGTGTTTTTTTTTAATATTTTACCATCTAGACTAAGCGTAGAGTTTCTGTCAATTAGTCAATTTATTTGAATTCCCATACCTATACAAATATTTTCAAGTCTAATCTAAATTGATGTTTCGGGATGCATCCACTTTCATTTAAAAACGGGATCAACTTGTACATTAGTAGCTTCTAAAATAACTTAACTAAATTCCTTTCGTATCATCTTTTCCAGGCGTAGCATAGGGATTACTTTTTGTTTTAGCTTAAATTGCTTCTTAAAAGTTATTGAGTGCCCCTAGATCGATGAAAATTGGCAAAAATGTGTGTTATTGTCATAGGCTAAAATTATTAAAAATAAATAAAATCGGACCAAGGAGGAAAAAGTTCCCTCTAGAAGAACTAATCCAACCTCTGAAAAATTAAATTTTTTTTCAAGTTTTTGTTTGGCAAATTCAACTTTTAACGTCGACGAAATTTTAAAAAATTTAAAATTAGACCCAGGAGATCTTAAAATTACACTTTTATTAGATAAAATAATATTTAAAAAAATGTAATTATTAAAAAAATATATTTATAACGCCTTAATACTATAAAAATTAAATTTTTTAACTTTTATGGACAGGGGGAGGTATACCTCCAAGCCCATCCCCCGGAACGGCCTCGTCAAAAAAAATTTTTTTTTAAATTACCAAAAAAAATTAATTAAAATTAATTTTAAGATTTTATGTGACTTTTATGTATTTCATAGTATTTAATTTATCTGAAAATAATAAATTTATTCGTAATTATAACTTATTTACAATATTAACAACAAATTTTATTTCAAATAATAACTAATTTATTTAAAATAAATTCTCTTTTGAACTAAGATGATGATGAGTGCCATGGTTCTTCTTCGTCTGTTTCTTCAAAATCCTCTTCCGAATCTGAACTCTCTTCAGATCCAAGTACGGGTGGGAGCATAAAAGAAATTGCTTCTTTCGTAAAGGGTAATGACTTTTTTTTGGAGTTGGTCTTATGCTAGTAATCAGTGGATCAGAACTGAGCAAAAGTCTATTTATAATATCTTTGTTACACTGAACCCTCGAAAACTTTCTAGCAAAATTCTGCCTGTAAAGCCGAAGATGTTTATTTCGTGTCTCAGACGCTTCTTCTGATAAGAGCCCAATAGGCAACAATGCCTCGCTCATTACAGTTGCGCCATGTATTCAAATCTTGTGCATTGTTGGTGTCATAGGATGCCAGGGATAAAGAGTAACGTAAAGTTTTGCAGTGTCTAAGCAATAATTGGCAAACTCGTGCAAATGGATTTTGTGACCACTAACTGTGTAACTACTTCTATAATAACTTTGATTCGGTAGATTAAATCAAATGTAATTCCAGTTATTTCTGCAGCTAATTCAGGATTGGAAAAAAATCTTCTGCTGGTGTTATTATCGTTGCTGTTTCTAAATCCAGTCTTCGGTACATCAACTATTAGCCCTAATTCACTTATAAATTTTTCTTGGATAGTTTTTCCCCTCTCTTTAACAATAGTTTTGTCCTCATCCGATCTTAATTGCCACTTTTTCACTGTGAGTTTATACGACAGGTGTAATATGCTCTCAAATAGACGAATTCTGGCGTGCAAAGTAGATAATCCGATAGAAAGTGCATCAACGTCTATATTCCTTTTGGTTTTCAAATTGTTAAATTCTTTTGAAGTAGCCCCACAAATATAGCACTTCATTGTGGACGTAGTTTCTGTTGCGGCATTACATACTTATGCCTCTATCATTGTAAAAACCATTGTATGTTTTATGGAATATAACTTTTCTACCATTAGAAAATTTGTGTTTTCTAATGTACTAATGGCGTCTTGTACATAATTAATTTCTTATTGGATTACATCTACAGTTTCTTTAACAAATCTGATACGAATAGGTCTACAATATCGCAGTGATGAAGGCGTTGGACTTTGCCATAATATTTTCTCCTTTTTTGCACCATATATTAGTCGAAGCGGAAACTACTCTGAAAAATATGAGAATTAGAGGCATCATTTTCCATCGTTTGCTTAAATTGTGCCTGGTGTGAGCCATCGCAGCCCCATTTGCTTATTAACTCGAAGGAGTTGCATTCTTCTATTTGTGAACCACATAAAACGTCTTTACTTGCAGTATGATTAAGCAAATCCTGAAGATTTATTTGAGCACATGTTTCCGTTACTTCAAATGATTTTTTTGGAGGATAGCAGCATTCACTTTTTTCTCTTTGCAGAATATTGTAGCTAGGATAAAGCTTCTTATCGGCACTTCGGATTATTTCATATTGTTTTACTTTATCCTCTTGTGCAGCTTTGTATGTTTTTATCGGAGAAGACACAATTTCTTTAAGCAGACTTGAGGCATCTTTTTTTCTACACGTTTGTAGTTGTGTTTGGGCAGCATGTATCAATAAATCAGAATCGCATTGAATTCGCAAGATTTCAGTTTTTCTTCTCTTACTTCTTTCGGTCAATTCAACAAACGGCTTTTGTAGTCGTTTTGAAGACGAACTCCCAAATATAGGTATTGTCACTGTTCCTTCCAGCCATTTGGCATGCATGCTTACAAATCGATCCTTTTTTCTTTGTGCTGAAAGCCAAAATATTTTAAAAAAATATTTAAAATCCTTTAAGCACTGATATGTCACTATCTCCTTGACATTTTGAAATTTCGCTCAATTTTCTAACTAATAATTGTAATTTCTCTTCAACGAGTTTAGCATTGCATTCTTGTATAATTTGGAATAACTCTAATTTCGTATAAATTTGTTCCATTTTACTCTCGAAGATTTAAAATGGTTCTGATAACAATGCAATCAGAACAATATACACTAATACCCCGACTTGCGTCGTTAATTGGGACCGACCAAACGGGACGCAATGCGACACAACGCAAATTGAATCGCTTTTCTCCATATGCATATTTGTATGGATTTTTCGTTAATTCGTTCCAGAAGAAAATTTTTAGAAAAGTTGAAAATTTTTACTATAAATAAATGTATACATAGGTATATTTTTTAAAATATATTGCAACAAAAAGATAACGTAAAGTAAAAAAATAAATTAAAGCCAATTCATACATGTAAAAAATCAACATAAACATATAATTATGTAATTCAATTTAATAAATTACATACAAAATAATTTGTGTTACTCCAAGGCAATGGTCACATCAGGGTTTTGATTCGATAGCTGCGTATCTTTTTGAAAAAATCGGGTTATCTTTCGTTAAACTTTAAATGATTTTTTTTGTAAATAAATTTCTCTATAACAATCAATAGCATCTGTCACAGCGTTTAAAACTTTGCTGCTACGACTTTCGTCTAGATCGTTATCTGTAAAAATATCCATGGCTTTTGATATAAGTTGCATAGCTTCTGATATCTGAGTGACCTTCAGATGCTTTTCTTCTGCTATATTATCTGGCGTAAGTATTTCGTCTTCTAATGCGTGTTCCACATCAATAGAAAATAACCCCCTGGCCCACGATGTCGAACGATAACGTTCGCTTAGATAAGTCTTAAGACACAAACTTTTTATCGTATCTATTTTTTACTCAATCAAGTTTGTTTATTCCACAATCAAGTTTGTGTCTTAAGTCTTATCTAAGCGAACGTTATCGTTCGACATCGTGGGCCAGGGGGTTAACCTTCGTTGTTTAGGAATTCTTCGTGTTTGACCAAAACAAGTATGTGTAATAGAAAACGACGCAAAACGAAACATTAACCACGCAATTCGAAGCCACGCAACTTTTTTTTTATGACGCAAATCGAATCAAGGCAAATCGGGTCGGGTGTATAGTGAAGAAAACTAAATACCTGGAGCCCAGATTTGATTTTTTATTAAATATTATTTTTGTTGTTAATAATTCTAAAAGTTATGCAAAACAGGTACATTTATTTTGCTCCATAAAATAACGTCACTTATTTCCTGCACAGGTGGTTAAAAACCGTTACTTACTGTTTCGCACATTCCTTTTTTTACACAGGTAATATTAGTCTTAGATGTAATAATTTAAAGACAAAAATCTACGTACAACCAAAACAATTTATGACTGACGAAAGGGTTTCTATCATATGTACTACATACCTATGAAAGATGAGCAAAAACAGAAAAAAGGTGAAATTTTAAAAAAATCATAAAAAAAACTTCTTTTTTTTGGAATTTAAAAGTAGAGATTTCAAATTTTATCGTGATGTTAAAAATTTGACTTGATACAACAAAACTCACTTTTAAAAACCTTTTGATTTTTTTTTCAAAAAAAAGTGAACAAAAAACTCGTTTTTTTTTAATTTCGAACGAATTTTTTTATCATAAAAATTTCTAATAAAATTTTTCTAAAAATTTTTAATAGTAGCTGGTAATATAGTCTTTCACAGAAAAAAAATATCAATGTAAAATCTTTATTCGTTTACTCACAAAAAAAATATTGTAAACCTCCCAAAACCCTAAAATGTCAATGAACACTCATGCAGTTTAATCAACTTTCCTGACTGTAATAGTGTCCTAAAACCACAAATCTCAAGCAAACTTCACTATACGATGCAGAATTTTGTTGTCTGTCGAGCTGCGTACTTAGATTTTTACATTTCTTAAATTTAATTTTTTGCTTAATGTCCGGCTAGATTGGCAAAAAGCCTATATGTGCGTAGCTGTCATGGTAACTAGCGAAAACTTCCATTCTGAAAGATAATATTCAAAGGATAATATTATAGCTATCCGGTATAGTTTCAAAATCATCTCGTTAATGATTTTGTCAATGTCAGCCTTTTTGATTTCCTGTTCAACTTCCAAGAGTGGTTTACATACATATGATAAGTCTGAGTAATCCGATATAGGTATAGTGAGTAATCCGACTGCCGGGTTGCGTCCAGATTTTTAACTTTTTAACTTAATAATAAGCTAAAACTGCATTTAACTTATATGGATGCATACTTATATTATCTAAATAAGACTTATGTATGTATATCAAATTAGCTTTCATATGTAACTATATGTATGAATAAGTAATTAGAATATACAATTGTATGGGGCGAAATTATTAATAGTTAATTATTATACACCTACATAATTCTGTTTTTGCAGGGTATGTTGTTTCAGGAAAACCCAGTGTAAAAAGAGACATTGATCGTTTGCGAAATTGGTGATTGGTTCCTTAACTCTAAAACATATTAATATTAGTGGAAAACAAGGATTTTTTTAAATTCAGGATTATAATATTAAATTACATATGTACAATGTGTTTTTACACAAGCATAGCTATTAAAGAAATGTAAATGTAACCAAAATGTATGACAATTTCATTTGATTGTTTGCACTAAAAGTGAATCCCCCCAAATTTGTAATATTTACAATTGCTCTGACCAGTAAATTTGCTTTGCTTGTATCCACAAAAAGGGAATGCTCCTAAATTTGTGATTTAAAAAAAAAAATCGTGCAAAATGGATTAAAATTGTTTTATTTTTAAACCGTGTCAAAAAGACCGTGTAAAAGGCAAAAACTCTCAATAACCTAAAATTACTTCTTAAATAAGTTGTTTCGTACGAAACTACTTCCAAAATACAATCAATGCATATCGATGGCTTAATATAAAAAAGGACTTATTCGATTTTTTGTTACTTTACAGGCGATGGAAAACACTAAATAAAAATAACTACAATGTTTAATAAAAACAAGTAAGAGTGCTATATTCGGCTGTGCCGAATATGAAATACCCTCAATGTAAAGCTTGTGCGCAGAGTACAGGTCGCAATTTTGAAGATATTTCGATAAAATTTGGTTCATGATATTTTTCGGCCCAAGGATGGATGGGATTGAAACTGGTGGAAATCGGTCATTATTTCACCTAGCCTCCATACAAATGTCCTCCCGAAATTGGGGGTTTCCGGTCATAAATCTTTGAATTATGCAAGTATGCAAACAAAATTTACCACAGATGAGTAGTAAATGAAGCTAAAGCACATCTACAAATTTCGTGAAGATCGGTCCATAAGTAATCGTAGCTCCCATATATGTATAATTGAGCAATATTTCGGGAAGATTTTTGTATGGGGGCTATGAGAAATCATGGACCAATTCTTACTATTTTCCGCACACTTTCTTCTTTTATCATAAAAACAATGTATACAAAATTTCATGGTATTATCTGCAATATATTTCAAAATATTGCAATAAAATTGACAAAAAATATCAAATTTTTTTTTTTTGAGCAAAGTCACTAAAACCGAATTGTTCCCCTTTTTTATACTCTGTTTGTTAAATTACACTCAAGATAATTATGAACATCAGACAAACTCTGTAAATTATTGTAAGAATTGGTAATTAAATCAATTAAAAATGGTGAAAATTTAACAAAATTTCAAATTATTTAACATAAATTATGTTGGTCGTAAAATTGTCTTTCAAACAACAAAAAAACACAGAATAAGAATATTCTAGTCCTATAACCAGTGTAGTTTTTCCATTTCTTAGTAGGTGGAGGGTATATAAGATTCGGCACAGCCAAATATAGCACTCGAACTTGAAAACAATGAAAAAAGCCTTTCGATATGTATATAGATTTTTTTTGGATACCATCAATAAAAATATCAAAATCAAAATAGTATATTGATTTTGTCATTTCGTGTGTAAACATCGAAATATTAATCGAAGTCCCACAAACGTATATGGAATCTGAGTATGTTGGAGGGAATGAAATTTTCTCTGACAATAAGAAAAAAATTTTTAAAACAAATTCGGACCATCCCACCGACCAACCGCTAAAAAGTTTGGATCGAAATATATGAAAAACTTTGTTAGGGAACAAAATATGGCTCACAGCTTATTTTATGCAGTCCATTTTTGTTTTGTTTTCAATACTTTATAAAAAAAAACTAACAGGAACTTAAAAAAGAATTTTAAAAGAAAAATTTTTAAAAATTCTCGTTTTTTCACGTCACAGCTTATTTTATGCAGGTACGTATGGGTTTCGAAAACTTGAAATTAAAACTGGCAATAATATGATTTAATATATGGTGTGATAGTCTTTATTGTCTACAACAGTTTATTTGGCATGCGACCAGTTTTTGGGTGATACTCGGCGAAATATTCGACCACTCCTCCGTCAGTAGTACTTTTTTTAAATCGTTTTTGTTAGAAATTTTGTGTTTCCTTATGCTGATTTTTGAATTTACAATACATTTTCGATTACATTAAGGTCTGGCGACTGTGTCGCCACCACATCAATTGTGGGCAGTTATATATGCACAATACCCTCACCTTTTGTTGTCCTTCAGAATCTGAAAGTACTTAAACTTGTTGTTGGTTGTTTCGACAAATTTAAAATTCCCAGTACCAGCAGCTGACATACAGGCCCAAACCATGACTCTGCACCACCATGCTTCACTGTTGCCTTTAGGGTTTCTGCAAAGATGACCGAATTTCAAAATGCAGATTCCTTGCAAAAACGTTCTTTAACGAAATTTAGCCCGCACAGTCTGTTTTTCGGGATATAAACGTTTTCTTGCGTGCAACTCGGCCAAGACACGACGAACAGTTTCAACACAACATTGTTTGCCCAGGTCATTTTCAACTTCGGCGGCGGTACAGTAAGAATTGTCTGTTGTGACGTTAAAAAATGTGAATTTTTTTGTTTTTATTTTAGTTTTAATATATTTATTATATACGAGTATTTGTTAGATTATAAAATTTTTTCTTTTAAATTACACCAATTTTTTGCACTGCATAAAATAGGCTGTTAGCCTCTGTACATATTGTGTACATGAATCTAATAAGGTGAAATTTACGATTGAGATTTTCAAATATGTAATAGAAAATAAAAAATTTAACAATCATCAAAAAAGTGTTGTTTTAAACAAATATCTGTATGTATATGGGTAATTCCATGTTAAACAATATTAATAACTTAGAATAGATTGATTTAAATGTTACATTAAAAGTCAAGTAACCGCAAACTGTTTCTAATATCTATATATGTATATGGGTCAATTTAAAAAAAACGCAATTTTTGTGTCCCCGTACTTTACACTACTATTTTAGGTAAAAAAAGCAAAAACAAAAAAAAAAAACAAATATGTGAGAGTGATCAGCGAGGAATATGTAACAAAAAATGTAATTCTCAAATTTGTATGGCCGCGTTTTCACTATGTTATTTTTGTTGTCAAATTGTTGGCAATTGTATGAAAACGGGTTGACATATGGCGTCATCTATGTTTGTAATCATGAAAATCATGATATGACAACCCGATTTCATACAATTGCCAACAATTTGGACAATTTGACAACAAAAATGACATAGTGAAAACCAAGCATATGTTTGTTTTTTTGTTTATTCAGAATGGTGTTTTGTTTCTCCCTCTGACTGCTTCCATACAAAAGCATGTGTCCCCAGTTAGAATTTTTATAAAACAAATTAAAATAAAATCAAGAACAAAGTAAATATGCAACATTTAATAACAGTTTTTGAATTATTGCGTTTCTTTCTTGTGTTTTGATTTGTTATAGTCGTCAAAATTTAATTAGTGCGAATTTGGGGTTGCAAAGAAAGGTTGTCCCCACAATTTGCATTGAGCGTCACTTTTTTGAAAACCAAGTAATATTACTACGTTTCAATTTCAAGTTTAAATAAAGTAGATAACGTAAGGAAAGTACAAACTTTAATTATTACAAAAGTGAAAAGCGAAAAAAAATCTATTAAAAAAAGTGTGCATTTACGTAGTTTTTGTGAACACCATGGTAAGGGCGCGATAAAATTTCATGGGCGTCACGCTAATAATAAAAAATTAAAGTTGACAATCATTGTTTACATGGTTTCAACTAATTTTTTTATAATTTGTGAATTTGAGAAATAAATTGCCTACGAAAAAAAAAACAAAATAGGCAAACATTTCATGAACATGACTTTTGAAATTTATTGCTTCTTAAAATGCTTTATTTTGATTTTATTTTTTAATTTTCAAGAGTAAAACAACAAAATTAACGGCGGCTGAAAGAGCACGGATATATAGAGAGAAAATAAAGCTCGATAAAGCGCGTAATGACGAATATAAAAGAAAGTAGAAAGAAAGGTTTAATCGTGGTATATTTGAGTTTAATTTTTATTGTTCCTGACTGATTCTGTTTTTGCCACAAACTAAATTCGAAAGTGGTAAAATTGAATGACAATGAAAAAAAAACAAAGCCGCTTATCATTTTATGAAGTTTATACAGACAGATTCAGAATAAGAATTCGAATGAAAATTTTAAATTAAGTTAAGTTATTGTTTTGTGTCAAATATTTACATATGTGTATAAGTTGCTTAAAGAATTACTTCCTTTTTTCCATTTTTGTTAAAGACATCAAAGAATATGTACATGTTTAGTTTTATATGAAAATTTTAGTTTTTTTAAGATTTTTTTTTTTTATTTACTTTTTGTAAAAGAATAAACTTTTTTTCGTTAAACTTTAGATTTGGCATTATTTCTTGTTTACGTGCAACAAAATCTCTTGATCGTCACCAAATTTTTTGAGCGTCACACTTAGTTTTTCTCCTTAAAACGCTTATAATTGCAGTTTTTTTAAATACGTTGTTACAAGCCTATTACTTTGCAAGTAACCTCTAAATTCAATTCTTTTTTTTAACAAAAATTTACATATTTTCATCTTAAAATTTTAAAATAACTAGTCACTTTAAAAGAAATAAAAATCAAGTTGAATCGTGATTTTTTGTTTATAATCGAAAAGGTGATTTTCGCAAAGTCAATCTTGAGAAACAAAAGAACATCGTAGTAAGCTTGAATTTCAAATATGTTTGCATTTTTAACAATTTTTAATACGTATTTGGTGGGTGACGCTCAAGATAGAAATTATAGAAAACCTAAAGAGCCTAAAAGTACCACCGGATTTTTTATCAATTTCTACATAAATTGGCCACTCTTACTTTAAAAATTTTAAAAATAATGGACTCCAAAACGGCTGAGCCGATTTTGAAATTTTCACAGCATGTTACTGTGACTCTGGAAGGAATAATAGGCTATATGAAGTTTTGATTGTACAAACTGGGGTGGCACCGCCCATATAACCCAAAAATTTAAATCGCCATATTTTGGGCATTTTTTGACCTACGTCAATGATATGTGGTACATATGGTATTGGCATACTTAGGAATACGTACCAGGAGAAAAGTGGGTGGGACCACGCCCCTTTTTAGGAAAATTAAAAATTGTAATATAGTCTTAACTACTGGACCGATCATCATTAAATTTTCACAATAAGATATTCTATCCTATTATTTTTCCATATCGAGAAGATGGATATCACTTTGAAATGCATCAAATCAATCAAGCAACCCGTAAGGCCGTTATTATCCTGTTGAGTTCTTAATTTCACTCGATGTGCCAGGCTTCCACCACATGTGCTACAACTTAAAATTGGAGTGCCAATTATTTTACTGCACAATATCGATCACCACGGCTTTGCAATGGCACTCGACTTGCAGTAAAAAAAAACTGAGAAATAATTTAATAGAAGCGACCATTATAACAGTAAAATATAAAGGTACAGATGTACTTTTGTTACGCATTCCAATGCTACCAACAGATTTGCCATTCGATTTTTTTTTTTTTTAAATATAATTCGACTCCAAACACAGTTTAGGTCTCCAGGTTGGACAGGCCTAAGAACCTATATTTCCAGGGTATCACTCCAGGGTCCGGGTATACAAGAGTTGATTGATGATAAAATAAATTGTTGATTGATGATAAAAATTATTAGTTGTTTGAAGATAATAATAAATTGTTGATTGATATAAATTAAAAGTTGATTGATGAAGAAAATGTCACATAATTGTAGAAAAATTGTTAATTGATAAAAATTGTTGATTGATAATATTTTCATTAAAAAAGACTTTCAAAGTGTTATCCCCGCCTCCTTTATAAAGGAACACAAACTACCATATAGGTCAAAATCCTTCGACCTCAAAAGATCCCTCAGGTCATCAAAAATATCAAACAATTTATAATTAGGTCTCAATTGATCAAACACTGGACATTTAAAAATAAGATGATCATTAGTTTCTGGAACTTTACAACACCGACAGTTCCCAGATGAATTTACACCAATTAAATTCAGATATATTCCATTGTAAGAGTGTCCAGCTATCAGTCTGTTCATCGTCTTAACATTCTACGGACTCATTCTAGTTTTCCTGTAGAAAGTCTTCGCAGTGATATGTGTATCCAATTCATAAAACCAAACACCCTTTGAAGTGGAAGTTTCATTAAATTCCTCTTTCCATTCCGAATCAAGCATTTCCTTAACATGATGAATCGCCTCCGCTGGACTTAAATTCACATCAGCAGCAGCACCAATATCACAGGCGACCTTAGCCATTTCATCAACAATCTCATTAAAACTAATACCAACGTGACTTGGAGTCCACACCACATGCACTACAAGCTCCAAATTGGAATTGGCAATTAAATTATGAATTTCAGCAATAAAATAATAATCCATACTCTTTGCCTGTAGAAGTTGACAACTGCCCAAACTATCAGTAAAAACCACAATTCTCGTATTACAGTCCTCTATAGCAATTTTAATAGCATAGTAAATAGCAACAATTTCAGCAAACAGTGATGAAGATTTGAAATTAATTTTATAATAAAATTTGTCATTGTTCGTTACGTTGTAAATACCGCATCCCGCAACGTTGTTCATAATAGAAGCATCGGTTGCAAACAGTGTAAAACCATTTTGTCTATAAAAGTCGACTTTCGATAAGTATATTTCTATCATCATAATATTAGACAGATTTTCCTTTCTATCAGGGAGTTCATTTTTCCTAACTGCAAACTTTGCATGTACAGCAAAGTAGGTGGAAAATGACGTATTCTCCAAAATATCTCCAAATTTTGCTGCTATAACACCATAGCTAGATCTGTTGCCACTACTGTTGATGATAGTATTATCAAATTCAGGGAAACATCGTTTTATTTTCAAAAGTTCTTTAAAGGCAAGTAATTTGGCCCTTTTTCAGGAATAAGTTTGGGTTAGCGAAGCACACCCGGTTTAGCTAGTTTATTATAAAACATGTACAATAAACATATGTATGTATATACTTTGTTCATTCCGTGTGTAACATTGAGAATTATTAATCTAAAACCCAATAAACTATGTACAATGTAATTAAAAAAATGAAAAACTGATTCTTCTTGTGAATTATTTTTATTTGGTCTTTTAATTTTTTTTACATCAAGTCGAGAATATGATGTCATGTAAATGGCCGCCGCCACAGTTGATTGTCATTTGAGCCCTTTTTATGTCATTTTCCATCACTTTGGCCAAAACTTCCGGCGATAGGTCCTAACATTCTTGACGGATATTGTCTTTAAGAGCTGCAAGAGTCTGAGGCTTGTTGACATAAACCCGCAACTTCAAAAAGCCCAACAAAAAGAAGTCTGGAGCGGTCAAATCAGGCGATCTTGCTGGCCAGTGCAAATCGCTAAAACGGGAGATTAGGCGCCCGGGAAATGCATCCTTTAGCATATCGGTTGTGGCACGTGCAGTGTGTGCCGTTGCACCGTCCTGTTGGAACCACATGTTTTCCAATCCCAATTCATCAAGTTGCGACAAAAAGAACTCGTTGATCATTGCTCTGTAGCGCTCACCATTCACAGTAACCGTTTGGCCCGCGACGTCCTCGAAGAAAAAAGGTCCGATGACTCCTCAAGCGAAAACAGCACATCATACAGTGACTTTAAGCGGGTGTAATGGCTCTTCGTGGGTTACGCGCGGATTTTCAGTGCCCCAGAAGCGTACATTTTGTTTATTTACGTACCCTTCCTCTTGGTGGTGATTAAGGATGTCTTGAGCGTATGTTAGACGCGATTGGCGGTCAGCAGCTAACAGCTGATGTACCGTCTGGACTTTGTACGGTGCCAAAGTTACCGACCGATTATTGCTCAAATAAATAGTCAGCAATAATCCGCGTTCTGGAGCAGTGTAGCGTAACATTGTTTATTAACGTGTATTTCGCATGTATTTACTTTTGGGATTACTTTTGCGCCACCTTGTATATAATTTTGATCCTTATGAAATTCTAATTCTATTGAGCTATGTCCGTCTGTCTGTGTAAAACTCTTACGTCCAAAATACATATCTAAAATCACGTTACTGGATACTAGAATTTGAAGCTAATAGTCCATAATTGGTCCACTTCCACTATCACATCTATAAAACTATTGTAAATAACGTTATTGAGATGAAATTCAGGTAAAATAAGCCTCACATATAACCTTACCCTTTTCCATAACCTGGTAAATATGGAAAATGTTGAACCAATTTTTTATTTTATAAATTGTTATATTACAGATAAACAGACAAATTCTGTAAATAACGGTAAGAATTGGAAATTACATCAATACGAAATCGTTAAAATTAGATAAAATTTCGAAATATTTAAAATAAATTATACTGTACGTAAACTTGTCTATCAAACAATATCTACTCGTAAAATACAAATAAAATTTGGGCTAAGACTGAATAGGATATTCTAGTTCTACCAACATTGCAGTTTTTGTAATTCTCATTATATTTAGGTGGAGGGTATTTAAGATTCGTTACATTAATGTTAGCACCAATGATGTTTATTATTCCTGTGAAATAAAATTAATAGTACGTCAGCCAGCAAAAATTACTAATTTGAAAAGAGTAGATATTATTATTTTTATAATCGCTTCCATATATGTAGCTTCGAAAATGTTTAAAAATACAGTAAAGTGATGCGCAGAACTGCTATCTGAAGCACTATGCCTGTAGAAGCTTCCAGGAAGCTACCCTTAATTTACTTAATTTTCATTAAAGTTAAATATTGTGAGAAGCTGTAAGTAAGAAAGCAAAATAAATAAAACCGCTTCCATTAGAATTGCCCTTGGTGCTCTAAAAACTACTCCTATTAGAAATTTATTTGCTGAAGCCGGAATATCCACAATTGACCAAAGGTATACAACGCTTACTACAAATTTAATAATTAAAATTATGTTCCCATCAGACCAACATCTTATTTTGTCGATTATCAAACCTGCTATCACAAGCCCCAATGCGCATTCCTTCAACGATCTACAACTCACTTAATTTCGCCTCCGATATGGATTTGAACTTAAAACAGCAAAAAGCTTATATACCCACTGAACCACCATGGAAATTGAAAAAGGATAGTTTTATTTCGGATCTTTAAAGAAATTCTTTTAACATACAAAAATTGGAACTTCTTATATACAGATGGCTCAAAAACAAACTATTCTACAACATTTGCAGTAATAGATAAAACATTAAAAATAGAATTCCTTGCTAGCTTAAATAGTGAATGTTCAATTTTTACTGCAATATCAACCGCTATATATTAAACCCTCAATAAATATAAAAATCTCCGTGGTAAATATATTATTTGTTCAGACTCAAAATCTACAATAACCGCCATCCAAAAGATAAAAAATAAAAATACAACTATCTCAAAAATAAGAGATATCCTAATAAAATACCCCACCAAATTTAAAATAATGTGGATTCCCGGCCATTCTGGTATTAAAGGAAACACATTAGCGGACGAAGCAGCAAAATTTGCTTTTTCTGCACCAATTTTTTCATATGTCTCATCAAATAAGTGCGATATTAAAAGAGCAATTTCAACATCAATTAAAAAAGCTGAAATTGAAGAATTGGCCAACTACCAACACATATACAAAACATTCAACCCAAATAAAACTCCACCAATATATCCTAATGAAGCAAAAAGAAGTGATCTTCAAAAATATATTAGATTAAGATTAGGACATACCCGCTTAACTGTACAACATTTGTTTAATAACACTAACCAAAACCATTGCCAACTTTGTAATACAACAACAACTCTAAACACAGAACATTTAATTTGCTTATGTAATTTTATAAAACAAGCTCAAATAAATCTTTTCGGTAAAATTTGCCTAGTAGATCTTCTAAAAACTGTAAATATAGACAACATAAAGACGGTAATGTTACTATTAAAATACTGTCAATATGTTGTTAATATATACAATCTTATTTAACAAATATTAGGTCAAAATCCTTAGTTGTTAGTACCTATGTAAAATTGTTGGTATTCATAATTTATTATGATTATAAATTATTATAAATAAATAAATTAAACATTTTTTATGTCGGCATAATCTTGACATAATTAAAATTCTAAGTTTATCTATAGGTATAAAACATGCCCACGTCCAAAACATGCCAACAAAGACAACCTCGCCCTTAATTTTTTACTGTAGTTATAATTATGTGTGTTCTCAAATTACTAAGATTCCCTAAAAAAAAAACTTACATATAAATATATGTAGTTATTTACCGGCACAGAAACATTTAGCACTCTGACTTTTATAATACAATTTAAGTAAAGTAGTTTTTATTGAAAAGGCTACACAAATAAACTAGCAGTTAAATAAATACATAGTTATAAGTATATTTTTACAACTGTAAACTAAGATAATCGTCGCTGCGGCTACAAAAAGAGCTATGTCTTTTTTAACCCACAACCAAAAAGATGGGGAAAGCAGAAAAACTGTTATTGTTTTTATTGGTTGTGGATATAAAACGATGGTGGCAAAAAAAAAAACATTTTTTTAATTGTACATAACTCTTTTTGTTGGAGCACCGACCTAAAATTGTATACATATATTAATTGGATTAATAATTTCATTATTTATTTTTTAGGTTTTTACAAAGTACGTGGCATTGATATTTTCAATAATACCAGCTTGTTTTCAACTCAAGTACAGTACATTGAAGTAAAATAATGTAACAATTCATAACAAATAATTAATGTATTTTGTTTTGCTTTAAAATAATTAAATTACAAGCAAATACTTAGAAATATATGTATTTTTGAAAGACTTTGAAAAGGTTTTAAAAACAATTTGTAGTAAATAAGGAGAAATTTCTCCAGCACTTTTACACACGAGGACTTCTAAAATTTGTTCAATAAATAAAACATTTCTTAAAATCTAATTAAGATAAATACACAAGATTAATTATTTTTATTATTCATTCCAATTCCATTCAGGTGTCTATTACCAGCCATTTTTCGTTAATATGTTCCATTTGTTTAGTCAATATAGGGTTACGAACTCGCAATTTTATTTCTAATTTACCACCGACTTTTTTACGTCCTTCGGCAAGCTGCAAATACAATGGAAATTATTTTTTACAATTCTTAACATCAATTAACATTCAATGTTACTACTTTTTTGGAAACTTACATCAAATGTATCGTGTATGTCACATTTCGTCTCCAGTGGCTGCAATTTGACAGTTATGGTTCCGATAAGAGTATCCGAACGTAGAAATCCTCTGAAACAACATATTGGCAGTATTCGACTTAATCCACAACAATATAAACTGCATCTATTTTGTATATATTACAATTTGTTCTCTGTATACATGATTCTAGCACCATTTATAGTTATGATAAATTATGTGCGAATAGCAAATGATACGTACATATAGAATTAATAAAAACTAGTGCACAAAATTATTTTATTAAACACAATTGAAATGTCAAATGATTGGATATGCATCCTAAATGAAACAGTTTCCCAGAGATTTGACAAGTCAATGTGTCTAAAAGTAAGTGTTGAAGAAATCATTCAAATCGATAAATAAAAGTCCGAGATACTCACAATTGTCTATAGTTGTGAGTACAAACAATTATTTACCACAGACGTCTACTTTCAAAGGGCTGTGCCATTAAATATGCAAATATTTTTGCCTATATCTTCGATAATACAAAGTTTTGTATTTATAATAAATTGTATATAGGTAATTTCTACATTTTAATTTCAATATTTATGGTTTTATTATCATCTATCAGTCATTTATGAACTGATTTAGCTCATTTTCTATACCAAATTCTCAGTAAGATTTCTGAAAGTTGACAGATGTAGATAATACGTATACGGATCCAGAATACATAATTACAAGAACTTTATTACCCAAAAAGGCAAGATTTTTGTGAAAAATAATCTAAGCAGAATAATATTTTAATGAATATAAATGTACATATATTAAATATTAAACAATACATATACATATTATTTTTTGATAATAAAATTCTGATTTTTAAGTACTTTTCATTGAATCCTATGTGAAATTTGTATATTGCTTTAATAATACTTTACTTTGTAAACAGAAGGATCTTAAAGTCTAAATTTGCTTCTAAAAGAAATAGATCAAAAACGTGTTTTACCAATATTCCAAATGTATTTTGCTACCAATTGTGGCAAAATGTCAATCAAGCAGTTTATAGTTTATATGTAGGTATAAAATGTAAAATATTGAATGGTGGAACATTTTTAAATATGATGAGGGGTGTCATAGAAGCCAATATTGTCAGAATTGGTTTTAAAAACTTTGTGTTATAGGGCACTGCTACACGTTCAATAAATATCGTTATACTAGAAATATCTCGACACCCCTGAATGAGTAAACTTTTTAATTGCCATGACTGTGATTTGCTTGAGATGTCATAATAAAATTTGTAGTTAAATATATCTACACACACACATACGAGTATATATACCAAAATAAATGTTACATTTACAACATATGCACATTTAATATTTATATTACAACTTACCCTCGTGAATAGACTTCAAATTTTACTCCGTGTCTTTTAAAAATACGTTGAAACTGTCTATTGCCTCGCATGATTTCTACTTTAAAATGTTGATCATAATCAGGGCTTTCGGTATCTTTTACTAAATTGGTCTTCGTTTTAAATATTTCATCCTGTAGTAAGACAAATAATTTAGGTAATTTAAGTGTTCAATATTTAGGACTAGGACAATATTGTAGTATCTCTTACATTAAGAAGCGGAAATTCAATTTTAACATATGTATCCACTTCCTTTGGATTAGGAACATTGTAATTTAAACCTCGTACGACAATAATTTCCAATTCGTTGTCAGTCAAGTCAGTATTGCAGTGAACAATATTAAAACTACGTTTTTCGTAGTGGAATTTTGGTAGAGGAAAATTTTTACGCTTCGAATACCGAACTAGATCTAAATCTTTCTGTACAGTCAATGCCAAGTTTTCGAATCGGTTCATGCCAGCAATATCACCCATAGCTTTGTGATGATCCCTGAAGAATAAATATGTTTGTACTTTTAATTTAATACTTGAAAAGTTTTTTTTACCTTGTGTTTTTACACATCATTAGCTGCTTGGCCAATTGTTCTTCGATGCGAATACCAATTTCAGATATGTCATCCTCAGGATCACACTCATCCGTTGTTATTATAGCGAATGAAGCCTCAAGATTTTCTCTCTGCGATGGAGGCACAGGTAACTAAAAAAATCAAAGTATGTAAAATTATGTATAAATAAATCTAGTTGAAATTCATTTTTTAAGTTTTACTTTTTTTAGGCCTCTTACAGACCATTATATCGGAGACAATGCATATTTAACCTTGTTGTTAAATAAATTTTAATATTTCTAAGATAATTATAAACTATAAGTGTTAATCCAATATTGCAATTTTCTCAAAGTCAAATTTAATTCGCTCAAATTTTGCGTAATTTTGAAGATATTTCCATAAAATTTAGTATGATATTTTCGCCCAACGACGGTAGGGATTGATATTGGCTGAAATCGGCCAATTATTTCACTTAGCACCCATAAAAATGTCCTCCCGAAATAGGGGTGTATCGGTCATTAATGATTGATTTATGCAGATATTCAAACAAATTTCTCTAAAAATAAGTTGTACATGAAGCCTAATTACATCTAAAAATTTTTTGCAGATCGGTCCATAATTGACCATAGCTCCCATTTCTGGAAAACTTTTTTTGAACATATACTGGGTGTTGGGTATTATATGATTCGACTTGACCGACTATACTTTCTTAATGGTTTATAATGCATTTTTAATTCGCTGTTAACAAAACTATTATTTTATTTGTTTAAAATGTTTGTAAAGCTGTTTTTTATAAACATCGATATTTTCATGCAACTTTATCAGTACTCATTATAATCGTAATAATTCTTATAAAAAATAAGTCTACAATCCATAAACTTTTTGATATTTTGTCTTATATGCGCCAATCAGAAGTCCCATATTTTTTATATAAAAGCCATGTAAAATAAATATTAATATCTTTAACAATTTTGGAACCAATCGTTTGACAATTGTTTGCCAAGTAAATTTTCAAAAACTTAGTTATTTTTAAGTAATGCCCTAGTAAAAATACAGACAATTGTTTTTCAATTAAATTAAATTAAACGGTTATTTATAAAATACTTACTGTATTTAAATCTACAGGTAAACCACTACTAGCGGCATTTAACAAAGCGTCAAAACCTTTATAGATTTTTAAATATTCTTTGGCCTGATTGATTTCTCCAGCCTTTTTAGCTTCAATAGCAGCTAACTTAAATTCCTTCTGACGATCCAGCAAAATTTTCATTTGATGTTCGGCAAGATTGTTTTTTTGATGATTACCCGATGTCCGTGTTGTCAGATCATTATGTTGGGGCGGAGTCGATAGTATCTTTGCTGGTGCTGTTGGCGATGGATCTGGAGTCGATGCAGTTGTAGAAATGGTCGGTGGACTCGACGGTACCGTGTCTACCTTTGGAGGTGTAGGTGAAACGACTGCATTTTCAACAGGTAAGGGGCCAAAACCTGGTGGAACTGGGAGTTCATCATAGCTCACAGGTCGTCCAGCCTTATGTGATTTAATTGCGTCTTCATATTGTTTGACTATGCGTCCAAATCTTCTCGATTTGCTGGCATTTCCCTCAGCTTTTGCCGATTCTTCGACCGATTTGTATTTGGCAAGACGCTGTTGTAAGGCCTCCAACATGTTTGTTGCCATTGTGACATTCAGATCATCAACCGTTTGTGATTCAATAACCGTTGGTGTTGTATTTATTGGTTGGTCGGCAGATGCTGCTTGCATTTTTTCCATAAACTCTTTAAATTGTTCAGGTGGTGGTGGCATATCACTAAGATCAACTTCCTGACCGTCTTCACACATTTTTACAACAACATCAAATTGTTTGACAACTTTTAAAAACTGCAATGCCAACGCACTGTCACCAGCACGTTTTGATTGTAGCGCCGCTGCTTTATATTCTTGTTGGCGTGAACGCATTTGTTGAACTATAGGATTAACTTGTAAAGATGTTGGCGAAGGATCGCCTTCATCAGACTTTGTTTCCTCCTGCTTTGGTACGGGTGGCAACGGAGCTTGACGTGTCGGTATTTTTGCAGGTTCTTCGATAATTGGCACATTATTATCGGATGCCGCTGAATCAGTACTGGCTACTGGCTTTACGCTAACCTCTGGAGGTATGTCGTCCGGATTGATAGATTTGCCTGAATTGGCTTGCCTAAGAAGTTCATTTAATGTTTTCAGGCCACGATTAAAACGTCGCATTTTAGCACTTTCACCTGCAGTTTTGGCATTTGCTTCGGCCAATTTATACATTTCAATACGTTGTTTTATTATATCCGCCGTACTTATCTCCGTTGTAGGCAAAAATAGTTCTGGTTTACTATCAGGCTCTATTGATCGTTTTTCCGACAGATCTTCATCATTTTTTTTCTCTACATCTCCACTAACAATTCCTTGTAATTCTCCTAGAAGCTCGTTATCGTTTTCAGCATCTTCATAATCTTCATCATCATCACTTTCTACATCTTTTAAACTATCTGCTATCATTTTATCCAATTCATTAGCTGGCACAAGATTTGGTTTCGGTTTGGCCCTCTTGCCCCCAGAGGCAATGGCAGCTAACTCTGCTTCTAAATCACTATCATTAGCATCGTCATCACCTCCATGGAAACCTAAGCTAGGATCGAAATCATCTGGAATATCCGTAAGACCATACTAGAAAAAATATTAAAGAATGACTCATCCGTTTATTTTTCATTGATAACATCATCATTTCAGTTTTTTAAATCAATAACAATGTTTTAATTTTTGACATTATTACCTGTGATAAATTGTGGTTTCTTCTCTTTGGTGGCTCTGGCTTTTTTCTTGAAAACATTTTATTACTTCTACAAAATGTGAATAAACAATATAATTCCTAATTTTTTCAAAAAATACATATACTACAGCTGTTGTTAAAAAAACAACATTCAACAACAAATAAAACCAATAGAATGCGGTGTTGTCAATTTCTGCGGAGCAAAATACTATGCAATTTCTTAAAACAGCAAGTTAAAAAGTTAAGTATATAATGTTAATGTATATAATAAAATTATTGCTTTAACTATAAAAATCAAATATATCAATTTTTATTAAAATATGATAAAAAGTTTATTAAAAAGGTAGGTAATGTTTCACGTAAAATGGATTTGTTTGTATGTACATATTTAAAAAAAAACATTTGTAATTCTGGCTTAAATAAAGATACTTACCGCACTAAATACCTATTTTAATACATTTTGCTAATGATACAAGAGTAATCTTTAATTAGTTTTTAAAACTTAAAAAAGTTCTTCTAATATATGTTTAAAAAAAAGTTATAGGCATTTTCATGTTTAATGTGGATATTGGGGTCCAGTATTCCAACTCCAACTTGGTCTTTATTAATGATTTAAATTTTTAATTGGCTTTATTTGCATATTATTTCAAATGTATCTATATTTCACAGATATTTAAGGAGTGGGGTACTCTAAAAGAATAATAAAGATGTTAAATTTAAAAACGTATATTCTAATATGCTTATTTATAATTTCTATGTAATGTACTTTAATTTTCAAGTGCATTATCATGTTACTTTGTTGATTTTGTGTATTACTCTGTATAATTATATGTGTACGGAAGCAGTTATTGTAATCTTCTTTTTTTAGATCAGCTAATTGTAGAAAAAGTCGCTAAATTTATTTTTGTGCTTAATATTTATCCTAAACAAATAAAAGTTTACGCAAAATTTTTAAAGTGGCATATAAATATAAAATTAATCGTTACGTCTTTGTTTTTATAAAATATCGCTATAATTATAGCATATATAAAAAGTACTTTTTCTTCTTTTTCTTAAGTACTTTTTCCCAGCAAAATCTGTTTAGAAAACGCTAGATTTTACTGGAAAATCGCCGAATTATCTTTACTATGAGAAATGTCTATCATTCTGTGGCGAAAATTAATGGTTTGGATAATTATAATTTTTACAAATTAAAAAACTATTTAAAAAACTATTTAACACCTTTTTCGAAAAAAAAATACGAATATTTGTTTGAAACAGTGATTGCTCCAGAATATTAAGAATGATGTCGTGAAACAAGTGTCATAATACCTCTTGCAAAAAACTGTCATTTTTGACACCTACATTTTCCTTTTGATGCAAAAATTCGGTAAAGTGAGAGGACAGTAAAAAGGAGTAAATCTAATTGAGCTTTATTATTTTATTTTGTGGAAAATCGAATTAAACATTTAACATCTTATTAGAATAGCAATTAATAAAAGTATTTTCCTAGAATTGTAGGGAAATTAATAAGTATTAAATGTGAAAACTTCTCAAATGAAAATCAAGTAAAAAAGGAAAATACAATAAAAACCATTGTAAAAAGTGTTTGTATAGTAGTAGCTGAAAAAAATCGAGTTGGCTCATTGTACAAGATTTTATTGGTCAACAACAACAGGCATTCATCTATATAGGGGGCTGATATTAGAATACACTTACGTGTTGCAAATTTCTGAAAATAATTATTTGTCTTTATTCAAACAGGTAACCGAAATAAACAAAGTAAATAATATAAAAAACATTCGAAAAATTATTCATGCATTTGAATTTTGTTGTATGTATATGCGTGTGATTTTAATGAATTTTATTCAATATGTATCGAATATAGATTATCAACAGACCAGCGTCACCACCATAGCTCAGTCGAAAATCTACACCATTCTCAAGATTAATCGTCAGTATGGAAGAGGTCACATTGACCGAAACAGAAATCCGTTACTACGGTGATTTGTTCTTATGTTGTGATGAGGAGAAAACGGGAAAAATTCCGATGCTCAAAGCATCGGAATTGTATCGCTCTGCAAATCTCTCGAACGAAAAGATACTGGAGGTATATTTAGCAATTAATACCAGGGACAGTAAATAACTGTTATTTTTAAAAATTTACATCAAAAAAGCACACATAAAAAATGATCGTAGAAAATTTTGGTTCTTATCATTATGATACATACATACGTACATAGGTGATGTACATATGTACATGCAAATTTTTGTATGTCTTTTAAATTTGTGCTTTTTTTGATAAAAGTAAAAAAATAACTTTTAATTTTGACTTTTATTTTTTAAGGCAAAAATTAAAAGTTATTTTTGACTTTTATTATTTTGCTCAAAAAATAAAAGTTATTTTTTAACTTTTAATATTTTAAGACAAAAATATCATGAATTAAATATTGCATAGTAATAAAAGTTAAAAAAATAACTTTTTCTTGACTTTTTCGATAAAAGTCATAACAGTTACGGTCCCTGATTAATAATAAACCAACTAATAAATTGTCATTATTAAGAAAAAAATTGATTTTCAAATATTCTGTGTTTCTTGCCAATTCCATTTTACTAGATTACGTCCTTAGCCGGGATTCCAGACACTGCCCTACATGTTTCCCGTGTACAGTTTTATTCTTGCCTAAAGTTAATTGCAGCCCATCAAGCATCGATGCCATTAAGGCAAGAATTAATTGTGGCATCTGTACAGTTACCTTTGCCACGATTTAGTTGGACAGAATCTTCATCAAATAAAATCGAAATGACGAATAGCTATCAGCAACATCAACATGCATTACCTCCACCCCCAGTTACCGACCGAAGAAATTCATTGAAGCGTTTATACGAATGGTCAGATACTAATGTCCTAGGATCACGACGCAATTCTTCAGCGACTCATCAGCCGGAAATAGCAGCAATAAATTCGGATGTTCCGAGCACTGATTCCGAAGTAGAACAAGGCGAATCTAGTTGTGGTGGAGAGGAAGGTATCGCTGGAGTTAGTGGCCATAATAAGGTAGATTTTTCGATTAATTATATTTATTAAATAAATAGGTACATATATCACACTTAAAGCAACAACAACAACGGGTACGATTAATAAATTTAGTAGTAAAATTAAGTTGTTTGTTACGATGTCAAAATTGTCAAATCCCGAATTTTTCGGGATCAATAAATCCCGAAAATTAGTATTTACGTAAAAGATCCAGAGAAGTATAATTGTTTTTATCTGCTTTTTGGCATAAATAAATACAAAATATCTGCACTTAACATAAATTAATTCTCATTTTTAATAAGAAAAATAAAAGAGATACCTATATGTAATTACAGATTCCACATTAAATCACTAATTGAATAAAAAGTCACCAACAAAAATTAAAATTTTACAAAAGAATGCTCAAGAAATGAAAGTGAAAGAATAAATTTATTTTTTGGATTACGAAACTCGAACGCAGTATTTGTTTGATGTGTCTACGGTTTTTTGGAATTGGAAATTCCTATGAAAAAGCTTTAATTGATTTTAAAGCTCATCACATGACAGATGAGCAATTTGTTTTAATTAAATAAATATTTGTCATTTTTAATCAGGTTAAAGTAAGGTTAAGTAAGGCCATTGCGACAGTTATATGAATCTCTGCCGTTGTTGCACTTTTATTTAAGCTCAAAGAGATATCAAAAGATGATTGCATATGAAGCGATAAATTGGTGAAACCAGAAATCTAGGTTAATTTACTCAAAACTTTTAAATTTAAAAAAATCCAAAATTGTAGAGTGAATTTGATAATAAAATAGAAATGTTTGTTATCAGAAATTAATTAAAAACGTTTATTGCGAAACAAATGCAATAATGAATGTAATTAACACATTTGTAATCATATGGAATCAAATAAGAAATTGAAACTTATGTGTAATTATTTGATTCGGATCGTGATAAATGCAATCAGCATACAATAATTTGTTAATAATTTTGGCCACATGCGTTGACTGTGAACGATGTTTTTTGTCAGTGGCATATACTCGTATTGGTAACTTTTCATTTACTTTAGATGCCTGAATACTTTTAAGAAGCTTTTGTAAGATTGAACGACAATATTCTATTGCTTTTAAATTAATAAATATAAAAATTAAAGGCGAAATGACATTATAATAAACCAATTTGTTTTAATAAGTAACAAGTAATCGTGAGATTCCCGAAAAATAATTTACATTTTTAAACTCCAGGAACAACACTAACTGTTATATGTATAATGATTTTTGTTTACATGGTTTGGTATGACTTTTATTAGGTTTTGTTGTTTTAATGCTTTGGTGAGAGACAAACTATTTTAATTATGGTTGATTGTAATAACTGTTAACATTCTTTCTCTTTTATTTACATACTAGGTATACAAACATTTTTTATATTTCAAATGAACTTTGATTTTTTTTTTAAATTTATGATTTGTAAAATTTAAAATTGTTTGCAAAATTGTGGATTATGTTTTAATTTTTCGAGTTTTTGCAAACTCAACCACTAACTTAAATGTTTTTATATAAAAAACTTGCTCAGTGATATAAAATAAAAAACGGGTTTTAAATGGTAAATGGTGACGATTCGCCAATAAAATAAAAGTAAACCTCTTATTTATAGTCCCTGTATATAAGATACACAATTATTCCACTTAATGGTTTGATTTTCCAAAAATTGATTTAAAATATATATGTACATATATTATTATGTATCTATTTATTAATATTTAAAGCATTTATAACATATTTCAATATAAAAGTATTAAAATTTAAATACAGTCGTAATTGAACTCTGGGTGGAGAAAGAACTCGCGCGTCATTGTCATTATCGCCGTCAGGCAATCAGGTCGTCCTTTTTTCGCTGCCTTCGAGAGATTACGTCTCACTTTTGCATTGGTTATTGCTTAACGTCGTCTAACTGTTCCGCATTACGGTTTTTCGAAGTTGTGCATTAGTCACATGCTAAATTTTTTTAATACAAGATTTAAGCGTTCGAGCTTCCTATATGAAGGTATAGGCCGACTTGGGACTTACTTGAATCGATCTTGGGATAACCTGGCAATTTGAGGGATTAATTCTCCGCCAGCCTAATTTATATTCAAAAAAAAAAAAATTAAATATTTGTTTAAAAATGAGTTGTACTATAGTGTACTATAAGATGAAAAATTCAATTGAATGATATACAGATTCGACTTATCATGAAATACCTTAGGATTCTGAATGAAATAAGGTTTTTTGAATTGACATCAATAATCGACTAATTTTTTATTTTAGTAGGTGGTTTTAAAGACAGATAATCTACTATTGATAGAGAGATGGTGCATCATTTAACAAATCTCATAAAATACATAAAATATTTCAGCATCATCGACGAGGTGTTTCTCCTGAAGCGTGGAGTACAAACAGTGACAGTCCAACACCAACTAATAGTGTGGCTGAGCGACCATGGGCAAAAGAAACTTTGTGGCATGGGTTGATGGGGGATGAGCACAGGCAACTTTTAGGCACTGAGGAGGAATCTTCAGATCGCCACAGTAGTGATGATGAAAATGAAACAGACTTGGAAACGGTTTATCAAATAACACCAGAGCAGAGAGAATACTATTTTAAACAATTCAAAGCTGTTCAGCATGACCCAAATGGTCTCTTATCGGGACAAGTTGCCAGGTAAGACGAAGTAGGTTTTGCGTATATGGCGGTTATGATTTATTTATGCTGATTGCTAATTTCAGAGTATTTTTCGAAAAATCGCGAATTCCCGTTGAAGAATTACGACACATTTGGCAATTGTGCGACGTAACACGCGATGGCGCTCTGAGTTTAGCTGAATTTACTGCAGCAATGCATTTGGTTGTATTGCGTCGAAACAATATTCCCTTGCCGGCCACTCTGCCGGTATGTTTGCATCCAAATGTTCTGCAACACACTTCAATGGTTGGCAATCAGATGGCATCTCAAGCTGATCCACCTGAAGCGGACCTCTTGCATTTGGATGACGACGACGAAGAAGACAATACAGACAATACTATTATAGGCGTCAATGCTACAATAAATGCTGCCGTTGCTGTAGGAGCAAGTGTGGGGGTTAATGTTGGTAATAGTAGTGGCCGTGTACTAAACGAAAAGAATGTTATGAACTTAAGTACTCTTTCAACATCATCTCAGGTTTGTGATTTACTCACTGAATATAATGGTAATGATTAATAACACTTTGTATTTTTTTTTCTATTTAGGCTAGTGTAAGCTCTCGTCAAGGAACTAACCCTATTACAACAAATCCTAAGTCATTAACTCCGCCACCCCTACCCTTAAAACTACATAGTATTTCGAATTCTCCCAAAGCGGCAGAAATTACTGCAGCAATCACATCTTCATCTTCTCCTCTTCCTCCAATAATATGGTCTAAGGTGAGTTTATTATTAGTATACTTTTTCTGCTTATAACTATTCAGAGTTTTTGTTATAAGGATGTCCAACCAAACCAATGGACAATTCCACCACTTGGAGAAGCGTCAGAGGTTACTGCACCAACATCCTCTTCTCCTCCTATAATGTGGGTTAAGGTGAGTTGCTTAGCATTACATAAATTATTTCTCATCTTATTAGTACGTTCTTGTTCTTAGGATGTACAACCAAACAAATGGACAAAATTTAACGAATCTCCGACATCGAATGTCTCTAGTCCTGGTCCCAAACCAGTAAACTTTGATATGCAACGTACGGCTCAAGCTGTAGTTTCTGATCCTCAAATCTTGCATCCAGTGCCATTAAGAGTAACTCCAGTCGGTAAGATTACTTTGCACATGATAAAATAAGATAATTAAAAAAGAAACTAAATAAATTTGTAAATATAAAGCTGGCGCTGTTATTACATCAACGGCGAGTGCTTCTGAAAAACAAGATGCCGGTGATGAAGCTGCTGCCTGTGTACGTGAATCAAGTCCGAAATCATCTTCAGTATCGTCTTCTAACAGTCATGGCAGTGGAGTTGCCGGTGCAACTCAAGTACATCGTGATTCCTTGCAAAATAATGATCTACGGGCCATACAAAGGCCTCAAGCTAAAAAGTTGCCCATTAAAAATATTGGTGCTATTCCACCGCCTCCGCAGCGTGAATCGTCTACTGGTGGTAATTTATCAAATACAATTAGTGATCACGACTCTATTGGGGATATTGGAAGTGTGGGCGGTAATAATAATTTGTCTGCATCTATGCTGGTTAACAAAAAAGATCCTCCTCCATTGCCACCACCACGACCACACCGACATGGTCGTAGTAGCAGCTTAGATTTGAATAAATTTAAAATTGGCACACCAAGTGGACCACAGCCTGAGGTATGAAAGATTTTTTATTATTCTTTTCATTTTATGCACATAAATATTATATTTCTTACAAATAGATAATAGCCCAAGCTAGTTTTGATTTGCAAACATCAAGTGGCTTTGCTGATTTCACTAACTTTCCCGATGGCAATATTGCAGCTGGAATTGTAAGTATTTATTGTTGTTGCAATATTTTGGTTTAAATATTTATTTATTTATTTACAAAGTTTATAGACATAATTAATTATGAATACAAAGAAAGCTTTGGTACTAACAACAAAAGGTCTTTGACCCAATATTCAGTTTTAACTAGATCGAGTTATAAATATTGCAGTGTTTTAATAGCATGTTTACGGCTTTAATGTTGTTTATATTTATGGTTTTTAAAAGATCTAATAGGCAGATTTTTTTAAATAAATACAGTTCGGCTTGTTTTATATAACTACAATTAATAAGAAGATGGTCAATCTTTAATAAAGAATTGCTATTACATAGGTGACAGTTATTGTTTTGGTTGGGGTTAAATATGTATTTCTGAGTAATATTAGTGTGTCCTAATCTTAATCTAATATAATTTCGAAGATCTTTTTTGGCTACTTCTCTGGGGTATACTGCTGTGGTTTTTAGTTGGTTAAATGCTTTATAAATATATCGGTAGTTTGACCAAACTGCGTTTTCAGCATTTTTATTAAATGTAAAAATGATTTTTTAATATCGTGTTTGTTAGATGACAGATATGAGTGAATCAGAGCATGATTAGCAAATTTAGCTGCTTCATCAGCCAATATATTCCCTTCAAAACCTATGTCGGGATCCACATAAGTTTAAATTTTGTGTGGTAGTTTATTAATAAGACTCGGATTTTTGATATTGGTGTGCTTTTATTTTTTATATTTTTAATGGCAGTTATCGTCGATTTGGAGTCTGAACAGATTATGTATTTTCCCCGAATATTTTTATATTTGTATGGTAGATTGCTGTAGCTTCTGCCGTAAAAATTGAGCATGCTGGATCTAATAAAGCCAAGAAATCAGTATTTAGTTATTTATCAATAATAGCGAATTGGTTTTTGATCCATCAGTATACAAAAAGTTCCAGTTCTTATTATTGTATCTTAGCAAAATCTCCTTGAAAAGTGAAGTATAGACGTGAGTGGGTGTTGATTCTTTGGGTAGGTTTATTAAGTCAAGAATGAAACAATAATTTTTGAGTTTCTATGGTGGTTCTGTAGGGGTATACGATTTTTGAGGTTTGGTATTGATTCCCATTTCGGTGGCGTAATTTATTGATTTTAAGATAGTTGACGGAAAGCGTAGTGGACGTTGATCTGAGAGACTGCCTACACGGCTTACGAGATGTTGTTCTGAAGGAAAGATAATTTTTAGAATTAGGTTTGTGGTATCTGATATAGAGCACTTCCATATGAAAACGATCAAAATTGGCAAATTTTTGGACGACCCCTCTCCGATTTTAAAATAAATAGTCTCAATCGATTTTTTTTTTATAGTGACTGGTTTAGTGGTGGTGTACACCACTGTCATGTGACAAAATTGAAGAATTCTTCATAAGGGACTTCATTGAAAGTTGCTTAAAAAAAAACTACTAAAGCGATCGCAACGAGTGATAGCTCGTTGGAAAGGTATTGAATCAGGCTTTAATTGAAAAATAAAATTTTCCTAATTTTTCTTAGAAATATACCTTTAAATTTTCCCATGAAAATTAAATTTTCCGATTTTCCACAGAAGCCCCTAAATTTTCCGGCTAATTTTTTTTTTGGATTCCTCATAATTTTTGCTTTAAGAATCAGCAATAAAAAATGGGCCCCGACTCCTTGTTTGGACAGGAGAAGAGCATTTAAGAGACCACCTTGTTAAAAATACATTTTAAAAATTATTTTACAGTTAAAAATACATTTATGAAGAAAAAATCTTTCTTATTTTGCTGCTTATACTTAATTACAATATTTATTAAAAATTTCAATTGTCTTGGCATCATTATAAAATTAAAGTAACTTTAAATTTAGCACGTCGGCAGACGAAGAGTACCGCTTTACATTAATTGACATATCAGAAATATTTGGTATGAAGCAATGAAACTTTTGCGTTCCAGTTATAGTTTTGACATTATTATATCTGGTTTGAATTCGTCGCTCCATGGCATCGTGTTCTTTTTGAGTGCATAAAACTGTGTTAATGGCAATTTCCTTGCTTTGAATCCACGAAAACAAATGTTGTACATTTAAGATCTGGTAAGTATATGGCCTTTGCAAACTTGCCTTAGTCGCCATGCGTTTTAGGGTTCCCCCTAACGCATCGCATGGACCCTTACCGTGGGACGTCGCGAAAAAGTGCCACTCGACCTTGCAGTTTTGTTCTTCTTCAATTATGCAAAGATTGTAAAAATTTTTTTTATTTTTGTACTGAGAAGCCGCGCCGTCTGAGAAAAACGTTACTTTGTCGATTGCATCGAATTTTGATCTTAAGAAGTCAAACAGTTTCATTTGAAATAAATAAACGGACACATAATTATGAGCTAAACTCTCCGCGACAACAACAAGGCTTACGGTCTGTAGTACGTTATGGGTCGTTTGCCCAGTGATAAGCCTGAATTTCATCCTGAACGAGAAAAGTGTAATTCTCGGCAAAGTCGCTTATCACAATGAATTCATTTTGGGCTAATTTCTCCTTACTTTCCTTTAGAAATTTCGATTGCATCTCGGATATGAAATGGTGCGCCTTCAGTTCATTCAACTTGAATCCGAATTCCTCGATGAATTCCGGAATCTGCTTTACCACGGTCTCAAGGGAACATCTGCCGCTGCTAATTATCCACTGTTTGAAATGCACCTCCTGAATTAACAGCTGTTCAAACTTTTCCGCCAAATATTGCTCTAGCTCGTCAATCTTCGGACAATTGTCGCATTTGGACAGATGACAATTTTCCGTGGGGTATGCGCACAACGACTTCGACAGGAGGTCCTTATATGTTTCAATTTCACCGTGAAATACTTTCAATTTCTTGCATGGAAAGAAAATTAATTTGATGTTTTGATGAAACATGCAAACGCAGACTGAATGCGTTCCGTGCCTGTTTAATGCCAGCACTCATTCTTTTGGTCGTAGGATGGCAAACTTAGAAAATCCCACTTTTTCTGCTGGGTATTTCTCATTGAACTGATGGTATGCTTCGGATAGATTACATAATAATAATCTGCGCTGCTTGTGTAGTTTTTCTCCATCTTCACTTGTGATAACATAGTCACGTGTACCTGGGCAGGCGCGGCTGTTGTCATCATTGCAGTAAAAATCTTGAATCAATTTCACCGTTGCTTCGTTGAGGGTCCTTGAGCCAAATTTCTTGGTGGGAGTCGCCAATATGCCCTTCTGTCGAACTAATTCTTTGCTTCTTCTCGCGATGTAAAACGATGTTTGAAACTGTTCAGAAATCTTGCGATAGACCATGATTGAGGCAGCACAGATAAAATGAGATATTTCTCCGGAAAAGTGGTCGCTAAATTGAATTTTCTTTTCAACTGCTCAATCATTTGTTTGCCGTCATCAACGTCATCTGCTTGACTGCATTCGTTATCAGAGCCTTCATCAAATATTGTCGCGATTGCACTCACAACCTTGCCTTTTTTCTTTCCTGTATGTTTCACTTCGCAACTTTCTTTTTCTAATAGGCGTTTCACCTAAAGTGGTAATAGCCTCATTCAAAGGACTCAAAGACATATTGACCATCGGAATGTCTGCCTTACTATCAGATGAAACATTTTGTTCACTTGTCATTTCACTCTCGGATTGTGGCTGCATTTGTTTCAATGCATTTGCTTGTTGAGACAAATCGATTTTACACTTGGGGCAAATGAATTCTGCTTCTTCACCGTATTGTATATTTAATTCATTCATGTATCGCTTCGAAACACCAGTTAATTTTAATACTTTTATCTTTTTCGAACGATGTCCACTCTTGTTAAACGGATTGCAGCAAAATTTATTCATTTTACTTTAAATTGTCTTTACAGCTTCACTCTTTACTTTACAAAAAAAAACACTTTAACACTTTCACGTTTAGTATTCAACTGAAATTTGACTCAGAGTGTGTGAAGTATTTATATTTATTTTTTGTTAAAAAATAGGTAAAAAAATAAGCGATATTTGCTTTTCTTTAATAGGAAAATTTGCGTGAACTACTGGTCATAAAATGTTTTTTAAAGAGGGACTTAATTGGTTACTGCCAATAAGCCGACCACAGGTCATAAAATGTTTTGTAAATATTTTAAATTACCAGGTAATAAATATTTCCCCATATTTATGGAAAATCCGTGTTTTATGACTTGTTTCTGCACGTGTCATTTTAGGCAAAATATTTATTACCTGGTAATTTAAAAAATTTACAAAACACTTTATGACCTGTAGCCTCAGTCGGGTTTGGTGTGCCATTACATGCCACTGCTGCTATTATCCATGGATTTATGGCCGATCTTGTGAAGGCAGGCAGACCATATTCACTACACACTCAACTTGGGGCTCTTGAAAAAAAATTCATTTTTTCTTCATAAATGTATTTTTAACTGTAAAATAATTTTTAAAATGTATTTTTAACAAGGTGGTCTCTTAAATGCTTTTCTCCTGTCCAAACAATGAGTCGGGCCGATTTTTTTATTGCTGATTCTTAAAGCAAAAATTATGAGCAATCCAAAAAAAAAAAAAAAATTAGCCGGAAAATTTAGGAGCTTCTGTGGAAAATCGGAAAATTTAATTTTCATGGGAAAATTTAAAGGTAAATTTCTAAGAAAAATTAGGAAAATTTTATTTTTCAATTAAAGCCTTATTCAATACCTTTCCAACGAGCTATCACTCGTTGCGATCGCTTTAGTAGTTTTTTTTTAAAACAACTTTCAATGTGGTCCCTTATGAAGAATTCTTCAATTTTGTCACATGACAGTGGTGTACACCACCACTAAACCAGTGGTGGTGTACCACTGGTACATTATTTTTTGCTGGGCAATCGATTGAGACTATTTATTTTAAAATCGGAGAGGGGTCGTCCAAAAGGTGATCGCTTTCATATGGTATTGCTCTATAACCCTTTGTTCAATGGTTGGTAATCCTGATTCAGCCATTAGGTTTTTTATTGGAGTTGATTTAAAAGCTCCAAGAGCTAATCTTATTGCCTGATGATATGGGGTTGAGATTTTATTGAGTAGTGTTTTCGATGCTTTCCCATATATAGCAAGACCATAAGTTATTTTTGATAGGATTAAACTGCGTACGATATTGATACCGGTATTTGGATGAGAATTACTCCTTTTTCCGCTTATGTATTTTATAATGTTTATACGTTTTGTGAGTGATTTTTTTTAGCGCGTCAATATGAGAGGACCATGTAAATCTGCTATTGAAAGTTATTCCAAGAATTTTAAGTGATTCGACTTTTTTGATTTGTGTGTTTTGTATTGTAAGGTTGCAGAAAGGAAAGTTACAAGAAGTTTTTTTACATATATGTATATGTTGGGGTTTCCTGAAGGAAATTTTCGCGCCTGAATTATTGCACCAATCTGTTATAGGTAGAAAGAGTGAGTTGTTTTCCTACTAAATATTCACATGGTTGTTATGCTTGCGTAAAATATATAGATCATCTGCATAAATAACATGTTTGAAATATATATTGTTTGATATTATATTGTTGAGATGGTTTGTTGCTATTTGAAAAAGTATGACCGAAAGTGGGGAACCTTGCGGAATACCATTATATAAATTTTCTGTCGATGAATAAAATTTATTAACCTTCACTCTAATTTTTCTGTTGGTTAAGAAGGAATAAACAAAATTTATGATTTTAGGGCCGAGTTTCCATTCTTTTAATTGGGATATTATTGTATGTATTGTAAATACGATCAAAAGCCTTTTCGAAGTCAACAGATATGATTGAGATGTGGTTGTGGTGTGAAAGAGCAGATGCAGTTAGGTGGTCATTGTAGTTGAGGGCATCAATGGTTCCTTTGTTAGGTTTAAATGTAACTTGCTGGGTACTAAGAAGTTTATGTTTTAGTAAAAACCACGTTAATCTAGAGGCAACAATTTTTTCTAATAATTTGGAAAGTGTATAAGGGTATAGGTCTGTATCCGTCGATTTGTGTAATATCTTTAATAGGTTTTATTATGGGGATTATAGTTGAGGTTTTCCAGCTTTGAGGTATTACACCGGTAAAGTAAATTAGGTTGTATAGTTGGTGTATTATTAATAACATATTATTTGGTAGATGTTTTAAAATCGGATATGAAATTTTGTCAAATCCAGGAGTTTTTCCTTTGAAAGAGCTTAACGTGTATTTTATTTCCAAAGCCATTATAGGTTCTTCTAACATTTTAGACGATTGGGGTATTTGATAGTATGGATGTGGTTGTAGATTGCTTGTTGCGAATAAATTTGAAAGTTATCGTCATTTGACTGTAGTGACCAGTTTTTGGCCAATACGTTGGCAATTTCAATGGGGTTAGAAATGATGTTGTTATGTACAATGTGACGAATTTGTGGGTTAGTATTTGCTCCGCTCAGCTTTTGTATGTTGAACCAGATTTTGCCAATAGGAAACGAAGGGTTAATTTGTTGGGTAAAATTAGAAAAGGATTCCCTTTTTGCTAGTTCACTTTTAAATTTAATGATGTGATTTGTCATTAATTAAAAATACGCTTTTATATTGTTTTAAAACGAATGCTAGTTTTTATTTCATTAAATTCAAGTACTAGCTCTTATCTATCAAACGTGTCTATCTCAATTAACCTAAAAAACTTTTAGACGCCATTCGCGCAGCTGTCATCACTCATTCCTTTTCTCCTAAAACAGGGTTGCCTTATTTAAATAAAACTTAAATTATATTTGGTAGTTGGTCAAAGTATTGTTCCAACATCCTCCTTCGTTTAATATTAAACTCTAGTGCGAAGCTGATTGGAATGTTTCCTCTGCAGGGTGCTTTTATTATTTGTGTGCAACAAAACATTGTACATAACAGATCCCAACTTTTGCATTATCTGTCCAGGAATCCAAATGAACTTATTATTTTTAAAATTTTTCGCAAATACGAAATCACCGGCTTTAAAGCTTCTCTTATGAGCCCCATGCTTTTTATTATACGAATTTTGCATTTCCACGTTTTTAAAAGCTTCCACCTTCTCATCCACCTTCAAAAGATCCATTTGGAGTCTTAGGTTTCTACCAACAAACCATTCAGCTGGTGATTTATTTTCAGGAACATTAGGATTCGGTGTTGAACGATATTGACCAAGAAATATCAGTAAGTTGAGTTTATCATTCTTTGAGTTAACCTCATAAGCCTTTTGTAGAGATCTTTTTATTGTGTCAACAAACCGTTCTGCCTTTCCATTGTCAGACACAATTGTTTTGGGGGCGCCGAATCTTCTTACAAATTCCTCCATTTGCATAACCACAGATTTTGCAGATATCGTTGATAATTGAGCGACTTCTGGCCATTTTGAGAATGAATCCACCATAATTAAATAATAATGACCTCTGACTGGCCCAGCGATGTCAATATGGAGCCTCTCTAAAATCTGTTGAGGTATAGGCCAAGAACTAAGTTCAGATTTAGTTGGAGATTTGACAGCTGAAGCACATCCGGAACATTGTTTAACATAAGTAGAGATATCGGAGTCAATATGTGGCCAATATAAATATGGTCTCGCAATTGCTTTCATCCTTTCAATACCTTGATGACCCCTATGTAATTGCTTTAATAGTTTAGCCTTAAATTCAGTGGGCACTATTACACGTTCTCCAAACATCAGACACTCATCTGTCACACTGAGGGATTCACGTCTATTGAAAAATGGTAGCAATTCTGGATCAACATTTTTAGGGGCCAACCTTCTTATATATATTTGTATACCAATAGCAGTGTTCTATCAACTTTCGAAGCGTTATGAATCATCTCACGTGTAACTGGTAGCTCCTGCAAACTTTCTTGTAAAATAGTTCTAACATCCGCTTCAACTGATACCGATGCAATTATAAAATCTTCTTCGTCGAAGAAAATTGTAGCACATCATCATTAAAGCCCATCTTTGTAATCTGTTGGCCGTATGAGTCGGAATTCCCTTTTTAGAACCAAAAATGGCTAACAAGGGTTTATGGTCCGTGAGCAAAGTAAAGTTCCTACCGTAGATAATTTTATAGAATTTTGTGCATGCGTATACAATAACCAAATACCATGTTATAGCACGCGAAATGTGATAAATTACTCTATTAGAACCATCCGGCATTGAATGATAAATTTGTCCACCTATACCAACCATGGAATCAGCCACTGTTATTGGCAAATCGGGATTATAATGTGTTAGAAATAATGGTGAAGTTAAATGTTCTTTAAAATCCTGAAATGATTTTTTGCATCTATCATTCCATTCCCAGTCAACATCTTTTTTTAAAAGTTCGTCCAATGGATGACGTAGTTGTCTCATTTTTGGCAAAAATTTTGCATAATAATTCACGGCTCCTAAAAATGATCTCAGTTCCGGAACATTTGTTGGTCTGGGTAGATTTTTAATAACATCAATTTTCGTAGAATCAGGATGTATACCCTCAGAATTCAAAATATGACCAAGGTATTTTATAGAAGTCTTAAACATTTCACACTTATCCCAATTAATAGTTAATCCGCAGTCATTAAAACGTTCAAATACGTCCATTACAAGCGTACTATTTTCTTCAATTGATGATGTAGCTATTATGATGTCATCCAAATAAACACTTAAACACTGGCTTACAATTCGACTTTATTTCCAAATGTATTTTAAACTTTTTGCAATGGGCTGTTAAAGCCTGTAAAACACATGGAAATTGTGCTTTAATATTTGCAAAAATAGTCTCCCTATTCATGTTCGTTGAAATGCTTAAACAGATTTTATTTATGGGACTATCCCAGTATCCAAATTTCTCAATAAGATCAATCTCAAAAACGTTCAGTGTAGCGGATTCTGCGACATAAATCGTTGAGGGTATAGATTTTTCTAAATGATGAATTGTTGTCTTAAATTCACCCATAATCAATATATTATTATCAGAAGCACAAGTTGCATTGCGCACACATTTGGTAATTATCCGTGATCCAATTTTGATCCAGTTTGTTTTTGATATAATGGTGATATCAGAAGCGGTATCAAATTGAAGCTGAATTTGATTGTCACAAATGTTGACTGTGATGAATTTTCGTAAAGTAGTATGGTCCCGTACCTGTTTGATATGTAGACCTGAAACGACAGTAACTTTTTGGGAAGTAAAGCTCTTATTCTAATGTGCATGATAATTACTAGCCTTTTGTTTATTTTGTTTTTCACTATGGCTAAAACATGCACAGTAACCATCCTTATGACCGATTTTTCTGCATATTTTGCATTTGTGATTCGAATAATTACAATTTTTAACAAAATGCATTGCACCGCATTGCCAGCATGGTCTATTAGGAGAATCGTTGTTACTTGTTGACTGTAAATTCTGCTTATTGTATATCTTCAGAACTTGAGACTCCTCAGATGACACCACACTGACAGATGGACATGGAATTTCTACAAGCTGAACGTCTTCTTTTAGCGATTTGAATCGTTGAGCCTCCGCTAGGAGAACCTCAAGTTTAAGAAGTCCAGAAGATGTCCCCAAAGTGTTTAAAAGTTTACTACGTAAATCGGCATCTTTAGATGAGTTGAGACCAATGATGAATATTAAACATTTCAGTTCATCAGTTGTCATTTGACCGTGAACAAAAAGTTCACATTGTTTATTTACCCTTGCAGCATAACTAACAAAATCTTCCAAGTCACTTTTTTGCGTTTTGAGACATTTATATCGAAGACTAAACAAAGATTCTTTTTTATCAAACAATAATCTAAGTTGTTGGACGGTTTGTTCAAAATCCAACTCTTTTGAATTCCTTGGAAGGAGACTATCGGCATATTTTGTATAAACGTTTTGATTTAGCTTTCGAAGAAGCAATCTAGTTTTAGAACCATCATCAAGACTCTTCCCATCTTCCATAAAATGTTCCTCAAAGCGACTAAACCAATTTGAAAATGTCAGATTATCATCAGGATCATAACGAAATTCCTGAATATTTCTAGCAATTATATCCATCAGTGTTTCCTGCTGTTGTGTTTGCGAGGAGTCTGGATGGACGGTTAACGAACTTTCCAATTTCTGTGAAAGGACTTCCATTAACTCCTGTTGACGAGTTGCAGCTTGTTGCTGTTGCAAAAGAAGCTGTGTTAGTACGTTTTCTAACGTAGTCATCGCGTGATTTCCTATAATCCTCGTCGCCAATTGATGTGATTTGTCATTAATTAAAAATACGCTTTTATATTGTTTTAAAACGAATGCTAGTTTTTATTTCATTAAATTCAAGTACTAGCACTTATCTATCAAACGTGTCTATCTCAATTAACATAAAAAACTTTTAGACGCCATTCGCGCCCAATCGCAGCGGTCATCACTCATTCGCTGTCTCCACTCCTTTTCTCCTAAAACAGGGTTGCCTTATTTAAATACAACTTAAATTATATTTGGTAGTTGGTCAAAGTATTGTTCCAACATTTAAAGAGTGCATTTGCCCTTTTATATGCTAATCTGGTTTCTTTAGATGGATGCTGTTTGAAAATATTGAAAAAATTTTGTTTGTTTTTTCTTAGATGACTAAGTTCTTCAGTCCACCAATATTCATATCTATGTTTTTGTTTTTGAAGTGAGGAATGGAGTTGTTGGCAGCCAATTTTATAATTTTCTGAAGTAAAGCGGCGGCTTCTTTATTAATGTTGGAGGAAGTTATTCCAATAGGGGTATTTTCTAAAATGTTCTGGAATTTTGACCAATTTGCTTCTTCAATATTAAAACGCGTTTCGGGGTTTTTACATATTGGGTAGGTAAAATTCGGTCTATGATATGTAATGTGAATCGGGAAGTGGTTACTAGCATTCAGATCTTTGGCAACATTCCACTGTAAGTGTTGGTATAATTCTGGTGAGACGAAGGATAAATCGATGTGCGTAAAAGTTGACCTCGTTGAGAGATGTGTAGGACTACCATCATTTAATAATATAAAGTTGGAATTATTAAAAATATCCTTAAATACTAATCCTCTTTGGTTGGCTTCGGGAGAACCCCATAGTAAGGAGTGACAGTTAAAACCACCTAGTAAAATTGTGTGTAATTTTGAATTAGATAGTAAAGTTTGTATTTCCGCAGTTGGAAATTGTTCTGATGGGTTTATGTGAATAGAAAAAAATTTTAACTTAAAACCGATATATATTTCAGTTTCGGTGTAGATATTATTACATGAGCAAAAGGAATATTTTATGTTGTTTTTAATAAATATAGCAGTTCCTCCTTTTCTGTTCGAATTGGTGCACGATAGTGCAGCTTCATATCCATTTAATCGTATGGGATCAGTCGCATGATGTGTTTCTTGTAGGGCTATGATATCTGGTGAATTGTTCTGTATTAAAATTTGTAGTTCATGTAGATTATTGTAGAAGCCATTAATATTCCACTGTAGTATATTTAAAGCCATATTGGAGAAATTAAGAGAGAGCTTATAGTTCCATATCAGAAGGAGAGGAATATAATTCAGATCTCCTCTCTAAGATTTTGCATGGATTGTAGTTAAGAGATGAATTTAAGGTTTTAGATCTGGTTACTCTTTCACATGAATTATCTTGAAGAGTTTTTCTTTAGTTGTTTGTTTAATTGATGCAATTGGTTTTGTTGTTTTTTCGCTTTGTTTTTGTATCGATGTGTTGGAGTTCTGAGTGAAAAGTTGGCTTGATGTGTTGGGTTTGTTGTTATTGGTTATGTTGTTATCAGCAGGTGCTGGTTTTTTCATTGTCTCATGAGAGGAATTTGATAAATCTATTTGTGCATTGTCTTGTTTATTTTGATTTGTTTTTATAGGGCAGGCATTTGTTGAATTATTTGTGTTAACGGGATTTCTGGTTGCTAAAGTTTTTAATTTTTGTTTTCTTGTTTCAATTGCGGTTTTGAGATCTTCTTTGGAAATTTCATAAGTTTGTATGTTTGGAGTCTGTAGTGATGCCTCTTTGTAGGAACAATTGTTAAGAGTTTTGATTTTAAGGGTATCTTGACGTTGTCTAAATGTTGGGCAGTTTTTGTTAGTCGAGTTGTGTGGATGATTACAGTTTATGCATTGAATTTTCGTGCATGGTGTAGGATCATGTAATGCCGAGGAGCAAATATCACAATTCTTAATGCCATTACAATGTTTCCTAGAATGATCCAATTTGAAACATTTTTTGTACTGTATTGGGTTTGGTATACATATATGGCTCAACTTTGCAATTTAAGAATCCAATTCTTATTTCTTTTTGGTAATTTGAAAAGATTAAAATTGAGCAAATGGAGTGAGGTATTAGTTGGCTGTCTATAAATTTCTTGATTTTTTTGCATTCAATAACACCTTGATCTTTCATGCCTTCTACGAGTTCTTCTTCTTTTAGATTTTTAAGAGTGGGAGAAAATTTTACTCCTTTTATTATATTGAGTGTTGGGTGTAGGAAACTTTCAATTTGGCAAATGTTGGATAAATTTTTGGCTTTTAAATACTTGTTTGTTTGGGCTTCATTTTTTGTGAGTATCAATAAGTTCCCGTCTCTAGTGAAAGATGTTTTTTGTTGTGGTTCGCTGGAGATGGATTCAAGGGCTTTTGGATTTAGGGTGTTTACTTTCATTTAGCGCTCATAGTGTTTCTAGGGCAATTGCATTAAAAATTTGATTAGTCATAATAGTTTTACGGGGTATTTTTCTTTTTAATAGAATTGCAACATTTAGAATAAGAGCATTGTTAAAAAAAATTTTTGGTTTTAGTCGGAATAAGTGAAACCAGCTGTTAAATAATATTATTATTCATGAATCATGAATGATTTTTATATTATTGTGTCATCGGTGATCATGTGTTTTTGCTAACTCTCTTTATGAAATGATGTATTAAAATTTCCAGATCTCATGTATTAACAGTTTCTGACTATATTTTTAAGCATTTCAGGAAGCCATTTAGAATATATTGTAATAAGCTTAAGAAGTCGTGCGAATTCAACTTAAACTAAATTAATTTTCTGAATTTATTTTTGCTGGGGAGTTATATACTTTCACTGAATCCCGTTTATTATAAAACATTTCTATGAAATAAATATCCTATTATATACCATTAAGATACTTTATTTCCCTTATGAATGAGATGATATCTAATATCCTCATCTAGTAGGTATTTGTTAATCGGAAGCAGGATCTTCTCCTAAACAATCCTGTGTCCAATCACACCCGAACTTCAGATGTTTGTCTTGCAATGCCAACCGGCATTTACTCGTATATTAGCATTTAATTATTTATTTATTGTTTACACTTTCTTATAAATTAACAACAAAAAAAAACTTATAACAATTTAAATTATCTAAATAAATAAATCAGTAATGTTGCTGGCTGCAAACCGAGTAACATTCTGGGTTTCATTAGGGGAATAGGGTGGCAATTTAAGGGACATTATACGGCGTCTCTAAATCCGTAAGGGGATATTTCTTTTTTCCCTCTTTCTCCCCTTGACAGGCGGTTTTGGATTCTTCTTTCATTCTGATTCTATCATTCTATTCTTTTCTACTGAAGGGAATCACAATGGACCACAGGGTCTCCGAGGTGGAGGTGCACATAGTGTACAACCCATCCTATCTATCTATCTAAGTTAATGCCTCTGCGAACATAAGATAAGTTTTAAAAAGTTTCTTAAAAAACTACAAAATTACCCCAAAATATATTGACAATCACAAAAAATGTCCAGTTTTTAGCGTGGCACTTTAATGTGCATGTACATATGTAGAAAAATATAAATAAAAATGTATTTATTTTTCAATTAATTTAGAATGATCAGCAGCCACAACAAATGCATTCCTTGCCACCTCAAAGATTAGCAGGACGCAATCTTCAAACAGCCGCTGGGGCACTGCCGCCAACACGACTCTCATTGCAATCTAATCAACGAGTATCCGCTTTTGAAGTTTACCGTAAACCTAATACTTCACGTAACTCTCAATCGCCTACACCATTGTCTGCCAACCTGAGTGGAGTTCCACCCATAGGACCTGCACCAACACCCTTTGGCTCGGTAGCTGCAACAGCTATGACAACGGCAACTGTGTTACCCAATTCCGAACTTTATGAAAAAAGAGTGAATGCAATCAGCGAAACGCTGCGTCACGTTTCATTTAAACAGGAACACAACAACAATAATATAACTGAAGTACTGCGTCATTTACGTGAACAAAATAATCTTTTATTGCGCCTATGCAACGATCTCAGCGATGAATTACTTACCTTGCAAACTCGTAAAGAAGAAATGAGGCTAAAATTAGAAGCGTCATCCTCAGCTACAAATACTAGTACCGATGCGGTAATATTACCGAATGCCACAGCTCCAACAATGGCTGCTGTTGGCCACGTTGCAGGTATCGTACGAACAGGCTCATCAATTTCAGCTCCAGTTACTGCCAACATTACAGGTGGCTCCGGCAGTTCTGGCGTCCATTCAAATGTTTAGGCAGCTTTATAATTTACTTGCTTGTTTTTGATGGAGATTTGATGTTGTTTGTTATACAAAAAAAAAATAGAAGAAAAATATGAGAAAGAATCCTCTATGCAACAATTATATTGATTTCATTAAAAAAGAAAAGAAAAATCTATTTATAGGCTGCTAAAAATCAAAGACATAACCATGTCCTTTTTATTCAACTTACTTGCCTACCTTCGCACATAATTTATTTCTTCCCATATTATCGCTATCCCCCATCTACATAAAGACTACCAACCATTTCCCTAAACAACAGAGCGCATTATCGTTGCCGAGACCCGGTAGTTAAGTTTTCCAAGTCATGGTTATTGTTTGTCTGTTCATTCGTGCATATTATATGTGTATAAATTGTTATTTATTCATAATTATTTATTTTTAATATTACAAACATATATTAAAAATGTTTCTCGTAGTAAAAACAGAAACAAAATGAAAAACCAAACAAAATATCTCTGAAATCAACTCAACTCAATTAAACAAATGAAGTTAAAAAGAAAAAAAAATATTAATACAAAGAAACTCCTGTTTTTAATTAAATAGATACATATTATATGAGTGTATTGTATTATGTGGATATTAAAATATATTATTCTAATTATTACGTTTTACTTCTTTAAGAAAGAAAGAAAGAAAAATTTATAAACAGAAAACAAAATTAACAAACAAATCTATTGTATTTTTCTACAAAAATAAAGATTCCTTTTTTAAATTTATGTTTAGTATTCTAAAATTTCACTACTTTTTATTAACAAATACATATAACAAGATACCAATCAGCATCAATTGTATTAGAGTAATAAATAAATAGATCTATTCATTTCGGAAATGAGGATTTTATTTTCAAATGTAGATCTTTGATTTTTTATTACGAATTTTTTTACTTTAAATATATACATACATAAACATATATTTTTTTAAATTTTCTTATTACTTTATTTTAATAAAAACAAAATAAATAAAAACAATAAACGTATGTAAAAACAAATATATAAAAAACAACAAGTTCTGTATTTCGACTATATTTTTTAAATTTAAAAATAAAACTACTACTGTTACTGCATTATAATTTCATGTTTAATTGAATACATATGTACATATAACTCTTTAATATCCCTATATAGAGTGGTGGCCATATAATTAAAAACTTTTCAGGATACATATTTGTTCATATATTTTAAAGATTTAGTTCAACATATTAAAATTATTAACTAGAAATAGTAAAGTAACAAACTATTATTCGGCCCTGTTCTGTAAATCGAATCGTTTTTAAAAACGAGAAATTTCTAAAACCGAATAAATCGTGTTTTGGTGTTCTACAAATTACTCCTATTGATATGATTCGAAATTAGGTTCGTTAGTTAAACGTCAAAGTCAGCTGTTGAGTAAAAAACAATTTGTAAATAAAAAGAAAGATATAAGAAGAAATGGTGATTGCCATCTTAAAAATAAATTGCGTTTTTGCAAAATACTTGTGATTTACGCAATTATTTTATTTTAAATAAGTTTTTTGAATTAAAATTTAATTTAGTTATAAAGTGTTTGTCATAAAAATTTAATCTATAATGTTTACTATTATTACAAGAGTTTTGTTTATTCAAATGCCTTTTATATTCTCTATAAAAAAGTGTTTGGTTCATTAAACTTTTTTTGTCACTCTTAAAGCAAAAATATTTAGAAGTTTTAAGATGATTTTAAAAAATATTTTTTTTTAAAATTCAAATATATTAAAATGCATGTAATTTTAATAGAATAAATAAAAAAGACTCATATTTTATATTGCACATGTTTTTTTTTTATTTTTGTGTTCATTTATTAAAATAATTACACATTCGATTTCAAAACGAGAAAAATTATGTGAATTCAGTTTCTGTGAATTCTTCTACTAAAGTGGCCTATCGTGTCCTAGGTGTCCTAGCTGGGGTTGCAGTATATCATTTTTTTGATCAAGAAAACTTTTGTGCAATAGCCGACATTAAAAGTTTTATCATTTTGATAACACTACTTAATTAACCGTTTTTTTTTTCGAAACTAAACCGTATCAAAATTATTAGAAGTTAGTCTATTGTTTAACAAATTATACTCACTTTGTCACTAACATTTCGAAAAGTTTAAAATTTGAAGGAAAAAATGCACGTTTCTAATTACGTAGCCAGCAAAAAACAATTGTGAAAATAATATTTTTATATTTTTTTAATTTAACTTAGAACTTAACGTGTTGTGCATCAACAGCAATGTTAATTTAATTATATCAAAGCATTGTTTCTAATTATATGGCCACCCCTGTAAGTATTTTGCTACAAGTCGAAAATGTCGAAAATTTTATGTGAAATACTGTATGTATTGCGTCTTTCCTAAAAAGCTATTCAACCCTATCGTGAATAAAAATTCCATATGAAATTTGTTCCCTTTTATTTTTTTAACATTGAATTTAAATAGAAAAAATGTGAAAAGGTAACAAATTTCACGTGGAATTTTTATTCACGATAGGGGTGAATGTTAAAAAATAAAAGGGAACACATTTTATGTGGAATTTTTATTCACGATAGGGGTGATTGCGTTATAATCTTTCTATAATATCTCTGGATCTGCCTACATATATATTACCTACAGGGTCATGTAATATCTTAAATTAAAACATCATCTCTTGAATTTTGAAAGATTGTATATTATGTACTTACTCATACAAAAATTTTTTCCGGATTTTTTAGATTTTTTTTTTTAAATATCGGATAAAAAATAATTTTTCTGAAATTTACATACATACATACATATGTATGTATTACGGTTCATGTTAGTTATATATTGTTAGACACTACACTTACTACACCACATGAACAATTCTGAGACTGCTTTCATATCTCTTGCCTTCCGACCATGTCGAAGTTGCATCCACATAGATTTTTATACGGACCAATATCTACTTGACCACTTCCCCACTTATCACTCAATCAACCACTCTCTTCTCCTTAGTCGGATATGATCAGCATCATCTTGAAGCGGGCTTTGGTGGCTTTCAAGCCTTTTCAAATATTTTGTTGAATATGTTTGAATCACAGTTTCAACTGATGGTACATTGAGGTCTTTGTAAATATTAGAGTTTTTGACATACTAAGGGGCGGCCGTGATGAATTGCATAATTTTATTTTGGCGCCTTTGAATTGTCTCTATATTGGAGGCCAAGGCAGTGCCCCATAGCTGAATACCATAGCACTAGATTGGCCTTAGAATGGGAGTTTACAGTCCAAATTGAAGACCGAGTTTCTGCCAATGAGTCAATTAATTTGAATAACTTTAAGTTTCATTTGGGTTAATTTTACCGAGATATTTAACATCCGCATGTTGAGGAATTATTTGATTAATTATTTTAATGTGCACATTTTTTTCATTGACCTTTATTTTCTACTGTTTTAGCCATATTTCCAATTGAAATATGCATACATATGTTCTTACAAATGTCGAAATGCTTCATGGCAATTTTCGTGAACGCTTAGAAAAGCTGTATCATTGGCAAAAGTTGATGTTTCGGTGTAGTTATTAGTTGGCATGTATCAGAAACGTTAAAAGCCCCAAAATACTTCCCTGGGGAACTCCAGCATTAATTGATCGAGCAGAACTTACAAAATCCCCTTCCCGTTGCTTTCCAGCAACTTGTGAATGTTAATGGGTAAATTTTGCAGCAGTTTATGTATTAAGCCTTCATGCCACTCCTTATCAAAGGTTTGAGAAACATCAATGAATAGTGCAGAACAATAGTTTTTTCTTCAAATGCTTTTCTTATGACGTTTTCTAGCCTATGTGTTTGTTCGATTGTGTCATGTTTTTTTCTAAAACCAAATTGATGATTTGAAATACAACCATTCTCATACATACAATAATTTCTCATTAGATAATAAGCTAATAGGCCTATATGACTCAACTTTAGGGTGATCTTTTCCAGGCTTAGGTATCATGCTAACTATTGAAACCTTCCATTCTGAAGGGTAGTATTCTAAGCGTAATATAGCATTAAAAATTGAAAAAATTACTTTTAATGCTATGCGAGGTAGGTAGTTCAATAAACATCTTATTGCCTATTGTATCTATACCAGACGCTTTTCTGGGACTTATACCTATCATTAATAGATTTTTCAACAGCTTTCTTTAAAAATGCCAGTGGTAAACCTGTTTCAGCACACATAGGTTGTAACGCAACTCCTGTATGACATCTATAACACATTTTTCAAATGTTCAACGAACAGATTCCCTTTTTAAATATCATTTCTTGCCCAGCTTCCATTTGAATTTCGCAAGGGGGATTTTACAGGCTTTCTAAGATTTTTGGTTACGCGCCATAAAAAGTAATTTGATTGTGGAGTCGGATCAAGTTCCTTAAGATAATTTTCCAGGAATGTGAGATTTCTGGCCTGCAATAATTCTCTAAACCTTTTTGTGCATTGTTTTAAAATATGTTTATGTCTGTGCAGTTGCCAATTTCTTCTAGCTCTTCTTTTTTCACTTAGTAGCATTTCGATATATGTATACGGAATAGGTATATATTATTATATCTGATACGTTTGGTGTTATGGCAAGTGTTGAACAACTAGTTTGAAATTTCTATAAAAATTGATAATAGAAAGATCTTCTGGGGTTCTAAGCGGGATATCTTCTGTGCAATGGGTACTGATATATTTTTTGCATTTTAACCAATTAATCTTAGTGACAGCCTTCGATAAGTTATTAGATGGGAATGCCATATTAGGGTTTATTATATTAACTATAGTGGATGTGTGATCGAAAGATAAATCAACATGACATGAATTGTTCCTATCAGGATGTTTTTAACCACACTAAAGTCTATAACGTTTGGAGTTTTCAGCTGATCACGTTTAATTTCAGCTTAAAAATAGTATCAAATAAAACACGATCCTTTGGAGTTACAAGGCGTGATCCCCAGAAGGTAGTCACGAGCAGCCAGATATAAAATATTTATGGTATTGATCTTCAGACATTGAAAATCTGACTGGGAAGTACATACAATGATGAGATTACTAGGCTTTGATTAAAACCTTCGATGCAAATATTATAAATCTTCACGAAAGTCATTTTATGTGTGACTTTCATGTTTGATTCGAGCTTTTATTAAAATTGCCGAACCAACACAAGCTCTATTTCGAGGGTCCTTGATCACATATGTAGTATGTATCCATTGCTCTGCTGTGGTCAAAATAATCATTCACATAAAACTGTGTATTTTATTTTTGACATATTGTAGTCGGTAGCCTGTTGTGGCAAATGTGGTTTAAGCTTTACGCCATCCCGAACTCAAAATAAACTTTATCTGTGCATCTTGGGTTCGCGGCGTCGCCCAATTTGTATTCTGATTGGCTGATCAGTTTTAGCCTTCTTCCTGCTCTTTCCTATTTTTCTTTATTTTTTGTTTAGTGTATTCTGATTGGCTAATTATTTCTAGCTCTCTTTTTGCTCTCTCCTATTCCTGGTGTAACCAGTGGTGTTATGTGTAACGATTTTACGTAATTTTGACGATTTTTTAGAGTAAATTTAGCATGCATAACATGCCGCCGATTTTCTAGAACCACTTATTTTATTATAAAAACATGGTAACATTTATGAAAATATCATCTACATTGCATGTTGAATGAAACAGCTAATGGCGCTTTCTTTTCTGGCAAAAATGTTACACGTTTTTCCCATTTTGCACCTTTTTTAATTTGTTTGTGTTCTTTTCTGAAAAAATATCAACACTGCTAAAGTGTAGTGTGTTCTTTTCTATAAATGTCACACTATAAATTTAAAAAATGTTGCACCTTCCACACTCTGTATTTTTAGAGGGGGAGAATCGCACGATAAAACAGCTGACATTTGTTTTGTTTATGAATGTGTATTTGTGTTAAGAAACAAAAAAAATATATACAAAATGGAAAATATTACTACTTTTTTATGTGCTGAAAAAATTTTGGATGACTTGTTGGATTCCTCTCCTTCATCTGATGATGATGAAATATTTGATATGATTATGGAAAGAAATCCACAACCGCGAGTGGAAGGCTTTGTCGAGAACGTAATTAATAATACTCTGAAGTTGATGTACATATGTATGTCAAATTTCATTGGACAATATCTCCTACTTCTTATATACATATGTAATGTATGTTTACATATATAATTTTTATAGTTTAAGAAGAATTTGAGTATTGGTCTTATTTCAAGCGATCTTACCAGGCAGCTATCTGCTTCTTCTTTTTTAATAAAAAAACAAGCAGAGCAATATGTATACAAGTAAATATAAATGTAAATGAAAGAGACAAATATAAAATATGTATTTTTTTTTGCAAATATTTGTAACTGTAAAAAAGAAGTACTTGTTGTAAGAATTTGAAAGAAACCAATTTATTTAAAGTTTTTCTAAATAAAGAATAATGGAGCGATATTTTCAAATACTAGGTAATCAAATATGAATGTTTTTAAACATTGTTTTTTTTTTAATTTGTTTATTGTTTAGAAAAAGAGATAATTATACTAGAACAAACACTAGTTAACAATATTTTTTTATATGTATAGTATATACAATGTCTCTAGTTCGAGCGCTCTAGTATTCCTAATATAATTATATTTGGTTTTTACAATATTTGAATCAAACAATTTTTTTTAAAATTAATAAGGATAATATCGACAGCTCAATTCCAAAACATGCTAAGTCGAAAAAGTGAGTTTTGCAGGAAAAGCTCCTAAAGTTTACAGCCGACATCTAAAAAAACCATATGAGGTAGAACTTTGTTGTTTATAACTTTTGATTGGACTAGCCAATCACAACCAAAATTTGACAGAATTTAAGTTGAAAAAATCTAAACTCAAAAACGCAAAAAAATTAAAAACATGCTAAGTCGACATAGCATGGTTTGGAATTGAACTGTCGATATATTATACATATTTACAAGATTAATTGCAATGAAATATTTAAAAAACATTGCTTTTATAAAAAGAAAAAAAAAACTTTTTGCTAACGTAAGGTCAAGTGATAAAAGAAAAGAAAAAAATATAAATATTAATTATTTAGATAACCACCAAAATTTTTTGGAATTCGTTTTTTGTATTAAACGTAAATCTTTGTTTGATATGCTTGTACTGTATTTTATGTTCAATTGCTCTAAATTGCAGTTAACCGCTTTAATATTAGCACGTCTATGGTTGTGGTAAAAGATTCGAAAAGAAAATCATTCGAATTTGTGTACTTTTTACATTGTATTTCGAAAGCTTTTGCTTTCGAATCGAAATACGGAGTAACCCCCCTGGAGTGCCATTTACAGCTTGAATTATGCTTTTGCTATCCAGATAAAGAAAGGCTTCTTGGGGAACAAATCCCTTCTCTAATGATTTCATTATAAATTCTTCGTTTGTATAATAAGCAGCCATTATAAGGTTATTTTCAAAACATTGTGAGCACCTTAAAATATAATTTCTAATGAAACTAATTATGAAATTATCTATACGGCTAATATTTGCACTATTATATAATTTTTTATTTGAAATGTATTTTAAATATCCACTTTGTGTGTTTCTGTATAGCGAAGTACAAGCTCTTAAACATTTTCTTTCAAAAACTCTTATCTTTTCCATGTTTGACGGTGATATGTTAAACCAAATTGGGCATGCGTATGTTAGAATTGGTCTTATTAGGGATTGATACATTATTTCTTGTTTTTGTAAGTATTTGACCACATCCTTATTGGGAATTGTACAGTTATATAAAACTGATTTAATTTCAAACTGTTTCCAATTCTTTCTAATATTGTAACAACATTTATTTACAGACAGCCTAAAAAGAATAGTTTCACATTTTTGTGTATTTATTTTCATGTTCCAATTAATTGCGTATTCTTCGACAAGATTATAAGATATTTGAAGGTTTGAATTAATATTTTCTATTTATACATACAATTTATTTGAAATAAAAGTTTTACCCAAAGTGACAACGAAATAAGGTATGAAGATCTAATTGATGTTGATGAAATAAATGAGGTGAATTAGTATTTTTTTTTTTAATTTATAAAAGAATTTATTTTTACGTTTTGGATAATTTACAGATCCTACCAAAAAAAGAGGTAAAAAAAAACTCAGGTAAAGTGCAAAATTTGCCTCAGTAACCTTAAAGTATCTTCAGGAAGGTCTGATTTATTAAGACACTCTATGTCTAAAAAACATATAGAAGAAAAAGACCCTAGTCAGTCCACAATTTCCTCAGCTTTTACTGATCCCAAACTGAAATCAAAAGAAGCTGAAATTAAAATATCGTTGTTTTTGGCTGAACGCAACATTGCGTTTTTATCTGTGGACCACTTGACAAAATTAATGAAAAAATGGAAAATAAATTTTCCATTTGCATTGCAGTCTACAGATGTAAGAAACCTTAAACATGTGTGCATAGTAGCTAGAGTTAGCATTGATTTTGATGTCAGGGATCTTTTTTTTGGACTTATTAATGTCACACACTGTGATGCACAGTCATTATATAATGAAATAACTAATTACTTTAAAAAACACAACATGAATTACATACATATGAACAACATGATAGGATTTGCTGCCGATGGAGCAAATAATATGACTGGCAAGAATCTGCCTGTAGCTAAATTATTTAAAACGACATTCCGAATTTGGTAATTTTGAAATGTATTTGTCATTGCCTTGCATTATGTTCTTGTCAGAAACATTTACAATTATATTGACAATAGCCTAAAACGTAATACAAATTTTACTAGAAATTAAACCAAAAAATGCTTCACCCATCTGAAACCAGATGGCTTTCATTAGAAGCAGTAGTTGTCTGAGTTTTACAATTATACGAAGCCCTAATATGGTGTTCACACATGAATTTTTAATTGGCATTTTTTAATTAACGCCTAATTGAATTCAATTATCCATACAAAATTTCAATTAAGATAATTGCTTCATTAAGAGTTAATTGTTCTAATAATTGTTAATATTAAAAATACAACCCTGTGACTGGTAATAACTAAAATGGCAGTTGTTTCGCTTTTAAATTAATAAAGAATATTTTTAGGCTGAAAATTTTAATATTAGAACCAAATACAGTGCACTCGGGAAAACGTCAACTAATTAAAACCGCGGGTGTTGACGTTTAACAAATTGTTGACGTTTTAAAAAAAAATCTGTAATTTTTTTCTGCTGTTTTTTTCTTTCCAGCACTTGGAAGAGACTTCTCTCTATTTATTTCATAAAATTTTAGAGTAGGTAATGTAAAAAAAAGGTTGAGGTTTTGGGATGTTGACGTAAACGAGCGTTGACGTTTTCCCGAGTGCAATGTAAATGTATTCTTTTTTGTCAGCTGCTGTCAAACGCTAATTAAATTAGCAATATTGAGCATATGTGAACACCATGTAATAAAAATTTATTTTGCTTTTGCTGCTAATATCGATGACATCAACACAGCTAAAGATATACATATTAAAAAATTTGAATGACATAAACGAGCTACATACATCCCAGCAAGCCATATGAGTCCGAAAAGAGTCTTTTCTGACACCTTTTTCAACACGTTAACGCTCTTTAAGAGCCCAAAAAACAGTCATAATTGCTCCGAAAACCTTCAGAAAATAGGGTCATTACATTCGAAAATGGTCCGTCCGAAAGAGCTCTTAGATAATGTCAGAAAAGAGTCTTTTATGAGGGGTTTTTTTGGGCTCTAAAAGAGCTCTTAGATAATGTCAGAAAAGAGTCTTTTATGAGGGTTTTTCTGGGCTCTGAAAGAGCTCTTAGATAATGTCAGTAAAGAGTTGTTTATGAGGTTTTTTTTTTGGGCTCTGTGTAATCTTGTTTTTATCATTCTTGTGTGGTACAGCTAAGTTTTTTTTTTTTGTTCAAAGCACAAATAACAGGACAACAACGCTTTGGTACACACATAATTAAGTGGAATTTCTGAGTCAAACTGCGTGCCGACTCAGGACAGTAACAAGCAAATGTTTCTTTCGCTCCGAGAATGCTCTTTGGTTGGACTCTTTTCTGACTCCTTTTTTCGGAGCGCTCCGAAAATGCTCTTTTGTTTGACTCTTTTCTGACTCCGTTTTCGGAGCGCCCCAACAATGCTCTTTTGTTGGACTCTTTTCTGACTCCTTTTTCGGAGCGCTCCTAGAATCGTATGCTGGGATATATTTGTGTTTTTTTAAATATATGTGTATGTATGTACTTAATTTGATAAATGATTTAAACAAAACCTTTCAAAGTAAAGGTATTCAAATCCACAATATGTACACTAATATGTCAAAACTTTTTAAAATTACTTTATCAAATTATTTAAAAGATGATTTGTGTAATTTAATCGAAAAAATTACATACATATGTATTTTCACATGTATTTTACACATGCAAAGTTTCATATGTATCACACGATGTGTACAACTTTTACAGATTGAAAATTTGACAGTCCATATGTAAAATACATCCCGTCTGCTAGCACCTTAAATGACAAAAATGTAAAATTCCGTTATTAAGCAATATCACAATAAGTAAAAAGGAATGAATATAGCATACACATATAAATATGTAATTATATACTACATATATGTATAAGTACATGTGTATGTTTATAATTTGAGTGAAAATAAAATGTTAAAGTTAATAGGAAAATAGAAGGTTTTTAAACCTTAGGGTGACGTCGGTAACAATACTAATTAAGTCATTGTAAAACAAGAAATTGGATATACAGTCAAACCTCGATATAACGACCCTCACTATAACGAATTCCTCGATTTATCGAATTTTTTGAAATCCCCTACAACGCTCCATAAGATTTAATACAAGATAAACCTCTCTATTACGAATACATTTGTCAATAGCCTCGTTATAACGAATTTTCATTCACTGCAGACTAACGAAATATAAAGAATTATTTTTCTTTATTTAACGAATTTTGTCAACTTACAACCTTTGCATAACGATTTCCAACAATTAATCCAAATTATATGAAACATATACAGATAATGATTAATATACAAAAATTTTTATTACCTCGTTATAGCGAATAAAAGTGCAATTTCACCTCGATATAACGAACCTCATTGAAACGAATTATTCGATATAACGTTTTTTTTTTATTTTCTTAAGATTCGTTATACCAAGGTTGAACTGTATGTATTACATATTTTCAGTATTTACAATCAACGAGGTGGCATCATTATAAAGAAATCTGGCAATTTTATAATGAAAACATAGAGTAACCAGAATAATGATGATATATTTCTTTTGACCTAAATTATTCCATAATAATATCATACAATCAATTTAATATATCATAGATATTTATGCTATTACAATTGTATTACTTCGACACTAATGAACAAGTGGTAAACGGATTTATGGTAAATCTAATCATATTTTCAGTTAACTGTTTCTGTGGTATATACTTTTTCGCAAGTGAGCAACATTGTTAAGTGTCAAACTGGATGCGGCATTTCTGATTTTCTGCAAATAAGAAGCGAAAAAATAAGTAATAGTTTTGTATCTATTTTAATAAAACTTTTTTTTTGTGAAATATTTTAAAATATTCAGTCATTTTGTGACGATTTACAAAAGTTTAACTTTTGCCAAACATTCATCAAAAGTAGCAATAATTAAAGTGTAAAACAGCCAACGTTTTATCTGCACATCTATAAAGTAGAAAATTTGCAAAAAAGGAAAGATCTACATACATATTAATATTTTCATTGTTTAGTAAATATTTTTTATATTTGTAATAACAAATATTCAACGTTTTAACTAATTTTAACATACAAATTAAAAATATATTATAAATTGGCAGTGGAAATTTTATTGTAAATGTTAATTGCACTGCTAGCAGTAGACGCTGTTTTAAAGAAATCGTTATTGAGGAGTTTTCAAAGGCGTGGCAATACTCTCGAAAGTTCACAGGCTTCCATTAACAACCCATCAATAAAATTAGCAAAACACCAAAACCTGTCGTTATCCTCTGATAAGAAATTCAAAGTAAAAATATCTTCGCGATTTTTGACTACTAGAACAATGAGTACAATTGGACGTCATCAAAGCCCTGCAACTGGAACGGTATCATTACCTTTAAAAACTATGACGGATAGTATTGATAACATAATAAATAATAACACGGCAATAATGTATGTTTTTAGATAAAATATTAAGTATTTTTCTAAGATGTCTTTTTTTTTAGATCTTTTAAATCCGGTGATAAACAATGTTGTCAGGAAATTAGGAGTAAAAATGTTAAAATCATTGCTAATCCTGGTACACATGGCCATGGTTCTTCAAAGGTCAAGTTGAAGAATATTGTGGACTATATATGGGAAGTGAAAAACTATCCTGGACATTTAATTGCTGTCCATATTGATGAGAAGTATATTGCTTATGCCATAAATGGTAAGTCATTTGAAAATATGTATGTGCATTGTATGCACCTACTAGATAGAATTAATCGTTTTATGTTTTTAATAAAATAAAAGTACAACCAATGTTGAATAGCTTCCTATATTTGACAAATATCAATAATATTTCCATTAAAAGGGCTTAAAAAGTTCCAAGGAATATACATATGGACAATTTCACGTCAAATGACCCAATTTTTAAAATCGATGTCTTCCGATTTGGATGAAATTTGCAAATCGGAGAAAAATACTACCGATTTTTAGGAAATGTTGCATTGCATACTGCGTTTATGAAAACAGCCATATATTCCACAATTCAAAACGAATGAAGGAATACATTGTGATAACGATTTTTATATATTATTACAAATAACTGACTGACTGACTGATTTATTCATCATCGCACAGCCCAAACCTCTAAAGCTAGAAACTTGAAATTCCTTTTACAACATGTAGATCCACTAAGAAGGGATTTTTAGAAATTCGGTCGTTAAGGGGGACAAATGGGGCAAAAATGGGTAAAACCAGTACCTCTATATCTCAAAAACAAATAAACTTAGAAATAATATTTTAAATGCGTCCGCCTTTAATCAAAAAAAGAGCCGACAGGTGTCTGGTACTTTTTGTAATTCGAAATTCAAGTGACCATATGGGGTAAAAATAGTCCCCGTAGAACGCTCCGATAACATATATATATCTCGTACATTAATAAACATAGAAATACTATATTAAATGCGTCTGGCTCAGATCAATAAAGACTAGAAATCTTTTTGGTACTTTTGGAAATTCGAATTCATATGGCCTAAAAATTTTATTCTTTATCATAATGTATTTTCTCACTAAAAATTCCATGAACTATTATTTTCGGATAATTAATAGGTACTTTTTTGAAAATTATGTTTTCACGGGTGACAATAAAGGGACAAAAACGGGGTAAAAACGGACATTTCATATTATTTATTCAATTTAGAAATAAAAAAAACGTTAAAATATTCTTCCATCCACACAAAAAAGAACCCAGAACATGATATTCATGACTCAAATATAAAGGTGTAAAAAGGGCCAAATTTTAGTACACTTATATTGGTACTTTTTTGAAATTAATTTCTACTATTCTATTCTCGCAAACTATACATCTGATCATGTTTTTATATTCGGCAAAGTTATTGTGCATGAGCCCGGGAAGGTTTCTGCGTTGGTAGGACCACGCCTACTTCAACGCCCACTTTTTTAAATTGATTAATTGCTTCTGCATGGCTTTTTACAGATTTACTTCAAACAAGTTGTATACACATCTTACTGAAGTCGAGGTAAAAATTAAAATGTAATGTGTCATGCCCACTTTCATGCCCCATCTCAAAAAGTAAATGTTTGTATGTCTGTCCTTTATAGAATCGCAAACTATGTATTTGATCATGTGATTATCTTTGGCAAAGTTGTTGTGCATGAGCCCAGAAAGGTTTCAGAGTTGGTATGAACACGCCTATTCTAACGCCCACTTTTTTTTAATTAATTACAACGTCTGCCGGGAAGGCCAGACCGCTGGACCGATCTAACTAAAACTTTGACGGGATATAACTAAGACTCCGGCATGACTAAGAATTAGTGCTGGCAAAGTATTGAGTAATGGGTACCGAGTATCGAGTATTTGCCCTTTTTTTTGGATACTCAATACTCAAAAGTAGTTACTCGATACTTTCTGAGTTGTATGTTTAAGCAAATTTTTCAATTCTTTAATCAAAACAAAACATTAATTTTCCAAAGAATTTATTTTAATTATTCTTAAGTTGTTGTTAACGTTGAATTAAAACTTAGCTTTACATTTATTTTTGATTTAATAATAAAAGACATACAAAACCAATAATAGTTGAAGATCTATTTTTATTTTTTGAAGAAACTACTTCAATTTGCAGATAAAAAATATGCGGTACAATTTCAAAAAATCCGTTAAAAGTATCGAGTAGTATTGAATACCCAAATGAAAAGTATTGAATATTATTGAGTAATAGAAAGTAGTAATGGAAAGTAATGGAAAGCACTACTAAGAATACTTTTTTTCGACCGCCTACTTTTTTTTAAATAAATTACTCAAAATTAATTGAATATTTGTGTAATGCCTTTCTTTCAAATTAATTTTAATTGGTGGCGTAGCAACGCGCGCAAATGCCATCTAATCTATCTATAAAATCATATATTCAAATTAACAATAATTAACAGGTTTATTTAAAAAAGGCTCCAAAATTTTTTGTCGTTTTTTTTAATTAATAGTATATTCCAAAATATCTACCGATTTCAAACTTATCACCTATAATGGTTTGTATTTTCTTGTTGCAATTTCCTTTTTATACGAATAAGTATTTTTCGACTCTTCTGAAAAGTAGTTACTAATAGGTCTTTCAGCGGACCAGATAATTTAAATCGGTTGCTTGTTAGTCAAAAAAGTATAACAAGCTTGCAAACAAAAATATAGAAAATAGTTCATAAGACAGTAGCTCGTTTCTGTATTTCCCGCATCGAAAAATTTCTCACATGAAGTGTGAAACAAAAAATTCCATCGTTTCTTGATTTGTGAGAAAAAAGTGTTTCTGTATTTGAATGCGAAAACGGACAACGCTGATTCTGTTTTTATTGGAATATTTCCAGTAATTAAGTGTCAAATGCAAGCCAAACGCAACGTCGAAAAAAATTTCATGCAGGCGTCGTTGAGCAAGCGATGAGAACACATGCGGATAGTTGTTGTCATTTTTTTTTTCAGAAACTTATTAAGAATTGTTGCTTCTTGTTGGATGAAGCATAGCAAACACACGCGATTCAATTACAGTTGGACACGAAAAATAAAAAAACCTTATTTTTGTTTTTTTTTTTCTCAAAATAACTGAACTCCACTGCTTTATAATGTAAAAAAAATTGTATTTATTTATGTATGTATGTACATGTATTTAAAAATCTACAGTGGCACAGTAAACCTCTTTGAAAAACGGGGTTTTGGGTTATCTATGAACATTTTAGCAATAAAGTTCATTTCAAACAAATTCAATCGAACAACAAACAATAAATTTTGACCAAACATTTTTTTACACACAATATTTATTAACAAAAATATATAAAATTCATTTTTCAAACACAGAAAAGTCTGCATACGGCTATAAATAAAATAAAATAAATAAAATGGAACTCCGTACTTAAACAGTGCTACCACACACTTCAGGCATCTTCACGAGATACCTACTGTTATTTAGAAAAAAGTTTAATTGTTGTTAATTTTGCAGTTAATTTTGTTATTTAACGAAAATGAGTAAAGAACTTTGTGTAAAAGTGCGTGAGCTTATTGTAAAGTTCCATAAAGAAAAAAATGTTTAATAGAGATTGAAAAACTAGTTGGACATCCAAAATCAAGCATTCAGACAATAATTCGGAAATATAATGAAACAAAAAGTGTAGAAAACAAACCAAGAAGTGGTCGCCCACCTAAACTGACTCCACGTGCAAAGCGGCAAATTTTGTTAAATGTTCAAGAAAAGCCTAAAATTACGGCAGTAGAAATTGCAAAGACTTTAGAACGCCAGCATATTGCTTCAGTGCATCCAGAAATGGTGAGACACGTATTAAAAAGCAATGGATTTCACAGCCGTGTACCCCGAAAGAAGCCGTTTATTAGTAAAATAAATATGCAAAAACGCGTCGAATTTGATGCAGATGAGGGTTTTTGGGCTAATATTTTATTTAGCGACGAAAGCAAGTTCAACTTGTTTATTTATGACGGAAAACAAAAAGTATGGCGTAGAAATAACGAAGCATTATTGCCTAAAAACTTGCTTCCTACAGTTAAACACGGTGGTGGCTCCATTATGGTATGGGGTTGCATATCGGCGGCTGGGGTGGGTAATTTAGTATTTATCGATATACTTAAATATTCTCAAAGATAATCTGAGGCAATCCGCGAATTAATTGAGTCTTGCGGAAGGTTGGTAGTTTCAGCAAGACAACGACCCAAATCATACCGCTGGCGTTGTTAAAGAATGACCACTGTATAACGTGCCTCATCAACTTCATTCGCCACCTCAGTCACCGAATTTAAACCCTATAGAGAATTTATGGGATGAATTAGACCGCCAAGTTAGAAAAAGGCCGATTAAAAATAAACAGGATCTTAAAAACGCTCTACTCGAAGAATGGAATTTAATTTCAAATAATTACACACAAGTATTAGCAAATTTTATGAAAAATAGATTAAATGCTGTTATACAAAGCCAAGGCGGACCCACTAAGTATTAATTTTGTTTGAAATGAACTTTATTGCTAAATTGTTCATAGATAACCCAAAATTCCGTTTTTCAAGGGGGTATGTATACTTTACTGTGCCACTGTATGTAGGAACATACTTATATATTTTGAATTGTGTGTTTATCGCACCAATTTGAAATGTGAATTTTGTTGACAGTTCTTGTGAGAATCTTTTAGCAAAATATTCTTACAGAAACACTTTTTCTCATATTCTTCCAATAATTGCTGTCAAAATATTTAAATGACAGATATTTCTCGCAAAATAAAGTTACAGAAACACTTGTGTGAGAAAAACCATTTTTTGTTTCATTTTACACTGTTTTTGTTGCAATTCACTATTTCCATGCGAAAAATTTTACAATGCGAGAAATACAGAAACGAGCTACAGGTTTACAGCCAAAAAATAACAAGAACGCCACATGCCTAGATAAGATAATTGGGACCTCCTGAACACGAAAAACTCTGTAATTTTTATTCTGTTTTTCGGTGTATGATCCCACTCAAACACTTGTGGAGCCCAACTGAAAAGTCCAATCGATATAAATGGCATATTGTTGGAAAGGTATTTGAATGAATGCCTCTTCCGTCCATTTTTATCTAAATATTTTTCAACATTCTTATATTTTTTAAATTTATTCATTTTGAGGTTTTTATGGTTCCTATTATGAGCAAAATTCGATTTTCGACTGTGGACGAAAATGCTTATCGAACGAATTTTCATTTGGTATTATGGTGCACATTCGATGAAAAACGCTATTGTGAAAATCAATATTTTTGGGTTATTCACAATAGTACATTTCTATCAGCTGGCGCTATATTTGTTTACAAATTCTTAAATAAAAATAAATTAAATTTGAAATGACCACCACGGAATTGTGGTTATGATTCGTCTGATGAAGATGAATCCTTACTATTACTGGCCAGAAGCAGAAAAGGGCTGAAGGATGCTTCCAACATCTTGGAAATGGATTCCATTACTTGAGTATATTATTTAATGAGGTTTTATTAAAAATTGTCGACTCTTTAAAGAGGCGTTTGTGGACTTGCTATCTATTACTGATGAACTGCTACAACAATGCTCAAAGGGCAGAACAATACCAAGCATATTAAAATTGCCAATAGTTTTTCTGATCTTCCTCCATGAGAGAAACGAGCTTCTCCAATTGCTGTACTTAGGACCTTAGACCTGCAGGATATTAACAAAAGTAATTTACAAGTAGTTAGGGGTGTCATAGAAACCAATATTGTCAGAATTGGTTTTAAATCCGACAAGAAAAAATGCTTTGGTGTCATAGGGCACTGCTACGCGTTCAATAAATATCGAGATATTTCTAGTATCATGATATTTATTGCATTTTTTCTTGTCGGTTTTAAAACCAATTCTGGCAATATTGGTCTCTATGACACCCCTGAATATTTAGTTGACCAAAATAAAAAAAAACCTGCATTTGTAATAAATTTTGCACAGTTTTATACAGCGTCCACAGCAAATTTGTGTACGAAAAAAATTCGTTGAACAACGAAATTTTCGACAGTGACGCCAACTCATAATACAAATTTTACATTCGATAGTCGATTTTCGATAGCCAGCGAATATCGATTGTCGAATGCAGCTCATAATAGGGGCCTATATAATTTTTTTGTTGCTCATAATACTAATCTATCCTTTTTGCAGTCAACAATAAGGTGTCGCGCATGGAAGGCATGGTTCGTGTTGTCAATACAGCTAAAGGTTTGCGTGCTTTAATCAAGGGCATGTCTGGAGAAGTACTAGATTTGCAATTTGCTCACATTGAGAAGGAGCAAGTATTGGCATCGATTGATGCAAATTCATTGTATGTGCACAAAATCGTATTACACGAGGGGACACTATTGTGCAATTTAATTTTAAAAATTGAAGATCCCTTGACCAATTACACTCCAAAGTATGATAAAATATCATGGTGTCCATTTATCGAACTACCAGGCGAGGATGACGAAGATAGTCAATTGATAGTATGGGCGCGGGGATCACTGTTTCAGTGTTTCAATGTAAATATTGTCGTTGCTGACCAGGGGGTATGTACGAGGGCAAAAATAAACAAACTAAGCTTGTAATGTTATAAACACTGTTAATCCTTTCTCTTTAATGCAGTTCGGAAAATTTCAAGCAAGTGAAATAAAATCGGGTTACTTGAAACATTACGATGAGACGAAAACTATTACATGGGTGGCTTTATCACCGGATGGCTCTACTCTGGGTGTAGGTAGTACAGATGGCGTGATACGCTTCTATCAAGTGTATATCCACGACAAGGATCCCCGTTGTCTCCACGAATGGAAACCATATAATGACAAACCAGTGTCATCATTTTTCTTTCTTGACAATTTAACTAAAAAGAATTCAGAGTAAGACTTATGGTTAGGCATTTGAAAAATCGTTACTTAAAAAGTTTTTTAATCCTATTCTATGGGTGAAGTACATACTGGAAATTTGCCATAACCGGCGCCGATAACAATACCGAATTTAAAGTTTGGGACTGCGGCACTTGGAACTGTTTACAGACGATCAATTTTAGCTGTAGCACTGACAAGCCATTACGTTTTATAGCGGAATTAGATAGAACTTCATCGTATTTGGTTGTGTCCAGTTTAGAGACACGCACCTGTTATGTGATGCAAATCATAAACACCAGTAGCTGCTACCCCGCCATCAAAGAAGAGATGTCGGACAATGAGGAATCAATCAATAAAGATACCAGTGGCAGTAGTGTTGCTTCCAGCAGTACGCCCCAGATGTCTACGCCGATTGTCGTTTACATCAAGAGTATTTCCGAATTTCCTCTCAGTTCTGGTATACTATCTTTTACCATAGTTGATGCTGCCGTAAGGCGGTACAAGTGCTCCAACGATAATTACATGTGCGAAGAACTAGACGACTATGATGAAGAGACCTCGTCAATTTATTGTGTTGTGGTTCACATGTATGTTGTCCAGGCGAAGAGTATGCAAGAATGTCACATACTGTATCAACCAACCGTGCCCGAGAATGCTGATGTGAAGAGTACCATGTCGAGCAGTGATACTAGTTCTGTAAGCAGAAATAATACAAGCAGTAAAACTCTGCCATCGAATGCAAGTGAAAGTAATGAACGAACAGACAATGACGATGATGTTGAGGTTCAGGTTTTAAATAACGAAAATGAAATGGAAGACCTTGAGCGTAATATTCCCCTTATTAAGGATGAGTTTACAGCTAACAAACAAAACGCTTTGGAACTATTGTTAGACATTGCATCTGCTTCAAACGTATCGTCCAATATAGCCCCCAGTTCTGGTGGATCGACTGTGGTTGCAGTAGCGGCTGCGGCTGCAGCGGCACCAAGTGTCATTGCTACAGAAAATAACGTCGATTCGCGTAATTCTTCTCCCAAAGTGTCAACGTCAAATAAGAATTACCCACAATTAAATCTCATGACGCCGGATGCTTTCACTTCCACTTCATCGGCCAACAATGGTATGAACTTCCAATACAATTTAACAGTACTCTGTCCATTCATTCATTAAAATTTTCTTTCTTAGAGCGTAAAACTCCAGAAAATGTCAGCAGTGAAGTGCTTAATACAATATTGATGTTGGCTGGTGTGGCGGGTCAGAATACAGGCCCTGTTAAATCAGAAAATATGAATCTTTTGAATTTAGTAAACAATAAGATCATTGAGGACAAAGAACAACAGAAAATGCAATTGAAGCACCATAATCTTGAATCACAAAAGAACTTCATGTGTAAGCTTTGTAGACAGAAAATCTATTCGCACAAAAAATCAAGCTAACATAACATTATAATTTTATATATTATAGCAATTGACAGAAACCCCGGTAGAAATATAGGAGAAAATTTGGCTAGTGGTGGTTCAAGTCCCAGTCGAGAAGTACAAGAAATAATGTCATTACAGGAGTACGACAAGAGTTCATATAGCGGCGATGAGCTGCTAGATGATAACAATGAACATGTTACAGAAACTGATGCTCCAAGAACAGAAGATATTAACGTAACAGGTTGGTTATTGTCGTATATGGTCTATTGCTCTATATACCTATAAATATTTTTATTTTAAATATAAATCACGAATAAATGTTGTTTTTAGCGCCTGATCCTTCAAAAACGAACACAACATTAGCGCAAACTACTGCAGCCAGCTCAAATTGGCCAAAAGTACCCGATGTTCCAAAAGTATCGAATAATAAACACTCTGCTGAACTACAAAATGCGGCTAATTTAATTTCACAAGCGGTTAATGCCTCTTCGATGTCAAACCTTAGCAATAGTCACATTGCCCCAACTCTCGGCAACTCCAGCAGTAATAGTAGCAACAACACTAACAACAACAATATTGTGCTGAATAATATGAACAATGTTGCCAACGATTTGAGTGATATTAATGGAAAAATAAGTGAACTAATAGGTATGTATGTTTGTTCTTGTAAACTATGACACCATTTTGTGTTTTAACAACTTTGTGTAAGTTATTTCAATGCTGGAACAGTGAAGTTAATAGTAATTTTTAAATATCTGGAGAACTATAATAGTGACTATCAATACTTTGTATGAATTATTTTGTACGTATGTTTGTATATATGTAGTTGGGTTCCAAAAAGAAGTTGTCCTGAAAACTATTAACTTTGTAGGAAATTCATTCCTATCATTTAAGTACTTTTGCTAAAAATAGGAGAGAGATCGGATAAGTGAGCATGGCCCCAGTCATACTATGCTAATGTTGTAATCGAATATTTTGAAATATGTATGCATATGTTTTGAAAACTATTCTGAGAGTAAGAGTCTCCAAACGTCTAAATTTGTTTATTGACAGTGAAACCTTTTTAATTTAGATTAAAAAGAGTTGCAACAAAATAAATGCCATATATTAAACACATCTGACGAACTTTACTGTTTTCATATGCTAATGATGTATAGCACCTTGAGTTCTGAGCACAATGCTCAAATTTTTAGTTTTTAAAGAGATCGACTCTTTAAGGTGTTTATAAACCAAATATTATTCTTTTAATATATTTTAGATTTGATTAAAATGCAATCGGTACAAATAAATAGTCTACAGAATGAAGTATCCGAGCTGAAAAAAGTAAATGACAACTTCAGTCCTAAGAATATGACTGAATTTGGCTACAAGCTGGAGATGCAATTGTCCAAGCTAATGGAGAAGTATCTGTTGCGTTATGAAACTGAACACAATCGTAAGCTGTCAAAGTTTTTGGCTGGAAAGTGAGTTGATAAATTTTGATTAGTTAAAAGTCGTTTGAAATATTTTGTGTTTTCAGAGATGCACAAAATCGCGAATTACGTGATAGTATAATGCAAATAATGAATCGATATGTGCTGACACAATTCGGTGAAGTGATGTCCAAAGTAATGGCTTTGGAGACACAACGTCAGTTGGCCCCTATGTTGGCTGCCAAACTGGATAGTATGCAGCAGCAGATACAATTGAACGTGGCTCAGAAACTCTCAGCGTTTGATTTAATGATTAAGGAGAATATTGCACAGGCGTGCAAAAGTAAAGTATGTGTTGAAATTAGTTATGATGTGATCGTGGTCGAATATATTTATATTTTAATATTTCAGACAATTATCGATACGTTTGGCAAATCAGTATTGATTGGAGTGCAGGGCAGTTTGCAGGCTGCATTCGTTGAATCAATGTCCAGCACTTTAATCCCCGCCTATGAGAAATCCTCGCAAAACATGTTTAAACAATTGCATGAAGCCTTTTCCGTGGGTATAAAGGAATGTAAGTTGTTTTCAGTTTGTTTTTGAATCACTATAGCTAGCAGAGATGAAGACTCTTATAAAAATTATTTGTTTTTAGTCATGGAACAATTCGATAACTATTTGCAACAACTGCAGCCAATGCATGACTCCACGGAGGAAATTCTTAATAAATTTTCCGGTTTTCGTCAACATTTGGATTCGATTTTAACTAAACATCGCAACGGCGTTCAAGATGTAATGCTCGAAACGCGGAAAGACATCAAGGGATTAGAGATTTTACTATCGCGACAAATTCAAGAGACTATACGATCAGAGGTAAATTATGCTTTATACTCACAGTTACAAATCAGTCTAAAAACTTACTTAATATAATAACAAATTCAGGTGCGAAAATCGTTCGAAAATCAACTAGTAGCCATACGTTCACAAACAAACACACCTGCTCCCATATACGGTGCCAAGGACACCATTAGACATCTTTTGCTACAAGGACAGACAAATAAAGCATTCCATCAAGCATTGTTAGCCAATGACTTAAGTTTGGTGGAGTTCATCCTAAAGAGTGCCGATCACAATGCTGTCTTTACGCCTGACTGCTGCTTGGAGCAAAAGGTTCTACTCTCTTTAATACAGCAAATATCGGCCGATATGAGCGATCACAATGAACTCAAACAAAAGTATGACACTAAAATTTAAATAAACATGTTTTCTGTTTTCTTTCATGCAATATTTCCTCTTGTTTTTTAGTTATTTGGCTGAATCGTTGTTGGCCATAAACCCAATGGACCCCATTACAAGAGAACATGCACCAAAAGTTTTACAAGAACTATTCCGCAATTGCCAAATGTTCCTTATTAATTATCCCAAGAGTTCACAATGCAGCAATGTGCGTATGCTAATGAAAGCTGTGCAGGCCTATAAAGATCAATTCTAATACGCGGCCTTTTCCGTTGTCCATTCAACCGCATACCGATTTAATTTGAAAAGATGTTAAAATCAAAAGCGCCAAGCAATTTTTTTTTTTTTTTTCGATTATAATTATAATAAGAATTGAGTTTTTGCAAATGTTTCTATTCTACATCGTTCAATTTGTGTTTTTCTTTTTTTATTTTCATTTTTTTTGTATACTTGCAGTGAATTTTCCTTTTTTAAACTTAAGAATTATCGTGATCATTCTTGATTCATTTGTATGTTTATTTGCTCCCTTTTGAATCTTGAATATTTTAAATGTACTTTTTTAACTTTTTGACGACGTTTCCTATTAATTTGACCTTAAGAATTGTGTTATTTTATTTTTTCATTTCTTAGTTTTCTCCTCGTATGTGCAAGATTATTAAATTTAATTATTTTAATGGACATTGTTTTAAATGGAATATTCAAATCATAAATGTTTGTGGCGTAATTATAAGTAGAACAATAAAGTAAAATCAGAAAAACGTACTCACTCCATGTAAACTGCTTAAATCGCTTGCAGACATTTAAGTGCGACTGACTGACTTGACTGTCGTAATTTTACAACAAGAAAATAAAACATGAAAACTTTTGTCTTTAATTAAAAACTAAAATGTGCAACATTTATAAAGCTCATTAAGTTTAAGTATTTTTTGTAACAAATTAATTTCATTATTATATATTGAAAACAAATATTTATCCCTCGAAAAATGTTAAATATAAGAAATAAATAATAATAAAAAAAAACTAAAATGCAAAAAAAACATTATCTCTTTTTTAATAATATTTTGTTTATTGTACTCTTATAAAATTTAATTATTAAACTATTTAATATATTCCAACATTAGTGCAGTCTGCTCTAGACAATGACAGCCACATCCAGATGCACAAACATTATGTGTCTTGAAATAAAGGAGAACATATGTTTTGATAAATTTGATAAAACTAATATTTGAGAAAAAAATTTTGGTTTACTAATAATAAATAGAATATGTTATGAAATATACAGCCATGTCACAGAATGTAATTCCGTTCGGAAGTGGAATTAATTTCGTATTTTGCTTCTATAGAAAAAGTAAAACGAACAATTTTTGCGGAATGAAACCTAGAAATGCTTAAATTAACAATTCCATTTCGTTTGCTTTTTCTACAGAAGAAAAAAAAAACGGAATTACTTCCACTTTCTAACGGAATTAAATTCTGTGACATGGCTGATAGGTAATATTTTTTGTTATATTCCAGATTAAATTTGGTTACGTAGTAACGTTAGTGCAATAACCACTTTAAATTAGGATATATCAAGAAAGTGGAATCAAACAAATTTAGATTTTTGTAGAAATCCATTCTACCATCTAATATGTAGTTTATAATGCCACAAGATTTCTGGCAAGAGAGTCATAACTCAAAAAATATTCTATGCGCTTACCTCAAACCATTGCATCATATGAATCAAGTGGCCACCATGACCACAGGCTAAGCAGGCATTTGCCGCACCTTTTACCGGTATGCAACACAAGGCACAAAAGAGAACTGGCCGCTGGCAAGGACCGCAGGCTGAAGTACGTTTTGTTTTATTACATCCGGAACATTCAGTCACAAACTCGACACCTTGAGGAGGACTTTTGCTGAGTGTGGTGTGCTTTAAAATCTAAATATATTAAATAAAAGCAATGCCATTTAATTGAGCTGTGGATTAAAACCTTGCAAACTTACCAACGATCGAATGGTTAGCAATTGCCAGCCATACAATATTTCAGCATACAATTTCTTGAATTGATCAAAGAGTGGTATACGAGAGCGACGTATTAAGGAACATGCATACAACTCACTATTTACATGTTTGCTATCTACGCAGTCTAGCGAGTCAGACCACGAATTACTGCGTAATTGTTTAAGGTTAAGTGTGACGTTGGAACCAGTTGAGCCATTCTTTGTGGAAGGCGAAGCATGTGTGTCTATAGGTAAGACGGTGTGATAAGGCGAAGTATTAGGTGTAAGATTTGGTAGTTTACTGTGATAACTAAGATTGTTAGAGGATGTAGTCGTAGCATTGCTGCTACTGGTACCTGCAACACTCACACCACTCGAACCACAAACAACCATGCCATTAATACCAAATGGATGAAAAAGACAAGCCAACATTACGGCTGTTTGCAAATCACCAACACAGGCGAAATGCATTATCAAAGCTTCCAAAAGGCATTTCTTAAAGGGGTCTTCATTGAGAATCATTTCATATTTCATGCTTTCACTTTGTGGCACATTAGGAGTTGCTATCATTTCGGCCATAGTCCAGATGGGCAACAGATCATAGCGGCCATTATTCTCACATATTTGACGATTTTTTCGGCATGTCCCGATAATATCTCTCTTGTCCAGGGAATATTCTGTGGCCATGATACGACTAATATTGAGCAGCTTGTGGCATTCGTAGACGTGTACGATGGGAGTAGAGCGTGCCGGCTTTTGAATTGATCGATTTTTCGCATGTTTAGAGCTCATGCGTTCTTGCAAATAGAAAGAAGCATTCGAGTCCCGATGGGTGTATAACACTGGTTGAGGTCCCATTACATTGCCTAACAGGCCACCACCATTGATGGCGGACAATGTGCGGGGGGTGGTATTTTGATGCCTTAAAGTCAAACGTTTTGTATTGAGAATTTGTGCAAAACTGCACAACATTCCAACTGGGTTAAATGTGGCTGTCGATGTTCTTGGAAAAGGTATACAAGCGTCATGCAAAGCTCCACTTAAAGCACCCTCTAGACGAGGAGATTGCAACCGTATTTGTGACTTGTCAGAACCACCACCAGACTGCCAACAAATACACTTTTTACAATTTCGTATTACATATAAAAAACTCTAAGAGCTTCTCTAGGATTTACTTACCTTTTTCATTGCCGTTACAAGAGCTCTCAGACACTGTTCCAAACAGGTGCGAGACTTTTTCACGCGACTCAAAGCATTTGTTTTTAGCACTTTCATCATTAATCTAGTTAGATTTTCATGAACTGTAGTACCAGGGCAGAATGAAAAGTCGGGACATACATTAGGACTGGGATATTCGGTGGGAAAAGTGACTTGCAAAACAATTACATGACCACCAGCCGAAATATTAAAGATTGAATATCGTTTTATAGCATCCAACACGTCGACTTCAATGTGCGGCATGTTAGTATTCAACAATGAAAACTCATGATGCAAGGAACAAGTCGGCTGATCGGTAAGAGATCGAGCCACCGCTGTTTCCTCTCTAGACCTATGTGCAGGTGTGCGCGACGACATAGAAGGCGGTGGTGAACGGGAACGTATCATGTTTGATATTTGCAATTCATCGATTGCTTCAATGGGCAATGACGCTGCCACAGGTTGCGTGCCTAGCATCGATGGTTTTTGCAATGAGGACGAATGCAGGGGCTGAAATTTAGTGGGAGTTTCAATCTCTTGGCTCATATCGTAATATTCATTTGAATCATTGTCCGGTTCACAGTGCTTTAGCATGTTATCATCAATTTTCCAAACACGCAAAGTGCGATCGCGTGACCAAGTCACTAATTCCTAATAGTAATCAAAAGTTGAGTATACTCGTAAGTAAAAGCATAAAACCAATTGAATTAAAAATACTTACGATTTCCGATTGGTTGATACGATTTGGACGCCATGCAAAATCAAGGATAACATCCGTGTGACCAACAAAGGAACAGACAGGATCATTTTGTTTGCTATTACTCCATAGCAGCAAACTGTTTTCGCCACGTCCCAAATGTGGCACCACTATACTTACTAAGCCATTGCCAATGGGCTGTTTTTAGAGTAGTTAATAGATGAGTTATTAGTAAAATAGGTAAAGAATCTTTTCATTTTTTAAATACCGTATATCTTGCTCTCCACACTGGCGATGTTGTCGTTATGATTTTCTCCGCTCTCCTTGGATTATTAATATCAAAATATTTTACTGTTCCATCTTGACTGGCTGTAGCCAAACAAGTTTCTCTACGATGACTCCAATTTATGCCATGAACTCTATATTTTTGCGAAAGAAAATCAGTTACATATTTAAATACTAACCCCGTAGCAATAAAATATCACTACTAGCATGTTGTTAAATTTGACCAATAAAATTATTTTAGTTTAAAACCTTTAGCAACTGCTGTTGAAGTTTTGATTGTTTAGGAGGTAAGAGAGGTTTTCAAAATGAAACAATTTATCTGCCAAATGATTATCATGTAGTTTTTAAAATGTATGTACATATGTATGGCATCTTTTTAACAATCATACTGTTTAATAGTACATATTAATTCAGTACTAAGTAATTATGAAGAGTTATGTGCATATACTTATGTATATACATACATACATACCGGTTGAGATGTGCTGTAATATAGTGTATGGGACAGGATCCTTTACGTATATCCCAAATCCGTAAATCCCCATCATGTGCTGCTGCCAAAAGGTTTCCGGAAACACGATTAAATCCAACTTGAGTTGCTCCGGCTATAACAACCGAAATATTTTTTTAAGTCTTTGGCTTCAATTTTGTTTAGAACCAACAATTATAGAACGATAAGTCTAATTGTACATTTTTTTAAATAATAAAAATAATTGAAAACAAAAACTAAAAATTTTAAAAAAATTTTTTATTCGTTCCACATTAGCTTTCCGTTGGAAAGCATAAATGTAAAATCATATAGAAACATACAAAGAGACACTAGCAAAATGTAATGCATTTTCTGGCCTGCTAAAGCCGTCATCAGCATTCTTTGTGTCTAATATTGTTTATTTTCAAATTTTTTATATTCAACTTTTTTAATTTACTGAATGAGAATTTTTCCTCTTGCGTGTATTTATTGTAAAAATTTTAAAAAATTTTTTTATTTGAAGTTTACTTCTAGTAATAGTTTCTTTTTACAAGCAATTAGGTCATTTTAATTTTATATAAAAATATTTGATTTATTTCTATATATTTATTTCCAATTTTTTTTTTTTAAACTTATATTATCCCTGAAGAAGCTATCCATTGTGATAGCGAAATATTGGAAATAAATATATAGAAATAAATCAAATATTTTTATATAAAATTAAAATGACCTAATTGCTTGTAAAAAGAAACTATTAAATATAAAATTTATTTGAAAATTATTTTTGTATATTTCTATTAGACACAAAGAATGCTGATGACGGCTTTAGCAGACCAGAAAATGCATTACATTTTGCTAGTGCCTCTTTGTATGTTTCTATATGATTTTACATTTATGCTTTCCAACGGAAAGCTAATGTAGAACATATAACAGAAATATACAAAAATAAATTTCAAATAAATTTAATATTTAACTAGAAGTAAACTTCGAATAAAAAAATTTTTTAAAAGTTTTACAATAAATACTCGCAAGAGGAAAAATTCTCATTCAGTAAAAACTAAAAATTTTACTCTTTTAATTAATTAAATATTTAGAAATATAGAAAATTTTCCCAGATTTTTAGCATTTACACCATGTTAGGGGTGTTATTTCTAGTCCGCCGATTTTTCTACAAAAATTTTTATGGATGTCGATATTGTCAGTACAAAATTTGAGGATGAGTCTCAGTGGAGGCGAAAATTTTATTGAAAAAACTCAAATATTTAAAAAAATTTATAATAGGAAAAAAGTACCAAAATATGTGTACTAAAATTTACCCTTTTTAATTGAGTTCCGAATGATAATGGTTGAGTTAAATTTTGAGTGGTTAAATTTTATCTTTATTAGCTCGTTAATATCAATATATAATAGAAAATATCCTGTTTTTATACCTTTTTGGCCATCCTATGTGTCCCTGTAAAAATAATTATACCCTACACCACCATAGCGCCCATAAATATTAGTCCAACACCCATCTTAAGGTACATATATCAATCGAAATGATTCTCACTTCCTGAGTCGTCTAGATAGCTAACCATGTATAGCTTGTGCGTAGAGTACAAGTCACAATTTTAAAGATAATTCGATGAAATTTGGTACATGATATTTTTTCATTCCAAGGATGATTAGGATTCCAATTGGGTGAAATCGGTCCATTATTTCAACCAGCCTTCATACAAATGTCCTCCAGAAATAATTTATAAATTAGCTGCGTTTTCGTTTTTTCTCTTCGTCCGTTAAGCGCAAATCTCATGCAATAACACAATATCAAACGCAAAGGCAACGCATCATGTAAGTAAGCAAAAACGCGAACAGCACAAACAATTTGTTTAAAATGTTTTGATTTACAAGTTTTGACATTTACAGGCATGTCACAGAATTCGATCGGAATGGCTTCAATTCCATATTCGCAAACCGATCGTTTTTACTTTGCGTTCTCTAGATTTCGATCGATTTTGTTTATGCCCAAAAAAATTTTCAATCTCGCTTTTTAACTTAAATATGGTAACGTTGTGTAACCAAAACAAAAAAAAATATGATTTTTGTAATAAAAAGTATAACAAAAGAGAACAGAAAGAGCGCTAACAAAGAAATTTTAAATAAAAGTGAAAAATTTTTTTCAAAAATGCCCGGAATTTAAATTGTTGCTGTATTAAATAAACAAAGACATAAAAAGTTGAAAAGCTACGAAGAAGAAATTTAAGGGATGCATCTGAAAACGACAAAAGTTTTCTTGTTGCTGACACCAACTTTGAAATTTTTAACATTTTATTTAAATATCAATGAGATAACTAAAACAATAATTAAATAATAAAATTAATTGGTTAATTGTTATTATAAATTAGTAGTATGAGTTTTTTTCAGTATAAAATAATAAAAAATAACAATTCCACTTTAGAAATCTAAAACTCGATTTTGGAGATTTCCCATTTTTCGACTTTTGCAAAGAGATTTTCCAATTTTCCGCGTTTCACATTTTTCATGATTTATACTAAGAAATTTATATTTTTTGATTTGGAAAGGCAATTAGGAAATTATTTCATACAAAAATTCGATTTTCGATTTTTCCAATTTTCGGACTTTTCCGGAGGGATTTTTAAAAATTTTCTTCCGTAAAAACCTTCTCCTCGAAAATACGAACAACTGACTTACAGAAATCGGCTGGCGTTTTCATTTTATGAATTACTATAGATTTTGTACACCATTTTTATGTATATAGATATATATAAATAATATTCTTGCAATTAGAATAATAATTAAATTTTCTTCCTGAAGCTGTTGGTTTCTGATACCAATCTATTAATTCTTTCCTCTTATCAATAATGTATCGAAATATGAAAGTTTCGAATCATATTCTTTTTCTATTGTAAATTTAATATAATATGATTTAATAAAATCATTAATACAAAATAAATCATCTACATTGTTGGTCATTACTCTTGGTTTTATACTTAATTTTTCATTTCCCAATTTTTGTGTATTAATATTCCATTTTTCTTCTTCTATTATATTTATTGCTAAGTCAACAGGAATACTTGGAAATAGAGATACTACATCAAATGAAATAATTTTTTCATCATATTGGTTCTTTAGTCTATCTTTAAATTGTAGTGAGTCTTTGACATTATATTCTGAATTTTTAGTAATATTCTTTAAAATGTTCGTAATGTATTTACATAGTTCGTACGAATTAACAAAATAACAAATTGGTCTTAATGGGAATTCTTGTTTGTGAATTTTTAGTAGTCCATATAATCTTGGAGCAGTGGCGACATAAGTTTTATCTTTTCAATATTTTTTATAATATTAAGTTTATATAGTTTCTTTACTAAATCATTATTAGTCTTTTGAAGTTTATTTGTTGGATCTATTTTAATCAATTGATATTTCGTAATAACTCCCACAATATTACTAATTCGTATGTCATAATCCTGTTTGTTTATAGCTACAGTAGCATTACCTTTATCTGCTCTTAAAACAAGTAAATTTCTATTTAATTTCAAACATTTTTCAGCTTTATTAACTTTATTTATTTAACTACTATTAGAAAAGATTATTTCATGGATTTTGAATGAGAACACGTTTTAAGAATTTGAATTTCAAAAATGTCCTGCTCATTATTGAGTTAAGCCGTATGAGCGTTAAATTGAATTTCTGTTTATTTATTTAACTGAGTTTGGCCTAAGTTTTGTTTTAGAAAATTGTTATTTTAATTACTTGAAAGTCTGCAATTAGAAAATATTTTTTCTAGCTCTTTTTATTGAGAAAATCGAGTTTGGCAAAAAAAGTACCAAAAAGAGATGTAATTATTAGGCATTAATTCGAATTTCAAAAAAGTATCGAAGAGATTTATGCTCTTCATTGATTTTAGCCGGATGCTCTTTAAATTTTATGGTACCGTTTTTACTCGTTTTGATCATCTTGAATCCTGAATTTCCAAAAAGTACCAGATCTGTGATGTCATTTTTTTTGATTAAAGGCAGACAAACTTAAACTTTTTATTTTAGCTTCATTAGTTTTGGAGGCACACAATTACGATTTTTACGCGTGTTTGTCCGTTTTATCCCCCTTAAAGTCCTAAATTCCAAAAAACCCTTTTTAGTGGATCTTTATGATGTAAAAGGAATTATTTACCAAGTTTATAGCTTTAGCGGTTTGGGCTATGCAATTATGAATGAATCACTGAGTCAGTCACGTTACTCTGCTATATACATATAGAGAGTTTCTAAAATATTCGACACATCTCTCCACGCTTTGTTTTAGAGATACAAAGGGCACATGTATTACTAGTTTTAGATTTTGAAAAATTTAACAAACTTTTGCAAAAAACATCAATCCAAAAATTATTCAATATAAAACAACTAAATACCTATCACAGATAAAATAGACCTTCAATACGATTAAGTTAATTATGTATGGATATGTAGTTATAAGCATGTACATATTATTAAAAATTCACTTACACATGCAAACTGCACTAAAAGATAACGTTGGTTTTCGAGAATCTCTCAAATCCCAAATATGAGAAAACGTATCGATCGAACAACTGGCCAGAAGATTTGGATCTTTACCATGCCAATCGATATCTGTCACCATGCGTGTATGACCGCGAAGAGAGTGAATATAACGCGGCTCAGCAGCACCCCAAGTGACAACATCAATATGCTGGCTCGTCTAAAAATTATTATTAATTATTGAAATAATAAAAATAAAAATATACACGTCATTGGAAACTAAAAACAAAATTGACCAACAAAATAACAATATTACCGCAATAGCACAGGACTCCTTACTTTCTGGACAATTGGCAAATTCAGCTGCAGAGACTTCATATTTTGAATTGGTGTTGTATTTTCGTAAAAATCCATCATCTTCTTGATCTAGGCATTGCAATGCAAGGTGTCGTCGACCAGCCAACAACACCCATTGTCCCGTATAATCGACAGTCATTGCTGTGGCCTGTGATTCCCGGTGTTCATAGACTTTATCGCTTTGTCGTATGTAACTCGACAGTTCCCGTTCGCCTCCTCGTTCTACATTTCGTACAGTATCAGCATTAGGCATTATTCTTTATAACACATGCGAAATTATACAATATATGTATATTTCTCAAATTCCACTTAATGATAAATTGAAAGAAATACAAGAAATGTAAACAAAAATTTGCTGATAACACAACAATGCTGCTTCTTATTGAGATACTCATAATAAACTGATGACAGTCTTCTCAGCTGTGAAAAAGTATTGCCATGTTTCCCTAAAACATATTAAAATTATATGTATGTACCCTACAAGAAGACTACCAGTTAAATAACCAGTCATTTAACTGGTATTGCTGCCAGATTTATCTGTTAAAGTTTCTATTAGTTTATTAAGGGCAAAATGAAAAATATAACCGAAACTCTTGTGTACGTGTTTTAAAAACAATTATTTTTTATCAAAAAATCTGCATCTAGATTTCAAAAGCTTCAAAACACATTTAGTACATTTTTTATGTAGTTTATTTAAAAAAAGAGATAATTCATTTCAAAATACATATGTATATTATAACAAGTAAGAGTGCTATATTCGGCTATGCCGAATCTTCTATACCATTCACCTTTGTTGTGGATGCATAATTATATTATATAAATACATATTGTATATATTATATTGTTATGTTCTTACCTTTTAAAAACGGTGGTTTATTTCATTTAAATAAACCGGATTCTTTTTAAATGCAAAATAAAGGCATGCAAAATACACATTTATATTACGGTTTAAGAACACACTTAAACACTTTGTTTGATCAGCGCCATTTGCTTATGCGAAAATGAACTGTAACAATATTAATACACTTAGTTTTTTTTAAGAAATTTTCAGAGGTTGCCTCGGATTTTTGCTCATATATCCCTTATTTGTGGACGGATTTTGCTGATTTTAAATAGCAAACTTCTTGAAAGCATGTCTGACAGAATTATTGAAGATTTGGATCCCGAAGATATCTGGGGACATGACTTAATTCGACTATACTTTATAGGGTCGCAAAATTATAATATGGAAATTACAAACGGCATGACAAACTTATATATACCCTTATCATGAGGGTGAAGGGTATAATAATTAATATTTTAATAATTTAATAATTATTTAAGGTCTTTTTTTATTAAAAACAAGTAAGAAAGTATAGTCGGTCAAGACTGACATATACCTAGTATATGTATAAAAGAGTTTTTCAGAAATGGGGGTCATATGGAATATATAACCTATTTTGGACCAAAATTTAGTGTCATGATTTCTGTAAATATAAATATTGTATGTGTTAAACTTGATCTCTATATAAATACTTTTAAAAGATTTAAGGAGGATAACATGGATTACGGAAAGGGTTTTATATGGGGGTTTCGACTAATTACGGACCGACCATTATAAAATTAGGTGTCATCATTTCTGTATATTATTTGATTACCAACATTCTTAAGAAAATAAGGATCGTTAAAGTGATTTTCGGAAGTGGACCATTTATGGGAGCTACGACTAATTATGGACCGATCATAATAAAATTGTACAATATTGCTTGTATACATATGAAATATATTTGCGTTCCATATTATTTGGATACCAACATTTTTGAGAGAGTTATGCTCTTTAAAGTGATTTTCGGAAGTGGGTCTTATAAGGGAGCTACAACTAATTATAGACCGATCTTCAAAAAATTTTTAGATGTGATTTAGGTCCATTTAGTACTCATTTGTGGTGAATTTTGTTTAGATACTTACATAATTCAAACATTTATGATCGGTAATCCCCAATTTCGGGAGGACATTTGTATGGGGACCAGGTGAAATAATGGACCGATTTCCACCAGGGCCGAAAAAATATCACGTACCAAATTCTATCCAAATATCTTCAAAATTGCGACCTACTCTGAGTACAATTTTTACATAGATAGCCAGCCAGACGGACGGACGGACATCGTTAAATCGACTCAGAATCACTACCAGAGGCGCTACAATGCTGCACTAAAAACAAACATAATGTGCAATTGCAGAGTTTTAAAGAAATGCTTTCTTCCTTCAGCAAAAGCTTTCGAAATACAATGTAAAAAGTATACGAATGATTTTCTTTTCGAATCGAAATACGCAGTAACCCCTTAGAGGTTAAAATTTAGCATAAATAATCCATATAGGTATATAAATTGTTGTACTAAATTTTATGGTGGTCGGCACATATTTGGTTATAGCTCCCATATAAGGACCACATCTGACAAAGTCATTAATCTTTATATATATCCCATAAATATTGGTACCGACCCAAAACTTTACATATGTAGATCATTTACATATACATAAAAAATCAAACTGCTGGATTTTAAGAGTATCGGGCCATATTTGACTATATCCCTCATATAAGGTACACTTCCCAAATTCTCTTTAATACTAATATGTATCTTAAATATACCGTTATTGTGCTAAAACTCGACGTGAGATATCCTCATATGCATACAATTCTCTGTTCCGAAAAACCATTTATCCCACAAAAATGGCTAACAAATATCGAGTTCGAACCAACTTTTTTACAGATCAAAATTTTAATCCAGAAATTATAATAAAATCGGTTATATGGAATTTGCTACTGTATACTGTAGCTGTCAGTCAATAATTGCCAATAGCTCCCTAATTAAGTCTACTTCCGCGTATAACAACCACCCATACAACTCTTGTAAATAAAGTTATAAATAAATCCAACCACATAGAAATCACATTAGTGGATACTGGATTTAGAAGCTATTAGTTCATAATTGGCTCACTTCTTCTATGCCACCCATAAATCTTTTGTAAATAAAGTTATTGAGATAAAATTCAACCAAAAGGACCCTCTTACCCTTTTTTATTAATACTTTGTTTATTAACTTGTGGTAAATATGGAAAAATGTTTTTTTTTAATATAAATTGATATAAATTGTTAGATTACACTCAAAATTGTTATCGGAAAAAATCTGTAAATTATGGTAGGAATTGGTAATTACATCAATTATAAATGGTTTAAATTAGACAAAATTTCAAAACATTTGAAATAAGTTGTGTACGTCGTAAAATGTCTTTCAAGCAATATATTAAATACTAAACAAATTTGCGCTAAGACTGAATTTGTATATCTTAATATATTTAGGTGGAGGGTATTTAAGATTCGGCACAGTCGAATATTGCACTCTAACTTAATTTTTATTAAATACTGTTTGCATAGCGGCTTTGAGTTGGGAACACCACACCAAATGAATAAATCCGAATTATGAACGAGTACAAAGATAAGAGCATAGGAAACTTACTGGGAAAGTGTCAACTAGATCTATTTAAAAGTAGCTCGGTGATAACACCATATCTAAGACAATAAACATGGAATCGCCAGCGTCCGTAAACTCAAAAACTGATAATTTTTTTAATCTTGGAAAGAAAATTTCACAGTCGCTGAAATTTTTTGGAACCGGTAGGAATAGCCATTAAAATTATTCGATGAAGCGTGAGATACACTTCATAATGTCCGGTGACTTCACTTGCGAATATTGGAAGCCAGACAAAAGAATGACATCAAACCCATCTCGTAAAAGAGACTGCAAAACACAAAGTGCGAAAAGTAAATAATACAAACCTAATGAATACTGAAAATAATGAAATCGATTAAATCTTAGAAGCAATTCGTTAAATTATCTTGCAAGCATACTTTCGTAGATTTTAAGTTAAATTTCACGGTAGTGATGGAACTGTTCAAAAGACTGTTTTTTACATATATTTTTTATTCAGTATCACTTTCTGATAATCGCCTTCATTTACGAACGACAGCACTTTCATCGCTAGAAATATTTTTGAAACCATGATAACTGATCAGCTGGTGATGGTTCAGTGATTTTGGTCACAAATTCCGTTAAAAATTCTCCAAAACCAGTGCAAACAACGTTTTTCTGGTAAAAATACATACATTTTTAGATCGCGTTAAATCAAATCTAGTCGCATAAAAACAGAATGAAATATTTATTTGGAAACGCGTTAAATCAAATTCGCGTAAAAAACCCGTGTAAAAACAGAATTAGGTGTATGTATTTGGTTTTGAGCTTGAGATCTCTTTTTATATTTTAAGTTTGTTAATTTCGATACTCCGTTGCGTATCTTCTTCAGAAAAATTTTATATAACTTTTTTTAAAATCAACAGAATCACCAGACTTAATATATAAGAAGAGACCTCAAGCTTAAAATCAAATACACAATATACATATATAATTAAAAACGTCGAAAAACTATATTGAAGATTTGTGTTCCCCGTAAAGAAATGAGAGGCTCAAGTAAAAGACACTTGAGAAGGTTATTTAAAAAAGAAAGAGAAATATTTTCCAAAAAACTTTTTGTCAAAAATAAAGAAGTAGATGGTACCAAGAATGATAAAATAAGGATTACGCCAACACGCGTCAAATTTTAAAACGTTCTGCAATAAGCAATTGCACTATGAAATGATCATCTCTGATTTAGATCAAAGTTGAAGTTACAAAATATGAGTTAAAAATACAAACGGAACTCATGATTTTGCGAAGCGAAATAATTTTTTATTATTTTTTAAACCGAAACAATTTTTTACGTTTAATATTTTATAAAAATCTTTCGTTTACTTTTTCGTTTTACTATATCTTTAAATTTCTCTCATTTTCTCACCAATACATAAGCTTTTGAATTTTGATCACCTCTGATCTAAATCAGTGGTGCCCAAGGTAGTAGTATTGGTGAGAGTGATAAAATAACACTGGAAGAAAACAATTTGATATTCATTTTATTTAGTCGTCAGCGAGATTGCGACGAAAACATATGTGTCATTTTTTCTGTTTCTTTCTTTAACAAAAGGGAAATGGAAAATTAATGTATGTACATATTTTAGTAATACTCTTGATGAATGTCCATATTTTAGTAATACTCTTGATGAATGTATTGATAGATATATGTACATATATATATATAATACATACATATATAATTTATATGTGCGGACATCTGGATAGTTAGATATACATATTTCGAAATAAAAAGATTCTTCGAAGGGTTTACAAATTTTCCCTCAATTAATCATTATCCTATTTGCAATTAAAAAGTAATGAAATCTACCATGTTGATACTCTAATTGCAATTACGCAGTAAAAGTATATTTCTCAAACTAGAAGAATTCAGCTTATTGCGTGTTTTTGAGCAAATATAATTCAGTCTCGATGACGATTAAAATGTAATCATTAAATATATTTCCTTTTTGATTTCCCTTGTTTGGTCCAAAAATATTTTAATAATATTCGTTTTCTATTATTTTGAATCATGAATAAGACACATAATTTCTGCAAGTGTATTTTGTCTCTCCCACTCAACATGCTGATTTCCTATTGGTTGATTGACGATCAAACAAAAGAGCGTAAGTATACGTGTGAGTCCAATTTGCTGATATCAGCCACTACTGGGCATCTATGATCTAAATCCACCTGTTCTTTTGATCATGTGATGTACATATGTTGATGAAGCTGAGTGCTTATAACTCTAATGAAGAATTTGCAGCTAAAAAACATTAAGAGAAAACTTAAGAGATTGGTTTTTTAAATACAGGCCATCCCGCGAATGTTTTGAAGCGTTGTTTCATGTTTTATCCCAAGAAAATTTAGATGTGCCTTTGAGTGCAAACTCATTTATTCAAAAGCGCGATAAAATATGCTTTAAAAGCATTTCTCCTGCCATATATTATCATTTTGGCGTTAAAACCCAACTTTTAAGACTGTCCAGAGTATTAACAGACTGCAAAAAACTAGTGATTGACATAAATGTTGACGGGCTGCCTTTATTCAAGAGTTCAAGGACTCAATTATGGCCTATATTAATGAAAATTATAAATTTTCCCAATATTTCCGTATTTCCTGTCTGTATATACATATGTTGGAAAGAGTAAGCCGCATGATATATCCAGTTTTCTTTCTGAATTTCATAAAGTGACTTTGCACTAAATTTAAGGACCAAATTGTAATAATTACATATCTTAATAATAATAATAATAAATTTAATAGTTTATTTTTACAAGCAAAGGTCAAATAAACGAACTAAATAATAATAATAAATAATAAAAAAAAAATAATTTTTAAAGGTTTTTATTTCCATTTTATATTGATCCTAATATATAACTTTATTGTTTGTATATCAGGTCAAGCGTTGTTCCATAATGATGGTAAGTGACTCGTTACTTTATACATATATAATACTAAATAAAAGATAACTGGGCGCTAACATAAAACCAGTTCCTTTATAGCAAGCTATAGACAAGGTAACTTATAGTCAATTGAAAACAAGTTAATTTATAAATAGTTACCTATACAATAGTAAACTTTAAGCTAACTTCAAAAACACTAACTTTAAGTTAGCCGATTTTTAGATGATTTCTAGTTGACTTTTAAGTAACTAACTTTAAGCTAAGTTTAGACGATATGTTGAATCAGCATATATATGCTGACAGCCATATGATTAAAATTAGCAGCAAATTCCTATGTCATATGTTAGACGTTTACACGATATGTTGAAAGTATCAAATTTTTTGATGTCAGCATATGTCAGCAAATGAAATGTCAACATAAGAGTTAGCATACGATTTTTGTGTTTATACGATATGTTGAATTGTATGTGGTGCTACATATGCTGAGTCGTATAAATATTTGTTTGTGCAATTATTCAGTTTGACATTTTTTAATAATTATTCAACTTCTGTATTTTGTGTGTAATTTTTGAAATAAAATTAAATAATAAAAATAATATCAATAAAAAAAAAAAATAAATGATGACGTGGGAGGAAATTGGTCTAGCTATTGCTTGTACAGTGCTGATTTTGGATAACGTTGAAGTGGAATTAAAAGCAAAAAGACGCAGAGTTTGGCAAAAGAAATGGGTAGAACGACGAGAGAAAGAAAGTTATTGTGTAAAATTATACAAGGAATTGGTATAAAAATAGAGAATATTTTATTGTGAAAAACAGCAATAATAATAAGTAATAAAATATTGCAGAACTTACCAACAAAACCGAGCTAAATTATACACTAAATATGCAAATAATGCATGAAAACATGTAAAACATTTATAATAATTTATTGTTTATTTCCAGAGACCTGTGTCGATTAATTTGAACAATGCCGCCGGCCACTATATTGCGTTTTGTGTTCTTGTGTGTGTATGTTTGTAGGTACATATGCCACAATAAGTGTATTTACATAAAAAAAAAAAACCTATCGGTGGCTGTGCTTAAAGGCCGTGATACACTATCCTACAAGATCGTAGGATTCATTCACTGGAAAATCTGACCGATTTCTATCACACTCGAAAAAAAAAATCGCAACAAAGTATGTCATAGGTGCCAAACTAGTACACAAAAAAGATGCAAAAACAAATGTTTTTGTTAATGTAGACAAACGCAGTTTTCCACCAATCAAATAAATATTTGTGTTCAATTATTGTGTTGATATATGTGAATATAATAAATTGTATAAACTATACAAACAATTAAAAAATTTTAAACGTCTGTTCTTTAGATTATAATTTGTGATTTACATCATTGAAGCCGACATTGTTGTTTTCTTATCAGCTTTATTAGAAAATACAACTCTGATCGCATAGACATTATCGCATATGCATATAAATTTGCCATATGCTGAAAAGCTTGCATACGCTTTTCAACAAATAAAATATCTGTCAACATACGCAGGAAATTTGTCAAACACTAATAATATGTTGTTTACACGATATGTTAAAATTACCAACATACGTTTGTTGGCATTGTTAACAAAGTGTTAGCAAATGTTGTTAAACATACGTTTGCTGAAAAAATTTTGCGTTTACCCGATATGTAAGCACTTGTAACAAATTTTTCAGCATAAATATGCTGATTTAACATATCGTCTATACTTAGCTTTAAGTTAGTTGTAAAGTAATGCAGAGTCGGTCAAATGACTACCTTCTAGGACATCACCATGTTACAATAGTCCGTAAAATACATTAAGAATAATCAAGGCATCAACCACAACTAATTGCGAAAAAGTTAGTTTAAAATACATTTAAATCTAACTGAGTTGCCGACAGGGGAGGAATATGTAAAAAAAACGTAATTCTCAAATTTGTATGTTTGTTTTTTTGTTTATTCAGAATGGTGTTTTGTTTCTCCCTCTGATTCCTTCCATACAAAAGCATGTGTCCCCCGTTAGAATTTTTAGTAAACAAAATAAAATAAAATCAAGAAAAAAGTATGTAAATATGCAACATTTAATAACAGTTTTCGAATTATTGCTTTTCTTTGGCCCCTTTCATTTTAGGCAATTTTATTTGCGCAAGTCTAGTGTTTGTGGATGTGAGAAGAAAGGTCGGTTTGAAGGGGAAATAATTGCCAAGGCTTGAGTACACGCTTGTTTGTATTTGGAAATTCTGTTGCTGCTGTCATTCTTGTCTTGAGATTATTTTTTTTTGTTTTAGACATTCTCTTTTATTTCTTCTTCGGTGTGTTGTCACAGAGTATACTCTGCGGTATTGTCAAATTTTGTGTTAAGAAAATTTTATATTTATTTGTGAATAAATTTTTATTAAATTAAAAAAATCATTAGCAAATGGAAGCAAAATGAAACGGAACAACTAATCAATTTAGTTGAACAAAATGAATGCATTTTTAATGTTCGTTCATTTTCATATTTAGACCGCAATAAAAAGGCGGAAACATTTAATAAAATTTTAGTTGAAATGCAAAAGACCGACAACCTTAGAAGAAATTAAACGGAAATTGAATAATTTACGGACGCAATATATGCAAGAAGTGCGCGCCGTAAAACAACCCAAAAAAATGAATACAGAAATGAAAGAAAACGTCAAAAAATTAAGAAAATTCGAGCATAAGAAAATTATACTTGCGCAACCAAGTTACTTGAATGTGTAAACAAAAGCAAGTTCAAAAGAAAATAAATAAAAATGAAAATTATTCTTGCGCAAATAAAATTGCCTAATCTGAAAGGGGTCTTTCTTGTGTTTTTATTTGTTATAGTCGTTAAAATTTAATTAGTGCTAATTTGGCGTTGTAAAGAAGGGTTGTCCTTTATATTGAGCGTTACTTTTTTATAAATCAAGTAATATTACTAGTTTTCAATTTGCATTTAAATAAAGTAAATAACGTAAAAAAGTGTGCATTTCGAGAAGTTTCCTAATTAAAATCAGCAAAATTTGCCATAAATAACGGAGATATAAGCAAAAATCCAAGACAACCTCTGAAAATGTCATAAAAAAACTAAGTGTTTTAATATTGTTACGAATAATTTCATAAACAGATGGCGCTGATCAAACAAAGTGTTTAAGTGTGTTCTTAAACCGTAATATAAGTGTATAAATAGTTTTCGAAAACTTTAAGTGTGTTAATTTTTTTAATTGTGTTTGTGTACATTTAAATAAATAAAGACTCGTTAAATTTTCCTCAAACTACTTGACGCTTTTATTTTGCAATTAAAAAGAATCCGGTTTATTTAAAGGAAATAAACCACCGTGTTTAAAAGGTAAAAACGTAACAATATAATATATATGTATGTATGTAACGGGTGGTTAAATTTCAAGGGCCGATGTTGATTTTGAATAAAACACAAACTATTTAGGAAATTATTGTAATTTAATTTTATTATGATATATTGGTATTACTCAATTATGTATGGAACAAAATATCGGCCAAATGGGCGCCGCGACCACGGCGGCACACCTCCATCCGATGGTCCAAATTTTCGATGACCCTGAGGCATAATGGAGGTTCTATGCCGTTAATGTGCCGAATTATCTCATCCTTTAGCTCTTGAATTGTTGCTGGCTTATCGACGTACACCTTTTCTTTCAAATAACCCCAAAGAAAAAAGTCCAACGGTGTCAAATCACATGATCTTGGCGGCCAATTGACATCGCCATTACGTGAGATAACACGGCCATTGAATTTGTTGCGCCGTTGGAAAAAATACGGCCCGATGATGCCGCCAGCCCGCACCAAACAGTCACTCTTTGTGGGTGCATTGGTTTTTCGACAATCACTCTTGGATTCTCAAAATGTGCCTCATCACTGAAGATGATTTTCTTCGAAAATTGATCATTGCCATTTCTTGCCACCATTCTGCCCATTCACGACGTTTGGAATGGTCAAGAGGCTTTAGTTCTTGAGCCAATTGCACCTTGTAAGCGTGTAAATGCAAGTCTTTATGCATAATGTGCAATTGTTGGGCACGAACAGCAGCAATATTTTCGGCAGTACGAGCTGTACGAGCATGCACTGGTGTTCTCACATATTCTACAGACCCGGTTTGCTCGAATTTTTCCACGATTTTTGCGATTGTACGCACATTTGGACGATCAAATTGACCAAAAAAATCACGAAGTGCACGATATGCATTTTGATTTGAACGCCCATTTTCATAATAAGTCTGGATAACTTTAACACGTTGTTGGATTGTGTATCTCTTCATGGTTCAAATTAAGTAAGTCTGAAATAGAGAAATGTCAAATAAAATTCGTAAAAAAGCTTGGCGTTTAGGTGTGGTTCACATTCAACATCGGCCCTTACAATTTAACCACCCTTTATATAATATAATTATGCATCCATAACAAAGGTGAAGGGTATATAAAATTCGGCATAGCCGAATATAGCAGTCTTACTTGTTTTATTTACTTTTTGTAAAAGAATAAACTTTTTTTCGTTAAACTTTAGATTTGGCATTATTTCTTGTTTACGTGCAATCTCTTGATGGTCACAAAATATCTTGAGCATCACACTTGGTTTTTTTCCCTTAAAACGCAGTTTTTTTTAAATACATTGTTACAAGTTTATTACTTTGCAAGTAACCTCTAAGTTCAAGTCTTTTTTTTAATAGAAATTTACATATTTTCATCTTAAAATTTTAAAGTAATCATGAATCATGATTTTGTATTTCTGATCAAATAAGTGATTTTCGCAATAGTCAATCTTGAGAAACAGAAGAACATCGAGTAAGCTTGAATTTCAAATAGTTTTGAATTCTTAGCGATTTTTTATACATATTTGGCGTGTGACGCTCAAAATAGAAATCATAGAAAACCTAAAAATAAATCCAAAAATATGGATTTTTTTGAGAGCCTAAAAGTACCACCGGATTCTTCATCAATTTCTACATAAATTGGCCACTCTTATAAGCGAATTGAAAAAACTTTAAACATAAGCAAAATAAAACTCGTGTACGTTTTTTTTTTTGAAATTGACCCAGATTCCAAAAGTATTGAAAGGGTTTACCTTTTGGTTCATTATACAAAGCAATACAAAATTATGGTTAAAATTTTCATGCAATACAACATTTCTTTAAGGAACTATCGATTTGTCTAGAAATGTTCGAATGATTAGTTTTTTCCTATAAAGCTGGATTTCAAATTCAAATAATAGCAGTCATGTTAAGACACCATGAGAAACAGTAAACTGACAGAATAAAAGCTATACAGTAGACGCTCGTCAAAATTAATTGACGTTTTTCCTATTTTGGACTATGTAACACGAAAGTCAAATTTTTTGACGAATAACGTAACAATTGACACATTTTTTTGGGTTGTGTATCGCGTTTTTAAATGTCAAACAAACGAATGAAAGACGAATAAAATATTTCATTCGTCCTAAAGAAATATACATATAAGAAACAGAAAAATTTTAAAAATTTTGAAATTGAAACTAAAAAAAAGGTAAATATACACAAACAATTATTTGCTTATTTATGTAAAAGCAATGTATAATAATGATGAAAACATATTTTTTTATTAATTTAATAATTTTTCAAAATTACACAAATTTGTAAATAATTTGATTTGTTTATAATGTATATCCAGTTGTTTATTTTTTTTTTGCTCTTAGTAGGGTAGCCATTGTTTATAGTAAATTAAAATATTCAAGTAAACAAAACAAATATATTTACATACAGGCAATACTGTGATTTGACACTTTGTTAATTTATACGTCCATAACGTAAATGAAGACGAACAATAGAGAGCGCGTTACATAAACGAAAATTGTTACGTTATCGTTGACGTTTCGTCAAGTTTCGTCTAACTTTAAACGTGTAACATAAACAGGCTGTTAACCCTTCACCTTATTGAAAAAGATTGTTATTTGTTGAAATTTAAACAAATAGAGAATCACATTATGTGTAAATTTTTTAGATTTTCTTAAAAAAGCCGGGTTAAAAAATAATTTCTCCGAAATTGGTCTATCGTTGATTAAACTGCCTATAAGTAGTAACAGGGTTTTCTAAACTTTTTTTTATACCATAGCGCACTTCTTATTATATTACATTTTGTACAAGAATAGAGTTTGTAAAATCTGAAACAGACTAACGTTTCTAAAAAATATTATGTTTTTTTTTAAATAAACAAGTATAACAAATGAAAGTACCGAAGGACCACATTGCCCGGATATTGATACAAATTTCGTTTTTGCATACACAGTTTTATCATTTTGGTTTCATCAATTTACTATATACATATTCTATTGTATCTATGTTTTGAAATGAGACATTCTGCAAATACGAGTATGTGCTTGCTGGTTAAAATCGTCTCTACTGAGGTAAGGGTGATTATTAATTAATAGCAAGGCTATGTGCACAGTATTTTCAAATCGTTAATTATGAGCGATAACAACTTTTGAGATATACAGAGTAATGAATCATTTGTTTTGCCTGAGTGCGGTAACTTATCCCAATGTCGGGAAAATTTCGATTCAACCCAGGAACGAATCCAATGAAAGCGCGCCGTGCAACTTTATTAGCTAAACAATCGGTTCGTTTGTTCCTAGCATGGCCCTCATGACCAGATACACTGCCCAATGTTTGTGTTATATTTGCTCAAGAATGTATGATTGTGCAATCCAAAACAAAATCCAATCAAATGTCAAAAGTCAATGATTTGATAAATCTGTCGTAAGTTTGGAAATAAATATGTACATATAAATAAAGTAAAAGGCATTATTTTTGAGGTTTTCATAACAAAAAATTATAATTATAGCTCGTACGGTGGCTCCAACGCATATTCGGACAAGAGTTTGACTGATCTAACAATATGCTCTTAACAAAGACAAAATGTACATAAGGTACTGTTTATTTTACACTGTACGTACTTAAGCTGTGTTCACATTATGTGTACATATTTGTCATGTGGAATGTCACTTTTCTACCCATATGTGATTTAATGTGTATGTCAAAATTTGAGTTTTACATACAGTTTATAAATTACATGTTCATATGTTGGTTATGTCACATACATATTTATGTACTTACTTTTGTTAACTCGTTTTCAAGTTTTCCCTCCATTTTCAGTAATAAATTTGTGTAGTTTTTTTTCTATTTTTGTTTTACTATTAGGTATAAATTATATTTATTAAAATTTCAATTAATTTTTGCCATTGTTTGAAGGTGTTCAGACTATATGTACAAATTTGACATGCGAAAAAGTGACAGTCCACATGACAAATACAAATAATGTGAACACAGCTTTATATCTATACAAAAAAAAACTATACTCTATAAGAGCAAAAATTAATACAACTCAATTTCTTGTGCTTAACAAATAATGGGACAAAGCGAAGTAGAAGTGATTAAAATACAAAAATCTAACATTTAATATTTTGTATCATATCCTATGTTGGGAAGAACGCTTTTTAAGCGTTCGGGAATTGATTTCACCAAGTTATGACAAACTTCGGTTCTTTTTTCGGAGTTCCAAGATTCTAACAAAGCGTTCTTTAGTTGACCTATACTCTCTTAGCCAATTTATCCCAAAGATTCACAATTACATACATTGAGGTCTGGTTCTGTGCAAGGGTTTCGATCAGTTTGGGGCAATTATGAATCAACTAAAGCTTTGAAACTACTGAAGTGTGCTTAGGATCGTTTTCTTGATAAAAAAACAAAGTTTCTCTGCACTTTGCTTTAACATACCGAGAAAGACAAATTTGTCCATTTATAAAATGCAAATTGCCTACTCCAGCACTTGACATGCAGCCCCAAACTATGAAAGAGCCTCATCCGTGCTTAAATATGGCTTTTGTATTTTGATGGTTAAATTGACAATTTCGTTTACGCCGTGCAAGTTAAACTTCATTTCGTCAGTGAAAAAAACTTTAAAATAATGCAAACTTTCAAAGGAAACATTTTTTAAATGATTTACAGCCAAAGTTCCCCTGCTTTAAGCGAAGCCTATTTGGAGAACTTTACTCTACGGTTTTATTTTTAGAGCTTATGAATGAATATTTGCTGTCAGTTCTTCTATAATAATCGTACTTATGATATTTTAGGATCTTTTGCGTTTTTAAAAGGATCTTGCTTGATTTCTTTGATTTCATTTAATATATTACATTGACCTTCTCTGCTTTTATTTGCCAGTATAAATTTATTATGGAACCTTTTTACTTTTTTTTTTTAACCAATTCGGTCATTTCTCTCACTTTTTGACCTTTAAAATTTAGTTTGACCACTTGGAACCATTTCCTCTTAAAAAGTTAATGTTTTCCCACATTTTACAATTTAGAAAGGATTAAAACGAAAACAAATCCAGTCTTGATTTTAGTATTTGAAAAATAACGGGATTAAATGTTCGATTTTTGTCATATTATTTTAATAATTTTTTCTTTTCAACTTCACTTAGCCGATTATTCGTTGAGCACAATAAATTCAGTTGTTTTAATTTTTTCTCTTAGTCCCAATTTACACGAAGTAATTCTTTAACGCTTTGTCGACCGAACGTACTTATAAGTACCATAACATTAATTTGCCTGCAAAATGAAAAGGTAATACATTTGTAGTATTAATGAACAACGACACTTTAAAGTATCAAATATAATATTTGTTTTGCTAATTGGCAACTTTGTTTGTCTAGAATAACGGTAAACTTAAATGTATTTCAGCTGCACACGTAAAGTTTTGTGACATCTTCTTAAATTGCCGAAAAAAGTTTTAATATCACTCTTATCATTTTAAAATCTTTTTTTAATTAAAAATTAATTAGTTTTACGCATATAAACGTATAAGAATTTAATAAAAAGTTGTTAGTTACGCTTTGTTTTATATAAAATTAAAGAGGACTAGTAAGTACCGTTGGGCTGTGCTTGCTTTTTTATACCAGTATTTCTAATTATCAACAACAAATGAAATTCTGACAATTTTGGAGTCAATTGCTCTTGATAATAACAATGACACCGATGTTGAGAGTGAAGAGGAATATGAACCCAGTGATGACACATTGAATGAGTGCTTACAAAAATAGTTAGATGAAACGGATTCATCCAACAATCATTAAGAATGTGAGAGCGAATTGCAACGAAAAGACCTTGATATTGAAATCCACGATGAAAATGATGAGGATGGTATGATCCAAATTGCACCTAGCACCAGCAAGCCAATAAGAGAACCTGAGCCGAGTCGCCGATGGAAATCTAAAACCCACGAAACTATTATTCCCGAATTTTCTTTACCAGAGGGTCCTTTAGAAGGAGTATTTGATAATTATAACACTCCTACTGAATATTTTCTTTTATTTATTGACGATATAGCAAAAAAAATAATATTTCAGTCAAATTTATACGCCACACAGAGGAACAAAATTTTAAATCTACAGAAAAGTGAGCTTTATGCATTTTTTGGCATAAACTTCTTTATGGGTTATGTCAAACTACCCAGCTGGAAAAACTATTGGGAAACAGGTTATGATTTTGGTTATCCTGTTATTGGAAAAAGAATGAGTCGGAATAGGTTCGACGAAATATTGAACAACTTGCACGTAAATGACAATGCAAGTATTCCCAATGATAATAAAGACCGGCTGTATAAACTTCGACCTATGATTGATGAATTAAACAATAAGTTTCATCGACTTTACCATGGTACAAGACAACTCTCCGTTGATGAATCGATGATTCTCTTTAAAGATCGAAACACAATGAAGCAGTACTGCCAAATGAAACCTATAAAAAGGGGCTATAAAATGTGGTGCTTAGCAGACCAGAAGGGTTACATAAAACAAGAGGTGATTGATAGTCTAGAGTGTCATGTACCAATATTAGCTTTTTTAAATGGATGGATAGCAAACCAATTTTTTTGGCATCTAACTTTCATGGAACTGAGCAAACGACTGTTTCTAGGAGAGACCGCAGTGGTAATTTAAAAGCTGTAGATTGTCCAACTGTTATCAAGGACTACAATTCATATATGGGCGGAGTTGGTCATGCTGACCAAATGCGAAGTGCCTACGGTATTGACCGAAAATCAAAGAAATGGTGGCACCGCATTTTTTGGGGCGTATTAGAAATGACATTTATAAATTCTTATATAATATATTGTCAGCCATATGAAAAAAATAACTCTTTTGGAATTCAGGCACTCTGTAGCTTTGGGCACTGATGACACTGAATAATCCAACCGTAAGCCATAGAAGCTTGAAATCTATAGCCACAGATGACCATTCCTCCCCAAGATCTAAGAAACGTCGTGGAAAGGCCGAATCTATTCCAAAGGATGTTCGGCTAGGAAATCTTGGTACGCATTGGTCAAATTTTGTCGAAACACGTGGAAGATGCGAACTTTGTAGTATTAAAAAAGTTCAGTCGAAGCCATACTCTAAATGCTCCCATTGTGGTGTTTATTTATGTTGCAATGATAAAAATAATTGCTTTGTAAAATACCATGGCATACATTTATAATAAGATTTAATGTAATATGTTTTACTAAACAACAACAATGATAATTGAATAAAATCTTTCTGTTTTTGTTAAACTTTTTTGCATATACTGACCCAACGGTACTTCAAAGTACCATGTCGTTTTCGGTCCCTTGCAAGTCATTCTCAAAAATAAAAATTTTGTACATAAATTTCAGATGATATTATGTTCAGTATTTTGTAGAAGAGATTTCACTTTTTCAGCGATTAAGGTCCTTGGTCCACAAAGGGTTAAGCTAAGCTGCTTACCTTTTAGACATCGGGATGAATGGAAGATAAGACGAGTACACACTTGATTGTACTAGCAATTCGTGTTACTCTGTGTTATTCGTATTACATATGTGTATACAAATGTGTGTATACTCTCAAATAGAAATACGAGCGATTTAAGCATTGTCCTGTGTGAATACTAGGGAAGCCAGTTCTGAAATCCCGATCCCGAAAGCCACTAACAAAAATTAAAATGTTACTAAAGTATTTTGAAGAAATAAAGGTGAAAGAATAAAAATCAATTTTGGATTAGCAAACTCGAATGCATTTGATGTATCTACGATTTTTGGAATTGAAAATTCTTATAAAAAAGCTGTAATGCAACAGATGAAGAATTTGTTTTTCTTTAACAAATAGTTATCATTTTATTAAAGTAACAGTGAAGGCGTTTGTTGCAGTGATATGAATCTCTGACGATGTTGCTCTTTATTTGAGCTTAAAGAGAAATCAAAAAGTGATTGCATATTAAGCGATGAACTAGTAAAATCAGAAATCAAGGAAAAGGGATGATTTAAAACTTTTATTTTTCTTAAATATTTGTTATTAAATGTGAATTAAGTACATATATTGATTGCGAAACGAATGAAGTAATTGAAATATGTAAAAGCCCCCCACAACACCTTACAATGTAAATTATTAAGAAACAAAAATCTCGACGAATCACGGGATTTACATTTTTAAAATACCGAATCCCGGTATTTGCAAAACCAGTCCCGTTTGGCATCCCTAGTGAACAGCGAAGAAATTTCAAGGAAAAAATTGCATCAATCTTTTCAATAAAAATTTCTTCGTGTACATTGGACTTAAATAGTATAGTTATCGTTAGAAATTTTTAATATATAAGATATAAATAGATAAAGTCTAAATAAAATCTAAAAAACAACAATACCTTAAGTACATTTTGTGTTTGTTCATATAATTTTTTTAGATTAGCCAAACTCTTGTCCGATTATGCGTTGAAGCCACTGTATATATTGAGTAATTAATGGTCAATTTAGTTAATTTTTCCTTAAATTTAAGTTCTATTTAAATATGGTTTCATTTTTTCAGTCTCAAATTGCGTTTGGTATTTTATTATGATAAAAGTATGGTACACTATTAAATGTCAAAAAAAAAATGATTTACTATTTAGTTTACAAATTGTTTGCGAGTGCACAAATTGTTGTAAACTAAATGGAGAAAAGCTGCATCATTATATCCTCTTCATCTGAATTCATTGTTTTAGTTGATGTTAATGACACAATAGCACAATGTTTTTATTCGCGGCGAGTTTATTTATTGAATATTGAATATTGAATTGAATATTTATTGAATATGAATAATAAAAAACTCCTCTGCGCAATTTTCATAATTTGCAAAACTGTCAAAATTATATGGTAGCATGAACAACTTAAGCTGTATTTAAATGGACGTAGTCAGTGATTTAAGTTATATTTAAATATGATCTATAAAAACGAATTTGGTATTTAAACTGGGGGCTAATTCCGGGACTCGTGATCGAAATAAATTCGTATCGAAATTAATTTCGATCGTGCGAGTTTTTCTGATGATGGCACTCGTTACCTTGCGAATCGATTTTTTAATAGTGTTGTAAAAGATAAAAAAAGCCTTAACCAACACTACAAATATGTAAACAAAAAACATATGCTTACATCAGACATCAGAAAATTAAATAATTTATCAAAAGAATTGCGAATTTGTTTTATAATTTTGAAAGTTTTTTCTTTTCTATGTATGTATGTATACACCTTCCAGCAGTGTTGACAGAAAAAGATTTTCAAAATATGCTAAAACTTGAAAAACTAAGTGCTAAAATGTTCTACAGAAGAAAAAATAAGTGCTAAATTTTTTCAATGTAACAATTCAATTTTTATTTCAAATATTACAAATTTAAATTATAGTTTTTTCTAATTTTGTTCATAACAATTGTTGACTTGTTTTAACAGATTACATTTCATATATTAATTCAAACATTTCCGTGTTCATTTACTTACCACACCGTAAGAAATTTAGTTGAAATATTAAAAAAAGTTATTTTTTATTTCTCCAAAGTATTTTTTGGAGTAAAATAGTAAAAAATGTTTTGATAAAAAAATTGTTTTTTTATCAAGCAAATTATGCTAAAAAGCATTAAGCATAATTTTTGAAAAATTCAATGCATTTTCGAGAAACAAAATGCTAAATCTAGCACTGAAAGTGCTAAAATGGCAACACTGCCTTCCAGATCCTTTAAATCATTATACGTACATACATACATATATTTATATTGCGAAAGTCTCTAGGCCTCAAGATTTTTAAAATAAACTGTAGCCATATCGCGATTAATAACGCAAACTTATTCTTGCAGCAAAGAGTTCTACATTCTTAGGTAATTTGATCCCAAAACTATAGTTATAAATTACTGCATAATGCAGAACAAATTTATTTTATTTATAGCTTACAAACTTCAAAAAGATAATTAATCTGGCGAAACGTTTGTCTTCCATTAAACTCAATAAAATCTAATACAAGTACATTTCTTTTCGCTTAAAGGCCAAAAATGGATGTAAGCCAAAACTGTCATATTTACTTGCAGATATAATCCATAAAATGGCTTATAAAAAATCGGTTATAGTCCAAATTCGCTTAAAGTTCACAAAAGTCGTGCAAATATAGAGTGGGCTATAAGCTGTATATTACTGTATAATAATTACAAAAGTACATTGCGCCAAGTTTTTACATCTTTTAGCGGTGGACCGCAGGCATTTAATTTATTAGTTAAAGTTTCCCAAAGTCTGTTAGCAGTAGCTTTTCCTTGGCATGTATTTGGTAAAACGCCTTTGGCCAAATTGCTGTGCTCAGACATAAACTCAGCAAGAATTTGTTTTTGTCTGAAATTTATTTTTGTTATATTCGACCTAATAATTAATATTAATTACTTAATTTGCATAAAACTTATTAAAGATTTAACTTACATTTTTTTGTTGTTTGCATGTACCGAAATAAATAAAATGTGGTTAATTTTAAAAAAACTGTTGTGACACTTGTAAAGCGTTCAAACAAGAATAATAATTTTTTACTTTTCAACAAAAACAATAAACCGTTAAGTTACTCGTTAGTGTTTGTGGAAAAACTCCTTTACAAAGGTGCAAAAAAAGGGAGTAATACAAAAAAGTATGAAAATCTATACGAATAATAAATTAATATAACAATTAAAATCTTAAATAAACACTTGTTATCCAACGAACTATTTAAAAATAAAATTTCGACACCAAATTTGGTATCGAATAAAACTCGCACGGTTACATTCGATCGTACACTCGCTATCGAGTGCCATCATAAGAAATTTCGATACAACTTACTCCATAGCGAGTGCGAGAATCCCAAAATTAAAAAAAAACCCAACTTCGAGTAAATTTCGCACGGTATCGACTGCGAGAATTAGCCCCCTGAACTTAAGTTTAAAAAACCCTTTGATTTTTAAGTTAAAAACTGGCCATAAGTGCTAAAAACTGTACATATGTACATACATGAATCAAATAAACCTTTGTATATCTACTAAATGAAATGTATTTATGTATGTATGTAAGTATGTATTTCAATATATAGTCGTAGTATATATGTATGTAATTGATATAGAATTTATTAGGGAATACTTATATTGCACTACAGACGTATAGAACGGCTCATAGTTGAGTTGGTTAATTATTGTTTTTATTAACTTAGTTTAAAGCTTTTTTTATAGGTAGTATAATTTAGAGTTGTTTTTAATACGTCTCGCTTTATGAGAATTTTGTAAAATGAAAAAAATATGTATACATAATTAGTTTTGGTATTGTGTCAATATAACCCAATTTGGGTCAAGTAGTGATCAACAAACAGATCGTTTCAAAGTTGCAATATTTATCTGTGACAATAGCAAAACATTTTCAGTGCATAATCGTCGATGCAGTAACTTTGGCTGCTGTAGAGATTTATGCGGCTTATAGTGCCTGTCAATGCAGTGCTATAACTTGACATTCGGACAGTCGACTCGAAAAGGCCGAGGCCGGGTTTTGTCTGAAGACGCAATGTTATGTCAATTGAATAATCACTGACGCCCAATTCCTTGACGATTTTATGATGAGGCGCTGCTACTGTAGCATCTGTTATTGAGTTTAAGTACAAAACACGACATTGAGGATGATCTTTCAGCCGATCGTTTATTAATTTGACAATGTAACGGGCCGCACGTTGTACACGGCCGTCATTGGTGGCCAACTCTTGGCGCTGATGGCAACTGCACCAGTGTGAAGCAATGTAGGCATTCTCACAAGTACGACTTTTTGGAATGGGCAAAAAGAGGCTGATGCTTCGTGGCATGCTTGTATCGGGATCATTCAGCTCAGCGCTTCGTTTGATCAATTGTTTGGAACTTAACTGACGTAGGTCGAGGAGATCCAACATTGTAGCATGAAGATCGTAGGGTGTAGATAAGCGCTTTGCATTCGTCTCTAAATTGGCAACAGCCTCTGGGTACTTTTGTTTGAACCAGGTTGGATAGAGTGCTATTAGAAGCGGAAGACGCTCTTCCATCATGCCCTGGTATGTCTTTCGAAATGATCCCCATCTTATACCATGATCACTCATAAGGAATATAATTGAACGTTTCAGAATTCCGTTCGTTTCAAATTTTTCAATTAGATGTTTTATGTCTTCGTCGAATAACATGGGCATATTAAAGAGGTCATGCGTCATTGCAACCGTCCAAAAGAAAGTAAAAAAGTTTTCATTCTTCATAACCGGTATTAGTTTACGAATATACTCGAGCAGAACATCGGCAGTACGGCGTCCACCCATGCAGAGAGCCACATTTAAACGCTTCTCATTACTGATATGTCGTTCCATCTCGAGAAGCACGGGACGAAGATAGTAATCGGTAGGGGGTTTTTTGAATCCGGAATGGCGCCAGTTAAAAAGACTCAAACCACCAACATCTTCGGCATAGACGGTTTTAAATCCAGCTTCTTTGTATCGTTTCCATATTAGAGAACAGTTGTCATAAACACTACTTGAAAATTTTGCTGGTGGGCCTAGACACGAAATGGCCACCTCATCTTCGTCGAAGCCAGTTAAAACCGGCATAAGATTGGGGTAAGTGTTGTCGCCGACCTTGTTGTAGCCCCAAAATTCAATATGATTTAGTTTGTTGTGTATATAGGACGCACTTGAACGCATTTGTCGCAAAAAATTCAAATGTGATACACTGTCCATACCCAATATCATAACCGAAAGACGATTATTATTCTGGTTTGCAGTATGATTATCAATTTTACTGCGAAATGAATTCGAGGAATTTGACGTTGTTGAACTCCTTATGTCATCCTCGTCCACGAACGAGGAGTCATCCCTTTGAGTACTATTTATTATGCAATTTGAGGAAATATTTTGAATGACAAAGAAATGGAAATCTTTGTAGATAATGTTTTCTTCATTATCTTTCGGCCAGCACTCTACCATTAGGAATTCAATGCCCGGCTTAACAGAAACATTTTTATTGTAGCCAAGCTCAAACGGAACTGGCTCTAAATATTGATTGTGTTGATCATTTATCCGCCGTATTTCTGTGTAGTTGCATGACAAATCGGACAAGTCTCGTATTTCATACGAATCATAAATTTCCTTTGGAGACATATTCAGCATAAGCACTGCACCACCAACATCACTAGTGCGCAATAAAGCTTTTTTGCATGAAAAATTTCTTGGCTTGTACATGAATTGAATGATATTGTCATCGGTGACAGGAAAGTAAGGCATACGGCATCCAGGCAAATCGATAAAATATGCCTGGGTTATATTGTAGTCAGCATCAATGCGGGCGATGAACTCAAAGCGGTCTCTCAAATGTATCAGTTTCGTTTTCAAATTAAAATCTATGAAAATGTAAGAGAAGAAACAAATAAATAAAACCACTATGATTATCTTCTTGAAGTGTTTTCGTTTCTTCGTCATATTGTAGTATCGGTAGTAAAACTGTAAATCACGTTTCGTCATGTATCGCGGATCCAATAGATATTTCCCTCTGAAAGAAGTAAAAAATACAAATAATGATATTAAATAATAAATATCTAAATAAATAACCTATTACGGTATCCATTAGGACTGATTTTTCAAATCCCGCGACTCGGGATTTCATAAATGAATTCTTGATTCATATTAAAATAAATTGGTTTATAAATAATAACAATTTATTTCAAAAAAGTTACTTATGTATGTATGTAAATTGATTAAAAGTTTATAAATATATGTAACAGCCATACCTAAATACCGACGGAAAGCGGAACGTATTTTTACGCTGAGCATTATGAACATTGTTGTTTTATTTTTCTTTTTTTTTTTGTTTTGTTTTCTTTTGCAACTAACTTCACTGTGCAACGCCTTGTCAAAATCGGATTTCCCAATAGCAAAGCGTTGACGCCGCGTTGTTTCGGTATGCTCCATACAAAATGTATGAGCATGAGAAATTTTGACATTTCCGTCGGTATTTAGGTAATAATAAATAATATGTCATTTCGCCTTTAATTTCTATATTAATTGAAAAGCAACGGAATATTATCGATCGATAAAGCTTCTTAAAAATATAAAGGAATCTATAGTAAAGAGAATCTTGATTTAATTTTTATAACCTTCGCCTTCATCAGAAGGGTATAAATAAGTTTGTCATTCCGTTTGTAATTTCCACAATATAATTTTCCGACTTTATAAAGTATGTATATTCTGGATCCTTATAGATAGCGGAGTCGATTAAGCCATGTACGTCTGTCTATTGAAATCAATTTTCTAAAGTCCCCAGATATCTTCGGGATCCAAATCTTCAATAATTCTGTCAGACATGCTTCCGCGAAGTTTGCTATTTAAAACCAGCAAAATCCGTCCACAAATAACGGAGATATGAGCAAAAATCCGAGACAACCTCTGAAAATTTCATCAAAAAAACTAAGTGTATTAATGTTGGTAGAAATAATTTCATAAACAGATGGCGCTGATCAAACAAAGTGTTTAAGTGTGTTCTTAAACCGTAATATAAGTGTATAAAAAGTTTTCGAAAACTTTAAGTGCCCAGCAAGCCATATGAGTCCGGAAAGAGTCTTTTCTGACACCTTTTTCGGAGCGTTAACGCTCTTTATGAGCCCAAAAAACAATCACAATTGCTCCGAAAACCTTCAGAAAAGAGGGTCAATACGTTCGAAAATGGTCCGTCAGAAAGAGCTCTTAGATAATGTCAGAAAAGAGTCTTTTATGAGGTTTTTTTTGGGGTCTGTGTAATCTTGTTTTGATCATTCTTGTGTGGTACAGCTATGTTTTTTTTTTGTTCAAAGCACAAATAACAGGACAACAACGCTTTGGTACACACATAATTAAGTGGAATTTCTGAGTCATACTGCGTACCGACTCAGGACAGTAACAAGCAAATGTTTCTTTCGCTCCGAGAATGCTCTTTGGTTGGACTCTTTTCTGACTCCTTTTTCGGAGCGCTCCTAGAATGGTATGCTGGGATGCGACGGACTATCGTCATTTTTTTCAGAAGTTTGTTAAGCATTGTTGTTGCTTCTTGTCGGACGAAGCATAGCAAACACACGCGATTAATTACAACTGAACACAAAAAATATAAAACTGTTTTAGATGAAATTATTTTTGTTTTTTCTGAAAATAACTGTACTAAAATTGTTTTTTGATATTGATAATTGTTATTTATGGTCCCTGATATTTTTTCTTAAGGTGTTTATATCTGACAAAACTCTTTTTTTTTCTTATTTTAAGCGTTTGACAATATGTTTGCTGGGAAAAATCTCTCACCAATACATCTTCATTTTATTTATGAACACCACTGATTTAAATAAGTAAAGATTCGTTATATTTCCTTCAAACTACTTGACACTTTTTTTTTGTAATTAAAAAGAATCCGGTTTATTTAAAGGAAATAAACCACCGTTTTTAAAAGTTAAAAACGTAACAATATAATATATATAAAGGGTGGTTAAATTGTAAGGGCCGATGTTGAATGTGAACCACACCTAAACGCCAAGCTTTTTTCCGAATTTTATTTGACATTTCTCTATTTAAGAATAACTCAATTTGAACCATGGAGAGATACACAATCCAACAACGTGTTAAAGTTATCCAGACTTATTATGAAAATGGGCGTTCAAATCAAAATGCATATCGTGCACTTCATCTTCAGTGATGAGGCACATTTTCACCTCAGTGGATTCGTCAATAAACAGAATTGCCGCATTTGGGCGAATGAGAATCCAAGAGTGATTGTCGAAAAACCAATGCACCCACAAAGAGTGATTGTTTGGTGCGGTTTATGGGCTGGCGGCATCATCGGGCCGTATTTTTTCCAAAATGAGGCCGGTCAGGCAGTTACTGTGAATGGTGTTCGCTATCGTGAGATGATAACGAACTTTTTATGGCCCGAATTGGAAGATATGGATGTGGACGATATGTGGTTTCAGCAGGACGATGCCACTTGCCACACAGCTAACGAAACAATGGCTCTTTTGCGCAACAAATTCAATGGCCGTGTTATCTCACGTAATGGCGATGTCAATTGGCCGCCAAGATTATGTGATTTGACACCGTTGGACTTTTTTCTTTGGGGTTATTTGAAAGAAAAGGTGTACGTCGATAAGCCAGCAACAATTCAACAGCTAAAGGATGAGATAATTCGGCACATTAACGGCATAGAACCTCCATTATGCCTCAGGGTCATCGAGGCATGAGGAACATCGGATGGAGGTGTGCCGCCGTGGTCGCGGCGCCCATTTGGCCGATATTTTGTTCCATACATAATTGAGTAATACCAATATATCATAATAAAATAAAATTACAATAATTTCCTAAATAGTTTGTGTTTTATTCAAAATCAACATCGGCCCTTGAAATTTAACCACCCGTTATATATGTATGTATGTATAAAATATAATTATGCATCCACAACAAAGGGGAAGGGTATATAAGATTCGGCATAGCCGAATATAGCACTCTTACTTGTTTTAATTTAATTAATTAAAAAACCAATATATGAAGCAGACAAAAAAATCGTTTGCATACAAAATTGTAAGCAAATGCTTGTATTCTGATCGCACCCCTCTTATTCAATATTTTATTCCATATTGTTACAGACATTATTAGGTGTTGTGGGGACTTTTACATATTTTAATTACATTCATTATTTCGGTCATTATTCGTTTCGTAATCAATGTTTTTAATTAATTTCTAATATCAAACATTTTTATCTAACTATCAAATTCACTCTTCAATTTTGGTTTTTTATTTCAAAAATTTTAAAGTGTTGGGTAAATCATCCTTCTATTTTGTTTTTTTCTAAGGAGAGATTTCACCAGATCACTTTTTGATATCTCTTTGAGCATAAATAAAAGGGCAACAGAGGTTCATATCACTGCGACGAAGAGTTGTGTCTGTTACTTTAACCAGATTTAAAATGACAACTATTTGTTTCCCTTCTTTGCATAATGGTGGAAATTTCCATCCAATGCACTATAGGTCAAATGAATAGTTTTCGAGGCAAGAAATCACAAGAAGCAGCTAGAGCTTTAAAATTTAGTACAGGTGACTACGATGGGTATCTTACTCTTCGATAAAAATTTGAAGTCGATCCGCCCTAACCACGCCCACTTTTAGTAACTATATTGTTTAATACGTTAAAATTATTATAATGCTCACTTGCATTGACCGGAAAAGTAAGCTTAGCGGTGGGAGAGTTAATATAAAACACGGCTCTTAGCATTCTGCTAGAAATAACATTTATTTACTAATAAAATTATTAACATAAAACCATAAAATTAAATAAGACTTCTTTTTCTAGTGATCGGCTTACAAATTAATTTTTGCTTCCATTGCCATCAAGATTTAATTCCACTAAAAAGAGAACATTAAATTTAATAAAAGTTAGTATATTATAAATAAGTCTTACTTCAAAATTGCCCAATGTTTCATCAACTTCTAACTCTATATTTAAATGAGATAGATCATCTGCCTCCCATTCGATAGCACTTGACGTAGTCGGCAATTGATTTTCAGGAACATATGGAATCTTTAAAAGAGAAATAACTTCTCTTGGAAGCTGCAATTTTTTTTTGCTGAATGACGGTTCTTTAGACAAATACTGGATAAGAATGGGTCAGAAGAATCCATGGTTCTGTTAAAAACATCAGATATATTGTGTTCTCTAGAGTCTTTTCGTGCATGCTCAATGCGATCTTTTTTCTCGCCTCAGAAGCACTTTCTCCAGCGCATCCAAGAGGCACGATTGAGGCTTGTACTATTTGTGAAAAATGTGCTAAAATTTTATGCAACGTAGCTGACATTGGGTACCATTCGTAATATTGAAAATATATATCGGCAGTTCTATAACAAAAACTCTATAAGTTTTCGACACTTAACTCAAAATTACAAGAAATTGCAATTAGAATGACTTGTAAGTGTTTTAAAAACTCGATGTTAACGTTTGTTATTGACGCAAATAATTTCAGATTTGAAAATGCTCTTCGCGCCGTATTGCCGTCGTTTGTAGATCCACTTCCATTACTTTTCGGCTTATGGACATGAAGACCCATTTTTTCCCAGAATTTTTGTTGAATTTCACTTTTTCTATGTTGCATTAGTAATTTGTCCTCAGCATTTCGAATTTGCCATTTTTTAATATGAAGTCTATATGAAAGATTCAGAACAGCATCGAATCCAAGCGTGTAATGGGCTTATGCCATATTTTAATGAATTTGGTTTTGGCTGAAACACTAATGAGCTTAAATCTTTAGTTGACAAAAACTGCTTCGGATTACCACCATATATTGGGCACGACTGAGAAGACTTTGTTTCCGTAAGTACGTTCAAAACAATCAATTAAAGTCATTATAAGTTCATACTTTACTGATATTTTTCTACCATTTAAAAAATATTCTAAGGGCTCAAGGTTTTTTATTTTCATATCCAGATTGTTTTTTTCTTTCAAAATATGTTCCTTCGTTTTCTTAATAAATTCAATTTTAATTGGTCGGTAAAAACGAACAGATTGAGGTGTACGATTAATCCAAACGGTTTCATGATGCGACGTGATTAATTTTAGTGGTATAATTGATGTCACAAATAGCGAGTTATCTAAACTCTCTGGGATATTGCTGCTGAATATTTGTTTAAAAGAACTTTGTCCTGTGGAACCGTCGAAACCATAACTTAAAACCAATCATTCAGCTCATCTATTTGCATCAAGACTTCTTCTTGGTATAGCAAAATTCTTGTTGCTGTATGGTTACCAAGCTCTGCAGAGGAATTTGTGCTGATGTTTCCGTTACCGATAGTCCATCAGGTCAGCATTGCAGTTTGCACTCTCGTATTTTTTGGTAATGTGGATAAATATCACAGTTTCGTGACTTGCTCATTTCCCGAATGTTTATGTACTGTTGCTTTGTTAAATTATTTTCTATCAAAAATAGTAACGCTTCCTCGGGGGATAGTGGTAATGGTTTTTTGTCATTGGAGGTTAAAACTTTTCACATTTTTGTAGCCCTAAATGGAGATGAACCTGCTTTAAAACAAAGTTTAAATCATTTGCTTTTGATGCATAAGCTGATATTGAAGCAGCATGAACCAATAATTTGCTATCGTGACCCTGTGCGGACGACACTTCGCAAGCAAGTTTTCGTTTTTGCCTCGCACTTCCATCGCTGTATCCAACATGAGTTTGACCTCTTTTGTTTGCGACATCACTTTCAGAAATTTTAAATTCAGTCACAGTTGATAACCATAAACTTTCGTTGTTCTCAAATCTCTTCGCACATCTTTGGTTCTTGTTCCACTTTTGGGTAGCATTTGCACAAAAATTGTTAATTTTATTTTTGATTGATGACATACATTCGTCATCTACACTTCTATTAAATTTCGTGAAAACCCAGTTAACAACAGTTGTAGCATTTAAAATTTAACTATTTCCGTATTTTTTATCTTTACGCAATCTTAAAAGGAAAATATAAATAATTTAGAGCAGTTGGGCTGCAGTTGAAATTTAAACCACATGAAAGTACACATCATTACCTTTCTCCACATATATATTGTTCAACAAATACGTCACAATAAACAAAGTACTACTCCAAGAAACACGGGATCAATAACCAAAACTACACAGAAAATACGACACATTTTGATACAACAAAAAATTTACAACAACAACATTTTTATGAAACTTATTAATAACATTTTTTTTACATACCTGAATTAATATTTTCCATTTTACAAAAATTGTATACAATTATAATATTTTGTTAAACAATGGATTAAATGTTAGGCATTATAAAGCTGAATGTCAGAGAACAAAACAAACCAAAAAACTTTTTCTTGCCTCAAAAACCATTCATTTGACCTATAGTGCAATGTTTCCATAGCATTCTTTTATTTCTATTTGGTATTAAGCTAATGATCTAACATTGCATGATAATGGAAATTTCCATAATAATGTTTTTTTTTTGCTAAATTTCATCATATTAAGATTCATCATACAACCTAAGTTTTTTTTAAACAATTTTTCCTTTAATTTTGAACATGAATTACTTCACGAAGAAAGAAAAAATCATGCAAAGAAAGGTTAAATCGATTAAAGCTTTTTCTATAGGAATTTCCAAATTCCAAAAACTGTTGATACATGAAATAGTACGTTCGAGCTTGGCAATCCAAAATTAATTTTAATGCTTTCACCCATTATGCAACTATACAAGGTGAGTGCAGTAGCCCAGCTAACTGACTTTGTTTACAATTTACTTATGTCAAAAGTAATACTTTTTCAAGTATTTTTGACAGTAGTACATTATTTTACACAAACAAAATGCCTGTTGTTTCTTTTTTGTGTTGTATTTGTTGTCGATTTGCACTCACCTTGTATAAATGCACCATGCTTTCACCTTTATTTCTTCGACAAACGTTTTAAAATTTAAATTTTTGTTGATGACTTTGAAAACAAATACTAGTTTTTGGGACTTGTCAAATGCCTAAAATACCGGGATTTTCGGGATCGGGATTGTGGGATGTGCATTCCTAAAGAATAATCGAATAAAACGAAATAAATAAATGTTTGTTTCAGTTTGTCATTTTATAATATTTTTTTTTTAAATTTCAGCAGTTTCAAAAATTTTGCCTATTGAAAATTAAAGGAAGATTTTATATCCCTATAGATGAGTGCACCGATAGCTCTTTCTACAAAAATATGAATGTTACTGTAATAACTTATTATTCGAAAAAGAAATCTTAGTTACTTCGGATCTCGGTCGGCTAACTACTGGTTTCGCCTACGGTATAATCAAGAATCGAAGTACCGGTCTAGTTATACTTTGCTAACGAGAACAAAGCATATCGTCTGGTTATGCCTATGTTCTTAAGCTGTGTTCACATTATGTGTATTTAACATGTGGACTGTCACTTTTTCGCATGCCAATTTTGTACATATAGTCTGAACACCTTCAAACAATATCATGTGTTATTTCTCTGTGTACAATACATATGACATTTTTGTATTTAGAACGAGTTCTATTTTCAAGTGACAAACCATCTGACATCAGCTGCTTTTTATAACCAAAATTTTGTGGCGGCAAAAATTAATTGAAATTTTAATAAATATAATTTATACCTAATAGTAAAACAAAAATACAAAAAAAAAACACTACACAAATTTATTATTGCAAATGAAGGGAAAATTGAAAAGGAGTTAACAAAAGTAAGTACATATGTATGTGACATAACCAACATATGAACATGTAATTTATAAACCGTATGTAAAACTCAAATTTTGACATACACATTAAATCACATATGGGTAGAAAAGTGACATTCCACATGACAAATATGTACACATAATGTGAACACAGATTTACTTTGTTTTAATACCGTAGCCGAAACCGAAGTACATATTTATCTTGTCGGATTGTAGTATTAGTCACGTCATAGTTTGTCGACGAGCGCTGAAGAATTTATCTCATCGAATTACATTGTTTTCCTTCTAAGTAGTCATTAGCCAAACGAGAGTCGAAGCATTTATCTCGTCTGCGTGTAATCCTTAGATAGTTTTAACCACAGTTCACAATAAAGAATAAGGTAATTTAACGGTAAAGAAGGAAGCAGACCTCTAAAGAATCTGGACAGACTAGGCATACCCCGGTTGAAAAGAAAAACGTCATCAAAATAAATAATACCAATCATAAATAATGTCAATAAAATATATCAATACGTCAAATTGGAATCATAATGCAAGGTAGAAGAAACATTAAGCATTAAACACATTTGAGACAGCAGGCTACACGACTACATGAGTGCAAATGTCGCTGGGTAGTTATGCCGACCTGTAACCAGCTACTTAATTATTTTGAAAACGACAGATACATAGTCAGCATCTGATCCCGAAATCTGACGTTTCAATAAAAAATAAATTTGTTCTTCGATTCGATTATGAATAGCAACCAAACTGGAGTTGGGTTGTCAATAGGCAACGCAACTGACATGCAAGTTGTTATAATGTAAGGCAACTTTCGTCTTTAATCTGTTTTTCGAATTTTCAAGTAGAAAACAAACATTTATATGTGAAACAAGTAAGAAAGTATAGTCGGTCAAGCCCGGTCAAGTCGGTCTACCCTAGTATATGTAAATATAAAAAAGTTTTTCAGAAATGGGCGTTATTTGCGAGATATCACCTATTTTGGACCAAAATTCAGAGTCATGATTTCTGTGAATATAAATATTATATGTTTTAAACTTTATCTCGATATAAATACTTTTAAAAGATTTATGGAAATTAAAGTGAATTACGGAGAGGGTCTTATATGGGAGTTTCGACTAATTATGGACCGATCATAATAAAATTGTACCGTATTATTAGTATACATATGAAATATATTTGTGTTAAATTTTATTTGGATACCAACATTTTTGAGTGAGTTATGCTCTTTAAGTGATTTTCGAAAGTGGGCCTTATATGGGGGCTACGAATAATTATGAACCGATCACCATAAAATTCTACCATATTATATGCATATACACAAAACATATGTGTGTTCAATATTATTTGGATACCAACATTTTTAAAAGAGTTATGCTCTTTTAAGTGATTTTCGGAAGTGGGTTATATGGGAGCTACGACTAATTATGGACCGTGATTTAGCTTCATTTATTACTCATTTGTCGTGAAATTTGTTTGCATGGTTGGTTTACGTGGTAGTTCACTACGTGCGAACACTTAAGTAGAGTCGAGCATAATTCAAAGATTTATGACCAGTAAACCCCAATTTCGGGAGGACATTTGTATGGGGGCTAGGTGAAATAATGGACCGATTTCCACCAGTTTCCATCCCATCCATCCTTGGGCTGACAAAATATCACGTACCAAATTTTATGGAAATATCTTCAAAATTGTGACCTGTACTCTGTGCACTAGCTTTACATGGACAGCCAGCCACCCAGACGGACGGACATCGTTAAATATTAACAGTTTACAACACAAATAAACTCTTTATTTTGTACATACGAGTACATATATATGGAGTTTGACAGTTAAGCTGGAGGTCCACAACTCGCGTTTTGGCGTCAACACGTTTTAAGCTTTCTAAACGTTTTAAGCGTCAAGTATTTCATGTTACATGCGAAGATTTTTCGCGTCAATCATTTGTGTTTTATATACATATGTATGTACTTTCGGAGGTGATGCCGTAAGCCCAGCTAATTTTATTTTTATATGAAGTTTTTTATCGGTTTGTTTGTCAATTTCATATAAAAAATGTTTTTTCAACTGTCATTTTTTTTAGTGACATCACCTTTAAAATAAATTTGCTTTGCATTTGTTAATGTCAGCTGTTCGCCGCTTGCGACGCGTTGAAAAGTAAACGTAAACGTAAGAAAACGTAAACGAACTTTTCGCGTTTTAAACACGTCCTACGCTTTTGAGAGCGTAACTTAAAACGTACGACTACATTGATTCTACTTTTTTGACAGTTGCTTACAACTCGTGAAACGCGCAGACGCGAGTTGTGGACCTCCAGCTTTAGGAGTACTCAGGTAAATATGTAACAATAAAAGTTGTTTTGTTTTCAATACAATTGGGTTTTGAAATTTTACTACTTAAAAAAGTTTGTTTTTAATAAAAAGTTTTCTTAAACAAATATATGGCAACGCTGTACACAGAAGAAATATAAAAACATTAAATGACAGTTCGTGAAGTTGCAGCCGTCGTTTCAATTACGGGCCTGTTTTCTCTGAGAGTCGTTTTTGCTTGAAGTCGCGGTCGTGTTCTGATTCATCATTTAAACACATTCGAGACAGCAGGCTACCGACTACAATATGTCAAAAATAAAATACATATGTTTATATGAAAGTGACTATATTAACGACATCAGGCAACACGACTTCAGGTTGTTGTTTATATTTTCAATGTTTTTTTTTTATTAAAGTTTGTAAGTGTTTTATTGTTTAAGATTTATAATTTTTAATGTTTTTATTAACTTTTTTGTTGTATATTAGTAATAGCTTCTATAAAATCAACAGAATTTCCTTCAGCCATTATGTTATTTAAAAAATTCGAAGAACAAATTAATTTTTAATTATTAAAACGTATGAGTATGTAGCTGTCGTTTTCAGGGCTACAGGGCGGCAGAAGTACCCAGCGGCATTTGCACTCATGTTGTCTCGAATGTTCTTAATAGTAAAAGGTAACTTTAATTAAAGTGAGGAATAAAGTGAACTTTAAAATTTTTCGTTATTACAACTTCCTTGCAAAATAGAATAATTTTATTTTTCTAAAATATGGCAATACCAGTGAAAAACCGATTACTTTTGCCAAATTACTGACAAGAAACAGTAAATTGTTTGTGTTTGTGAAAAAATATAAATCAAACGTCTGCTTTCCATTTTTGTTTATCAAATTATTTATTGGCAAAAAAAAAAAAAACAAAATTAATTATTTTTCATGAACTTGACATTTTTTCCCGAACATATGACAACTTCAAATACATAAACCTCACTATAAAATTTAAAGGCAAGATGATCTTCCCTTTAGCTTATCGGTCGGTTTTAGATTAAAGTAAACTTATAATAACCAAATACTTCTTATCTGACCGATAACATCATACCTCAGGCCATTAAATATTTTAATATATACTCCTAAAACGTTAAAACATGGATGGAGTACTTCGCTACATTTTCAACATTTACCATGTTTATTTGCATTTATTTTTACATATTTATTTTTCCACAAATTCATAATAATAACGTTTGAAAATAATTTTGTTAAACAAAACTAGAAATGTTTTGTTTTATTTTCGGACATTTCATTTACATAAATATGTATGTGTGTATGTACACATGTATAATTGAGAATGTTTTTTCTAATGAGTCTACCTTATATTGTTTTAACATGGTCAAAATCTTAAAATGTTTTGAATTTTCTTAAATATGCATACGAGTATATATGTACAGACATATGTATGTATGTTTTTATATGTATTTACTATATATTTTACATATATGTAGGTACATATGTATTTTTATTTAAATATAATATTTTTAACTCTAGTATGTACTTAAATCTAACGTAATAAGTAAAAAGTATTTATCTTATAAGTATAATTTCAATTCAGTGTATGTAAATACAAATTTTGTATGCTTTGTTTGTGATTGTAGGTGGAATTCTTATTCATGAACTCAAGCAAATAGTAGTAAATACACACACACACACACACACACATTCAAACATACAAAAATATTATACTTTTGGTAAACACAGGAGGCGAAAAAAAAACTTAATAATGAAAACGGAATAACTACATATGTATGAATGTATTTTTGAACGTACTCGTAACTCAGGTTGAGTTCACCATTTCCACTTTTACGTTTCACATACACACGCATTTTGAACGATTTCTATTACTTTTTTAATTTTGCAAATTTGTATGTATTTTATTGTTGTTGTTTTAATAATGGCACCGTGAATGCATCTACTTCTTAATACTCAATTATTGTTTATTTCAAATGGAATTTAATTTAATTTATATAAATTTATTTCATTAATTTTTTATTTTTCAATGTGACACTGACTTAGTGAAAATTGTTGTTTTTTTTTTGTTGACAGATGCTGCGAAAATTTAACGCATGCGTTATATGTTCTGTCATAGGGATGCTGCTCCCAGAACTTTAAATGTATTTGTTCAATAATCAACATAATGCATGAGATGTACATTAGGCTGGCTCAAAATGCAAAAACATTAAAATCTTGTGCTCCACAAGGCTGCCCCTATTCCAATATACAAAATAAATATATATTTCAAACAAAACGCCAATTTCTGAAAAACTGTTTTATACATATACTGGGCGTAGGGTATTAGATGGTCGGGCTTGTCCGACTATACTTTCTTACTTTTTTATACCCTTCACCTTCATGAGAAGTTTATATATAAGTTTGTCATTCCATTTGTAATTTCCACAATATAATTTTCCAACCCTATAAAGTATATATATTCTGGATCCTTATAGATAGCGGAGTCGATTAAGCCATGTCCGTCTGTTTTGTCTGTCTGTCTCACAGTGCTTTGTCCTATAGGCAAAATTAAAATAAAATAAATTGCTTAGAATATTTAAGTATGTAATATACATTTTTGTAAAGCTAACAAATTACCTTAAATAGATTCGTAAGTAGAATTTATGATCTCTTCTGTTTGTTAACAGTAGAGGGCGCTAAAGTCAGAAAATGTTTGAGGTAAAACTGTTGAACGAAAAAACGATTTTTACTGTGTTACAAAAAAAAAAATTGTCAAAATTTAATTTTTTATTATATTGCTTTAAAACTTAACAGTTTTGTATATTACTGTAGGTACAAAAAAACAAAAATAATTTTTGGTAAATATTTTTTATGGAAAAGTTGTTTGTGCTATCGAAAACTTTTGAGTTTTTTTTATTTGGAATTACCAAAATGCAAAAGTTTGATAGAGTAAAAAAAACAAATTTTTTTGAAGAGTAGGTAATTTTTTATTTGTGATTTTCGTACATTTTAAAGGACTTAAATAGAATATGTAAAGAAGTTTTAGATTTTTCACCCGGAAATGTTAAAGTGATATGCATTTTTTAACACATGTTTCCTAAGTTTCAGAAAAAGTTACAAATACCTAAGTTTATGGTACTGCCAAAATTTAAAAAAAAAAATAGTTTATACAATTGTTTTTTTTTTTATTACTATAAAAAATTAATCAAATTTTGATGTAGTGTTTAATTTTTATTAAATAGTGACAAAAACTTACCAAAAATTAAAAATAGTTTTTTCTTTTTTTTTTGCGGAAACCCTAAAGTCATGTAAACTTTAAAAAAGAATTTTAAAAATATATAAATAAAAAGTAGGCGATTTTTTATTTTTCATTTATAGACTTTGTTAACAAATCTAACCACTAGTAAAAAAAAATCAAGATTTTTAACCGGAAATTTGAAATTGGTGATACAAATATAAAATTCGTTAAGTTTTATTAGATTAAAGTTATTTTATTAAATCATGCTAATCTAATCGAAACAGGTTTCCACTCTTTTGTTCGTAAAAAGTACTATAACTTCCTTATTTCTCAACCGATTTCAACATATGACCACTCATTTTACTCAGAAAAATACTGTCTTTAAACTAAATTCGGAAAAAAGTCTCGTAGAAATTTTAAAAGTTTTAAAAAAATTAAAAATTTTCAATATAATTGAAAAAATCTATTCATATTTTTGCTAATATTGTATATATTTAAAAATAATTACAATTATTATTTTGCTTTCCAAAACTGTTTGAATTTCAAAAATCGGTTAATAAATAAAAAAATTATAAATGTTTAAAAATAGCAGCCTCAAAAAAATTTCTTTGGTCCATAGCTCGGGAATTTGGAGGTATATATTGAAACTTTTGAAGTCGTTTTTGTAATACACTCTTTTAGACCTTTAACATATACTAGGTCACTTTGAAAGTGCTTGCAAAAAAGAAAATTTTGTAGCACCGTGTAATTATAAATATGGGCTTTCTGCACTCCACTGCTGGATACGCTTTTTTGAATGCATATTGCACATTGCTTAGCGTCTTCCTTTGAAAGTTTGGCGAGTCAATAAGGAAAATACATACCTTAATTTTTTCACAAAACAAAAAAAGAATTCAAAATGAATTCAAAACACGGACGGGATTAATAATAGATCAAGTAAAAACGGGATTTGGAACAACTAACGATGGAAACACGGCTCGACGATTTTTTCAAAATAGTGAAATTTCTGCTGAAATTACGGGAATATTAACAGTTTCATCTTGCAGAATCCCGGTTAATGTTACATCGTTTAAGGAGCTGCTAATTATTACTAGGAACTCTTATTTAATTCAGTATGGCTGATATTACATGGCAAGTATTGTTCTTAAGCTTTTAGTGCATGGGTGCGATGTTCTGGAATACTTCAACTTGCCAATAGGTAATAAAATATTAAAAAAACTTTTAAGAAATTTTTTAAAACTATTTTTATTCTAGGCTGTTTATCCGAATGTGCGAGTTCCCATACAAGAAAAACGACGAGAGAAAATACAAATAGAGTTTTAAGGGATAATTTGTTATTAATGTCGGATCTGGAACTATCGTCACTTAGGTCTACAAAACACAGACAAAAAAATGATGAATTCAAAGAAATTGAGAAATACATTTTGAAATACAACATCATAAATTACAATTAAAATAAAATAGCTTATTTGTTAAGCAAATTTAGAAAGAAATTTTTTATGATTTATTTTAAAGGGGATATTAAATTATTTGCATTTTGATCACAAATGTAGCTAAAATTTAGTTTTTGAGAAAAAGGATATATGGGAGATGGTCATGTCCTTGTATCGACTAAAGCGAAATTTCCAAGAGAGCTCAAAAATATAGTTTTAAAAGTTGTTATAAGTTTTTAGTGCATTCTGATCACTAATATAGTTACAATTTAGTTTTTGAAAAAAATCATATATGGGAGGTAGTCATGTCCTTGCACCGAATGAAACAAAATTAACTACTAAGCTAAAAGACATATTTTAACAGACCAATTTGCCAATTACCAATTTCGATTTAATCTATTTAAAATTATAGCTAAAATTAAAGTTTTACATTTAAGGATGTATGGGAGGTAGTCATGTCCTTGCACCGATTTTTCCGAAACTTTGAATTTTTCTTAATTGACATATTTTGAATCAGCACACCAAATTTCATTCTTCTACGATAACTTCTCTAATTTTGCCGATAAACTATGTGGGGACAAAACACTGTGTGTCTGTCTGTCTGTCTGAGTGTTGAAATTAATTTTCTGAAGTCCCCAGATATCTTCGGGATCCAAATCTTCAATAATTCTGTCAGACATGCTTTCGAGAAATTTGCTATTTAAAATCAACAAAATCGGTTTAGGCCAACCAGAGTTATGGACCAATATGTGAGACAATATCCAATTGTCCATTTTATTGCAATATTTTGAAATAAAGGGTGGTTAAATTGTAAGGGCCGATGTTGAATGTGAACCACACCTAAACGCCAAGCTTTTTTCCGAATTTTATTTGACATTTCTCTATTTCAGACTTACTCAATTTGAACCATGGAAAGATACACAATCCAACAACGTGTTAAAGTTATCCAGACTTATTATGAAAATGGGCGTTCAAATCAAAATGCATATCGTGCACTTCGTGATTTTTTTGGTCAATTTGATCGTCCAAATGTGCGTACAATCGCAAAAATCGTGGAAAAATTCGAGCAAACCGGGTCTGTAGAAGATGTGAGAACACCAGTGCATGCTCGTACAGCTCGTACTGCAGAAAATATTGCTGCTGTTCGCGATAGTGTGGCTGAAGAGCCGTCCACCTCAACTCGTCGTCGTGCCCAACCATTGCACCTCTCACGCTCGTCGTTGATGAACATTATGCATAAAGGCTTGCATTTACATGATTACAAGGTGCAATTGGCTCAAGAACTAAAGCCTCTTGACCATTCCAAACGTCGTGAATGGGCAGAATGGTGGCAAGAAATGGCAATGATCAATTTTCGAAGAAAATCATCTTCAGTGATGAGGCACATTTTCACCTCAGTGGATTCGTCAATAAACAGAATTGCCGCATTTGGGCGAATGAGAATCCAAGAGTGATTGTCGAAAAACCAATGCACCCACAAAGAGTGACTGTTTGGTGCGGGCTGGCGGCATCATCGGGCCGTATTTTTTCCAAAATGAGGCCGGTCAGGCAGTTACTGTGAATGGTGTTCGCTATCGTGAGATGATAACGAACTTTTTATGGCCCGAATTGGAAGATATGGATGTGGACGATATGTGGTTTCAGCAGGACAGTGCCACTTGCCACACAGCTAACGAAACAATGGCTCTTTTGCGCAACAAATTCAATGGCCGTGTCATCTCACGTAATGGCGATGTCAATTGGACGCCAAGATCATGTGATTTGACACCGTTGGACTTTTTTCTTTGGGGTTATTTGAAAGAAAAGGTGTACGTCGATAACAACAATTCAAGAGCTAAAGGATGAGATAATTCGGCACATTAACGGCATAGAACCTCCATTATGCCTCAGGGTCATCGAGGCATGGGGAACATCGGATGGAGGTGTGCCGCCGTGGTCGCGGCGCCCATTTGGCCGATATTTTGTTCCATACATAATTGAGTAATACCAATATATCATAATAAAATAAAATTACAATAATTTCCTAAATAGTTTGTGTTTTATTCAAAATCAACATCGGCCCTTGAAATTTAACCACCCGTTATATTGCAGATAATACCATGAAATTTTGTATACGTTGTCTTTATGATAAAAGAAGAAAGTGTGCAGAAAATAGTATGAATCGGTCCATGATTTCTCATAGCCCCCATACAAAAATCTTCCCGAAATAATGCTCAATTATACATAAAAGACTATAAAATTGGAATTCCAAGACGAAATTCAGCAAAAATAAGTTTTATGCAAAAATAAATCGCAAAACGAAATTTTTTTTAGCTCGGTCCATGTTTGACCATAGCCCCCATATAAAGTCCACTTCCAAAATTCACTTAAATACGTATAAAACAGATAGAAATAATATTAAACGGCTAAAATTTGATATGAATAATCTTTATAGGGAAATAAATTGTTGTTCTAAATTTTATGGTGGTCGGCCCAGAATTGGTCATAGCTCCCATACAAGGACCACATCTGGAAAAGACATTTATCCCTATATATATTGTATAAATATCGGTACCGACTCAAAACTTTGCACAGATCATTTACATATATACAAAAATCATCCCACAAAATTTTGTAAATTTCGGTCTATTTTTAACCGTATGCCCCATATAAAGCCCTCTTCCGATAATCACTTTAATACTCATAAATCTCTTATAAATAAGGGTACCAATCCAATTTTTACACGGATCATTTACATACATGCCTAAAGCAAACTGCTGGATTTTGAGAATATCGGTCCATATTTGACTATGTCCCCCATACAAGGTCCACTTCCGAAATCCACTCTAATACTAATATATATCTTAAATATACCGTTATTATGCTGAAATCCGACGCGAAATATCCTCATATGCATGAAAATCACTGTTCCAAAATTTAAGAAGATCGGCCCATAATTTGTCATAGCTGCCATATAAAAATTTCCAAAAAAAACAAATAAATTCGGGTCAAAAAATATTCTTTTCGGATTTAACCCATATTCAGTCCATATTTAATCATGATAGATATCGTTGGAAAGGTATTTTTAATACCTTTTATTTAATGTATTACAAATTATCATACACCGAGATATAGGCCTATATATTTTCAACTTTACGGGGCCGCCCCCTAGAAAATAGGCGTGACCGCCAACAATTTTTTTTTGCTGGCATCTCCTCTAAAAGCCCTATTTGATGAAGTTTTTTTTTTTTGAGTAAAGTCACTAAAACAGAATTTTTCCCCTTTTTTATACTCTGTTTGTTAAATACACTCAAGATTATTATGAAAATCAGACAAACTCTGTAAATTATTGTAAGAATTGGTAATTAAATCAATTAAAAATTGTGAAAATTAGACAAAATTTCAAAATATTTAACATAAATTATGTTAAATAAATAAATTGTCTTTCAAACAAATAATAATAATAATAATAATTAAATTTGCACTAAGACTGAATAGAAAACACAGAATAAGGATATTCTTGTCCTATAACCAGTGTAGTTTTTGTATTTCTTATTACGTTTAGGTGGAGGGTATTTAAGATTCGGCACAGCCGATTATAGCACTCTTACTTGTTTTAATTGTATTTGTGTACATTTAAATAAATAAAGACTCGCCATATTTTCTTTAAACTACGTGACGCTTTTATTTTGCAATTAAAAAGAATCCGGTTTATTTAAAGGAAATAAACCACCGTTTTTAAAAGATAAAAACGTAACAATATGTATGTATATATATATAATATAATTATGCATCCACAACAAAGGTGAAGGGTATATAAGATTCGGCATAGGGTATTAGATTTGAAAAACTTTTTGTTATTTCGTTATTTAATGAAGATACAATAAAAGAATAAAAGTACAAAAAGGGGGAAGTGAAATTTTAATAAAATATAGAAGGAATAACGGTATCATAAGGCCCCTTAGTTTGGCACCTTAGGAACATTGAATACAATTTTTTAAATATTTTTTCGATTAACATTAAATATAAAACAATAATATAGTATTGTTTAAAAAACATTTCTAAGTCAAATTTTATATTTAAAATTGACAATTTAAAAATGGAATTTAAGTTTTTTTTTTTGGAATTGTAGCATTTCCAATAACAGTTTACCATAATCTTTTTATCTAAAAATTCTGTTTAACATACAAAAATATTTAGCATTGTTGTGGGTTCGAACCGAGTTTTTAAAATTCATGACTACAATTTGACATGGTAGTACTATTAAGGACAGAACTGTAGCCCTTGCAGAGCCATGAACACCGGTATACAAAATGTTATGATCGGACTAAAAATAGCGACACAGTGAACAAATACTAAAATGGCGTGGCAAAAAAAAATAGAAAAAAAATATTTCTGGAATGGTTTTAACATTATCTTTAATCCTAGGGGGTGACTGAAACAACTTTTTTTGTATGGGAGGCGAACCACTCTAATATATAGTATACGAGTAACAGACATTTTATCGCATGAGTGAAATAATTAAAAGACGTAACCACTAAATAAAATATATATATTTGAATTATTTTTTTGGCCATATTATCTATACCAGGGGCAGAATAATTAAGAACATATTGGGCCATATAAAATCGATTTATTTTCGGATATTAACTATGCGATTTGAGAACATTTGCCCTAAAATTTAATTTTACATAAAAAATATCTAGATTTTTAATTTAGGAAGAACTGGGATTGTGTTCAATTTCATACATACCTTAGGTGTCCAATTTTTTAGACCTGTGAGGAAGTATTGAATTTAATACTTTCTTTCTACTACTTGTGAAATTATACTGCAATCGGACTTACCGTTTTCAAATAACAGATTTATGTCCCTTTTTCCAAAATTCCCCCACTGTACGTTGAAATACTTGATGCTTTTCCCCCTTATTTATTTTCATAATTTTCATAATTTGGATAATTTTTTGTGATATTTGCTGATAAAAATAATAAATAAATGCATTGTTGTTGAATTCAATGATTTCAATAATAATAAGGAGAAGTCAGCGAAAGGAAACTATGTAAATTTTCTTTAAGAGTAATTTTAATAGTCTATCTTTAATGAGGTTTATTTTCTAGCTACGCCAAGTCCCGGTTTACATTATGAAATATTTGTCGCTGCGATTCTTGTCGTATCTTCTTTAAAATTGTATTTGCGTCTACATTGTGAGATTTTTGTTGCAGAGATTTTTTGTGGGTGTATACATGTTTTTATATATTTTGTAGCTAGCACATACATACAAGAATGAATATAAAAAACAACGAATGAGGGAACAAAGCGTGCCTCACGAGTACATGAATATGTGTTCCCTTTTTATACGACTCACCGCCATAGTTGCCAGATAAATAAGGGTTCAACTCGTCAAATCTTAAATAAAAAATCGTCAACTAAAATAAAACTTTTAATCAATTCAATATTTTATTTATTTTTTAAATTTATTTTACATAAACAAAAAGTATAAAAAAAACAAAAAAAAAATGAAATATGTTTAAGGGATCGATAAAAGTTTAAAAAATAGTTTTAAATATCAATATTAAAATAGAAAAAGTAACAAATAACAAAACAAAACACAAAAATTTATGTAAAAGGAACACAAAAATAAGTAATAAATTACTTTTGAAAATATAGTTTTTAAAATCAAGTTTTTAAGAAATTTTTATCAATGTTTCTTAAAAAATTTATATAATTTTTAATATAAAATAAACAAAACAATTTTTTCATAGTAACAATGTAAAACATAAAAAATTCTACTTTTAAATACAAAATATCACCTTTTTACAACACTATGCGTTTTAGAATTTTTCAATTATATTTCAGAATTTTGTATTTAATTTTATATTTAAAAAAAATTCAATTGATTTTCTGTAGTTTGTAGTTGGTTTTCAGAATATTCTTAACGTATATCATAAAAGTTAAGTTAAAAATATGTTTGGATTCTGAAATACAATTAAAAATTTCTCAAATGCATTTGAAAATTTCTAAAATACAATTTGAAAATTCTATAATATTATTAGAAATTTCTAAAATATAATTGAAATTTTTAAAAATATAATTGAAAATTGTGAAGTTTAGTAGATTTAATTTTGTAGGTACATTTCCCTATTAAACTTTTTAATAAGCTCAGGTTCAACATTCATATTAGAACAACAACATTTATATAATTTTAAAAAATCTTTAGTGAATAAAATCCCTTCTAAAGAAGACGTTCCTAACCTATTCCTAATTTTTGTTTTGTTTGACATTTGCCGAAGAATGACGTAAAACTAAAATTTTTTGTATAAATTTGGTAAGGATGGGAAACAAGAGATTTGAATCTTTTCTTTGAATTTCAGAAATTTGTTTCCAAAATTCCAATAAATCTTTTCTTTTTCCGAAACCAAATTATAAATTTTATATGAGAAAAAAGTGTTGCAAATCATTTATACTGAAAAATCGTCAAAATAGGGGCAAAGATCGTCAAATCGTCAAAGAGTCATTTTTGACACCAAAAATTGTCAAAATGATTATAAATCGTCAAATATGGCAACAGTGCTCTCCGCTCTCGCTTACAGCGGCAAAAATTTGACAATGTAAACCGGGACTAAGCAGGTTGAAAGTAACTAAATTATTTTAGAAGATTAAATTAATTTAGCTCGTAATTATTTTAATTTTCTAATAACTCTGCAACAAAATGCAATCTAGAGATTCTATCAAAAATAAATTCGTTTAATAAATGCGAAAAACATTGCTTCAAGACCAGAGCAAAAGAATATATTTGGCATAGGTATTGATAGCCTTTCCTGCTCGGGTAGTTGTTGATTGCTTTCGGATAAGTTAGAATTATTTGAAAATAATTCAGGCAAAAGGTTAGCTTTATCAAACGGGTCAGTGAATGGCTCACCATTCCTTAAAATAATAGGAATTGAAGAACTAGCATTATTCTTTAAACGAATGACCAAAAGCTTTTACTGGCCAGGTAGCAGTAAGAACATTAGCTCAGAGGCGTTGCTTTGCAGAATTTTTTTACGCCTTAGCACTTTAGCACACGAAGACCTCACTCTTGCTCGTAGCGAACTTTTGTCATTTTTGTTATTTCTCCATATTTTGAATGCTTTTTCTCTGGATCTGATTGCAATTTTGCACTTTTTTGTCCTTACATTGAATCGATGACATGTATTTTTCAATCCGCAACATAATTATGTTTTCGACCATTTTCACCATGGTATTGGCATTATTGTCTAAGAAACAGAGTTTCCAATTAAAATGCCGAAAGAATTCGTTGAGCTTAGCCAAACAAGCCTTTTTGAAGATATAAGTTGATCGTTTCGTAGCTAGTCGTGAAAGGTTCCAAAATTTGGAGATCGAAAAGAAGGCGGAAACGGTACAACAAATTACCAAGAGGTGCAATGAATTTGCGGAAGAATAGCGAATAGCTCAATATATTTGCCTTCTGTAGTTGAATAACTTAAATGGGTAAGTCAAGAAGACCTGTGAAGATTGAAATCAGCAGTAAAAACAATTTCACTGCTAGTACAACTCTCAAGTAACTTCGATATGGAATCGGAAAGGACATCGAAACCAGATAAAATAGTATCCCTTCTCGCGTTTGGACTTCTGTAGAGAAAACCCAAGTGCAAATGGTGTACCCCGATTTGAACTTAGCCCATAAAAAGTTAAATTCTGTATCATACGTACCTAATAGGGATGCCAAATGAAACTGGATTTTCAAATCCCGGGATTCGAGATTTTAAAAATGTAATCCCGGGATCCCGGGATTTTTGTTTCTTATTAAAACAATTGGTATTATTAATAATAAAAACTATTTACTTCAAAAGAGTAACTTGTATTAATAATTTACAAACATAATAACATTACACTGAAAATTAGATAGAGAAAAATAATATGTCATTTCGCCTTTAATTCCAATATTAATTTAAAAACAATAGAATATTATCGTTCGATCTTAAAAAAGCTTCTTAAAAATATTAAGGCATCTAAAGTAAAGAGAATCTTGATCTAATTTTGTTACCAATATATGAAGCTGACGAAAAACATTGTTTACAATCAACGCTTGTGGGCAAAATTGTTATTGTTTATTTTATTGCTGATTGCATTTCTCACGATCCGAAATAAATAATTACACATATCTATTTCTATATCAATATTTGATTCCATATCATTACAGACATTGTAAGGTGTTGTGGGGGACTTTTACATATTTCAATTATATTTTTTTTGTCTATTGACCATTTGTATGAAATATTAAAGTGACTTTTGAAATTCAAAGCGATGTTACTATAAGGGACGGTATTTGGCGGTTGTTTTTTTATATCCTACACCATCATAGTGGGGAAGGTATATGGGATTTGTGCTGATGTTTATAACGCCCTTAAATATAGGTTTAACACCTACCTTAAAGTATACCGATATACTCAGGATTACTTCCTGAGTCGATTTAACTATGTCCGTCCATCCGGCTGTCCATGTAAAGCTTGTGCGCAGAGTACAGATCGCAATTTTGAAAATATTTCAATAAAATTTGGTTCGTGATATTTTTTCGGCCCAAGGACGTATGGGATTGAAATTGGTGTATTATTTCACCTGGCTCCATTACAAATGTTCTCCCGAAATAGGGTTTTAACGATCATAAATGTTTTCCCATATAAGGCCCACTTTCGAAAATCACCTTAAAGAGCATACCTCGCTTAAAAATGTAAAATCTCCCATACAAGACCCTTTCCGTAATTCCTCCATAAATTTTTTAAAAGTATTTATGTATATCGTTCAACATACATAATATATACATATATATTCACAAAAGTAATGGCACTAAATTTTTTGATGACCATGTGGCGCCCATTTCTGAAAACCTGTTGTATACATTTACTGGGTGTAGGGTATTATAAAGTTGGGCTTGACGGGTTATACTTTCTTGCTTGTTTTAAATATGGCCACACTATCTATCAGCTGTTATACGAATACAAACACATTAAATTATTAAAAATAATTTTAGCACTGTGATACAATAGATACATATTAGTAAAACTATAATTGAAATGGTTTAAAAAAATTAATACTTATATAATTATAAGGGATACAATTGGCGGGATGGTAAATTTATTCGGTAAGAATAAATTGAAAAGTCTTTACATATGTACATACATACATAGCTGTCAATTATAACAGCTGTATTTGTTTCGTCGTTATTGTGCTTCATGCGACGAATTTACACAGCGAATTGTTACCAACTAATTCGTCGTGTTGGACGAAATTTGTCGTTCGCCTAAGTTGTGTTCCTAGCATTAATTGTCATATTTCGACAGTTACAATTTAGAAGCGAATAAAGCAAAAACAAATCCAGTCTTTTTAGTATTTGAAAAATAATGACATTAAAGATTAGATTCTTGTATTCTAATCATTTCTGCTTCACTTTTTATTTTTTTATTATTGCATCTTTCTTATCAAAATTTACAATATGTATTCAAATCTTAATTCTACTTGTTGTTTATTAGTTGTTACCAATGTGAACACTAAGTGCTGTATTCAAATTTTAAAAATGTCTTCTAGTTAGGCTCAAAGTATAGGTTCTTTTTAGTCTCTGGTGACCTTCGAACTGAAGCAGACCCCGAGCGAGGTAGTTAGGGTGGGCCATTAGTTTATCGATGTAGCTAGTTGAATATTTTTTAATTTCCTCCTGGTTAGTGGGAACGTTGAGATCTCTGATACCATGTGGCGCAGACAATTTGTCGTAATATTCTAGACTGTCTTCTTTGAAGCTTTTGGGTGTTAAATGAGCATGCAGTACCCCATAATTGGATGTCATATGTCCATATTGGTTTTATGATGGACTTGTATAAGAGAATTTTGTTGTCTAACGACAAGTTTGAGTTTCGACCGAGAAGCCAATGGAGTTGAACTGCTATAAGTTTCATAGCCGTTATTTTCACTTCAATATGACGAGACCAGTTCAAGCGTCTATCTATATGAATTCCCAAGTAATTAACATGGTTTTCTACCGGAACAGTGATGTTATTTATTTTTACATCTGGGCACGTTTGTCTTCTGGGCGTGAAGGTTAAGTGAGCACATTTAGCCGGGTTAACCTTTATTCTCCATTTTTCTAGCCACACCTCTAGTTCATTGATGTGGGACTGCAGATTTTGCGATGCGACTTTTGGGTCATGGTTGACGCTAATAAATGCTGTGTCGTCTGCAAATGTAGAGGTATGCGTGCTCAGGTTTGTTGCCATATCCGCTGTGTTTATTATATATAGAAGCGGTCCTAATATGCTGCCTTGGGGGACACCAGCAGTAATTTTCTTGAGAGGGGGGTATTTATCTTGCGACCTTACCATGAATGTTTTGCCTGGTAGATAGCTCTCCAGAAGCTTGTGAATGTTTTGAGGAAGCGTTCGTGTTATGTTGATGAGTAGCCCATCATGCCAAACTTTGTCAAATGCTTGGGAAATGTCTATAAACAGGGCTGAGCAGTATTGCTTTTTCTCAAACGCCGATCTAATTAGGGTGACAATTCTATGCACTTGTTCTATTGTACCATGTTTCGCTCTGAATCCGAACTGGTGATCCGGTATAATGTCGTGTTCATTTAGATGAGGAGTTATAATTAAAACGAATATTTTTTCGAAAAGCTTCGATAGGATTGATAATAAGCTTATCGGTCTGTACGACGCAACCTGGCAAGCATCTTTTCCTGGCTTGGGAATCATAATAATTATAGACCACTTCCATGAGGATGGGAAGTATCCGACTCTTAATATCGCGTGAAAAATGAGCAGCAAGATTCTAGAAGCAGACGATGGTAAGTTCCTTATCATTGACCCTGTGATGCGGTCAGGTCCGGGAGATTTTCTAATATTCACTTTTTCTATTACAGATTTTACTTGATTTATGGTAAATTTTATTGGATGGTTTACTTTATCAGGAATGATTGGACGACAGGAACATGTATGTGCATCATGTGGCGTGAAAACTTTCTCAAGGTGGCCCGCGAAAGCGTTTAATTTTTTATTTGTGTTTTTGCCCAAGTGCGGTTTTCCAGTCTTACTGGAGATTCTTGGGTTATAGGGCATTTCATATACCGTACAGCCTTCCATAAGCTGTAATTGGAATTTTTTGTGGCATCTAGGCTGTTTAGATAGCCTTCTATTGCAGACTCGTGGTTCCGTCTCAATTTGTTGCGAAGAGTTGTCAGGCATAATTGTAGTTGGGCCTTAGTGGTTGGGGAACAACTGTTTTGCCATTGTCTTCTTAACTCTATATCCGTCGATGTATTGTAAGGAGCACGTTTAATTGTCCGCTTGATTGGGGTTGCAATTTCTTGATGCAAAATCCAAGACTTCTGTAAATCGGTCGAAAGCTATTTGGATGTCAGATGAATTTTTTACGGGAATGCACCGTGATAGGTGAGAGCTCACATACATTTTATACTTTAACCAATTTGTGTTTCCGTTTGGATAGGAAATAAAATTTTCAGCTGCGCCGTCAGAGTTGTCTTTTAAAATGAGAATTGAAGGTAGTAGGAACTAACCAGTACCTGGTCGCGCTTGCTGTTTTTAATTACAGCAAAGTCAATAAGGTCTGGTAGCTTGTTGAAGTCGGTTGGCCAATAGGTAGGCTCACCACTTTATCCGATTGATTATTCCTTGAGTTGAGTTCAGTTGTTTTAATTTTTTTATCATAAAGAAATTTTTTGTTTTTTATTATTTTGTATGTATGTACATATGTATATGTACTTGTAAGTAGGTACACTGTAAATAAAATCTAAAACAAACTTAAGTACATTTTGTCTCTGTTGAGAGCATATTTAGATCAGTCGAACTTTTGTCTGATTATGGGTTGGAGCCACGTATATACTTTTGTGGGTCGAAGACGGAATGATATAGATATTCGTGGAAAATGGGCTTCGAAAAGTAATGTTTTATTAATTTTTCACAGATAAATGTAAATATGATTTAAAAATATGTAGTTCTTTAAATATTGAGTGTACAAAGAAATCAGCTCTACATGTTTGTTTCTTCACAATAAATCATAAATAATTGTAGCGCGTGCTGTGCTTTAAATGAGTTCAAAGTTCATCGACCATAAGTAACACATGCTCATAATTGTAATTTTTATAACATAATTTATTCATTAGAGATTTTCGAAACCACAAAAAAAAAAAAAAAAAACAGTTCTTTCACTTAACAAGAATATTAACCAAATTGTAATTGTTTGCAATCAGTGTATTTCGTAATATTAATTGTGATTTGGCTAAAATGTGTGTGATATTTTAGACAAAGTAAATACATTTTTTCTATGGTTTGCTTATTTACGATTTTATAAATATGTACATACCTTGTATTAATCTTTTAATTTAATTAAGAAATTATTAAATGACTTGGAAAACTTTGATCCCATACAGATGACATATTTTGTAAAGAACAATAACTGAACCATAAATATACAAAAATATGTATATATGTATGTATGTATTTTAAAGCAATTCCGAACATTCATTAGACATACATAATGTTGATGTCTTTCAGAATGTAACCCTTTAAAGTACAAAATAAAATATGGTGCAGTAAGGGATTCATTTTTGTATAAATCGATATACATTCATAAATTCTAATATGTATCACTCAAAAATGGTTTTGTACAGTATTTATACCCTACACCACCATAGTGAGGAGGGTATTATGGATTTGTGCTGATGTTTGTAACGCCAATAAATATTGGTCCAACACCCACCTTAAAGTATACCGATCGACTCAGAATCACTTCCTGAGTCGATTTAACGGTGCACAGAGTACAGCTCGCAATTTTGAAGATATTTCAATAAAATTTGATACGTGATATTTTTTCGGATAGGATTGAGTCTGGTGGAAATCGGACTATTATTTCACTTGACCCCCACACAAATGTTCTCCCGATATAGGAGTTTAACAATCATAAATGTTTGAATTATGAAAGTATGCAAACAAATTTCCCCACAAATGAGTAATAAATGAAGCTAAATCACATCTACAAATATTGTCAAGATCGGTTTATAATTAGTCGTAGCCTACATATAAGGCCCACATCCGAAATTCACTTTAAAGAGCATAACTCTTTTAAAGCTCTTGGTATCGAAATAATATAAAACATAAATATGTTTAACTAGTCATAGCTCCCATATAAGGCCCACTTTGAAAAATCACTTTAAAGATCATGGCTCTCTCAAAAATGTTTGTATCCAAATAATATTGAACACAAATATATTTCACTTACATATATACTAATACTACGATACAATTTTATTATTATCGGTCCATAATTAGTCGTAGTTCCCATATAAGGCCTACTTCCGAAAATCACTTGAAAGAGCATAAATTTCTTAAATATTTTGGTATCAAAATAAAATTCAACTCAAATAAGTTTCATATATACAGAAATGATGACACCGAATTTTATAATGGTCGGTCCATAATTAGTCGAAGCTCCCAGATAAGACCCTCTACGTAATTCACTTTATCCTCCATACAGAAATGATGACACCGAATTTTATAATGGTCGGTCCATAATTAGTCGAAACTCCCATATAATACCCTCTACGTAATTCACTTTATCCTCCATAAATATGTTAAAAGTGTTTATATCGAGATAAAGTTTAATACATATAATATTTATATTATAAGACATCATGACACTAAATTTTTGGCTGATCGGTCCATAATAAGTAATATCTCCCATATAGCCCTGTTTTATACATATACTGTGTGTAGGGTATTATATGGTCGGGCGTGACCGACTATACTTTCTTACTTGTTTTAATATAATAATTAGTGTAGAGTTCTAACTTTGCTGTATTTTACATTTTGGACCCCAACTTTATTTAGTTTTTGAACGACAGATAACAATTTTGACCTTGGGTGATCCGACAAGTTCTTATGGATTATTTCCTGTTCTAGTATTCGAAAGTCAATGTCACCACAAAAGCAATTTTATCGTAAGAAATAATTTGTATATAAAAAAAAATTTTGTTTAGATTGATTAAAAATTACGTTTATTTTATATACAGGGTGGGCCAACTTGGACTGACAGATTTGAAATGCTTATAACTTTTGCATTTTTAATTTTTTTTTTTTTGCAGATAATACAGAATTTTATAAAATTTCATAATGTCATCATACTCAGTGGAAGAACGTGTAAAAATTGTTGAATTTTATTATGCTTCCGGACGATCAATTGTTACAACACAAAGAAAATACCGTCAGCATTTTAATACTGCAGAGGCTCCCAGTGTAAACATGATAAGAAGCTTAATGACCCGTTTTGAGAATTTGGGTTCAGTGGGTAATGAACCACGAAGAAATGTTGTTCGTCCTGTTCGCACTGAACAAGCTATAGAAGCTGTACGAGAAAGTGTTCACACGGATGCAACTGTGTCTACTCGTCGACGAGCTACTCAATTGAACATCTCCAGAACATCGCTACGACGTATTCTAAAAGTTGATCTGAAGATGTTTCCATATAAAATTCAATTGGCCCAAGAATTATTGCCGAGGGATGAACCACAACGGCTACAATATGTCAATAGATTGATTTTGCTAGCTACAGAAAATGACAATTTTTTGGATAATATGATTATGAGCGATGAAGCACATTTTCATTTAAATGGATATGTGAATAAACAGAACTGCCGAATTTGGGGTACAGAGAATCCAAGAGCATTGCATCAGCGACAATTACACCCTGTCAGATGCACTGTTTGGTGTGAAATCATGGCTGATAAAGTTATTGGTCCATATTTCTTCGAAAATGAGCTTAATGAACCACAAACCGTCTCTGGGGTGGTATACCGGACCATGTTGGAAAATTTTTTACGTCCGATAGTTCTTAATAATCGTAACATATGGTTCCAGCAAGATGGAGCTACAGCTCATACCGCAAGAGCCACAATGGCACTTCTGCGAGAACTTTTCGAAGACCGAATAATTTCAAAAAATGCAGATTTCGCGTGGCCACCTCGTTCTCCAGATTTGACGGCCCCAGATTTTTTTTTGTGGGGTTTCTTGAAGGAACGAGTTTACGTCAACAAACCACAAAATATTCAGGAGCTAAAGCAGAATATTCGCACAGAAATTGCTCAACTGCAGCCAGAAACGTTGCGCAACGTAATGCAAAATGTATTGAGTAGAGCCATTAACTGCCAACAGGAAAATGAACGCCATCTAAAAGATGTAATTTTTCATACTTAGCATAAAAAAAATTTATAATTCATACTTTAATTTGCAAAAAAAAAATAAATAAAAAAATTTAAAAACACAAAAGTTATAAGCAGTTCAAATCAGTCAGTCAAACTTGGCCCACCCTGTACATACATACATATGTATAGGTAAATGTTGCAAAGTTATTTTAATATTTATTTGTAATAGCCGACACCATCTACATACATACATACATATGTACATGTAAAGGATTTAGTATGCTATGCGTATGCACCAATATTTATAATGTCTAAAGTAACAGTTCTGAATCAATATTTTAGTTCTGTACTGATTGTTTGAAAATTAACTTTTCAGTTAATTTGTCGATATCCGTACAGGTCCATAATTTGTGAAAATTGACAAGTTAGAAGGTATACGTAGATGGTGAGACCATTAATAATTTTTGACTAATATTTGTATGTCTTAGAAGCAGCCATTTTTTTATAATTATTTATTTTTTACTTTAAAAACATTCAAACAATGTTCTAAACAAAAATAATTCTTGGGGAAATCTATGTAAAATTGTCTCTGATATTTAATAAATTCTGCATCACAGTACCAAAAGCAATGGCCCCATTGAGAATTCCATCATTACAATTTTAAAACACTAAATCTAAATTAACAATTTCAATATAAAATAGGTTAAATTCACATATAGAATTATAGGTAAATTTCCAGTTCGGTGGTCAGTTAGAAATGGCGGATACATTATTAAGATATTTTGATTCTGCCCCACTGTGTATTGTATATTGCCAAATATTATCGTATTGAGTTTCTTACGAGCCGCTATCATGTGATGAAAAAAAGTGACATATATGTATAATGATAAGGCCCATCCTCTGATTAGGTGGACCAATTGGGACTTTAGAATTTTACGTAATTTTTGTGAGAAAGAAGAGAAAACGTTTCAGATTGTAACTGTTGCCTACAAGAAAAAATCAGAATTTTTGTATATTCCTTTTTATTTATTGATTTTAAGTAACAGCATAAAAAGGCGTCTTAAATTGTGAAGATGTATTGAAGACAGCAGTTGAACTTGTAGTTTTGTATTGACTGGACGATGGGTGTAAGTGCTTCTTTCTGTATGTCTTGGCATTTGTGGCGTATGCTGTTACAATAACAACATCAACAATAACAAAACTTAATATGTAGTAACAATTTTAATCCTTGCTATAATTACAACAACATCATTAATGTTGGATTTTGTATTTTATTTATTTTTTTTTTTCATGTGCAACAACATTCTCGATGTGTGTTGTACTTTGATAAATAAAAAAACTACAGAAACAAGAACGATATCAAACGAGAAAGCTTTTCTTTGTAAGAAACAGCAACAAATATATACTACATACATACATACGAGATGTATATATGTAAGAAATAAAGGACAAAATAGCAGGGATTTACTATATGGAAAAAACGTTAAATTAAACAAACGAAAAGAAAAAAAAAAAACATAAAAAAATATTTATTGAAATATAACATTAAAAATACATCATAACACATTTATTGACAGAAAATCATCACCTCCATGACTTTCCTTAATTTAATCAGTTTTCAAACTATAAAAGGACTTCACAGTGACTGCAATTCATTCAGTACAAATTCTTCACTCTTAAGTTACACTTTTCTACAAAAGAGAAATATATAAAAACAATATATTAAAAATCATTGCAATTGAAAATAAAGACAGACCATGACGGAAAGAATTCAACAAACGATACGATCAACTTTTACATCTTCCGTCGGTTTCCTACTGCTTCTCTTACTCTTCCAAACGGTTCAGCCAATTTTTTGTCTTTACAATGCTCAGCATTATAACAAACGCTTTCCTCAGGTTGCAGCATCCGAAAATTTACCAGCCGACAAACGTACGCTTACATCTAGAAGTGGTATTGGAGGATCTGCAAGCCAACCGGAGGAGATATTTAGTGCAAGCGACCAACTGGAATCAAACTACGATGAATATCCAGTAAGTCTAATAATAATAAGTTTTGTAGAGTAGTTCTCGAGTGCAACAAAAATATTTAAAAATTTTTACGATACCCAAAATCACAACATCCAATACATTTTGTACTTCATGTTTTTTAAATTCATTGTGGATATGAAGTTATATTTTTTTTTAATTAATACAAAATTAAATGTCCAAGAAGAAGGACAACACTTATATTATTTTGGTTGGTTTTTTTTACGACCATTATGTCCCAGCAAAGACCTCATTTACATTCATAATTTTAATGACATCGAGAATTGGAATTATGTATTTCTTTACCTTTATTCGCCACTTTTTGTATCACTGATTATATATTAATGAATTATTTTATGTACGAGTATATCTTAAAAAGTTTATTATTAATTATAAAACCAAAAAAAAAATTCTTCAAATAAATAGATTTAAAGAAGTTATATGATCATAAATCATTATAAGTATCGTTTTGCAATAAGTTTCCTTAGTATTTGTTTGTCTATATCCCAGCATACCATTCTAGTAGCGCTCCGTAAAATGAGTCAGAAAAGAGTCCAACTAAAGAGCATTTTCATAGCGCTCCGAAAAAGGAGTCAGAAAAGAGTTCAACTAAAAAGCATTTTCGGAGCGAAAGAAAAATTTGCTTAAAAAATTAATTTTTTTCCATTTTTATATATTTTATTTCAATGAATTCCATTTTATTATTCCCTTCACCTTCATGAGAAGGGTATATATAAGTTTGTCATTCCGTTTGTAATTTCCACAATATAATTTTCTGGATCCTTATAGATAGCGGAGTCGATTAAGCCATGTCTGTCTGTCTGTTTGTCTGGATGTTGAAATCAGTTTTTTGAAGTCCCCAGATATCTTCGGGGTCCAAATCTTCAATAATTCTGTCAGAAATGCTTTCGAGAAGTTTTTAAAATCAGCAAAATCAGTTTAGGCCAACCAGAGTTATGGACCAATATGTGAGACAACCTCCATAAAAATTTGATATTTTTTGTCCATTTTATTGCAATATTTTGAAATATATTGCAGATAATACCATGAAATTTTGTATACGTTGTTTTTATGATAAAAGAAGAAAGTGTGCGGAAAATAGTAAGAATAGCTCCATGATTTCTCCTAGCCCCCATACAAAAATCTTCCCGAAATAATGCTCAATTAGGACTATAAAATTGGAATATCAAGACGAAATTCAGCAAAAATAAATCGCAAAACGAAATTCTTTTTAGTTCGGTCCATGTTTGACCATAGCCCCCATATAAAGTCCACTTCCAAAATTCACTTAAATACGTATAAAACAGATATAAATAATGTTAAACGGCTAAAATTTGACATGAATAATCTTTATAGGCAAATAAATTGTTGTACTAAATTTTATGGTGGTCGGCCCAGAATTGGTCATAGCTCCCATACAAGGACCACATCTGGAAAAGACATTTATATTTATTTATATATATTGTATAAATATCGGTACCGACTCAAAACTTTGCACAGATCATATACACATATACAAAAATCATCCCACAAAATTTTGTGAATTTCGGTCTATTTTTAACCTTATGCCCCATAAAAGCCCTCTTCCGAAAATCACTTTAATACTCATAAATCTCTTATAAATAAGGGTACCAATCCAAAATTTTACACGGATCATTTACATACATGCCTAAATCAAACTACTGGATTTTGAGAATATCGGTCCATATTTGACTATGTCCCCTATATAAGGTCCACTTCCGAAATCCACGTTAATACTAATATATATCTTAAATATACCGTTATTATGTTGAAATTCGACATGAAATATCCTCATATGCATGAAAATCACTGTTCCAAAATTTAAGAAGATCGGCCCATAATTTGTCATCGCTGCCATATAAAAATTTCCAAAAAAAAACAAATAAATTCGGGTCAAAAAATATTCTTTTCGGATTTAACCCATATTCAGTCCATATTTAATCATGATATATATCGTTGGAAAGGTATTTTTAATACCTTTTATTTAATGTATTACAAATTATCATACACCCAGTAGTTCCCGAGATATAGGCCTATATATTTTCAACTTTACGGGCCCGCCCCCTAGAAAATAGGCGTGACCGCCAACAATTTTTTTTTTGCTGGCATCTCCTCTATTTGATGAAGTTTTTTTTTTTTTTTTTTGAGCAAAGTCACTAAAACCGAATTGTTCCCCTTTTTTATACTCTGTTTGTTAAATTACACTCAAGATTATTATGAAAATCAGACAAACTCTGTAAATTATTGTAAGAATTGGTAATTAAATCAATTAAAAATTGTGAAAATTAGATAAAATTTCAAAATATTTTAAATAAATTATGTTGCTCGTAAAATTGTCTTTCAAACAATATATCAAATACTAATAAAATTTGCACTAAGACTGAATAGAAAACACAGAAGAAGGATATTCTAGTCCTATAACCAGAGAAGTTTTTGTATTTCTTGTTACGTTTAGGTGGAGGGTATTTAAGATTCGGCACAGCCGAATATAGCACTCTTACTTGTTTTTTTTACTGTAAATACAATTTATTTAATTTTTTTCCATTTGTAATTTAGTTTATTTGTAAATAAATTCCCGTTTTGTTTAAGTAAAGCCAATTTAAAAAAATGTGAACTTTTATTTTTTTTTGTATTTAAAATTGCAATGCTCTTTCTGACGGACCATTTTCGAATGTAATGCAAAGTCTCTTTTCGGACTTATATGGCTTGCTGGGATATAACATTTTATTGTAATCAGTCTTCAAATACATACATACGAGTATTTTTATAAAACCTTTAATTATAAAGATAAGTTATTCATTTTTTGGTTAAAAGTGGTAAAATTATAATGGATTACTTTTGGGATATTGCGAACGAAAAATAGAGTCGACAATTTTCTATTACTTTTTAACTTAATCCTTAAGTGAAGTTCTTGCTGGGATAGTTTGTTCTAAATCGAAAACGTTTGCAAATAAATGACTTTAAGCAAATAAAGTACTAGAAATTACTCCAACCAAATCAAAGTTATGACTTTTACCACATTCAGGGAAAGGTCATATATACAACCAAAGAATTTTTAATGTATTTATTAAAAAAATTTAAGATGTTTAACGACGCCACAAGATGATGCTTTAAATTTGTCATCATTGTCATATTTGTAATTGAATACATTGGAATTGAATTTCATTTATTTGTTTCAATATTCAAATATTTTTAGCCAATGGCAGTTTTTATTTTTTTTTTTTATTTTATATTCGCACTTATTTGTTTAAGAAAAAATACAAATCTTAAAAAAACTTAGACTTTTCAATTGAAAAAGCGTCATCAACAACTTCTAAATTTATATATTTCTCTAAATATTTGTTATTAAACTTATTTATTAAGTTACATATCGTGTCAAAAAGAAGAACTTTCAACGAAATGAAAATAAAGTACAGTAATCCCTCTATTTACAATGTTAAACAAAATATTATCTACATAAATACTCGTACTATTAAAATTTAAAAATCAAGATAAAGAAGTATAATTGTTCATACAATTTAACAACTTTATATCGACTTTTTATACGTGTTCTCGTTATCTGATTGGCATTAAATTTAGCATCAGTTAGTTTTGGATAGTAACCCTGCAAACATTTTTAATCGCCTAATGATCGCCCGCGAATCGCCGTTAAATCAACATTTGCGATCGTTTTGGCGAATCGCCTGACCATAGTTTAATGATCGCACGCAATCAATTGCCGCGACTATACACAACTCAACGGCGATTCGCGGGCGATCATTAGGCGAATCGCTTGAATTATATTTTTTATTATTTTATTTTTAGTAGCTGCTCTTTGGAGTAGCTACTTCTTCTTTTGGATTAAGTCTTAAGACTAAAATTAAAAATTTTGACAATTTTGATAATTGTTCTTGAAACCAAATATTTATTTGACCCTTACCTGAAAAAAAAAAACAAGAAAGAAATGCACCGAAAAAACATTGATGGCACATCTCTCTAAACCATAGGTCGGCATCCTATAGCACCAGTGTTGCCAAAACATGCCAGCAAAAAACGCCAGAAACCGCTAAACGTTCAAAATGAACCAGCTGAAATTCGGCTAAATACTACCATGTATAAACCTTAACCCTTACATGTATGATTTAAATGCTTTAATTACATGCGGTTTTTATACCCTACACCACCATAGTAACGCCCAGAAATATTGGTCCAACACCCACCTTAAATTATACCGATCGACTCATAATCACTTCCTGAGTCTATTTAACGATGTCCGTCCGTCTGGCTGGCTGACCATCACTGATGGGATTTGTGGTACAATTGTACCAAATTTGGTACAAACAAAACTTTATTGGTACGCTGGTACAATTTTTTTTAAGGCGAATTCACTTTTCAGGTGTCGTTGAGAGCACAGCTGTTCTACTTTTTTTCTTACTTAGAGAGAGAAATATCAAAAGTTGCTTATGTTTTTGGCATATCAGCCAACGAAAGCAACAAACAAAATTTGAAAAATTTTTTTTACGTTTTTAAGTTTTCTTTCTGTTATTTTGTTTTTATTGAATAAAAAGTGTTATGAATTCTTACTATATGCTTTTTTATTTAATAGCGAAATTTAGGTACAATTTATGGAAATTTGGTACAATTTTGCCATTGAGACGGTACATTTTAAGAATTGTAAGATCCCAACAGTGCTGCCCATGTAAAGCTTGTGCGCAGAGTACATGTCGCAATTTTGAAGCTATTTCGATAAAATTTGGTACGTGAAATTTTTTATAAATGCTTGAATTATGAAAGTATGCCAACAGATTCACCACAAATGAGTGGTAAATAAAGCCAATTCAGATCTACAAATTTTGTGCAGATCGGTCCATAATTTATCATAAATCCCATATAAGGCCCACTCCCGAAAATCACTTTAAATAGCATAACTCCCTTAAAAATGTTGGCATCTAAATAATATTGAACGCAAATATATTTCATATATATACGAATAATATGGTACAATTGTATGATGATCGATCCATAATTAGTCATAGCTCCCATATAAGGCCCACTTCCGAAAATTACTTTAATCATAAATTTCTTAAAAATGTTGGTATCTACATATATAAAATTCAACACAAATAAGTTTCATATATACAGAAATGATGATGATGGTCGGTCCATAATTAGTTAATTAAAATCATCAGTTTCTTGAATCCAGTCTTTAAGAATTGGCTTAGTCTTCCACTCCTGTCTAAACTTTTGAGCATTAATTCTATGTACAAATGAGTGGCATTTGATTAAAACTTACATAAATTTAGTACGCTAATATAATAAGATGTTCTTTTTTAAGATTAAGATTTTTTTTCCCTTTTCCCATTTTTCCTATTCAAATTCAATGTTAAAAAAATAAAAAGGGAAAAAACTCCCGCGGAATTTTTATTCATGATTGGGCTGTATTAGTAAAAATACATCGCAAAATTAGAGTGCTGCCCACTAGAAAAACGCAGAAATAAAAAAAGTAGCTTAAAAAATAGTTCAGCTATTTTTTCACAAACTTTCCCGTATTTGACAAAATAAAAACACCATATCTGGCTGAAATGGCAACGCTGTATAGCACTATTGTGCAGAGAGCACTTCACACATACACTTAATCTCTTTCATTCAGTCGTCATTGAGACAGCAATGTGTGCACATGCGGCGAATGCTTTTATATTTTTTTTTCAGAAATACTGCCCAACAAACATTTCAAATTAATAATGAATTACGAAAAATATTTTATAATTGATAATGCATTTGGTAACATGCATGTAATCAGCTTTTGAAGTATTAGAAGTTCCGTTTGTATATCAATCTCGTTATTAATTTCTTATATGTTACGGAAAATATATTGTGAGTGTATGTTTCCAATCTAAATTGTTTTGTATGTTTGTTAGGTAGTTCGCTCACACACACAATCTCATTTAGGTAGGCAAAGCCAAGAATGATAAAATAAAGATTACGCCATGCGCATGATTTACCGTTATGTAACGTAGAAGTTCCATTCTAAGGGTTACCAATAATGTTTCATGTGTTAGAATTAAAATTTCTTGCGAATAATGTATGTTTTATGTGATAGTTGGCAACCTTGTAATTGAAATCTCTCTGAGAGTTCTAAAATAAAAGCTGTTTAAAAAAGAAAAACAAAAAAATCAACAAAAAATATAAACATGAAGTGTTCATTGAGCAAATGCAAGCAACACAACAATCAAAAAGCAAGTGAGAAAAAATTACCCAATAGAAATACAGAACGTGTGACATCACAGTTCCAAAATGCACAGAACATTTTAAAATTTTACGCGCGTTAGCGTAATCTTTATTTTATCATTCTTGGGCAAAGCTACCTCTGCTCTAAACGATAAAGAATACAAAAATATTTTGATTGTTGTGAGGATATTTCCCGTTACTTGTGTGCGCTCGCGTATTCATCGCTTCGTAGTTAGCGATTCGTAAGAACAAAATAAAATACATATGTATGTATGTGTGTATTGGTATATTTCAAGCTCATAAAATTTTAGAAGGCAGGTTATTGTGCATGTAAATAATAGGATTTCAGACATGCTAATCGATAACTTTTATGTTAAAAAGCTGTGCTCTTTTTCGCTATATCCTTCCAAATTCCACTGGCAGTGAATCAAAAACGGTTATATCTTCATTTGAGAATAGATTTTAAAACATTATATATCCCTGCATTATACTGGCAATAATTAGAAAATAAATACATTTCAGCCCGTTGTTATGTCGCCGACTAATTTCTATTTCAGTTTTGTACAGCAAACAATATGCGTTTTCTTTTTAATCGAGATCCAGCAACTTTAATAGTTTTATTTAACGAGCAGATATTTCACTTCCTTGCGTCAAGTGATCGAAACACTAGTGTCCTTATTCATAAAAAATTAAAGTAGACTTCAAATGTACTTTAAGAAAATTTTGTGACAATATTGTTATAATCATGTTTAGGTTCGGTTAGGTTAGCTTCCGTGGGCAGTGGTCCTTAAAACAGCTCACTTGGTTTCATTAAGTTGATCCTCTTCAAGGCATGATAGGTAAGAGGCTCCAAGTATACGCTCCCTTATTATTGATAGAGCTGATCATTGCCAGAGCAGATTAGTTATTGTCTCTTCCTCTACAATTAGCCTTATTTGGTCACGACGAAAGCGAATCAGTGAATTCATCCAGTCTTTATCAAATACGTGCCAAATTAACTTCACATTTTGCTGGGCAAGTCTAAAGAGTTCTTGTTGAACATTAATTTTAAGACTCGTGACCAAAAAATACAATGTTTGTAAGTTTGTCCTCTATATACTCTAAAACTATCCAAACGATTTGGCCCAAACCGGTTTCATTTGAAAGGTCATAGTCCAAATTAGGTTTTCGGCTATATATATTTCAAGTGGGCGTGGCCCCTTATTTGTTAATGTGAATAGTCATGGGAAAATTGGACGGGATCATACCAGTGGGCGTGACAGCTCCCATACAAAGTAAATATTTAACTCATATACAAAATCTGTATATGTATATAAAAATTAATGTTTGTATGTATGTCCTTTATAGACTCCTAAACTATGCATCTGATCATGTGATGATCAACGGCAAAGTTGTTGTGCATGAGACCGGAAAGATTCCTTAGTTGGTACGACCACGCCTACCCTAACTCCCACTTTTTTTAATTGATTAATAGCTTCTGCATGGGTTTTTACAGATTTACTTTATACAAATTGTATTAACATCTTACTGAATGCGAGGTAAAAATAAAAATTTTATGTGCCAAAGCTTCTTATTTCTTTCGACCACTACTTATTTTTTTAAATGTGTAATTGATTCAACTCGGATTTTAACATATTTACTACAAATCGAATACACATGTTACTCTAGGTGAGGTAAAAATTAAGATTCATACTCCACGTCCCCTTTCACGTCCCATCTTTTGCAGGACGGAATATAACTAAGACTCCGGCATGACTAAGAATACTTCTTTCGACCGCCTACTTTTTTTTAAAATGAGAAAAACCAATAAAATTATCTAAAATGAATTGAATATTTGTGTAATGTCTTTCTTTGAAATTACTTTTAATTGATAGCGTAGCAACGCGCGCAGGGTACAGCTAGTCAGTTAACTATATAGTTGACATGTTTTGTACTATGATCAGGTACCTACATATACATATAAGCATTATTCTAGAATATTTCGCTATCTTGTTCAGAGACCTGGCATTCTGTGGTTAACCTCGATGTCGAGTAGCCACCTGCTACATATACTATTAACGGCCGCTTTGCTATGAGTAAATATACTCGTACAAATATATCCCCAGATACTCGATAATACCTTAGACAATTTGCAGCACGCTTTCTGCTAGAGGAATAGAGCAGAAATCTGGAAGCCTAAAGTTGGGAACAGCCAACTCAAGTTAAACTATTCCCTCCAGCATGGACAACACATCTTACGCCACTTAAACCTCTGCATTACGTCAAGATGACAACCCATCGCAGAAGAATGATGCAGTCGTGTTTACAGTCGCCTAGTCCGACTATATGGCTCCCTACAAAATTAATATATTTTTTTAGAATTTAGGAGTGTAGTTGATGCTAAATTCGACTAAACTTTAATATTTAAAAAATGTGTGCACTAAAAAATGATTTTCGGAAGTAGGTCTTATACGTGAGGAACGATCGTCGATTTTGCTAGCATGTTTTCTGTGTTAAATTTTATTTGGATATCAATACTTGTAGAATGTTTATTCATATTTTGGATTTGAAAAATTCTTAAATCAACCTTATATGGGAAATACACAAAATAACATTTTAATAAAACATTATAGCAACTAAAAACTTTTACAAGTTCTTACAAATCTCTTATTACATCTAAACTGAAGCTGAGGACAGGTTATGTAAAATTGAAAAGTTTTCGAATATAATCTGCACACTCGGCAAATATTTACTCAAAAACGCGTAACCACTTGTTTTAGCACAAACTTGTTTGACGTTGTTTACTCTTACAAGTGTTTTGCAAGATCAAACAGCATCAATTAAAACTAAAACTAAATATTTGTTGTGTCTTGTCCTAAATAAACGAAGTTTTTTTTTTAAATCAATGAACGAGTTCAAATATATGTTATTTATATTTGCCAAATGTGACCGTACCTTCAGAATATTGGAAATATAATTAATGATTAAGTATAAAAAATGATTTTTGCAGATGGTGGTACCGAAGAGAGCAGCTCTTCTGCTAGATCGTCTAATGGTGGCTCTTCATCATGCCCTGGAAAAGGAACACAGCGGTAGTGCGAGATTAAGTGAGTTTTATAACAACAAAAACAACAACAATAATAATAAAAATATTGCAACTGGAGTCAATGAACGCAACAAGGGCGACGACAAAGATGACAGCATGCAGGACATTAAAGGTGATGACAATTCAGTATTTTTAACCTTTTTTTTTTATTCTATTACAAATAAATAATAATACAAAAATATGTATGTAGATTCTCCATATCTTGCCATGTACAGCGATGATGATCCAACTGTTATGATGGACTATGATTTCAAAGATCTCAATTCGATAAATCGAGCTACGGGCGAAACTGTAAGTTGGATTATTAAAGCTTAAGTTGATTTGAGAGATTTTTGGGCATGAGTAAGAAAATTTCAGTTAATGGCACAGAGCTTTCAGAGAAGAGCGAACGTGGGCTTGGATTTGGGTGGCGATATGGGAGTGGAGGGTGTTTCATCATTATTGGATGCATCATCTTCATCGGCACTCAGTAGGGGACTTCTGAATGGATACAACGGCGGTGATATTAGTGTCGGTGGTGTTGGAGGCGTTGTTGGTGTGGGGGGAGGAAGAACAGCAACCTCATACTGGCGTTGTTATTTTAATGCTGTGACCTGTTTTTAAGTTTCATTAAATACGATACCTAAAATTAAAAACACATACATGCATACATAGGTTTAAATAAAATAAACAATAAAAATAATTAAAAAACTCAATATTTATAAAACAAAATACATATAGTCAATATATTTCACAGTTAGTTATATAGAAGAATAAAAATTAGTAATCGACTAAAGCAATTGCTTACAATGTGGACAATCGCATCGAAATTTTAACGAAATCTGTGTTTCGATCAAAATTCGCTGCGTCTTGTCGCTCGCATTGTGACTGCTCTTTTATATTTGTTTTATTATCATGTAATAAATAGTGTATTTGTGTAACTTTGAAGTTCTATCTGTGTATGTTTTTGTATTTGTCGTATGATTAATTACATTTAAATATACAATTACATGTGTATGTATGCATGTACTTATACTTGTCTATGCATTTCATTTACATACATATATATGTATGTGTACATATGTATGCATTAAAACATAGTTAATTTATTATTAAGCATTATCATCTAATTTATAATTCTACAGTTGTATATTTCTGTATTTTATTTCATTTTATGTTTTTTTTTTACTAATAAACCACATTAGCACCGAATCAAAATGAGATAAAAACGAATAAGGAACTATAGTCGGCCATATAATACTCTACACCCAGTATATGCATGTGTATGGACCGACCATTATAAAATTAGGTGTCATGAATCTATATAATATATATTTTATATAATATACAATACAAACAAAAACTATAGAAACCAAAAAAAAATGTGGAAAAATTTTTTTGAGTCATAAGCCACAATGTTTATATGTTTGTCCTCTATAGACTCTAAAACTATCCAACCGATTTGGCCCAAACCGGTTTCATTTGAAAGATTATAGTCCAAATTAGGTTTTCGCCTATATATATTTCAAGTGGGCGTGACCCCTCCTACATAAATATAATAACAACATATATCTTGACTATTATGACAGCAAGAGTTTTGAAAAATTACAGTATCCCATATGTTACTGATTTGAATAATCAGGAAAAAAATGGACGTGATCGGACCAGTGGGAGTTCCCATACAAAGTAAATATTTAATGTCATATATCTACAGTTCTATGATAGCCAGAGTCTTAGAAATTTGTGCACGTTGATTATTTGTTAATGTGAATACCAGTGGGCTCCCATACAAAGTGAATATTTAACTCATATCAAAATCTATATATGTACATATATAAAAACGAATGTTTGTATGTATGTCCTTTATAGACTCCTAAACTAAGCATCTGGTCATGTGATGATCATCGGCAAAGTTGTTGTGCAAGAGACCGGGAAGGTTTCTGAGTTGGTACTACCACGCCTACTCTAACGCCCACTTTTTTAATTGATTAATTGCTTCTGCATGGGTTTTTACAGATTTACTTTATACAAATTGTATCCATATCTTACTGAAGGCGAGGAAAACATAAAAATTTTATGTGCCAAAGCTTCTTATTTCTTTCGACCACTCCTACTTTTTTTAAATGTGTAATTGATTCTACTCGGGCCAAACCCTTGGACCGCTCTTACTGTAATTTTGACAGCATGTTACTGTGACCCTGGAAGGAATAATAGGCTATATGAAGTTTTGATTGGACAATAAAAGCACGCTCTCTTGATTGCGATATATTGGCGGCTGGACTTGCTAACCGATCTTAAATTTTCACAGCGTGCAGCTTTGACTCAGGAATGCTTTTTACGTTATAATATTTTTCGATCATGCAGACTTCTGCAACTTCTATTTTACAACGTTTATTAAAGGCCTCAAAGGGGGATAGCGAAGCACACCGGGTATATTCAATATTTATGTATTGAAACTTATTTATTATTATTAGGATACCAATATTTTTAAGAGATTTATGCTCTTTAAGGGGATTTTTAGAAGTGGGCCTTATATGGGAGCATGGGTCAATTATAGACCGGTTTGCACAAATTTTTTGGATGTACGAGTCGATTCAAATGCATAGAAAGTTTATTAGAAAGCAATTAAATTGTTTTTTGAATAAAAGGTCCAAAACTTACTAAGTTGTTTGTAACCAACTGAAGTATGACCTACCTATTCGATGCCAATTCTGATAACAGGAAAGTCAGTTTTTTTTTAACGGTTTGTAACGGCTTGTATAAACATACAACATGATTGTTAACAAGTTAACACTATTGATAATACGCTGTTATTCACAAAGTTGTTAAGTATGGCAACATTAAGTTTTAACGGCTTTGTTTGAACATTCTAGACAAGAACTTTCTATTATCTTAGCTCCGAGCCATCCAAAGACTACTGATGTTACTGTATAAATAGACTAACCGAGCCACTCAAGAATCGAGTTTATTGTGAGTCTTTGTTGCATGAACATCTATCTAATCATTCTCAAACTGTCATTTAACTGAGTGATTATTTAAAGTAAAATGTAAAAGAGTAGTAAAAGACAGCAGTATATTTATTTAAATTATTTTGTGCACATTTGAATAAATAAAGGCTCGTTATAATTTTTAACTACTTGACGTTTTTTTAATAGATAAAGGAAATAAACCACCAGCATGATCTAACGGAGACACTTGAATGTTCTATTTACAGTGCTTTTAAAAATTGCTCATATTGCATATTATCGTATGCGGTCTCCTTGGAAATGTTGTTAAACGTAATAAATATTGAAACGAGCCGTTCAAAATTATAAACACTTACGAAATAATTAACCATTAAAGCCAGCTTCATATCTTCAAAATTGCGACCTTACTTTTCACACAAGGTGTATATGGACAATCAATTCGGAAAGTAATTCTGAGTTGATCGGTATACTGTTATACTAATATTTTTGGGCGCCCTCCCCACTGTGTTTGTGCAGGTTTTAAAAATAAATAACCAATAACAAAATTTTAAAATTTAAAAAACATGTACTTTTGCAGATTGCGAGAGAAAGAGCAAATCAAAAAAAAAAAACTTTAAAGAGAGTTTCAAATTTACCACCATCTCCACAGTGAAAGGATAATGTTATTATAATTTTCAACAGCTCAATTCTCAACAAATTCAAAGAAATGTCTTGCAAGTTTAAGATTCTTAATTTTCGTAATATAGCATCTGACAGTTGAACTCCATTTTAGTTCACTAGCTTTGCCTCGGAAATGGTGAAAAACAGAGTTGCATTTAGCAAAATATAAAAGAGTTTAAGAGTGTATCTATAGTAAGTGGGTAACAGTGTAGGACTAGTGCATTTTCGAAGAGGTTGGAGGTTCGATAGCTATAGAGTAATTTTCACAGAGAATATATCAAAACTATCATGAATACTCGTAGTTAGTTTTGAACTTTTAAACCAAATTATTTTTGCTGCAAAGTATTGCAAATTACGTCTTATATTGAACATTTTATTTTCAGTGTACATATTTAAAAAAATTATTAAATATACAATAAGCATTTTAGAACACGTTGATAGTTGGTAGAGACTCCTATGAATTGGTACCATTTTAATCTCATTTTATCAAAAGCAGTGTCCAACTTTAAGCCAACATACACAACTTTTGCGTGCGAAAAGTTTTAGCATGCTTAAATAATTATGTATTTGTAAAATAGCGTTCGTATCATAAAAAACTATTTTTTACAATTTTTTTTTTAATTAATTTCTCTAATTTTCCTTATATTATATTTGTATATACATATATATTCTGATATTCATATTTACATCACAATTTGAATTTTACATCACATCTAAAAACAATGAAATGAAAAAAACTATTTTTAATTAAATTTCGATACAAAAATGAAAATTTCTAAAAAAAGGTGAAACATATATATTAGGGTGACAACGAAATGTATGGGCAATGTTTTTTTTCAGAATATTAAAGAATATCGCGCAGATTATTATGCTACTGGGTCTAAAACTCATGTGCACAAAAGACAAAGAACAGCGGCAATATTTATTCAAAGTAAGATATTTTTATACCCTTCACCTTCCTGAGAAGAGTATATATAAGTTAGTCATTCCGTTTGTAATTTCCACAATATAATTTTCCGACCCTATAAAGTATATATATTCTGGAACCTTATAGATAGCGGAGTCGATTAAGCCATGTCTGTCTGGATGTTGAAATCATTTTTTGAAGTCTCCAGATATCTTCGGGATCCAAATTTTCAATAATTCTGTTAGAAATGCTTTCGAGAAGTTTTTAAAATCAGCAAAATCAGTTTCGGCCAACCAGAGTTATGGACCAATATGATATTTTTTGCCCATTTTATTGCAATATTTTGAAATATATTGCAGATAATACCATGAAATTTTGTATACGTTGTTTTTATGGACGTAGTACCAAATGAAAAACAAAGAAAATGTTTTACTTTAAAAGAGAAATCTGAAATAATAAAACGCTTACAACAAGGTGTAAAACAAAAGCAAATATGTCAAGAATTGGGCCTCGGCAAGTCAACAATTGCTACAATTTGGAAAAATAAGAACTTGGTCCTAACTAATTTTGAACAAAACTCCTCAAACATAAAAAAAGGTTAAAACCCCTTGTTTCATAGAACTCGACCATTGCCTATTAAAATGGTTTACTCAGAAAAGAGACAGTAATTTGACTATAACCAATGCCGTTTTACAGGCGAAAGCACAAGAATTTGGAGAAAAACTTATATAGTCCGAATTTAAGTGCAGCGAAAGTTGGATTGTTCGATTTAAAAGACGTCACAACATCAGTAGCGGAAAAATAGTTGGAGAGGCGGCTGAAGTCAATGTGGATGTGGTCAATGATTTGTAATAAGTAAACTAATATGACTTATTTTTTTAAAAAACTAATTTTTTGTATTAAAATATCCTAATGTTTTAATAAATAGACGTATATAAATTGTTTTTTCAAGTCTTCATTTAAAGCGAACTTCGTTTAAAACGAACCATTTTACCCAGTCCCTTCAAGTTCGCTATAAGCGAAAAGTACTGTATTCATAGACTACACTACTAGTATTTGGTGGTGGGTATATAAAATTCGGCACAGCCGAATACAATTTCTACTTGTTTCTTTTAAAAAGTATAGTTATCATTAGAAATGGTTTTTGTTTTTGTTATTATTAATAGATGTAAGTAGGTATGGTGTAAATAATATCTAAAAAAAAGCAAAACAATACCTTACTTGGGGGTTAGACGATCAACCCAGCGGGAAAAATTGCAAATGCTTCCTTTTGTAGGCCTTATAATAGAAGACCTGTTTACACATTCTAAAAGATTCGATACTCATTCCACTATGCCTTCTCTCTGAAGATGTTCTAGAAGGCGTTTCATTCGTACACATTCAAAATTGCATTTCAAAAGAATATCAACAAATCATGATTTCAATTGTCACTACAACAACAAACATTATTTTGCTCACTTTTTTATCCCTGCAAACATTTTTGCGATTTTCTGGCGATGTTTTTTTTTTGGCGATGATTACGCGATCCTTACGAATCGCTAACTATCGCCTACGCCTTACAACTTAGCGATGAATACGCGAGCGTAACAAGTAAGTCAATTTTTTTTCTAAAAACACTTTATGCTGACAACAATTTTGATGACTTTTACGATGTGAATCGCGCGCCATCGCCTACGCCTTACACCTAAGCGATGAATACGCGAGCGCACACAAGTAACGGGAAATATCCTCACAACAACCAGCGATTCGCGAATGTTGATTCGCTGGCGAATCGCGACAGGCACACATGCGATCGTTTTGGCGAATCGCCTGACCATAGTTTAATGATCGCACGCGATCAATCGCCGCGACTATACACAACTCAACGGCGATTCGCGGGCGATCATTAGGCGATTAAAAATGTTTGCAGGGATACGAGTAATAAAAATTTCTAATTTGAATACACTCACACTTTTTCACTAATACAGGGTGGGCCAAGTTTGACTGACTGCCATTGCCATTGTGGCTCTTGCGGTATGAGCTGTAGCTCCATCTTGCTGGAACCATATGTTACGATTATTGAGAACTATCGGACGTAAACAATTTTCCAACATGGTCAGGTATACCACCCCAGAGACGGTTTGTGGTTCATTAAGCTCATTTTCGAAGAAATATGGACCAATAACTTTATCAGCCATGATTCCACACCAAACAGTGCATCTGACAGGGTGTAATTGTCGCTGATGCAATGCTCTTGGATTCTCTGTACCCCAAATTCGGCAGTTCTGTTTATTCACATATCCATTTAAATGAAAATGTGCTTCATCGCTCATAATCAGATTATCCAAAAAATTGTCATTTTCTGTAGCTAGCAAACAACAACAATTTTTACACGTTCTTCCACTGAGTATGATGACATTATGAAATTTTATAAAATTCTGTATTATCTGCAAAAAAAAAATTAAAAAAAATTAAAAATGCAAAAGTTATAAGCATTTCAAATCAGTCAGTCCAAGTTGGCCCACCCTGTACATTCATACTTTTAAAACTTGATACGAGTTTGCTTTGAAATTCTCGTTTCAATTATGTAATGCAACTTACAATCAAGAAAACAGCTGATTGTAACTTTAATTAACAAATTGTTTGGTTTTTCTTTAAAAACATTCTACCGTCATAATTGTTTGTCTTGTTATGTTCTTTTTTATAAATAATATAATAATCCAGCAAATTAAAAAGCACTAATTAAAGTTAGATAAATATGGGCCTTAATCAAGACCGTGACACTTCACTTTAAACAATTTTTTTTACGGATGATATCCTATTAAGTTCTATACCTAAAAGTGCAAAAATTATTGCGCGGCCTCTTATGGTTTACGAGTTATTTAGCTTTAAAGTTTTGATATATAACTGTAAATGATAATATGTATCTCGAAAATTAACCCTTTCAATGATAATTTGTGTCATATACAATATTATAGAGAACATTTCAAGCTTTCATATAACATACATACAATGGTCAAACAATTTTCGATATAAGATTTCATAGTTCATTTTTAATAAAGATAAAATAAAAAAACAATTGAAAAAAAAAATAATAATATAATTTAAATATGATTAATTTAAAAATGCTTACTTTTTTAAACAATTTACCCTAAATCTAAAGTGAAGGTGCTTCATGTTTTAGTCACATTATTTAATCACTTTCAAAATTTTGTCTTTCTACATTTGAAAATTTCTGAAATATAATTAGACAATTCTGAAATATAATTAGAAATTACTGAAATTTAATTGAAATTACTTCTCTTCCTTTTGTACCTATTCTGAAACAATCTCTAAGAGTCGTGTAATTTTATTAAACGAGAAGTATTGAAGTGAAACAAGTCGGTTTTAGTGATTTTGCTAACAAAAAAAAAATTCATCAAATAGGGCTTTTAGAGGAGATGACAGCAAAAAAAATATAAATATTGTTGGCGTCACGCCTATTTTCAAAGGGGGCGGACCCGTAAAGTTGAAAATATATAGGCCTATATCTCGGGAACTACTGGGTGTCTGATAAATAAGAGGTATTAAAAATACCTTTCCAACGATATATATCATGATTATAAAATATGGACCGAATATGGGTTAAATCCGAAAAGAATATATATTTGACCCAAACTTTTTTTATAATATCTAAAAAAATTAAAAAATGTCTATATAAGTGTTATTTTAGTTTATTAATATAAATAGTCAAGACATTAAGCTTTAATTTAAGGTATCATGTGTGTCTGTAGGTACTATATATAATCATAGAATTATAAGATCTAAAAAACTCAAGAAACTCATTTTTTCAAAATTTTGTATGCAGGATAGGATTTTTTCCTCTATGGTATACAGAATACCGGCTTCGCATAGTACAGATTCTCTGTATTGCCGGCCTATGGCCGGGCGGAAGGATTTTCCCCTTCATGGTATACAGAACACCGGCAGAACACATGGTGAAATGTCATAATCTTTCTTTAATATCTTTCTTTAATATCATGTTACATATCGTTGGAAAGGTCTTTAAAATACCTATATATATCGTCTAATAAAAAAAATGTAGTTTTCAAGATATAGCTAAATATATTACAAACTTTGGAGCCCCGCCTACTCGAAAATAGGCGTGACCGCCCCAATTTTTTTCTTATTTTAATCTAAATTCTGATTAAAATTCTATTGGTGATAAAATTTTGATAGTAATTTGAAAAAAGTCACTAAAACCGACTTAAGCCATTGAAGTTAATCCACCAATAACCAATTGACACTTTTCCTTTTCTTTATAAAAAAAAAGTGCAAAAGAAAACGCTTTAATTAATAAATGTTAAAATCATTTACGAGTAAATAAGTAAATATTATAATAACATGAATATTGCAAATCTACTAATTAACACCCATATTAATTGCATTATATGTAATTGTTATTTATTGTTCTTTGCTGGAAATCATTACCATTGTAGTTTAATGAATTGCCAATATTTATTGCAGATACATATTGTTAGATATCCGTAATTACGAGTTACAAATATCGTTATTAGTCAATATACTTCCAATATACTCGTGACTTCCAGCTAAACGCAACAGAGCCTGAAATGAAAACTAATTGTCCAGCAGAATGTCTTGTAATTTTATAGTCGTCAGCAGTCATTAAAACCATAAAAATCGTCAACTACAGGAATATTGTTTGCAATTTTCAATCAGGAATCCATACACATTTCTATGCACCAAAGTCATTTTTCTATTGTATCATACTCTACACACATACTGATGTATGTAAATACATACATACGTACATATGTACGGTTGTATGTACGTTTGAATATGAAATTGTGTATTTGTAAAGTTTTTGTAAGAACGTATTTTGTTTAATAACAAAATTAAAATTCAATAACTGTCGAAGAACCTTCATGCAACAATTCTATTAAAAGTTTTAAATGCGTGTCCTGCATTTCTTTGTAGCTTGGAAACTTGGAAACTGCATTTAATATAAAACAGGACAGACCAGTGCATTCTTTTCAACCAAAACGTTGCAATAAAATTGTAAATCAATAAATTTACATACATATACTACGTACAGTGTATCACAAAACTATTTTGCCTACTCATATTGAGGAGAAATTTCTTTTTCTTTTATACATAAATTTATGAAAAACAAATAAAAAATTTAATTTTTTTGCAATTGACAATAGATATAGGAAAACTAAAAAAAAATCTCAAAAAATATGCATTTTTATTCAGTTATTGTTGCATTTTATTAACTTACACATTTCCGAGAAAACAATTATATTATACCTCGACGATTTCTATGGGGCTCAGGTCCGAGTATTGGAGAGGTATTTGGTTCTGTACAAGAGCTAAATTTTAACATTTAACAATTTAATTAAGGAGTTACGATTTGCTTTCGGAATATTCATGGTGGTTATTATACAAAGTAACAGATATCAAGTAGGCATATACAAGATTATCAACTCCATTGCCGCCATCATAATTAACTGTGCATTTTATATTACTTTTATTTAAGGCTTTATTTAGCTTCCACTAGACCCTACGTCGACCATCTGAACCGAAAGTGTTACATTTGATTTCGTTGTAGAATATAACATACATGCCGATACGCAACATTTTTATTTTTATAGATCTTTCAATCTGTTGGTTTCCAAAACATAAGGTTTTACCTTGCCAAACGACCGCATATATATTTATATTGTAACGGTTCATACAATAAAGCCCTATCCGTAGTATACCGACCGTGCTCAGGATTTGGGTTGGTGTTCTTGTCTGCTATAGGAAAAGTTAAGTACCGAACATTAATTTAAGGCAGTTAACACAACTGCATGTTAGCTAACTACAGAAATACTCGTAAACAAATAAAGAGAAGATGGTAACACTTCGTCGCGTTGAGTCGATTTAACGATGTCCGACCGCCGTCCGTCTGGCTGGCTGTTCATGTAAAGCTTTCGCGCAGAGTACTGGTCGCAATTTTAAAGATATTTCAATAAAATTTGGTACGTGATGGTGCAAATCGGTCGATTATTTCACTTGGCCCCCATACAAATGTCCTCCCGAAATAGGGATTTAACGATCATAAATGTTTGAATTATAAAAGTATCCAAACAAATTTCTCCACAAATGAGTAATAAATGAAGCTAAATTACACCTATAAATTTTATTATGATTGGTCCATAATTAGTCGTAGCTCCCATATAAGGCCCACTTCCGAATAAATAGTTGTACAAATGTTGTTGGTAATTTCTATATACATAAATATTTTATAAAATAAATCTACGACATATTTTCATATGTTTCTCGATTGTTCTATAAAAAAAGTGTTGCCAAAAGTAAAAGTATCTCAGCATAAAAATTACTCATTTTAGTTAAAAAAAACCAAACGGTAACACTCAAATCATAAACTTATTGACAAATTTAAAACAAGTAACAGATTTTGTATTAATTAGACTAGGGGCTGTGTTCTCATTAGGCGATTATCTTTTTTCCCAACGAAAAACTGCCGATTAAAGAAATTTGGTTTTCTCAATATCTCATTTGCATCTATTCTGTTGCAAAATTAACCAGACCTCATCTGCCGTTTATTTATTTGTTGTACAGATAAATTCAATCAGCTGACTGCTGTTTATATTTTTTATGTGGCAATACCTTGAGTTTTTGTAAAAAAATTAAATAAATTTTAGAAAAACTGTTCAATAGAGGAATAAACATTAATTTGATGGAGGATGAACTCGAAGAACATGAATTTTAAGTGAATGTTGAAAGAGTTTGTCACTTGAAGACAGAGTTCCCAATTTTCACATAAATTTTTAGAGGTATTTCCAAATGAAAATAATGTTTCTGTCGGTATATTGAGAAAACCAAAATTGTTAACGGGCAGTTTGTCGACACATTGAGAAAACGGGACTAGATTTATTAGATTTTAAGTTGAAGATATTATTTTAGTGTTTTTTTTTTAAATAGAATTAAGTTCTAGTTTAACTTTAAAGTTAGAGAAAAAGAGTTTCCGAGGGTTTGGTTAATTTCAGAGTTTTAGATACCGAATAAATCTTGATATTAAGATGTTTTTTTTTTAAGTTTAAGAATGTTTATTCACTGAGGATTACGATAAATATCCCCAACGCTGTATATAATTGATTTGCGGAACAAATAGATGAAGGATTTATAGTTTGACTGTTTTCAAATCTTCCGATTGAATTACTAATATTGATGGTGAAACCTTCTGGAACAATTGTATCTATTCAAAACCTAGATTTGTACAATATTTCCTTAATTAAAATAGCTACATTTAAAATTGTTACTTTTTCCTCTCCTGGATTTGTAGCCGCAAGATAAAATGAAATTATTGTTCAACATAACAATATGGCTGTCAGCATCCTATGGATTTACATTGCTACATATGTATATAGTGTTCTTCTTAGTTGGTCGCTAATCTCTATGTCCGGATAAATGATGTTTTCAATGGTTGGTATAATGTTTTCCTCCCCTGCGGTTGTGCAAAATCATTGATAATAATATTTGTATCCTTTTGTAAAAAAAACATAGTAAATTTCAAAAACAATTAAAAAAAACAAAAAACTCAAAAAATAATAAAAATTTTAGATATACTCATAGTTTTGCGAGACACTGTATGTACTTGTATACTTTTTATAATATTAATGCCCATGGCCTTTAAAGCGATTTAAATGAATTTAAATACGAGTACATACATTGATTCTTGACAACATTATCGTGAACTTTGAAAACATTTTAAATATTTGTCATTCATAATGTACTAAGTACAGAATATGTACATACATGCATACATACATACATACATAGGTGTAAAATATATCGTATTATTTATTTTTTTATAAAAGCAATTAATCTTTAGTAATAATTCTAATTAAATTCATTTACATTTGAATTAGTTGAAGATCCCATCCAACCAACAATTTATTTAACAATGCGATCGATGTTTTGTTTGAAATACGAGTATGTTTAGCAAAATTTCGATACCGATATCCTTTTTTGGGTCTATTGATAACCGTCGTGCGTTTGGCCGTAAAAAATGCTTTCAGTTGTTTTTTAAAAACATTTGTAACTTCTCATAAAAAATATAAGTATGATATAAAGTCACATCCAAGCCTGTCTGAAAATTACGTGTTCTTAACATTTTGTGGGTAATATTATTGGTTTTTAGAAAAACTATTCAGTTATTTTAGATATGTTTGCGCCGAAAAGCTGACAACATTGCATTGAGAATGTATTTTCAATACGTCCTTTGAATTTGTAATAATTCTCAGTTAGTTTGTGTTTATTAAAGTTTTAAAATAACAAGTCAGAATAAGATGTTTAGAGTAAACTTGAATCTACGTACTGCAATGTTGAGTAATTTAGTGGAGATTTTAATACAATTTGTATTTTATACCATTTTGTGGATTTTGACTTTTTAGACAATCTTTATATTGATTATATACTACTGATCACAGTAATGGGATTTGCCGATTTATGGCAATTGCGAAAATGTTAAAAACCGATTTGCCGATGTATGTCCACAAAATGAAGATTTAATGACCTACCTATATATATATGTATATGTATGTAAGTATGTATGTACATAAGAATGTATATGATCAGCGTTGTCAACTTGGTGCTTTTTAAATTTTTTTGTGCGAAAAATTCTTTAGTTGGTGCACGGTGCGCTTTTTGTTAATACAAAAATATTATACTTTTTATGTAAAATTAATTCAATAAACATTTTAAATAAAAAAGAAATTCTAAACTTTATGCGTTTTTTAAAGGCGCATTTTTTCCATTTTGGTGCTTTTTAAAATTTCAAAGTTGACAAAAGCGCTGCCAACTTTGACGATTTATCGTCATTTTGACGACTTTTTAAGTCAAATTTATTAAAATGACGATTGACGATTTTTAATTTTTCCCGCGAACAAAAATGACGATTTTTTAAAAGCAAAACATATGGTAACCTTTTTTCCTAAAATTCAAATTTTGTAAGTCCGCTTTTGCAATGTAGAAATTGAAAGGCAGACAGACGAAGTTTGTTGGCAAGGGGTTGAAGAGGTAGAGTGTGTAGTACACGACTATCTGTACTGGACATTTTTTTGTAGAAGAGTTTTGGTTAATTTTGAAATTCAAAGTTTTAATAACGAAGACATATTTTTAAATAAAGATGAAGTGTACCTTGGCATTTACGTGGAGGAGAACCAATCTAGTTTGAATATTGAATATAGTCAATATAATATATTTGTGGAATTCTGCGTCCAAATTTATATTGAATTGGTTTCATAAATTTTAAAACGTTTTGATTTTAGCGATAAACTTTTAGAAGGATTAAACTTCATTGAACCAAGCATAGCTTTTAAACAAGAAAATGATTCAATTTTACAATTGGCCAAACTTTTTCCAAATTTATTAAATGGAAAAGAATATCAAGAACTTGATAATGAAGTTCGAGAATTACGTAATATGAAATTCACTGAACTCGAAACATTGGCGTTTTGGAAAAATGTTTCTAATTTAAAGAAAGTCAACAATGCAAAGGCCTTCCCAATTTTAACACAATTTGTTTCCAGTTTAATGGCACTACCACATTCGTCGGTCAACGTTGAAGGAATTTTTAATATTGTAAATTTAAATAAAAGAAAAACAAGAAATGCTTTGGATTCTTCAACATTACAAGAAATATTGTTTTCAAAAGATTTTCAAAAGATTATCTTAATTTAAATAATTTTCAGTGTTTTAATATAGCAATTAAAAATGAATTATTAAAAAAATGTCATACAAAAATGTACCAGAGTAAAGTCACATAATACCAAAATTTAATTAATTATTTTTTTTATTAAATAATAACTTTATGTTTTTGGTATTTTTAACGTATTTTTTGTCTTGACGATTTCTTGACAATTTTTTTCTTTTTAACTTGACGATTGTCTAAAAAAAAAGTTGGCAGCACTGTATATCAAGTATTTATAATAAGGGTCCCAGGATGCTTCCTTGAGGTACTCCTGCTTCAATCGGTTGTTCAGAACTTCTTTAAGCTTAAATGTTTGACCAGTAGCCTTCCAATAGCTTATGTTTGTTTGATGGTAAAAATATTTTATTATATACAAATTAAATTGTTTAGTTTATATTTAAAAAAATATATATATTTATTTTCACTTTTACATTATTAAACTTAACACTCTGAATTACAACCACGTCTTTCAATTAACCAGTCTTCTTAATTCTAAGTGTTATTTTATACCTAATAAGAAGCACATTCAGCAATTAATTAATAAAAAACATAATATTGAATTGCAACATACATAATTATTTGTAATTTCATATTATATTTTTAATGTTCAGTGATTTTATTTGTAAACAATTTGTTGGTAAATATTTTATTAACTGTCAGCAATTAAATTTTTAGGTTAAATGAAACTTATTTAAGACAGTTTTCTAAATTTGTAGAAGAGCATTTTCATGCTGTTTCCATAAATTACATACATATGCACATTCAATAAAGTGAACCTTTATGTTGATGTTAAATTGTTTTTAGGCACTGAATAGAAGATTAGATGAAGAAATTTCCAGAAAAAGAGTCTTTTCTGACACCTTTTTCGGAACGTTGACGCTCTTTATGAGCCCAAAGAAAACATAATTGCTCCGAAAACGTTCAGAAAAGAGAGTCATTACATTCCGTCAGAAAGAGCTCTTTTTTTGGGCACTTAAAGAGCTCTTAGATAATGTCAGAAAAGAGTCTTTTATGAGGGGTTTTTCGGCTCTGAGTAATCTTGTTTTTATCAGTCTTGTGTGATACAGCTATTTTTTTTGTTTTTGTTCAAAGACAACAAAGCTTTGGTACACATATAATTAATTGGAATTTCTGAGTCATACTGCGTGTCGACTCAGGACGGTAACAGACAAATTTTTCTTTTGCTCCGAAAATGCTCTTTAGTTGGACTCTTTTCTGACTCATTTTTTTCGGATCGCTCCGAAAATGCTCTTTTGTTGAACTCTTTTCTGACTCCTTTTTCGGAGCGCTTCTAGAATGGTATGCTGGGTTATTTTCATATAATATCGTATCCTTTTTTACTTGTAAACACCCTTAATTCAGTATCTACCAATATCTTAAATAGGCAAAGATGTAATGGTGCATTTTGGAAATCATTAACTGAACTGGAATTTTCGTTTGAAATAAGGATCTGAAATTAACTATTGTAAAGCACAAATAAGTTTGCACTTAAAAATATTTATTCAAATGTACGCCTGGAAAAAGATATTGGGCCATAACCATAGTCCCAAAAAAAGTGAACTTTATTAGTTAAAAAGTTGACTTTTGTTAAAAGTACACTTTACTTTAACTATAGACACGTAAAAGTATACTTTAACCGCAAAAACATACATACATATATTTAATTTAAAACCAGCTGAAGTTGCTTTTAAATAATTTAACATCACTTTAAAATCAACCAGCTGTTTATGCAAAGAACAAAAACTTATGATATTAATCTACCTTCTCCATTTTTCCACCGCAAACACTTTTCTTCAAATTTTCCGCTGAATTTTATTATTTTGCCGATTTTTGTTTTTTTCTTTTCAATTTTCAATGACAGCTGTTTAATGCTGCCACTTGCTTATTTTTCTTTACAGTTTGTATGAAATAATTTTGTACATATGAGGTGGCATCCAGTTAAAATCGGTTTAACTTAAAACGACCTTTAATTTTGACTATAGTTACAAAATGTAATTAAAAGTAGGTTTTAAGTTTAAAGTTGTTTTTAAAAAGAACCGACTTTAGTGTTTGTCTATGGTTATGGCCCATTGTCTTTTTGATTAATTTTAATGGCTGCTAATGTGCAAGTATATATATTATATATTTCTAACAATCCAATATCGACGCCAAACAACCTCATCATATTTGAAAGAAACAAGGGAGCTGGCTGATCTTTGAAGAATCTGCATTTCTAATTAAATTCTCAGGGTTGGGTCATAGATTGGAGTGAAATGCAGACTATTTGAATTTATTGAAATGCTGCAATTAAAAAATCAATTGTAGTTAACACAGTCTAAATTATTTAATTACAAATTAATTACAAACATGTATTGCTTTGATTCCTTTAAATGCATGAATTGGAAGAACTTTATTCAAAATGTTTAGTTGCTGCTGGTTATTTTCCTAAAGAATGTGCAGTAAAACTGACTTGTTATTAAATGTTAAGTACGTATGGATTTGAATATTATCATTAGACACCATAAATTATGTACAACAATTTTATTATAGAAATATTACCAATTACATACATACATATTCATAGCTATGTATGTATGTAGTACACACATACATACAATATAATACGAGTACTATTGTAATATCCCAATAAGCATTTTAGCTGGAATTCAAGTGGAATTACATTTGAAATCCAGTCACAATTTCCAATTTCCAGTGTTGAATTACGGTTGAAACACAGTTGAATTCAATAGCGAATCCAGCAAAATTAATCATTGAATTACAGTCGAACAAAACAGTACCTTACAGTATAATTCCAGCTTTGAATAACAGTGTGATTCAAGTTGAACCGAACCTGTTTTTACACTTGAATTCAAGCATGGAATTGCAGTGGAATTCAAGTCAAACCGAACCTGTTTTTACCGTTAAATTCAAGCATGGAATTTCAGTGTTATTCAAGCAATGTTACAACAGTATTTAAATAGTTTTATAACATTATTTTAACAATAATTTCCAAACCATTTCCTGCCACATTTTTTACCCCATTTCGGAGTGCTGTTTAAAGTTCGGGCATCCGATGGCAAAGCAGGTTAAGGATTTGCAGTAAACTGTTTATTGCAGTATTCGCAATGTTATGTTGGATCGCCTGTCTCCCACAAAATTAATTTTAGTATCAGATATATCATATTCGTTTATAATTGTGTCCACACAGACAGACGGTTCATCGTTCAAAGCGACGTGGAAGCCATTCCCATTGGTTGTTCATTTCCCAGGGTAAGCAGTGCAAAAATTTTACGAGCATCTGCTTTTGGCTTTGAATACATACCTTTATATTTATTTATTCCAAATTTATTTATATTGTTTTATTTTCTATTCTTTATTTTCTTTTCGCTAATTTTCACTTTTATTTCTTTATTTCCACTTTAAAAACTTTATGACTTTCGCGTTGTAACATTGTTCACCATTAATATTTTATGATTGACATTTGGAGTACATAGCTGACTCGATTTGATGCCGATGTTGTTTTTCAACAAAGTTCTTTAGTTCCGTGTTTCGTATTCAGTCGCCGGATGTAATGTAACATAATTTAATATTTTTTCATAATCAGGGGTGATCGTGAATAAAAATTCCACATGAAATTTGTTCCCTTTTATTTTTTTAACATTGAATTTTAATAGGAAAAATGTGAAAAGGGAACAAATTTCATGTGGAATTTTTATTCACGATAGGGGTGAATAACTATTTTTTCGCAACACAATCACTGAAAAAAAAAACGAAAAACATACTGGAAAGAGGATGGATTTCAAATCTAATTCAAGCTTGGATTCACACTGGAATTCCAACATTGGAATTCACAAAAAATATGTGCTTATTGGGATGTATGTAGTAAAAATAGATACAGGGGTATTATTTTTTACATTTCGGTTCGTTTGCAGAACAGAACGTTCATGTGCTTCTATGTTATGTCAGAGTTATAAATAGCTAAATCAAACTAAATTTGTTGCTTGGCCATCTTATCTCTTCATCCTGTTAAGAATTTAAACCACAACAAATTCATACGTAGTTGCGTACTCAGTACACGAAAAAAAAAATTAGTACCTATTGATAAGTGTGATTATGTTGTTCTATTCTTTGCATTTAATTGACTGACTGACTGATTGACTGACATTATGCTTCTGTATCGCTCTTAGCAAAAACTTCACTTACTAAATAACCCATAAAGTAATGGGAACTTTTTACAATTTAACTGGAATAAGTAATTATTTTTAAATGTCCCAAAGTGTGTTCATTACCATTTTGTACCGATTCAATAATGGGTTTCTTTACTGGAAAGTAAAACGACCAAATTATATGATAGGACAGAGGGGGGCACGTTTGAACACCGGGCACCTTTGAACAATGTTGATAAAATCTCAGTTTAACACTTTTTCCGATCCTTAACCGAGTTTTTCACATGACAACCTTATTTTCTAGCAACGTCAACAACTTTTGCTAGTTTTTTTCAGTCGTCGTCCGAATGTAGTTGGGTGAACATGTTTTCGCAGTGCCATTGTAAATTTTTTTATTTTTTTTTTGTAAGCGTGTAAGAATGATTCAGTGATTGTTTTCTTTCGTGAAAGAAATTTATTACAGTCCAAAATTAATTTCAAACAAAATTAAGGTAAGTTATTTCCGTGAAATGGCAAACCAGTTCTGGTTTGAACAAAGAACCGAAGTACCAAACATTATTGATTCTCTCTTATTTTCTGAAAATGACGAATCCAATGCTGATCATGATGCTTTAAAGGAAAATGTAATGTCACCTGAAATTGCAAGGCCTTTTCCGTCTTAATAATATAATACTTATTTTTGATCTGAATTTTTTTTTTATTATTTAATTGTTAATGTTTATGTTTTTTCTTAATAAATAAATCGAATTTATTATATACATATATAGAAAATATAACTGTTTATGTTATTTTTGGAGATAAGCGCTACAAGAAAAAATTGCCGCTCAAAGCTGCCCCAGCCTAGTTCAAAGCTGACCCGTATGGGGGGCACATTTGAACACAATGACTTCATCCATTAAAGTTTATTTCCATAAATATTAGTTAAATTATGTAAAAAGTCAATAATTCAAAAATATAAATTTTTATGTGGCTTGAAAGCAAAAAGTGTTCCCCTAAATGTTCTGTAAATCATTTACAGAACAGTGGGAATAAAGTATTTTCACGCGTTAACAACTATAAATACAAATCAACATACAGTAATTTCCAAAACAATGGGAAGAGATATTAAGTTAATATTACGGCTACAAATTAATGCGTGAAGAAAGTTGCTGTAGCAAAAACTTTTCATACACATGTACCTACTCGTACATATGTACATATGTACATATTTATAAATGTGGAGGTAACGTTTTTTCTGGACTTTACCGATTTCTGGCAAAAGTAGACAAATTTTTTTAAACTTTTTATCACTAATTTATTATTAAGGATAATGAAGATAAACACGAGAAAAAGGAAACATTAATTTGGTCATTGTCTCTCATTATTTTGTCACCTGTGCGGTTAGAACTTTGGGAAACGATTTAATTTTGAATATTTCGGATTTTTTAATAAAATACAGTAAGATGTTATATGTGAGTTTTACTAAAACTTCAAGAGTACTCGTATGTTCAATTAGGTACATATACAAGCAACAAATCATACTCAAAGCTAAAAACATTAAAAATTATATAATTTTTCCACTGAGACTTAAATAATCCGAAACAGTTTTGCTCCTATCTGCACAAAATTATCAATGTTACATTTTTCTTTTTCATACAGTCCAATATCTTATGAAAAATGTTTTAAAAATATATCGCAAGTGTTCAACAAAAGGGTAGTAGATAAATCAAAATTTTGAAATTTTCACTTTTTATTAAAAAAACGATACATAATGATGTACTTTACCCACTGTAAAAATCTTCCATTATTTTGTCTACACTTTCGTCAAAAAATACCGTAATGTCACTCTTCATATCTTCGAAGTTACTACTGAAAAATAGAAAATTTTGAGTTACTACCACCCTTTTGTTGAACATGTGCGATATGTAGCTAATTTTGCCTTCATCTGCATCTACTTTCAGAAAATTTACTTTGTATCCGACATGTTTAAATAATAATTGGTATAAAAGGTGTCAAATAAGACAACACCAAATGCAAAACTGTTTTTAAAGCTCTTAATATCTTCAAATCCGATTCAAATCCGACTAAACTTGTGTAATAATAATTGATATTAATTCTCTATACTGTATTAACTTGGCTACTTTAGTTTGAGGGATATTGATAAAAAAATGTAATCAATGAAAATTAAAATCTTTTAAACTATGAAACACAACTTTGCACTACAAGTGGAGCTTTTCTTTCATTTTCAAGTCAAACTGGTCCTTATCTTTAGATGTTAGAAATAATTTAAATCAATTTTACAATCAAAATCTTTGAAAACTTCAGCAAGATATAAAATAAAGTTTTTACAGAAAATTTTTTATTCGGCTTGAGTTTATTTTTTAATTAATAACTCGAAGAAACTATATTTTTCTAGACAAATTTTATCTTAGGATACGAGCCATATTAATGGTGATATCTTTAATGTCAAAAGTTAAGTTTTATATTGTGTGGTTTTAAAGTTATGATTAATTATATGAACAGACTTGTGAGAAATTTATACGTTTTTTTTTTTTTTGCAAAAACGAAAATGGCCAGGTTTAGATTTATTCAATGTTAAAAAGATATTTTCATTTATGAGAAAAAGTAAAATTCGAGCAGTTTTTATTTTTGGATCAATTAACTTTTTTGCGTGTATTTCCATTTACCATAAATAGGGAAACAGGTAGCAAATGTGATTAGACAAATCCACTCAATCACTCATCATAAATTTTTTATTTTTTGTATCATTTATGATCACAGAAAAACAAAAAAAAAAAAACAATCTCTACGTTTTAACTTTTTGCGTCATTTCCTATTCAATAGCTGACATAATACTACAGATGCAATTACACACGCCTACACATACTTGTTTCCAATTGTATTTGTATGTGAAACGGAAGTAACAGGTTGTTGTTTAAATTCACCATCTTTTTCACCACATTCGATTTTTCAAATCTCTTGGCAACATGTAGCTAGAAAAATGTTTAGCTAACGAATACAATTTAATATTTGTTGCTTTAACTTCTATGCGAATGTATGTATGTACGTAAGTACCTTCACACACACACACTCACACACACATCCATAAACACAAACACACACATACATATATATAATATTAGTTGCAAAGCATGAAAATATCCAACTGTTTTGCGTGGAGATTTTTTATCACTGGTATGCATAGGAGTCCATAATTGTTTGTAGCCATAAGCAGAGATGGAAACTGTAGAGTACAAAGAGTAGGTTAATTTTAACTTTATTTAAATGAAACCAACTGAATGCATTTTTCAATCTGTTTATCCTTCCATCTTTATAAGGGGCAGATTTTTATATGCGGACTAGTACGAAGAGTTTAGAAGTGCGATTTTATTTTGAAAAATATCTCCTCGTGTATCTTTGTAAAACAATCGTATGTCCAAAATACACAATCAAACTTAAACGGATTTAAAAAAAAACTGTTTCGTAATAAAATCGGCAATATTAATTAAATCACTTAAATATGCATCCAGCTCTTACAAACATGGTAATAAAGTTGAAATGCAATATTCTATATAAAAATCGTTGAATCGAATTTTATAATCCTGGGGCCATAAATAGTAATAGCTTCCATATAAGGAGCACTTATCGATATCGAAACATAATTTAACACAGATCGATTAAATTAAATTCTACTACTGTTTGTAAATTTAGGTTAAAAAAAAAACACTGTAAATTAAAATATAAGTGCACACATCCCACCTCTGTTGGTAAGTGGTGAGATTCTTGTACTACACGATTTTGGTAACATTTTTTTGTTTTTGGTTTTGTTTGAGATTGTATTTGTATTTTTGTGTTACTGTTTCCTTTAGTAAAAAGCATGAACACATTCTTGTGTTCTATGCAAGTAAATGTTGGTTGTTGTTCATTCTGTTGGCTCAAGTTTGTATAAAAAGCATTCGCGATTCAAGACTGATGTCAAGTTAACTATTCAGTTTCCAAGTGTTGACATCAATCCTGCGGTGTAACAACTTCAAAAAAAAAACCCCTTAAAATACAATACAAATTATTAAGCATTAAATACATTTTTAAATTAAATAAGTTCTGTGGTGGAAATTTCAAATTTACTGTTTGTGGGTTTTCTCTGCTGCTACTCAAACTTGATACATTTTTAAACTTAACGGTAAGTTGAAAATAAAGCTAAAAATTATTAGTTTTTTTTTTAATGAGTTCAAGAATTGTCATAATTTTTTCTGCTGAATTATAAATAACATATTTTTTTAGAGTTAATTTTAAATATTTTTAATAAAAATTAAGAAAAGTTATACACATTTATAAGAATCAAAGAGGTAATATGTTAAAAAAACATTCACCCCTATCGTGAATAAAAATTCCACATGAAATTTGTTCCCTTTTATTTTTTAAACATTGTATTTTAATAGGAAAATTGTGAAAAGGGAACAAATTTCATGTGGAATTTTTATTCGCGATAGGGGTGATTAATTTTTCATTCTTAAATTTCAAGTGTAAATTATTGGAATATGTGTATTTTAAATTATTTCCTTGTATAATTATTCATCTCCACTTTAATTTTCTTTGGAGATATAAAATTTAAGCAATTTAAAAAAGATTATATCTTTTCAATAATTATCTAAATAAGGTTTAATTTTTATCAACATCGGACCGATTTTAATAAATTTATATTTGGATAAGATCCAGATTCTTGAAAGAATGAAACTAAGAATTCGTAATAAAATTTCTTGAGAAGTTCTAAAACAATAAAACAAGTTAACGTTAAGTGATTTTGGTAAGACTTTTCTAAAAATATTGTTTTGATCAGCATCTTGTTGTTGTTCTGTAATATATTTTTTTTTAAAGTGTAAAAAAGTTCGTTGTATTCAAATTTCTCGGTTTAATGCTGACACATATTCGTAATAAAACTGCAAGGAAAAATCTTAAATTTAAAGAAATTATAAAACAAGGTTACATTGTTCCTACACGGGGATATTAAAACGTTATCATAATTAGGCATTGTTTGTATTGATTTTATTTTCAACCTTTTCCTTTTAACTTTTCAGTGTTTCAGGCATTGAATGATTTCTGTGGTTTATTTTGGAGTTAAATTTGACTTAAATGAAAACACTTTAAGACTCAATTGAACATAATCTGAAATCCATAACAATATTTATTGTTCCTAACGAATTCGTTTGAGTTTAATATTTTTGAATTTTGCATCGTTTGTTTATTCAGTGTTCACAATTGGGATTCGCAAATATTTGCCATCCAACTGTTCCAAGGAAAATGTTGCCCAAGTTGTTACAAAACATAAACAATGAGACCCCAAGTGAAAGCCTGCTGCAACAAGTGTGTTTTTGTATGAGTGCTGTTCGAATGTGTGAATGTGCATTCACTGATTTGTACACACACGTACACACGCATTCAAGTACCACACATTGAGTGGGAATAAAGTTCAATACCTGTATTATTTTGATATTATGGTATCATGTACATACATATGTGTGTATGTACATATGTATTTATTATTTATGAAATTTTTAACAACTGAATAAAAAGTCAATTACATTTTAAAAGTTTCCTTTTTCAAACTTTTTCTTGAGCGATTTGTTATTTATTCTTCGAGTAACTATTTGCTTAAAATGTTTTTCATTGTTATTCTAAAACAATTGTCAACTGAATTGCCCTTTAGCAACTAAATCAGACGTTGTTGTTGTTGGTGGCTTTTTTTTTTTATGGCCGAACGTATAAATGTAACAAATGCTCTGTATGCACTTTTTTAATGCAAATGTTTGGTTGAATAATTGCTGTAAATATAAAAAAAAAATAAAAACATTGAATAACATTAAAAATTTATGTATGTGTGTATCTTAGTACGATTACGATAAGTCTTCTCGTTAATCAGTACAATTTTATTGCCGCAATAAATAATGTTTTAGAGTTAATTAGAAATTTGATAGGGAACAACAATGAGATTAAAAAATGGAACAGAAACGTACACAAACTTTATGCACTTTTTACATTCACTCTTAGACACTTTCAAACACAAACTCACAGACATGCATACATACATATATACCCTGTTGTGTATGGGACGTGTCGTGGTCGGTGACATGACAATTGATACTCTTTGGGGCAGTAATTTTAACAATATATAGCGATTGGGACCGGCTGAGAAGATAGTCCAAATAGGCAAATAAAAAAAATATCACCACAATAAACTACTCTCTTCAACATCAAGGTCAATACAATACAATACAGTTATAAAATAACCCCTATCGAATAACATGGGGACCAGCATACATGAATTCGGGTCATGTTACTCTTGCAAAAACTGTTGGCACTCATGGTGAACTGCAGGGTCATATTGTAATATTTTTATTATGTATAAATTTTGAATTTTTACCGCAGCATTTTTGAAGTGAAATCAGAGAGTGGGGTTTTAAGTCACCAATTCACAATACGCCCGATACAAATAGACGGTGAAATGAAGAACAAATGCTAACCAATTTCAAGAGGGTTGGGTTTTGCAGCGAATGAAACTTACCTACTAAATTTCATAGAATTATCTTTAAAATTTCATCCTATTATTTGATTAATAGGCTTACATAGACTGATATATATATATATATATATATATATATATATATATATATATATATATATATATATATATAGTGTTTTTAAATCTACTCTAAATACGATTCAGTGCCAGTGGGCATAATTTATTCTTCCTGTATACCACCAAAGAAATACTCGTACACCCATTCTAGAAGAACACCGTTGAAGTCAATTTGTAATATTAAACATATTCATCTAATGAGTTAAATAAAAAGCTAAGAATACGCTTCAATTCAATTTCCAAATGGCCAGTTAGATAATTCATAGAACATCCCAAGAATATTATGTCTTTTCCTCAAATCATGTTATTACTCCAACTTCAAAGTCTATGGTTGACAGTACTGTAACCCAGCTGTAAAAGTAAATTGTGATTATGGATTAGGATTCTAAAGTCAAAACGGCGGCTACATTTCTGTGTTAAATTTATTAGAAATGATGGGCTACCAGATACTTTTCCTCGATATCCCCAAACGGAACTAAATATTTTATAAACATATGTAATTATTTCCATAAAAATTAAACATTATTTTAAATGTCCTAAAATCAATAAATGAGAAAATTAATTGAAACCAAAATTCTTGAGAATTTGTTAAAATTTATTTTCCAAAATAACGAGTTGTTCCAATTGGTTTAATTATGTTAATTACGTTCCATTAGCATAATCAGCAGGTTTGAGAATATTCCATTGTAAATTGATTTATTATTTTATTATTTGTGATTTATTACGGCCTAATATTTATTTATAATATATATACATAATAACTTTGATCAAAATATTGCTTTCCCTCCTGATTATTACAATAATTATTATATTGTAGTCACACATTGTTTACATATGTACATATGTATGTATATACATGTACATTAGGCGTGCTCTTAAAAAAATGGATTATTTACTTTGTATAACAACATATTATAACCTAATATAATCATAAAATTGTCATACATGATCAAATTATGACCCAAGGTAACCAAATTATAGTTCAAAGTAATCATATTATGACCTTAATTAATCATATTATAATCTATATTAATCATATTATGATCTAAAGTAATCATATTATGATAACAAAACCCAGTTAACAAAAGTACTTTTTGCTATTTAAATAATATACATAAATAATAATATATTTTAGTGTTTGAAATAAATTCTGTCTTCTAAAGTAAATCTACTATCTGTCTAGCAAGGCATAATAAATTAATATTTAATAAAAAATTGCAAAGTTATAAGCGTTTTGCTGTTTTTTCTGTATATAACGTGAACTTTGAAGTCTAATACTGGTAACTAGGAAATTTGTCACTCGAATGTCTTGCTTTCTCAAGATACGATTTATTTCAAGAGTCGAACACAGAGAATTCAAATAGCAAATTCCACCACCAATTGTTTTTTTTTATCCGCTTCACCTTAAATATTGCAGCAATGAGATTTAGCTACCATAAGCACCACCCAAATTAAATCAATATTTCGTATTGTGGGCAACACTAATTCCTTAATCTTTGCAACAAGTGTAGAAAGCAGTATGTTTTTATACTCTCCACCACCATAAGTGGTGAATGAAGGTATATATAAGTTTGTCATTTTGTGTGTAACACTGAGAAATATTCATCTGAGACCCTGAAAAAAGTATATATATTATTGCTCCTGTATGTCTGTGTAAAACACTCTCACGTTCAAAAGACACCACCAAAATCAACGGAGTTTACAAAAATCCGTTTATAATTCTCCTAAGCAATTTGTTATTGAAAATCAGCAAAATCGGTGTAATATACCCAGAGTTATGGGCGAAAATGTGAGACAACCTCCATAAAAATTTTATATTTTTAAAAATTTTTCTTGAAATTTTGTACACGTTATTTTTATTACAAAAGAAGAAAGTGGAAAGAAACTCCATCAAAGCCATCATACAAAAATCTTCCCGATATATGGCTTAATGATAAATAAATGCCTATAAAATTCGAATATGAATCAAAATTTAGCAAAAATAAGTTTGTTTTGTTCGTTCCATGTTTGAACATAGACCCCACATCTAAAATTCACTTAAATACGTATAAATCTGGTACAAATATAGTTACCAGGTTAAAATTCTACACAAATAAATAAATTGTTGTACTAAATTTTATGATGGTCGGTAAATAATTGGTCATAGCTCCCATATAAGAACCACATCCGAAAAAGTCATTTATCTTTATACGTATATATCTTATAAATATCGGTATCGACTCCAATCTTTACATAGATCATTTACATGTACACAATAATCATTTTACAGAATTTTATGAATTTCGGTCCATATTTGACCATATTCACCATAAGCAGTGCTCTTCCGAAAATCACTATTATAAAAATTGCTCACATATACGTACCAACTCCGAAAAGCAAGAAAACCCACAAAAATGTCGATATCGATTAGTAATTTTAATTCACAAATCATACTAATATCGGTTATACGGCAAATAACTACTGAATTTTGTAGCTGTCAGTCCATATTTGGCAATAGCTCCCAAATTAATTCCACTTTCGGGCACACCATACAACTCTTGTAAATAATGTTATTGAGATGAATTTCAATCAATTTACATTACTGGATACTGGATTTAGAAGCTTTAAGTCCATAATTGGTCCGTTTCTACTATGAAAATAAAAGTTATTGAGATCAATTCGTAAAATTGTGTTTCAAACAATATACATACATACATACATATGTATAATATGCTAAGATATTAGTATGTATTAAGAAACACTGAATAAGGATATTCTAGTTCTATAATCGGTGTATAGTAGTTTTTTGTATTTCTCATTATTATATTTAGGTGGAGGGTATTTAAGATTCGGCACAGCCGAATATTGCACTCTAACTTGTTATGTATATGTATGTAGGTATGTATGTGTGTAAATTGTAAATAAATTATCAAATCAATTTTGTATAAGTTTAATTGTTTCACCATTATTTTTGCTTGCAACAATGTTACAAACATCCCTGATTTATTTGTTCACAATTTTTTTTTTATGAAATAAGAGACTTTTTTTTAATATACGAGTATTAAATTTTATTTGCACTTGGAACATGAAATCATTTTTAATTTCTTTTTATTAGCAAATGGCATTTGTTGTTAACTCGGCTGACGGTGCTTTTGTTTTTGCTGCCTTTCCAAAGGTCAATTCTTGTTTCAGAAAATGCTCCAGGCGTATTTTCTATTTTGATTATTCCTTCTCCTAAACTTGTAATTTATACAAGTATAAATCCATGTATTGACTACAAGTGTGACATAGTACATGTTTAAAGTAAAACTATATTAGCTGACATTACACGTACTTTATGAAATATCTGAAGAAAATAATTGAAAAAAAGAAATGCAGAAACAATACTTTATATTACATACATATGTATTTAGTGTTAAAGTGTTGTTGAAACACACTTGTTGAAATGATTATGATTAATTGCATGCAACATTATATAGGCAGCTGGCAGCAGGCAGGCAGACAGACAGACAGTCAGTATGTGGACAGTCCCATTTGGGATCCGTTTTTTCCTCACGAAGTACACATACATATGTATGTATTTAACAGACATGCAAGCGGAAGGAGTAGGAAGGAACCTGAAGACTAAAATCCAATATCAAATGTGTACGAGTACTTGTAACTAAATCAACAACAAATTTAAAATTTTAACGCATTTTTTGTTGCTATTGTTATTGTTAGTGCTGTCAAGCAACTGTGGCAACAAGTATCATGTTTATTTGCACAAAGTGTCTTAAATTTCATTGAATTTGATGGACATTTTTTAGGCGATATTTATGCTTCATTCTGTTTGTTAGGAAAGTAACTAAATCTTAAAGTAGCTTTATCTATTATCTTTACTTCGTTGAAAATGCTATTTCCAATTCCTATTTCATTCAACTAATAATGGTGGTACCATATACATAAGTACATAATATATGTATGTATGTACATTGTACATACGGTGGTGGTCAGTCGAATTTATTTCTTTTTTTTTGATACTAAACCGCTATGGGCAGATGTTGGTATTGTCCAAAAGTAAAGGCATTACCTCAAAATAACGTCTTGTGCTCTTTATTTAATATTTTTTTTTAATAAATAATCAATCTCGTTCGGCGCCTGGTGGCCATGACTGCTTTACAGCCACGAGGTGATTTTTACATTGTAATTAAATTACATGTCGCAATTTTGCAAAGAATTTTGCAAGAAATGCGGTGTATAATTTTATTTTGGTCTTTGTGCGAATTCGTACATACATAGATTATTTCCTATTCCTTATACATAGATACTAGATAATAAAGTTCGATTCCTTATAAAGACTTTTGGGTTGATTATGTATAGCAACCAAACTGGAGTTGGGTTTGCCAATAGGCAACGCAACTGATATGCAAGTTGTTATTATGTCAGGCAACTTTCGTGTTTAATCTGTTTTTCGAATTATCAAGTAGAAAACTATAAAAAGTTTAACAACAAAATAACTAACATTTAAAGTTTACCACTTGAAATAAAAATCAAAGCAACCACAAATTCTCGGTTGCCATGTCCGTTAACAACTTACTGTTGTCAGTTGCCATCTGTAATATGTATGTTATTGGCAACTGTCAACTCCACTGAGGTTCGGTTGCCATCCGTAATCGACCCATTAAATACTGGTACATTTAAACACATACATATTATCTTGGTCGGTTAAATCGTTTACAAACTCAGTTTACTCGTCACAAACATTTGTGAAAACTCATAATCTTCACTCCCTCTCTCCCCACATGCGTAAACTTTATTTTTGTATGCAAATTACAAGCTCATAACCTTTATCACTTATCACTTATCACTTATCCACAATATACTCGTAATGAGTGTTTGTCGACATCTAAGCAAATTCTAGTAATGTAATAAAAATGATGTTATATTGCATGAGGCAATAAAAGTCTCTACATGAAAATTAAACATGCAATTAAAAATCCATATTTATCTGCAAGTTTATACATATTTAAATTTTAATGTTTAGGGATTTTGAGATTAAAAACCAATTTTATACTTTATTTACAAAATTTCCGTCTACATACTCGTACATATGTATGTGCATACAAAAGCTGGCTGTCATTATACAACTAGTATTTACATTTAATGATGCACATTGCACATCATGCCAACAACAACCATGTCATAACATGCAAATGCAGGTGGGATAAAGATCTTTACCTGATTAGTTAATAAAACGTAATAAGGATCTATTTAAAAAAGTCAGGAATAGTAGGAGGACAGAATTTACCTGTTGCTGCTTGTGTTTGCTATTAATACTCAATAGTTTATAATAAAATTTCAATGTATTTCTGCACGCAGAGAAAAAGTATGTTCGGACATGGTTATAACAAGTACACTGTGTTTTTGGTAACAATGTATTGTTGTGGTACACAAATAATTGTTATTTTAAATTGATTTTAAAGATAATTTAATCACTATAAACATTTTTATGTTTATCGCAATTATAAAATTGAATATGGTTCACTGAAACACAATTATTAAAAAAAAATGTTTACCACAACTATTGAATGATAACTATTCAAACATATTATATTATTTACAACGATTTAAGCTTACAAATAATGATAAGTTTCTATATTTGTATTCATAATATGTTTAAAATGCAAACAAAATATGTTTAATTTTAAAAGTACATATTTTGTTTTTACCATTTGTAGAATGCTTTTGCATCAGTTCAGTAGTTTGTCTGCGCGATATCGGATTATTTATTTGGATTTAAATATTTCAATAATTGCAAAAAAAAAAAAAAACAATTCGTATTTAAAATATTACTACAAAGTACAAAAATGTCAAAGAAGTGTAAAAGACCTAAATAAAGTGTACATAAAAGAATTAATCTTAAATGTCACAAAAACAAAAAAATATCATAATATGATTACATACTTTAGATCATAATATGATTACTTCAGATCATAATATGATTAATTTAGATCATAATTTGATTACTTTAGATCATATTCAAATTACTTTAAACTATAATATGGTTAAATAAGGTCATAATATGATTATGTATGACAATTTCATGATTATTTTAGGTGATAATATGATGTTATAATATCAATATGATATTTCATGGCACTTGTATTCATCATAATATGTTTTGACTACAATCATAAATCTTATCATAATATGTTGCTCTTAGATTATGTTTACCACAACTATGTTTTTCGCCTGCTTGTGGGTACTTGCAAAATTGTCTGGACAAATAGAAAGGTGTTGAAGCTTGTATTGTATTATAAATCACGATGGTGGGCAAGATTATGACTATGAAATTAGTCACACAGAAGTTTACCATAATGTATTATAACAGCACCCAGTGAAAGACATTTATTGGCATAAATACAAATGAGTTTTATATCACACTACTATGCACAATTGCTCTTGCTTTGGTATTCAAATAAAATCCGCCTTCAAGGTGGCCTTATATGGTTGTAAATCTATTTTCATCTCATTTTTCAATAAATAGTTTGTGTATTAAAAATAAACTTGTTCTAATTTTACTAGCTGAATATTATATTGAATTATAAAAATTGTGACATTTAGGAAGAGCGAGCATCGTTTATTGGTGATGTAGGGTATTTTACAGTTGTACAATAGTCCCGAAGAAAATATGTACCTATAAAATTCTTTTATTTTATTACAGACATCATACAACTACATCAGCAGTAACCATGATTAGCATTTTGAAATCAATGATTTTATTTACAATCTTCATGACCATTATTGGTACAATGGTCCACATTGAGGCACGACCACAAAATTCACTCGACTCCAATCAGGTAAACTATACTGAATGATTTAAAAAACAAGTGCAAATTAGTTAGTGAGTTATTAAAAATGCAATTACATACTAGGCAATGGATACGATTGAATCGGATGTTAATGAAATGCAAAATTCGTATTATGACTTGCCCCTGCAACAACCACAGAATATCTATCCCAGTATTCCATTGGATCGTTTGCAAATGCTAATTGCTCGTTACAACAGACCCACGTAAGTAGAATATTATTTGATGTGTTGTTGATTTCAGAACTGATTAAATGATTTATCAATTTCAGGGGATATTTGCGCTCTCCATCTGTTGCTGGCTTGAATGAACTATACCGTGTGCCAGAATCAAAGCGTCAAGTCAGATACCGGCAGTGCTACTTCAATCCCATTTCGTGCTTCAAAAAGTAAATCTTGATTTAATCTTATGCAAACATGAAAATTTTAAATGTTTTCCCTCAATATAAAAGAAATAACTAATTAAATTAATATTTCAAATACCTACTAAATGATAATTTAAATTGAAAATCTACATATTTAATATGTACGAGTATGTATGTATATAGTTTAGAAACAAAATGTAACAGTTATATTTTCTTCTTCTTCTTCTTCTTCTTCTATTTCTCTTTCTATCTCAATGTATTAAAATGTGTATTTTTATTTCTCTCAGTGTAAATGTATGTAGGTATATGCATAAACCTACATACATTGTAAAAAAGCCCAAATTATAAAACAATATATCGGTTTAAAAATTTTTCCATTTTCCAGCTTGCTGTAATTGGGTCCATTACTTAATTTTCTTTCTTTACAATTATTGCCAATCTAGTCAAATGTATTGAAATCAGTTTCAAATGTAAGAAAGGGCGAAACGAAGAGCATAATTTTTGTAATATACATTACATACATTATATAGATACCTATTATTTATTTATACATACATACATACATACATATACAATATATTATATTATTAATATTAATCAAATATATATAGTATGTATTTAAAGCAAATGGTATTCATATGGTGTGGTACAACTTGAAATATTTAAATATTAAATGTACACAATACTTTTAATTAATGTATGTATTTATTGTTTAAACTTTAGGTATTGTTGCCGTCTAATGAACATTATACTCGTACTACTGTGCGATTTGACAAACTTAATACATCTCTGGGCGGTTATTGTATATTTCGATTCGAAAGCAATAGCTTTCCAAATACAACATAAAAAGTATACAAATTCGAACGATTGTCTTTTCGAATCGAAATACAGAATAAGCCTCCCGTTTTACTCGTGTAACGTTCATTGGACACACGCACATACCAGCCCTGACACTCTATCTCCAATTATTGAAATAACTAACTACCAAACAAAAATAATAAACTATTTGTACAAAATTCATAAACCTGTAATCATTATGTCGATTGTAAATTATTCAACATGCAAATATATTTAATAAAAAAAATTAATTTAAGTGTAAAGCAGCTAAAAAAAACTTAAAATATTTTAAGTCTTTATTTATTTTATTAGAAAACTTGCTAAGTGGTTGCAATTTTTCAATTTGATGTGTTTTACAATTTTTGATGCAGTTTTCAGTTCGAGCATCGCCCTTTACAATGTGGTTTGAAATTCAACTCTAGTTGTATAAAATTATTTGCTTTCCAATTAATTTGATTTGAGGTCTCTAAAGGTCTCTAAATTTAAAAATTACTTTCACAAAGCTTCAGAATAAATATTTGTCATCTTGTAATAGCTATTGGGCAATAACTATTTATTTTTCCCACTTGATTAACAATACGAGGTCTGATCAAAAAATAACCGTTATTTTCAAATTTCGTGAGTTACGTATGTTCGATTTTCGCATTTGTTTTTCTATGATGTTGGTACACATGTCTGTTATATATGTATGTTGGTAATATCAGCCATTTTGGATTGTCAGTTTGTTTTTGACAGATAAAAAAAAGGTTAGTCGTGTTTTGATGGGTTCTTCGATTTTTTACTATTCGAAAAAATGGATCAAAGAAACTGTATTAAGTTTTGTGTAAAAAATTCAATTAAATAAGCAAGGACATTTGAAATATTGACTGTGGCATTTGGCGAGTCTACTATGAGCAGAACACAAGTTCAATTGTCAATGACGATGCTCGTCCTGGTCGCCCGAGCACGTCAAAAACCGATGAAAACATTGAAACAGTGAAGAAAATGATTTTGGATAATCGACGAATCACTATAAGAGAGGTTGCTGATGATGTTGGCATATTGTTCGGCTCATGTCAAGCAATTTTTACGGATATTTTAGGCATGATACGTGCGGCAGCGAAGATTGTTCCAAAATTGCTAAATTTTGAGCAAAAACAACGTCGCATGGACATCGCTCAGGAGCTGTTGAACATTGTCAACGACGATCCAGATTTCCTCAAAAAGGTCATAACTGGTGACGAATCATGGTTATATGGCTATGACATTGAAACCAAAACCTAATTATCCCAATGGAAACGTCCAGAAGAGCCAAGACCGAAAAAAGCACGTCAAGTTCGGTCAAATGTTATGCTCACTGGCGTGGTGCATCATGAATTCTTGCTACAAGGTCGTACGGTCAATAAGGAATACTACCTTGAAGTTATGGGCCGTTTGCGCGAACTAATTCTTCAGAAACGCACAGAATTGTGGAAAAACCAATCTTGGATTTTGCACCATGATAACGCACCAGCTCACACATCGATGCTTGTGCGTGAATTTTTGGCCAAAAACAAAACCGTTATCATGCCTCAACCACCGTATTCACCGGACTTGGCCCACGCTGACTTTTTTCTCTTCCCAAAACTAAAGACACCGATGAAAGGAAAGCGTTTTGCTACGATTGAGGAGATAAAAGAAAAATCGAAACAGGAGCTGTTGGCGATACCTAAAAGGGCGATTCAGAAGTGTTTCGAGGATTGGAAAAAACGCTGGCATTAGTGTATTATATCTGAGGGGGATTATTTTGATGGAGACAAGATAGTTATTGATGAATAAATAAATAATTTTTGAAAAAATTTAAAAAATGGTTATTTTTTTTATCAGATCTCGTATAATGATAATGCCTTATTAAATGAATAGTCTTTCAAAACTGGTATATTCGTGTTTGTAATATTTGCAAAAAAAAAACTTTAAAATACCAGGATGCTTAGCAAAGATTAGACTAACTCGGCTGTTTAGTTGGAATCAGTAATAAACTGTAAATAACATAGTAGCAGTAGTCAAGTATTCGAAATCTATTGAAAATATGTATCAACTGATTAAAATTTAATTGGATTAGGCCTCTAACTGAAATATAAATAATATAGAATTCATGATAAATTAAACGCATCATGTTTGAATAAGTTAAAAATTTTAAAGAAAAAATGTGTGCGAATATTCTCTCTGCTTCAACATTTATCAATTTCAATTGAATTGAATATTCATCCATTGAATGGATCCATATTAACATTAATTTATTTTTTTTTTGCAGAATTTAGTGGTTACATACCACATTTTTTTGAGCAACTTCCTACAAATAAGTCAAGAAGTCAGCGTTGCCATTTTAGATTTTTCCAACAAATTTTTGTTGAATTTTTTCAGTGTGATAGGATGGTAGACTGACTTTGATTTTAGTACGTTTGATCAGGAATAATTTTTTTTTAGAAATTTTAAACATTTCTTAATAATTTTCCTTTGAACTTACCATGGTGCAACTATACAAGGTGAGTGCAGTAGCCCAGCTGACTAACTTTGTTTACAATTTGCTTATGTCAAAAGTAATACTTGTTCAAGTATTTTTGACAGTAGTACATTATTTTACATAAACAAAATGCCTGTTGTTTCTGTTTTGTGTTGTATTTGTTGTCGATTTGCACTCACCTTGTATAGTTGCACCATCATTTTATGTTCTTAAATGTGCTGCACTTTATAGAATTTTGATACTGTTATGTTCTAAGACCTTTAAGTCTTAACAAGTAAGAGTATATATTCGGCTGTGCCGAATCTTATATACCTACCACCAAATACAAGTAGTGTCTGTGCGGATTCCTTACAGGAGTGCTATCAACTATTATGGAGCGAATGTCATAAAATATTGTACCGTAATGTTTATTTACGAGTATTTGATTAATATTTGTCACAGTTATTCCACAAAGTATACGAAGATGAAATGAGACGAAAGATAATCACATTTTATATATATTTCCTTCTTTCAGAACTGGGGCCAAAATACCGCATTCGTGATCGAATGAGCTATCGAATCGAAAAATGATTTCGATATCGAAATTATGATAAAATGTACTAAATTTCTTGCTCGATATCGAATGCCATAATCTCAAATAAGAAAATTACGATAAATTTCACTCGATATCGAATGCGGTAATTTGGCCCCTGGCCTTTGTTTATATTTTTGCTGCGTGTAACGATAACTTTGACACACAATAAATTAGATACCAAAAAGCCCTATGAAACTGATTTTGGTTTTTTAGAAACGTCAAAATTGTCTCCTCTGTATTCTCTGTGGTTATCCTCGGAATGTGAGTTCATGGCCAACATATGTATGTAAATATAACAGATCTGAGTAAAATTTGGTTCGATATGGATGTTTATGTTCAAGGTGGCGCAAAAGTAATCCTCCTATCAGAAAATGCTATAAATTTTGCGATTGGCCCCTACTGTCAGTTCTGTTTTGACATTTGTGTAGTAAACACATGCGAAATACACGTTAATAAACAATGTTACGCTACACTGCTCCAGAACGCGGAATATTGTTGACTATTTATTTGACCAATAATCGGTCGGTTACTTTGGCACAACGTGAATTTCGTCGCAGATTTCCTGGCCGTCCAACACCTACTGGTGAAACACTGCGACGTTTAGCCGCTCGCCTCGAAGAGACTGGCACAACACGAGATGCTGCCACACTGCACGTTCCACAACCGATATGCTGAAGGATGCATTTCCCGGGCGCCTAATCTCCCGTTTTGGCGATTTGCACTGGCCAGCAAGATCGCCTGATTTGATCGCTCCAGTCTTCTTCTTGTGGGGCTTTTTGAAGTTGCGGGTTTATGTCAACAAGCCTCAGACTCTTGCAGCTCTTAAAGACAATATCCGTCAAGAATGTGAGGACCTATCGCCGGAAGTTTTGGCAAAAGTGATGGAAAATGCCATATAAAGGGCTCAAATGACAATCAACTGTGGCGACGGCCATTTACATGACATCATATTCTCGACTTGTTGTAAAAAAAATTAAAAGACCAAATAAGAATAATCCACAAGAAGAATCAAAGTTTTTAATTTTTTTTTTAATTACATCCAAAACACATCGGAAGTTTACTTTTGCGTCACCTGTTATATGTATAAGTATGTAAATGATTTGTGTTGAATTTCAACTTGATAGTGATGTTTGACGATTTATGTGTATATATGTACATATGTACATTTTTATAAGTAATTTATGCGCATTTAACTGATTTTCGGAAGTGGAGTTTGTATGAGGCTATGTCAAAATATGGATCGATGCGTGAAACACATTTGCACATTTTCAATACCAACAAAGAATGTTTGAGAAAAATTCCATTGTTCTAGGATTTTTTCGAAGGCCTATCGTGCCTTCAACAGACGGACAGACAGATAGATATTGCTAAACCATCTTAAACTCTTATAAGGACCCAGAGTATAAAGACTTTTTGGTTTTATAAACAATATTTCGATGTGTTAGAAAAGAAATGGAAAACTTAATATACTCCCATCTACTTGGTGGTGGTTATAAAAATCTGTGAAATATGTTTGCAATCGTCATGAAAAGGCGACTTAACCTATTCAATGCTGGACAAAAGTTAACAATTTATGAAGGATTTTTTTTACTATTATCCAAAAAAGAAGAAGTTAATTTGAGTTAGTTACATAACCTTTCACAAAGATCACTTATAAAGCGATCCAGTTCTGTGTTAGTTCCTTTCCTTCACTCTATGGTGTATCTAAAGATCAAATGGAATTTGAGATATATTTTCTATTTTAGAATTGGTTATTTGTACAAGCCTTAGAACCACGACGGATATATCTTTTTAACTATTCAGAAATCAGTTCAATATTAAAAAGTCAATTTTAATCTTCAAGAATATTATTTTCGTTTATTATCAGGATACACGATACAATATTTTTGGTAATGAAATATCGGGTTATTTGCGAAAAGTTAATCTGTGTAAAAATATATATGTACATATATACCTACACACATATATATTTGAGTATCCTTCGATTGCATTTAAAAAATTGCTAGATTTATTATTTAAAAATATAATATATTGATGAAATAGAAGGGTTGACTTGTAACGTTTTTAAAATCATAATTAACAAAAATTTAAGATTTAGGTTTTTGAATCAGCCTCAAATTCATTTAATGCAAATTAATATTTCAGAGGCTGTACCAAATTGCTTGTGGTAGTACCACGGTACCAACTGAGTCCAAAATGTATTAAAAAATTACAATTGTTCACAATTTGCCAACCCTGATTCAGAGTCAAGCTTTACACAGGGTGAAATGCTGAAACACCAATAAGGTGATGGTGCGAACACAGCTGATTATTAATTGATTGCTTATGTTACGTTTTTTCACTGTCAGACAATTGTTTAAATTTTTTGTTGACGTTCTAAATATTGAAATTGAAAATAAACAAGTGAGAAAGTATAATCGGTCAAGCCCGACCTTATAATATATAAATTAAATAGTTTTTCTGAAATGGCGCTATATGGGAGATATTACCTATTATGGACCGATCATCTAAAAATTTAATGCCATAACTTCCGTGAATATAAATATGGTGTATGTTATAATCTATTTCGATATAAATAGTTTTAAAAGATTTATGGAGGTTAAAGTGAATTATAGACCAACCATTATAAAATTGGGTGTCATCATTTCTGTATATTATTTGTGTCCAATTTTATTTGATTACCAACATTCTTAATTAAATTTAAAGTGATCTTCGGAAGTGAACCTTATATGGAAGCTACGACTAATTATGGACGGATCGTCATAAAATTCTACCATATATATATGTACGAAACATATTTGTGTTCAATATTATTTGAATACCAACATTTTTAAAGGAGTTATGCTATTTTAAGTGATTTTCGGAAGTGGGCCTTATATGGGAGATACGACTAATTATGAACCGATCATCATAAAATTCTACCATATTATTTGTACATGTACGAGACATGTTTGGGTTCAATATTATTTGGATACCCAAGGACGGTTGGGACTAAAATTGGTTGCAATCGGTCCATTTTTTCACCTAGCCCCTATACACATGTTCTTCCAAAATAAACCCTATTCGGTCGTAAATGTATAGCTACTATAAAAGCCCCACTTCCGAAAATCACTTTAAAAATGTTGGTATCCAAATATTATCCAACCCAAATATGTTTCAGATATACACAAGTCATTCGGTAACATTTTATGATGATCGGTCCAGCATAGCTCCTATACAAGGCCCACTGCCGAACATCACTTTATCGACCATAAACCTCCTAAAAATGTTAGTTTACAAATAAAATTCAACACAAATAAGTTTCATATATTTAGAAATCAGAAGAAATAATTTTTAACGATCGGTCCATAATTAGTCAAAACTCTCTCTGAAAATCACTTTAACATGCATTATTCATTTACAAGTGTCAATATCGAGATAAACTTTAATCCAAATAAATAGTGAAAAATAGGTTTTGCTTGCATACTCGGTGTAGGGTATTATAGCGGTCGGGCTGGACCGAATATAAACTCTTACTTGTTTTTTTAATGTTTATTTGTTTTTATTTTTTTCATATGCCACCTGTTTAGACGTTGAAAAATTAATAACAGTAAACAAATTTTGTGTTTGTTGTATGTATTTGTTAGCGAGATGCTCACACCTGATTAATACATATGTATGTCTTGGTTTTACAATAAAGGTAAGTACTCGTATTGCCAAATGTATGTTTAACCGTAAATAAATGAAATAAACTAAAGACAAAGAACTAATTTGAATGCATACTTGAAACATACATAGTTTTATTTTGGTATTTTTTTGCAACTCAGTTTGATATACAAAAGTAAATACTTACAACACTCTCATATATTTGTACATATGTATGTATGTAGATATACAAGGTTGCAAACAATCTGAGAGACACACTCTTCATTTCCACAAGAATTTCAATTTTCTTGTTCTGATCAATTTTCCTATGATTAAGAAAGAATAGAAAAATACTTGGCGTACTTAATAGTTACTCGTACTTAGTGCTTAGATCTAAAAATTTCCTTTAAAGTTTTTTGGCTTAGCAATGTTCATAAAGATACTTTTCGAGTACAATGGACAGATTGAAAGTAAAGATACACAGTATATTAAATATTGTATTTATGTATGTACATATATATGTACACGTATGTATGTTTTACATACAGTATCTCATAAAAGTTTATGAATTTAGACATACAATTAAAATAACTAAGATTTTAGGGCGATTCTATTCTTCATTTAGACGCTTTAAACGTCTTTTACTAATAGAAAGAACCACATTTTCAATTAAGTTATTTCTAGAAGGGGTAATATATTTTTTATATACTATTGTTATCTATTTACAAGAATTTATATGAAATGATCAAATAGCCACGAGAGAGCTTTAAAGTGCATGACGGGTGCAACCAAATTGGCCAACTTTCATAAGATCATACAAAAAAAAACGCAAAACTCTGTTAATTTTTAAACTTTTATTGTATTATTATTTTTTATTGTTAAAGATGAGATATCAGTCGATGATTATCAAATCAAATATCGTAGAGAAATATACAGCCCAATTATGAATAAAAATTCCGCGGGAGTTTTTCCCCTTTTTCCTATTCAAATTCAATTTTAAAAAAATAAAAAGTGAAAAAACTCCCGCGGATTTTTTTTCCTTTTTCCCATTTTTCCTATTCAAATTCAATGCTAAAAAAATAAAAAGGGAAAAAACTCCCGCGGATTTTTTATTCATGATTGGGCTGATAATCTAATAATAAGAAATTTGTTCTTTAAGCCATGACAGGTGCAACATGAATAAATTTTCTGTTCGCGCCAAATCTATGAATCTTAATGCTTCGAAGTGCACAACAAATTATATTATTATAAAATAAAGATATTTTACTTTAAATTTGCATCAAAAAAAGTATCAAATAGTGTGATTTGAAAAATTTTTATGTACCTATTAGTATTTTAGAATTAAGATTAATTAATATCTAACTAATTTCAAGGATCTCTCTTAGTACGAAAAAGCTTAATTAACTTATTATTGAGTCAATTAGGAAAAGTTTTCAAACTTCGTTACTCGAAGAATTATTGACAAAATATTGTATTTTATATATTGTACCAGCATCTTACTCGTATACATAGGTACAAAACTAGATTAGTCAGAATTTATTGGCGCTATTATTCCATCGTTATGACAAAATTGTCAGATTGTCTTCGGATCGGATCGGATAACAAAGTTTAGTTTATTTTATGGGAGATACTGTATTAATAATAAATTTAGATACTCGTACATGTGTGTAAGTACGTACTATTTAGTTACGAGTACTTGTGCAGTACATATGTAGTTCATGATATTAATACAATAAATGTGAACAAATTCCTTGGCACTCATTTTCATCATCATTTAACAAGAAGCAACTTTGACTACCTTTCCACACACTTCGAATAATCGAAAAGAAATGTTATGAAAGGAAGCGAAACGATAAAACCAGACAAATAATTTTATATAACAAACGACAAAAAAACTACCAAAACTTAACATTTACATGGTCTTCATTATAACCAGAATCAGTTTGGTCAAATTAATTATTAATTGCTCATCAGTATAGAAAGAAAATAAAATGTTCCTCGGAATCAGTCTAGTATTTTTTTTTCTACATTTCTAGGTACATTCATTGTTTTGGAGAATGTAAAAGGATTGTGGATTGTCACAGGTTCAGTATCATCTAATGTATGTATGTATGTATATTATGTAATTTTACTACCATATACGAGTATGTAAGAAATATTACCAATTTCTTATTTTCTGCCTTGAGCTTTTCCGACATAGATATGCCTCAAACTATGGTTTCATTTAAGGAAAAAAATATCTTTTAAAAAAGTAGCAAACAGTTTACCCTAATTTGAGATCCTAATAACATTCTGGTAGTTAAGATGTGTGAGAATGGGGAAATCAATGTTTCCAAATTGGCTTCATACTTTTAAATGTTTATACCCTACACCAACTTAGTGGGGATTGTATATTATTAGATTTGGGCTGATGTTTGTAACGACAATTAATATAATCTCTTAAAAATGTTAGTTTCCAAATAAAATTCAACACAAATAAGGTTCATACCAAAATTCTATCTTTTAAATGTTTTTTAGTTAGAAGATACAAGGTTACCAACTACGATTCTTTTGATACTTTCAAGCTATTTTCAGTATTTCATGTAATAGAACAAATTTACAAATTCCTCTACGCCGTGTCTATACTTGACAAATAGTTGTCACAACATTTAATTACAACATAAAATATATGGACAAACCATGCAACAACACAAATATACTAGTGGATGGATACCTTATAATTTTTTCTCTTGACAGCAAATTATAGACTTGGAACGATTTTCTGCAATCACTAAAGTATTATACGTAATATTTTTTACAGACAATTCAATGTATACCAGTATTCGATTAATCAAATCTTCAATATGACAGTTTTTTTCTGTAGAAAATCGTTAGTAGATAACTTTCCATTATTATTAATAACCAAAAATCTGGCCTATTTTTAAGTATTTATGTTAAATACATACGATTACTTGTCTTGACATAATAAAATAATCACCCCTATCGGGAATAAAAATTCCACATAAAATTTGTTCCTTTTTCACATTTTCCTATTAAAATTCAATGTTAAAAAAATAAAAGGGAACCAATTTCATGTGGAATTTTTATTCACCATAGGGGTGAATGAGTGATTTTTCACGTGTAAAACGCACATTTCAGCTTGAAGAATGATAAAAGCTGTACTGACACCAATGTTTTTTGGAAAATGTTGGAAGTTAAATGCATTAAGTTTTGAGAACATAAAAAATAAATTTAATCTCAAACAGCCAATATCTAAAACAGAACAGTCCAAAAAAAAACTAGACTCAGAATGAGACTCGTGATCGAATGAGCTATCGAATCGAAAAATGATTTCGATATCGAAATTATGATAAAATGTACTAAATTTCTTGCTCGATATCGAATGCCATAATCTCAAATAAGAAAATTACGATAAATTTCACTATTTAATTTGCGAAATTCGTTTTTTGTCGCTGATTGTATATTGGCAGCTAAATATGTATTTAGTAGCTTCAGAAGCTGTAGCTACAGCTTTAATTCAAAACAAGTGGCAACAATTTTTCTTGGCTTTTTTGTTGTTTTTAAATTATTGCTTTTGCAAAATTAAGTGCAATCTTGCAATAAATGGATGTTGCTGCAGCATTAGTAAATAACATGGCAGCAAAAAAAAATATGAAGAAAGAGAATTAAACTGAAACAACAGCAACAACAACAACAACTACTACAAGAACTATTGCTGCAACTTAATCGAAGTTTATTTCGCGCAACAGCAGGAGTTAACATCGCAGGCGTACTGGCACTCACTCATTGCTCCCTGGTAGTAGCCAAACTCCATTATCTGTAAATAGCCTACCACAACTCATCCGTCGCTTTAGCTTGGCTTGGTAGTGGAATAACATGCTATTTTTATTCCAATACCAAACCATACATATGTTCAATGCGGCACACTTGGTTGGTAATATTGTTTGTAACAACTGTTCCGAGCATTAGAACCATTTGTTACCATAAGGAACCCAATATTCCTTAACAACATTCCAATAAAAGAAGTCCGAAAAAGTATAACAGGACTATGTTGTTTTAAAATGTTAAATATAAGGGAAGTTGTTTTTGACCTGCCCCCCCCCCCCCTCCATTGGTCTAAATTAAATACTTAAACTCATCTGTACCACTTCTATTTATACATATATTTCAAACTAGAGTATACTACAGATACTGTGTGAAATTACCACGACAGCCAGAGTCGGACTCGAGATCACTAAACCAAGGTCTGTCAACTCAGCAACCACTGCTGTTGCAGATACCGTGATATTACAGATACGACGGCAAAAATAAATAAAATACATATGTATATTGCGTTTACTTGTTATGAAAAAGAAAATTTTGATATAGCCTATTGACAATTCCATGCATTGATCTGCAGGCGTTCCAAATTTTTAATAAAATCGATTCAGCCTTTTAGTCGTGATTGCGACACAAACACACAAACTTAAAAGCCCTGGTGGAAAATTCTAAAATCACCATCTCTGCTACATACATATATATTATTGTCTTTCTAATGAAATTGATATGGGGCACATGGGTTGAATAGCTTCAAGATCTATTACGGACATAGAAATATTTTTTGTATTTTATATACATATTCATACATACATACATACATACATATTTAATTTAATACAATAATTACCTTTAAGCTATGTATAGACGATCGTCAGATATTACAACGTTGTCAGATCTAGCAATGTACTGACATTGAAAAATTGTTAGCAAAAGCTAAATTGTCAGTTTAGACGACTGTAAGAAAACTAACAATTTCATTGTCACACAATTGTCACACAATGAATTTATCTGTCAACCGAAATTGTTTTTCCAAAATGTTATTAATGCACACTTGTTTGTTTATTTATGTATATGCAGAGTTGCATTTAGAAATAATTTCTATGACAATGCTGCCATTGGCACATGCATAAATTTTGCACATATGACAATGAAAAGTGTTTGATAATTGTCTTAAAACAATGGCAATGACAAAATTGTGTGTTTACACGATTTGTTAGATGTCTGACAATATTTTTGTCTGCCAATGTACTGAAAATGATTTTTCTTACAACATTGGAAGACAAAAATTTTAAGTTCACACGGTTGTTAGACATTTTTTGCACATTTTTCGGACAACATTGTAATATCTGACGTTCGTCTGTACATAGCTTTAGTTGTGGTCAAACCAATGACTTGAATTATTTTATATATCGCTATCAAAATCATATACTTTCATAGTTATGTATCTAAAATGGCATTCGACAATTTGACGTAAATTATTATTCCGAATTTAAAAATTAATAAAAGAAATATCGTTTATAGAGTATTTACTTTCAAACAAGTCCATTCCTGAACTGCTCTTCTCAAACAAAATATGTAATCTCAACTTAAACAGAATAAAACAAAATAATAACAACAAATGAGAACGAATACAGCCGAGTTGTAGCTTCCTAGTGCGGTTCAATTTAATTCATATGCAAGTCATGTCATGGCCTTAAACCGGATCACAAGAGATGGCGGTCAAAGCTAAGCAACGTATGTATAGTAAAGTAGGTATCTATGTATGTACACATGTATGCACTGAAAAAAACGTATGTAGTAGTGTATGTAGTAACTTAATGGGCAAATTTGTTAGGGCTTCATTTTTTAGGCCTTCAAAGGACTTATTTGCAATTTGTAAAATATTTGATATTTATTCTATACAGTCATCTGACAGAAGATGTTGTAAAGGTACTACTGTGCAAAATAAGGCCTAACAGAAACTTTATTTAAAATCTATTATTTAAGAAGAATTGGTTTGTTATATTGTTAAATATGATCATTTAACCTGTTTCCTAAAACCCGAACTAGTTAATTCTGTATTTTGGAAGATGTTATGCTGTGAAGTCTGCGTGTATTAAGGTTTGAAATGCCCCGGTAAATATGTGAATTTGGACAATTATGAAATATTCAATAAAATTTGCAATCGCTTTTTCATTTAAATTACATCATAGCACCACATATTATTATTCATTTGGGAATCCCTGTCGTTTGAGAATCCAATAGAAACGTCAAAATGTACTACGTAATACATTTTTCCAGAAAAAAGTTTTGTAAATTCCATACATTTATAGATATTTCGAGGTATACGATGGAAAATTTTTTCTAATAGATATCCTTAAGTAAACCTTCTAGCAAATCCCAAAAAATAACTTGGAATGCAACGAGGCCTTTAGGAAGGCCTCTGTGATAAAAATTCTCCTGCTGAAAAAGAGGAGTATGTACGAATACTTACTTGTATTTATGTATGTATTTGGCAAATAACATGTTGAATAGATGGATGGATGGATGAATGGTCGGTTGGATGGATGGGCTGCAAGGTATGCACTTACGTAGGAAGGATAGTTGAATGGTAGGTAGGTTGTTTAGCTGGCAGGCAGACATGCAGCAAAGCAACTATCTATACTCGTGTATAGCACCCGTTCAACTTAAGGTGGAAAGGTGTGTGCATTTTAAGAATAAACTTGTCTTTGTACATTTGAACCTGAACATCGTACACACATTTATGTTATGGAGATACGAGTACATTAAGGTAGCCCTACATTTGTTGATAATTTAAGAGAGAACTTTTATTTATTTTAATTCAAAGTAAAAAAAAACAGAAATCGAGAGAAATGGCTAATAACAATTTTATATAATTTAAACGTGTACATAATTGTAAAGTGATATTTAAAGAATCAATATAATTCTCATTTAGTTAAAAATATTTTACTAATAAGCTGTTTTTTTAATATCTAAAGCATGGTACGTTGTTCATCATTTCGTGCGAAATACTATCAAAAGCCCATATAAAAAAAATTGATGCGAAATAAATGTGAACTAATGCTGCTGAAGTTGTACTCTGTTCTTATTGTGAAAAGTTACGAAATGTTTCTGGCAGCATGTTTTTGCAACAAAAAAATGTATATGGCAACATTTTTTCCAACTGTGACATAATGTAAGCGGCACTTATTTCGCACGAAATTGAAAAAAAAACAGCCAAAAACATATGGTTTTTGTTTACATAAAAGAAACAATGTTGCATACCTAATTGTCAAAATTTTCAAACGAAATAATTGATGTTGCTCAACAAATTTCGCAAATTTGAACAGAGTACCATGCTTTATGCGAAGTACAAAACCTCTTTGTAACCTGATAGGTTACAATATCGAACCATAGTAACTATTCCGTCATTTTATTCACTCTAAAGACCCAACTATAATGTGCACAGTGTTGCCATTTTAGTACATTCAGTGCTAGATTTAGCATTTTGTTTCTCGAAAATGCATTGAAATTTTTAAAAATTATGCTAAATGCTTTTTGGCATAATTTGCTTGATAAAAAACAATTTTTTTTCGAACAAATTTTTACTTTTTTACTCCAAAAAATTGGTTGGTTGGTTTACGTGGTAGTTCACTACGTGCGAACACTTAAGTAGAGTCGAAGGGACCCCGTTTTAAAAGACCACACTACTTGTCAGATTTAATGTCTTATACAACATGCTGTAGCTAAGATGAGTACAAGAAAGTCGTCTCTTGCTAGACCCAACCTGTAGCTGTGAGATATCTTAGTAGGTCATTGAGTTTTGACCCGGCTACTTCACCAAGGTTGTTCAATGTATAGCTTCCCATGAATTTATGTCTCTTGACACTCCAAAAAATACTATTGAGAAATAAAAAATAACTTTTATTAATATTTTAACTAAATTTCTTTCGGTGTGGTAAGTAAGTGAACACGGACATTTTTGAATTAATATATGAAATGTAATCTGTTAAAACAAGTCAACAATTGTTATGAACAAAATTAGAAAAAACTATAATTTTTGTAACATTTGAAATAAAACTTGTATTGTTACATTGAAAAAATTTAGCACTTAGTTTTTCAAGTTTTAGCATATTTTGAAATTCATTTTCTGGCAACACTGAATGTGCATAAGCTAGCTTAAGCAACTGTGAAGAATGAACGAAAAGTCTGTCAAATGCATAACCCTGCCTTTACACATGCAAGTACTTGCATGTGAGTGCTGTGTACGTATTATATACGAAAACTTATTCGAAAAACTCGAGTAACTCTGCAAGTGAAAAAAATGTGAGTGTATTAAGCTACGGTCCCATATGGCAAATATTAGCTTCAAACATGTTTGCCCGCATTTGCCTTAAATATTTTCAAAATTTGTTTGATGGTCACACTAAGATCAAATATTTTACAAAATTTGTTTTCAAAAACAGCAAGTGAAACAACTTCAAATTAAATTGTGGCAAACATGTTTTTCGTGTGGTCACATTTGAACAAATATTTGCTTTAGTAATTTATTTCATCAAACTGTCAAACAATAAAATTTATTTTTTCATAAATAAATTCGATATGGAAGATTGTGAAACATTATTTGTGTTAAGTTTTGGAGCAGCTTCTCTACTAATTTTAGAACAAGAGGAAGCCAAAAGGAAGAGGAAAAGGCAATGGGTACGTAAATGGGTTCAACGTCGGAAAGAGAAAGTCTGCTGTGCAAAGTTACTGATCAGTGTTGACTATTATGGCGTTTTTTAACGACCATACACAAGTATAATACATTTAGCAATCAAATACACTTTATTTTGTCACATACATGTTTTTGTATAGCGTTGATATAATTCAATAATCCAAAAATTTAAAAATTGAAACTAGTGCCATTGCAAAGATTAACAAAACATCGCTCTGCAAGAAATGAAACATAAGTGCCAGAAAATATAATTTAGGTTATTTAATTCTTGATTATCTAAATCCTATGCACAAATATTGCATTTATACATTTTGGCGATTTTATTGAAATTAAAAGTTACTACACTGTTGAAAGAGCTGTTATTTTCCTTGTTATTTCTCTTAAAAACTTTGTAAGATCAAATAATTAGTTGCTCGAATAAGTGGAAAATATTTGACTGAATGTGGTCACATTATGTTCACATTAGAGACATTTTTATTTGCTAGCAAACCAATGTGTTTACTCAAAAACATGTTTGAACCAAACAAATGTTTGTTGGTCACATTACAGCAAAGAAATATTTGCAACTTTTGGGCAAATGTTTCACAAATATGACCGCAGCTTTAGTAAAAAAATGTGAGTGTATTGAGTTTTTCGAACTTGCACTTGCATGTGTAAATGCCGGGTAAGTGAATTAAAGAAGACTTTTAGGTGGCCATAATGTACTTACATGAACTTAAGATGCATGTTGCATATTTGTGCAGTATTTTATGTTTTTGCGAGTACTTTAAATTAAAAAGTACCAAATATTACAGCCAGCGTTGTCAACTTTGAAATTTCAAAACGCACTAAAATGGAGAAAAAAGCGCAACATTTACAAAAAAAACGCAAAAAGTTTAGAATTTCGTTTTTGTTTAAAATATTTATTGAATTAATTTGAAATTTTTCAATATCATAAATTCTATAAAAAACTTTTTATCAATGATTATTAGTAAAAGTAATAATAGTAAAAGCCTTTTTTTAATAAATGAGCTAATAAATATTAAATTTAAATCACAATATGATATTCGGAACTAAAGTACTAATTGGTACTAATTTCAATATATATTTTGTACTTTTTTATATATTTTTGTTTTCTATTACCTATATTTTATTTTTATACCCCTCACCATCATGAAAAGGGTATATATAAGTTTGTCATTCCGTTTGTAATTTCCACAATATAATTTTCGACCCTATAAAGTATATATATTCTGGATCCTCATAGATAGCGGAGTCTATTAAACCATGTCCGTCCGTCTGTCTGTCTCTTGAAATCAATTTTCTGAAGTCCCCAGGGATCCAAACTTTAATAATTCTGTCAGACATGCTTCTGTGAAGTTTTTTATATAAAATCAGCAAAATCCGTCCATAAATAACGGAGATATGAGCAAAAATCCGAGACAACCTCTGAAAATTTCATCAAAAAAACTAAGTGTATTAATATTGTTACGAATAATTTCATAAACAGATGGCGCTGATCAAACAAAGTATTTAAGTGTGTTCTTAAACCGTAATATAAGTTTTTAAAAAGACAGTGTGTTGATTTTTAATTGTGTTTGTGTACATTTAAATAAATAAAGACTCGTTATATTTTCTTCAAACTACGTGACGATTTTCTTTTGCAATTAAAAAGAATCCGGTTTATTTAAAGGAAATAAACCACCGTTTTTAAAAGGTAAAAACGTAACAATATAATATATATATGTATGTATGTATATAATATAATTATGAATCCACAACAAAGGTGAAGGGTATAGAAGATTCGGCATAGCCGAATATAGCACTCTTACTTGTTTCTTTTTTAATATAAGCTGCAACTATTTTATCAACCTCTCGTTCCATTTTTAAATAAAATTTTATTTAATTACAAATTTAATTTTTATACACATGCAGCAATCAGCTGTTTTACGATTGTTATTTTTTTTTTTTGATAGGTTATGTCAAATGTACTTGACATACCAACATATGAACATGTAAATTATAAACCGTATGTAAAAGTCAAATTTTGACATACACATGAAATCACATGTGGGTAGAAAAGTGACATTGCACATGAAAAATACACATAATGTGAACACAGCTTTAATCGGTTTTAGTTTTCATTATGTGAATTGGGGCAACGTATGTAATACGGAGTTCACACATGCATTTTTAATTTAGTCAATTATTGATTACTTAAAAAGTGTTCACATATGCTCAATATTGCTAATTTAATTAGCGTTTGACAGCTGCTGACAAAAAATAATACATTTAAAGTGCACTCGGAAAAACGTCAACGCTCGTTTACGTCAACATCCCAAAACCTCAACCCTTTTTTTACAATACCTACTCTAAAATTTTATGAAATAAATAGAGAAAAGTCTCTCTTCCAAGTGTTGGGAAGAAAAAAACAGCAGAAAAAAATAACAGATTTTTTTTTAAACGTCAACAATTTGTTAAACGTCAACACCCGCGCTTTTAATTAGTTGACGTTTTTCCGAGTGCACTGTATTTGGTTCAGTGGGAACGTTTTATATTTATGGACCGGAGATTATAGGCTTATTGTGGTTGAATTTCAACTCATACATACACTGCCAGCAATTGGAAGATTCTTTCATCGTCAAAGGCGTTACGTCTTACTCACTTCCAGACGTTAATTGGAAGATAACAATAACAATTTACATTGCAGTTGTCTTTTAATCATCCAGACGATGTTTGGAAGATTGTTTGTTGTTTTTAACACCAGCCTAAAATGACATGTCCCGTTATAAAAGAAATGAAAAAAATGCAAAAAAAAAGTTTTCGACATCATCGAAATTAGTTTTATTATGTCATTTGCTGTGGTCGGTCAGTGGTAAATTGTGGTTTTGTTATTGTTGTAGTTTTTACATATTTGTTATCCCATAGTCAATATGAGTGTATTATCTGTAAAGGCAAAAAAAAAATCAAAAGCAAAAGAGAGGCGACTTCTTGAAGTTACCCAGACGTGACTTCTTGAAGTTATTCAGAAGTGACTTCTTGAAGTCACTTCCGGGGGGTACAACTTCTCAGTACAGAAGACGCTTCTACGATGAGAAAATGGTATCGCAGAAGATGAGTTTCAACTTCTTAGCGTCACTTCCGCAATAGAAAATGTTGGCAGGGTATATTCCCATTAGCTTCATAGGTTTTATATATATAAAAGTGCATCAATACTTATCGGAGCTATGGCCACTATATATCTGATAAATTATAGTCAGATATTCATAAAATAAAGTACCGTAATTTTTATATGTATAAGCTATTCCATACTTTGAAATTTTTATAAAACTGCAGACATGAGGTCAGCAGATATTCTTCATATTTTTGTTCTTTTCATGTTACTTTTATAATTATAGAAAATAAAATATTCCTTCTGTATTGTATCATAAAACGGGAATCCACTTGTTTCACCGAACTTAAATAACTTATACAACAGTGATGGAAATGGGTTTTTGTTTTTTCGTACCAACTATATAAATAAAATGTACTTTTTAGACCTCCATGGTACCATTTTTAATATTTGTTAAATAATCATAAAACTTTACCACAAATTTACTTTATCGAAAATTCGATATATCTTACATGTAGCAACATTATTGCGTTAATTGTCAGCGATTATCTAAAAATATTCTTATTTATGAAGTATCGAGTCATTTGCGAAAAGTTATCCTTGGTAAATATATATATTTCCAAAATAACTAGAATTATTATTGTAAGAATAACAGAAATTTTAAGCTTTAGTTTTTGAATTCAGCCTCAAAATCATTTAATGTAAATGAATATGTCAAGGACTCATATTGTTCGATAATTCAACCAAAAATTTATTGCCGTAATAATTATCTTATAGATGCATATTGAAAGATAAAGTTATTGTAAATGTAAAGTTATAAATGTTCATGAAATTTAATAAAATCTCCTTTGCTTGCACTATTACACAAATAAAAACTTATATGATATACAGCCATGTCACAGAATTTAATCCCGTTCGGAAGTGGAATTAATTTAATTTTTTGCTTCTATAGAAAAAGCAGAACAAAAAATTTGTTCGGAATGAAACCAATTGGTCGTTAAATTCTGTGACATGGTTGATATTTATCTGTTTCATCTGAAATACCAAATTTTTATGCAACAGTATTTTGAAATTGTACCATATGACTCGTGGTAGTACCACGGTACCAACTGTGTTTAAAATGTACCAACAAAAGTACAATTGTACCATGTTTGCCATCAGTGTTATACAACCTTCAAACAGATGTCGATAATTAAAAGAGATTAATGAGTATTTAAGTTATTTTCGGAAACGGATTTATAGGGAGAAGAAGGCTTGGTCCCAGGGTCAAATGTGGAACCATATACAAACATTTTGATTTTTGCATAAACATAAGTGCTCTGTGTAAAATTTTAGTTCGATATCGTTATTTATAAGATATACGAGTAGGTATTTATACAGGTTAATGTGTTTTCCTAAGTGGTCCTATAGGACGGTCATCACAAAAATTCAATGGGATAATTAAGGCTTATTTACTTGATAGAAAGAGTACTTTATATGTTGGCTATGATCAGATTTCTGTTATGAAACAAGTAAGGAAGTATAGTCGGTCAAGCCCCACCTACACTGAGTATATAAACAAACAACTGTATTTCAGATGTGGATGCTACGTACTATTATGAACCGATCATCATAAGTTTTAGCAGCAGGGCTTCTGTAAATACAAATATTATTAGTGTTGAATTTTATCTCGATATCAACACTTGTAAATATTTTTGCATTTTAAAGTGATGAAGTGGGTTTTATATGAAAGCTATGTCTAGTTATGAACTAATCGTATATATGAAACTTATTTATGTTGAGTTTTATTTGGATGTGCTCCTTAAAGTGATTTTCTGATCTAAACGTTATATGGAATCTTTGGTCAATTATCGAGCGGTTCGCAAAAAATTGGCAAATATAATTTATGTTTATAGAAAACTTATAACTTTTAAAGTCTGTGTATATACACAAAGCAGCATTAGTCTGCGTACAAACATATAAATAACTTTTAATATCAAATTTTAGTGTTAAATAGTAACTTAAATGATCTCAAAATGTTTTTAGGTTACAGAAAATTTTTCAGAAATTAAGCTAGATCTTTTGTTTTTTTCATTTGCATATTATCTTCCTAATTGGCAGCTTAAATACAACGGTATGTCAAGTTTAGGCATATGCAAAAGTCTGCGTACATAAATATTAACGGTACTTAAAATCAGTTTAATTTCCTTTAGAATTATTACTTGAATGCATTTTTGATTTGGACTCATTGTGAACATAATCAAAGTGATTTTCAGCTTTTTTTTTGTATCGAATTGTAAGAAATGGCTAAAAGAAATGAAATTAATGTTGCTGAACGCAAAATTATTGTTAATTTGTGGAAACAAGGTAAAACTTTGCGTGAAATCGGCCAGATAGCTGAACGAGCGCACTCCTTTATCCAGAGAGTGATAAATAACTTTAAAACTACTGGAGTTTTGGTATTCAAGCCTCGTTCTAGCCGCCGTCCACCAAAACTAACTGAACTTGAAAAAAGAGCTGTAGTGCAATCGGTGAGAGTAAATCCAAAATTGCTGAAAATGTTAACGCGCAATTTAGCAATAAAGTATCGAACGACACTGTGCGCAGAAATTTGAGAAAAGAGTCATGTAGCACGAAAGAAGCCATTGGTTTCATTGGTGAACCAACAAAAACAAATTGCCTTTGCTAAAACCGTACTGTCGGAAGAATGGGCTATAATAAGCTCCGAATATACAGAGAAATTGGTGGCTTCAATGCCAAAACGCCTCTAAAAAGTTCTGGAACGAAGGCGCTATCCGACCTCTTACTAAACTGAGCTCTAATTTGAGATAACATATCGAATTTTCTTATTTTATGTACGCACACTTTTGTTTAGCCTTAAAACTAAGTTTTTTTTATTTATTGAATTCGTAGTAATAAATCAGATATTTATGATCGATATATTTGGGGAGGACATTTGTATTAGAGCTAAGTGAAATAACCGTCCTATGGCCGAAAAAATAAAATAAACCAAATTTTATAGAAATATCTTCTAAATTGTGACCTGTATAAACTTATATACCCTCATTCACCACTTTTGGTGTTGGAGGGTTTACAAAATCTTCAGCAAAGTATGGAAAATTATTAATAATATTCAAAATAATATACACAATTGAATATTTTCAGTTCGATTCATTGTCAAACCCACTGAAATAATCCGAAATTCCAACATACAACAAGAATAAATTAAGAGTTTAAGAACCACCTTAATCAGTTTCAAGAAAAAATATATTAAACATTTCACTGGCATTCAGTCGACTTGCCCTCGTCACTGTTTAAACGCTGAATAGAAATTCATTGCTGGTTAACTACAAGTTCCTTTTTATATTTACAACTTGTTTGTTGTTTTTTAGTAAAAAATTTTTCGGACAGGAAGTTTAAAAATATAATGATTTAATGAAACATTATTGTACGATGTTAGATTTCAAATTGGTTTAAACGATAATGTCGGTGTAGAGTAGTGACTAGTAACACACTAATAAAATCATCGATATTAACACAATAAAAGATATTTTTAGTTTTTAAAATTTCTTTATTAACAGATATTATGACCTGCAATCTAATGATTAGTTCTCACTATGTCATTTTTGTTTTCAAATTGTCAAAATTGTTGGCATTTGTATGAAAACGGGTTGTCTATGGCGTCTAATGAGATTGCAATCATGATTGAAAACATAGATGACGCCATATGACAACCCGTTTTCATACAATTGCCAACAATTTGACAACAAAAATGACATAGTGAAAACCAAGCATAATGGTAAGTAATCTCAAATTAAAAGTCTCACTTGAATATCTAAAAGTTACATACGAGTATACAATATTTATATTTGATTAGTTATATCGATTAATTTGAATAAAATATTTCTGTTATTTTTATTGACACGAATTGACTGACTACTTTTATATAAAGTATTTTTTTTTTCAATAATGCAAAGTTTTAAAAACAAATTATATGTTTGTACTCGTATGTAAGATTTGAAAACTAGAATAATACAGCCAAGGAAGAAATTATATGGTACATGTGATTTTTCTAAAAATTTTTTGGGTTTTAAAGCTAATGTAATGTAGGTTTTGTTATACTCTACACTGATGTTTGTAACGCCCAGAAATATTGGTCCAACACCCACCTTAAAGTATATCGATCGGCTTAGAATCACTTTCTGAGTCGATTGAACGATGTCCGTCCGTCCGTCTGGCTGGCTGGCTGTCCATGTAAAGCTTGTGCGCAGAGTACAGACCGCAATTTTGAAGATTTTTCGATAAAATTTGGTACGTGATATTTTTTCGACCCAAGGATGGATGGGATTGAAACTGGTGGAAATCGGTCCATTATTTCACCTAGCCCCCATACAAATGTCCTCCCGAAATTGTGGTTTTCCGGTCATAAATCTTTGAATTGTGCAAGTATGCAATTAAAATTTAACACAAATGAGTAATAAATGAAGATAACGCACATCTACAAATTTCGTGAAGATCGGTCCATAATTAGTCGTAGCTCCCATATAAGGTCCACTTCCGAAAATCACTTAAAAGAGGATAACTCACTCAAAAATGTTGGTATCCAAATAAAATTTAACACAAATATATTTCATATGTATACTAATAATACGGTACAATTTTAATATGATCGGTCCATAATTAGTTGTAGCTCCCATGTAAGGCCCACTTCCGAATTTCACTTTAAAGAGCATAACTCACTCAAAAATTTTGGTATCCAAATAAAATTTAACACAAATATATTTCATATGTATACTAATAATACGGTACAATTTTATTATGATATTATGATCGGTTCATAATTAGTCGTAGCTCCCATGTAAGGCCCACTTCCGAAAATCACTTTAAAGAGCATACATTTTTTAATATGTTGGTAATCAAATAAAATTCGACACAAATAAGTTTATTATATACAGAAATACTAACACCTTATTTTGTAGTGGTCGGTCCATAATTAGTCGAAACTCCCATATAAGACCATCTACGTTATTCACTTTAACTTACATAAATCTATTAAAAGTATTTATATCGAGATAAAGTTTAACACATATAATATTAATATTCACAGAAATCATGACACTGAATTTTGGTCCAAAATAGGTGTTATCTCCCATATAACGCCCATTTCTGAAAAACTGTTTTATATTTACATATACATACTAGGTGTAGGGTATTATATAGTCGGGCTTGACCGACTATACTTTCTTACTTGTTTATTTTTATGTAATACTTTTACTGTTAATTAAAATTCTTATGCATTAAACACATCCATCACAGCAGGCTACCGACTACAATGTGTCAAGAATAAAATACACACGTTTATCTGAAAACGATTATTTTCACAACGGCAAGACAACATGACTGCAGGTTGTTGTCCATGCTACTTTTGTTGTTGCAGTCGAATTAAACTAATTTCTATTTTTGTTGGCGACAAAACAGTGTTGACAATATTACAAAGCATGTTCAACAAATTAGCGTGTAGAAATATTTTATTTCGGTAAATGTAAAAGAAAATTACAAAACTTAAATGTTAAAATATACACTCGCGTAAAAAAAACCGCGTAAAAAAAGATAGAATATCCATATTAAATGAGGGAATTGGTTCCACGTATGAAATATCAGGTAAAATAAGATAAATAATTAAAATTCATGTTGCTTTATACACAAACATATTTTAAACAAAACCAATAGAAAAAAGAGTTAATTTAGAAAAGTAATCACAAAAAACCATAAAACTTAAAAATAAATATTTTTGTTATATAAATCTGATATACATACATATATTTTTTATTCAGTATCACTTTCTGATAATCGCATTCGTTTACGAAAAACATCACTTTCATCACTAAAAATATTTTCGAAATCATGATCAGTTGCTGGTGATGGTTCATTGATTTTGGTCACAAATTTCGTTATTAATCGTTGAGTTTTTATAAGACTGTTATGTAATTCACAATAACTACCCATTAATAATTTCAGTTCACGTTGAAATTGCGTGGTTGTTTTTCGTACCAGACGAGTTTTAGTGCTGCCAACTATGTGTTTAATTTAAAATTCTCCAAAACCAGTGCCAACAACGTTTTTCTGGTAAAAATACATACATTTTCAGATTGCGTTAAATCAAATCTAGTCGCATAAAATAGAATGAAATATTTATTTGGAAACGCGTTAAATCAAATTCGCGTACAAACAGAATTAGGTGTATATGGATGAAAGTTAGTAAAGTTATTTTTTTTTTAATCTATTCAAATAAGTAATTGTATTTCCATAATATTGAGTGATGTTTATATACATGTCTGTATGTATTTTTTTTTAATTAAGTCTCGATTATGTGTACCTAACTGAACATTTCCACAGTGTTTACATTGAAAAATACTTAAATTCTGATTACAAAATTAACAATACTGTTTGCTGTATATTTCTGCACGTGTATTTCTTTAAGTTTTTTTTCCACTATAGCATGTTATACTCTCGGGTTGTCATATCATGATTGCAAACATAGATGAAGCCATATGACAACCCGTTTTTAAAAAATTGCCAACAATTTGACAACAAAAATGACATGGTGAACACGCGGCCTAAGTATTTTTGCATCGGGCACTTTTTTAAGATAACGGTCTTTTTACGTGCAAAGTCATATAAAAAAGTTTAAAATTGCATTTCACTCGTAATGGGTTAATAGATTTTTAAAACTTATATACTAATATAAAAAAAGATATTTTAGAACACTTTGAACTGATCGTTTATATGTGTTCTATATACTAGAAGTTATAACCAATAAAAAATAAAAGTTTTGAACCCCGGAACTCCGGAGCCAAAAGAGTGCCGAAAAAAAATTACACTAAAATTGCCTAATGGCATTTTTTTAATTTTCAAAGTTTTTGGTATTCTTTGCTCTAAGTCAATATTTTATTTCATTCAAAAGAAAAGAACATCAAAAACTTCAAGTATGTATTAAAAATGCAATATCCATAAAGAGCTATAAACAAATAAATTGATTTGTTTTTAAATGGTTTCAAGATATAAGTATATTTATGTATTTCGAATAAGCGATTTTAATTTTATAGAAGTAAAATATTTGTAAGTGGCACCACTGAAATCTAGACTTCTTAAAATTAGTCACTGTCATTCTTCGTCCTTGTTTTTTAATTGTTAAACACATGTTCTGTCGAGTAAGATTCACCGGGCGAACCCACCATATTCGGTTACTTTTTGTTCTTAAAGTATTTCAACAAATGCTTTAGTTCTTTTGGCTTTATGTATAGGGGCGTTGTCCTGCTGAAAAGTAAAATTATTTCCATAAATTTTCTCAGCAAATTCAATAAAAACACTGTCCAGTAATTCTACGTAGTTCTCCGCATTCATTTTATGAGAAATTAAACAAATTGGAGAACGTGCTCTATACCCAAAAGCAACCCAAGTCATCAAAGATCCTTGTTGAAAATTGCGTGGTATTCTGGTTTGTGTATCGCCGCCTTTTTCCCGCCAATAATATTGGAATCCATCAGGTCCATCAAGGTTGATTTTTTTTTCATCACTGAATAAAACATTACGCCACTCCTCTTCGCAAAATGTATACTTTTTAGCGAACGATAATCTGGCTGTCAATCGTGGTTTTGCACATCTAGAAATTCATTTAGAATTTGGTTAATCCGTCTTTTGGTCACATTTAGTTCCAGCTCCGACTTTATTTGGTTACAACTGAAATTATTTGTGATAGCAAGGCGCTTGATTGATCGTCTATCGCGGTCAGTAACTGTTGGTTTTCTACCAGATCCTTTTTTGGTGCCGTATGATTTTGGATCCGCCAAGTAATTTTGTATGGTCGTCTTAGATCTCTTAACACGGTTTGCTATGGACCCTTATTGAGTGCCCATTTTTCCTCAATAACTCAATTTGCGTACGAAAGTTGGTTTCCACGTGGCATTTTTGCCTAAAATTTAATAAATCTGTTAAAAATTTTACTTGTACCATATAATTATTTCATATGAAAACAACGATATAAAAACAGAATGCAAAAAATAACGGCAAATTTATGATGTCTACATCAGAGAAGTTATTGTTGTTGGGAAGAGAATTGATGGATGCAGCGTTATAATAAATAGCATTAAAAATTAGAGTTTTTAATACTACTTAATTATAACAAGTAAAAGGAATTTAATTTAATTTATTTATTTCCTGCACAACAAGACTAACCCCCTGGCCCACGATGTCGAACGATAACGTTCGCTTAGGTAAGACTTAAGATACAAACTTAATTGGGGAATAAACAATCTTGATTGAGTAAAAAATAGATACGATAAAAAGTTTGTGTCTTAAGTCTTATCTAAGCGAACGTTATCGTTCGACATCATGGACTAGGCGGTAAGTCTTATATTTATAGTACAGGAACGCATACGTTATAAACAATTTTATCATCAGCATAAACAAACTAGTTACAGAAAAACCTACATACATATGTATATTGATATTGATATACATACATACATATACATATATACATATATATAAAAAATTTCTGAAACTATTAGCATTACTATTTATTTGTTGATTTCGTGGATGATTGTTCCAAAGACGAGCGGCATGTACATAAAACTGCCATTCAGACACTAGGTATTGATGTCGAGGTACAGTATTTTTCGGTTAATTGACCCTACGGTTAATTGGTTTCCACGCTTAATGGAACCACATTATCGGGCAAAAATATTGCATACGAAAACACATGTAAATTTCCTCGGATAATTGAACCCGGTTAATTGATTTTCCCGCTTAATTGGTTCAAAATTCATGTCATCAAAAATAAATCTCCTCTTACTTTTACCCGGTTAATTGCATTATTATTGAAAAATAATCTGGCATTTTTGCACATACATATTTGACATCATTTGTGAAAAACTCTGCGTGGCATCTCTACTATGTATGTACATATATGAACTGTTTTTTAGTTTATAAATTTTATTTTTTTGTAAAACTAATGTGCACATACACATACATATATGTATGTACATTTTTTTCTGTTACTTGCATTTTTTTCGTTTAAGGTAAAAAAAAAAATTATTTTGAAAAACTTAAATTGCAAATGTGTGATTTCTTTTAACCCTGCTGTTAGGTTAGAAAAAACTTACAAATCTTAGGTTAAAGGACCATTTGGTCCATAATGCATAATCTTATTCAATGTAACTATTTTGGTTCAATAATTTTTAAAGTATTTGACATATCAAAAATATCCTCTAAATATTTGACATGAATTTACATTCACTTGGTAATGAAAAAATAATTTTGGGATTTCCCATTTTTGCAATGAATTTACATTCACTTGTTGTTTTGTAATGTAAACAATTATTTTGGGATTCCCCATTTTTTATTTTTGTCGTGAAGAAGCACAGATACGTGCAGTACTTCTTTCAGTTTGAAAGTTTCTTTGAATAGTCCGGTAGTGTTTTTGTTACGAAATGGCGCAGTTGAACGTATAAGAGATACGTGTAATTCTCAATGAAGAAAGTGAACCTGATATTTCCGATTCGGAGGCGGATTTAATTTCGAACTGTTCATCTGAAACAGAAAGTGAACAGGAAATCATCTCAGTTGAAGCTAGCTCTGTTGATCGTCTTTTTATTGCTAAAAACAACATGGAATGGAGAGCGACTCCATTACCTCAGTCTATTAGAACTGCATCCAACATTGAAAAAATTCAAAGGGGTCAAAATATAATTTTACGTATAATTACTGCAGCTCCATGGTACGTTAAAAATTCTCGAATTCACAAAGATCTAGGCATTCCTTAGGTGAAAGTCGAATTTACAAAATATGTCAGCAAACTTGAACACCATCCAAACCCACTTGCACGAGACATCCTTAACTTTAGTGGCCATGTTCGGTTGAGAAGAAGGGATACCCTTGCTTTAACTCAAGCGCAAAACAGATGACTGGATCAGTGGATGTACATTTTTTGTAGTATCATAATATTTTGTCTAGCACTGGCTGGACTTATTATTTTCATTTAGTATTAAGATTCGAAAACTTATTGTCATTTCAACATCTGAAGATTCAATAAATAAATAAAATGTATTAAAAAAATTGTGCTTATCTTGCAATGAAAAATATATTCAAACCAACTAATAAATTCTTATTTTTTTGAAAAAAATCTATAAAAATGTATTATGGACCAAATGGTCCTCGAACCTAAGATTCGTCATTTTGTATTTTTATCAGTCCTGAATAAAGTTAGAAAATTTAATTTTCGCACATAACATTGTGTTATTAAAAGACCCCATTAGCAGAAAAATTTAGTCAGTATATATCACCGTTCCAAAGTTACAAGGGAATACTGAAAAAATTTGGACATAGTACATAGTTCCAATTATGCGTGATTTCTGTAATTGAACAAACTGTTCAATTAAATGGGATTCTTGTAATTGAACGAATTGTTCAATTAAGTGGGTATCGGTTAATTGGTTCCCCGGTTAATTGAGCAAAAAGTTGTGCATATTTTGATGTGCAATTAACCGAAAAATACTGTATTATAATATTTCGATTTCGAGACGTATTTTTTGCAAATATATATTTGGGAGTTTGAGTATTTTTTATTTTGTGCAAGAAGATAAAAATACGAATTTTTAATAGGCTATCAAGTGAAACTCCGTAAAGTTTATTGGAAACAGCAGAAACATGATCAAACCTTCTCAATCCATACACATATCTTATAATGTTGTTAAGCTTACTTTTACTACTTGAATCACAGCTTACAAATAACTCGCACCCATAAATTAAAGAAGGAATCATATACGTCTTGGCTAGTAAGGTTCTTATTCTTATTGGTGTAAAATATAGAAAGCTCGTAACTTTATATATTTTTGACTAACCAGTGAGTTTATATGATCAGTCCATGTCAGACTGAGATTTTTCGCTGAATTAACAATTTAAATTTTTTTCGCCATTTAAAACAATATCTTCTGGAATGTAACGATTTAAGCTCCTTTTACATATCACAATGCATTTAGATTTGTGTGGATTCAAACAGAGTCCATTTGCACAAGCCCAGAGGTAAATTTTGTTCAAATCCTCATTTAGAGATGATATTCCGGAAACTATATTTTGAACAGAGCTACTTAGAGTAAGTTGCACGTCATCTGCGTATAAATGGATGTTGCATTTAGAGAGTTGGTTTGGCAAATCGTTTATATATAAAGAAAATAAGAGTGGTCCTAAAATAGAACCTTGAGGTACTCCTCTATTAATAGATCTGCTATTTGACCATGTATTGTTCACAAACACCGATTGTGTGCGGTTCGTATGATACGAAGATATAAGTTTAGTACAAGTGTCGTTAAACCGAAAAAAGTGGTCCAGTTTTTTAATAAGTATGTCATGGTCTACCGTATCGAACGCCTTAGAATGGTCTAGAAGTACTAAAAAATTCATAGTACCTTCATCTAATCCTTGACGTATATTTTCGCTAACCTCCACAAGAGCCGTAACGCAGCTGTGATTCTGACGAAACCCCTTGGCTGTAGAACAAAGCTATTAAGATTCCTAATATAAAAGGAGTTTATGTCTCATAAACTGCCTTTTGATCTTCTGAAAAGTTATGATTTCTAATATACGAGTAGAGAAGTTTTGTTAGGAGTTTTATTTAGATTTAATTTAGCCTGTTCATAATGGAATGTGGGCACTGTAATTTATTATACATATGCACATAAATATGTATGTAGGTATATTACTCGAATGTAAAAAAATGTATGTATTCAGATAGTACTTGAATATATTTGTTCTCGTATACATGCTCACTTAATATGGTATATCTTTTACGAGTACATTTGAAAAAGGAGTCTCCACTTTTAAGGAATTTTCGTTGTGTGCATTAATGTTTCTAGGTGTTCTTAAAGCATTTGCACTTTCATTTGAGAACATATACAGTGGGAAGCAAAACTGTCCGGATGTTTTGTATTAAAAATGTTGCTTTTGAATGCGGCCTATACCAATAGTATTCTTTTCCATCAGTCTTGTATCGGTTGACTTTCGTTTAGTCGCTACAAATAACCCGTTTCCAGTCATATACTGTCCAATTTTTGTGCGTTTTTACAGAATTGGAGGCGTTTTTTCACATTTCTATCGGAAAGTGCTGACTTTTTCTTTTTCACACTGGCTACTAAACCAATTCTATTTAATGCGCGTCCAACCGTTCAGGAACTGACATCCTTACCAATACTTTTTGCAGCATTTTTCGGGGTCTTGATGTCCTTATTATGCAGCAAACGTTTATTCTGCCGGATTACTTAGATTTAATTTTTCAGCAATTTTACGGCATGAATAATTATTTTGCAACAAATTTATCACATTGTTTTCAGTATCGTTTGGCGTTTTTCTCATTTTTAAAGATCTTTTAATTTTTTATTTCAAAATCAAGTAGAGCAAAAAAAAAGCTTGATAACGAGGTCGCAACAAACAAAAAACCAACAGGTCAAATACCATTACATTTTAACATTTTTAGACCAATATCGTAACAATGTTTAATTCTTGTACTGTGCAAAAGTAGCAGCATAGTGAATTTTTTGTTTTATTTTTTTTTTATTATTTTGAAGCAATAAGGTCCAATTAAATAAAAAATACATATATGTATATAATAATATATGTACCTATATTTGTATTATTTTCATTACCCTACTTTCTTGCTTACCACTATAGATTTGCATATTGCTTTAGTGAAAAAACTGCTTATAACTTCAGTAAGAAATCAACAACAAATTACAAATGATTCTTCACAATAGGAATTCCGAACAATTTTCGTCCTTTACATTGGAATTTCCAGAAATCATTCAGGTCTTAATACCAGTTTTCGCCAATAAATATACTCGTACTTCAAAAAAAAAAAAACAAGTAAGAAAGTATAGTCGGTCAAGCCCTACACCCAGTATATGTATAAAATAGTTTTTCTGAAATGGGCGTTATATGAGATATATAACCTATTGTGGACCGCTCATCCACAAATTTAGATGTGGTGCAATAACGCCTTACGAAATACGGCCTTAAAGGCTTTATTTCACTTCCAATTGAGAAATAAGGCCTTTATTTCCAAAAAGGTTTTATTGCGCTTTGAAAGTGAAATAAATCCGTAAAGGTATTATTTCACTTAAATTTGGCGTACGGTCAAAGCGCCCAAGTGCATAACGCCCAAAACCCATTTTGTCATAACGCCCAAGCATTTTAGCGCTTTTCCATTTGGGTTAAACGACATTGCATTTGGGCGAAATGTCTTTTTCAAATTATAGTCTATGCCATAACGCTCAAAAAGAAAAACTGTCATGAGGCTCAAAAAAAGTAAAAAAAAATATAAAATATTCGTTTGCTCCTCCATGGTATACGGAACACCGGCTTCGCATAGTACAGAGTGTCTGTATTGAATCTCTGTATTGTCAATATAATCTGTATATGCTGTTATCAACAACAACAAAACACAATAAATTGAACAGTGTAACAAAAGAATCAAAATATATAAAATAAAGCCTTTATTGCACCATTGGCTAAATTTCAATAAAGGCCTTATTTCACTTTCAAAGTGCAATAAAACCTTTTTTGGAAATAAAGGTCTTATTCCTCAATTGGAAGTGAAATAAAGCCTTAACGGCCTTCCTTCGTAAGGCGTTATTACACCCCACCAAAAATTTAGTGTCATGATGTCTGTGAATATAAATATTATATGTGTTAAACTTTACCTCGATATAAATGCTTTTCAAAATATCTATGGAGCTTAAAGTGAATTACGGAGAGGGTCTTATATGGGAGTTTCGACTAATTATGAACCGATCATGGGAGCTACGACTAATTATACACCGATCTTTACAAAATATGTAGGTGTAATTTAGCTTTATTTATTACTCATTTGTGGAGAAATTTGTTTGGATACTTGCATTATTCAAACATTTATGATCGGTAAACCTCAATTTCGGGATAACAATAATATGGGAGCCAGGTGAAATAATGGACCGATTTCCCCCAGTTTTAATCTCATATATCCTTGGGCCGAAAAAATATCACGTACCAAACTTTATGGAAATATCTTCAAAATTGCGATCTGTACTCTGCGCACAAGCTTTACATGGACAGCCAGCCAGACGGACGGACGGACGGACATCGTTAAATCGACTGAGAAAGTAATTCTGGTGGCGGTATAAAAAAACTTCAATATACGCCGCTTTTATTAGAGTATTAAATTTTATTTCCAGGACTTTTTGTTATGATTGGCTGTTTATAATACAATATACAACTGTTCCGTTTATACCTACATAGATTTTGGAATTTCTAAAAACTACCAGATTTTGATTAAAAAATGTTCCATGACGATGTATGAATCGGTCGGGCAAGTTACGCTTTTATAAAAATGTTTTGTTCAATCAACAATTTCAAATGAACTACTGCTACGAGCAAATGAGCAGTGATAATAGTTCAATGTAGTGCAGTGCACCCGCTTCCTAGATGCTCATGTTCTTGCTGCTTACAACCTGCAAAACGGCAAAGAAAAAAAACAAGAAATATTAAACATTTTGAGCATTTGAAGGCAACAACAAATAGCATGGTTTCTGTTTCTATTGCTCTGCTTTTTGTTATTGTGTTTTATTCTTGATTTAACATTCCACTCGAAAGTCTCTCTAGCAACGCAAGGAACATGTGGAAAGATAAAATGCAGGCGGGCGACATTTTGGTAGCCATGTTGTTCGCATATTCCTTGCTAGCGGCCCGGTAAACAAACTTGTCTTAATTTCTTTCCAACTGTTTTTTATATTTATTCGAATTTAGCCCAGCGATGGCGATGATGATGATGATGATGATGATGTTGATGGTGTCGTTCAGTTCAATAATAGCATCTGTAAGAACAAAATTAGCCAGTAACTGCTGCCGTTGCTACTGCGTGGCATATGTCCATGAACCACCAGTCTGTCGCTGCAGCCAAAGTAGAATTTAACAGAAGCACTTGTTTGGTGATGCTGTTGATGGAGTGTCTTAAAACAAGAACATTGAATTGTTTTATTTTGCAGAATTTAATGAAAACCGTTTGTAACACAGAATTCTAAATGTGTGTATAGATGAATGGATAATCGTTTGTATTGAAAGATGCATTTTTTTTTCTTGGACCAGCACTCAGGGGACGACCCCTACTCATGCAATGCAAAATAGGTTATAGGAGGGAGGATAGAGGGAGAAGTGTTTGTGAACATTTAATTTGAATTTTCCTATATTGAAAGTGGCAGGAAATACTTCTGCTGGTAGTTTATTCCACATACGGACAGCACAGCTTAAGAATGAATTTTCCCTGTAGTGTGTTGTGCGATTCACTGTCCAGTCGATCACAAATAGATGAGCCCTGACTGAAGAACGTGTATTCCGTAAAAAACTACATGCTTTAGGAACAAGTTCCCTAATTTCAGCAGAACATTACCTTATAGTATCGATAGAACAGTGAAACATAACCCACATTGCGACGATGCTCCAATGAATCAATAGAGTTGGATACCCTATTATCGCCGATAAGCATCTCCTGTACGCGGTCGAGTAACTCCAAAATAGACTTCGAAGCACCGGCCCATACATGAGAGTTGTATTCCATTTTCGGTTGAATATAGATGGTGTAAATAGTAAGGAGATCAGAGGGAGTGCAGTATTTTCTACACCGTTTTAAAAACCAAGGCACTTGAAAAATGTGTTTGGTCCAGCGGTCAGAATGCGGTGTATTCTCATGCTTAGAACGTCAAGTGCGTCTGGTTCCTTAATATTTACACCGCCCATAAAAACAGATCTGTTGTGCGTTTATGCGTTAATACACAACCTTGAGTCTTACGTGCGTTTAAATCGACTCTGTTCGCACAACCCCATTCCGAGATTGTCTTAAGATCTTGGCTCAGCGTATCATTCATGTTTTGTCTTATTTTCCCAATCTCCAAAGGGTTTGATCTATGGTTAAATGAATATGAATGGCAAATGTTGCTATCATCTGCAAAAGAATAGATAGGATTGGAATTTTGACAAAGAAGGTCATTTATAAAGATGAGAAATAAAGTGGGAGAAAGAATGGAGCCTTGTGGTACCCCTGAATTAATTTTGAACTCGTCTGATGAGATCCCATCTATAACAACTCGTATAGTGCGATTTCTGAGGAAACTTGATATGAATCGAGAGACACACAGAAACAAAACACAGATGAACATTTAAATATTTTTAATGCATTTTCATTTGCGAAAAAGCGCATTTAAAAAATGTTTGATCGATTGAAAGTTTCATTTATTTTTCAATAACAAATTGCCATGTTCTCTTTTTTCTGCAAAACAATAGTCCATTCAATATAGCACAGGGTCATAGTGCTTGAATTTCCTTGGTCTTATTCTTTTAAATAAGAAAAAATATATAATTAATATGAAAGTAACGTACGTACATTTTGAATATTGAAACTTGTTCAAAAAATTAATTAGAGCAGGCAGATACATAGTTGCCAGAAGAAGAAACACCAAAACTAGTCTGGATGGTTTTGAGGTTTATTTGTTATAAAAGGGTTGGGTTGAGCGACCGTCCGGTCAATTACGCTTGGCACTCATTGTAAATTAAATTTTTAAAATATTTCTACCTTGTATGGACACCATACAACATGTTCATAAATACAATTCATAGTTACATACAGACATGCATACATACTCGTACGTACAAAGTTGATACCAGGCCACCAAACGGTCGCAAAAGAGCAGAAAATTTATACATCCATATTCAGCCATCGGGACAATGTCTACAGACACATTTATGTACTTATCCATAGAAAATAATACATACAATACATACGTGCATTAGACTGGCCCCAAAACATGAATTTGTGATTTTGATTTGATTTAACAATTGGAAAAAAATTACCACGACATTCCTTTTGAAGCTTAGGATTGATTAACCAATTGATATCAATTTCTTAGATAATTTAGATCCCAAAAGAGTTCAATGATATATGCACATGTATGTCAGGTTATACAATTCACTGTACGAATCATTCGGTTTCAACATCGCGTTTTGAACTTAACATTTTTAAGAAATAATAATTATAAAGTCATAAAATTGGCTCTGAAACAGGTTTTCAAAATTGTCGTCCTGTACTTGATTCTATGTTCAGCACCATAGTAGTGATGGTCTATTGGATTTGTGCTGATGTGTGTAACGCGTAAAAATATTAGTTTAAAACCTTAAAATCCTGACTGATCGATTCAGAACCACTTTCGATGTCCGTCCATCCGTCTGATTGACTGGCTTGCTGGCTGTCCATGTATACCGTGTAAGAGAATTTAGTATATGACTTTTTTTCGGTTCAATATTAATTAATATTGAAATTGGTTAAAATCGGTCCATTATTTCACTTAGCCCCATGCAAATTTGTGCAGATCTCAATAATTAAACACTGCTCCCATATATTGCCCACGTTCGGAAATCACTTTAACAATATTTTAAGAATATTGTTATCCAAATAAAATTTAATACAATTATGTTTCATATACATATACACAAAAATCATTCGGCCTAATTTAATGATGATCGGTCGGGAATTAGTTATAGCTTCCATATAAGTTTCGTCTCTGATAATCACTTTAACGACTATAAGTCCGCTTTCACACTCTTCAATTCTGTCTCGCCAAGGCAAGTATTTTTCAATGAGAAGGAAAAAGATAAAAAAAAACGAGACAGAATTGAAGAGCGTGAAAGCGGTCTATGTCTCTTAAAAATGTTTGTATCCAAATTAAATTTAAAGTATATAAAACGCTCTTCTGAACATCGCAAGTGTTGATATCGAGATAAAATTGAATGCAATTAATCTGTATAAGCACAGATCTCATGCTACTAAATTTTATGATGACAGACGACAGCGTTAATTTGCATAACAGTCTTAATTCAAATTAACTCGTGAATTATCTTCATCTTAATGCGCATTAGGTTAGATGTAAATGCACAAAATCAGGGGGCTAATTCTCGCATTCGTAAGCGAGTAAATTTTCATTCGAACGTTCGAATTTTTTCAAATTTGGGATTCTCTCATTCGATAGCGAATAAAATGTATCGAAATTTCTAATGATGGCATTCGATAACGAATGATTATTCGAACTCAACTTTGCGAGTTTTTACTCGTAAGCAAAGAAGCATTCGAAATAACATTTTTTTTTAGCAAACAGAAGAAAAAAAAGAAAATGTTAGTAAAAAATTTGTGACTTTAAAAAATATCATAATGTTAAAAATTTTATTACTTTTAGGTCAAAAATAAATTTTACCTATGCTTGCTTTGTGAGCCTAAAACGTCTTTTGAGTCTAGAAAAACACATACATTAATACATTGTATGTACATATGTACTTATTTATAGTTACTCATTGTTTGTCAATCTTAAGTGGTCGGAGATGTTTCTTATTTGTTTCCTGGTGTTATTAATGTTTTCAATCTCGTCAGAATCCATTTTCAATTTAAAATAATTTCTTTAAACAATTTCGCTTTTACTTGAGTTATTTTTTTCAGAACCATATGTTTTTTGTTTACATTTTCTTTTATTTTATTCAGTGTTGTAATACGTACTTGTTTAAGTTTTTTACAACACTGAAGCAATAAATCGATTCGATTCGTATCGAGTACCATCATTAGAAAAGTTTGCACTGTCGAAATAAATTTCGATTCGAAAACAAATTCGATCACGACTGCCAGAATTAGCCCCCAGAGTGAATTTATACTGAATTTAGCTATTTCAATATGGCAACATCGTCGAATATCAATCGTATGTTATCAAATTGTTTACTATTCTAAAATAAGAAGAAGACAATTGTAAAATTAAAATAATAAAAATAGATTTCCACAATTGCCTTTGTCTTATTTCAGAGTGTCCCACTGCGGTCCCCACATGTACCAACACGTTCAGGTTGATGGTTGCTAGTGCATGAACAATTTTTGCATTATGGAGCAGTTTCAGCAAAAGTAATTTCAGCTTTTTTTTCAAATAAATACTGATGTTTAACCAAATGCCAAACAAATTTTTTCATAATTAAACAGTTGTTTACAAACAAACAGCTGTTTAAATGCAGAAACTGTCGTCTGTTACGGTAAAATCTTAATTCACATTAGTGAGATTTTAATGAAAATTAACGCTGTCTACGCTGTTAGAATAGTTGTAGAATTGCTACATTTTTTGAAAAGTTATATTAAATTGTTTGTACATATGTATGTACAATGTATTTTTCTAGTAAAGGAAACAAGCTAAGGGGGAGTTTATCTCCATAAAAATTTGGTTCAGTATAATATACAATTATAAATACGTTAAGTATATACATACATACATACATACATACATAAGTATTTATAAATGTACGTACGAGAAGTAATGGCGTTGGACGAGTTAAAATGCAGAAAACAAACGAGTTCATGAAGACGATAGATGGATGATCTCCTTGCGTACTAAATACAGGCAACTACATTCATACTAGTAGATACTACTTGCTTTAACTAAATCAAAATCAACTAAACTAAAATGAAGAACTAAATTAAGGAAGAAAAAAACTAAATCTGGCACCGCACTACAGAATAATCGAAAGCATGCGTAGGTTTTTAAAAAAACTTTTATTCGATTACATTAATTTGCCCTACTGGCTGTCCGTTTACTGTCAACTATTGGTTGGTTGGTGAAGGAAACTTTCTTTAATTAAAAAATTAACATCACTACATATGAGTATCTTAACAGTAGTTATACTCATAATAATCACACAAATGTGAGTTAACTAAAATTGCACGCATATCGCACCTGTTCAACAAAAGGGTATTAACTCAAATTTTTTAAATTTTCACTTTTTATTAAAAACCGATACATAATGATCTACTCTACCCACTGTAAAAATCTCCCATTATTTGGCTACTCTTTCGTCAAAAAATACTGTCATGTCGTCACTCTTCTTATCTTCAGTGTTACTAATTATATATCAACAAAAAAATTATATTTTTGATTTATTTTAATTTTGAGTTACTACCCTTTTGTTCAACAGGTGCGATATTATCTGTAATATAAATATTTAAAGAAATCATCAGAAAATTGGTGAAAAATATAAAATTTTTATGAAGATTGTCTTACATTTTCGGCGATAACTGTGGTTCTACTTTACCGATTTTGCTTGTTTTCAATACCAACATTTCCTGCAAAATAGAAAATAGGTTTTTAACAATTTTGTTAAGTTTATTTGTGTATTTTGGACGTCAGATTGTTTTGCACAGACGAACATAGCTCAATCGACTTGGAATTTCAAAACGTCATCAATAAACTACATATGTATGTATATACTTTGTTGGGTCTTAGATGCATTTCAATGTTTTACTCGTAATGACAATCATACCCTCATTCACCACTTGTAGTGGTGTAAGATAAATGTTTGGGCAATAATAAAGATTTCGACATCCAGTTCTATCTTAAGTGTGAATCCTGTCAATTCAGTTTCAAATGGAGTTATGACTCCGACAATATATCAAAGTAATTTCATTTGTAAAATAATTATCATAAAATATATCCACATATCTACATATATAATTGAATTGACCTCTGGGAGTTCTCAACATGACAACATTTTCGTATACATACATATGTATGTATGTATTTTCAAATGTTTTTTGTGTCATTAACATAATAATATTAAACAAAAAATAACAAGCCCATAATCTAAAAAACTTGGGCCCTACACTTTATTGCTTTGCGAAAAAGTAATTTATCTTCAAATGTTCTGTATGTCCTATTTCTTTAATTATTATGTCACTAATGTCCATGGAAGACACGTAAATTATGTATGTATACATACATACATAGATTGAAATTAGTGTTTATCCAAGAAAAAACATTATTTTACTCTAATATATATACGAGGGCGGTTCGGAAACTTCTTAGCCTAGAACAGAAAGTGCGGTATCAACAGTGTTAAGTTAAGTGTTTTGGAAACTTCCATCTGTGCTACATATGAACACATGTTAAATTTCATTTCGATCTTACAAACTCCTTCATATAAAAACAGGTGTTCAAAAAAGACGCATTCGCGATTTTTTACAATGGAAAAATAAGTAATTCGTGATGTCATTAAATATTTAAATTAAAAAGAGATTCGTATGCAACAGTAAAAAATTGGGTGCTGAGTTTAATACAGTAGACGCTTGTAAATTAGAACCACTTTGTTCCTGGGGTAATTCTAATTTTCGAAAAATTCTTATTTCCAAAGGGGTTTTTTTTTTATAAAAGTGCATCTTCGTTTAGAAAATGCACAAAAAAGAAACACTACTGCAGAGATTTTTTAATTTATACAATATTATAAAAATTCATCACAGATTAAAGAAAAAAACGTATTTTAAAAATACGTATACTATACATATGTATGTATAAAAATTTCAACTTAACGCTGCCGAAATATGACTACGCGTTTAAAATTTCACACAATAATGAACAAAAATTCACTGACAATAAAAATTACATATGTTAGTAACATGGGATTCCCCTTTTTTAATGTGTGGGAGCCAAATAAAAACCATAAAAACAATTTTTCAGTGCTGAAAACAAACCAAAAATAAAAACGCTCTCGGAAATTAGAACTGACGGTTCTAATTTTAGAGCATGTACTGTGCTAAAAACATTAATTCTAATTTCCGAAGGATTCGAATATCCGAGAGTTCTAATTTACGAGCGTCTACTGTACCATGTTCAGACGACAATATGAAACAATTGTTTCGTTTATTGAATTACGATTGTGAATCATCCCGTTCACACGGCATATTCGTGTTTCATTTTGACAGTTCTTTTTTACATATGTACATGAAAACGTAAGTAGTTGGCGCGATTTTTTTTAAATTCTTTTGCTTTGCTTTTTTTAAAAGAATATTTTTTAAGAATTGACAATAAAGGTAAGTAAAAATAATAAATATTTATATGTGGAGTTGTTTTACAAAAATTTCTTACATTTTAAGTTACAGCTAGTTCAGATAAACTAGCGATAATTTGTTATCAAATTAGAGAAGACAGTAAAATATTCGTGTTTGGGTAGTAGTTTCAAACTGAAACAAGATGTGCGAATCACGAATAAGAGAGCGAAACACGAATTTCAGTGCCCGTCTGAACATGGTATAAACGTGGTCGTACAGGCATTGAGGATGAACCACGTAGTCAGGGATGTTAGATGTGACGATTTTATGTCATTTTGACAAATTTTTTCGATGAATTCACCAAAATGACGATTGACGATTTTTAATGTAGAGTCATCTAAGTGAATAAAATTACTCTAAACTTAAATCTGGAATCAATTTTATAACACTTCAATCTGGCAAGTAAAGCTTTTTCTTAGTTTGTGTAGGTATGTAGAGGCAAATATGTTTATATTTATATGTAAGTACATCAAACACTAACCCCCTTATTCAAAAACGATTATTAAATTTAACAAACGTTTATTAAGCAAATTTTGATATGCAAATCTGTCTTAAGAAACGTTTGTTAAATTTAATAATCGTGTTTGAATAAGGGGGTAAGAGCAGGAAGAGACTACTATATACACAAACCGTTTTCGTATTATGTATTAACAATAGTCCAAAACGAAATAATCAATTTTTAGACATACAATCTTTATTAGAAGTCAATCCAAAAGGATGCTTCATCCATCCCAAATAAGGTGGCTATCATTAGAGTCAGTAGTAGCAAGAATTTTGCAATTATATAAGCCACTAAAAATATATTTTTCTTTTTCTGCCATCGATGATATCGATGATATTGATAATGCGAAAGATATATTATTGAATTAAAATGACATTAATGAACTTTATTTTTATGCCCTTCACCTTCATGAGAAGGGTATATATAAGTTTGTCATTCCGTTTGTAATTTCCATAATATAAATATATATAATAATATAATATAAACTATAAAGTATGTATATTCTGGACCCTTATAGATAGCGGAGTCGATTAAGCCATGTCCGTCTGTCTGTCTGGATGTTGAAATCAATTTTTGAAGTCCCCAGATATCTTCGGGATCCAAATCTTCAATAATTCTGTCAGACATGCTTTCGAGAAGTTTGATATTTAAAATCAGCAAAATCCGTCCACAAATAAGGGAGATATGAGCAAAAATTCGAGACAACCTCTGAAAATTTCATCAAAAAAACTAAGTGTATTAATATTGTTACGAATAATTTCATAAACAGATGGCGCTGATCAAACAAAGTATTTAAGTGTGTTCTTAAACCGTAATATAAGTGTGTAAAAAGACAGTGTGTTGATTTTTAATTGTGTTTGTGTACATTTAAATAAATAAAGACTCGTTATATTTTCTTCAAACTACGAGACGCTTTTATTTTGCAATTAAAAAGAATCCGGTTTATTTAAAGGAAATAAACTACCGTTTTTAAAATGCAAAAACGTAACAATATAATATATATAGAATATGTATGGATATAATATAATTATGCATCCACAACAAAGGTGAAGGGTATATAAGATTCGGCATAGCCGAATATAGCACTCTTACTTGTTGTTTTTTAAAATATTTTGTAAATTTCATTAATAATATAAACAAAGTTTTTAAAAGCGAAGAAATTCAAATTCACAATATGCGTACAGTAATGGCAAAACTTTTTAAAAATATGTTATTAAATTTTGTTAAAGAGGATTTTATAAATAATTGCAGTTTAAATCAAATTAATTTTGGAGACTATAAAAATCATCTTAAAAGCGATGAAATACATAAGTATACCTTGGCGTATATGTTAATGAAAAGAAAAGATAACACATTGTAAAGTTGATAGTAAGATTTATAATGAATTTGTTGATAATTGCGTTTCTATTGAATTATGTTGTTAAATAAAAAAAATTTGATTTTGATGACACTATGATGCAAAACTTAAAGTTAATTTCACCCTCGATGATTTTAAATAAAAATGTTAATATTATTCCATTATTGAAAAGCTTTCCTAATTTAGTGTCCAAAGATAAATATCAAGTCATAGAAAATGAATTAAGAAAACTAAGGTTTGTTGATATTGATGAAAGTTCCCTAAATATAAACATGTTTTGGAAAAAAGTTAATGTAATAAGGTTACCAAATACTAAACCTGCATTTAGTGAGTGGAATAGGAATATGACACTAGGATATACACAGGATATAGACAGACAGATGAGCTGCGGTGTTGGTTCTGGGGTCTTCTGTGACGAACCTGAGGTAGGCATCTCGTATCGTCTTCCGAATGAGTGTAGTGTTTTTTTTTTATTTATTTAGGTCAATAGATTTTACATCCTTACTGACTACATATATAGTAAATGACAAAACAGTAATTAGGTCTATAGATTAAAAAAAAAATACTTTCAAACAAATGAATTAATACAAATAACTTAAATAAAGTACATTTAAGAATTTAAATACAAAATAATTTTTTCTTTTTACAATATCATTACTATCGGATATATCTATAACATGGTAACATTTGTTGAAGTTTTCACATATACGGTGAAAAGGGTCGTTGTTAGCATAAACGGATCTGTAGTACATTATTCTCAATAATTGAAAGCTGCGTGTTGGTCTAATTGGTACATTAAAATTAATTTTACCAAGCAGAAACTCGGAATTAACATCACCACGAATTAACCCAAGTAGAAATGAAATATCCAACATTACTCGACGACTTCTTAGGGTAGGTAACTTAATTAGATTGAGTCTACTCTCATATGATGGTAGCACGAGTGAGTTCCATCCAAGGCCTCGTAAACAAAATATTAAAAATTGCTTTTGAACAGATTCAATACTATTAATATAAATATTATAGCAAGGATCCCAAATAATTGCTCCATATTCAAGAATGGGACGAACCAATGTAATATATAGTTGTTTTGTGATGTATGGGTCGGAAAATTCCTTGGACCATCGTTTCATAAATCCAAGAACACCATTTGCTTTATTAATAGTTAGCGCGATGGGATCACGAAAGTTTAACTTGTGATCTAACAATATTCCAAGATCTATAATAATGGGTGGTTAAATTGTAAGGGCCGATGTTGAATGTGAACCACACCTAAACGCCAAGCTTTTTTCCGAATTTTATTTGACATTTCTCTATTTCAGACTTACTCAATTTGAACCATGGAGAGATACACAATCCAACAACGTGTTAAAGTTATCCAGACTTATTATGAAAATGGGCGTTCAAATCAAAATGCATATCGTGCACTTCGTGATTTTTTTGGTCAATTTGCTCGTCCAAATGTGCGTACAATTGCAAAAATCGTGGAAAAATTCGAGCAAACCGGGTCTGTAGAAGATGTGAGAACACCAGTGCATGCTCCTACAGCTCGTTCTCGATAGTGTGGCTGAAGAGCCGTCCACCTCAACTCGTCGTCGTGCCCAACAATTGCACTTCTCACGCTCGTCGTTGATGAACATTATGCATAAAGGCTTGCATTTACATGATTACAAGGTGCAATTGGCTCTAGAACTAAAGCCTCTTGACCATTCCAAACGTCGTGAATGGGCAGAATGGTGGCAAGAAATGGCAACAGTGGATGATCAATTTTCGAAGAAAAGCACATTTTCACCTCAGTGGATTCGTCAATAAACAGAATTGCCGCATTTGGGCGAATGAGAATCCAAGAGTGATTGTCGAAAAACCAATGCACCCACAAAGAGTGACTGTTTGGTGCGGTTTATGGGCTGGCGGCATCATCGGGCCATATTTTTTCCAAAATGAGGCCGGTCAGGCAGTTACTGTGAATGGTGTTCGCTATCGTGAGATGATAACGAACGTTTTATGGCCCGAATTGGAAGATATGGATGTGGACGATATGTGGTTTCAGCAGGACGGTGCCACTTGCCACACAGCTAACGAAACAATGGCTCTTTTGCGCAACAAATTCAATGGCCGTGTTATCTCGCGTAATGGCGATGTCAATTGGCCGCCAAGATCATGTGATTTGACACCGTTGGACTTTTTTCTTTGGGGTTATTTGAAAGAAAAGGTGTACGTCGATAAGCCAGCAACAATTCAAGAGCTAAAGGATGAGATAATTCGGCACATTAACGGCATAGAATCTCCATTATACCTCAGGGTCATCGAAAATTTGGACCATCGGATGGAGGTGTGCCGCCGTGATCGCGGCGCCCATTTGGCCGATATTTTGTTCCATGCATAATTGAGTAATACCAATATATCATAATAAAATAAAATTACAATAATTTCCTAAATAGTTTGTGTTTTATTCAAAATCAACATCGGCCCTTGAAATTTAACCACACGTTATTAGGATCTTTTTCCAAAGTAGTTCCATTTATAAAATAGTTGGAGTCAAATATTTGAACTCTGAAAAGTTGCATGTGCTTACACTTATTAATATTTAAATCCATTAAGTTTATTTTACACCATTGAGAAACTTTATCAATATCAGATTGAAGTTGGCGTTGACTATTAGTATTTACCAAATTATTTAGAATTTTTACATCATCAGCGTACATTAATACTTTAGAATGTAAGATAACATTAGGAAGATCGTTTATAAATAAAGTAAATAGTATTGGACCCAAATGACTCCCCTGCGGAACACCAGAGGTAACATTAATGACTTTAGAAGTAGCGTCTCTAAATTTTACTTGTTGTGTTCTATTCGATAAGTAGGAAAGCAACCACTTTAAAGCACCAAAACTAAAACCCATTTGTGATAATTTATATATCAATATATTATGATTTACTTTGTCAAATGCTTTACTAAAATCAGTATATATTACATCTGTTTGCATATTGTTTATTAAACCATCATTTATCAGAGTGGTGAGTTCAAGTAAATTTGTTGTTGTGGAACGATGTTTACAGAAGCCATGTTGGCGTGTAGACAGCAATGAAGATGCCTGATGTAATAGGTCGTCGGTTAAGATTTTCTCTAATAGTTTGGGAATTGAATTCAGCTTAGCAATTCCACGATAATTTGATACTTCAAGTTTGATACCGTTTTTGAACAAAGGGATTATAAACGATGTTTTCCATACGCTTGAAAATAACCATAAGCGGAAGGAACAAATTTTCAGCACAATATTTAAGAAGACAACTAGGTATTCCATCAGGCCCTGGATAAAATGAAGGTTTTAATGATTTTAAGTTTGATAACACAGTTTCAGAATGAATAAATGCAAAATGTATATTCGATGAGTTTGTAAGATGAAAAGGGTATGAAGAATTACTATCGTATGTAGTTTTAGAATATGTTGTAGCAAAGAAATCGGCGAACATGTTACTGATCGATATATCATCATCGGCGCTACGGGAACCAAACTTTAGATAACTTGGGTAATCGCAAGCTCGACGCTTAGAGTTGATAAATTTATAAAACGATTTAGGGTTAGATTTCAATGTAGATCCCATACGAGCAATGTAGTTATTATATGCCAGTTTATTTATGTTATTGTATTCAGAACGAGCGATACAATAGTTTTCAAAATCAACTATGGAGCTAGACCTTTTATATTTCTTGTAAAATTTATTTTTTCGATTTTTTGCATTAATTAAATGACCATTATTCCATGGTGGTCCGTTTTTATTACAATTTAATGTTTTAGGAACAGTTTCCGAAATGAACTGATGGATTATAGAGTAAAATTTAGAAACGATATTATCAAAATTATCTCCAGAAGTCATGGTACTCCAATTGACATTAGAAAGTAAATAATTAAGTTTCAAATAATCTGTACGACGAAAGCAGTAGTTTTTTTTAGGTTTATTTGTGTTGCTACTTGATGATGGTGTTAATTTATTAGAATGGGGATAAATTTGAACTTCAATAGTAGGATGGTGGATATCTTCAGGGGTTGTTAAAGGGGGTGAGTTACGTACAAATACATCTGTCGGCTGATTAACAAAAGCGAGGTCCAAAAGTCTACCATTAGCGTTATAAATAGGATTAATTTGGAATAATCCGCACCCAGTTAAAGATTGAATGAATTCATTTGAGACTGTAGAAATTAAATAATTATGTTCCAAATGTTTGTTCCACAATAAAAATGGAAGGTTAAAATCTCCAAGAGCTAGAAATATATCAGATGGGTTTGATTATTCTAAAACATAAGCAATTATCGTAAGATGAGTATCATAAATATCAGAAGAAGAATTCGGAGGAATATAGGCGCATGTAACGAACAAGAATCTATTTGTAAGCCTGATTTTGAAAGCCACAAATTCCATTATATCACAATGTTCAACTCTAATGCATTCACAGGGTAGATAATTTAAAACTGCGATAAGTACTCCTCCACCACGTTTGTGAGATCGATCGTGCCTAAATATTTGGTATTTTGAGGATAATATATCAGCATTATGAATATTCTTGTTATTGTTCAGCCAGGTTTCGGTGAAGACAATAATATGATACGTAAAGTTGTAACTATTGGCATAGAGAGACGTAAGTTTTGTGTTAAGGCCACGGACATTTTGATATACAATACTGATTGTGTTATCTGTCGATAAGTGCAGTAATTTTTTTGGCACATTGCCATCAGAGGGAAAATAAACAACATCCGAACGGGGGTTATTTCTATATATATATTCATGTATAATAGCTTTAGTAGGCCAAAAATCGGTATTAACTAAAGTGTCAAAATTTTCTTCAGGAACAATAATTTTAAAAGAGGATTTGCTTCTTTGTTCGGAATATTTAAATTTGAAAACAGATATATCAATATCATAACCAAGTTTCTGTTTTATATACTGCAATACAGCATCAGTTGTGGTTTCAGATGCAAAGCGAGCAGCGAAAATAGTTTTTTTTTGAGATATTACTTCAAGTGTAACCGGAACATTTGCAGGGTTAAAAACAGGAACATCAGAAGTTAGAGCAATTTGTTTTTGTGTTATAGGTAAAGGTAGTTTTTCAGGAACAAGAGTAAATGAAGGTATTGATTGACTATTTTGTGTATTTTGCAATTGAAGTGTTGATGAATTTTTAGAGGAAGAGTCGGACGAAATAGGAACTATAGGTTGTAATTGAGGTGAGGTAAAAACAGTTGATGTAGAAGGTACAGGATGTTGCAAATTGTTTGAAACGGTACTAACAGTATTACAAGCGGTGTTAAAATTGTTAGATGATATTCCAGTAATTACATCAGTAGACGACTTCTTCCTTCTGGGAGAACAAGGTGCTTTATCAAATAATTCTTTAAATTTTAAAAATTTTTTAGTAAGACAATTGAAATCATTATTTATATTATCTAGTACGAGGCGTGTATTTTTAAAAAATGAAAAAAATTCTACATCATAAACTTTACATTTCTTACAGCACCAACGAAGTCCTTTATCTTCACACAGATTATCCGCAGTCCGAGGGGCCAAATCGACGCATTTGGCATGGTAAACAGCATTGCAAAGCCAACACGAAACCATTGGATCCTCAGCTTTATTTCTGCATTTCGGTTTAGCACAACTCATGTTGAAAAATATTAAATTGTATTTGAAAAGGAATTGTTTACTGGGTTTTATCCGCTGGTGCTCAATAGATTAGTTTTTAAGAGTATATAAGAATATCAGAGTAAAATTCTGTTTATTCTTTTTCTTTTATTTACTTTATTAGTTTTTAACAATTCTTCAAATTTTAAAATTAACTTGATAATTTTATAAATTGTGTATTTAACACTTTAAAACACATTAATTGACTGTTGCACAACAATTATGTCACTATATTTATAATTAAAATAAAAACGTTATTGATAGATTTTATTAATTATCAGAGCTTGAAGAAACAGGTCTTTACTTGAAGATCGCCAGATGAATAATGGATTTCCAGGCGGAAATCTTTGCAATCATGGCAGCTTGTAATATACTACATGAACATAACATTAGCGGCAATATAGGTATTTTTGTCGACAGTCAGGCGGCACTCCTCTCACTTAATGCCTACACAATTTCATCTTCACTAGTTAAGCAATGTAGGAATTCTCTGTCAAGGCTAGGTCGTCTGTCTGGCATTACCTTGGTATGGGTGCCTGCGCATAGGAACCACTACGGTAATGAACGGGCAGACGAACTAGCCAGAACGGGATCTGCCTTCGATATCTCCAATGGAGTCTCAGTAGCAATTACACTGGAGACTATCAAAGGTATCATCTTCAGACATTTTCTTACAAGGGCTGAGTATAGATGGCGTAATTTAGACACATGTAGGATAACCAAGTTGATGTGGCCATCTTTTAACGAGAAACGCACTACGCAACTGATAACCCGAAATAGGAAGGTTATATCAAGGTTGCTGGACGTTAGGAAAGCACGCAAATCGCCTGGGACTCCCTTTTAACGACCATTGTCGTAGTTGTAATGATAGCGAAACGATTTTCCACCTTCTCTGCGAATGCCCAGCCCTGAGTGTCAAGGGACATAAATTCATGGGAAACTATACATTGAACAACCTTAGTGAGGTAGCCGGGTCAAAACTCAATGACCTACTGAGACATCTCACAGCTACAGGTTGGGCCTAGCAAGAGACGACTTTCTTGTACTACAGCATGTTGTATACGACATTAAATCTGACGAGTGGTGTGGTCTTTTAAAACGGGGTCCCTTCGACTCTACTTAAGTGTTCGCACGTAGTGTATGTGAGCTAGTGAATAATTTAATGGCCCTACCCAATTCATCAGCTAACGTTGAATGATAATTTAACAAAATAAATTTTAACAAAACCAAGATTAGATATCGGTTAGAAACAAAAACTCTGGAAGGAATTTTGCTATCAAAAGATTTTTTAATAAATAATTCTTTAGAATGTTACAATGTTAATATTTTCAAAAATATAGAGTTCGTGAAATATATACATAGGTATGTATGTAAAGTTTATTTTAAATGTTAATATCTACATATTACATTTGGATGTACATATATGTAAGTATTTTGGTTTTGTATCATTTTATATTTAATATCTTTTTATATTTTAATAAAACAATTGATCTGTGTTGATAAAAAAAAACGATGTTTTTATATGACGATTTTTTGACGTTTTTGTTTTTAGAACTAATGACGATTATGGCGATTTTTTTTTCAAATTTTGACGATAATTCGAAAAAAATATCTAACATCACTGCACGTAGTGGACGTCCAAAAACAGCAACAACAACAACAGAAATTGTAGCCAAAGTATCTACATGATACTAAATGATTGACGAATTAAAATGCGTGATATAGCTAACATCAAGGGCATCTCAAATGATCGAGTGGATTTTACAGATGAAAAAGCTTTCTGCAAGATGGGTGCCGCATTTGTTAACGGTCGACCAAAATCGCATAAGAATGAAAATTACTCAAGCTTGTTAAGGTTATGCCAACGGGTTTTTGCGATTTCAAAGGTATTTTATTGATTGACTATCTGCAAAAGGGTAAAACAATAAATTCAGAGTACTATTGCAACATTTTGGATCAATTAAATGTAAAAATTCGAGAAAAACGTCCTGGCTTACAACACAAAAAAATAATTTTTCATCAAGACAACGCACCAGCGCACAAGAGTGTTTTAACAATGGCTAAAATCAACGAATTTAAGTACGAGTTGCCTGACCACCCATCTTATTTCAGAATTTATTATGCATCGCCCATTTCTTTAAACTGAACCAAAAAAAGCAAATGGAGGCAGCATTCAGCAGAATGAGTAACTGGAGTATTTCATGTGGACTAAGCGTGAATCCTCCCAAAACGTAGTACTCTTCACAAGGAGGTCTAAAATTGATGAATTTGTGCCGCCGAAATTGAATGGTATTAGACTGCAGATTGCGGATAGTGCCAAATATTTGTGCATTATTCTATCGTGGACTCTAAACATGCAGAACAAAATTAACAAGCCATATGTGGCAATATACTCATGCAAGAGCAATATAAATTAACTGGGGAATCAACCTTAAGGGCATCAATTGGATCTTTAATGCTGCTGTAAAGCCCATTCTTTTCTATGGAGTATTGGTGTGGTGATATGCACTGAAGAATACCGTTCAACGTGCACTAAGGAAAAAACCCACAAAACATTAAAATTATCATTGTTCCCAGCCTCGTCTAATTCAAAAATATTTGCTATTGTCAAAGGAAAGTTAAAGTAGGTATGTCACACATGTGGACTGCAATATTGTACAATAGTTAAGCTCAAACATAAATTAATCAGTATCATTTTGTGGTACAAAAGTATTCATATGTAAATATTAAGATATTTATGCGACCGTCATTTATGTGAACAATGCTTTGTTTTTTTTTTTTTAGCAAATATCGCTCCAAACCATTTGATTTTTAGATTACGGATAACAATTTCCCATTGTCAAGGAATTATAATATTTGGTCTTAACCTGTACGTAGTAATATGTTTCATTTATAAATCTACTACACATAGAGCCTTTACTCTAAAGAGGAGATTTGGCACATAAAGATTTTCTTTATTTTCTCAATATTATACAATAAAAAAAAATTTAGTTTGGAGAATCGATTAAGATTTTATTTTCATGCAAATAAACATTTTATATTCTGTAGAAAACAATTCTAATGCAAGTCCTAATCTAAATTAATCACAATTTAAAGACTTAGAAAACATTATTACCGCCAAATACTGGATAAGGTGAAACTGCAACTCTGCGATCATAGTCATATGGACTGGGCAGATAATACTGTCCCAACGGAGCTCCTTGATAACGGCCATCGTTTTTCATTGGCCAAAATTCTGTAACTTTTGAAGCGATCAAAATATTTAAGTAATTTTTTTTTAATGGATAGATATTTAGTTCAGCTTGACTCAGTTTTAATTACATTAAAATTGATTGATGACTTTTTAAGGACTTCTAGGTCAAAGTTGAACTTTTGATTTTTTTTAACTTTTGGAGTGAAATATGGGTTCATTTTTTTTATTTACATATCAAAAAATTTAATATTTGGAACTTAATAATAATTATAATAATTTTTTGTGATAATGGAATTTTTTTAATGTTACACTCAAAAAAATTTTTACACTCAAAAAAATGTTTACACTAAAAAAAAAAGTAAAATTAACTGGAGATTTTGCTGTTACTACAGAAAAATTTATTCTTCTTTGCTGTCAGATTTGATAATTTTAAAAAACATTTTAAAAATAAAAACTGCAATAGATTTTATAAGCATTTGTAGCAATAGTAGGTTCCATTTATTATTATTTTCAACCGACTTCAAAAAGAAGGAGGTTTGCAATTCGAATGGTATGTTGCTTTTTTTATGTTTGTTCCACGATAACTCCGCCATTTCTGAACCAATTTTAAAAATTCTTTTTTTGTTTGAAAGGGTTTGCTTGCAGGTGGGTTCCATTTAATTTTTATGAAGATCGGACAGACATACGGTTTTTTATTTACCGTTATCTATAGTTTTTGCTGTGCTTCTTTTATAAATTGTTGAATAATTTCGTGATTTATGAATCAATTTAAAAAATAATTTTTTTATTTGGAAGATACGGCTTGCAGAAAAATATATTTAAGGTAAAAAAAATTAACATTTCAGAAATTGATTGAGATATATCGGGGATATATAGCATAAACCGATTTTTAAGAATATATCGAATAATCATAAACCGATTTTTTAGAAGATTAACAAGATTTTCAAAATTCTTTCTTCCAATCAAAAAAGTGCAACAACATTAGTTCTATTAAACATTTTTGAAAATTAATCCAACATTTTATTTGCCCGAAATTTCGAAGTCGGTTTTTTTAAAGAATTATCTACTAATACTATGTTTTTCGTACTTAAATAACAATGAAGGCAATTATAATTATTATTCATTTGAAACAAATATTGATTGCAAATATTCTATATTTTGTTCTGCGCTATTTCTGTTCTTTAGTAGTTTTTTGGCTTCTTCATCTAAATCCCGATGTTCCACTTTCCATTGATTTCGAATATTGGAGATGAACGGATCTGATGTTGCCAATAATATATTAAATAGATCTTCATTTGTGGAATTTCGTGAAATTTTTGTAGTATTGTGCTCTCTATAAAATCTGTAATCCTTGTTGCTTTTTTCCTGAGCCTCCTCTGATAGATCTCCAAGTGGGACCAAATGATATCTTTTCCATGATAAAGGATTTTGTGAACTGTTGCAGACATATTTCTCCATGTTTAGTTGGTTGTATATATTTTTGTAGTTTCCTTAGCATAATCTCCAAATTGTCTAGCGTCAATTTCTTCATTGCACGCAAGTACTTCTAGGATTATTTTAAATCTGAAAATAAGGTTTAAATCCACTCCTGTTATTTCAGATGCTGTTTCTGGATCTGAAAAGAATCTTCGTACGGTATTGCCATAATTTGGATTGCCTGACCCTTGTTTTGGCTGACCTATAATTAATCCAAATTTGCGATATTCATCTTGAACATGTTTCTTTTTTGAACTTCTTAACTCTTTGTTGGTTTCATAAGTCGTATTCTTGCATGTAGTGGTGATAATCCAAATTCATATGCATCGGTATTATCTAATGATTTTGTCGGAACTTGGTTTAATTGGGTTGATGTTGCTTGGCATATAATGCAGCTGGATGCAGCCTTCGTGTTAGTCAAAGCCTGACCTACTTTTCCATCTATCATTGTAGGGACTAATTGGTAGCTTACTTCAATTTGCTGCCCATTTAACTGTAATTGTAATGGCTGTAGTGTTGCAATTTGGGCCTTGATATCACTAATTTCTTTGTTAATGGCATCACGAGTTTCTTTTTTGAATTCAAATTTGATTGGTCTGCAGTATTTCGTAGAAGATGGTGTCTCATTTTTCCAAATATCCATTGTTTGCGTTGTACTAGTCGAAGGCTCTGAATCTTCCAAAATCTTTTTCAATCGCAATGGTACAAGTGATACCATGAACATATCTGAGTCCGAAATATTTTCACATACAACTTGTTTGTATTGTTTTTGTCCCAAAGAACCATCACATCCCCATTTGCAAAAAAGAATTGGCTTTGTGTTTCCATATTTCTTCAACGCATTTCCTGGTATTGATTGTAGCAAGCGTTCGGCTGTGTGATCAAGTAGAGATTGTAGTTGTACCTCTGCCGAAATTGGTGTGATTGTAATAGTGTCCTTTGATGGCAAACAGTCCATTTTAGCAGCGGTTATGTGATGTTATGCTGGATGGATATTTGAGCTCTCTTCAATCGCACGCAATCTGAGCTTAATATATTGCTGTTTTGTTAATTTCAAATCTAGAAATAAGGCTAATGCCTCCTCATTTGTGGACTGTTTTGCATCGCTCGGAGTTGGTATACTTTTAAGAATTCGTTTTGTTCTCACTGGACTAGCTTTAATAACTTTTTCAATGATATCCACTTTTGTTAATTGGTTCTGTGATCGTAATTGATGTAGGAAAGATTCTTTTATATTTGTACAACCAATTGCATCGTTAACATCTTTAAGTTTCCGCCTCTTAGATCTATCGCTGCAGTTGTCCAATGAGTTGCGTGGTCTTCCAACCTTATCTTGCTTTGCTGTTTCTGCAGCGACAGTAAGTTGGCCAGTTTTCACTTTTTATATAAAACTTTTGTTTACTGTAGCTAACTTCTTTGTAGGTTTTTTTTAGTATTTCGGTACTACACGAATTTAAGTTTAATTTTATTTTAACGTAACTAAGAACATCTTCCTGGTTTTTATTTCCAAAATACCTTTTGGCCAGTTCTTTATAACTGAAGCTCCCCATATTTTTCAGAATATTTTTATTTGTATCTGTTATGTTTTATCACTTGCAAATATACGTCCGTACACGTCATGGATTAGATACATGTTATTCACACATTGATCTTCAATTTCATAACAGGTAGTACTTAAATTGAACAAAACTGCACTTGTTATCCAGACCTTAATATCAGGTAAAACTAATTAGTATCTCGCCAATATGGGTTTCTTTTTTCTTTAGTGGTTTAATGTCGCGATTATTATTATAAAATTGTTTATGACTTTGGTTGACCCTAACAGTTGATAACAGGTATATTGGAAAGAGATCATATGTTTACTGTAGAACCTATTGTGATATTTTTATGACTTATTTTTTTGCTGATCAAAACAAAGCCATAAAACCCTTTCGCAGGTATTATATTGAATTATTATTTAAACCTTTAGGCGAAAAAGTGAAAATTTAATACACCATTGTATACGCGTAATTATAGGGCTGTTTAAATTATCGCAATTTGAATTTTTTTAGAGTAATTTCATTAAAATTAAAAAAGTGTTCTACCCGCGGGTCTTGGCGGGTGCAAAAGTATATAGAGGGTTAAAGAAGACACTTTCACCTTTCTTCGGGTGGTATACGTTTATTGTTCCCTTTTGTTCCCTAGAAGTTCTATTCCACTAAAGTTTAAATATAGTAGTTTCGTAAATATTTCATAACGCCCCTAATATTAAACGCTAGAGGGGTAACCACTTACAACAACTAAAGACTATAATCCTACCAACATTATAAAAAAGACCGCAGGCCATTATTTTTGACAAAAAACAAATAAAAAACACCTTTTTCTGAAATTAAAAAACAGTTGAGTTTGACAGCATGCCACGCCCACAATTATTAATAGTTTAACCTAATTTTTCGGCTACCTTAATATGGATATATTAGCTCCAAAAAGGTGTAAAAATTTTAAAAATCGGTGACAAAAAAAAATTCGGCTTTTGGCCAATAAAAAACGATTTTCAGCCACTGTGCGACGCTTATGAGCAATTACTATCCCTATATATAATTTCGTTGCTTTCTTTGGAAAGGGGATAGATTGAAGAAGTAAAGGTGAAGAAAGTAGAAGGAAACTTTAATATCACAACTCTGCAATTGCGCATTATGTTTGTTTTTAGTGCAGAATTGCAGCGCCTCTGGTGGCAAGTAGTCGCAGTAATGTTAAAGCTTGATTTGTATAGCCTTTATTTAATTATTTTACGTCGGTGGCGTTTCAATGCTACTATACCACCGAAGGAGAGCGCTGTGATAAATATTAGTTATGATGGATAGAAAAGAAAACTAATAATTATCAGAAACTGATGTTGTTTGAGTGGTAGCGGCTGGGTATCGAACCCGGGCTACAAATACCAACTCATGCTTAATGATCAAATGCGCTACCCAATTAAGCTACAACACCCTTCAATTCTTTTGTGTATCTCTTTAGGCCGACAATCTACCGGGCAAGTCATCGCAACAATGTTTAGGCAAAATAAAATACATAGTTCAATACTTAAAATGTTGCATTATATATTCAATTAATGCAATTTACATTTTGAAAATGCTAAAACTCCGATGAACTTCTTGGTAAGACGTCTGTCTGTTGTTCGAGTTACATATAATTATATTTAATTTGCTCGTTTTTATAACGAGCATTTTCAAAAACCATGTTCCCTTCATTTTGTAAATTTGCTCAAATTTATGTTCAACACGCCTAAAGCCAGGTAACTTTTATTCACAGGTAATAATTACATTATAGAAAATGTTTTACGCCTGTAACTTGAACATAGAAATTCCAAGGTAAGGAGTTTTATCCACGCCATTTTAGATTATTGGTGAATATTACAAACCCATGATATGACAGCTGAAAATTTGCATACACCTGGTGTTTATACCCTACACCATCATAGTGGGGAGGGTATATTGGATTTGTGCTGATGTTTGTAACGCCCAGATAAAATTTGGTGCATGATATTTTTTCGGCCCAAAGACGGATGGAATTGAAACTGGTAGAAATCGGTCGAATATTTCACCTGGCCCCCATACAAATGTCCTCCCGAAATTGAGGTTTACCGATCACAAATGTTGGAATTATGCTAGTATCCAAACAAATTTCATCACAAATGATTTGTAAATGAAGCCAAATCACATCAACAAATTTTGTGCAGATCGGTCCATAATTAGTCGTAGCTCCCACATATAAGGCCCACTTTCGAAAATCACTTTAAAGAGCATAACTCTCTCAAAAATGTTGGTATCCAAATAATATTTAACACAAAAATATATTTCATATATATAAAAATAATACGGTACAATTTTATGATGATCGGTCCATAATTAGTCGTAGCTCCCAAACAAGGCCCACTTCCGAAAATCACTTTAAAGAGCATAACTCTCTCAAAAATGTTGGTATCCAAATAATATTTAACGCCAATATATTTCACATGTATGCAAATAATATGGTCTAATTTTATTATGATTGGTCCATAATTAGTCGAAATTCCATATAAGACCCTCCCTGTAATCAACTTTAAGCTCCATAAATCGGTTACAAGTATTTATATCGAAATAAAGTATAACATACATAATATTTATATTCCCGGAAGTCATGACACTAAATTTCTGGATGCTCGGTCCATAATAGGTCATATCTCCCATATAGCGCACATTTCTGAAAAACTATTTTATACATATACTGGGTGTAGGGTATTATACGGTCGGCCTTCACCGACTATACTTTCTTACTTGTTTTATGTAGCTTTGATCGAACATTTTTGGTGCAAAAAACAATGCTAAACATTCACTGTAACTAATAATTCAGGAAACTGCCTATCCAGCATCGAATGCTTATCGAATTTTGGCCAAAATGATTGTTTGATTAAAAATAGCTAAGACATTCACCATAGAAGTCAGTTATGAGTTATTACCAATTTATCAAAACGTGTGCCTCAGATGCTTTTTTTTTGTGCAATATGCATAAAGTCGGTGTCTGCATTATATGCGTAGTGGTTGTAAACTGCAACAAAAATTAATAATTTTCTAGGGAATTCCACTTAAACGTCTTAAACATCTGCTTCTTTTTTAAATGAAATTTACAAAGAAACGAAAATTAGATGACATTCATTCGATAATCTTCATACTTTTGCAGGTAGATTTAAATTTGGCTCATTTCAGACGTATAAAGGCACGTTAATGTCAAGACAATGTCATTTTTAAGCGGTACGTTCAATTGTCATCATCGTAATAATTGTGTGCGGCAGGTTAAATTTTATCAAGGCAATGAAGCTCATCCTCATACCGATCATTATTTTCACTTTCATTCTGCTGTGGTCGCTGTTTTTCTTGGACTTAATTAATAGCCATATCAGTCAGCGTTTACGAGATCTAATGAGATGGAAACTTGCACGAAAGATAATTGTAATTGTTGCGTCGTCAATATAAATAACAACATTCATACGATTTATGTAGAAATATTTTGCATTATTAATCTTCAATTTATTTAAAAGAATTTGTAAATATCTACATACATACATACTTATATTAATAAATAGTTAACTAATATGATATAAACAAATTGTAAATGCTTTTATTTTTCTCTTTTTAAAAAGAGTCGTTTTTTAAGATTAAAACTGGAACCCCTTTTAATTCGTTATTAGTTCCCGTTCTGCGGAACAGTATAAACTTACTTCTAACGAGTGATTGATCAATTTGTAATGGATCAATACACATAACTATAATGAAATGACGTTGAAATAAAAAAATAAATACATAAATAAAAAAATGTTGTGATCTGTGCTTAAAAAAAATTATGTTTTTTCCATATAAAAAAAAATTAAAAATTGAATTTTAAAAAGAAAAAATAAAAGAAAAATTAAAATGATCCTAGATAATATTTGAACAAATTTAAAAGTGTAGAGAAAGGTTTGGAATTATGTGAATTAAAAAAAATTATTTAATTAGAATAATTCAAATTGATAAAAAAAAACAGCTGTGCATGAAAAAAGTGTTACACTGTTGTGATTTTATGTTCTATTCTAACCAATAAAAATGCGACATCTTTAAAATGTGGAGTAAACATTATTAAAAGGTGTAACATTTTATTTCAGAAAAGATATTGTTCCTTATTAAGTTTATTATAAAATTATCAATTCTGTTTGTATTAGATTTATTATACAATTTTTTATTTGAAATTTGAAGTTACCATAATTGTTTTCAGGAGACCTACATATATAATGACGTACATAAAGCTTTGTATCTGCTTCAGTTTTCTTTGTTTTATGTTCTTGATTTTCGTTTTAAAAGTAAAATGTTTGATGAATAAATTTTACAATTTTCCATAGCCAAATTAATTACCAACATTAAAATTTTAACAACCAACAACAAATAACATAATATAATTCATATAATACCAATTTAAAGTCAATAGATAAACAGCCACCAGGATAATCTAATTATTATTATTATTATTTCTTTATTAGTAGTATTTTAAATACTTTTATAATGCTCTTTACATTTTTTTTTTACAAACTATATCTTTTAACTTTGGTTTACATTGTTAGTTTTTACAAATGATACAATTTTTCTTCTAAATATGTTTGAATTTAATTCATTTTTAATATTATTTGGCAATGTATTAAAGAGAGTCAGTCCTTTATAAAATAGTGATCGTTGCATAGTGTTGTTCTCCGCTCGTTGAATTCTAAAGTCTGAAGCGTTTCTTAGACTATATGGTTGCATTTCACCCACGTATCTTAGTTGCTCAACCAAATATTCAGGAGCATTTCCTATTTTCATCTTTTGAATAAAGTTGATTGTGTTTAATTCCAGTCTTTGTTTTATGTTTAACCATTTAAGCGTAGATAGCATATGTTGTATTGATGTATATCGATTACATTTAAGTATTGAACGCATTGCTTTATTTTGTAATTTCTGCAGTCTTGATAATTGCTGATCTGAACAGCATGTGTATAGCACAGTTGAACCATATTCAAAGTGCGGCTTTATCATTGTATTATATATATTTACTGCTGTTATAATAGATATTTTGTTTCTTAAACGTTTGAAAAAACCAATTTTTTTACCAATTTTTTTACATATATATTCCATATGATCTTTTAATTTTATGTCTTTATCTATAAGAAAACCCAGATATTTTATATTGTTCACTTTTTCTATTATTACATTATTAATTTTAAATGTTATATTGGTGTTCATATTTATTTCCATTATTTTTGTTTTGTTTTCGTTTAACTTTAATTTATTCATTTTTAACCATATATTAATGTTGTCCATATCATTTTTTAAATTGCTGTAACACATCTCCTCTGTGGCTGTTTCTGTGAAGATTAGAGTATCATCTGCGTATAAGACAATTTCACATTTATCTAAAACTTTCTCCATATCATTAATATATATTATAAATAAGAGTGCTCCTAATATTGATCCTTGTGGTACTCCAAAATCATTTTCAATATCATTTGATAATATATTGTTAACCTTTGTGATCTGTCGACGATTATTAAGATATGATTCAAACCATTTGAGTTCCGTATCTTGAATTCCGTATTTATATAATTTTTTTAGTAGTATATTCCTATCTATTGTTTCAAATGCTCTTTTAAAGTCCAAAAAAATTGCCATTATTTTATTATTTTTCTTCAGAAATTTCCATCTGTTTATTACGTAGTTAACTGCTGTCTCACATGAATGTTTTTTTCTAAAACCTGATTGATATTTTGATAAAAGCATATTTTGTTCTAAATAATTTTCTAATTGACTTTTTACAATTTTTTCAATAATTTTTTCAAATGTCTTAAGTGTGTTTATTGGTCGAAACTCTTCGCATTTTTTAGTGTTTTTAATTTTTTCAATAGGTGTTATCATTGATTCTTTCCAGTTGTTAGGGAAAACTCCAGTTTCTAAAGATTTGTTTATAATATTTAGCATAATATTGCCGATAATATCCCAGTTATCTAATATTAACTTGTTGGTTATTTTTTTGTAGTCAGGTTTTTTATTGATGTCCTTACAGACTATTTTAAGTTCTTGCAAAGAAATTGCACGAAATTTAAATTTTAGATCTATCACAGATATTTTATTTTCATATTGCACATATTCGATGGTACCTCTAATTTTTTTGATACTTTCAACAAAATAATTATTAAAATTTTTAGCTATTTGTAAATTATCCTTATATTCTATTTGGTTTATTATCACAGTTTTTATAACATTTCTGGGTTTTTTTAGTACAAGTTCTTTTATTTTTGGCCACATTTCTTTTTGGTTATGTGCATTATTAATTTTATTGTTTATAAATTTATTTTTTTCATTTTCAACTTTAACTTTATATGCATTTCTTATTATTCTGTAGTTGTTCCACGCTTCATTAGTATTTTCAGTAATTGCTATTTGGTATTTATATATTTTTTCATATTTCAATCTTCTAATTTCATTATTGAACCATTTATTTTGAAAAGTTTCATTTATTTTCTTTTTTACACTAAAATTTCGTATTGTATGTTCGAAAGCATTATCAAAATTAAGTACGTTATAATTTAAATCTTTTGTCTCATCATATTGTATTATTGCATTTAGTTCTCTTTTAAAGCTGTTCTTATTGTATTTAAAAATATCTATGTCTTTAGTGTGATATTCTTGTTGTCTTGATTCATATTCAATAAAAATGTCTATAGCTTCATGATCTGATATTTTATTTTTAATATTAATTTTTGCCGATATATTTTCATTATTTGTTAAAATATAGTCTATCAAAGTTTTTGACGTTTGTGTTATTCTCGTGTATTCATTCATTACATGTTTGAGGCCATTGTCGTTAAGAATACTTTGTAATTTGTTTGTGTAGAAATCTTTATTCCAGTCAATATTAAAATCCCCGGCAATTAAAATATCATAGTTTCTTTCGCAAATTTCATCTATAAAAACTTGAAATGTATCACAGAACTCGGATTTTGAACAACTTGGTGATCTATATAATGCTATAAGTATAAATGATTTTCTTTCATTTTTTGCGATATAAGCGCTAATCCATTGTTTTGATTCGATAATAATTTCTTTAATTTTAGTTACGTTCCATTGTTTGTTAAAATAATTTATTACTCCTCCAGTTTTTGATGAATTCGATAATGTACTGTAGTTATTGTATAGATTCATTTCAATTTCGTTGTCATCTATATCTTTAGTTTAATGTGTTTCGGAAAGAATAATAAAATCAGGTTTCGCCGTTTCTGCTACTATTTCTAATTGGTTGAAATTATTAACTAGACCCTGAATATTTGTATATATGCCATATATTTTCCTTGATTGTTAGGCTGATATACCCATTCGCCTCTTTTTTAAATTTAACTTATTTTGATACACCGGACATTCTCGGCTGTTAGTGACATGATTTTCATCAAGTCCTAAATTAAGTCTTTTATTCTCTCTAATACAGTTAATACATTTCATTATTGTTTCTTTATTGCATTCTCTACCTCTGTGGTTTCCATGGCATTTGTAGCATTTATCTTCATTTTAACAATCAGATGATTTATGGTTATAACCTTGACACTTAAAACACTGCATTACGTTTGTACCATCAAAAACTCTACATCTATCCCATCCTACATTAAGTTTTTCTCCAGCTATTACTTTTGGATATGTTTCATTGTCAATTTTCAATTTTGCATTATATATAGTTTTATTATATCGTTTTGTTTCAAAAATTTTAATTAGCTCTATTTCACTATTTTTTATTATTTCGTTTTGCTTTCTCAATTTTTCCAATAATTCTTTTTCGGACATTTTAAAATTTAAATCTGTAATTATTATTTGCATCTCAACTTCCTTTGGAATTTTTACTTCATAACTTTCACTAATTTCATTTTGTACTGCTTCTTTAATTTTTCCACGTTCCTCTGTATTTTCACTCTGGATCACTATTGTTCCATTTTTTCTGTTTTCAATATTCGTTATTTTAAAATTCATAGGATCTACTTTTTTGTTTAGTTCAGATTTAGTTTTTTCTATACTTTGTTTTTCTTTGGGCTTTATAATTAATGGGACATTTTTCGAAATATCTGGCATCACCAAATTACTTGTCAATGTTTGCGCATATGACATTTTTGTTTTACCGTTGTTGTTGTTTTCTTTAATAACTTTCTTTAGTTCATTACACATCTTTACATTGTTTTTTTCAATAGTCTCATACATATCTTTGTTTTTATTTTCAACTTCATTTACATTTCCATATAAGCTTTTTACTTCTTGTACATTTTTTTCACATAGTTTTTGAATTTTGTCTATTTTTCTAAATCTTTCATCATACCGTTTTTCTATAGCTTCTAATAGCTTTTTAATCTCATTTTCGTTCTGTTTGAGTGAGCTTTCGAATTCGTTTTGGTATTCTAATAGTGCAATTTTATTTCTATCAACACAATCTTGAATTTCTCTAAGTACCAGATCTACATTCTGAATATATTGCATGCAATCTCCACAAATAAATCGAACAAAATTATCTTCATCCATTATTTTTGCAGTATACTGATCAATTCTAGCGCATTTTTTTGTAAAATGATACACTTTATCACATACACCATTACATCTAATTCCGCTTTCGCCTCTAATTGCTGATTTGCATTTACTGCAATCAGCCATATTATTTTGTTTTAACAAATATTTTATTAATTATTAATATCACACTTTATATTTTCTGTATTCTTATGTTTTAATAGTCACTGTCTATCATTGATTTTTATTTTTTTATTAATTAAATAATTAATTTTCTAGAGCTACACTTTTACACTTCTTAGCATTCGTTGCTTCGTTCCTTTTTATAAAACTAATCTTTTAACAAATGTAAAACTTTCATAGTCAAATCAGGGGAACAGAATAATATTTTTATATTTCAATATTTTCAGCCACATACTAAGTTACAAAATATTTATCTTTTTTTTCAGTAAAATGAAACATTTTTCTCCAATTTCAAAGGTAACCTAACTTGAAGATTAAAAAATGTCTGCATTATTAATTATTTATGAATATGTTGATGCCAGGAATTTTTATACATACTGGACAGAAAACCAACAAATCGTTATTATGAATATGATATTCTAATTAAGACGATATTTTTATTTCCACAAGACCAATCAAATGATTTCTTCTTCTCAAATTCAAATTGTCTGTTATTTACTTGCAGTATTAAATTTGTCTCCGATTTTGAAAAGTTCAGATGTTAATCCTCCGATAACTTTTATCAATTTGAATTATTCTAAATAAATAATTCCAAACCTTTCTCTACACTTTTAAATTTTTTCAAATAATATCTAGGATCATTTTAATTTTTCTTTTATTTTTTCTTTTTAAAATTCAATTTTTAATTTTTTTTTATATGGAAAAAACATAATTTTTTTTAAGCACAGATCACAACATTTTTTTATTTATGTATTTATTTTTTTATTTCAACGTCATTTCATTATAGTTATGTGTATTGATCCATTACAAATTGATCAATCACTCGTTAGAAGTAAGTTTATACTGTTCCGCAGAACGGGAACTAATAACGAATTAAAAGGGGTTCCAGTTTTAATCTTAAAAAACGACTCTTTTTAAAAAGAAAAAAATAAAAGCATTTACAATTTGTTTATATCATATTAGTTAACTATTTATTAATATAAGTATGTATGTATGTAGATATTTACAAATTCTTTTAAATAAATTGAAGATTAATAATGCAAAATATTTCTACATAAATCGTATGAATGTTGTTATTTATATTGACGACGCAACAATTACAATTATCTTTCGTGCAAGTTTCCATCTCATTAGATCTCGTAAACGCTGACTGATATGGCTATTAATTAAGTCCAAGAAAAACAGCGACCACAGCAGAATGAAAGTGAAAATAATGATCGGTATGAGGATGAGCTTCATTGCCTTGATAAAATTTAACCTGCCGCACACAATTATTACGATGATGACAATTGAACGTACCGCTTAAAAATGACATTGTCTTGACATTAACGTGCCTTTATACGACTGAAATGAGCCAAATTTAAATCTACCTGCAAAAGTATGAAGATTATCTAATTTTCGTTTCTTTGTAAATTGCATTTAAAAACATTTAAAAAAGAAGCAGATGTTTAAGACGTTTAAGTAGAATTCCCTAGAAAATTATTAATTTTTGTTGCTGTTTACAACCACTACGCATATAATGCAGACACCGACTTTATGCATATTGCACAAAAAAAAAAAAGCATCTGAGGCACACGTTTTGATAAATTGGTAAGAACTCATAACTGACTTCTATGTTGAATGTCTTAATTAGCTATTTTTAATCAAACAATCATTTTGGCCAAAATTTGATAAGCATTCGATGCTGGATAGGCAGTTTTAAATTCCTGAATTATTAGTTACAGTGAATGTTTAGCATTGTTTTTTGCACCAAAAATGTTCGATCAAAGCTACATAAAACAAGTAAGAAAGTATAGTCGGTGAAGGCCGACCGTATAATACCCTACACCCAGTATATGTATAAAATAGTTTTTCAGAAATGTGCGCTATATGGGAGATATGACCTATTATGGACCGATCATCCAAAAATTTAATGTCATGATTTTTGTGAATATAAATATTGTGTATGTTAAACTTTATCTCGATATAAATAGTTTCAAAAGATTTATGGAGCTTAAAGTGAATTACGGAGAGGGTCTTATATGGGAGTTTCGACTAATTACGGACCGACCATTATAAAATTAGGTGTCAGCATTTCTGTATATTATTTGTGTCGAATTTTATTTGATTACCAACATTCTTAAGAAATTTATGATCGGTAAAGTGATTTTCGGAAGTGGGCCATTTATGGGAGCTACGACTAATTATGGACCGATCATAATAAAATTGTACCGTGTTATTTGTATGCATATGAAATATAATTCCGTTCAATATTACTTGGATACCAACATTTTTGAGAGAGTTATTCTCTTAAAAGTGATTTTCGGAAGTGGGATTTATATAGGAGCTACGACTAATTATGGGCCGATCTGCACAAAATTTTTAAATGTGATTCATTTCATTTCACTTCATTTACCACTCATTTTTGATGAAATTTGTTTGTTTCCTTGCTTAATTCAAACATTTATGAGCGGTAAACCCCAATTTCGGGTGGACTTTTGTATGGGGGCCATGTGAAATAATGGACCGATTTCCACCAGTTTCAATCCCGTCTTTTCTTGGGCCGAAAAAATATCACTTACCAAATTTTATCAAAATAGCTTCAAAATTGCGACCTGTACTCTGCGCACAAGCTTTACATGGTAAAAACCGGTTTTGTTTAGGAGAGTCATTTTAAAGATTTAAATACGTGTATCTTTGGTGTACCATCACTGAGCGTGTTGGTATTGGTCTTATTTGAAAGCGACGCATCTCATGACGTCAGGAACGTGTTGGTCAACCTTAAAAACGCGCGTAGGTCGTCTTGTTTTGTGTAGTTGGTTTTTACTTGCTCGCGTTTTTTCGAATCCAGGTATATTTTCTGAAATGATTAATTGTGAATTATAATAAATACTCATTTATAATTCTTTTAAATCGTGAATACCACTCTGTTAGTGCGAACATTTTTTCACATAACCTTATTATGTTATTCGCGAAAATAAAAAATAAAGGACCGATACCGTCAAGTTCTAAGGAACCAATTCGCAAGAACCGTCGATTAAAATGATATTATGTTGAAATTCGGCATGAAATATCCTCATATGCATGAAAATCACTGTTCCAAAATTTAAGAAGATCGGCCCATAATTTGTCATAGCTGCCATATAAGAACCATTTCCCAAAAACAAATAAATTCGGGTCAAAAAATATTATTTTCGGATTTAACACATATTCGGTTCATATTTTATAATTATGATATATATCGTGCGAGAGGTATTTTTAATACCTTTTATTTAATGTATTACAAATTATCAGACAGCCAGTAGTTCCCGAGATATAGGCCTATATATTTTCAACTTTACGGGCCCTCCCCCTCGAAAGTAGGCGTGACCGCCCACTGGCATCCCCTCTAAAAGCCCTATTTGATGAAGTTTTTTTTTTTTTTTAGCAAAGTCACTAATACCGAATTGTTCCCCTTTTTATACTCTGTTTGTTAAATTACACTCAAGATTATTATGAACATCAGACAAACTCTGTAAATTACAGTAAGAATCGATAATTACATCAATTAAAAATGGTGAAAGTTTGTTACGGAGCACTTTAGTGTTGGCGTGTTAAGTTCCGCCTTAGTGCGGCGTCATCTTTGTTCGCGCCACACCCCGTTTCGCATGGCGAGGTTCCCAGCTAGCTCTCTATACATCTCCTTCGGGCAAGTCCCAACCCTCTCGCCAGCTGCGCGTCCGAACAACAAAAAAAGTTTATAAAAAAAACCACCTAACATCCACATATCATAATACCCACACTTATGAAGACAGATGTTAGTCTCCCTAGCCCGCCCAACCATGTCGTAGTTATGTAACCTCCTCAAAGTCGCCTACGACCCATTATACGCCCGACTCCGATCACTCACTTATCTATCCATCATTCTTACTCTTGATTCATTCTTGTTTCAATCTCAAAACAAAATTTCACATTATTTATTAAAGTTAAATTTTTTTTTTTTTTTTTAACTTAATGATAATGATACAAATACTAATATTTATTAATAATGACTATTACTACGTAAAAAGATAACTCTAGCATTTTCACTTAATTCTATCAATAGAAAAAAAATCCAAATATTTTTCTTGTAAATACCTATATATCTCTTGTATATCTTCCTATCAGGGCTTAAGAATTTATTTATTCCAATTCAGTACCTCGGTTCAACTAAAATACTCTAAAGGAGCTCCCTGAGATGTAATTCTTTATATCTATTACAAAAATAATTTTTCCCTTGCCTCTATCACGTTTTCTTTTCTCGAGCACTGATTTCCAGATATATATATTTATTTATTCCCCTTTTCCCCGTCAATCATAAATTTTCCTAAATTTCGATACTATTTCTGTTTCCCCTATTTATACTTCTATAGATTCATATACATACACTAAACATTTACGTTATCACACAATTTTTGCTTCACGAATAACACCACTATTAGACGTACTTAATTTACAGTATTCCTAAAGAAAATGTTTTTTTTTTTCTCTTTTTTTGTTTTGTTTCCGCCGGTTTGACAAACACTGATTATGTATTTGTTCTTCTATCCGTTAATTTTGTTACTTTTTCTTTTTCCTCAGGTACCAAAGATGCATGTAGATAGGTTTATGTTAAAACAAGAACACTTAACTTGTACGTATCAATACTCCCTTTTCCTTACTCTTTCAGCTAACTCGGTCGGTCTTTCGTCCGAAGGATTAGACTTCTCCAATAATCACCGTTGATATATTGGTTTGATAATAAAATTTATAGAATACAAGAATAAAAAGATTACCTGGCTAATTATGGAGCTTCTCACGGGAGGCCAGTATTCCTCAATCAGTATCTGCCTTCCAAGTCAATTAGCCAGCTATAAGAAATACATTTACAACAAACATTTTAGAATCGATCCTCACTATAATCGACCATATTCACAACACTTACGTCTCACTCCTTTTTTTCTCTTTTTTTCAACACTCTATAACTTCCTCCTCTTCTAGGATTAGCTTTTATTGCTGCACTTCACTTCGACTTTTCTTATTTTAAAATTAATTTTCTTATAAAAAAAAAAGACGCAACGTTTTTTTTCTGAATTTAAAATTTTTTTTTTTTCTTTTACGAGAAGCTTCACCCTCCAGTTTACTAAAGCAAATGTCCTTATAACTTGCATTGTTCAATTTATATAACCTTCTGCTTCCTTTCCCCTATTTACTAATCCTAGCGGTTCCTCTTCCTCTTCTTCTTTTTTTTTTTTATGTAACATCTACATTATCATACATTCTTATGTATAGTTTTTTTTTTCCTGACGTGACATTCCGCTTTGGGTACTTTCCTACCGTTATCCTTATGTAATATGTCCACTCGCATATAGATCACGTCATTCCATGTTGTTGTTGTTGTCCTTTCTTTTCCTCTCTACTTAATCACCCCGTCATCCTTTTATAACCCTTACTGTTTCTTTCCCTGTTCTTCCCCTCTTTTGTGCGTCCCTAGATAGGTTTTTTTCCAATCATCCTAATCAATATTATCGTATCTGCGTTACCAACTACATATCATCCCATTTCCCTCTTTTTTTTTCTTTGGTATGCGTCACCCGGTACAAATGTCAACACAAAAAAACAAAAGAATTATAATCGAAATAGAGTCACTTTGCTAAATAAACATTAGAATAAATAAAAATCTATTAGATTTGTCCAAGGATGGATGAACTCGACCCTATCATGAGGAACACAGGTAAGTGAATACTCTGTCTATAGTTCTGATTCATTCCTTTTCCATATTTTTGCAGAATTATTCCTACTGCGAACAACTGGCCGCAACAAGTTAGACAAAATTTCAAAATATTTCACATAAATTATGTTGGTCGTAAAATTGTCTTTCAAACAATATATCAAATACTAATAAAATTTGCACTAAGACGGAATAGAAAACACAGAATAAGGATATTCAACAACAAATGTGAAGGGTATATAAGATTCGGCATAGCTGAATATAGTACTCTTACTTGTTTTAAATTATATTTGTTTGAACAATAATAATTAAGTTTCAGAATTTATCATTAAAAGAGGTCAAGTTGTGAAGTTAAGTAAAACAAAATTTATAATGTAAAGAAAAATTTCAATTGGGACTTACGTAGAAAAGGTACAATAAAAAAAAATATAGGCAAATGTACCAACCACAATACAAACAAACAAATACCAGTTGGCAACACGCGGTATTGTTGAAATCAAGAATAGTTACGGTTAGCATTGGCACTCCGGATTAGCGTGATCTCTCCACTTCTTTGGCTTAAATGGTGTTCACACATGCATTTTTAATTGACATTTTTTAATTAACGCCTAATTGAATTCAATTATTCATACAAAATTTCAATTAAGATGATTGCTTCATTAAGAGTTAATTGTTCTAATAACTGTTAAAATTAAAAATACAACCCTGTAATAACTAAAATGGCAGTTGTTTCGCTTTTAAATTAATAAAGAATATTTTTAGGCTGAAAATTATAATATTATAACCAAATACAGTGCACTCGGGAAAACGTCAACTAATTAAAACCGAGGGTGTTGACGTTTAACAAATTGTTGACGTTTTAAAAAAATCTGTAATTTTTTTTTCTGCTGTTTTTTTCTTTCCAACACTTGGAAGAGAGACTTTTCTCTATTTAGAGTAGGTATTGTAAAAAAGGGTTGAGGTTTTGGGATGTTGACATTTTCCCGAGTGCACTGTAAATGTATTCTTTTTTGTCAGCTGCTGTCAAACGCTAATCAAATTAGCAATATTGAGCATATGTGAACACTTTTTAATTAACCAATAATTGACTCAATTAAAAATGCATGTGTGAACACCATATAATAGTTGTTTGCGAATATTTGAAGTGGTATAATTTCCAATAATATGGGGTTACTCAATAACTGGGCCCAAAACAAACAAAATTGTTACTGTTTACAATAAACACTAAAATTTGGGAAATTAACTTAAAGGATAATGAGAACTATAGAATATATAGAATTCTTAACGCAGAATCAGAATCAGTGTAATGAGTGTAAAATGAGTGTAAAATGAGAACTTATTCTTAATATAATTTAAGGCTATAGTACGTCTATATAATATATAAAATTCAGAAATCTGCATACATTGGAATCGCCGTCCACGTTCCTATTGACATTTATGCACCTGGAAGTTAAAGACCATCAATTCGGATAGCTGGAAGCGGTTTCTGTGCCAATGTCCGGTCATAACTATCAAGACACACAGCAATTACGTACTAACTAACATTAATGAGTCATCTGGATTCAGGCTCAAGGTAAGGAACTAATAAGATATAGTATCTTTCCCATTGGCATCCAATATGATCTAAGGAAGATTACACCTAACAATTGGGGTGTTTTTTTTAAATCGGGATCCTTTCGACTCTAATTGATGGTTTGCATTAGTGAACTACCACGATATTCAAACAGATTGAATAGAAAGTAACAACTTTTGAAATTTTAGAACATTATATGATCTTAAAACTAAATTCAGACTGAAACAGAACGATCGGCTCAATATAAGAAAAACTTAAATACTTTTTACACTTGTATCGTAAGTGTGTAGGTTTTATTTTAGATTATCTATTAAATTTACATACATACATACGAGTAGATACATACATACATACATACATATGTATGTGTATTTATTTCAACAGTGTCTTTCTCAGTCCACGTTTAAAAAGAGTTCATTTGACAGAAAAATCATCAAATCAATATCGTATCAGTTCTATTGCAATGACAGTCAAATGTAACGTTAATCAGACATCAAATCCATCATTCATCAACAGACAACATCACACTACACGGAGGACAACTTAGAAGACGGCGACACTCATGTCGAATTAACAGTTGTCTGCAGCTGAAGATTACAAGCTAATGTCAGGCTGCAGGCAAAACTGAAACTGAAACAAAGCAAAACAGCAACAAATAAACCTGGTGACATTTACTTATCAGCGATAATGATGATGTTTCTTATTTTGTTTTAGTCGATTCCGGTGACAGATGAGTGTGGTGCAAAATCGAACAACTTTATTCACAGAAAGCCAAACCAAACAAAACAACGAAAAATGCTCGTACGAGTAAATTCCTACATACAAAATAGAAAGACCTCCTTCTCAGTTGAATGTAGCATAAAACGAGAATAAATAAACAAGTGCTTGGGTTGCACGACTCCAGCCACATCAGCAAAACGTTGTTAAACAGGAACAAACTGAACAGAAAATGCCGCCAATCTAAACGAAAAATAATAATAACAATAAACACAAAAAAAAAAAACGTACCAAGAAAACTGCAACAACAATAACGACAAAGTCATTGAATGTGCAACATTTGCAACATCATTTGTTTGCACACAGAAGCAGTCGGCTACTGCAGCACGATCCATAAAATTCATAAACACACATACACATACACACACACAGCCAGAGACACATTGCAATGCACTGTACTCGAATTGAGAGAACTTTAAACTGAATGTCCATACTTGGATGCTGTCGGTGCATGGATGGCATCATGCCACAAATGCAAGTAGAACGAATATTCAATTCTGCTTCTGTTTAAGATACACACACACACACTCACATGCGATTACAAACCAACTTTGCCTCTGCATCGTCGTCATCTTACTCTTGTATGTATGTAGCTCCTTTAATACAACCATTCACAGATTGTGGGCACGGGTTAGAGTGTCTTTCTATTCCAATTTTCTCTTCCAAAATTGTTTCTAGTCTAGATTAGATGCAAGCGAATGGAGTTAGAATGCCGTCTAACAAGAAAACTGATGTGTATGTTCGTGAATACATGCCAACAATACGAGTAGTTTCCCAAGAAATAAACGCCGTCCAGCCAGCAGTAAGTGGCAAACGTTGTTGGCTGGGTCCAGTAGTACAAGTAACCTCTATTGATTGCTGTTTGACCTGCAGCAACAAAAAACACTACAGCCATTAAACAAAAAAACTAACTACTACTTTGTGTTCGTTTTAGACAGATTTTCAATGACCATTGTTGTTGTTTTGTGGCGACATTATAATGCTACAAGTAATTTTCTATTCATGCAGCAGTGTTGTTAGTCTTTATACCGACCCAACTTTTGTTTCTCTCCTACAGTCAGTGAAGGCACAATAATATTCAAATGACATTTTCTACATTTTGCTCTTGAGTATTTAATTATTTAACATACAAACATTTATTGATCAATTCAATTAACTGAAATACTCTTTAGTTAGTTACTACTTATTTAAATTCTTTTTATTTGGAACCAGCTTTTTGTTTTATTCCTGGGGGCTAGTTCTCGCATTCGTATGCGAGTAAATTTTCATTCGAACGTTCGAATTTTTTAACATTTGGGATTCCCTCAATCGATAGCGAATAAAATGTATCTGTTAGGTCATCGTATAACATTTACTAACCTTTTTTATTTTTGAATTGTATTAAATTTGTATATAAATTGTATTTTCTATTTATTCACTTTTTCGCTCACTGTTACCACGGTAATTTGATATTAATTTTGTACAAACTAACCACTGTAATTTATTTTGGTAATTAACCGTTAGCTTTTATTTGTTTCTCACTTCAATTCTTAAACTTATGTGTTACGTTGTTGTTATAAACAAGAATGCAAGTTATTTATTATGTTGTTTTTGCATACATACTTATTAGTAACAAGTTGAATTGATACATTGGAAGTGAGAGACAAATAAAACAACAACAACAGTATGGCCTTACTTACTTATTTATGTACATCAACAATTGTTAGGCGTAAGATAATCATTTTTAGAAATAAAGAAATCATTGTTAAAGTTGAACTCTATCAAACATCATCTTGTTTTTTCTTGTTGTGTATCACGGTCGCACATTCAATATATAAGAATTATCGTTGCCCAAGAAATAAAAACCATTTAGTGACATATAGATAACAATTCAAAGTCCCTGAATTGCTTTATATTGTTGCCGGTGAAGAAAAAGCTCTTCATCGTACATTTTGGCGCCCAACGTGGGGCACGATAGTTTAAAGATATATTTTTCTAATTTGTCGGTGTTCCGTGGCACATTAAAATACTTTTGTGGAAGTACATCTTAAATTAAAAGTGTACAGGTCGTGCGTGAGTTGAGAGTGGTTCGTGGTAAAGTAAATTACAATTAAAAACCTTTGTGGAAAAATAAAGAGACAGTGCATTTAAAAACATTTTAGAACAAACTGTTGTGGCATAATTTAATTAAATTAAAAAATTTAAAACATAAATTATATTTGTGAGCTCGGAGAAAAAAAAAAAAATTTGCGCAACATTTTACCGCTAATTTTATACATAAAATACATGAACTTGTTCGTGGTTTCATTTGGTTCCAGTATATAGTGTAAAATTTCTGTATACCAATTTTTGTCGCTCACAATATTCTAATAAATACTTTGAATAAGTAACGCCATTTATCAAAAACGTTATTGGACAATTTTGGCATCGGATACAGTGTTACAAAATAGTGCCTCCATTTTCTTCAAATTTAATTGGACTTTTTTGGTGACATTTTTTTTTTTATTTTTTCGATGACGTTGGAGGCAGTTAAACAACAACGGGCTAATACAAGGAAAAGTATAACCCGCATCAAAAATCAAATCGAAGCCAATGGAAGGGGTGAAGGTAAGACACTATCATCAGCTGAATTGAAGTGCCGTTTGGGAATTTTGGAGTCATATTTTAAGCAGATTTTGACGTATCAAACTCAAATCGAAAATTATGATCCTGATGACAATGGTAGGCCTGAAATTGAAGATTTGTACATCACTGCAAAAATGAATATTCAAGCTCAGCTTGGTGAGGATGTTCACAACACAACAATCTCTGAATCCACGATTTGTTTCCCTGTTAACCACCATAAATTGCCGCAGCTCAAATTACCCACATTTAGTGGTAAGTACAGTGAATACAAAAATTTTATAACGTCGTTCAACCAAGTTATTGATCGTGAGTTTAGCCTATCGAATATTGAAAAATTTAACCATTTGCTGAACTGCCTCAATGGCCAAGCACTGGAAACGGTCAAAGCCTTCCAGATTACGAATGAAAACTACCTGAAGGCTCTGGAAAGGCTCAAAACGCGTTATGACAATAGCTCACTGATTTTTATGGAAAATATAACCACTCTATTTGAACTTCCAACCATGTCCAAATACAATTGTGCACAATTACGAAGTCTCGTTGATAATGTTTCTGCTCTTTATAGCTCTCTTTTGTCTCTTGGCTCACATAGTGACATTGCTAATTCGATGCTGATTTATATAGTTTTGGAAAAAGTTGATGATGAGACAAAAAGGAAATGGAAGGATTCTTTAGATTTTACCAAACTGCCATCATGGGATGATTGTTCGAGGGTTCTTGAAAGACATTGCCAATTTTTGGAATCGGTTGATACCAACCATACACATGTGATCCCCCGTAAGCTTGATAATCAACAATCCGGTAAGTCGAAAAATAAAAGTTCAAAACCTGGCTATACCTTTACTGTTTCGAAACGTGTTTGTGCATTTTGCTCAAATATTGACCATAGAATTAGTAGTTGCCCTCGCTTCAAGGATATGGACGTCGGTCAACGCTTTGAAAATGTCAAACGACTAGGGCTTTGTCTTAATTGCCTGTCGAAAGGGCATCAAGTTAACAGCTGTTCCTCTACATTCAAGTGCAAAATTTGTTCTCGCCTGCATCATAGCTTGCTACATCGGTCTCAGCCAGCTTCTAGGCCCTCGTCCCCGGCTGCTGAACCATCTACCTCTCGTGCTGCCTTGAATCAATCTCATGCCTCGGTCCATACTCATATGGAAAATTCCTCGCCGGAACAGGTGCTGCTTGCCACTGCCATGGTTCTAATTCGTGACGCTAACGGTCGATATCAATTGGGACGAGCTTTGCTGGATTCTTGCTCTCAATTGAATTTTATTACAAGTGAATTTGCTCAAAAATTACATTTGCCTCGTATTAAACAACCCACAGAAGTCGCTAGCATTGGTAATACTCACAGCAAAACAAAATATAGGTCATCAACAAAGGTGAAATCTCGAGTTACCGATTTTGAAGTGCCCCTCTCATTTTGTATTACACCTCATATTTCTTATCAACCTGATACTGAGTTAGATGTCTCAACTTGGAACTTGCCTCCAAATACCCAGCTTGCAGATGAAAATTTCTTCAAATCGAAACGAATTGACATACTCATTGGTACTGAAACTTTCTTTGATATTTTGTCAGTAGGTCAAATAAAACTTGGTCCGAATTTGCCAAAATTACAAAAAACACTTTTTGGATGGATTGTGGCAGGTCGTTATATATCAGAACAATCCAACGAGGCTAGTTCTTCTTGTATGCTCTCGATTGAAGAAGAGGTTGATTTAAAATTACAACGTTTGTGGGAAATCGAAGAAATTACATCTGGCTCAAAGGCTTTGACTCCAGAACAATCTGATTGTGAATCATTTTTTGATAATACTGTCCATCGTGAATCTTCTGGTAGGATTGTTGTTAAATTACCCTTCAAGGAATCTCCGGACACTTTAGGTCTCTCGCGAAATATGGCTCTGAAAAGATTTGTATCTCAGGAGAGACGATTTGCTCGTGATAGCAATCTTAAATTACAATATGTCGCTTTTATGAACGAGTATGAAGATTGTGGACATATGAGTCTAGTTAATAGCCCTCGCTTAGATGAACCTCATTATTTTATACCTCACCATTGTGTTTTCAAGCCTAATAGTACTTCAACCAAGTTACGAGTAGTCTTCGATGCGTCGTCTCCGTCATCGTCTCAAAGGTCACTGAATGATATTCTCATGGTTGGTCCAACTATCCAAGATGAGTTCTACAAAATTTTGCTTCGGTTTCGCCTTTATCGCTTCGTGAAAATGTACCGGCAAGTCCTTATTGACTCTCGCGATAGAAAATACCAGTACATTTTGTGGAGGAATTCGGAGGAAGAAGAAATACGTACTTATCAGTTAAATACTGTCACATATGGAATGTCAGCAGCACCTTATCTTGCCATTAAAAGTCTTCATTATCTTGCAGATGAATATATGGCTCAATACGAACTTGGCGCAAAAACTATAAAGTCATCATTTTATGTTGATGATTTCCTAAGTGGTGCAGATACACTAGAAGAATTGGCTAGAATGAAGAAAGAAGTTAATGAAATTCTAATTCGTGGTTGCTTTCAACTGGATAAATGGCACTCAAATCATAAAAGTTTTCAAGACGACAAAACTATAAAAGATCTAAATATTGAGGATTCAGCTGTTACCAATGCTCTTGGTATTACTTGGGATCAACAAAAAGATGCATTTTTATTTTCGTTTTCGCCTAAGGCTCAAATCGATGAAAAAATCACAAAACGAACAATTTTGTCGCTCTCGTCATCACTTTTCGATCCCTTAGGACTTTTAGCTCCGCTCATTATAAAGGCTAAAATCATCATGCAAGAACTGTGGATTCTTAAAATTGGCTGGGATGAATCTATCCCTCAAGAACTTCACTCGGCTTGGAAATATTTCTTCACTGATCTCAAAATGTTAAATTCTCTTGAAATTCCTCGATTTTGTCTCGCGGCTGAAGCTCATTCAGTTCAACTTCATGGCTTTTGTGACTCATCGATTCGCGCGTATGGATGCTGTTTCTACTTTCGGGTTAAAACTTCTTCAGGGAATGTTTCTGTTCGGCTTTTTACTGCCAAATCCAGAGTTGCTCCTACGAAAAGAAAATCGTTACCAAAACTTGAATTGTGTGGCGCACAACTTTTGGCAAAATTGTATGCTAATATCAAAAACCTTTTCTCCATACCAAATCTTGAAGTTATTCTATGGACAGACTCTCAAATAGTTCTTCACTGGTTAAAGCAACATTCTTCTACATTATCCGTTTTTGTTGGCAATAGAGTATCAGAGATTCAAGATTTGACTAATGGCTGTGTTTGGCGACATGTCCCAACACATTTCAATCCTGCTGATATCGTGTCTCGTGGTTCAACGGTAGAAGAACTCGCCTCATCTATCTGGTTTAGGGGCCCAGCATTTCTCACTTTCGATCCTATTCAATGGCCTCCTAATACAACAAATCGACTTTCCATAGAAAACCAACAAGATATCGACAAAGAAAAACGTAAAACTGTACTTTCCCTCGAAGCAAAATCTAATTACATTCTGGATTCAATTGAAAATTATAGCTCATATTTAAAAACTATTCATATTATTGCCTGGATGCTGCGTTTTGCTCAAAAAGCAAGAACTAATATTTTCAATTCTGATTCTGTACAGCCCCAAGAATTAGAAAATGCCTTACTTCGAATCGTTTTTAATCTACAAAAACAATATTTTCAAGATGATATACAACGAGCTCTGAATAAAAAAGATCCCCAAGGTGCTCTAAAGTGTCTTAACCCCTTCCTTGATTCATCAAATGGCTTCAACTTGCTCAAAGTCGGTGGACGTTTAGAACTTGCAGCAATTTCTGAAGGTCAAAAGCACCCCATAATTTTGCCCAGCAAACACCATTTCGTCCACTGTTACGTGCGTCATCTACACATCAGTAACTACCACGCTGGACCTAAGGCTTTAATTTCGTTAATTCGTCAGAGATTTTGGATCATCAATTTAAGAAACTTATGTCGACGCATCGTTAATTCGTGTCCACAATGCATTCGTTATCGCCCAAGGTTGCTACAACAAATGATGGGAAATTTGCCAGTGGAACGACTCAACCCTTCAAGGCCCTTCGCCAGATGTGCTGTTGATTTTTGTGGGCCAGTAAACACTTACCTAAGAATCAAGGGGAAGGTTCCATACAAAACGTACATTGCAGTATTTGTTTGTCTCGCCACTAAAGCAGTTCATATTGAAGTGGTATCAGATTTATCAACAGATGCCTTTATTGCAGCCTTAAAAAGAATGATTGGACGCAGAGGTCTTCCCACAGATATTTTCTGTGACAATGCCACCAATTTTGTTGGTGCAAACTCCAAGTTGGCTCAATTAAAATCGTTCCTTTTTGATCAAAAAAATTCAAATTTTATTACAAATTACTGCTCAAATCAATTTATTAATTTTCGTTTTATTCCCCCCAGGGCACCACATTTTGGCGGATTGTGGGAGGCTGCCGTCAAATCGGCAAAAGGTCACTTAACCAAAACCTTAATCAACACAAGGCTTACATACGAGGAGCTTGCAACTACAATGGTCGAGATAGAGGCCATTTTAAATTCAAGGCCAATTTCACCTCTATCATCCGATCCCAGTGACTGCGAAGCCCTCACCCCAGGCCATTTTCTGATAGGCGCTCCCCTACGTAGTTTGCCAGAACGTGATGTCCCGCTGAAAGAAATCAATAATCTTGAGTATTGGGCTCGAATAAGCGCTATCAAACAAAGATTTTGGAAAAAATGGTCCCATGATTATATAAATGAACTTCAGACCCGCAACAAATGGACTAGTTCAAATCCCAATATCACTAATGGTTCGTTGGTGATTGTTCAAGAGGATAATTTACCTCCACAGCGATGGCTCATGGGTAAAATCATAAATATTGTACGTGGTAGAGATGATCGTGTCAGAGTAGTCGACCTCAAAACAACAAAAGGCATTATACGTCGCCCTATCCACAGACTGGCTCTACTAGCCTCTTCTTGAAAGTGTCCTTTCAATGCGGCCGGAATGTTAGGTCATCGTATAACATTTACTAACCTTTTTTATTTTTGAATTGTATTAAATTTGTATATAAATTGTATTTTCTATTTATTCACTTTTTCGCTCACTGTTACCACGGTAATTTGATATTAATTTTGTACAAACTAACCACTGTAATTTATTTTGGTAATTAACCGTTAGCTTTTATTTGTTTCTCACTTCAATTCTTAAACTTATGTGTTACGTTGTTGTTATAAACAAGAATGCAAGTTATTTATTATGTTGTTTTTGCATACATACTTATTAGTAACAAGTTGAATTGATACATTGGAAGTGAGAGACAAATAAAACAACAACAACAGTATGGCCTTACTTACTTATTTATGTACATCAACAATTGTTAGGCGTAAGATAATCATTTTTAGAAATAAAGAAATCATTGTTAAAGTTGAACTCTATCAAACATCATCTTGTTTTTTCTTGTTGTGTATCACGGTCGCACATTCAATATATAAGAATTATCGTTGCCCAAGAAATAAAAACCATTTAGTGACATATAGATAACAATTCAAAGTCCCTGAATTGCTTTATATTGTTGCCGGTGAAGAAAAAGCTCTTCATCGTACAGTATCGAAATTTCTAATGATGACATTCGATAACGAATGATTATTTGAACGCAACCTTGCGAGTTGTTACTCGTAAGCAAAGAAGCATTCGAAATAACATTTTTTTTTTAGTAAACAGAAGAAAACAAATAAGAAAGTATAGTCGGTCAAGCCCGACCATATAATACCCTACACCCAGTATATGTATAAAACGAGTTTTCAGAAATGGGCGTTATATGGGACCGATTGTGGAGCGATCATCCAAAAATTTAGTGTCATAATGTCTGTGAATATAAATATTATATGTGTTAAACTTTATCTCGATATAAATACTTTTAAACGATTTATGGAGCTTAAAGTGAATTACGGAGAGGGTCTTATATGGGAGTTTCGACTAATTATGGGCCGACCATTATAAAATTAAGTGTCATTATTTTTGTATATAAGAAACTTATTTGTGTCGAATTTAATTTGATTACTAACATTTTTAAAAGAGTTATTCTCTTTTAAGTGATTTTCGGAAGTGGGCCTTATATGGAAGCTACGACTAATTATGAGCCGATCGTCATAAAATTGTACAATATTATGTGCATATGTACGAAACATATTTGTGTTTAATATTATTTGGATACCGACATTTTTAATAGAGTTATGGTCTTCACGAAATTTGTAAACACGATTTAGCTTCCGTTATTACTCATTCGTGGTGAAATTCGGTTGCATACTTGCATAATTCAAGGATTTATGATCGGTAAACCCCAATTTCGGGAAGGCATTTCTATGGGGGCCAGGTGAAATAATGGACCGATTTCCACCAGTTTCAATCCCATCCATCCTTGGGCCGAAAAAATATCACGTACCAAATTTTAACGAAATATCTTCAAAATTGCGATCTGTACTCTGCGCACAAGCTTTACATGAACAGCCAGCCAGCCAGACGGACGGACGGACGGACAGACGGACATCGTTAAATCGACTCGGAAAGTGATTCTGAGTCGATCGGTATACTTTAAGGTGGGTGTTGGACCAATATTTCTGGGCGTTACAAACATCAGCACAAATCCAATATACCCTACCCACTATGGTAGTGTAGGATATAAAAATCAACCAATAATTAGAAATAAATGGGTTCAAACGAATAGAAAATTAAGAAAGAAATGTAACAACTGAGTATGTTGCTAAATAGAAGATAGAAATTGCCTGAAAATGGCAATTAGAAGGCCTGCCAAGTAATGCCTTATAGAAGGCGTAATTAAAGTACTGCTAAATTAAAAAAAGGCCTACAAAGTGTAGCCCTAGCTATTTCTCTCGCTAGAAAAGAAATGCAAAATGCAACAAGAACACACATACATAATTATGTTTAGAAGGAAATCCCACAATAGCTCTGCAAGATTTTATAATTTAACATTCAAAATCATGCAAATGTATCCAACAGTAATATTTGTAACAGGGATACAGAATAAACAATAAAGAAAATAATTTTGCAACGAGCAATCTGATTTCTATGATATAAAACTTTCAAATAAAGATGTTTGTACAATGTACATACATACATACATACATACATACATACATACATACATACATACATATGTACATACATAAAAGACAACCTCCATAAAAATTTAATAAAATTTAATAATTTTTTTGATTTTTTTTAAATTTTGCAGATAACACCATGAAACTTTGTACACGTTATAAAAAAATATTAAGAATTGGTTCATGATTTCTCATAGCCCCTACACAAATATCTTTCCGAAGTATGGCTTAATGATAAATAAATGCCTATAAATTAGATAATTTGTACAAAATTAAGCAAACATAAGTTTTATGTAAAAAGAAATCGCAAAACGAAATTTTATTTTGTTCGGTCCATGTTTGACCAGAGACTCCATATAAAGTCCATTTCCAAAATTCACTAAAATACGTATAAATCTGGTACAAATTTAGTTACCAGATTAAAATTCGACACAAATAATTCTTATAGATATATAAACAGTTCTACTTTATATATATCATTTAAATTAACACAAAAATCATTACATATAATTTTGTGAATTTCCGTCCATATTTGACCGTATCCTCCATATAAAGCCCTCTTCCGAAAATCACTTCAATACGCATTAATCTCTTATAAATAATGGTACCGAACCAATGTTTTACACGGAGCATTTACAGACATGCCTAAATCAAACTGATGGATTTTGAGAATATCGGTCCATATTTGACTATGTCCCCCATATAATTTACACTTTCGAAATCCACGTTAATACTAATATATATCTTAAATATACCGTTATTATGTTGAAATTCGCCGTGAAATATCCTCATATGCATAAAATGTTCTGTTCTGAAGTTTAAGCAGATCGGTCCCTAATTTGTCATAGCTGCCATATAAGAACCATTTCCAAAAAAAACAATTTAACCCACAAAAATGTCTAATAGATGTCGGTATCGAACCAACTTTCATACAGATCAGAAATTTTAAATCAGAAATCATTCTAATATCGCTTATATGGCAATTATGCTACTGGATTTTGTGGCTGTCAGTCAGTAACTGGCAATAGTTCCCGAATTGAGTCCACTTCCGAATATAACAACTAACAACTCTTGTAAATAACGTTATTGAGATGAATTTCAACCAAAATAAGCCTTAAATTCATAGAAATCACATTGGCGTATCCGCTATCAGTCCATAATTGGTCCACTTCTACTATGCCACCCATAAATCTTTTGTAAATAAAGTTACCTTATAATCTTAGCCTTCTTTATACTCAGCTTCTTAACTTGTTGTGAATTTGGAAAAATGTTTTTTTTTAATTTTATAAATTGTTAAATTCACACAAGACTGTTATGAAAACCGAACAAACTCTGTAAATTATGGTAAGAATCGGTAATTACATCAATTAGAAATATTCAATATTAGATGCAATGTCAAAACATTTAAAATAAATTATGTTGTTCGTAAAATTGTCCTTCAAACAATATGCATATGAGTCATTTGATGTCAGACCGAACACCTTTTTTTACAACACCTCTTCCGATATACTTTAAATTTTGCAGACATATTCTTCATTCAAAAATATTTTACACGTATTTCCAGAAAAAAAAATTTTTTTTTCAACAAGTCATGTGCATTTGAAAATCGTCAAAATCATGAAAAATCTTCCGACATGACAACTTTTGAACTAATATTTCGCAAAAACTTGTGGATGGATTTTAAAGACCAATGTCTTATCTTAAAGGTATTTGAAGTTCCTTTTTAAAAATTATTATTTAAATTTTTTTTATAATTTTTTTATTTTTAAAATTTGCTTTTTTTTTATTTATTTTCTGTTTTCCAAATTATTTACATATGACATGGAATGACTCATATGTAAATGAAATCCTAATAAATAAAATTTGCACAGTCCTATAACTAGTGTAGTTTTTGTATTTCTTATTATATTTACTTATGTAGGTGGAGGGTAATTAAGATTCGGCATGTGCGACAAGTATTACTATTAACGACTATCAACGACTACCACATGTTAGTTATACGATTTAAGCAATAAGAGTTATGCTGTGTGAACAACGAAGAAATTTTCTAGGAAAAAAGTATATCGATCTTTTCAATAAGAATTGCTTCGTGTAAATTGGGACTTGGCAAATATATAAATGTTTATGTGGATTACATATAAAAATAAATTATGTATGTATGTATATGAATCCAAATTTATATTTCCGTCGGTTGGGACTTTTTTTATTCTGTAGTATCTAAAACACATTGATTTCAAATGTAAGGCCAAACTGATAACACGACAGTTCGTAATAGTGAAACACTATCATTTGTCTGCTATAAATATTGTTATTTTTTAAATTGAAATTTTTAAAATGATTTAAATAGCAAATTTTGAACATGTCAAAAAAAAAGTTTGTTGTTTAACTAATTTAATAATTTTTAAACGGAATCTCATCATCAGAAAGCTTAAAATTTAGCATTAATTAGTTTTAAATGCAAAAGAATGAAATAAGATTCATCCAACAAATCCGATTTTTAAGAGTTGTTAATGGCATAATAATTTGTTCATCCTCAGAAGAATCGGATGAATATGACGAGTGTCCAGGAGCTTTTCTGAGATCAGCAGAAATTTCAACATTGCTGTAATGTTTTTAATAATGCATTTAGCATATTTTTTAAACTTTAATTCGATTTCTTTGTTTTGTTTTAACAATTTTAATAGTACTAAATAGTCTCGGCACTTCTCAAAAGTTGGTACTAAAAGGCTAAATACCAACCCCCTTATTCATAAAAACTTACAACAGGTTTATAAAGCAAATTTCCATACAAAATTTGCTTTGTATAAAAAAAATCTAGTAGGCCATGAGTTAGAGTAAAAAACATTTTTTTCATGGTGTAACTATACAAGGTGAGTGCAGTAGCCCAGCTGACTGACTTTCTTTACAATTTACTTATGTCAAAAGTAATACTTTTTCAAGTATTTTTGACAGTAGTACATTATTTTTCACAAACAAAATGCCTGTTGTTCCTGTTTTGTGTTGTATTTGTTGTCGATTTGCACTCACCTTGTATAGTTGCACCATGATTTTTTTTAAATTGAACTTGTGTGTTGGATTCACTTGCTTTAAAAATTTTTAAAGCATATTAATTTGGTAAGCGTTTAAAATGGTAAGTTGCAATTTTGGTGCAGTTTGTGTTCCAGATATTCTGGTTTCGCAAGATAGTTCTGAAAATAATGATTTATACTCTTTTTTGAATATTTGGATCCCGAATTTTGGAAGCTAGTAGCAGAACAAAGCAACATATATTCAGCATACGAACGTGATTTGAAATCAATCATTACAAACTTTGTTGAAATAATACGTTTTTCTGGAGTACTTGATGATGGGTACTCTCAAATACCCTCAAGGAAAACTGTATTGGAACCGAGATCTTTGTGTACCAGCTATTAGAGATACAATGACCCGCGATAGATTTTTTGAATTAAGAAACTATTTTCATTTTACAGATTGCAACTACCCAAACGCTGACGACAAGCTTTGGAAAATAAGACCGATTTTAAATTCAATCTTGAAGAAATGCCTCAGTTTGCCACGTTCTAAACATATGTCAATAGACGAGCAAATGATTCCATTTTCGGGACGTTGCGAGTACCGCCAATATATGCCAACCATGCCTAATCCACTAGGCCTAAAAAACTTTGTATTGGCTGGACGAGACGGACTGGTGTTAGATTTTGACATCTACGTTGGAAAAAGTACTTTGCCCCAAAATGTAATGAAAACTCTTGGACTAGGAGCCGGAGTTGTAGAAAGACTTTGTCGTACAATTAATAGCAGCTGTGTTTTATACACCCATAAGTTCTTTACGAGTCTAAAGCTGGCTGATTATTTGAAAAAAAAGCGGAATTTTTTTTGGCCGGAACTGTAATGACGAATAGAATTGGACAAGCAGCTCAAAAGCAAAAGACGGACAAGCAGTTAAATTGGGGTGAATGTGATGAAAATATTCGAAGTGACGACAAAGTCGACACGAAAGCAGTGACACTTTTATTCACCTCTTCAGGATGTACCCCTTCCGATACCAGCAAACGTTGGTGCAAATAACAAAAAAAAAAGAATTGATGTAACTCGTCCAGCTATAGTAAGAAACTATAACACATGCATGGGTGGCATAGAGCTTTCTCTCATTTTGTAGATATTGTGGTGGTTAATTGTTGGGTAATATATATCCGTTGTTGTACACAAGAAAACATCCAATGAAAAGACAGACTTGGCTTACTACAATATAGACTGAATCTGGCAAAAGTCATGATGAAATATGATGGCTGAAGAGTTCATCAAAAATTTTTATGTAATGGCTCAAAATCACGTTCTACTACAAGCACTCCTTCTACATCTAGCTCTAATTTTGTAGATGATGCACGTGAGTGCCCAAATGAACCTCCTGCAAAGAGATACCGTGTGGCAGTGCCACATCCGCAACCTGAAATTAGACTTGAAAACGTAGGTCACCTACCGCGATTTCTGGATAGCAAGATCGCATCTAAATGTCGGCATCCAAAGTGTTCTTCGCGTTGCCGCACAATATGTTCAAAATGTAATGTATATTTATGTATTTTGAAAAATAATTATTTTGAAAATTACCATACCGTGCACCAATTTTTTCTATTACTCCAAAAAAAAAATAACAAATAATTGCTTTATTTTTATCCTAGAAGGTACAAAAATTAAATAAAAACCTAAAAAAATCAATTGATTCATGTTCAGGTCTTAAGAGGATAAACCAGTTGTAAGTTTTATTAATAAGGACATAATACTATATTTTTACACTCTCATACTTCCACCCAAAAGTCAACTGTTGAGCCTACGTTTGTTCCACTTATTATTTGAAAGGTTTCGCCAATGACCTAAATTTTTCATTTTCATTTTCGATATGAGAGAATATATTGTACTTGGTTTAACTATTTTTAGCGAATTATCAATTGATAAAAAGTAAATTTTCCGAATTGTTTGAATAGTTTCTTAAAACAATTTAACACTTTCAATTATTATTCTGTTTTTTGTTTTATTTATGTTTAGTTTTCAAATTTATATGAAAATTGTGCCGATGACATTGAAAAACTTTCAAGCGGGGTATCATCAAGTTGACAGTTTAGTATCAATGGTTGATGTAAGTGGATGGATCCCTTGGTTGGTCTAGAAATGGATTACTATTTTAATAATCGAACGATGTCAAATTATTGAGAGCAACATACATACATACATAATTGTATGTAACTTAAAAGGCTGTTTAAAAATAAAAAAGGCAAAAAAAAACCCCAGAAGCTAAAACTTAAATTTCGAGGCTAATCGAGCCTCTAAAATGATAAACTGGCAACACTGGTTATATAGAATTGAGGAAATTTCATTAAATATTAAATGCACAAATTAAAAATTTCTGTTTGTATTGTACCAGCGGTTAGAGATCATAATTTCTGTAATTCTTCACTCCATTAAAGGACATATTGTGGAATAAATATTTATATTCGATTTTTGTGCATTTTGTATCTGCTTAACCGATATGTTCAATTTTTTTTGCAAATTTCACCCAGACTCATGTTTTTCTAGCGATTAAATGTAAGATAAGTCCAAACAAAGTTGATCATATCTTTTGATACAACCTTTTTAACGGTTCAATTTGTAATTTTTGGATATTACGAGTAGCAATAACTATTTGTGGCAATATATTTCTAGGTCTGCTCTTCCTTAGGACTACAATTTTAAGTCTACGACTTTAATTTTTATAAGACACAGAATTTTTTAAAGTTTTTTTTTTAGCTGATATGTTATTCTAGGAAGTGGATCTTATATGGGAGCTATGGCTAATTATGGACTGATCATCACAAAATCCAGTAGTATGATTTTTGCATACATACGACAGCTCTGTGTATAGTTGGTTAATGCGATTTTCCAATAATAGGCGATGCGGTACGACGATTTTTCTATATTAAGAGATTTATGCGTATTAAAGACATTTTCTGAAGTGGACTTTATATGGACAGATCACGATTACCGTGATTGCCTAAAATTGTAACAACAAATTATGTAACAACTTCTTGACACTTAGGCGATTGTTCAAATATCCCGGGGACCACATTCATTAAGGAGAATTTAATGAACTCTTTTGATCGGGGATGTATTGATGAGATAAACTTTGAATCTTGGCTTCAGACTGAGAGATGTACCTTAAAAACAGTCATTTTAAATGTGGATGATTTTGTGAAGGAAATATGCAAAGGTTTGCTAAATTTGAGAACCCATGAATTTTTAGTCAAACAGCAATATGGTCATTTTTAAATGATTTGAAGACACATTTGAAATATGTTATTCAGGATGCCATACAAGGATTCTACATCAATAATGACCAAGCAACTATATTCACAGTTGTTATTTCCTACATAGAAGATGAAAATCTGGAACACAAAAGTATAGCAATCATATCCGATAATTTAAAACATGATACCGCTACAGTTTATGAATACCAGAAGATAATTCTAAATTATCTAAAATCTAAATTTATAGTGGAGAAGGTATACTACGTTTCGGATGGAGCTCATCAACATTTTAAAAATAAAAACAAAGCACTTAAAGGAAATGGTCTAAAGTTTCTTTTGAGGAAAAATAAACAAAAACTCCATTTTGAAAAAAATGGGGGAAAATGAAAATATCGCACTCGCACCCCAACAAGCGATTATAAAGGCCTTAAAGGAAATTGTATAAGCTTTCTTTTGAGGAAAAATAACAACTTTGACTAAGTAAAAAACTAGAAATTTCCTGTGATATAGTTTCAGTTTACATACATTTATTTTAATATTTTAAGTTTTTATGTTGTGTTGTCCACCTATACAAAATACTGTAATATAATTTATAAATGATGTTAAACTGACGAAAAAGATTATTATTTTAATTAAAACTCAATCTCTGAAGAAGTTGGAAAGAATACCAACGAAACGTCGGAATAAATAATTGTTTATTTACATTAAATTAATGACCTTGAAAGCCTGCATATAGGAAACTATATAAACTATTAATATTAAGGGAAAAAGGTTAATAAGTTCCATTTTGAAAAAAAAAAAAAATTTTAAAAATTAAAAAAATTATTTTTGGAATGGACCAATAGGTAAAAAGTTACACTCATTTAAAAAAAACACTGTATTACCAAAATGTCCAACTTTGACCCCTCTAACTCCGACAGTTCTTGACTGATAGAGCTGAAAAATTGTGTCTGGCCTACTATCCAATAGTACTAACCTTGGTGCAAATTTCATTCAAATCGGAAGACATCGATTTTAAAAGTAGGAACACTTGACGCGAAATTGCCCATATATTTTTTTAACTACAAAAATTCGGAAGCCATTTACATTTGGGAAATCCACTATTCAAAGGCGAAAGGTTGCCTTTTTATGTTTTGTTCTGAATGGACAAATCTTTGTTTGTATTATTTTCTTCAATAACAAAAATATTTATTAGGAAAGTACTTTCGCTGCAGTGACCTTCAATGAGTAAAAAGTGCGTTTTAGTGGTTAAGCTTTTAAGAACAGAATTATTTTAGGCAAAAAAAGTTCTACATACAATATTTGTACCTTTTATAATCACAAACATTTGTACCAGAAAAGTATTTTTTAAAAAGTCCACTTTTATGTGTAACAATGATTAAAAGGGAGTATTATACCCTACACCACCACAGTGGATTTGTGCTGATATTTGTAACGCTCAGAAATATTGGTCCAACACCCACTTTAAAGTATACCGACCGACTCAGAATCATTTTCTGAGTCGATTTAACGATGTCCGTCCCTCCGTCCGCCTGGCTGGCTGGCTGTCAACGTAAAGCTTGTGCGCAGAGTACAGGTCGCAATTTTGAAGATATTTCGATTAAATTTGGTACGTGATATTTTTTCGGCCCAAGGATAGATGGGATTGAAACTGATGGAAATCGGTCCATTCTTTCACCCGGCACTCATACAAATGTCCTCCCGAAATTGGAGTTTACCGATCATAAATCCTTGAATTATGCAAGTATGCAAACAAATTTCACAACAAATGAATAGTAAATGAAGCCAAATCAGATCTATAAATTTTGTCAAGATCGGACCATAATTAGTCGTAGCCTCCATATAAGGGCCACTTCCGAAAATCAATTTAAAGAGCATAACCCTTTTAAAACAGTTCAATACAAATAAGTTTCATATACATATACAGAAATGATGACTCCTAATTTTAAAATGGTCGGCCATAATTAGTCGAAACTCGTATATAAGACCCTCTACGTAATTCACTTTAAGCTCTATAACTCTTTAAAAAGTATTTATATCGAGATAAAGTTTAACACATATAATATTTATATTCACAGAAATCATGACAGTAAATTTTTGGATGATCGGTCCACAATAGGTCATATCTCCCATATAGCGCTCGTTTTTGAAAAACTGTTTAATACATATACTGGGTGTAGGGTATTATATGGTCGGGCTTGACCGACTATACTTTCTTAATTGTTTTTTTATATTTGATATATTAAATTGTACATTTTTGCAAAAAATATTTTATTGTCGTTAGACTAGAACTTTTTTTCCTTTAAATGACTCCAGTTAGTTTTCTTTTTATGGAGCTTTGAAAACAAAACAAATGCACTGCATAAAATAAGCTGTAAGCAACTATATGTATTGGTCATGCAACAATATTAAAATTGTTACTTCTAGAATTTCTATTCTTCTGAAAATTCTTAATTGTTTAATTAATCTTTCTATTAGAATTAATTTTTCCCTAAAATATTTATTTTAATACCCCCTAATAAATTAAACTTTAACTTGTTTTCAAATTATAAATAAGGAACTACGAATATTCGCTTTAAGATTTAATCAAAATTAAGACAAAAATTGTCAAAATGGCAATAAATCGTCAAATTTTGCAGCAGTGATTTTATAGTGTATAAAGCTACGTATACACGATCGTCAGATATTACAAAGTTGTCCGAAAAATGTTCAGAAAATGTCTAACAACCGTGTGAACTTAAAATTTCCAATGTTGGAAGACAAAAATATTGTCAGCCATCTAACAATCGTGTAAATATACAATTTTGACATTGTCATTGTTTTAAGACAATTGTCAAACACTTTTCATTGTCACATGTGCAAAGTTTATGCATCTGCCAATGGCAGCATTGCCATAGAAATCATTTCTAAATGCAACTCTGTATATACATAAATAAACAAACAAGTGTGCATTAATAACATTTTGGAAAAAAGTGGAAGAAAATTGAATAAAAAAAAAAATGGATAGCTACATATCTTTTGATAAATCCTGTTTCATAGAGTGCAGATAAAATGGTTTCAATTGCTCTTTTTTGTTCCATCACAATATTTAAAATTTTTAAACACACACACACAACGCTGCAAAACGAATTTGACAATGCCACATAACAATCTGAGAACCGTGTGAACTGACAATTTCGGTTGACAGATAAATTCATTGTGTGACAATTGTGTGCCAATGAAATTATCACTTTTCTTATAGTCGTTTAAACTGACAATTTACCTTTTGCTAACAATTTTTCAATGTCAGTACATTGCTAGCACATTGCTAAATCTGACAACGTTGTAATATCTGACGATCGTGTATACATAGCTTAAGTGTTTGTGTGCGATGTGTTCTGAGTGAGATTTAAATCGTGAACATTTATAACGGACAATAAACACTTGAATGTGAAACGTTCAATCAATGCTTGTAGTAGAAAAAATAAATGCTGAATGTGACATTTTTGTCACATGAACTGTTTGCTGTTGAAGTTATTGTGAACAAAGGCACACTCATACAAAATAAACACCTACATAGAGAGACACACAGATATGATTTTGTATCTATCACTCATAAACACATATAACATAACCCAGTAAACTTTACTGTAGTATTCGATAAGAATTCGTTTCGATAGTCGTATCACTCAGCATAAAGCAATTCGGGAAACTTGTTTGTTGAACAGAAAGAAATCATTGCAAATTTGGAGAATTCTAGGGGAATTTTAAAATAATAGATTAAATACCAATATATGTACATATATATAAATTATCCAATGAATTAGAAGGAAAATTGTTAAATAAATTTAAAAATCCAAAATCCACCGCAAAGGGCAATGACAGGGAAATATTAGCAGCTTTTTAATTAATTTACAAATAAAGTATCCCCGTGCGGATTGAAAATAATTTCCAATAAGATTTAAACTATCGCCCAGTTTTAAAAACGCAAAACGCTTTTTGACCTGTTCTGAAATCACTACGATTTGCTAGCGTTTTGCCATTTTCGAATAATAAAAACAGATGTTTTTCATAAAATAAAGTAAACAAATAAATAAATTTCAAATTAAAATGCATTACATTACTTTTCGAAGATCAAGTTGATCAGCTGTTTGCACAAATCGCTTGTTCAAAAGTAAACAATTGAAACAGACAATTGACAAATTAAAATCGTGGAAAAATGTTGCAAGCTTTAGCTTAAATAAAATGCCAATTTTCAGAACATGGGCGTATATAATGTAGACTTTTACACATACAATTTGTAGGCAATCGGAAAGTTTTGATTTCTAATATGAGAAATGTATCTTTCCAACGCCATATATTCATCAAAAGCGACATTTTTTGCATGAAAATAATTTGTATTATTCATTTGGCATTGTTTTGTTAGACAGATATGATTTTTCAAACGTTATCGTAGTCCGTTCAGTTATCCATCAGTAAAAAAAATATATTCGTATTTTGAAATTTTTAAAAGCACATCAGTAGAGCTTCAGCGTGTAAAATCTGTAAGCTTGAATTGAAGTGTTTTTCAACTCTAATAAATCATAATAATTACATATTTCATAATATTATCTACTACAATAATGTAGTTAGTTCTTAGAAAAACTAGTCTATTAGAAGCATTCTAAAAGCGATATACACTTTTTTTCTTGGACCAGCACTCAGGGGAGGACCCCTACTTATGCAATGCATTGTGTTGGAACTAGGAAAATAGGTTATGGGAGGGAGGATAGAGGGAGTAGTGTTTGTGAACATTTGACTTGAAGTTTCCTATATTGAAAGTGGCAGGGAATAATTCTACTGGTAGTTTGTTCCACATACGGACAGCACGGCTTAAGAATGAAATTTTTCCTGTAGTGTGTTGTGCGATCCACTGTCCAGTCGACCATGAATGGTTGGACCCTGACTGAAGAACGTGCATTACGTAAAAAACTACGTGTTTTAGGAATAAGTTCCCTAATATCGATAGAACAGTGAAACATAACCCACATTACGACGATGCTCCAACGAATCAATAGAGTTGGATACCCTATTATAGCCGATAAGCATCTTCGCCCTCTCCTGTACGCGGTCGAGTAACTCAGAAATAGATTTCGAAGCACCGGCCTATACATGAGAGTTGTATCTGTTCCATCAGATGGAGTGAAGTATTTTCTACGCCGTTTTAAAAAACCAAGGCACTTGAGCGCTTTTTTTGACACTTGAAAAATGTGTTTGGTCCAGCGGCCAACACACTGGATTCTCATGCCTGGAACGTCAAGAGCGTCTGATTCCCTAATATTTATACCGCCCATAAAAGATCTTATTATTTCGTGCCTAGAAGAGATTATTTCTGAAATTTACACAAAAAAAAAAAAGTTTACTAGGTGTATATTTTTAAGTCTGCTTGTGTGTGTGAATGAAGCACAACAACGATCAAATATCAACATTTTAATGAATATGACATTTTTGTTGTTTTTTTTTATATTAAATAACGAACCAAATTGAACTGAGCAAATAAAGGCTTGATCAGTGGTTTTGTATGTTACTGTTTCTGTCTTGTGTTCGTATTATAAAAGCCAGAATGACATTTTTTTCTTAAATAAATAAAATTGTAGGAGAATTGTTTGTTTGTTTGTTTTGGTTCTTAATTTGATGTTTTGTTATGATTTCGTTTCGTCAGCAATTTGCAACGGTTCGGTGTCAGTTTATTTCAATTCTCTTGTGATCATAAACAAATAAACCAGCAACATTAAGCATGACACTTGCATGGAATTCAAATCCGTTTATTTGTTTTAAAGATCGTCATTTATAGTTAACATTATGAAAAATTCAATATAAAATTTAAATTTTACTGAAATAAATCTAAATTAATAACTAATTTAAAGGATATTTGGTAACTATAGGAAAAACACAACTAGATTCATGTTATATATCTTCACTTATATATCTAGACGCCCAACCAACCAACAAGATCAGGAGGTAAAATTCGTCTAAAGCTGTTACACAAATGTGTTTTTAATAAGAAACTCACATTTCTAGTCCGCCAATTAGCCTTCTATACTTTACGCTGAAGGGTTTTTTATAGTGGATTTCTGGTTCGGACTCTTAAACAATGTTTTGATGTCAGAGAATTAGGCATTATAACAGTTTGAAGTCTTTAACAAAATTATAAAATTCAAAATATTAATTCTTTTCCTGCTGTTTATTTATTTAACTGTGTACTTTGCTGATTGCCACTATACGAGTACATTGCTACTACATACAAACGTGAGTATGTACATATATGTATGTATATGTTCATATGTATGTGTTCAAGTTTATTGTATCGATTCTAGACTGACTGTTCTTTGTGTTCGTTTAAATATTCTTGATCTTTTGACACTTGTGGAATCAAAGATCACAGTCGTAATCACTTAAAAACGATTCAATATTTAAAATCGTACAATTTCAAATTGGAAGCAAAATGAAAGCTTCAAATACTATAGATTAGATAACCTTACACTCTGTAATATTGACCAATAAATACTTAAGCTGTGTTCACATTATGTGTATTTGTCATGTGGAATGTCACTTTTCTACACATATGTAATTTCATGTGTGTGTCAAAATTTGAGTTTTACATACGGTTTATAATTTACATGTACATTTGTATGTGAAATACATTTGACATAACCTATAAAAAAAATTGCTAATTGCTGTATGTATGTATATAAAAATTAAATTTGTAATTAAAATTTAAAAATGAAACGAGAGGTTGATAAAATAGTTGCATATAGATTACATGCACCTTTTTTAATTTTAATAAATTCTTCCAGGAAACCCATTTCGTTGAACCAAAGCACACATGGCACATGCACATCATCTGCGCCGGCCCCGCTTCTTTTTTCTTTTGCTTTTGCAATTTCCCGGCTATATTAACCGCGAAAGTATATTATTTTATGTGGAAATATATTGCGTTACATTTATTACAAATAACAATTGCCAAATGCTTTAAATTAACTGCTTTATCTTAACTTCATGAATTGAAAATTTTTAATTTGTCAGCCATATCATTAATGGTAAAACTTATTCCGCGGGTTATACAAGCATTCCTTCTCCTACCACATTTCGATCAACCGCTTCTTTGCACCAGTCAAACTGGAACAACATAAAATACCTATAAAAATTGCAATAAAAAAATGCATATGTATGTACTGACTTTTGTTCACTCTTTTTCAATTTTTCCCTACATTTTGAATAATAAATTTGTGTAGTTTTTTTTTTGTATTTTTGTTTTACTATTAGGTATGAATTATATTTATTAAAATTTTAATAAATTTTTGCCGCCACAAAATTTTGGTTATAAAAAACAGCTGATGTCAGATGGTTTGTCACTTGAAAATAGAACTCGTTCTAAATACAAAAATGTCATATGTATTGCACACAGAGAAATAACACATGATATTGTTTGAAGGTGTTCAGACTATATGTACAAATTTGACATGCGAAAAAGTGACAGTCCACATGACAAATACACACAATGTGAACACAGCTTTACACAGATACATACGAGTATGTACATATTTATGTATGTATGGAAATCTGTTCGTATGTATACCTATTGAACATAAATAAATATTAACGTACATATGGCTATTTCCACAGAAATGTCAACCATGTGTGAAAAATAAAAAGCTGAAACACCGTTTCTTTTTTAATGATTTATTAAAGAAAAACACTTAAAATTTATTAAACTAAAGAGTCCGAAACGTATTTTTATTTCCGTGGCCAATTATTGCACTTCAAAGTTGAGCAAAGGTTTTTGGAGTTTTTAATGCAACTTTCTCTTAAATATTTACTTCCGTAAGGGTGGTGATGGCAGAATATTATTTTAAATAAACAGTTCTTACAACAATAATAAATTAACAAAAATAAAAATACTTTAATATAAAGATCAGTTAACGGTAAATTTGTAATCACTTTCTGAGTCGATTTAACGATGTCTGTCCGTCCGTCTGGCTGGCTGTCTATGTAAAGCTTGTGCGCAGATATTTCGTGATATTTTTTCGGCTCAAGGACGAATGAGATTGAAACTGATAGAAATCGGTCCATTATTTCACCTGGCCCCCATACAAATGTTCTCCCGAAATTGGGGTTTACCGATCATAAATGTTTAAATTATGCAAGTATGCAAACAAATTTTTCCACAAATGACTGGTAAATGAAGCCAAATCAGATCTATAAATTTTGTGCAGATCGGTTCATAATTTATCATAGCTCCCACATAAGGCCCACTTCCGAAAATCACTTTAAAGAGCATAACTCTATAAAAATGGCGGTATCCAAATAATATTGTACACAAATGTGTTTCTTATATATAAAAATAGTATGGTACAATTTTATGATAATTCGTCTATAATTAGTCATAGCTCCCATATAACGCCCACTTTCGAAAATCTCTTTAACGGTCATAAATTTCTTAATATATTGGTAATCAAATAAAATGCTTATATAAAGATATATACAAATAAGTTTCTTGTATAGAGAAATAATGACACCTAATTTTATAACGGTCGGTCCATAGTTATTCGAAACTCCCATATAAGACCCTCCCAGTAATCAACTTTAACCTCCAGAAATCTTTTAAAAGTATTTATATCGAGATAAAGTTTAACATACACAATATTTATATTCACGGAAGTCATGGCACTAAATTTTTAGATATTCGGTCCATAATAGGTTATATCTCCCATATAGGGCACATTTCTGAAAAACTATTTTATACATATACTGGGTGTAGGGTATTATACGGTCGGCCTTCACCGACTATATTATCTTACTTATTATTAATATTTTAAGCTGTGTTCACATTATGTGTATTTGTCATGTGGACTGTCACTTTTTCGCATGTCAAATTTGTACATATAGTCTGAACACCTTCAAACAATAGCATGTGTTATTTCTCTGTGTGCAATACATATGACATTTTTGTATTTAGAACGAGTTCTATTTTCAAGTGACAAACCATCTGACATCAGCTGTTTTTTATAACCAAAATTTTGTGGCGCCAAAAATTTATTAAAATTTTAATAAATATAATTTATACCTAATAGTAAAACAAAAATACAAAAAAAAAAACTACACAAATTTATTATTAAAAATGTAGAGAAAAATTGAAAAGGAGTTAACAAAAGTAAGTACATATGTATGTGACATAACCAATATATGAACATGTAATTTATAAACCGTATGTAAAACTCAAATTTTGACATACACATGAAATCACATATAGGTAGAAAAGTGACATTTCACATGACAAATACACATAATGTGAACACAGCTTTAATGTCACACTCGTGACCACAAAACATCATAAACTGTCATTTCTTCTGAGTCAGTGGTTGCAAGTGTTTCGAACTTGCTTCGTTAATCCAGTTTAGTGATCTTATTTATTGAAACGTTAAGTTGGACCATATCATACACTTTTATATTTTTATAGTAGGTACTACTACGTCCGTCACCACAATTTTGCATTGTGGATGTTTTTTTTTTTTAATTTTATATTTTACGTAGATGGATTTATTACGAGAGAAAAAAGCTGAAATTTGTCTAAAATCGGCGTGTTGTAATATTGAGCAGGAAAGTTGTATGACAGACAATTGTCAAAATTGTGTGAAGAACATAAAAAGCGACTTGTAGTTCCTTTAAAATATTTTGCAAGTATGGTTGAGGTTGTTAAATTGCAATATTGGCGAAAAGTTGAAGATCGAATAGCATTAACGTGCACAACATCTCTGTTATGTGATCTCTTACACGAATTAAATGCAATGTTGCCATCATTCAAGCCATTTTTTCGTAAAACGTAACCAACAAAAATATTTCGAAACTAAGAATGATATTTTGGGCCGGGAACATTATAATACAAATAGATTTTGCAGAGAATTACCGCATTATATGTCAAAATGAATTTCAGAGCGCTCACTTTTCCTACCGTCAAGTTACGATTTTTACGTGTGTTGCCTGGTTTAGTGGCGGCACAAAATCTTTTACAACAATAAGTTTCATGTTTGTTGCTTCTTAGCAACACTTATGCAGCAGATGAAAAGTGAAAAGAAATGTTGGACAGATGACAAAAGTAAAAAATTTTGTATTGCAAAATGCTTTTTCGTTTATCGAATGTGCTCGAAGTCATATTTCTGATATTCACTTAATTTATATTTCCTCAGAGGACATAGAAAATTTTTCTGCACCTTTAGTCGAAAAATTAAAGGATGATTGTGTTCCAGGAATACTCCTGGAATACAAAAAAAAAAAAAACAATTTGAAAATAAAAAAAGCTTCAACTACATATTCCCAAAAAGTAATATTTAAATCAAAAAATCATTTACCCCCTATTTACAAAGAAGACAGCAGGTCATTTTTAAAAAAAATTTGTATGAAAAGGATCTCAATCTGAGCATTTTTTTTCATACAAAATTTTCTCAATTGCCTTGTTGTCTTCTTTGTAAAATAGGACCCTATTTTTTTATAATTCATAAATAATTGAATTCATTAAATTTACAAAATAAAACCATCAAATAAAATTTATAACCTGTTTTCTTTCATGAATTAAAAAAACAAACAGTAATTGAAAACAAAATTTAGTACAAGTATCACATTGTAAACTACATATGTCACGTTACATGACGTAACGTCACGAACCAAACAACAGGCTGTAGGGGATAGTCCAGGAAAGTTTCGTCAATTCAGAAAATTAAAAAAATCACTTATAATGTTGGGAATAATGTCAAAAAAATATTTGCAAAACATTCTGACGAAGTTCGCAGAGTTTTGCATTTTTGCTAAAAAGGAAAAACCCAACTTCTATTTTTGTCACGCCACGTCACCGCCTTTAATTGCTTATATTTTATGAACTGGATGTTTGATAATTTTTTTCTCTTTTACCAAATGTATAGCTTTCCATGCTCCACACAAAAACAAAAAGAAGTAAAATAAATTGTTAACGCTTTCGTTGGTTTTTGTCTCATTGATGTGTACGACTGTGACTATGGAATTACCCATATGTATAATTATTAATCTATGTATGCACATATGTACATACAGTGTTGGAAAAATTATAAGATCAACTTCTTTATTTTCAATGATGTGAAAAAGAACAAGTAAGAGTTTATATTCCCCAGTGCCGAATATTAAATACCCACCACCTAATAAGATACATACATACATACATACATACATATGTGTGTATGTAATTAGTTGTGTGATCTATGCATACTTGAACCAAAATTGTGTTACATTTTGTATCGATAAAGATGGTAATACCAGTTATTTTATTTTTCGGAACTCTTATATGGCGATCGTTACTTTACTGTATTTGAGTCCTATTGTATTTTTTAGATTTTTGGGTATCCAGTAATTCTCGAAAATGTACCTTATATAGGAGACACCAAAATGTCAGACAACCTCCATAAAAATTTGATATTTTAAATAATTTTCTTGCATTTTTTTAAAATATATTGCAGATATTTTGATTTTTATGATAAAATAAGAAAGTATGAGGAAAATAGTAAGTATCGGCCCCCATACAAATATCTTCCCGAAATATGGCTTAATGATAAAAAAAATGCCTATAAAATTTAAATATTAATACGAAATTCAGCAAGAATAAGTATCATGTAAAAAAAATCGCACAACGAAATTTTGTTTTGTTCGGTCCATATTTGACCATGGACCCCAGATAAATTCCAGTTTTGAAAATCACTTAAATGAACATAAATCCCTTGAAAAAAACACTATCCAGTTTAAATTCAACACAAATAGTCCATGCATATATAAAAAGAGTCCATCGCAATATGATGATGATCGGTCCATATTTGACCGTAGTCCCTATATAAAGTCCAGTTTTGAAAATCACTTAAAACGGCATAAATCCCTTACAAAAGAACCAGTCCATACATATTTAAAAATTTTCCATATCAATATGATGATGATGGGTTCATATTTGACTGGAGCCACTTTATAAAGCCTACTTCCGAAAATCAATAAAATTCGCATAAATCACTAAGAAGTCGAAATTCTGCACAAGTAATCCGCATATACATATAAATCGTCTTACTAGATTTCAGAATGATCGGTCCATATTCGACCGTAGCCTTCATAGAAAGTCTACTTCCAGAAATCATTTAAATGCGCATAAATCTCTTATAAATCTCCATAATAGGTGATTCGGCGCAGTCGAATATAAACTCTTACTTGTCTTTTACTAAACAAATTAATTAATAAAACAAAAAATAAAATATTAAATAATAAAAAGTTTGCGTTAGTACGGACTAGGCAAAGTGGGCTGAAGTTCTGGTTCGACTTTGGTCTGAAAAAGTTGTCTTAAACGTACCTAACCACAATATAAAATATACATATTTTTAATCTTTTATTTATCTAAAAAAGTTTTTACTTTTAATCATCTGATATTATGTATATTTAGACTTGTAAAAGTAAACAGTGTCAAAGAAATGTATTTTAAAATAAAAATAGTGTGGTTACGCTTTTTATAGTAAATATTAGTCTAGAATTAGTAGTTTCTGTCAAATCATTTACGTGTATGTAAGTAGGTATATTCTTCCAAATCAGAATTTCTTTTCATCTGCAGTGAAAAATTTGTTAGAATTGGAAAACTAATATCTTTTGCAAGCACAGGAAGAAAATCAAGGAACGCAAAGACGTGTACGATGAAGGCCTTTCATTTGATTCCCGCTGGGTGTTTTTATGTCATAATCATCGTTTTTATTATGTGTAGGGGTACTCGTATGTAGTGTCTACGAGTATTGTGTGAGAATTATTTTTAATCGTGCTCTCAAGTGTTTCGTACTGAACTAAAGCAAAACTGAGAAAAGAAAATTCAACTTTGCTCCACAATGCAAAACGAACGAAAATAAATAAAATGGAAATAAAAACCAGAACAAGAATAATAAAGGCCGATAACAAATACAAATGCATACACGTAGACGTACATGTACAAACAACAACAACAACACCACATCAACAAGGGCCAAAACTATATACAAATTAATGTCGACCGCAGAACAGGCCGCGACCGACCGTCGACCGATCGACCGGCCGGCCTTTAACAGGCGAAAAATGTCGATGATTGTTTGAGGGACAGACGGAGATATGTACGAACGTTCGCATGTACGGCTAAATATGGGAGGGAGTATGTGTGTTTGAGTGTTCGAATACATTTGTTTAAATAAATAAATAAATATTTGCAGATGCACACAGACATCATTCCTATACATGTATGTATATGTGTTTTATACACTGCATATTCCGTATGTGTGTGTGTGTATTAGATGGATGGGACGAGACGGCATTAGCACATTTAGTTTGATTTTATTTTTAGACGTGGAAATGTTTTTTTTTCTCTCTCTTTTTTTTCTTTTTGTGCCGATCGTTTTGGGACCTGAGTTGTTGACTTGACTGCCTGAACTGTGGGGCACTTCGGTGACTGACTGCTTGGCACAAACCAAGTGACTAATATGATGTTGTGGTGAAATGATGACAAAAATATACATTCAACAATAACAAAATAAATACACACAATTAACCCCACAACGAGCAGGCACTAACTATGTACATGACTCACATTCATACATACATACATATCAGGTGATAAGCAGAGTTCAATTAACTATTGAATGTTAATACTAAATTGCGTATTGTCAACAAATCAAAATGTTATTGTAAAAAATACATATTCATATTGCTGTGACAAATCGTACGTCAGTATTTTAAGAATTATCGTTACCCTAAAATTCCCATTCAGCTCAACTGCCACTAGATTAATTAAAAATTTTAAATAATACCGTAATATCTTATCACCTTATTTTCATAACTTCCACCATCAATAGTGGTGAATTAGTGGTGAATTACGAGTATGTATGTACTCGTATACGTATGGACGTTAGTCATTCCGTGTATTTTCTGGAGTTTGACTTTATGGTTCATAAATATGCAAAAATAGCTGTCGTATTAAAAGACAATAAGACCAAAATGTTTGACGATCGCTTTATATTTGACTCTACCTAGCTCACTTCCGAGCTATTCATGATATGGAACCAAAAATTTAGTACTTTCTGCAACTCTCATTATATTCAGGTGGATGGTACCTATCTAAGGTTTGACACAGCCGAATATAGCACTCTTACTTGTTATTACATACATATATTGATACCTTAATTCTTACCCAAGGAACACTATCCAGCTAGCAATTGGAAGGTTGTTTTTGATATTATCAGCAAAATGAGTATTTTAAGATTGCCTTAGATGACCAACAACTGATTAATCAGTTTGTCGATAAAAAAAAGACTACAAAAAGACTCATTTAAATGTTTAGAAAGCGACTAATTTGAAGAACAAAAAAAAAATCTGCTGAATGTGCGGAATCATAATTCAATCACACAGATGTTCATAATATGATTGTTTTTATGGAAGTGACAAAAATGTGTCGCAAGTGTTCAGAAAACCGAGTCATAAAAGAATCTTTCAGAAAACTCGCGGCTAGGGTAACATTTTCTCCCGGCAAAACATTAATTTTCGACTCAAAAGCGAGAGCATAAGTGATTATTTTAATCGCGCGGGGGGGGGGGGGGGGGGGGGGGGGTTAGGGTGAGTCAAAGAAGACTCATATTTGATTAATTTGATTGATTATACATTTATAAATATTTACTATCTTTATGAACCCGGCGTTGCCCGGGGATTTCTTATATTTTATTCCTGACCGCTGGTCATTTTAAATTTGAATTTTCCCGTATTTAGCATCGATTGGTATTCCTAACAATTGTTGTTCTACCGAACGGTATATTTAAATTTGCAAATCGTAGATTGTTCATCAGATTCTTTGACAATTTGCAAATTTACATTTAAAATTTTATTCAACTAAATGGTTCAATCTGAACTTTTTGCGTCTTTTGATCATAATATGTAAGATCCTAGTTGTCGATGAAAATTTTGTGATAAGAAATAAAGAAATCGATTTTCAAGAATAAATTAAATACTGTCCCGATTAACAGGTGTTGTATGTACATATTTACTATACGACTACCCCTTACATATGCACATATGACCAACATCATTAGAAAACCTTATGATATTCAGGGCTAAACAAATGTTGGAGATCATAATTGTTTCAGATTGTTTTCGTATTGAGTTCATGGATACGCATCGTCAAGAGGCATTTATATTTATGCACGGGATGCACCTCTTCCACCTCTTTAAATAATTGAATAAAAAAGGTACCAAAAAGAGTACCAAAACTATGAAGTATTTTCTCTATTTTTCTTGAATTTCCATTCCTTTATAACACACTAATTAATGTTGATCCCTTAAATAAATCTATACTTAAAAGCTTAATACTTAGCAATTAATAATCCTTAAAGATTGACTATCGAAGAAGTACATTCCCAGTAAAAAAAATTATGTTTTTTGGATCACTAAAGAGAAAAAGCGCACACTTTTGAAGCAGTAAATGCTTACGAATAAAATATACAAAAAGATGCTTTTTTAGTGCTGACAACGAAGAAGGTTTTAAAGCAAAAAAACAAATATTAAATTATAGCCTACAGATTTACGTATGACAACGAAAGTCAATTACAAAACGAATATCGCGCTTCTCAGTTACTATGAATTTTTCTTAAGCAAAAACACTCAGATAGAATTAAAAAACACTTTAGGAAAGTGCTTTATTTGCATGTTTGATAAAGTTAAAAGAAGCGCTTATTGTCAGTAGTCCTCCAAACCGGGAACACCTCATACAAAAATCATGCATCCCACACCAGCAGGTTTGAAGCGATTTGAGGTATGAATTCATACATAAAACCTGCTCCTTTTGGAGCACATTTTTTACTGGGTTCCTAATAAATATTTTTCTGATTGCATAGCGTAACAACACAAATTTCACAAACAACCAAAGAATTTTTATAAAAAAAAACAAATAAGAAATGGCCGCTATATGGGAGATATTACCTATTATGGACCGAATATCTAAAAATTTAGTACCATGACTTGCGTGAATATAAATATTATGTATGTTATACTTTATTTCGATATAAATACTTTTAAAATATCTATGGAGGTTAAAGGGTCTTATATGGGAGTTTTGACTAATTATGGACCGACCATTATAAAATTAGGCGTCATCATTTTTGTACATTTGATTGATATTGATATTTTTGTTAAATTTTATTCGGATAACAACATTTTTAAGATATTTATAATCGGTAAAAAGATTTTCGGAAGTAGGCCTTATATGGGAGCTACGACTAATTATGGCCCGATCTTCACAAAATTTGTAGATGTGATTTAGCTTCATTTATTACTCATTTGTGGTGAAACTTGTTTGGATACTTTCATAATTCAAACAGTTATGATCCGTAAACCCCATTTTCGGGAGGACATTTGTATGAGGGCCAAGTGAAATAATGGACCGATTTCCACCAGTTTAAATGCCATCCGTCTTTGGGCCTAGAAAATATTTTTATTGAAATATCTTCAAAATTGCGACCTGTACTCTGTGCACAAGCTTCACATGGACAGCCAGCCAGCCAGCCAGCCAGCCTGCCAGACCAATATTTATGGGCGTTACAAACATCAGCACAAATCCAATATACCCTCCCCACTATGGTGGTGTAGGGTATAACTAAACTAAACATTTTACGTTAGTACATTAGTTTTTTAAATAAATTTACGATTCTACGATGGTACAAAATAATTTTTGTCGATTTGGAACAAAGTAATCAAAAGTTACAAAAAAATTACTAACAATTTATTTTTTTTTAGCTTTTTTAAATTTTTACCAAATGCGTGTTGCTTGGTAACCTATATTCTGTTAGGGAAATCCATATGTACCAATTTCCTTCTAATGCTTGGTTTTCGCTATGTCATTTTTGTTGTCAAATTGACCAAATTGTTGGATATAGATGACGCCATATGACAATTCGTTTTCATACAATTGCCAATAATTTGGACAATTTGACAACAAAAATGACATAGTGAAATTCGCGACCTAAGGCTCCTATTATGAAGAAATTACTTCTCAAATATATATTTTTATGATTGCATAAGGCCACAACACAAATTTCATTGTCTTATAACAACACACGCAAAAAGTACCAAAAATTACCAAAACACACATTTTAGTTTGAATATTCCAAATATAAGTTTTTGCAATAATTTTATTTTTTTTTGTTGTCTTTTAATATATCAATATTTGAAATTTCAATGATGCAGATCTGCAGTTATTAAGATTAAACACAAAATTCCCCTTTTTATCGCCTTGAAAATAGAAAGTTCATTTCTAACACACATTTATGTGACCACAGAAAGCTAAAATAGAACTGTGGTTGCTTCATAACGTTAACATTCATTACTTAAGAGCAAAATTTTAAAAGTTTATTAAAAATATGAAACGAATCCCAGAGATACGTATCCCTAAAGTACGTTTCACTTCAAAACGGAATATGACTGCATTATTACTGTAATAATTCAAAGATTACAATTGTAAAATAATTTTGACAGTTGCATTTTCTACTCTCCCAAGGGTGTCATCAGCAATTTTATGTCCAAGATATATTGTAAACATTATCTATTCTCACTCACCATTATTGATGAATATAATTCGCGACTAAATCATACTCCTTGTTGTGAGTTAGACAAAATACATACATATGTACATACTCGTACATTATCAACAATGTATGTATGTTTTTGCTGACATTTGTCAAATATCAAATTTATTGGATGTTGTCTCACATTTTGGTACATAATTTGTTATACTCGACCGCATTTGTCGGACATTGCTAAAACGTCTGAAAATTTTATAAGGACCCAGAATATATTTATTTTTTTGGGTCTACAACTGACGTGTTACAAACGGAATGACAAATTTAATCTTTTTGATGGTGGCATGTTTCTAAAAAACTAGCTAATATATTTGGAGTTTTATCATACGAGTATATACATATATAAATAATACAGTACCGCGTTTAATTAAATCTCAAGTTCTTCGATAAACAATACCTCTTGTTTATGAACATGCTTTTTTTTACAAATTTTCTTTAAAAACTTAATTTAAAAATTATTTTCCCCAAAATTTATGTATACGGTGTAGAAATGGCCTCTGGAATACTTTTAATTTGAAATATTTATTTAGATCTCTACAAAAAAAAAAATTCCAAAATATAGAGGTCATGGTTTTTTGATTATATATCAAGCACTTTTATACCCTCCACCACCACAAGTGGTGAATGAGGGTATATATAAGTTTGTCATTCCGTGTGTAATACTGAGAAATACTCATCTGAGACCTTAATACTCATCTTGGTTCTTACGAAATTATAATTCTAAGTCGAGCCATGTCTGTCTGTCCGTCTGTGTAAGACACTTTCACGTCCAAAAGACACAAGCGAAATCAACAAAATTTACCAAAAATCTTTTATAGTTTTAATTAAAATCGGTTTAGGGCAACCAGAGTTATGGACCAATATGTGAGACAAACTCCATAAGAATTTGATATTTTTAAACATTTTTCTTGCAATTTTTTTAAATATATTGCAGATATTCCCATAAAATTTTTTATACGTTGTTTTTATAATAAAAGAAGACAATGTGAGGAAAATAGTATGAATCGGTCCATGATTTCTCATAGCCCCCATACAAAAATCTTCCCTAAAGTATTGCTCAATTATACATTAATACCTATAAAATTGGAATCTGAATACAAAATTCTGCAGGTATAAGTTTCGTGCAAAAAGAATTCGCAAAACGAAATTTTTTTTTAGTTCGGTCCATGTTTAACCATAGACTCCATATAAAGTCCACTTCCAAAATTTACTTAAATACGTGTAAAACTGATATAAATAATGTTAAACGGTTTAAATAAATAATCCTGATAGATAAATAAATTGTTGTACTAAATTTTATGGTGGTCGCTCTATAATTGGCCATAGCTTCCATATAAGTACCACATACGAAAAAGCCATTTTACTTTATAGATATCGTATAAATATCGGTACCGACTCAAAACTTTGCACAGATCATTTACATACATATACAGTATAACTCTCAGTAATTAGAATTTCCAGAAATTAGAATCAGTCATTTCATTGCATTAAGCGCTCTAAAATTAGAAGTAAAAATTCTAATTTCCGAGCGCTTTTTTCTTTTTCGTTGTAAACACTAAAATTTTGACAATTTAATTTAACCAAATAGAAAACAAAAAGGGGAATACCATTTTAGTAAATCTTTTAAACGTCATATGTATGTTAAGGTGTAAATGAACTGAATTGTTATTTTTTGTTATGTTTCGTTAAGTTTTTCATATTTTTTATGTTAAATAAACTAAAATGAAAACAAAGACATAGTTTTTTTTATAGCTTTATTGTAAAATTACCTAACTTTTAGTATAAAAAATCCGTCCAGAAATTAGAATAATTCGAAAATTCGAATCGCCCTAAAAACAAAGTGGTTCTAATTTCCGAGCGTCTACTGTATACATAAATCATCGCACAACATTTTTTTTTTTTGAGTTGCCAGCTCTTGACGAGTACGGACGTGTATCAGTGAAATAAAAAAATAAATAAATAAAAAAAATTCAAAGTGAAAAAAAAATAAAAAATATTTGTATTAGGTAAAAAAAAGTACTATCAATAACTAAGGTGGCTGACGAGATTTGTGAATGAGCCTCACAAATACTCCCAACAAGGAGAGTAGGCCCAGCATAAATAGCAGGAATGCATATATTGTGGTAAGCTCGATACCCTGAATTAAATAAAAATTACTTAAGTGTAAAAATTGACAGCGCAACTGGTTTTCCATACAGTAATTTGAGTGCAAGTGTGCCCAACCTGAGTAAGTGTGTTGATCCGACCATAAATGTGGTTCAAAGTGTCGTCTGATCAGAGGAATAATAACGAAAAACCTGAAACATCACGATTAGCATTAATAAATACAGAAGCTGTGCCAAAAAGTACTAAAGTGCAAACAGGCATGGACAGATATATTACAATAACTAAGAGAAAGGATAGCCCTAGGTCCACCCAACAGGAACGCATGGCCAAACAATACAAAGGCTCTAACGTAGTCTCTTTGCCAACAAGTGGTAACAGATTCTCTGTACTATTCATATCTGATGGTGAAGAAGCAGAATCAGCTAATGGAACACCCACTAAAGAAGTTAAACCACCACCTATCTATCTGCGGGAGCAAACATCAAATAGCATAGTCAACATGTTGACTCAACTTGTAGGTAAGAATAATTTCTACGTCGTTTTTATACGACGCGGGCAAATTCAAGCCAGAACAAAAACGAACTTTCGTATTATATCAAGACACCTGGTTGCAAAAAATAAAAGTGCTAAGGGTTTGATTATTGTCATAAAAGACATAGATGGTTCTGTTCCTACAGAGGAAATAAAATCTGCCGTAGAGCAAGAGGGGTATGAGGTAAAATCTGTTCATTACATTTTGAGCAGAAATAAGGTTCCTCAACCAATGCACCGCATTGAGATATCGTTTGATTCATCGGTTCTCAAAACCAAACATTCAGTTCATCCCATATACAACTTGCGTTACCTACTCAACAGAAGAATAACTGTTGAGGAGCCATTAAAACGAAAGGGTCCCTCCCAATGCACAAACTGTCAGGAATATGGGCAAACAAAAACATATTGTAAATTGCCTCACGTATGTGTGGTTTGTGGCGACGCTCATAAAACCGCCGAATGTAATCGTTCTAAAGCTGACCCGAATGTTAAGAAATGCAGCAACTGTGGCGAAAATCACACGGCAAACTGTAGGGGTTGTAAAGTCTTCTTGCATTAAAAAAAAACCTGCTTTAGTTCAAAAATATACTCACTCCCAATATGGTCCATCATATGCGCCCAGCCAAGCCGCTGGCTCTATTGCTAGTACTACACAAACAAATAAATAAAACCAATCATATGCCCAAGTCTTAAAAGGAAACCCCAATGGGAAAAATTCCCCGAGTACTTCCAACGCAAAGCAACCTCCATACGCTAATGTTCCTAGGGAAGGTCTACAAATGCCTTCTGGAAATATGCCTAGTTCAATTGAAAATTTATTTCAAACTATGAATAACTTTATGGCCACTATGCAGAACATGTTTCAGGAAATGGTGCGAAACCAGAACATGCTCCTGCAAGTTCTACTCAACAACAAATGAACCAGTTAAAAATTTGTTTCTGGAATGCAAACGGGTTATCCCAACATAAACACGAGGTTGCAAACTTTCTTCATATGCATGAAATAGACGTACTTCTTGTCTCTGAAACACACTTTACTCATAAAAACTGCTTTAGGGTAAATGGATACCTTACGTATGACACAAAACATCCCAGCGGACTGGTTTGTGGTGGCACAGCCATAATTGTGCACAAACACATCAGACACTTACCATTGCCAGAGTTCGAAGAAGATTGTATTCAGGCCACATCTATAAATCTTACTGATTTCAAACTTACCTTGTCATCCGTTTATTGTCCCCCGAGGCATTGTACACGATAAATTTCTCAATTTCTTCTCCACATTGGGCCAGAAATTCATTGCTGCTGGCGATTACAATGCTAAACCTACATTTGGGGCTCCAGACTTATTAATCCTAGAGGTAATCAGATATACAATACCGTAACTGCAAATAATTTTGATATCGTATCGAGTGGTGAGCCTACCTATTGACCAACCGACTTCAACAAGATACCAGACCTTATTGACTTTGCTGTAATTAAAAACGTCAAGCGCGACCAGGTACTGGTTAGTTCCTCCTATGATCTATCGTCTGATCATTTACCTTCAATCCTCATTTTAAAAAGCAACTCTGAAGCCGCAGCTGCAAACTTTATTTCCTATCCAAACAGAAACACAAATTGGGCCAAAAACACAAATGAAAAATTAAACGCTTTCGCGGGCCACCTTGAGAAAGTTTTCACGCCACATGATGCATATACATGTTCCTGTCGCCCAATCATTCCTGATAAGGTAAACCATCCAATAAAATTTAACATAACTCAAGTAAAATCTGCAATAGAAAAAGTGAAAATCTCCCGGACCTGACCGCATCACAGGGTCAATGATAAGGAACTTACCATCGTCTACTTCTAGAATCTAGATGCTCATTTTTAACGCGATATTAACAGTCGGATACTTCCCATCCTCTTGGAAGAGGTCTCTAATTATTATGATTCCCAAGCCAAGAAAAGATGCTAGCCAGCTTGCGTCGTACAGACCGATAAGCTTATTATCAATCCTATCGAAGCTTTTCGAAAAAATATTCGTTTTAAGTATAACTCCTCATTTAAATGAACACGACATCATCCCGGATCACCAGTTCGGATACAGAGCGAAACATGGTACAATAGAACAAGTGAATAGAATTGTCACCCTAATTAGATCGGCGTGTGAGAAAAAGCAATACTGCTCAGCCCTGTTTATAGACATTTCCCAAGCATTTGACAAAGTTTGGCATGATGGGCTACTTATCAAAATAACACGAATGCTTCCTCAAAACAGCTTCTGGAGAGCTATCTAATAGGCAGAACATTCATAGTAAGGTCGCGAGATAAATACTCCCCCCTCAAGAAAATTACTGCTGGTGTCCCCTAAGACAGCATATTAGGACCGCTTCTATACACAGCGGATATGCCAACAAACCTGAGCACGCATACATCTACATTTTCAGACGACACAGCATTTATTATCGTCAACCATGACCCAAAAGTTGCATCGCAAAATCTGCAGTCCCTCATCAATGAACTAGAGGCCTGGCTAGAAAAATGGGGAATAAAGGTTAACCCGGCTAAATGTGCTCACTTAACTTTCACGCTCAAAAGACAAACGTGCCCAGCTGTAAAAATAAATAACATCACTGTACCGGTAGAAAACCATGTCAAGTACTTGGGAATTCTTATATATAGACGCTAGAACTGGTCTCGTCATATTGAAGTGAAAATAACGGCTATGAAACTTAAACCAGCTTAACTACATTGGCTTCTCGGTCGAAACTCAAACTTGTCGTAAGACAACAAAATTCTCTTATACAAGTCCATCATAAAACCAATATGGACATATGGCATCCAATTATGGGATACGGCATGCGCATCTAACATCCAAAAGCTTCAAAGAAGACAGTCTAGAATATTATGACAAATTGTCTGCGCCCCATGGTATATACGTAATGATATTCCACAGAGATCTCAACGTTCCCACTATCCAGGTGGAAACTAGTTACATCGATAAACTAATGGCCCACCCTAACTACCTCGCTCGAGGACTTCGAACTGAAGGTCACCAGAGGCTAAAAAGAACCTATACTTTGAGCCTAACTAGAAGACATTTTTAAAAAATTTGAATACAGCAGTTAGTGGTTACATTGGTAACAACTAATAAACAACAAGTAGAATTAAGAGTTGAATACTTATTGTAAATTTCGATAAGAAAGATGCAATAATAAAAAAATAAATTTAAAAAATAAAAAAAGCTCCTGAATTAAGTCCACTTCCGAGCATACTAACCAATCATACAACTCTTGTAAATAACGTTTTTGAGATGCATTTTAACCAATATAATCCTAAAATACGTAGAAACTATATTAGTGGATACTGGATTTAGAAGCTATCAGTCCATAACTAGTCCACTTCTACTATGCCACCCACAAATCTCTTATAAATAATATTATTGAGATCAAATTCAACCAAAAGAGACTCATCTTTTATCTTATTCTTTTTATACCCATCACCTTCATGAGAAGGGTATGTATATATTAGTTTGTCATTCCGTTTGTAATTTCCACAATATAATTTTCCGACCCTATAAAGTATATATTCTAGATCCTTATAGATGGCGGAGTCGATTAAGCCATATCTGTCTGTCTGTCTGGATATTGAAATCAGTTTTCTGAAGTCCCCAGATATCTTCGGGATCCAAATCTTTAATAGTTCTATCACACATGCTTTCGAGAAGTTTGCTCTTTAAAATCAGCAAAATCGGTTTAGGCCAACCAGAGTTATGGACCAATATGTGAGACAACCTCCATAAAAATTTGATATTTTTTGTCCATTTTATTGCAATATTTTGAAATATATTGCAGATAATACCATGAAATTTTGTATACGTTGTTTTTATGATAAAAGAAGAAATTGTGCGGAAAATAGTATGAATCGGTCCTTGATTTCTCTTAGCCCCCATACAAAAATCTTCCCGAAATATTTCTTAATTATACATAAATGCCTATAAAATTGGAATATCAAGACAAAATTCAGCAAAAATAAATTTTATGCAAAAATAAATCGCAAACGGAAATTTTTTTTAGTTCGGTCCATGTTTGACCATAGCCCCCATATAAAGTCCACTTCCAAAATTCACTTAAATACGTATAAAACAGATATAAATAATGTTAAACGGCTAAAATTTGACATGAAGAATCTTTATAGGCAAATAAATTGTTGTACTAAATTTTATGGTGGTCGACCCAGAATTGGTCATAGCTCCCATACAAGGACCACATCTGAAAAAGACATTTATCCCTATATATATTGTATAAATATCGGTACCGACTCAAAATTTTGGACAGATGTATACAAAAATCATCCCACAAAATTTTGTGAATTTCGGTATATTTTTAACCGTATGCTCCATATAAAGCCCTCTTCCGAAAATCACTTTAATACTCATAAATCTCTTATAAATAAGGGTACCAATCCAAAATTTTACAAAATTTACATACATGCCTAATTCAAACTGCTGGATTTTGAGAATATCGGTCCATATTTGACTATGTCCCCCATATAAGGTCCACTTGCGAAACCCACGTTAATACTAATATATATCTTAAATATACCGTTATTATGTTGAAATTCGACATGAAATATCCTCATATGCATGAGAATCACTGTTCCAAAATTTAAGAAGATGGGCCTATAATTTGTCATAGCTGCCATATAAGAACATTTCCAAAAAAAACAAATAAATTCGAGTCAAAAAATATTATTTTCGGATTTAACACATATTTTTTCCATATTTTATAATCATGATATATATCGTTGGAAAAGTTATTTTAATGTATTACAAATTATCAGACAGCCAGTAGTTCCCGAGATATAGGCCTATATATTTTAAACTTTACGGGCCCGCCTCCACGAAAATAGGCGTAACCGCTAACAAATATTTTTTTTTGCTGGCATCTCCTCTAAAAGCCCTATTTGATGAAGTTTTTTTTGAGCAATGTTACTAAAACCGAATTGTTCCCCTTTTTTTATACTCTGTTTGTTAAATTACACTCAAGATTATTATGAACATCAGACAAACTCTGTAAATTACAGTAAGAATCGGTAATTACATCAATTATAAATGGTCGGAATTAGAAAAAATTTCAAAATATTTAACATAAATTATATTGGTCGTAAAATTGTCTTTCAAACAATATATCAAATAATAATAAAATTTGCACTAAGACTGAATAGAAAACACAAAATAATGATATTCTAGTCCTCTAACCAGTGTAGTTTTGCTATTTCTTAGTATGTTTAGGTGGAGGGTATTAAAGATTCGGCACAGCCGAATATTGCACTCTAACTTGTTTTTTACAGGTTTTGCTGATTTCTAATATCCAAATACTAAAGAAAATATGTGATAACACCGCGGCAGATCGACAACCTTAAATCTATTTCATTGGAACCAAAATTATTTTGCATATATGCCATTTATACAGGATCTAAAGAGATAATTGAAAAAGCATTGAACGGGTTTGAATAGTTGGTATGGCTGATATTAAAAGTATCGTAGCACTAACAGCGCTCAGTAGTATAAGTTTATTTTGAATGTAACGCATTGTATATATAATGTCCCCCAAACATGTTAGAGGGTTAATACATATGAATACCATACGATTGCTTGCTAAATTTATGTAATAGATTGCCTACGTTGTTTTGGTCAAACAGTGTTGGTGGTTTTTATCGTATTCGTCACCTTCGTCCTCTTGGTCGTAGTACCGAACACATTTGATATTTAGTATTGCCATCGATCACATTTGGAAAAAAGTGAAGGCACATTTAAATACTTAAATAGAAAATGAACAAATTGAAATTAAACTAATATATACATATAACGATATGAAGAAATTATATGGAATTTTAAAATCTGCCACCATATTTCCATTGATTTAAATTATTTCTTTGTGTCTTGGAATCAGAGAGTAAAGTAAGTCTGCCTATTTTTTTTTTATCTCGGCGCACAGAGTATCGTTCCCATATACGAGTGATGTCGGATATTCGTATTGGCCCCGCATAAAATTGTTTGTGAAAAATAATTTTAGGTGAATAAATTTGTTTGTGTGAATATTTTATTTGATAAGGGTGTTTGTAATACGAGTAAACTTCGGAATCAAAGACAATAAACTGAAAATTGGCATACAACTAGAATAATATATATGTACATATGTATACTTATGCTACTAACATTCAATTAATATTATCTGTTATTTCAAAATCGGTACCCGGTCAATAGCGAGATACTGAATCCATATTAAACTTGATACAATCTCATACCTCTCATATATATTAAAACACGATACACTACGTTACCGGAAATTCCCAGTTTATTATATAGAATTTTTCAAGAAGTAATTAGTTTTTGTAATTTTATTTCCTATAGTTAAACAATTTTTGTGATTGTAAATTAGTTTCAAAGATATATATTTTGCTGATTTAGCCACAGTGAAGATTCCTGAAATATGCATATGTATCCTACAATCTGGAAAATCGAATACCATAATTTTTGTTTATAGAAAATACCACATTATATATTATTCTCTTTCTCCCTACAAATTCGAGAGTTTCGATAGTCAGTAATAATATCGCACAGTGGTTAAGAAACGTTTTATTTTGGAATTAATCCGGTATCTCGGGAGCTATTACAGATATCGTAACGAAATTTCACATGGTTGGTGAAATGATTTACAGTCTTTTGGCATCACAGCAGGAAAGGGCCAGTGTCAAAGATCCTCACCTCGTTTCCAATGTTTTTTTTTGGGGGTTTTTAGATATGGCGGGCCTACGGGCTGGAAGCAGATATGCCTAAAAATAAAAACTTGCACGCTTGCCGTTTTATGAATTTCGGTATTTGAAAATAAAAAAATTACGAAATTTATAATTACATTGATTTAGGGATATTTGGATATATATTAGATTTTAATTTTGTTTTATCATTAGTCGTTTTTACATTATTTCAAATTTAATATTTTGGATTGAAAATCGTGGAAATCGGTCCATTATTTCACTTGGCTCCCATACAAATTTCCTCCCGAAATAGAAGTTTGACGATCATTAATGTTTGAATTTTGAAAGTATCCAAACAAATTTCACCACAAATGAGTTATAAATGAAGATAAATCACATCTACAAATTTTGTCCATATCAGTCTATAATTAGTCGTAGCTCCCATATACGACTCTCTCCGTAATTCTCTTTGAACTCCATAAATCGTTTAAAAGTATTTATGTATATCGTGATAAAGTTTAACACTTATATTCGCAGACATCATGACACTAAATTTTTGGATGATCGGGCCACAATAGGTTATATCTCCCATATAGCGCACATTTCTGAAAAACTGTTGTAGGGTATTGACCGACTATACTTTCTTACTTGTTTTGTTTTCTTTTTAAACTAACTTCACGGTGAAACGCCTTGTTAAAATCGGATTTTCCAATAGCAAAGCGTTGCCGCCGCATTGTTTCGGTATGCTCCATACCAAATGTATGAGCATGAGAAATTTTGACAGTAAAAAAATGCTTGCCGCCGATATTCAGGGATGGCTCTTACAGAGACTGACAGACAGACGGAGATAGCTTAATCGACATAGAATTCCATAAGGATAATAATATACATATATATGTATGTACATATATACTTTGTTGGGACTCACATGAATATTTATCAGTGTTACACACGAAATGACAAACTTATAAACTTAGTATACATACCCTCATTCACTACTTATGGTGATGGAGAGCATAAAAAATAAATCGAATATCGAATTTGAATTGATGGTGAGTTAAACAAAAAAATTATCGAAGCAAGTGCGAACGTATTACGAGAATGGTTGTAATTACGATAACATTTGCAATTAGGACTACTCCACGTTAGACACTGTTCACTATCCTCAATTCGTTACTTCCAGATATTTTGGTACACCTCATAGCCGCAAATACCAATAAGTATTTTACTAAATTCTACACAAGTATTAAACAAGAACTAACAATGGTCATGCCAAAATTTCAGTTATTTTCAATATGGATCTGCCTGTTGATTATACAATGGTGGCTTTAATGTTAACGAACATATTGTCATAAAGTTTATCTGTTGCATTTAGAAAGAAATCGTAATTTTGCGAAACTGGTACACAAGAGTTCTAAACTGCTGCAAATGGTCGAAGGTCGTCCTAATCCACACCTGATTTAGTAGCAATTCAATCTGCCAGTAGGCCATGTCATTATTTCCATAGGCATTACAGGCCTCTAGAAGAGTTCATTAGGAAGTTGTAGTGATAAAGAAGCATCATCAGCTGAGCCTCTACTCATTGTCCGTCATTGTCCGTCATTTGGGGATTCAATATGAAGAATGTTTAGACATTAAATACTTATTACTGACAATAACAATATTAAAATGATTGTTTTGTATTTGTTTAAACAATGAATTGCTATAAACAATTCATAAAGGAAGACTGACAATTTTATTGGAATTGGAATCAGCAACAGCATGAGTGAAGGAATATATACATATTTTAAAATGAAAGTTTTAATACTCCGGCGACCAAATGAACTTAACATCAAGTGCACAAAATTATTATTTAATACATTTTTTACATTACATTATTCTTACATTCTTACATTATTTCTTAGATAATTTCAAAGGATACTGTTAGTTAAGCGTTTCAAAAAATGTATTTTGGCCACGATTTCAATAAAAAAAATTTTGTATTTATATATAATTTTTTTTTTTTAAATTAATTTTTTTTTTCTTATTGAATCTTTCTTATCGAAATTTACAATAAGTATTCAACTCTTAATTCTACTTGTTGTTTATTAGTTGTTACCATTGTGAACACTAAGTGCTGTATTCAAATTTTAAAAATGTCTTCTAGTTAGGCTCAAAATATGGGTTCTTTTTAGTCTCTGGTGACCTTCGAACTGAAGCAGACCTCGAGCGAGGTAGTTAGGGTGGGCCATTAGTTCATCGATGTAGCTAGTTGAATATTTTTTAATTTCCTCCTGGATAGTGGGAAGGTTGAGATCTAGATTTATATATAATTTTTGAATAAATGAATCCGTTCTCGCTAATCCGATTCGCACTCCCCAAGACTCCTACAGAATATATTCCAACTACATCTAGATATGTACATATGTAGGTATGTCTTATAATAATCTGCATATGTATGTATGTGGCAGCCAAAATAAGTACTACATATTTAAAAGAAATACAGCTGTAATTGCAACACTACTGTGTCACAATCATATAAAGTATGAACGTGTAGTTTGATATGTAACTAGAAATGTAAAATAAATAAATACATTAAGGTATGCAGATGAAAAGATACATACATACACATACACAATGTTCACATCTACAGAGAGTACATAAGTTTAAATTTGTATCAAATACTCGTAGCAGACAGACAGACATATGTACGAGTACAACTGATGGCCCCGAAAAGCCAAAAAGTCAAAATTTGCGATTCGTACCTATAGAACGTAGAGCGAAACAAAAGATTCTTTTGCATATCATTCCTAAATTGTTTAATAGAATGAAAATGTTTAAAAATAATACAACTAAAATAAATCTCAACCTATAGAAACACTTCTTGATGATGATTAAGATGATAATGATAATGATTATGATAATGATAATGATGTTTATGTTAAAATTAATTAAATAGAAATTATTAATGGACGATGATCATTATTTCGCTATTTTTATTTCGCCTATTTTATTTATTATACAAATATATACATACATATACATATATGTACATATGTATGTATTTATGTACATACATATGTATTGTATGTCCATATCATCAATGACTTTTTATTCACTTAATATGTCTGACTGTTTTTTCTTGTCAAATCCAGCAGTTGATACGCATTACACTGATTGACCCATGAATTAACATTTTTGTTCATTTAATTTAAATTTTCTTATACATACATACATACATACATACATACATACATACATACATATGTACATATTTATTTTTGTAGAAACCGCTTCATTTGAACTTACGAGTATTTGAATAGAGACGCAGCTACGAAGACATTAATTAAATGACATACCTACACATTATCGTTTTCGTTGTCGATCACACCTAATCATTTCTGTATTTTTGAACTGAATTCGAAATAACTTTTAAATATGTAAATAAACTAATGAATATGTATATAACTAGAAATTTAATTACAGGTTAAAAAAAAAAACTTACTTTTGTATCATAAAATTAAAATTCTCAGAAATATTCACAATTTATGGGATCAAGTATGAAAGAAAATTGATAAAATAATAATATGACAAAAAAAAACTAAGTATATTAGCGGTTCCGTATCAAATATATCCTTTAGGTTAGAGTACGCTAAAATTAAAATGAAGAATCCAATTATTATATTTGCTAAAAAATGTTTTTCTTGTGAAACTCTCACTTGTGGATCCGTGGATACTAATTGTTAACTTCGCGTAGTGTATTTTATTTAACACACGGATGTCGGTTTATAAATGCCCCTTGTTATAAAAACCCAAATTTTGTAAAAACAATTAAGTTTTGTAAAAATTGCTAACTGATTTCATAATCAACGGTTAACAAATACAAATTGATGCCATTTTTTGAGAAGAATTCTTTTGAAAATTTTATGATTTTTAAATACTGATAGGGAACTGATGATCTAATTAATTTCTTTACTGATTATTGCTGTAAAAGTTAAGACTTGTCTGGAGTTTCGTAAAAGTCCGACAACATTTACAGTTCCTTAAGCGGTTGTGTAAGAGTAGCTAGTGTCTGCGGAAGTATTTTACAAAAGTATTCTTGATATGATGTATACTAAAGTGACAATGAAAAATCGACTTTCGATTTTTAATGATTATCGCGCAGATTATTATGTCACTAGGTCTAAAAGTCAGATGCTAAAAATTTGAACCAAATCGAGTTCAAAGTTCAAATTTTGGGAAATTCAGTATATTCTGCTGTAGTGCTGGCAAAGTAATAAATTATGGGTACCGAGTATCGAGTATTTGCCCTTTTCTTTGGATACTCAATACTCAAAAGTAGTTACTCGATACTTTCTGAGTTGTATTTTTAAGCAAGTTGAGTGGGTAAAATAGTGCATAAAAATACATCACTGTATAAAAAGACAACAATGTGTAAGCTACAAAATTAAACCAACTGCCGAAATAAAGCTGTCTACAAATGAAAAGTATTGAATATTATTGAGTAATGGAAAGTATTAGAATTTGCCAGCATTATTCAGCTGTAATGGAGCTAAAATATTGCTTTTTATATTTGAATTATACCCAAATCTGAGCGGATTACTGCGTCACATAGTCTAAAGTATGCAAATTTAAGCCAAAGTTCAAAAATTGGGAAATTCCTTATATTTTACTATAATTGTTCTAAAATTATCGCTTTCTTACGTATGTTGATTAAAATTTTTCCCAATATTAATGTCTTAAGTATTTTAAAAAATATTCAGAAATATTTTCAGTAAATGTAACCGTCCATAATTAGCCTTAAATCCATAAAATGTAATCTAAAACATAAATTTTCAAACACAAAACCATTATTTTTAACAGACAGGTTTACCCTACTATGCTTCGGTTGTTGCAATTACCCTATAAAAACGAGCATTGAAGTTGTTACGTTTATTTGTATGAGACGTTAGAGACTACACCTATCAATCTAATAGTGTCAGAATAATTGAATGTTAAAATTACATTGGCTAAGCGTCTATAACCGTCAAGGAAGATGTAGTCAACTGACAAAAATATTCACAAATACAGGATGCCGCTGTGGCTAAAGATGCTTTATGGTTGATTAAACCCCCAGCAGATCCTTTTGTGAACGTGTAATATTTACAAGAAGAACTCGCATACACTGCGCACCATGGGCCTTTTTCGACACCGTAAAACCGGTTTTGTTTAAATAACGTTATGATGAGAACATTAACGATTAATTTTATGGTTTTATAACAAATTTAAAATATAAGCATCGTTTAAAATTCAAGTGTATTTTTCTTTTAACTTTTTGAAGCAGTATTAATTAATTTGCAGTAAAATATTTATATTTATAGCAAAACAATAGATAGTCAAATTAATATTAATACGAAACAATAAACAAAAACTATATGTATACGAGGTCTGATCAAAAAATAACCGTTATTTTTCAACTTTTTCTTGTCCCCTTCAAAGTAATCCCCCTCAGATATAATACACTTATGCCACGTTTATATTTTAAAGCACCATCCATACTTGTATTAGCTATAAACATATTCTTTTTAGATCTCATAGATAAACTACGAGTACATACATATGTATATATGTACATACATACATACTCGTATATGTAATTCGATGATGTTTAAGAAAACCACAATTTAATTAGAACTATGTAGATATATATGTATGTATATCTGCGAAATTTTATGTTTATTTGACATATGCACATTAGGGTGGCCCCGATGTATGGAGAAAATATAAGGTATCGATGTTCCCGACTAATTTGATTAATTTATAAACATCATGCAATTTAACCCAAATGGTTTTTCCCGTTTTTTTAAATTCTGTCTATTTAAATTTTTATTAATTTTTTTTTAAACCTAAATTCTTCCCTATCTGACAATCTCTGTTAACTCAATTCGTTAATGTAATGGGTATTAAAATAACGTAAACTTTATAAGCTAAAAAAAAAACGGGAAAACCCATTTGGGTTAAATTGCATGATGTTTATAATCAAGAAATTTCAACTATTTATTTAAGTAAATTCTATGAAAAAATAAAATTTTGTCTGAAATTTTGAAAATTTTTGAATTTAAAAAATTTTGTTTTTTAATTTTTGACAACCCATTGAATGCGCCTCTCAAAGACCTTTCATATAATACCAAATTTACATATAGTTCCTTTGGAAGAAATGTGAAAAAAAATCTAAAAACCTCTAAAAAGGACCTTTTTTATCCTTTGGTCCAACTCACCAAATATTGACCCCAGGACAAAAAAAAATTGAGAAATGTAGTCTTAAAATTAATCAAATTTTCATATTAGTGGGGAACATCGGCAACTTTATTTTGGGACCAACCTAATGTATACTACATACTGATTTCAAATGCTAAAACATGCTAAAGTTTGTAAGGTGGTTGATTTATTCTATATAAAGTGAAAATTTATAAACAAATTCTTGAATATGTATTTTTATTCGACCTTTATTATTTCAATTATTACTAATTTTTTTAAGCTTGAGGTCTTTTTTTTTTTTTTTTTTTTTTTTTTTTTTTTAAATATAAAAAACTTTTTATCTTTTATTTAAAACCAATAGGATAGCAGGACATAAATCAGATCAAAGATATAGAAATATATCACAAAAAACAGCTTTATCAACTCATTGTGCTAATCTAAACCATTATCCAGATTTTGAAAATACAATGGTTTTACACACAGAAAATAATTATAAACGTAGATTTATGTTAGAAATGTTACAAATTATAAAGGTTCCGACAATTTCGAGAATTAATTTTAAGTCAGACACTGAAAATATAGCACAAAATTATAGACACTTAATTTATAAGAATAGAAACGGAAGTTAAAAAATTATTTATTTATATATAGATCAAGTTTAATTTGAAAAATATTTCTTTGTTTTTTGAATTTAAAAATTTTTTAATTTGTCAATTATTATTAAATTTGTTATAATTTGTTAAAAATTGTAAAATTAAAAAAGAAAAAAACCCTGACGAAGGCACTCAAGGAAGTGCCGAAATATTGGTTTTAAATAAAAGATAAAAAGTTTTTTATATTTAAAAAAAAAAAAAAAAAAAAAAGACCTCAAGCTTAAAAAAATTAGTAATAATGTAAACAAATTCTTGTTACTTAATATAATTGGACACAAATTAATAATAGAAATTAATCCTGGTCCACAGACCAGGATTCATGGTATTTTGCAAAGTTAACACGATATTTTATTGTCTGATGTTTAATTTAGATTTTTATTGCTTTTGCTTTTTAGCATGAATAATTCCATGTTCTTTAAGATATCTCCATACAGTCTACACTAAACACTAAAACTTTTCAAGTTAAACAAGTTAAACTAAGTTCAGAATAGCAAATAAATATTGAGAAAACACAAATTGAAATCGCCAAAATTAAAATTGTAATTGAGAATGAAAGAATTTGTTTGCCACGTTTCCTGTTTTCTATATTTTATACGACTATGAATTACACATCTAATAGAAACTTATAATTCCTCAATTTCGATTTGTATTTTCGCAATATCAATTTGAATTTCTCAATTTCAATTTGTTTTTTAAATAAAAAAAAACATAGAAATACAAATCAACACTCATGCGGTTTAACTCGATAAAGGACAGAGAATTTTTTTGTTGGTACTTTATTGAAATTCGAATTCTTAATTCCTGAAAACGTATTCTTGGTACATTTTAAAAAAATCAATTTCTCCATAAAAATTACAAGAAAGATTATTTTCTAATAGCACTAAGTTAAAGCAGTCATTACTTAGAATTAATACAAACATATTCAAAAATTATAAAAACATTTAACTCAAAATATATCATTCGGAACTAAAGTACACATATTTTGGTACTTTTTTGAAATTAATTTGTTTTTCTGTTATAAATATTTCTATTTGAGTTTCTTTTAGTAAAATTTGCGTAGACCAACCCCGAATTCGAATTCTTTTGGCCTAAAAAACGTATCCTTTGTTGGTACTTTTTTATATAAATTAATCTTCTCAATAAAAATTCCATGAAATATAATTTTCTAATAGAATTAAGACCATGGTGTAACTATACGAGGTGAGTGCAGTAGCACAGCTGATTGACTTTGTTTACAATTTACTTATGTCAAAAGTAATACTTTTTCAAGTGTTTTTGACAGTAGTACATTATTTTACACAAACAAAATGCCTTTTGCCGATTTGCACTTACCTTGTATGGTTACACCATGATTAAGACGAACATATTCAAGAAATATTTTTACTGGGGGACCAAAAAAGGGTAAAAACAAGACATTTTGTACTATTTACTAAAATTCAACACGAGCTAATAACGATGAAATAAACTTTTAACCACTCAAAATTTAACTTTAACAAAATGCAATTCGGAACCTAGTACTAACTGGTAAAAAAAGAAAAACTCTAACTTCATTATACCTATTTTGGTACTTTTATGAAATTATGTATTTTGTTTTCTATTGTGGGTACTTCTATTTCAATATACATACATATTTTCAATAAAAATTTGTTGCTCCTCCACTGAGACTCTAACCCAGGTGATTCGTCTACAAACCAGTAGATCAAACCTTTGGGCTACTAGAAATTTCAGATCCAAGTTTAAAATATTTAGTTTTACTTTCAAACAAAGTTTTTCACCCAATTCACTATTAGCAATAATACAGACAAAACCCTTACCTTCATGTGACGAATCATACATTCATATTGAGGCCCTTATAGACGTTTTTACGGCCTTATAAACGGCTAAACGTTTGAACTGATTTTCTTCAAAGGAAATATAAGGGGCATTTTGTTTTAAAAATTGCAGAGAATGCTACAACTAGAGTCCTTAAATTTTGTACTGACAATTTCTATTAGAAACAGTGGGCGTGGTACCCCAAACATAATGTAAACGCTAAAATCTGAGAAAATATAATCGAGTCTTTAAATTTTGTGCTATTAACTTTAGTGTCAATATGATTATTTTTGATGAAAATATTTCATATATCACATCTAAACCTGACAAGTATTGTATGGGTGAATTTAAAAAAAAAAACACAATTTTTGTGTCCCCGCACTTTACACTACTATTTTAGGTAAAAAAAAAACAAAAATGTGAGCGTGATCAGCGAGGAATATGTAACAAAAAACGTAATTCTCAAACTTATATGTTTGTTTTGTTGTTTATTCAGAATGGTGTTTTGTTTCTCCCTCTGACTCCTTCCATACAAAAGCATGTGTCCCCCGTTAGAATTTTTAGTAAACAAAATAATATAAAATCAAGTAAAAAGTAAATATGCAACATTTAATAACAGTTTTCGAATTATTGCGTTTCTTTCTTGTGTTTTGATTTATTATAGTCGTCAAAACTTAATTATTGCGAATTTGGCGTTTCAAAGAAAGGTTGTTGCATTGAGCGTCACTTTTTTATAAATCAAGTAATATTACTAGTTTTCAAGTTTAAATAAAGTAAATAACGTAAGGAAATAGGCAAACATTTCATAGCTTCATAGCTTAAAATGCTTAATTTTGATTTTATTTTTTAATTTTCAAGAGTAAAACAACAAAATTAATAGCGGCTGAAAGAACACGGAGATATCAAGAGAAAATAAAGCTCGATAAAGCGCGTAATGACGAATTATTTGAGTTTAATTTTTATTAATACTGACTGATTCTGTTTTTGTCATAAACTTAATTCGAAAGTGGTAAAAATGAATGAGAATGAAAAAAAAGCAAAGCCGCTTGTCATTTCATGAAGTTTATACAGATTCAGAATTCGAATGAAAATTTATAAATTAAGTTAAGTTATTGTTTTGTGTCAAATATTTACATATGTGTATAAGTTGCTTCAAGAATAACTTTCTTTTTCCATTTTTGTTAAAGACATCAAAGAATATGTACATGTTTAGTTTTGTATGAAAAAAAATTTTTTTTTTATTTACTTTTTATAAAAGAATAAACTTTTTTTCGTTAAACTTTAGATTTGGCATTATTTCTTGTTTACGTGCAACAAACTCACTTGATCGTCACAAAATATCTTGAGCGTCACACTTGTTTTTTTTTTCTTAAAACGCTTATAATTGTTAAATACATTGTTACAAGCCTATTACTTTGCAATTAACCTTTACGTTCAAGTCTTTTTTTAACAAAAATTTACATATTTTCATCTTAAAATTTTAAAATAACTAGTCACTTTAAAAAAAATGAAAAATCAAGGTGAATCGTGATTTTTTGTTTATAGCCGAGAGGGTGATTTTCGCAAAAGTCAATCTTGAGTAACAAAAAACCATCGTAGTAAGCATGAATTTCAAATATTTTTGCATTTTTAGCGATTTTTTATACATATTTGGTGTGTGACGCTCAAGGTAGAAATCATAGAAAACCTAAAAAAAAATCCAAAAATATTGATTTTTTTGAGAGCCTAAAAGTACAACATCATCAAGAAGACTGCTAAAAGGATAGAGCAATTGGACTTGCGCCGTGAACAAAATCGCAATCGAATGGTTTATCATCGGATTGCCTTTCACAAGATGGAATAAAAACCAATCGGTAAGGAAAAGTGTGAATAAAAGCAATATACGAGTATGTAGTATTTCTTAAATCTTCAATTTTATTTTATTTCAATGAGCACACCGGCTTTTAGTTTAAATATGTAATTGAGTAATCTTACAGCTTAACTAATTTATCATCGTAAAGCAGGAAATAAGTCCATTTGTTTTTATTTTAAACTTTTTCGGGATTCAAACCAAGACCAGGGTATAATTTTGAAGACGTTTTTAAATAACAGCTGATAAAACCAACCCAGATTTTTACTGCATATAGCCATGTTCAGAAGTATTAAATGATCATCATATACGAGTATATTGATGATCGCAGAAAAGGTTTATTTTCCATATAACAAAGGCAATATACTTATGTATGTATGATCAGAGACTGAACAGTCAGTCATTGGATTATTAATGAGTTGGCAAAAGCTCCAATTATAACCGGAACATTGCCACAATACCTGTTTACCTTACTTCTCCGATTTTGGTGACGATTGCGACGTTGACAGCCTTGACAATTACATTTTCTAATTGGACCATCAATTCAGAGTAGGAATTAGTAGGCTCTTGAGCAATTGAGGTATAATTGCCATCATGGATAGATTGGTCATTGTCGTGTCCTAGTTTAACACGAAGAAAGTTTGACTCCAAGTTGTAGTAGATTATTTTCTGTAATGTCCTTCGAATTCGGACTAACTCACGTTACAATGTCAGGATTTCCGATACTAAGAATATGGTTTTAGTAGTTTATTCATGCTTTGGAAATTTCGTTATTGTTGGCTCTTTTACGTTGCATGTTATTTGCAGGGCGGTTATAAAGGATTTTTGCCTCTTTTGAGATAATAAATAATCCAAAAGGTGCAAGTTAGATGGCTTTTTGCACAACTGTAAACCTTCGTCGTGTTTGTGTTACGTGCCTTGAGAACTCAAAAATAGTCTCTGAATTTACTGCAGCTTGAGATTTTATGGCTGACTGTTCCCGATAGAGTATTTCTTTATGTTTTTTAGTTGAAACTCAGAAGCACATTACTACATTTTACACCCATTTCTGCACATTCTGAAGATTAGATGGTTTCCAAAATAGAGACATTTTTTATATTTAATGTACCATTACAACAAGTAACGTAGAATATGCATTTTCAATTTTGTGTTGAAGAGAACAATTTTAGTTACAGTAATAAGCGGGTCTAAATCAAATTTAATGATTTTAGAATTTATTAGAAAAAGGTAAGATGTGTATTTCGATTTGTCATTTAGGTCAGAGTGATAATTCTTGTTTTTGTTTTTTTTTTTTAATTTACTGTTTATTAAACTATAGACGTTCTAAATACTAGAATACACAGTTAAGCACACAGACACATGTATGTATATGTACGAATGTATGTATGCACATACAGCGGTGCTCATATAATTAAAACATTCATCGGAATAGTAACTTATTCAATTTATTTTCTATTTATAAAAATATAACAAAATGTTTTTTCACTACTCAATTCTAAGCCTGGCCGCTTTTATTTGCGCCCCCCAAAACGCCATAAAAAACGATAAGGAAAGTATTTAGTTAATGAGGTTGGATAAATAATTAAAACATTTCAAAACTCAAAATTTTGAAAATTTCTCTTTTTATTAGAAAACGATACACAATGATCTACTCTACCCACTGTAAAAATCTCCCATTATTTTGTCTACTCTTTCGTCAAAAATATCGTTATAGTTTTTTTGTATAATATAAACAGTTTTTTTGCCTCTACTGAAATATAGAAAGTTTTGAGTTACTACCCTTTTGTTGAACAGGTGCGATTTGCTACTGTTTTACTATTCCTAATAATTTTCCAATTTGATAAATTTAGCTTTAATATTTTCTCGGATTGCCTTAATTTGTTATCACATGAAGACATCTATTTGGCATACTCTCGACCAAATGTCTGCAAAGTGCAATGGATACAATTTCCCAGGTCCACAATTCATCTAAACTTTTGCTGTTTTTTGCCTTCCAAAATTTTCTAATAATTTATATTTTGTTTCTCTAAACAACGCTTCACAAGTCGTGAAGTGTGTTTGGGAACATTGTCTTGCATAAAATTCCATAGTAGCGGCAAATTGTTTTCATTCTTTCTTTTCCAGCGGCAAAACTTTGATTCATCACTCTAAAGTACGTTTTTCCAAAAACTTATCGGTTTAAATTTTCTTTTGCAAACTCTGGCCTTTTCTTTTTTCGAAACAAAAGTTTCGCATTGTGCGGTGCAGTCACGAAGTGAAACTTTATTAAGCCTTCGTCTTATTGTTCTAGATGAAACTTAAATTCCATGCGATGACTGCATTTCAACCTGTTTTTATCTGAAAGTTTTAAATGGATCAGCTTGAGTGATTCTATTTATAATTTGATCTTCTCTTTTGTTTGTTTTTCGCTGTTTGGGAGCTCTTGCAACATTTGTAATTATCCCATTTTTAAATGATTGATGGCGTTGTATACTTTTCCTCTGGAGCAATTTAGAAATTTGTAATGCGGTTTTACTATAAGTTTGTATGTAGTTGGTGCTTTATACATACCTAACAATCTAAAACTTAATAATTTTGCATTAAAACACTTTTTTTAAAACTAACCGACAATATTTTTGGGGAACAATTTGAAAATATTTTATTAAAAAACTAATAATAAAACAGCCATTAGTCCATCCCGCAAAATGACAAAATAAATTAATGATAGAAAGAGAATTACTGAGGAATTAAGAGCTTAACACATAAAACAGAAAATTATTGTAGAAAAGTACCGTTAAAATTACAAAAAAAAAAAAAAACATTAAAAAATTTAAATTGGGTGAGATTGGAATTATGTTTTAATTATATGGCCACCGCAGTATGTACAAAAACACATTAACACGCACACTGTACATTCTAAGTGGAACGATGTTATCAGGACTTATTATCTTATCTAGAGTTTTATTTCGATCCAATCATACAATTGTGCCCTCAAACCAAACGATCTGTTAAAAGTCGATCTACATACATACATAAATAGTATCTATGTACATACATATGTATGTATCTGTCAATTATCTTTTGTCTTTTGTATCCCCAAATGAGACCCTATTAACAAGAACACAACAAACCCACACATTTACATACATACATTGTACAAAAAGCCAAACGAAATAAAATTCATTCAATTGTTGCTGTTCCTTTTTATTCTTGCGGTTGTGGCTGATGTGAATGCTTTATAGTTGAAGTACTCGTACATTACTTTGCGTACGTACTTCATTTTCAGTTTTCTTGAACTCTGACCACCTGACCTCCACTGAACTTTGCAACAACAAGCAGCCGCAGTCGTAGCAGCAACAAAACATACGCCTCAACAACACAATCTACAATCTCACATCCATTCATACAAGAAAACACACCAACGAACGAGTACGAGTACCAGTACTTAGCAATTGTTGTTAATATCTCTTCAATGCAAATCACGGTTGATAAAGTTGGTACAATTGTACTTTTTTTGGTACAATTCAAAATCAAAAAGTACGAAGGTACCCCTGTGGCTCATTTGGTACCATTTCCTAATTTTTCAAATCCAAACATATTTTTAATTGATATAAAATGGCAACGCTTATTTACTGAATGAATATTGTGAATAGATTTTTGCACTTGTTCATTGGGAATAAATAGCAGGTGGTTTTTAGTATTCAGCTGATGTTTTCTTGTTGTTGTTAAACTTCATATATAAAATAAAGAGAGCAATGGTAAAGTTTATGCAGTTTGATAAAAAAAAAGGGAACAAAAGCAGTATGAAAGCGTCGTCTTAAGGTGAATTCACCCATTCGTTCTTAACAAAAAAATTGTTCGTACAATTTTTTTTTATATGAAATTTGATGTCTCTCTTTTTGAGAGAGAGCAAATATTTTTCACGAACATGAATTGGTTTAATTTTATATTTTTTCTGGACAAAAATGAATTGAGTTGCATTTTTTCATACAAATAGCAATGCCTTATGTATTTCCATGGCCATCAGCAAAACAACTTTCTTTTTTGATTCATTTTGAATTTATTTCTGCGATTTTGAATACACAATACTTTAAAATAATTTAATATTTGTATTTTGACACTTAAAACCCGAAGCAAAAAAACTAATAGATTTTTTGCATATGGCAGCTTTGATTTTTCAGAAAAATCGTTCGAAATGGGTGAATCGTGCTGCAAAAAACTCTCAGTAAAATTCTTTTTTCTATGGAAAAAATTTTTGTTAAGAACAAATGGGTGAATCCACCTTTAGTTTTTTGCAAGTACTACTAAAATAAAACTCTAGTTGTTACAACTTTAATATAGCAACTGGTTTGTTATCAAAAAATGTATAGATTTGATATCATTTATTTGAATGTACCCTACTAATATTTTATATGACCATAATTATCGACATACGTATGTATAATTAATGCACATGTATTTATTTATTGATTGTTATCTTTACTTTACATGCGCCTATGAATTTAAAGTACCTTTTGTTTTTGTTGTATTAAATTTTTGTTATTAAAATAAAATTAAAAAAAAATTATATAGTACTATTGGGGTCAAAAAAGTACGATTTTAAAAGTTCGTGGGTACGATATTGATTTTCTCATTTATCATCCCTGATGCGAATAGTTGCAGTTTTAACCCGACACTCACTCAGCCACACTTATACACAAACACGCACTCAATCAAGAGAGTGACCGAATAAAACATAAAGAGCGAAAGTGGGAGAACGTGAAATATCTATGTGTGTGTGTGTGTGTAAGATTCCAATATTTCAAATATGTTGAACCTTGTTTAAATCAGAAGAAATGCACAACTAGTGAGCAAAATACATATAGCGTATTTAAAACTTAAGTTCGAGTATGATGGACCATAGAAAACAAACAGCAACAAATAACACGAAATATAACAACAAGTAAAAACAAAAAAATGCAAGGTGCCGATATGTCAATGTCGAGAGCAATCAAAAGTTCACTTGTGCTCCCCTTTTCAGTAGATTCTTAATGCATTCTAGAAAAATTCTCTCACGTGTTTACAATTCTGCTCACAATGTAAACAAAACTAGCAATTTTTTAAATTATAATACATATGTATATGCATGTATGTATGCAACAATGATGCTAATTAGTTACGTTATTCTTAAAAATGCTAAAAGATTTCTATGCGCCAATTCAATTTTAACAATTTAATTTGGGAAAAAGCAGACCAGTTTAGAATGCAAGAAAATAGTCTTGCACCTCGACTACCGTCATCTCTAAAATATGTAAATAAAATATGAATGTTGTTTTCCATAATTGAAATCTGCCACCTTTGTCAACATATTTTTTTATTTTTAAAGGAATATAATAGTCTGATTTAACACTCTTCAATTCAGACTCGTCAAGGCAAGTATTATTGGTTACAAACTTGATGGGGTACAAAATTGGTGGTATGTCAATTTTCTTATTTCCTTTTGTTTTTCTCTTTCCTGCATGTTGATTTGCATTAAAAAGAACGAAAATTGCATTGACGTGTGTGAATGAAATGGCAAGTTCAAAAGAGAATTGAGCAAAAAATGTTCAGCTAAAATTGAAGAATGTGAAACAAGACATAAGAAAGAAACTTACATATGTATGTATGTACATGTCTATTGTAAATAGATTTATACACTCAAAATATTTCATAGGTAAAATAAACGAAAATCGTGGTTCATTTTACTAAATTTTTCGTTATTTTGACAAAACGAAATATTTCGTATAATATACAAATGTTTTTCTTTCTTGTTGGGAGTTTTTATTTTCTGCATTTCACGAAATATTTGTGTATTTACCAAAATTATTTTGTTAAATTACAAAATAAATTGTTATTTAACGAACATTTTTCGTAAATAAAGATTTTAAATTTAGTCTGGTTTACAAAATTAAATAAAAATAATAAATATATTTCGTAAAAATTATGATAAATTTCGTAAAAATACAAAATTATTTTGTTAATTTTAGAAATATTGCCTCCTGCTTTACGAAATTTTCTAAACTTACGAAAAATATTTTGTAAGTATAAGAAAAATTTCATATCTTTTTCGTTTATTTTACAAAATTTTGTAAAAAACACGAAATATATTTTGTAAAATCACGAACATATTTCCTAAATACACGAAAAGTTTCGTTAATACAAGAAAAGTGTCGTAAACTTATGCTAAAAATTGTTAAATTTACAAAATTTTCTAAAAATATTTCGTTAAGTTACCAAAAATTGTGTAAAAATAAAAAAAATGTTTGTTTATTTTAGAAAAAGTTTCATTAATTTCTCAAGAAATATTTTTTTATTACACGAAATGAATGTCATTTTACTTTTAAAGCGAAATAAATAAATACGACTACATAGTGTACAATATACAACAAATACGACGGGGCTGTGAAGTGGTTTCGTATTTTTCGAGATATTTTTGTAAAATAAACAAAAAAACATTAACGAAATTTAATTTGTAAAATTCAAAAATATTTTAAATTTACAAAATTTTCTACAAGATCTAAACACGAAATTTTTTTACAATATACAAAAATAATTCTACGAAAAAAATTTTGTAAATTAACGAACTTTGCAAGTTTACGAACTAAAAAAATTACTCAAATTTCATATCATGTACAAAACTTTAGTAAAATGTACGAAAATAATTTTACGAAAAACCATTTCGTATTTTTATGCATGAAATATTTTGAGTGTAGTTTGATTTGACTTTGATTTTCCAATTTAAAAAAGAAGAGCTCGTAGAATTGCAAGATAAGATCGAAAACGCAGTGGCGTAGCTTTCAGCCGAAGGTAAAGAGACATGAAAAATGTATTCAAAGAATTTTGATAATCATTTTTGTCGTCGAACTTTGGCTTCATTGCTTTCAACGATTTATATATTATTGAAAAGTGCAAATTGTCTGTATATTCGTATGTATACAAAAATATGCGATTTGAGACTTAATTTGTCAATATTATTTATTTTATTTATTTTTATTTATTTATTTCAAAAAATATGCCGCAAGCCCATGGGGCCAAAATTAGCAGTACTACTAACAATTCAATAATATTAATGCAATTATTTAGATATACATATAACAATGAAGAAAAATAAAAATAAAATAAAATTAAGATTAAGATAATAATAATGAAGAGAGTCCTTAATATTTGCACAAAACCAATAAATAATGAATAATTGCAGGAAAATGATTGTTAACCCATGATAGAACCAATGATAAAACATACAAACAAAGCACAATTTAAAATATAGTTTTTTTTCAAATAATGGCACTCCTAATAATTTTACCTGTTTAAATGTACCATGGTCAGCACGAAATAGAGAACAAAAAAATATTAATTCAACAAAATTCAAAATTAGTTTGAAATTTGACAAACTGTGTGAAAATCTGCGATCCGCATATGGAATCATTGAATTCCATAATCTCGATAGAGTCACGCAATACGATCGACTCATAACAATTGAGAAATGTCTAGGCATAATAATCGCATGCGTTCTACTAGAACTACCAAAAATAAATTTTTGTAACAGATATGATAGATTTCCATATATTTAACTGTCTTATAAAAAAATAAGATTTTTCTCATATTTATATATTGGTCAAATTTACAGCCTAAAATTAATTTCTGGTATTCGGAAACATGTTCTCGAACACTTACACCGTAAATATATCTAATTACCCTATTGAAACATCGTCGTAGTTTCAAAATATTTATGGCAGATGTGCCCGAGTAAATCTCCAAACAATACAAGAAAAGTGGAAGACAAGTCGAAACAGCAACACGATATCTCACAGCCAATGGCAAGTAACAAGCCACATTATAAAGGCCGCGTAATGTCAAACAAACTCGTGTAATAATATAATTTACATGTTTATTAAATGAAAGATCATTTTCCAAAATAACACCCAATGTTTTATATTTTGAAACAATCTCCAAAGGAACATTATCGATTAATATTCTCAAGTTAACATCCAAATTATTCGAAAAAATCATGACTTTACATTTAGTAGGGTTTAATTCCAGAGAATTTACCCTAGACCATTCCACTACATAATCAAGATCCTCATTAATACAGTTCTGAAACCTTAGCAAATCAGAAATTTGAGAAGTGGCCAAGAGTTGTATATAATCAGCGTAAGTATAATAATTTAAAAAAGATAATCTCTGAAACAAGTCGTTAATATATAACAAGAACAATAAAGGTTGACAAATTTAAAACAAATTTAAAACTGACTGACAGATGTCCACCATGTAATCGATTGGATTGACTCTACCTACATATATATACAGTCTGTCTTAGCTGAAACCGCAAGTTAGTGATATACAAAACAAAAAATGGCTGCGACTGAAAAAAATCAGCCTTATTGTTTCTTTAATCTATTACGAAAGAGTCGTTGTCGTAAAAAGAAAACGACACTATTATGAGCTAAATATTTTCCAGAAAACAAGCGTGTTATTCTTAAATGAGTTTTTAATATTTGAATTCTATTTTTAAGCAAAATTGAATTTATTGTAACAATTGCAAAGCTTCTACTGGTGATATGTCAACCTCCATGGGGCTAATTCCATCACCTTGACGCTGTTACCATCTTGGGGAGAGATGGCGACACCGGTGCTATGGGCTTGTACTGGCTCAAAACTGGTAAGAGTTTGATTGTTGCCAAGGTATTCGTCTCCTACCTGATAATTGGTGGTAGGTCCCTTTGGAGTGCAAGTGATGCCTGTTGTTTAAACTTAAAAACAGAAAGATGATAGTTGGTTAAAAAACTGATGTTTGTTCTAGTGACAAATTTCGGGCGACCAATTTATCTCTAGGTGCTGTTGCCGAATCAACAGAACCATTGAAAGCAGTGATGGCAATTGGCTGTACTCAGGAAATGTATTCGAGTGGTGGCAGACGTGGCATGTGTGCTGGCAACCCGCCCTGGACAGGGTTGCTTTTATGCAAGATGCTCTTTACATTGATCGTCGCAGTCATGTACGAGAAATTACAAATATCATGTTCCTGGCAAGTTTATACAATAGGGTGGCTCCGTTTGTATGGAGAAAGAATAAGGTATCGATGTTCCAGACTAATATGAAAATTTGATTCATTAATTTTCTCTCTCATTCTCTCATTTTTTTTTTTTTGTTTTGGCCTCGCATTGTACAAATTTCTTGTATTGCCGGCCTATGGCCGGGCGGAAGGATTTTCTCCTCCATTGTATACAGAACACCGGCTTCGCATAGTACAGATTCCCTGTATTGCCGGCCTACGGCAATGCATTTTTTACATGAAATATGGTGACACACAACATTATTAAAAATATGGCTTTATGTCTCATTTTTGGAAAAAAAAAAAAATTATGGCTTTAAGTCCTATTCCATTGAGACATAAGGGCATATGCCTTTAAGTCTCAATGGCATGGGAGTTAACGCCATATGGTTTTATGTCCCATGGCATTGTGACCTCCACCATATTTGATATGTACATCTTCGGAATGAAAGACTGTTTTTGTTTTGCTGAATAATTTTCTTCAAAAGAATTGGAAGAATAGGAACGGTATTTATGTGTATAATATAACAAATAATTAAATACAAAATGGCAATATTAACTGTGGATCACAAAGAGAAAATAATGCGCGAATATCGCCAAATTTGCAATACTTTTTTAAGTTGGCAGTTATACTCGTACATCGTATTTAGAGAATTTGAGTAAATGGTGTTCAATATTTTTCGCCTGAAAAGAGGGAAACTTTAGTGACTAAAGTTTAGTCTCTACTCCAATGACTCTCAATATCAGTTTCTCTCATTTGGAGCAAATATATTTACATATATGTATACGCGTGTGTTGCATTTGTTTAGTATGGCATGTATGTATTTGTAGGTTTTCTTTCATTGTATTTTATCTCCATTAAACAAATGCTCCACTGTGGTGTTTTGTTATCGTACAAAAACGTTCAGCAATAGTACGTTGCGGTGCGGAGTGGAGCGGTGCGATGCGATTGGGATAGTTGTGCTCATGTTGCTGGTGAGTGAGTGTAATGAGTATCAACAGCGTAGCAAAGAACCAACCAACCAACACATTAATTTACAAACATACATACAGACAATACACAATCGTTGTCGTCTCAGACGATGATTATGACAGTTTTTACACATTGTTGATTCGGTTGAGGTTGGGGTTTATTTTTGGCCGCTGTTTATGGTCTTCTCTAGTTGGCCTAAGTATGCGGGACTGAGAGCGTGTATATCGCGGTGGAGTGTACAGACACATCAAAAACGAAAGAAAAACAAACAACAAAAAGAAAATAATAAAAAAAAAAATAAATAACTTAAATCCAAAAAAACTCACACAAAAAAGATCTTTTTTAAATTTATGTATTTCATTCAATTATTCTCAGCCGATCAATCGATTGATCTTATCAAGTGCGATTAAATTGTCTTTTTTTATTAAGAATTTATATTCGCTTCTTAATTCGTACATCGAATTTTGGAAAATTGTGAAAATTGTATGTGATTTATAGTAATTTTCAAAAAAAAAAAAAAAAAATAAATAAAAAATGCCCATACAAGAAAAATGAGAGACGTACATATGTGAATACATACATATGTATATATGTACATGCATACATCCAAATATATCTTATCAATTCGTAGTGAAATGAGGAAAATACACAAATAATATAAAAAAAAAATCAAAAATAAAAACAACAAGCACGTGACTGTAACAACTTGAAGATTACGCAAAACAGACAACGAAAACCAAACAAGAGTTATTGAGAATTTTTCGAGGTAAAGTTTGTTAATTCAACAAGTATGTACATGAATTTCGAATTAAAAAAAAGATACAAAACGATCACATTTCTACAAACATACTCGTACATGCAAACCTCCATATATTCGGACAGACGTTTACTGAAGATTGATAATTGATGATTGAAGTTGAAATATTGTAGGCAATTGAATGATAACAAGTTATACAAACTACAAAAAATTCAATTCAATAAACAATTTCAATGCTATTGTAGTTTTTGTTTTATTAATAATTTATTTATTTTCTTTGCTCTAAACAAATTCAAATACTAGACACATACAGACATACTACATTCACTATCTCCACACACACAACCCCACATAAGTACATGCATACATATGTATGTACGTATGTCAAAGTGACAGCAACACTAAAACCCACAACTATTAATGCAAAATTATCCATTCGCCATAAAAGCGACATAACAGCGACAGCGACAGCGGCAACAGTAACAACATCATCTAAATAAATAGAGTAAAAATAAAAAAATGCTAAAAAAAAAAATAGAAACAAAAGCAAAGTAGAAATAAAAATGCAAAAAAAAAGTTTAAAAGTCAACCACAAATAACACGGCTGGCAGTAGCGACAGAAGAAAGAAATAAAACAAAACAAAACAACAAAAAATACCTATAAATTCCGTACTTTACGGTACGAGTTAATAATGCGCTTTAAAGGTTAAAGATACAAAAGCCGTAACACCTCGATACATTGCGACGATAAATACTAAATAAATACATATGTACATACATGCGACAATACGTTTATAAACACACACCGACATACTATACACACTTGCATACGAGTATGTACATACATACATACATACATACATACATACTCGTATATACAGATGCAAAAGTAAATACACAGATACAGATTTATTTCTATGCTTATGTGTGTGGATGTTTTTGGCCTGTTTGTTGTGCATATACGAGTACATACATACATACATAAACATTTCCCTCGCCAAATTAAGAATAGGTAAATTTCTTTTTATCAAAGTTCACAAGTAAAATGCAACGTTTAAAGTTCTGAACGGTGACCGTATGTAAATAAAAATTTAATTATACAAAGAAAATTATTATTATTAATCATCTTGTGGCATTAATCACCGACACTAACATTGAATACGACGACGACGGCGACGACTGCAATGTTTAACTAAACTGTTGGATTCCCAGACACCTTCTCAACGTTTTAACGACACACATTAGTGACAATTGAGAAACAAAAAATAAATGTTTGTTGGTTAAATATGATATTTATTCTAAACTATGGCTGATCTCGCATAGAATCTTGGTAGATGCGTTTTTTTAGTTTTTTTTTTTCAGTATATGTAGATGTGTCTTTTTAGGACTTTTCGGTTCCATCACATGATCCTGTCTGATGACTGAATTATGATTTCATAATTTATCTTTATCAACCGATTTTCTGTTGCCGCTCTGTTTCTTTACATACGTATGTACGAGTATTATTATCGGAATTAGTGGGATTATTACTCGTATGTGGTTGTGTAATGCTGTAATGTTTATTTAGTTTTTTCCTAAACTAAAACTATAAAACTATAAACTAAAGCTATAAAAGGGCAACGCTAAAACTACTTGTCAAATTTAAAAACTAGAACCTTTAATGTTGCCACTAAAAATATATTATTAAAACTAAATTTTCTATTTAGTGCATGATAATTTATTTCATCAATTCAAATCTAAGACTATTTTATCAAATAATTCTGCTGACATTTTATATTCTAAATTAAGATTTCAGTGAATTAAATTCAAATTTAATTTATTAATTAGAAGCTCTGAATGTACATATCTATAAACAATTAAAACAAAAAAACGGCTGGATAAATATCAAGTTATTAAAAGTTTCCCCAGCAAAAATATAAAAGAATAAAAAATGCAAGGCAAAATTTTACTCGTTTTAGGAAATTAATTGTTTAAAATGCCCTTATTTTATACTTGTAGTTTTAATAAATCAAATTCGGAATATTACTAGACCATCCACTTTCAATTTGACTCAAGTTTCCAGCGTTGGAGTTTTCTACCAAATATCAAACTAATCCCAAAAGTTGAATAAAATCCACTCTAGAAATCATTAATAGCGACAATACAATCAATAAAATAATAAATGAGTAAAGTGTCTAGTGTCCATACATCCAAAATATGAATTTTCAAAAGATACGATATATAAATAAATGTTTACGTCGGCTACATTGTCAAAAATTCTAAAATTTCAATATGTACACACATTTATTTCTATGTATGTATGTATGTATGTATGTATGTCTAATAACAATAATAAAAGTAAATGTTTATGGGAAAGAAATCTAGATATTAGAATCATCAATATTATTTATAGAGCGTGTGCAAATGTCAAATGATCTTAATTTTAATAAACAACAAGAACAACAGCAACAAAAAAACTTAAAATAATACAGCAACACTCACAAATGCATTACCATTAATACAAACACACGTACAATTTAACTTACAGTCACACACTTTTGCATACAATACGAATAAACTAAAATATTAAATTGAATGTTTGCAAAAACAAAACCATTAACAAACAAGTTTGAGTGCTATATTCGGCTGTGCCGAATCTTAAATACCCTTCACCTAAAAGTAATAAGACCAACATAATTTATTTAAAATATTTTGAAATTTTATCTAATTTTGACCATTTATAGTTGTTGTACATAATTACCGATTCTTACTGTAATTTACAGAGTTTGTTTGATTTTCATAATAATCTTGAGTGTAATTTAACATTTAATAAAATTAAAAGAACATTTTTCCATATTCACAACACGTTAAGAAACAGAGTATAAAAAGGATAAGATTAAGATGAGGCTTTTTGTTTGAATTTGATCTCAATAACATTATTTACAAAAGATTTATGGGTGGCATAGAAGAAATGGACTAGTTATGGACTGATAGCTTCTAAATGCAGTATCCACTAATATGGTTTCTACGTATTTTAGGATTATATTGGTTAAAATGCATCTCAAAAACGTTATTTACAAGAGTTGTATGGTTGTTTAGTATGCTCGGAAGTGGACTTAATTCATGAGCTATTATTGACTGACTACAAAATCCAGTAGCATAATTGCCTTACAACCGATATTAGTATGATTTCTGGATTAAAATTACTGATCCATATAAAAGTTGGTTCGATATCGATATTTATTAGACATTTTTGTGGGTTAAATTGTTTTTTTTGGAAATGGTTCTTATATGGCAGCTATGACAAATTAGGGACCGATCTTCCTAAACTTCAGAACAGAACATTATATGAGGATATTTCACGTCGAATTTCAACATAATAACGGAATATTTAAGATATATATTAGTACTAACGTGGATTTCGAAAGTGGACCTTTATATCGGGAATACAGTTAAAATTTCAAAATTTTACAAAATTTTGTGGGATGATTTTTATATATGTCTGTATGTAAATGATCTGTGCAAAGTTTTGAGTCGGTACCGATATTTATAACGGGTTTTCCAATAAGGACTTGACAACTTTTTTTTTAAATAAAACGCAAACCGTTTGAGATATTTCCAAAACTTTATTACCGACTTGAAATACATTCAAAACATTTATGAATGGAACTCGACTTCGTTCATATGGGCACCGCGGCCACGTCGACAGTGGTCGATTCGTTGGACCCAATTTTGGATGACTCGGTCACACATTTCGGCCGGAATGGCCGCTATTTCGCGTTCAATGTTGGCTCTAAGTTCTTCCAACGTTGTCGGCTTGTTGGCATAGACCAATGATTTGACGTAGCCCCAAAGAAAAAAATCTAGAGGCGTTAAATCGCAAGAACGAGGCGGCCAATTGACTGGTCCATTTCTTGAGATAACACGCTCGTCAAACTTACTCTTCAGTAAATCGATTGTAACGTGTGCTGTGTGGCTTGTGGCACCGTCTTGTTGAAACCACATGTCATCCAAGTCCATGTGTTCCAATTCGGGCCAAAAATAATCGCTAATCATTGCGCGATAACGATCGCCATTCACAGTAACGTGACGATCGTTATTGTCGACGAAAAAATATGGCCCAATGACGCCGCCGGCATGCAAAGCGCACCAAACAGTAATTTTTTGTGGATGAAGTGGTGATTCGTGAAGCACATGTGGATTTTCAGCAGACCAATAACGCATATTTTGCTTATTGACGAACCCATTGAGCCAAAAATGAGCTTCGTCACTGAAGATGATTTTGCGATGAAATTCATCATCTTGGTGCATCTTCTCCAGAGCCCAATCGGAGAACGTACGTCGACTCAAATGGTCCATCGGCTTCAATTCTTGAGTCAGCTTAATCTTGTATGGGTGTAAACCCAGATCCTTACGCAAAATTCGCCATAAAGTGGTCTTGGGGATGCCCAGTTCTTGAGAACGCCGCGGAATCGACTGATTTGAATCGTTTGCTACGGACGCCTGAACGGCAGCGATATTTTCGGAACTTCGACCAGGCCGTTGTCTCACTGGCACGACAGCATCACACAATGAATATGTAGACTCAAATTTTTGCACTAAACTTGTTATTGCTTGTCTACTAGGGCGATAATTACGACCGAAAATTGGAGTTAACGCTCTTAAAGTTGCGGTCACCGACTCCGAATTTCGGTAGTACATTTTTATAATTTCCAAACGTTGTTCCTTCGTGTACTTTACCATAACGAAAATGTTAAGTTTACTGAAAAAAAAGAAAGCAACAATTAGATGATCAGTGAAATAGTGCGTTCACAATTTAAATTCAGAGTTGTCAAGTAGCTATTGGAAAACCCGATACAATATCTATAAAGATAAATGGATTTTTCGTATGTGGTCCTTATATGGAAGCTATGACTAATTATTATGTCAAAAATAATTATTTGTGTCGAATTTTAAGCTTTTAACATTATTTGTACCAGTTTTATACGCATTTAAGTGAATTTTGGAAGTGGACTTTATGTGGAGTCTATGGTCAAACATGGACCGAACTAAAAAATTTTCGTTTTAGGATTTCTGTTTGCATTAAACTTATTCCTGCTGAATTTTGTATTCAGATTCCAATTTTATAAGCATTTATGTATAATTGAGCAATATTTCGGGAAGATTTTTGTATGGGGGCTATGAGAAATCATGGACTTATTCTTACTATTTTCCTCACACTTTCTTTTTTTTATCATAAAAACAACGTATACATAATTTCTTGGGAATATCTGCAATATATTTGAAAAAATTGGAAGAAAAATATTTGTAAATATCAAATTTTATGGAGGTTGCCTCACATTTTGATCCATAACTCTCGTTCTACTATACAGATAAACGGTTTTTTGAAAACTTTGTTGATTTCGGTTGTGTACTTTGGACGTGAGAGTGATTTACAGAGACAGATAGATAGTTAGACAGCAGACATACATAGCTCAATCGACTTAGAATTTCGTAAGGACCAAGTTGTGTATTTCTCAGTATTACACACGGAATGGCAAACTTATTCACCCCTTATGGTGGTGGAGGGTATAAAAATGCAAATAAATTATAACAGAAACTTGTTTTTTATCTTTTCATTTTAAAGATTTCGTGTTAAAAACGCTAAATTAGTCACACTGAAAACAAAAATTAAGATAAATGTCATGAAAACGCTTGGCAAACAATCAAAATATACTGCTGTCAAAACTTAATAAATAAATGTTTAAAGAAAACCTGAATTCAAACCAACAAAACGGAAGTTTATTCAAAAATTCAAATAAAACCCAACTGAAATGTTACAAAACAAAAAAAGAGAAAAAAAACCGAAATGAAATAAATATTACAAGAACAACAATAACAGCAACAGCAACAACAACAACAACAGCAACAACAATATAAAATAAAAACAAATTAGTGCATTGACATTTAATTCATAAAAACAAAACGTATTCAATAAAAATAAAACTAAAATTTGTTTAAACAAAAAACGAACAAATTACTACAACATATAAAGAAAATAAATCATTGTTTATTAGTGAAAATAAAACAACACGAAAGATATTCATAACCATTCTATAATGGGCTATAATGAAGGAAATTGATACTGAGACTTCAGTTATATGGCCATCATGGTGCTATTCCGGTAAGTACTTGATATACATACATACATATGTATATTTAAATATATATTTTTTATTAGAACTAATGTTGCATTTAAGTTAAAACTAAATCTAAATATGAAGTAGTAAATATTTCTGAAGTACATATGTATGCATACAAATACATGTACGAGTATGTATGTACATACATATATTGCAAAATTTTTTATTTACTTACATATAGACGAATCAAGTTTGCATCCACTTTAAAAGTTGAAGCAAGTGCATCTTTTATGGTTTTTAAAGGTTAAGTGAGCCCAAATTAAAATTAATATACAATATAATGTATGTTTAATAGTCTCCCTGCAGGGAATGGCAATAGTGAAATTGTATTGACATTGTCAGTAGTACTACTGACCAGGTGTGTCCAGCCAATGTAATCTTTTGTTGACATTTAACATTAGCTTGTCATTGAAAATCTACCAGCAGACTGCGTCAATACTGACTTAGTAGTTCTTTTGGGACCACTTTTGTCTACACTCTGAAATAGAAAATGAAACTGCATTTTTTTTTGCTAACTTTTGGAGTTTTACTAAAAAAAAAAATAAAATACTAAACGGCTTTCCCTAATTAAAAATAAATTAGAAAACACCCAGTGTATTTGCCGGGAATCTAACCCCCAACCGTCTGAATGATAGTCCGGCACACTATCGCCTACTGCATGTGCCCCGATACAGTGAAAGAATAATTGTTTTATAAAAACCATTGTGCCGCCGCCTTTGTTGACAATGTCGCCAAAGAGTCACCATAATAGGTGACTTGAAGACACTTCCCAGCAAGCCATATGAGTCCGAAAAGAGTCTTTTCTGACACCTTTTGCGGAGCGTTCATGCTCTTTATGAGCTTAAAAGAACAATCATTATTGCTCCGAAAGCCGAATATAAACTCCTACAGTTTTTGTTAAAAATTCTTAATAATTAATAAAATGTGCAATCGTAACATTCAAAATGTATGTTGTTTGGTTGGTTGTTTTACATGGTAGTTCACACCCTATTGAGCTATTGTAGAATTAGGAAAATTCCAAATGAGATTAAGAATTTCGATTTGTAATTGAGAAATTTTTCCAAATAAAATTTAATATTGGAAGAATTAAAAAATTTTAAATAAACCAAGTAAGAAAGTATAGTCGGTCAAGCCCGGCCATATATTACCCTACACCCAGTATATGTATAAAACAGTTTTCCAGAAATGTGCGCTATATGGGAGATATAACCTATTGCGGACCGCTCATCCAAAAATTTACTGTCATGATTTCTGTGAATATAAATATTGTGTATGTTAAACTTTGTCGCTTTTAAATGCTTTATGGAGGTTAAAGTTGATTACGGCGAGGGTCTTATATGGGAGTTTAGACTAATTATGGACCGATCATTATAAAATTAGGTGTCATCATTTCTGTATATTTTTTTTTTGTCGAATTTTATTTGATTACCAACATTCTTAAGAAATTTATGATCGTTAAAGTGATTTTCGGAAGTGGATCTTATATGGGAGCTACAACTAATTACCGATCATAATAAAATTTTACCGTATTATTAGTACATATTATGTGGATACCAACATTTTTAAAAGAGTTATGGTCTTTTAAGTGAATTTCGGCAGTGGGCTTTATAAACCCCAATTTCGGGAGGACTTTTGTATGGGGGCCAGGCGAAATAATGGACCGATTTACACCAGTTTCAATGCCGTCCGTCCTTGGGCCGAAAATATATCACTTACCAAATTTTATCAGAATATCTTCAAAATTGAGACCTGTACTCTGCGTACAAGCTTTACATGGACAGCCAGCCAGACGGACGGACGGACGGACATCGTTAAATCGACTCAGAAACTGCTTGAGAAAAATCACGTCTCAGTAGACTATGACATAGAAATCTATTTACACCAAGTCGACTTGTTGACATTAGTGAATGGTAAATCGCCTTCGATTATGGTCGTTAATCGATTATTGCCTTCAAAAATCGATTAGTTGGTGGTCGATTTTACACTACCAACTTTATACTGGAATCGACTTTTGGTGTCGGTTAATCGAAAAATCAACCATCGAATATACATTTTGCATTTATTCATTCTGAAACTGTGTTATCAAACTTAAAATCATTAAAACCTTCATTTTATCCAGGGCCTGATGGAATACCTAGTTGTCTTCTTAAATATTGTGCTGAAACTTTGTTCCTTCCGCTTACGGTTATTTTCAACAAATCTATTGAGTTATGCTATTTACCAAGCGTATGGAAAACATCGTTTATAATCCCTTTGTTCAAAAACGGTATCAAACTTGAAGTATCAAATTATCGTGGAATTGCTAAGCTGAATTCAATTCCCAAACTATTAGAGAAAATCTTAACCGACGACCTATTACATCAGGCATCTGCATTGCTCTCTACACGCCAACATGGCTTCTGTAAACATCGTTCCACAACAACAAATTTACTTGAACTCACCACTCTGATAAATGATGGTTTAATAAACAATATGCAAACAGATGTAATATATACTGATTTTAGTAAAGCATTTGACAAAGTAAATCATAATATATTGATATATAAATTATCACAAATGGGTTTTAGTTTTGGTACTTTAAAGTGGTTGCTTTCCTACTTATCGAATAGAACACAACAAGTAAAATTTAGAGACGCTACTTCTAAAGTCATTAATGTTACCTCTGGTGTTCCACAGGGGAGTCATTTGGGTCCAATACTATTTACTTTATTTATAAACGATCTTCCTAATGTTATCTTACATTCTAAAGTATTAATGTACGCTGATGATGTAAAAATTCTAAATACTTTGGTAAATACTAATAGTCAACGCCTACTTCAATCTGATATTGATAAAGTTTCTCAATGGTGTAAAATAAACTTAATGGATTTAAATATTAATAAGTGTAAGCACATGCAATTTTTCAGAATTCAAATATTTGACTCCAACTATTTTATAAATGGAACTACTTTGGAAAAAGTTCATAATATTATAGATCTTGGAATATTGTTAGATCACAAGTTAAACTTTCGTGATCACATCGCGGTAACTATTAATAAAGCAAATGGTGTTCTTGGATTTATGAAACGATGGTCCAAGGAATTTTCCGACCCATATATCACAAAACAACTATATACTACATTGGTTCGTCCCATTCTTGAATATGGAGCAATTATTTGGGATCCTTGCTATAATATTTATATTAATAGTATTGAATCTGTTCAAAAGCAATTTTTAATATTTTGTTTACGAGGCCTTGGATGGAACTCACTCGTGCTACCATCATATGAGAGTAGACTCAATCTAATTAAGTTACCTACCCTAAGAAGTCGTCGAGTAATGTTGGATATTTCATTTCTACTTGGGTTAATTCGTGGTGATGTTAATTCCGAGTTTCTGCTTGGTAAAATTAATTTTAATGTACCAATTAGACCAACACGCAGCTTTCAATTATTGAGAATAATGTACTACAGATCCGTTTATACTAACAACGACCCTTTTCACCGTATATGTGAAAACTTCAACAAATGTTACCATGTTATAGATATATCCGATAGTAATGATATTGTAAAAAGAAAAAATGATTTTGTATTTAAATTCTTAAATGTACTTTATTTAAGTTATTTGTATTAATTCATTTGTTTGAAAATATTTTTTTTTTTAATCTATAGATATATATATGTAGTCAGTAAGGATGTAAAATCTATTGACCTAAAAAAAAAAAAAAAAAAAAAAAAAAAAAAAACTAAAAGCGCGAGTCGGTGTGCAAGAAAAATAAAAGTAAAATTTAGTTAAAAGTGACTAAAAGTGAAAAAATGGCACCAAGCCACGTTTGGGAATATTTTAAAAAAATGTATAATGGAAAAAGGCTGCATTTGCAAGAAGTAGTTCGCTTTTTATGGCTGCACATCTGGAAAAATCTCATAAGATTTAAAAAATAAAATTTGTAAAACATATTTTTTTAGTGCCCCTTTTTAAAATAAAATAATTGAATAAAATTGCATGTTTTATTTTTTCAACAAAGTTGTAAACATTTTTGATTTTTTAGTTTAAGAAAAAAAAATTAAAAAAAAAAATCGTAATCGACCAAAAAAAAACTCGGCTTTATGTTCGATTAATCGATTATAATAATAGAGTTGAAAATGGTTGATCGAATAACCGAAAATCGATTATTAACATTTTCATTCACTAGTCGACATGGTTCTTATTGACTGTTGTGTCAAACTCGTTCAATAGAATTCATTGGGCGTGTCGACAAGTTATAATAAGAATTGTAATTTCAATTTGGGAAGTTTCGAATTGAATTATTGAATTTGAAATTCAATTTAAAAATTTATAATTTTATATGAAATACCTGCTTCCCATTATCCAAATGCAAAACTTCGTTCACGAATGACTTGCAAAACATACCTGTCGTTTCTTTAATATACATATGTACATACATATACATATATACATACATATAAATTAAAACTTTTCGATTTCATTAAAATTTTTTCTTAATTTCAATTGGAATTTTCCCAATTTCATTTGAATTTTTCTCAATTTTGCATTGAAGTTCTGAATTGCAAGTGGAATTTTTTTTTAATTTTATTTAGAAATTCTCAATTTCAATTGGAATTTCCTCAATTTCAAATACAAATTCGCAATTTCAATTTTAATTTTCTTTATTTGAATTCAAAATGGTGTACAAATTCTATACCATTTAGTTGTACTCAGTCTGCAACTATGTACATCACTGATGGCAAACATGGTACAATTGTACTTTTTTTGATACATTTTAAACACAGTTGGTACCGTGGTACTACCACGAGTCATATGGTACAATTTCAAAATACTGTTGCATCAAAATTTGGTATTTCAGATGAAACAGATAAATATCAGTCATGTCACAGAATTTAATTCCGTTCGGAAGTGGAATTATTTCCGTATTTTGCTTCCAAAGAAAAAGTAAAACGAACAATTGGTTTCATTCCGAACAAATGTTTCGTTTTGCTTTTTCTACAGAAGCACAAAATGGAAGTTAACTCTTCTATTTCTTTTATTCTTACAATAATAATTCTAGTTATTTTGGAAATATATATATTCACCAAGGTTAACTTTCATTAATAAGAATATTTTTAGATAATCACGACAATTAACGCAATAATGTTGCTATAAGATATATCGAATTTTCGATAAAGTAAATATGTGGTAAAGTTTTATGATTATTTAACAAATATTAAAAATGGTACCATGGAGGTCTAAAAAGTACATTTTATTTATATAGTTGGTACTTACATATTTTTATAAAACTTTTGAGTATAAAAATAAATTATAAATTGTTTGGTTGAAGTGGCAATATTATAAAGGATTACTTTTCGGATATTGCGAATAAAAATAAGTACTTTTTCTTTTCAACTATTTCGTATTATTTTTGCACTTAATTTGTAAGTAGAGGGTTTTGCTAAAAATGTTTAGTACGGTACGTCCTAATAAAATTTAAAGAGTTAAAATGACAAAATATACATTTTTCAAATAAGGAAATTGCCATTATAAGGCGATTACTATTTATTACTAAAATAAATTAAAAATGTGATTTTGATATGTACTTCAATAGTTTACTTATCTTAAAACGTGCGTATGCAAATTTCACACTGTGAACGGCTTCAAAAAAGAAACACTAATGGCCGAATTCTCAGTCATTAGTTAACCATTGGTAAACTAAAATACTAACTATTGTTTAATTATTATGGCAAACTACTAAACTAAGCATTGCCTTTGTCATTAGCTAACTAAAGACTGTGAATTCGGCCATAAAGCTAACAGGCCCAAATCGACTATTCAACTGTCATTTTAAATTTAATTTAACATCGTGAATAACAGTTTATCACCATATTAATATTGTTTGAATGTGTGCGAACATTTCAATACATAAAGTTTATGAAAATCTTTGTATGTATACAAGTTTGTACATACATACATATTAATCTAAGATTTAGTTTCTTTTTTATCACAAGTGGAATGTTGTGTTTTTATGATTCTCCAACATATCGTCACCTAAAATGCAAAAGGCCGTAACTAACGTTTTTATTTTTTTACAGGAGAAACAAAAAACATCATAAAACAAAAACTACTTAAAATTTATTACCCAAATTTTAGAATCAAGCTTAAAAAACAAAGAAATAAAATAAATTTTGCGCAACTTGATGAATTGGGATTGGAAAACATGTGGTTCCAACAGGACGGTACAACGGCACACACTGCACGTGCCACAACCGATATGCTGAAGGATGCATTACCCGGGCGCCTAATCTCCCGTTTTGGCGATTTGCACTGGCCAGCAAGATCGCCTGATTGGATGTTTACTTTTGTGCCACCTTGTATATATGAAAAAAAAAATTATGGGAAAATAGTAGTTTTTAAGTTAGTTACGGCCTTTTGTACTCGTTTTTCTGAAACCAAAAGGCCGTAACTACAATACAAAAATTTATGATTCAAGATAGAAATGCTGGTTTTCAAACGTAATTAAACAAGGCTTTAGTCAACTCTTGTATTTTTTGAACTATTTATTGGCTGTATTTTTAAAACAAAATGCAAATTTCAAAAAGATTCAACACAAATTAATCATTATAATTTGAGAAAATTATTTAAATTAAGTTGATAAAACAAAATAAAATAGAAATTCATTACATAAAAAGAAAAACAGAACTTCACTAGACATTAAAACTAAAAATATGTTTGTGGTGAAAATGGAATGTTATCATAAAAGCTGTGACAGTCCGCAGGAAATAAACATTTAAGTTCCTGGGAACACCTTTCCCATTTCTTTTTGGATATTTTTATTCTTTCGGTGTGTAGCAGTGAAGGTTCGACATCTTCAAAATTTTGTTGTGTACATTGGGGCAAAGCCTTATATTCGTTTTTAAATTTTTGTTTTATAATAAATTATTCCACATGGATCTCATCCCAAGGCACGAATCAATCTCCGGATTTTTTGCCTGTAATAAAAAAAAATTAGTTTTTATTTTTGTAAATATAATGTATGTGTTAAAATTAACCTGGTCGAATGGATGCATAGCGCTTAGGAAGATTTACACAATCAAGGAAATAATTGTAATCAAGATGATGAACTTTGAAAGGAAAAGGATTCTTTCGTGATTCTTCAATCAAACCAGCCAATTCAGATGGCAAATTTATTTGTCTTTTATTGATTTTTCTTTGAATGATGGAGTGGGTCGAATCACACTCTCTCTATTTGTGTATGTCCCACTGTTAATGTTTTTTTTTTTTTTTTTGAACGCATAAAGATAATAAAGCATTTGAGAGAATTATATTTCGGTATTGGTAGAAACAACCATCAGAATAAATAATGATGTGATCAATATTCGGAGACTTTATAAGAACAATTTTTATGTATTTTATAATACCTACATGTAGCAAAGGTGGATGCAACAAGGGTAGGTACCAACCGTTTCGTCCCAGACAAAATTGTCAGACTCATGTGAGATAACGTTATAAATTGTGAAATTGTGCACTTGCAATTTCATTTGATTTGGCGTGTTCTATGAAATTAAGCTTTTCCTCTCTCATTTTTTGTATTTCCATTCTATGAATGTCATACTGATCTTGGATTAAGTTCTTTGATTCGTATGATGTACACGTAGCACACATATCATTTTTTGGCTTAAATGTAGAACAATTTTCGATTTTTAAAACTGCCATAAATTTTGGAAAACACACGGGAGTTGCTTTATTCTCTTTATTAGACTCACAGTCTTAAGAATAAACTTTACAGACATGCCCATAACTTTTAAAATCGGATTGAAAGTACAGTTTTTTTTTCGTATATTGTCGTCTGTAGTGGGAATATTGTGTAACTATTTTTTCAAAAAATTTAAACGTTTTTCATATGGTACCATTTGATTGGTTACTGCTTTACGTTATGATATTAATTGTCTTTGTTCTTCTGGCGATATATTGGTGCCATGATAATCATTGAAATTTACCCAATTTCTAACCATTTTCTCATTTATTCCAAGCGTAAATAAAAACATATGAAAACAGATTTGAACAAGTTTAGAATAATGTTTTAGATAGTAACGTTTGGTAACTGATCGTCTGGAGTTGCTAAACAGAAACTCGCTGTCTGTTTGAGCGTTCAACGAGATTAGTTACATACATTTTTTTTTTTGATCGCAGGACATCTTCTAGAACCCAATAAACATTTCCTTACGATTTTCTTCGGAAAAGATAGAACAATACCGTACTGCACTTTTCTTACAAAGTACAGCCAGCTTTCAGTTCTCTTGGAACTTTTTCACAAACATTACCTTCAATCTGGCCCTTGTATTGTTTTCCTTTCATTCGGTTTATTTTATTTTCAGATCTTTTATTAATTTCTTCAACTTTTCCACTATTAGTATTAATTTTTTTCTATTTTTTTATTTTATTTATTTACTGTTTTACAAAAATTTAATCTAAGAAAACAATAACTCATATTTAACGAAAAATCAAAGACAACTTTGTTTTTTATTTTTTTGAATGAAAGTGTAGTTACGGCTTTTTGGTTAATGAAATTATTGACGCTGCAGTTACGGCCTTTTGTTTTTCGTTAATAAAATCGTTATTCTTTGACAAATTCGTGTAAAATTTTGTGGGTAGTGTATTTTGGTTTGCTACATCATAGTCGATAAAAAAAGTCAATTTTGAATTTTTTGTTAGTTACAGCCTTTTGCATTTTAGGTGACGATATGTAAATCATAATATGTAGAGCATAAAATTTAACAAAAAAAAAAAATGATATCATGAGTCATGACCTCTAAGTGAGTTAATTTTTTCCAAACAAACATATGTAATTATACCTAGTCTTTATTTCCACAATCAAAGGATATATTAGACCAATTAATATATGTATAAGTATCTTAAATTAAAGTTCAAAATATAATAATAAAATGAGCAAGGGAGATGAGGACTTACATAATATTTTTGTTAAACTATAGGTTGTCTTAATATACATACATACGTATTATTATTATTTCAAGTTCTAAAGTTCATCACGTCAATCTAAGGTTCTCTCAAACACTGTACGCATACGGGTTTATATTTCTTATATTAAAGGTCATTTTGTCACACATAAATATACCCATTTTCTTATCAGACATTCTTATCATTCCGGTTTATTTGAGGCCAAACCAATAATAATCAAAAAGAGACACATACATATGTATGAATATGAGAGGCATTTCATTTTTATTTTCAATTTGAAATAAACTGGAGTTTAGGTTTTCGACTATTTCGTTTAATTTCTAAAATGGTGATTGAATGCATATTTAATATACATATTTTGATCTTTTCATGCAATAAGTCGAGAAACATTGCATCAATCATAAAATAAAAATATAAAGAGTTTCAGACATTAAAAGCATCACTCGATTCAAGCTTATTGACATAAACCTGTTCGAGAAAAAGTCTAGCGGTCTTAATGTGGATTCACCCATTCGTTCTTAACAAAAAATTTGTTCGAACAATTTTTTTTAATATGAAGTTTGACGTCTCTCTTTTTGAGAGATAGAAAATATTTTTTACGAACATGAATTGGTTTAATTTTATTTTTTTACTGGACAAAAATTAATTGAGTTGCATTTTTTCATACAAATAACAATGCCTTATGTATTTCCATGGCCATCAGCAAAAGCAACTTGCTTTTTTCCATTTATTTTGAATTTATATCTGTAATTTTGAATACACAATACTTTAAAATAATTTAATATTTTTATTTTGACACTTAAAACCCGAAGCAAAATAAATCAATGGCCGCACTTGTAAAACTAATATATAGATTTTTTTGCATATGGCAGCTTTGATTTTTCAGAAAAATCGTTCGAAATGGGTGAATCGTGCTGCAAAAAACTCTCATTAAAAATTTTTTTTCTCTGGAAAAAATTGTTGTTAAGAACAAATCCACCTTTAGTGGTTCATGCAGATTGTCCATTTTTGGATTCGCTGGAGCCACTTGTCGTCCTCGTCCATATCATTTAATTCGGCACAAAGTAAATCGAGCCAATGAAAACGCCGGTCAAAAACCCCACCAAACAATAACTTTTTGTTGGTTGTATTGGCACTTGGTGAATCTCGTGTGGGTTGGTGCCGTTCCATATGCTGTCTGTCATTCATCCAAATATGCAATGAATTGACTTCTGGGTCTGGTCAGACTATGGATAAGATTTTGCCTGCAGATATCCAAATTTGTATCCAATATTTAAAGAAAGTATATTCATTTGTATACGAGTACATACATAGGTATAGACTTGTAAAAATAATAGGCACATAGCGATGTCGCATTTTCCACAGCGAAAACGGTTTAACCCTTAGTTTGTGTTGTTAATTTGACTTTATTGAGAAAGGATGATAATTACTTGACGATAATGGATATTCTACCGTTTCCAACTGAGTTTTGGATTGTTGCGGTGTTCGCGGCTAGAGATAATTGAAAATAAGTTTTTAATAATTTTCTTTAAATTGCACTTAGTACTTGCGAACATGTATTTATAATATTTAAAAAACGCAATACACCAGAATCAGAGGTCCTTAGTTCCATGTGCGGGATTTGCTAATTCATTTATATGTATTCCTATTTATACCCATTAAAAAATGCAGCTAATGTTGATATATCTAACATGTTGCAAAACATTGCCAATATCCATCGACTTGTCCCCCGTTTACGGCTATAATACGTGGTATCAACTCCACTACGGATACATCAGTATCCACGACGGATACATCATCATCATTATCGCATGTAAATGGTTTTTGTTCATCGTCGCTTTTACAAAGATATGGCATCATTCCTTTACAGATGTTTTTTATTTAATTTACACAGTGATATCTACAGGCATAATCTTCACATGTTCACAAGGAGAAATAAACGTCGTGGTCTAGCCAAACCAGAAGGTCAGTTTAGCGTACATTTTTTTAGACCTGAATTCTGCCCTGTTATTGTACTGCAACCAACTCAAAGTTAATTTCATTCGATTCAGCGCATGTCATTTATAAGGTCAGATTTGGTCTGGCCAGATCAACATACCAATCCTAGGGTTAAATGGAAAATCTATATGTAGCTATACGATTCAGTATTCTCTCCTGCACAAAAGCTAAAGTACACAAAGATCAAATTTTGTTTTCAATTGAATTTCGCTAAGTGTAGAAATGTGACCAGAAATGCATCCTACATACATACATACTCTTACGTACATACATACATATCTATACATAGTTATTACTGTGCAAAAATAAACATCGATATGAGTGAGTATGGATGTTGCTGAGTAAGTATTTAAGAAAATATATTTTCTTATTTAGGAATAACTAATTCCTAAAAATGTAGGAATATTGTTTATCATCTTCATCTTTAGCAGTTATTTCATTCTGTTCTTTTTTTTATATGTATGTATGTAGTTGTTTTTATATACAAAATAATATTATTGAAATTTTATTTTCATATAGTGTAATTGCTAATTCAATGGACACTTGTAAATAAATAAAAATAAAAAAAAAACTCGAATATAATTAATGCGCGTGTTAAAAGTCTTATTGTTTTGCCCAGTTAAGTTCTTTTTTATAATTTATATTTCGTTTTCAATTATTTATAATGATTTTGTGATTGACTCCAAAAATAAAAGGCTAAAAATTAAAATTCAAAACGTGCATTTAGAAGTTGAAATAAAAATCTCAACAGTTTCACACAAAACAAAAAATAAAACAAATAAAATATTTCATTATATCACTGTAAGAAAAGGGAGAGGTGTGAAACTGAAACTTGACTTGACACAGCAATGCGATGCGAAATATTTAACAAAAACAAATATCAATTGATTAGGTTTAATTTGTTTAATTGTAGGAAAAGTTAGTGACAGCAATACTTTTCCACTTACATACATATATTATTTACACGATACAATACCACTTACATATGTATGTGTATATTAGGATTTTTCCTTTTTTATCCTTTTCTTTTATTTGTGCTGATATTTGTAACGCCCACAAATATTTATCCAACACCCACGATCTACTCAGAATATCCTCCTGAGTCGATTTAACGATGTTGGCTGTCTGCATGGCTGTCCATGTAAAGCTTGTACGCAAAGTACAGGTCGAAATTTTTACGACATTTCAATAGAATTTGGTACATGATATTTTTTCGGTCCAAGGACAATTTGGATTAAAATTTGTTAAAATCGGTCCATCGGGGGCTAGGTGACCCCATACAAATGTCCTCCCGGTCCTATCGGTCATTAATATTTGATTTATGCACATATTCAAACAAATTTCTCTGAAAATAAGTTGTACATTAAGCCGGTCCATAATTGACCATAGCTCCCATATAAGACCCTCTGCCGAAAATCACTTTAAAGAGCATAACTCTCTTAAACATTTTGGTATCCAAATCATATTCAACAAAACCTTTTTTTATACGAATATATACAAAAATCATTTGGCCCAATTTTATGATGATCGGTACATAATTAAGTGCATAGCTCCTATATAAAGCTAGCTTCCCAAATTCACTTTAACGACCATAAATCTCTTAATAATGTTGGTATCCAAATAAAATGGAACTCAAATAAGTTTTATCTATACTTTAGTCAAAGCTCCCATATAAGATGCCCTTCGAAAATCACTTCAAAATCTATAAATCTTTTAAAAGTGTTTATATCGAGATTAAATTTAACACAAACAAAATTTATATGCACAGAAGTCATGCCAATAGATTTTTGGAGAATCGTTCCATATCAGGTCATAGCTTCTATATAGAGCCCATTTCTGAAAACTGTTTTATACATATACTGGGTGTAGGATATAATATGGTCGGGCTTGACCCTTGACCCCTACTACAATAAACTTTACTCGTTATGCCAAATTTTCTAATGCAATCATTACCTTCTTTTATTCTCCTTAGTTTCAAATGGTAGCTTCGATATACACAAGTTTTTGTCTAACAGGGATAACAATTTCCAACTTCCATCTGGAGCCAACAAAAGGACCTTTTTTAAAACTCTTCTGTCATTTTTAAAAATTCTAAACAATGATATGAATTTCATTAAGGTTATATTAAAAAAATTTAACTTTAGGTTGAGAAAATCAATATTTTTTCCAATACTTTGGTAAATACATATACCATTATTGTATAAAAATTAATATTTTACTTATACATACATACATATGTATGTCTACATGCACATCTTCTTAAAAAGACAATTTAGTAAATAATTTACAGGTGACTGTTGTTAATAATATATGTACATACACTGCGGTTCATCAGGATAGAACCAACATATTTTAAAGCAAAAAAACTGTATAAATTGCAAATACAGATAGAATAAAAAATTTAGTTTTGCAGAAATGATAATTGAAACACAAAAAATAATATAAAAATGGATTATAACGATACTTTTCTCATTCTTTGTAGGCAAGTATAAAATTTTTCATTTATTTTTTGGTTCAACAGAATAGAACCACATGCATTTATAACTTAAATCAGTAGGCGGTTGTAATAAAGCATTATAAAAACCAAATAAAATTAAAATTACAGTTCGTGACAGCAGTTAGCTAAATCAATATGGGAAGAAAAAGTTCTTTAAATTCGTTGGAAATGGTAACGCGAAATCGCTAGAAAAATTGGACGAAGTCATAATGTTGTAATGAATCGTGAAACATATAATAAAAATTACAAAGGAGGTACTTGCCCCAGGACAAGCGAAAAATGCTTCGGATTGCCTCAAATTCAGCCCATTCTAACTCTAAAATTAAGCATTTCGCAGGAGTTAATGCAAGTAAATCAACAGTTCGTCGCGCTATTTTAAGCAGTCAACATTTACAACTCCGAAAACTAAAAAAAAAAACCTCAATTAAATGCAATCCGTCAACAACAGCGCCTTCAGTTTGCCAAAGATCATATGGCATGGGATGTTCAAAGACAATTAAGCGATAACGATAGGCGATAAGTAATTTTTTCGGATGAAAAAAAAATTAATTTGGATGGCCCCGATGATTATAACTTTTATTTTTACGATATGCGTAAGGACGAAAAATTTCTGAGCCGCCATCACAGCAGAGAGGGGGGCGTTATGGTATGGGCTGCAATTTCATACTATGGCACTATTGACATTATTATTCAAAGTACCCGAATGACCGGAAATAATTACAAAACCCTATTGGAACAAACTTTTCCTAAGATAAAAAATATTTTTGGACCACTAGAGTGGATTTATCAACATGATAACGCACCTATACACACGGTACGTGTAGTAAAATCGTGGATTGCCAGCCAAAATATCGATACCTTTAACTGGCCACCCTATTCACCCGACCTTAACATAATAGGAAATGTTTGGGGTTGGCTAACGCGTAAGGTATACGAAGAAGGAAAGCAATACGAAACCAAGGATGAGGGGTGAAATATCCCTCGACTATTTAAAATCCCTAAACGAATCAATGAAAAATAGAATTTATGAAGTTATTGTGAATAACGGTAAATTTACGCATTATTAAATAATTATCTGGAGTAAATAATTAAAATAAAATCAATTTTCAAGTACAAAAAAGCATGTTCGTTTGATTTATAGAACAATTAAAGGGTGAACCGAAAAATAAATGAAAAATTTTATACTTGCCTACAAAGAATGAGAAAAGTATCGTTATAATCCAGTTTTATATTATTTTTTGTGTTTCAATTATCATTTACAGTATCAACTATTTTTCTGCAAAACAAAATTTTTTTATTCTATCTGTATTTGCAATTAATTCAGTTTTTTTTTGCTTTAAAATGTGTTGGTTCTATCCTGATGAACCGGAGTGTACATATTGACTAATTGTAATATTTATGCCAAAACAGAAAATTAAAATTTACAAACTTCAGAGCTGTTGTGACATGTATTAGCAGTATCAAATTTGATTTAAATTATCACATATATATGTATGTATGTATGTATGTCAATTAACATTGATTTGTAAAAAAGTTTATTTCTGTTTATTTAATTTCTGATAATGAAATATAGATTGTTAAATGGATTTTTTCACTGAAGCCACTTTGAAATCTGTGTAGGGTCTCTTCACAGAACGAACATACAAACACTCTAAATTCATATTAAGGTTTGACCACTTCTAACTCTGACCAAGTTCCAACATTCTTATCGTATGTTATTCGCAAAATAATCTTACTCTTGACATTAAATTGTCAAATATTTTACCCAGTCGTTCTGCAAAATAGAGCTCGTGTAAACAGCAAAATTTCTTCAAAATTTCTTCAAAATTTATTTATTTAATAACTATTAATAAAAATTAAATAAATAAATTTTGAAGAATTTTTGCTGTTTACACGAGTTTGAAGCATTTTGAAGAAAATTTCAATCGTGTAAATCTAGCATTAGTCGTTCATTCGTTTTTGCAAACAAAGAGAGTCTATAGAATTTAAATGTTTAAAACGTGATTAAGTTTCTGTTTTTTGCATTTTTTTATCAATCAATAATAACTTGCATTTAATAATGCGTAAATAGAAACAAATTAAAAGTGTAGTTATGTGCATAAAATTAATTGAAGGTTGGGTCTTCTTACAACTTCAGGAAATAAATAAATATCTTTTATGGCCAACATACATAGATATGTATTTAAATATTTTGTACAATAAATTACATATTTCACTCTCCACATAAATCAAAAAGAAGTTAGAGTGCTATAATCGGCTGTACCGAATCCTAAATACCCTCCACATAGACATAAAGAAAATTACCTACACTGCAGTTACGACTGGAATATCCTTATTCAGTCTTATCGCAAATTTTATTATTTTTTTTATAACTACTAGATGGCATGCGGGACTCTTAGTTATATCCCGTCATAGTGTTAGTAAGATCGGTCCAGCGTTCTGGCCTTCCCGGCAGGCGTTGTAATTAATTAAAAAAAAGTGGGCGTTAGAGTAGGCGTGTTCATACCAACTGAGAAACCTTCCCGGACTTATGCACAACAACTTTGTCAAAGATAATTACATGATCAAATACATAGTTTACGATTCTATAAAGGACATACATACAAACATTAATTTTTTGAGATGAGTAAGCGTGGCACATAACATTTTTATTTTTACCTCGCCTTCAGTAAGATGTGTATACAACTTGTTTAAAGTAAATCTGTAAAAAGCCACGCAGAAGCAATTAATCAATTTAGAAAAAGTGTGCGTTAAAGTAGGCGTGGTCCAACCAACCAACCAACTCAGAAACCTTCCCGAGCTCATGCACAACAACTTTGCCGAAGATACTAACTTGATCAGATGCATAGTTTGCGAGAATAGAATAGTAGAAATTAATTTCAAAAAAGTACCAATATAAGTGTACTGAAATTTGGCCCTTTTTACACCTTTATATTTAAGTCATGAAAAGCATGTTCTGGTTTCGTTTTTGTTAAATTGAATAAATAATATCAAATGTCCGTTTTTATCCCTTTTTTGTCACCCATGAAAAAATAATTTTAAAAAAAGTACCTTTTAATTATCCGTAATACGTACTATTTCAAAATAATAGTTCATGGAATTTTTAGTGAGAAAATACATTTTGATAAAAAAAAGTACCAAAAAAGAATACAATGTTTAGGACATAGGAATTCAAATTTCAAAAAAGTACCAAAAATACATGTACATGTTAACGGAGCGTTCTACGGGGACTATTTTTACCCCATATGGTCACTTGAATTTCGAATTTCAAAAAAGTACCAGACACCTGTCGGCTCTTTTTTTGATTAAAGGCGGATGCATTTAAAATATTTTTTCCAAGTTTATTTGGTTTGAAGATACTGGTTTTACCCGTTTTTGTCCCATTTGTCCCCCTTAACGATCGAATTGCCAAAAATGCCTTCTTAGAGGATCGACATGTTGTAAAAGGAACCCATTACCCGAATTTCAAGTTTCTAGCTTTAGCGGTTTGGGATGTGTGATAATGAATGAATCAGTCAGTCAGTCAGTCAGTGACGTTACTCTATTATATACATATATATAGATTACTCGTATTTGAGAGAAAAATTTACGAACAACATAATTTATTTTAAACATTTTAAAATTTTATCTAATTTTAACCACTTATTGATGTAATTGACGCAATTACCAATTTTTACCATAACTTACAGATTTTGTATGTTTATCATAAAAATCTTATCTGTAAAAAGAGATTGGTTCAACATATCCAGTATCCAGTTATAATGATACTCGGAAGTTTACTTTATTTGGGAGCTATTGCCAATTATTGCCACTTTATCAAAATCCAGTAGTAGTATAATTGCCGTATGACCGATATTAGTATGATTTCTGGATTAAAATTACTAATCGGTATAAAATTTTGGTTCGATATCGATATTTATTAGACATTATTGTGGGTTAATGTAAGTTATTATGAATCGGTACAAAGAATTTTATGCATATGAGGATATATCACATCGAATTTCAACAACATACCAGTATATTTAAGAGAGATATGTATGTATGAAATTGGATTTTATATGTGGGCTATTGTCAAACATGGACCGAACCAAACAAAATATAGTTTTGTGATTTCTTTTTATATGAAACTAATTTTTGCTTATTGTTGTTTGGATATTTTCATTTTATAGGCATTTATGTGTCATTGCCTATGAGTAAAATTAAAATTACAGTTCGTGACAGCAGTTAGCTAAATCAATATGGGAAGAAAAAGTTCTTTAAATTCGTTGGAAATGGTAACGCGAAATCGCTAGAAAAATTGGACGAAGTCATAATGTTGTAATGAATCGTGAAACATATAATAAAAATTACAAAGGAGGTACTTGCCCCAGGACAAGCGAAAAATGCTTCGGATTGCCTCAAATTCAGCCCATTCTAACTCTAAAATTAAGCATTTCGCAGGAGTTAATGCAAGTAAATCAACAGTTCGTCGCGCTATTTTAAGCAGTCAACATTTACAACTCCGAAAACTAAAAAAAAAAACCTCAATTAAATGCAATCCGTCAACAACAGCGCCTTCAGTTTGCCAAAGATCATATGGCATGGGATGTTCAAAGACAATTAAGCGATAACGATAGGCGATAAGTAATTTTTTCGGATGAAAAAAAAATTAATTTGGATGGCCCCGATGATTATAACTTTTATTTTTACGATATGCGTAAGGACGAAAAATTTCTGAGCCGCCATCACAGCAGAGAGGGGGGCGTTATGGTATGGGCTGCAATTTCATACTATGGCACTATTGACATTATTATTCAAAGTACCCGAATGACCGGAAATAATTACAAAACCCTATTGGAACAAACTTTTCCTAAGATAAAAAATATTTTTGGACCACTAGAGTGGATTTATCAACATGATAACGCACCTATACACACGGTACGTGTAGTAAAATCGTGGATTGCCAGCCAAAATATCGATACCTTTAACTGGCCACCCTATTCACCCGACCTTAACATAATAGGAAATGTTTGGGGTTGGCTAACGCGTAAGGTATACGAAGAAGGAAAGCAATACGAAACCAAGGATGAGGGGTGAAATATCCCTCGACTATTTAAAATCCCTAAACGAATCAATGAAAAATAGAATTTATGAAGTTATTGTGAATAACGGTAAATTTACGCATTATTAAATAATTATCTGGAGTAAATAATTAAAATAAAATCAATTTTCAAGTACAAAAAAGCATGTTCGTTTGATTTATAGAACAATTAAAGGGTGAACCGAAAAATAAATGAAAAATTTTATACTTGCCTACAAAGAATGAGAAAAGTATCGTTATAATCCAGTTTTATATTATTTTTTGTGTTTCAATTATCATTTACAGTATCAACTATTTTTCTGCAAAACAAAATTTTTTTATTCTATCTGTATTTGCAATTAATTCAGTTTTTTTTTGCTTTAAAATGTGTTGGTTCTATCCTGATGAACCGGAGTGTACATATTGACTAATTGTAATATTTATGCCAAAACAGAAAATTAAAATTTACAAACTTCAGAGCTGTTGTGACATGTATTAGCAGTATCAAATTTGATTTAAATTATCACATATATATGTATGTATGTATGTATGTCAATTAACATTGATTTGTAAAAAAGTTTATTTCTGTTTATTTAATTTCTGATAATGAAATATAGATTGTTAAATGGATTTTTTCACTGAAGCCACTTTGAAATCTGTGTAGGGTCTCTTCACAGAACGAACATACAAACACTCTAAATTCATATTAAGGTTTGACCACTTCTAACTCTGACCAAGTTCCAACATTCTTATCGTATGTTATTCGCAAAATAATCTTACTCTTGACATTAAATTGTCAAATATTTTACCCAGTCGTTCTGCAAAATAGAGCTCGTGTAAACAGCAAAATTTCTTCAAAATTTCTTCAAAATTTATTTATTTAATAACTATTAATAAAAATTAAATAAATAAATTTTGAAGAATTTTTGCTGTTTACACGAGTTTGAAGCATTTTGAAGAAAATTTCAATCGTGTAAATCTAGCATTAGTCGTTCATTCGTTTTTGCAAACAAAGAGAGTCTATTTATTGTTGCTGTGCATGTTCAAAAAAAAAATAAAAAATTTCAATATTTCATTATAGAATTTAAATGTTTAAAACGTGATTAAGTTTCTGTTTTTTGCATTTTTTTATCAATCAATAATAACTTGCATTTAATAATGCGTAAATAGAAACAAATTAAAAGTGTAGTTATGTGCATAAAATTAATTGAAGGTTGGGTCTTCTTACAACTTCAGGAAATAAATAAATATCTTTTATGGCCAACATACATAGATATGTATTTAAATATTTTGTACAATAAATTACATATTTCACTCTCCACATAAATCAAAAAGAAGTTAGAGTGCTATAATCGGCTGTACCGAATCCTAAATACCCTCCACATAGACATAAAGAAAATTACCTACACTGCGGTTACGACTGGAATATCCTTATTCAGTCTTATCGCAAATTTTATTATTTTTTTTATAACTACTAGATGGCATGCGGGACTCTTAGTTATATCCCGTCATAGTGTTAGTAAGATCGGTCCAGCGTTCTGGCCTTCCCGGCAGGCGTTGTAATTAATTAAAAAAAAGTGGGCGTTAGAGTAGGCGTGTTCATACCAACTTAGAAACCTTCCCGGACTTATGCACAACAACTTTGTCAAAGATAATTACATGATCAAATACATAGTTTACGATTCTATAAAGGACATACATACAAACATTAATTTTTTGAGATGAGTAAGCGTGGCACATAACATTTTTATTTTTACCTCGCCTTCAGTAAGATGTGTATACAACTTGTTTAAAGTAAATCTGTAAAAAGCCACGCAGAAGCAATTAATCAATTTAGAAAAAGTGTGCGTTAAAGTAGGCGTGGTCCAACCAACCAACCAACTCAGAAACCTTCCCGAGCTCATGCACAACAACTTTGCCGAAGATACTAACTTGATCAGATGCATAGTTTGCGAGAATAGAATAGTAGAAATTAATTTCAAAAAAGTACCAATATAAGTGTACTGAAATTTGGCCCTTTTTACACCTTTATATTTAAGTCATGAAAAGCATGTTCTGGTTTCGTTTTTGTTAAATTGAATAAATAATATCAAATGTCCGTTTTTATCCCTTTTTTGTCACCCATGAAAAAATAATTTTAAAAAAAGTACCTTTTAATTATCCGTAATACGTACTATTTCAAAATAATAGTTCATGGAATTTTTAGTGAGAAAATACATTTTGATAAAAAAAAGTACCAAAAAAGAATACAATGTTTAGGACATAGGAATTCAAATTTCAAAAAAGTACCAAAAATACATGTACATGTTAACGGAGCGTTCTACGGGGACTATTTTTACCCCATATGGTCACTTGAATTTCGAATTTCAAAAAAGTACCAGACACCTGTCGGCTCTTTTTTTGATTAAAGGCGGATGCATTTAAAATATTTTTTCCAAGTTTATTTGGTTTGAAGATACTGGTTTTACCCGTTTTTGTCCCATTTGTCCCCCTTAACGATCGAATTGCCAAAAATGCCTTCTTAGAGGATCGACATGTTGTAAAAGGAACCCATTACCCGAATTTCAAGTTTCTAGCTTTAGCGGTTTGGGATGTGTGATAATGAATGAATCAGTCAGTCAGTCAGTCAGTGACGTTACTCTATTATATACATATATATAGATTACTCGTATTTGAGAGAAAAATTTACGAACAACATAATTTATTTTAAACATTTTAAAATTTTATCTAATTTTAACCACTTATTGATGTAATTGACGCAATTACCAATTTTTACCATAACTTACAGATTTTGTATGTTTATCATAAAAATCTTATCTGTAAAAAGAGATTGGTTCAACATATCCAGTATCCAGTTATAATGATACTCGGAAGTTTACTTTATTTGGGAGCTATTGCCAATTATTGCCACTTTATCAAAATCCAGTAGTAGTATAATTGCCGTATGACCGATATTAGTATGATTTCTGGATTAAAATTACTAATCGGTATAAAATTTTGGTTCGATATCGATATTTATTAGACATTATTGTGGGTTAATGTAAGTTATTATGAATCGGTACAAAGAATTTTATGCATATGAGGATATATCACATCGAATTTCAACAACATACCAGTATATTTAAGAGAGATATGTATGTATGAAATTGGATTTTATATGTGGGCTATTGTCAAACATGGACCGAACCAAACAAAATATAGTTTTGTGATTTCTTTTTATATGAAACTAATTTTTGCTTATTGTTGTTTGGATATTTTCATTTTATAGGCATTTATGTGTCATTGCCTATGAGTAATCATGGACCAATTATTACTACTTCTATTTACTTTATAGTTAGTCCTTTTATCATAGGAATAAATATCCATTTATTTTTGTAGGTTGACTCATATTTTGATTCATATCTCTGGTTCTTCTGGTCCGATTTTGCAGATTTTGCTTAGGATAATTGTGAACCGTTTTTTATAAAATAAAATTGATATTTGAACTTGTTGAATCTTAGAAAGATAAAAAGACAGCGTTTACATTACAATGAAAGAAATCCGGTTTTCCCTTCTAAACGCTTTTCCAAACTTTGGATTCGTCTCGGCACAAATTAACATTATTTGATTTGTTTCCAAATATCAGCGTTACAATTTGTTTTATCAAATGTCACTCTTATTCGACACGCACTCTAATCCTCCGCTCTAATAGAAATACATACATACGTACATATGTACATAAATCCAATTTACATTTATATTAATTATAATGTTTTCCAATAAAGATATTATTAGTTTGGAAGGAAAAATAATAATGTTTAAAATCATAAAAATGAATATCGAAGTAAATCAACACACACATACACACAAATCCACTCTCATACACAGGTACATCCCAGCATACTATTCTAGGAGCGCTCCGAAAAAGGAGTCAGAAAAGAGTTCAAATAAAAAGCATTTTCGGAGCGAAAGAAAAATTTGCTTAAAAAATTAATTTTCCCCCCATTTTTATATATTTTATTTAAATGAATTCCATTTTATTTTTTTACTCCAAATACAATTTATTTAATGTTTTTTTCATTTCTAATTTAGTTTATTTGTAATTGAATTCCCTTTTTGTTTATGTAATAACAATTAAAAAAATAATAAATGTGAACTTTTAATTTTTTGTATTTAAAATTGCAATGATTATTTTTCTGACATGATGTAAGAGCTCTTTCTGAACCCAAAAAAAAAAACCCCATAAAAGATTCTTTTCTGACATTATGTAAGAGCTCCTTCTGACGGATCATTTTCGAATGTAATGACCCTCTTTGCGGAAGGTTTTCGGAGCAATGATGATTGTTTTTTGGGCTCATAAAGAGCATGAACGCTCCGGAAAAGGTGTCAGAAAAGACTCTTTTCAGGCTCATATGGCTTGCTGGGATCCACATCCGCAGACGAATGTACGAGTATGTTTTAATAAACACATAAAACTATTTACATTGTCATGAATAAATTGAGACGTTTACAGAGCTAATGAAATTGCCTTCAAATAACAGCCGGCAACTACTGCATCAGACTTAGCAGCATCATGATCAACATCATCATCGTCGTCATCATCCTAAACAACAACAACAAAATTTAAAAACGAATAAAATACATACAACAACAAATTGAAAATATATTAAGACAAAGAAGAAAAAAGAAATAACAAAAAAAAAGGAGTTTGGCAAATGATCTTGCCAAACTCTCATCTCATCTCAGCACAGATCAACTCAACAAGATACTTTAAGTATTGTGGCCATTTAATGTACATTTTACTGCATGTCTCCGCCCGAGAATAAGCGCAGCAGCAACAACAACAGGACTTAAAATTGAAATTGAGAGAAAAAAAATTATGAAGAAAATCTGTTGGTTTTGAAATGAGACTTGAAATCTTTCAATCGTATTTCGAGCAACAAAACAAAATGAAAAGAAAATCCAAAGCACCACTGTGTTGTATTGTGTACGAGTAGATATATCCGTCCGTGTACGAGTATGTATGTGTGGATTGGATGTGTTTGCTCATGATAAGTTTGTCATTTGCAAGGTGCAGGATTTTAGTTAGTTGTTTTTATGTGCCGCATAAAAAGTGGATTTATACACCATTCGTTTGCTTAAACTTTCGGATTTTGTTTCATCACCGTACAGATGTGTGTATGAGGGAAAAGAATATTTTAAACTTGTTTAGTGGCTGCAACAGCAATAATAAAATAAAAAGTCATAAAATGAACATGAACGAAATGACCAAAATACGATCGGCTGTAAGGAAGAAGAACGGAGTGCTGGCTGACTATTACACTGACTGACTGATTGAATGAATAAACTATACGAGTATGAATGGACTGTGTGTGGATGGCCATAAGCCATTCAATAGATATCTCCAGTTGGCTGGCAGTAGTGGCTGTAGTCGTCGCAGTTCTGTTTAAAAGGCGACGACGACTCGTCGTCTTATTTGTGGTAGTGATTATTTGAAAAAACTACTCGGCAAGCGTATGGTGAAGTAAAGTGACGTGTACTTCTATGTATGTGTATGTACTTGCAGACAGTAACCAGTAGATATTTATTTTATTTCATTATTTTTTTATTTTTTTTTGTATACCCCATCTTAAAATTGAATGTCATTGAAATAAATATGTTCTCACACACTCATGCACTCCCATACCTGGTCAGATTCACACAGGCATGAATACAAATAAATGCAGTCATGTTTGTATGTATGAATGTATTCTATGTATGCAATTCGATATACGCCATAAACAACCAGAAGTTGTCAAACGTATGATTACATATTGATATTCTTGTTAACGCTTCAACATTTAGCAGCTAATGAAGTTTTTTAATCCGATTTGTATGTTGAGCCATTGAAATGTTTTATCATTTCTATATTGTCTGTCCACGTGATCTGTCGTCATCATTATTTTCCGTTTATTATTTCATTTCCATAGCATACGATTATGTAAAAAGTTGATCAAGTTTCTGTTGGAATTCGCGAATCCTACAACTCACGGATCATAAATGGAATTTTCAATATTTTAGTGTACTTTTTTAATTTCTTTTTTAAATTCTAAATAAAACTCTTGGAATATAACTGAATGTCAGAATCTTTATTATTGACCGAAAGAACAATCTTTGATATTTAATTTCTAAAAATAATTTAATACAGATGTAGAACGGGGATTTCCGATCACTATTTTCAGCATTGCTACCAATATCTTGTGAATTACGACTTCTACACAAAACGTTGAAGAAAAAACGTAGAGGTGTGATACCAAATCCATCAGGGCTGGTCAGCAAAGTGAATTCTCAATAAAGCCTTTGTGCACAAAAACATTTCTCTTGTTGCGGTGTAAGCCTTTTCATGATGTCAAACATTTCTCTATAATTCTATATAGAGTCTCGCTTGATCAACAAATGAAAAAAGGTCTAAATGAATCACGCTTTATTAAAATGAGACAAACCTAATAAAAACAAGTAAAAAAGTATAGTCGGTCAAGCCGGACCATATAATACCCTACACCAGTATATGTATAAAACAGTTTTTCAGAAATGTGCGCTATATGGGAGATAATACCTATTATGGACCGATCATCCAAAAATTTAGTGCCATGACTTCCGTGAATATAAATATTATATGTGTTAAACTTTATCTCGATATAAATACTTTTAAAAGATTTAAGGAAGTTAAAGTTAATTACGGAGAGGGTCTTATATGGTAGTTTCGACTAATTATGGACCGACCATTACAAAATTTTTATTTCGATACCAGCATTTTTAAGAAATTTATGGTCGCTAAAATGATTTTCGAAAGTGGGCTTGATATGGGAGCTATGACTAATTACAGACCAATTATCATAAAATTGTGCCATACTATTTTTATATATAAGAAACACATTTGTGTACAATATTATTTGGATACCGACATTTTTAATAGAGTTATGCTCTTTAAAGTGATTTTCGGGAGTGGGCCTTATAAGGGAGCTATGATAAATTATGAACCGATCTGCACAAAATTTATAGATCTTATTTGGCTTCATTTACCACTTATTTGTGGTGAAATTTGATTGCATACTTGCATAACTCAAACATTTATGATCGGTAAACCCCAATTTCGGGAGAACATTTGTATGGGAGCCAGGTGAAATAATGGACCGATTTCTATCAGTTCCAATCTCATCCGTCTTTGGGGCAAAAAAATTTCACGTACAAGATTTTATCGAAATATTTTCAAAATTGCGATCCGTACTCTACGCACAAGCTTTACATGGACAGCCAGCCAGACGGACGGAAGGACGGACATCGTTAAATCGACTCAGAAAACGATTCTGAGCCGATCGGTATACTTTAAGGTGGGTGCTGAACCAATATTTCTGGGCGTTACAAACATCAGCACAAATCCAGTATACCACTATGGTGGTGTAGGGTATAAATATGGTCGTTTAATCAATGTGTCTATACTATTTTTCCAAACCCTTCTAAATTTACAACAATCTAAGCAACAGTAAGGGCGAAATCATGGGAGGTATTTCGTATATATTTTAATTTGGTAACTAAATTTAATGATCTTTAATTTAACTTTTTCTCGTTAGTCTAGAGCTCATATAGGGGCTTTATAAGATTCTTAGAACCCGAAAATACATAGTTTGCATTATAAGTTTCCCAAATCAAGTTAAATGTTTTCTATTGTTGATAATGTTGTTTTAGATAATTTAACTAAAAGTTATTTAATAAGATTAATTTTCAAATTAAAAAAAAAATAGTTTTCGATAATGCTAAATGTATTAGTAAATACACGAGATTTCCTTCAGGAGGACGTACCTACGATAAGAAAAATTACATTCTACATACATACAATTTATTTATTGAAAAATAATATTTGGAAGCAACGAATTCTTTCTCAAGTCAAGGGAAAACTCCTGACCAGTTTCCTGTAGAGAATAATTAACTGTAAATATCTGTGAAATTTTTGGCTGATCTGCAGAAAACACCCACAGTCTTTTGGCGGGAATCGAACCCACAACCCTCCGACTATCCAGCACACTATCGCCCAGTCAATCGTGGAATCCAAATGTATGTACAATATGTACGACATTTATGTACATACATATGTATATACAAGTATCAATGCATGTTTAAACAAGTTAATACCAAATACATACAAACGTATGTTACATACGAGTACTCGTACATACATACAGTAGAGCGCATAAAAATGCAACGGTATGCTATCTGATCATCGATCGCATTAAATGCTAACTGATTATTCTACTACACCAGGACTATTTTTCCCCCCCCGAAAACTAGAATGAAAATGTTCATATCCCGGGATTTCAGGGAATTTAAGAATTTAAGACCACTGAATGGAACTATTATAGTGTGATATCTGAAATAATTTTCGGATTCTAGTAAATTTGAGTTTTATGCAAAAATAAATCTGGAGAGGATTTTTGGCCATTTGGTCACTTTATATTCGATCATGATAAGCAGGATTTATTGAAGGACTCATACAATTAAAAGGACAAAGTTATTTTAAAAGGCCTATCATAGTTCCATTCAGTGGTCTTTTTCCATGCCATATCTATTTCTTAATATAATATTTCTGAAATAATTTCAGACATTATATATAAAGATTTGTGTATAACAGTTCTCTGTTAAGTGCAAAATGAGCTTGGCTAAAAATTGCGGTTTTTGTCTGTGCTAGTTAAATTTAAATTTATCTTCACACACATAATGCTATAAAGCTGTGTTCACATTATGTGTATTTGTCATGTGGAATGTCACTTTTCTACCCATATGTGATTTCATGTGTATGTCAAAATTTGAGTTTTACATACGGTTTATAAATTACATGTTCATATATTGGTTATGTCACATACATATGTACTTACTTTTGTTAACTCCTTTTCAATTTTTCCCTTCATTTTCAATAATAAATTTGTGTAGTTTTTTTTATATTTTTGTTTTCCTATTAGGTATAAATTATGTTTATTAAAATTTCAATTAATTTTTGCCGACACAAAATTTTGGTTATAAAAACCAGCTGATGTCAGATGGTTTATCACTTGAAAATGGAACTCGTTCTAAATACAAAAATGTCATATGTATTGCACACAGAGAAATAACACATGCTATTGTCTGAAGGTGTGCAGACTATATGTACAAATTTGACATGCGAAAAAGTGACAGTCCACATGACAAATACACATAATGTGAACACAGCTTAAGTTATCATTGTTTGCTATCATTTGTATCATTGTATCATTTTATTAAAGAAAAGATGGTTGCACATTTTAAATTAAAAAATTAAATTATTTTTTATAGAAATAAAAATTATTTGAAGTTAAGTTTCAAGTCTAGCAAAACTGTGTTAGTGTTCTTTTAAAATAACTAAAGCATTTAATAATTGTTATTTTACTGGCAAAGTTTCCATCCGTTGCAGTATAAAGATTTTTTGTTCGATTTCTATTTTCTTCAATTGAATTCTTGGAAATTTTTAGGTAATTTATAATTTACAGATAATGTCTGCTAATAAAGAATGTTGAAACCCAAATATAGTTTAAAACGTCTACAAGTACCGAAACTGATCTTTCTTATTGAGTTTTAAGAAACGACTGGATCAGCCCCACCATTCTTTTCCACCTACAAAGTATGCACACTTTGCTGAATTCTTTCTCTGAATTAAATAATTAAATAAATAATAAATCTATGAAATTAAAGTTTCTTAAAAAATGTTTTAAATGTTTCCTTGTTTTTTAAGATTAGTTGGGTTTAAGGATATAATTATATATATTGTGTGTATAACTTAAAAATGCGGTATTCATAACAGATGAAGTATATTTTGAACACGGTTTTTATCTTTAGTAACTTAAATATAATTTCCCGAAAAAGTCAAATTTTCGAAAAATTTTGCTTTGATTCTTTAATTTGAAAAAAAAAACTGGCGCTGATTGCTTATGGTGAAATGAGATCCATCGGCATTACTACTACTTGTCAAACTCAAAAAAGCTTGCACCTGAATTCATTCAAAATATCCAGATTATGCGGCCAGACATTAAAGTGTGATATTCCATCATGACTCTCAAAAAATGAGCATTTTTTTTATTGCGGAATCCATAGCGGTCATATCCAAAAATACCTTAAATAAATTTATATTGTACAAATGTTTCAAAATAAAAGCTACAACTTTTAAAAATCACTCATTTTTAAGTTGTACAGCAAATTAAAAAATATTTAATTATTTGTCAAAAATCGCTTATCTTTTGTAAAATAAATTTAAAGTTACTTGAGTTTAAAATTTTTTATTCAAAATCTTTATTCTTGCTGGCCTTTATTTGTATATTAATAATTTAAAATCAATAATAACTAGGGCTGCGATTTCCATGCTAATGCATGTTTTTTGTCGATAGTCTATGAGCGATGTCGACCAATTATCTTTCAGAATCAAGAAATTTGCGTTAAAATGGCATCGTTTTGTTTTTGCATATTTTGGTGAAAATGCATATTTCAAAAAATTTTCAAATAAACTAAAAAACTCAATAAATTCTTTTAGTGCTCTGCTTAAAATACAACTTTGTATTAGAAGGAGACGCATATAGGGCGTTTTGGATAAAGATGAAGAAGTTTTGGAAAAGGCCAACCATGCTCTATGATAGCTCGTGCTTTCCACGACTCAATAAATTTGTTGGGTCAAGATTTTAACAAAAAGCAGATAGCCTTAAAATATTTTATCCAAAACTGTTACATGTTACCTGCTTAGCACATGGGTTACACCGCGTTGCAGAGGAATATAGAAGCAAATTCGATAGTATTGATTTATTGATTTCAAACGGAAAAAAATATTTTTAAAGGCTCCTTCACGAGTTGCAATTTTTCAAAAAATGTATCCCTTGGTTCCCCTTCCACCGCAGCCAGTATTAACAAGATGGGGAACCTGCCTAGATGCTGTAGAATACTATTCAAAAAACTTTGAGCAATTTAAGAATGTTATTGAATAGCTTGTTGATACCGATTCGTATGCAATTAAAAAAGTAAAAGAAATATTAAATTTAAATAACAATAACAAAAGTCAATTAGCATTTGTATTTTCTATTGGGGAGACAATAACTAAATTGGAGGAATTTGGTTCACTTAATACTCAAATCAGATTAACTAATATTGCAGAAAGTAATATTAACAATGTGGACGGAAGAAAAGCCAAACGAATTAAAACAAAAATCCAAAGCGTTTTGCACAAAAAAAAATTAAGGATTTCAAAAAATAAAACAAATTTCAAATATTTTTGATCTGGATCCAAATGTCGGCTCTGAATTAAAAAATTAATATTCTCCAAATGAATTGGCTTCCTTCAAGTATGCTCCTACGTTTTTTTTTTATTGAACATTTTCAAGTTTTACTGCATATTTTGGATTTTTTTAGTGCATTTTTTGGATTTTTTAGTGCATATTTTAAGCGCATATTTTCAATTCTTTAGTGCATGATAATCTTAGACCTAATAATAACCTATTTAAAAATTCAAATTATTTGCCAAACATTTTTCAAACTATTTTAATTAAAAATTTCCTGTTTTCCCTTACCCAATCGTAGAGTTCACAATTGCGACAAAAATACTATGTATACGATTTATTGTATGTCATTTGGTCCAATATTTTTCAACTTAAGTATAATTATTTATTACTTTGTGCAAACTGCGCTTAAACGATGAGAGTAAATAAATAATGCAACTTAAAAAACAAATCAGGAATGGCGAATGTGATACTGCTCTTAGCAAAATCAATCTGTCGAAGATAACATAGCATAGCGTTGTATTTCTTATGTGCGCCACTGTACATGTACGAGTACATACATATCGTCACCTTAAAGACCAAACAACCTATCAACAGTTTTCAAAAGTTTACAGGAGAGAGAAAAAACGTTATAAAATTGGAACTACATATTTGCAATATTGAAACGAAAATTATATATTCGGATTCAAATGGAACCAGAAGTATTTTGTATATCGGTTGAGAAAGCTTTGTTTTTCTAACACACAGCTTATGATATGGCGCTTAGAGTATTTGGAATTGTAAAAGTCTGAAACCAAACAACCTATCAGCAATACTAATTAATATAAATAATCAAGCATTCCAATCAACACATGAATATTATTTACATTAAATAATAACATTTATACTTTCTTTTAATTGTTTAAACAAAAAAGTGCTTAATGTTTGCTTAAATTACACTATGCAACAAAATTAAAATTTTATCATGATTTTATATGATTTATTTTCTTCTTATTTTAGTATTAATTTTTAATTTTTCCTAAAATTTTGAATTTTTAAATAAAGTTATAGATGTTTTTACAAAAAAATCTATTTTTTATTTATTGTAATGTTAATAAATAAATAAAAAGTTAAATTAAAAAAAAAAAACATTTATTTAAATAAAACTACCACAAAAAAATTACCCAAAAAGGTACGAGTCTTATTACAAAAGTAATGACAGTCTGCTGGAAGCAAAGTTTTTAAATTTTGTAAATGTTGCCATTTCTTTTTGGAGATTTTTAACCTTTGGGGATGTAATAACTTGGGACGACGAATTTCAAAACGTGTAGCAGATGTTTGTAGTAAAAGCTGATAATCGATAATCGATAATCGATTTTGTAATACAGATATCCTGTTTACTTTAGGGAACTAATTTTCAAGAAGAAAAAATTCAAATAAATAGTTTCTCTGATTTCTTCCTTAGCATGAGTGCTGATGGGTTATTTGGTAATAGTTTGCTAATTTGTAATATTAGATGTTCAAAATTTTGCATACATATGCGCTATGATATAGAGAATGATATTTAATAAAAAAAAAAAACACAATTTTGAAATTTTTGCTGATAGGTTGTTTTTTTTTTTAGGTGAGGATATGTACAATTGTATATGGTATGTATGTATGTACATAGATATATATTTTTTATCTAAATACCTTAAAGTTCAATGCGTACATTGAATTATTCATCGATCATTTACCTCAGCACAAAAATATTAAGTAGTAGTAAGTAGGAAAAAAAATGCGAAGAAAAAACAAATAAAATTACTTAAAAATCTGACGAGGCGTCTTGTACGTGATCAAATAAAAACTCTGTATTGAACATATCACATACATAAATGTATGTATGTATGTATGTATGTATGTATGTATATAAAAAAAAACATAGTTTTGTAAATAAATATGTATAATACGAGTACATAAATACATGCATACACACAATAAACGAACAAATAAGCTCGAATTGTAAAAGTCAACAAAGTAATAATACTTTATATGTATGTATGTATATAGTTACATGTGTATTTACATATATACTACATACATCGTATATAACGAAAAATGTCCGTATATAAGTACATATGTACATACATCTTACTCAGATTTCAAAATATGTATGTACTATGTAGGTACATACATACATACATTTGTATGTACTTGTATCATTATAAAATTTTTAAAATATCATGTATTTTCAAACACACATGTATGTATGTATCTACATACATACATACGAGTATGTATAAATTGTATGTACATACGCATTTCGACCTAATTGGATGATGTGTTAAATGCATGAACTTGTTGAACTAACTCAAGTTCAAATAACAAGTCACACTTTTAATGAAACACTAATGTGTGCATGACATTTACTAATATCCAAAGAAAGAAGAAATGTTTCTCCACCATCTTCTCCAATGGAACGGGAGAGGAAAACGTTTTCAGACATTTCATGTAGTACGAGATAGGTAGAATAATTTCAAATTAAAAATACGAATTAATAATAATATTGATCATTGTTTGGGAATCAACGTGTCTAATACACATACACACATACATACATACATACGTACGTAAAGGTCAAAAACGCCACGTCAATACAAACAAAAAGAAATATAAATATTTCAAGTTGTCGTTACTATTTAATCAGACTTTAAAGGACTGTATACTACATATATGCATATACATACATATCGACAGCTCAATTCCAAAACATGCTAAGTCGAAAAAGTGAGTTTTGCAGGAAAAGCTCCTAAAGTTTACAGGCGATATCTAAAAAACCATATGAGGTAGAACTTTGTGGTTTATAACTATTGATTGGACTAGCCAATCACAACCAAAATTTGAAAGAATTTAAGTTGAAAAAATCTAAATTCAAAAACGCAAAAAAATTAAAAACATGCTAAGTCGACATAGCATGGTTTGGAATTGAACTGTCGATATGTAGAATAGATTCTATTTTGAATCTGTTTAACAAATGAAAATATATTCTTTTTTCGAGATGAAACAAGTGGACCTTGATTAGTTAAGTGACACTGTGTCTAAAAGGTAAATTTATTTACATTCCTAGAAATAGAACAGATTCTAATGCCTAAGAAAATAATTACGGGTCTAATAACAAAGCTGTAGTGAAACAAACAAAAAAAAAACATTCGATTCAAAATCTTTAACTTTAATAATGTCTCATGATTTCCATTTAATTTTAATGATGAAACAGAACTGGGGCTGAATGCTGTTTTCCATAAAATTTTGTCGTGAAATAGAATCTATTTTATTTTGACAGCGATTTTTCTTATGTTCTCACTTTAAAACACAAATGCTCTCAACAATATTACAATACTTTTATTAAATTTTATACATTTTGTAAACAAAAGCATGTGTTTTTGGCGCAAGAAAAATAAAAACAAAAGAAAATCAAATGAAACGTGAAAATTAGTGATTTTTAGGAAAAATTAATTGAAGAAGTACAAAAGCATCATTGCATATATAATTTGCAGTCGCCATTGTACAAAAATTTTTATTTAAAACAAGATTTATGGACACAGAAAAAATATAAAAACGTTAAATGACAGTTCGTGAAGCTGCAGCCGCCGTTTCAATTATGGGCCTGTTTTCTCTGAGAGTCGTTTTTGCTTGACGCTGTGGTCGTGTTCTGTTTCATCACCATGAGTCAAATCTCTACTATTTTTCTTTACGACCCCAAGAATATATAAATATGAATGTATATTTAATATATACAGCTATGGACAGAGAAATAGCTCACAATTGTTATATGAAGTGTCAAACGTATTACATATATTGAAAATGGAATGATAATAACATGGACTTCTATGCTATTCTTTTGCACGTTCATTACTTTGTCATATTTTGTTAAAAATTAAGTTTTTTTTGGTTGGACAATGAAACAAAACAAAACTAGTTGATGGTAATTTCGGTGATAAATTATTGTGTAATTTAACTAAAATATTGTTTATCATTAATTTTGCCAACCAAAATGGGAAGAGATCCGAAATGCTCACTTGAGAAAAATATGTTACTTGGGAACTTTACCAAAAGTATACAAAAGGAACAAAAATAGCTGAAATAATTGGATGTTCTCGAAATATGGTTGATAATGTGATTAAATGTGTTAAATCAGATTTAAATTTGCTTAATCTAAAGGAAGATCGGAAGAAGCCACCGCGAAAGACAACAGTCGTGAGGATAAGGAAATAGTTAAAAAAATCTGGATCCTTTCAAGTTATCGAGAACAATAATGACTGAAATAATTGAGGAATTTGGGATAAATATTTCCAGTAGACTTGTACGAAGAAGCCTAATTGAAAATCATTTTGATGGTCTTGTAAAATGAAAAATATCGAACCATTAGCCTGAATAAAAAAAAACTTTACTCTTAAAAAGATAAATATTAGTTCCATTACTTCTCTAATTAATAATAACATCACTTCTGTCAAAAAAGAATATAAAGGCAAAACTACTCCGGAAAAAGTATATAAAATTCTGGAAAAGAGCGCTGTATATATGATCTTAATGGTATGTAGTTAGAGCTTGACACATGGGGTTATTGTATTGTATACACTAGGCTGTTGCAAAAGTACAAAAAACAAATACCTAAATACATTTACATTTTTCGTTTACTTGCTTTATTCGATCTTCTCTTTATAAAGTAAAATGCTCTTTCTCTTATGAAATACAAACACAATAAATATTGTCTTTGTACTAAATAAATACAATAAATGTTAAAGAATACGAATATGCACGTGTTTGAAGAGGCAGTTCTTAAACTACTTATTGAAATACTCGAGTATTTTGCAAGCTTTATTTTATTTGTATGAAATTGGAAAAATATTACAGGAGAAGAAAAAGACTAAAAACAAAAAGCATATCGTTAGTTGAAATGCAAAATATGTAATGTTGCATATTAAAATAGAATTATAGAATTAAATACCAATATTTTTATTAATTAAAATGTCTTTGTATTTTTATCGGAAATAATAAAAACTGCAACGTTTTCATAGACATTTTTGTACTAAGCATTTTTGGCTTAAGTTAGGCATTTTTTTAAATATTAGTTACCTTTTTTGAAATTTAAAAAAATAAAAATAAAAAAATTAAAAAAATGAAAAATTAAATTTTATTAAAACAAAATAAAAATGACTTTAAAATTTAATTGTTTAATATCCTATTTTAATGTCCATAATCCATTCATTAATCTTCTAGTTCATTTATTTAATGGGAAAGATCACAACGTATTTAAAAAACGATGCAAAAAAAGACAAATTGAACAACCAAAACCATTGCTTGCATTAAGTTCTTAAAATACCCATATTGTAAAATAAGAACCTTGCAAAATACTACAGTATATTTGTGTTTTTTTTTTTGTTTGGTATTTATTTGCTTTGCTTCTCTTTTGTACTTGGAATTAGTATGAGAATGTTAAAAAAATCAAATGTTTTTGAAATATAATGTATTTAGTGGAACAGCCTAGTATACACATGTATTAATATCAAATATAGGGCGTGTTTTTGTAAAACAATTGCAATTAATGTGGGTTTCAATAATTTTTTTTTAGCAACTTACAATTACTTTCCAAAAAAAATTCATATACACTGTGTTGCATTACTATAATTACACTTGATGTTTGCTAATTGTTGTAAAGTTGTAAACACTTTTTTAAAACGGATAAATTAACCAAATATTTTTATTAAAACTTTAGAAGATCATTTCATTAATTGAAGATCGAAATTGTCCATTAATATTTTGTTAGCGTTTCTTGACTATAATTACATTTTATGATAAACAATGAAGAATATTAGAAAAACGAAAGTATAACAGTATCTTATTATTCTTATTATGCAATTTTCAACAATTTCCTGTGGCCGCCCAAAAAAGCTTTCTAAAGAGTATAACCACAGAATTATAAACTGTTCCAGCAACATAATGAATATTCTTGGTCAGATTATTAATGAATGTGAAGCAAATGTATCCAAATCTATCTGCTAAAAAAAAATCCCAGACTATTACAGTAGACGCTCGGAAATTAGAACCACTTTGTTTTTAGGGCGATTCGAATTTTTGAATTATTCTAATTTCTGGACGGATTTTTTATACTAAAAGTTAGGTAATTTTACAATAAAGCTATAAAAAAAACTATGTCTTTGTTTTCATTTTAGTTTATTTAACATAAAAAATATGAAAAACTTAACGAAACATAATAAAAAATAACAATTCAGTTCATTTACACCTTAACATACATATGACGTTTAAACTCTAACAACATCAACAAAATTGGTTAAACATTTACTAAAATGGTATTCCCCTTTTTGTTTTCTATTTGGTTAAATTAAATTGTCAAAATTTTAGTGTTTACAACGAAAAAGAAAAAAGCGCTCGGAAATTAGAATTTTTACTTCTAATTTTAGAGCGCTTAATGCAATGAAATGACTGATTCTAATTTCTGGAAATTCTAATTACTGAGAGTTATAATTACTGAGCGTCTACTGTACTCGGCAAAAGCTGATGTCTGTGCCAAGGCTATTACTCAGCCACAAAACTGCAAGACTTGAATTCGCTAGTAGAAACTTACAAAGTAACTGAAAACTATATGTACATGTTTCGATAATCTTCGTTAATAGTGAGAAAAAATTCAATCTTGATGGTCTAGATGGCTTCAACAGCTGTAGGAGAGACCTACGGAAGGAACTACGATATTTCGGAGGCGGTTCTTTGATGTTTCGGTTGCTTTTTGTGAAGACAGTATGCTTGATTTGGCGTTTCCAAGCACCAAAATGAATTCTTCTGATTAGACAGAATTACTAGATGGTTAAAAATTAAACTTAAAAACTTAATTCTTTTAAGCGTATGGTACGAATGAAGTCAATACGAGTATTCAGTAGGTGTAGCAAGCGACATCCATCATCAATAGGATCGTTAAAAATACAAAAACAAAAGAAAAAACAAAACAAATACAAAAGAAACATTAAAGTGTAAAAATAAATAAAGTAGAGAATGAGAAGAGAGAAAAAAGTGTTTAAAACCTCACCTTAATTTTTGCACCACGAAGGTTTCCTAAACAACAAACAACAACAATAAAATAATATGTATTAAAAATAAACAAACAACAACATAAACAAAAGAAATACCTACATAGTAAAGTGTTAATATTTGACCGAAACTGTTTTTGTTGTTGTTTTTGTTTTTTAATGTTGATGATACTGTATCTACATACGAGTACGAGTGTATCTGTCACTATAATATTTCTCTGTCTAACTATCTGTGTTCTATGGTCTATGGGATTTTGATCTTGGGAAGTGGGAGTTGTGGTTGTATGTCATACGAAAACCAGGAATATTATAAATTTAGACATCATTGTGTGTTTAGGCATTTTGTGTGTTAGTAAGTGCTCGTAGTACCACCATACGCGTATAAACGTATGTACATAGGTACATGTACCAATTCAGAATTTATAACATTTCTTTAGGTACATTTGTATTTGTGTTTCAATATAGGTACATACCTATCTACTATTCATAATATAACCTGTGTCTGTTTGACAGTCTTACTGTCTGTCTGTCTGTCTGTCTGTCCGTTTATTTGTCTCTTTAACCTCAATGGCATTTTTTGGTTTTTGCTAACTCATCAATAATTTCGAACACGTTTCGACATTTTGTCAATATCACCAGTTGATGATCAATTCGTTCGTTATTCGTTTATATCGTTCTATGAATATTTATTCAATTTTGTTCATTCTTTTTATTTTCATTTACTTATATAGGTACATATTTTTTGTTCATTCTGATCATTTAATGGAATTAAAGTACAACAGAGCATACAAAATACACTTATTTATTTATTTATTTATTTATTAATTTTGCAACACACACGCAACATTTGTACACTCATGTGTTAGTGTTTAATGGTTTTGTGTGTGAGCATGTAAGTTATATGTATGTATGTTGGCTAGTTGGTTGGTTCACCAATAATTGTAACCTTGTGGTTAGAGGAATGCGATTTCTGTTGGTCTTGGACTTGACAATTTAGTTGTTTTGTTGTCGGTTGGTTGTCAGTTCAATGGATTTGCTGGTCAATGACGTTATACGTTTATTTTTCCACTGTAATCATGCGCAACGTTATACATAAATCCGCCAACTAATACTTTCAGCAAGACTTACAACAACTGCAATAATAAGCATAAAACTTAATTTGGTGTATTTATTAAAACAAAACAAAAAACAAATTATAACAAACACCCAGACATATTTATAAACTAATGCACATAAATAAATATAAATATACATACATACATACGAGTATGTACAAGGTACATACATACGTTATCTTATTAATATTTAATAATGTGTAATGGGTAATATGTGTATGTATGTATGTACATTGTAATTAACTACATATTTATTACACAGGGCGACAAACATTACAATATTGACACCGATTTTCGTGCTTTTGTTAATTATTTTATGTACATTTTTGTTGTTTTCTTTAGTGTATAACCGTGTAAAGTAAATAATTGCTCACTACATCTATGCAATCATGTATGCATGTGTAATGAATATAATCAATGAAATTGAAAATGCAGTTTCAGATTATATGATCACTATCATTTGACAGCTGGTGTCACGCATTAATCATGTTCCTTCTCCTTTTCCTTTCTTTTAGAACTCTAAATACTTTATCAATGTCCGTTTGGAGGCGTTATAGGTTTGATTACATTTATGTCCATATTGATTCCTTGCATCCATGAGCACATAGTCACACCGCGTTACAGATGGATATACTCCTTGGAGTTCTACTCCAATCTGTATCTCCACACGAATCAGTTCTTGTTATACTGGAAATGGGGCACAAGACGCATTTCTCACAAAATATTTTGTGACAGGTATGAAAATAAAAATAGCCTAATTAACTCAGTGTTGTATGTTCAGTTTCCTAATAATTCCGAGACCAGTATAATACCTAATATTTAAAGTCAAAGTGATCCTATAACATTGGTCGGTTGGTTTACGTGGTGGGTCGCTGCACACAAGCACTGTAGAAGAATCTATATGATTCCCTTTTGATATCAAATAACTGTGGAAGGCTGAAGCTTGATATCTTCTTCCTTATGCTAAACAGAAGCAGGTCTTTTCTCAAGAACTTAGTTCAATGTCAACGCAAAATCAATAAGTGGAAGAATTTTTAAAATTTCAGAATAAATTTTTGAAGTTTTTGATTTGTCGCATTGAAAAATTAACGATTTTTGTAATCAAATATAAAAATATGTACATACATACATACATATATTATTTAACGATAATCAGTCATTCACATTGCCATGTTCGTAAATACGCTCTCATATATAAAAAGTCTGCAGGTTATTTTTTGGACGAAATAAAAGTTCAAATAAAAATAAACAATAAAAATACATATTTTCGAAATATACTTGTATGTACAATATACCTACATACATACATATGTATGTGCATATATGTATATATAGTTACATATAAACTATAGTTGTAGGTATAAATAATGAAGCTAAAACAAAAACAAATAAGAGATTTACTACTCAAGAGTGTGGCCCACTCTTATTGTCGTCGAACATAGACGATCTACAGACTAATGTATGTGTGTACATATATATGTACCCAGTTGGCCACGTCTTTAAGACACCCTCAATGATAGGTGCATGACAGTGTAAAGTCCTCGAAGACAAATATAGGACAGCCAGAACAAATCGTCAACGACTTTTTCAAACAAATGTCGCGTAAATCGTGGACGACTAAAAGAGAGACAATGTCGCTCAGTTTGTCGTTAACGCAACGTTGAATATATTATCTTGCATTTTGTCTTTAACATAGTTTATACAAGTCAATAATAAGATGTAGTCGCTCACTTTGTCTTTAATAAGGTTTAAAAGATGACAACTTTCAGCTCTTTGTCACTATTCTTGTCGTTAACGAAGATTTCTTACACATCATCGTTTACGCCAACTTCAGCGACAGGGGACAAATTCAAAAATGTCTTACATAAATCGTCAAAAACAATGTCGTCTACGACCATTTGGCCAACTGGGTATATTCATTACATACACTTGTACAAGTTTGCACGAGTATCTGTGTATTTCAACTTATCGCACATGAGTTCAAATGTGTGGGTATTTATACCCCAAATGCGTCCGTCCAATACATGCGTGGTTCCACAGCTAGTGTTGGTTGGATTTAAAGTATGTATGTACCTACTTGCACTCGTGTCTGTATATTCATTCATACAAAACATTGTCGTACTTGTACTCGCTCAGTGGTTATGAATATCAGATAAAATCAAAAAGAATAGAATTTAATGACTACTCGCAGCTATTCAACTCTCAAGTACTCGTACTCGTATTTGTACTTGTGTTCGTATTTCTGTTTTCATTTCATTCTTTAGATCGTTTATTTTTGCTGTTGTTGTTGTTCTTGTTGTCGTTTTTGTTGTTGCTGTTGCTTGTAGTTGACTTGACTTGTTGACTGTTGTTCCCATTTCTCCGTTGCCATAAATGCGCAAAATAGCAACAGCAAAATCGAAAAATTTAAAACAACATACAAGCACTAAAATACAACAACTGCGATGACAAAAACAAAACAGAAAAAAAGCGGAGCAAAAAGTCAAAGAGTAGAGCACATCACAATGCTCAGTGCTCTTCAAGTTACGTATAAAACAAAAACAAACTGCAACAACGAAAAATCAAAAATAAACAAAAGTCAACTGCGCCGTTGCCATTTGATAAGACCACATTTAAAAGAAACGCGGCCCTGCCTCGTCCCGTTCTTGTTGAATTGCTGGTGTTGTTTGCTTGCTTGTCTGCCTGCCTGCTTTGCTGCAATTGTTGTTGTCGCTGATATTGTTGTCATCGTTAGACGCCATTCAGCGGACAAAAATTCCGCATTCGTGTTGTTGTAAACATATAGAGATTGTCGCGTGTTTTCGCGTTTTCGACTCACCATCACGCACACTTGCGAACGAAAGAATTCAATCACACACGGACGACACTCACATTCATTGGCACCTCTTTTTATGAAATGAAACGTCACGCACTCATCTCTATGGAAATAGTCTGTATGATTTACATACGAGTACTTACATACATACATATGTACATATGTATGCATAGAAAAGTAATACATACCTCTACAAATTTTAAAATTTAGTCAAACTCTATATAAAACTCTAAAAAAAACTTAGCTGTAATAATTTTAAAAATGTTAAGGCATTAAAAAATTAATTACTAATTAAGATTATTGCCAGGAAACTCTGTGAGATCTCCAACTTTTAACAATTTATCACTTAACAGCCTGATTAATGTACATACCTTTTAACATTAGACCTTGGAAGTAACAGAGATAGGAACGTTTGAATTTGTAGAATGTTTGGTACATATATTTACATACATATCTGTGGAGTTTTGACAAAAGAACCTAACTCGAGATCGGACAATTTTCCATTTTTTAAACCATGTGTATAAGTTTTAAAAGCGCATATTTCTGTCTTTTCAGCGTGTTTCTAGATAGTGTAGATCGGAAGATATAGAAGCCCCCAAATCATCCTATCTCGCAATTTGTACAATCTGCTTTTGACAAAAGAACTATGAGTTCGAAATATGCTGCAGGGCACAAAGAAAAACGTAATTTTAACAAAAGAACCTATTTGAATATGAGTTTCCTATAATTTACTAAAATTATTTTGACAAAACAACCTATTTGCACTCATGTTCTTTTATCAAATGCATAAACGAAATTAACACGTTACGTTCCCTTCTAAAATTAAGTAAAAGAACTTAATCATTAGCATTCATTGTGACAAAACAACCTACATACATATATATGTTAACATGAGTGCTTTAGTGTAGTGGGAATTAACGAAATAATAGGAACCTATGTATATCAAATCAAGTGCTTTTGTCGTGTGCTTGTGCAACAAATTAAGACGTTTTTCATGAAAATATGTTGTTTCCAATGCACAGAGGAAGACAAAAAAAAACAAAGGTTCCAAAGTTTTGGAGGATCATTGACTATCTCGCAAGTGAATACATTGACTACAAGAATTATAGATATACAAGATTACGACAATTATCAGCTGTTTTGAATTTACCTACGTCACGGCTCCAAAGAGTTTATCAATTTGTATGGAATTTTCAATGATTTTAGAATTTTCGACTTTTCTAGAGGGTGCCGTGTTTATCGAAGGAATTGCACCTTTCTTCAACTGAAGATATTTAGCAGATCATCATACTATAGAATTAATTGATTACAAGTTTCTGGTTATTGGACACACGCATATGGAATGTGACACGGTTCATTCCCAAATAGAAAAAAAGAAGAAAAAATGTGTGAATTCCATACATCACCCCACACATGACTGGGCTACTTTAATAGCAACTACAAATCACAAATACAATGCAATCGAGATGGTTCAAGATCAATACTTTGACTTTGGTAGTATATTAAAGAACAAATACACGTGGAGAAATACTAATACATTAATTTTTATTTGTTGTTTTGTAAAGGTGACAAGATGCGATATGAGAAATCTAAGTTTGGAATTTTACATTACAAGCTATCTTTACAGCCGGACGAGGACTTCAAGGAACTAGACATAACACGGCGACGACGGCAAATAACAAATTTCGAATTTAATAAATGTTATTCTGATCTTTTGCTAATATCTTCTAATAAAAACGTGATTTACAGTCCGTTCTGCCATTTATAAATGCCGAGTTTCATAATTAATTGCACGTTGAAGGTGAAGTACAATTGGAAGATGAATCCTAATCATTCACGAATATGATTAACTGTAGACTGAATTATTCTTTATTTTTTCTGAATTATAAAAATTAAAGCCATTTAAGATAATTGTGAACTACAATATACAAGGTGGCACAAAAGTAATCCTACTATCAGAAAATGCTATAAATTTTGCGATTGGCCCCTAATGTCAGTTTTCTTTTGACATTTGTGTAGTAAACACATGCGAAATACACGTTAATAAACAATGTTACGCTACACTGCTCCAGAACGCGGAATATTGCTGACTATTTATTTGACCAATAATCGGTCGGTGACTTTTTCAAAAATAATCATGAGTGATGAGGCCCATTTCCGTCTTAGCGGGTACGTAAATAAGCAAAAAATCCGCGTGTAACCCACGAAGAGCCATTACACCCGCTCAAAGTCACTGTATGGTGTGCTGTTTTCACTTGAGGAGTCATCGAACCTTTTTTCTTCGAAGACGTCGCGGGCCAAACGGTTACTGTGAATGGTGAGCGCTACAGAGCAATGATCAACGAGTTCTTTTTGCCGCAACTTGATGAATTGGGATTGAAAACATGTGGTTCCAACAGGACGGTGCAACGGCACACACTGCACGTGCCACAACCGATGTGCTGAAGGATGTATTTCCCGGGCGCCTAATCTCCCGTTTTGGCGATTTGCACTGGCCAGCAAGATCGCCTGATTTGACCGCTCCAGACTTCTTTTTGTGGGGCTTTTTGAAGTCGCGGATTTATGTCAACAAGCCTCAGACTCTTGCAGATCTTAAAGACAATATCCGTCAAGAATGTGAGGACCTATCGCCGGAAGTTTTGGCCAAAGTGATGGAAAATGCCATAAAAAGGGCTCAAATGGCAATCAACTCTGGCGGCGGCCATTTACATGACATCATATTCTTGACTTGATGTAAAAAAATTAAAAGCCCAAATAAAAATAATCCACAAGAAGAATCAAAGTTTTTCATTTTTTTTTTAATTACAGCCAAAAAACATGGGAAGTTTACTTTTGCGCCACCTTGTATTATAATATATTAACTATTTCTTATTTGTATTTTTAATTCAATTAATTTCAACTTTTCTTTTTCATACCTAAAAAAACATGTAATTGGTCTAATAGAAAGAATAACTTTTTATAATATTCGTTTAAAATGAACTGAATGCTATTTAAGAAAATGGCATATGTCACTGAATTTTTATTATTTCATTTTAATAAAAGCACTAGTCCCGACAAAGGTTGCGAAATATTTGTTACTTTTCAGTATGAAAAAAGAGTTTATCTAGAGAAGGGTTGATTTTTCGATCAAAAATTATTTTGAAAAAACAACAAATCTCAGTTTTTGAACATTTTCTCGGCAACAGTTGTATCTGGAAGAAAGATGCGAATTATAAAATAAAGGTATTTAAATTCTCCACCACCATAAAAATAGGTTACATTGGCTTGGATATGTTCTGGGACGATTCTGTGACCCTCTAAAAGTCTTTTTTGGTCCAACTGTAAAATTCAGTTTTTCGACATTGGTTGTTTTGTCAAAATTCCACAGATACATATGTATGTACGAATATGTACGTACATACGAGTACATATGAATATAAGGGCCGCATCACCCACAGTTCCCAACGAAAATAAAAGTTTAATTCATTCTAAGATACTGTTTCTAATAACATTTGTTCTGACCTTAATATTTTCTGAGACAGAGCAGAAAGTTTTTAAGATTTTTGCATGTTTCTCAAATCCATTCATATAACTTGAAAATAATTTAATTTATTTATAATTTAAAACCTGTTTTTTCCAGTTTTCGAAATTCAATCTACACCATTCCCAATTGTATTTCACAAATTCGAATTGAATTTCAGAATTTTCTAATTATATTTCGAAAATTTCCTTCTAGTTTTGAAAAATATCTAATTGTATTTCAGAATATTCCATGTGTATATCAAAAATGTAATTTGCTTTTTCTTTTAGAAATTTATACAATACAATTAGAATTTTATTTCGAAATGCAATTAGAAATTTCTGAAATATTAACGGAAATTTCTGAAATTCAATTCTATTTCAGTTTGAAACAAATGCCCAAAAATGTTGTGTGAGCATTAAAGATACAAAACAAACTATTAAATAAAGAGAAAATGTTATTATTGAACATGTATGCAAATATGTACGAATATGAAGGTACATAAGTATGAAAGATTCCAAAAAATAAAAAACAAGAAAAAAGCACAATAGAATTAGAATTCTTGTAGATTGTTAAAGAAATAAAAATAAAAGTAATTTAAATGATTTTATTGACTCGTAAAATGTAAATTACTTTTAAGCTTTTGTAGCGAATACATAATTAATTGCTTTCTTCAGAAAAAAAAAAATCAACAACTATCCATCCATCCATCCATCCATACATCCAATACGTTGCCATCAGTTATTTGTTGGAATCAATCAACTCCATAAAAGTTAGTTTTGCTTAATGCGTATGTATGTATAAATATCGCTAATTTGCATTTAAACCTCCATAAATTAACATATACATATATGCGATTTTGGAACTGAAATCTATGTTATGACAATATTATGGATTGAAGTATTTAAAAATGTGTCCAGTAGAATACGGACTTGGATTATTCGACTTGATTAAAAAACCGGGTCTCCAATAGTTGAAATTTAAAACGGAGCATGGATGACTGAAATGTGATTTCTCTCAGTCTTTACAAATTAGATTTGATACAAATATTGCGTCGGACATAAATAACTACAATTTATACATGAATGAATACAGTGTTGGAATAAATAATGAGAACAAACATACGTCTTCTAAATTTTCAATGATGCGAAAAACAAAAATGAATAACTTTGTTAATTCTTCCTGTCAAACTACTGATGATTTTATGAAAAATATTAACTAATTTGCTCTGAAAATATATTTAGAAATATATTTAAAAATTGTGTGTTGAAAATATTATTGAATTGCTGCAATTTTCAGACAAATCGGATAATATTTAGTGGAGTTTGAATATATCTTGAGGCACAGAATTTCTTATTGTATGAGTGCAAAAATTTTAAACATGAAATTGGTTTCTTCTAAACCCATTTGACTGTCCGATATCAGATTATCAAAATTCTTTAGGGAATTAGTTAAGCAACAGTCAGTAAAATACTTTATCACGTACACAATTCCTAAACAAAAGCCGCAAATATAGTCGAATTATTCAACATTTTCATTTACATTTACACACTTTATCTTTTGGAGTAGAGAAAAAGGCATCTGTAAATTCCATATTTAAATTTAGGAGCTTTAAATATAAAATAAATATTTATTTTTCCGGTTGATTTTTTTTAAGACAAGTAACACTCAGGCAATTAATATGCGTTACACTCTTTGGAAAGGAGATAGATTGAAGAAGTAAAGGTGGTGAAAGTAGAAGAAAGCTTTTAATCACAACTCTGCAATTGCGCATTATGTTTTTTTAGTGCAGAATTGCAGCGCCTCTGGTGGTGAGTAGTCGCATTAATGTTAAAGCTTGATTTTTTATAGCCTTTATTTAATTATTTTACTTTGGTGGCGTTTCAATGCTACTATACCACCGAAGGAGAGCGCTGTGATAAATATTAGTTATGATGGATAGAAAAGAAAACTAATAATTATCAGAACATCAGTTTCTGTTTGAGTGACAGCGAACAGGGAATCGAACCCGGTCTACAAATACCAATTCATGCTTAATGATCAAATGCGCTAACCAATACAGCCCTCATACATTTTTTAATATTTCTTCAAATATTATGGAAAGTATTGAAATTTTGTTGCTTGCATAACTGCAATCAGTCCAAATAAAGTCTCAATGGTGCCATATTAAAACAGATTTTTAATATGTATGTATATGTATGTACATTAGAGTGTCCCGATGAACAGGTTTTTAGTAATCAGTTGTAGGAATAAATATTTGATCGGAGTGACACATCATTGTTCCATAATTATTCGTTACACTGTCATCCCAAAAGGTAAACGACACTTAAAATATTTATTGTAGTTTTTACGTTGGAATGATTTGTCAATTAATGTTGCTTATTTTTTGATAGACCAGTTGCTCGCTCCATTAATGGACAAATTTATAAAGTTTTCTTGTACTTTAAAATTTTCGAAATAACAACAACTGACAATGGTATCGAAATTATGTGTGATTCTGGCATGTCTGAATGTCACTTAAATATTATAATACTCGAACATATGTGTGTACATATGTATGTATGTACTCGTAGTACATAAGACAGAAATATACGCTTTTAAAACTTATACATATGGTTTAAAAAGTGAAAAATTATCCGATCTCGAGTTAGGTTCTTTTGTCAAAACTCCACAGATATTAATATTCATAAATGTTTGTTCTTTCGATCATGCTAATTTAAATTGGGAAGTGTCAGGGCAGCTTAAAACAGTTTTAATAATGAGTTTCACCATCGAGTGACTTATAAATTTAAAAGCAAATAATTAAAAAATATACAAAAACTTAGTTTTAATCCAGCGTTCGTAACATTTGGAAAATTTGCAACAAACTCGATATGTTACAAATCATAAAATTTAAATACGGTAGGAATTCATTGCAGACAAACTAGAATATTTTTAGTGGAGTGTAAAGTGGATCCATTACAAATGTTTGCAATGGCATTTCAGTTACTATTAATCTAATTTATTTCTAGTTCTAATTTTCTAATAAGACGGAATTTTTTAATTACCGAACTAAATAAAGGGAACATTTCTAAAGCTACCATTACACTATTCTAGTTTTCATTATATTTGAGTAACTAAGTTTGCGTTTAGTTGCGGTTTTAGAAGTTTGTGAAAAGCTGAAAGAGAAGGATTAAAGACAGCCAGTGAAATGGCAACTTAAGTGCTTAAAATTCGTTTCAGTAGATACTACTCGTATTTATGATCATATAAATATTCATGAATTTGTTTATTTATTTATTTATTTAATTTAAATATGAATTTATATTCATATTATCGTGTCGATAAATTAGAACGTTTTTGCTATGTTTTGTTTGGTTAAATGTTGAATATTAAACAAACATTTAAAAACAAGAGCAAGAAGTCAAAATAAATCTGAGACTTTTAGCAATTTTGCACATCAAAACATTTTTTATGTGTTAATACCCTACACCAGCATAGTGGGGAGGGAATATTGGATTTGTGCTGACGTTTGTAACGCTCAGAAATATTGGTCCAACACCCACCTTAAAGTATACCGATCGACTCAGATATTTTTTCGGCCAAAGTATGGATGGGTTTGAAAGTGGTGGAAATCGGTCCATTGGGCTTTACTGATCATAAATGTTTGGATTATGCAAGTATCCACGCAAATTTCATCAGAAATGAGTGGTAAATGAAGCCAAATCACATCTACAAATTTTGTGCAGATCGGTAAATAATTACTTGTAGCTCCTATATAAGGCCCACTTCCGAAAATCACTTTAAAAAGAATAACTCTCTCAAAAATTTTGGTATCCAAATAATATTGAACGAAAATATATTTCATATGTCTAAAAATAATACGGTACAATTTTATTATGATCGATACATAATTAGTCGAAAATCCCATATAAGACCCAGTTCGTAATTCACTTTAAGTTCCATAAATCGTGTAAAAGTATTTATGTATATCGTGATAAAGTTTAACACATATAATGTTCATATTCACAGACATCATGACACTTAATTATTAGATGATCGGTCTACAATAGGTTATATCTCCCATATAACGCCCATTTCTAAAAAACTGTTTTATACATATACTAGGTGTAGGGTATTATATGGTCGGGCTTGACCGACTATACTTTCTTACTTGTTTTTATTTAAAATAATGAATATCTACTTTAAATCCAGAAATACATATGTACATATTTAAGTTATATGTTCATTCGTGTTGAATAAAGTGTCCCGGGCATGGCTCTATGGGACATCTAATGTGGGAGACAACTGAAATGGTGCGTATTGATTTAATGAATAAGGAAGGAATTATGAAGAAACACTTAGTAAAAATTGTGATATTGGGGTAAATGTGAAACATTTATTTTATTTTAAAGATTTTTTAAAACGGGTTTTTACGCTTTCGGCAGCAATAGAATGTAAAATAAATTCCGTAATTTTTTGCAAATCATCTTGAACATTTCTTTGATTTATAATTTCGAAACAGAATTTTTTTTACGTTTATTGTAACTTAAAACTAATTGCTCTCTAACGAGCATGGATGGAGCGAACGTTTGGCTCGTTTTGGTTTTTGTGCCCAAAATCTAGCAAGAGGATTCGGGAGGCATTGCAGTTTTAATGTACATTTATCATGGACTTTCTTCAACTCATCTCTCACTAGAGGTAGTTCTAAGTCCCTTTGGATATTCTCATTTCTTACGTACCATCGCGCACACGTCATGGTCCTAAGAATTTTCGATTGGGCTCTCTGTATAAGTCCCCGTTTACACAGTCGAACATTTGGAAGAAAAACATCTGGAATTCTCTTTTGTTTTTTCATTCGCGGTCACACTGTCGAGCAATGTTGTCAGACACATTTCGTTATTATTTGCTTTTTTGACATTTCTCTTATTCGTTCTGTGTAATAATTTGTAATAAATTCAAGTAAAGAAAATGTCAACAAAGCATGTTCACCGAGTACCAAGCTAAATGTTGTTCTGTATAAACGGGGACTAAGATCGATACCTCCATATATCCGAATTGGTTTGAATATGTTTTTATACAGGATGACTTTCCCAGTCCCCACAGCCACTCAACTAAATCAAACAAGTCAATTCAAAGCGTCATATTTATGGATTTGTTTCCATTTCAAATGAAATTGAAATCGTAAAAGAAAACTTTGACTGTATTAAAAAAATAAGAAATATGTAATGTATTGTTCATGCATTTCTCAAATTTACATTACATGCTCAAACATTATCAAATGTCAAACATTTTTGCCTCAATCTTTGAATCATTCAATTGTCATATTAAAATCAATGTAAATAAAATCAATGTAATAAATATAATGAGAATTGCAGAAACTACAAAAATGTTGGCTCAATATCGATATTTAGAAGAAGTGTATATACATACATAAGTTAATGGGCTTGTGTCGGAAGTGGTCTTGTATCGGAGCTATGAATAACGATTGAGGATAATATATGTCAAGTTTCAACCTAATAAGAGTTGAAAGTTATACTTTTTAAAGTGATTTTCGGATGGGTGATATGCGCAAATATGGACCGATCCTCAAAAAAACTTGATCTTATAATTTCCTTTAATACAAAACTTATTTGTTGAATTTTGTAAAGATATCGATATTCTATATCCAGGTAAAAGTACTTATCCACCATAGGTCCATACTCCGGAAGAAAATTTGTATGGAGTCAGTGAGAAATCATTGACCGAATCTACAAACTACGTATGCGAAATTTCATAAGATTATCTGCAATATATTTAAACAAAGTAACAAACCAATTTTGAAAAAAATCAACTTTTTTGGAGATTGTTTCACATTTTCTCTCATTATGGTTTAAAATAAAAACTCAATACATAATAATTTTTTTGGGTATTCTCGGTAATGGTAATGAAATTGTTAATGAAATGAACAATTTATTGTATTTATTGTTAAACGGGAGTTAATTATAAAATAAATCTACTTTTTAGAATTTCTGAAATGTTTTTTTTTTACTTTCTGGCAAAATTTCTTAATTAAAACATTATTTTAATGAAAAATGAAGAACATTTACTAAATAACTACTTCATAGTGTAATTCAAATTCAATCGAACGATAAACATGTGTATATGTATGTATACGTAGGTAAGCTCAAGCTCAAGCCTCAAGTGAACTACCGAAGAATTAAAATGTTTAAAGATCTGATAAATGTAAAAGAATCAAACAAATTTACCATCAACAATTGTGACAAATTTATTTTATGACAAAATGTTCATAAATAAATAAGAATGAATGTATATGTAAATGTATATATCGATGTACACAAGTAAATAGTATGTAAAATACATCCATTAGTATCAAGGTTCACGTGTAAATGCAAAATGTACCACTCCACTGGATGCCATAAGAAAACTTAAAAAAAAAAAAAAATGTGCCAACCAACCAATCGATTCGAAATTCGTTGGTAGTATGTTTGGCCATACGCGTACAGTAGTGTCGTACACAGTAGACCAACCAACAAGACCTTTAATTCCTGCATTTAAAGACTCAACGAATCTTTATGAAAATGTTACCACTCTAAGATTTGTTCAAATTCAAACTGTCGGAATCACTGTGCAAATGATTGCATTGTTGTTCGAATAAACTTGACGACAAAATGCATGCACCTCCCGTCAATTTTGTGGCGACATACATCAATCAATGGATGGATGGATGTTTTCATGATTATGATCCGACTTGATTTGCATTTCAAATCTAAATTGGTTTCACTACAAAGCGCCATCGACATTTAACAACTGACTGACTGACTGACTGACGGACGAAATATTCGTATGCAAGTGTTAAATTATGTAAAATAAAAATTATTTAATGGTATAATAATCCTAAAATTTTATTTTAAAATGCATAAAATGGAAGACTGGAAGATTGCAATACATACGAGTATGTATCTAAGATAAAAAGTATGTATCTAAGTAAAAGAGTATGTGTATTACATTTTACATGTTAATTCTGTGACAGTGGCTCCATAATATATACATAGTTGCATATGCATAGGGAGAATTTTATTTGTATGCTAAATAAACTAATGTCATATGCATATGTATGTAAATATCATCTTATATCATCATCTGAATGTCATCTCTCAGGAGGTTTCACAATGAGCCAAGATAAATAAGTTTTGTTTATTGTTTTTGTAGCACAATTGTGCACTGAAAGTGAAGATTTGGTTACCTATGCATTATACCTACATACATACATACATACATATGTACATATGTATATGTGAGAGAGTAATAATTACTCAAATGATAATAATGTTCACAACAACTTGAATCTGTAGTCCAAAATTGGTTTAATATTTCCGAATAATTGATCCTTGATTATGCTAAATATGGAAACCAACAGCGTTCAAACTTTTCAACGCTTTATTTTAATCATTCAAATTAGTGCTGGCAAATTCTACTACTTTCCATTACTCAATAATACTCAATACTTTTCATTTGGGTACTTAATACTACTCGATACTATTAACTGATTTTTTGAAATTGTAACGCATAGTTATTATCTGCAAATTGAAGTAGTTTCTTTAAAAAATAAAAATAGATCTTCAACTATTATTGGTTTTGTATGTCTTTTATTATTAAATCAAAAATAAATGTAAAGCTAACTTTTAATTCAACGTTAACCACAACTTAAGAAATAATAGCCAGCTTTTTTTCGGCGGTTGGTTTAATTTTGTAGCTTACACATTGTTGTCTTTTTATACAGTGATGTATTTTTATGCACTATTTTACCCACTCAACTTGCTTAAAAATACAACTCAGAAAGTATCGAGTAACTACTTTTGAGTATTGAGTATCCAAAGAAAAGGGCAAATATTCGATACTCGGTACCCATTACTCAATACTTTGCCAGCACTAATTCAAATCTTATGTCAGCACTTCATTCCATCAAACTATTTTTCACATAATAAATTCTTTAGCTTCATTCAATAAAGATCATTCATTGTTGAATTAATTCATAATAGAATTAATTCAATTTTTGTTAATTCATATCAAATTCAAATATCTTTAGTAAACAAAAGTCGTCATTTATTCAGTTTTTTTTTGTTCGGCTTTTAAGCATTTGCAAAATGAATTAAACAAATTTTACTAAGGACTTTTTTTAATATTTAACATGAAGAACATTAAACCATTCAATAAATTTGAGGAAGCTATTTTGTAATATAATGTTTGAAATGAAGAAAAATTTAATGATTCAATAATGAATTAGTTCCTTATTCTTGGTGATCAGAATTGGTAAAAACGGTACCCGAGATCCTCTGTTACCCTTTGTATATCCGGCTAAAATCAATGAACTTTTTAAAAAAATTCGAATTCTTAAGACGTAAAAAGCGTATATTTTTTTTTGTCCTTTTTTACATAAATTGATTTTCTCAATTAAAATTCCATGAAATATTATTTTCTAATAGTACGTTTTGCTAACAATTAATGCAAATATTTCTGGAAATAAGTTTTACACGGGGGACAACAAAAGTACATTTTCTTTTATTTGTTAAAATTAACGAGCTAATAAAGATAAAATAAGCTTTTAACCTATTCCTATTCAAGTACTAAGTGGTAAAAAAGCCTAATTTCAGTACACATATTTTGGTACTTTTTGAAATTCCTTTTGCTTTCTATTATAATTACTTTTATTTAAATTTTTTCAATAAAATTTGTTACAGCTCCTCTAAGACTCGAACCAAGGTTGTTCTTCTACAGTAGTCCAACCCCTTTTGATATTATGAATGTATTTCTTATATATTCGCATTTAAAATACAGCTAATGAAGTTCTTTTTCATCGTATAGAAAATGATTTAATAATTTTTCAGAATTCTAATGCTAAAGGTCTTAAATTATGTCATATGATATTTTTTTAAAGCGTGATTGTAGATTCCCACAAATTGAGTCATACTCGATTCCTATATATCATAAATTGTTTATATAAGTATGTAAGTATATTTCTTCAAAATATTATAAGTTATTGTTCCTTTATTTATTGTATTTACTTAAGGCACCTATACACAATGTGTTTTTTACATTGTATATGTCAAATTTTACATAACGGAGTAAAATCATGTAGTTGATGACCTCAAAAACTTTGCTTGTGTATTTTACATAAACATAAGACAAAATTTCAATTAGAACATGTTCTATTTTCTTATGTTCAAACACATGTTTTTAAATGTATATGCCAGGCGAAAAGATTTGTCGACGGTTGAATATCTGCGCTATCATTAGCCGGCCGTATAAAGAATTTGCATAAGTGATAAATTAAATGTTTTTTTTATCCCATTTTGATATAATGATATAAATTATTTAAAAATGTATAATACAAACTCCACATCATGTATATTAAAAAACGAAAAACCTTAAATCAATATTTTTGACGCCGGCAGTTTAGTGACGCTACCAGCGGCTTTAACGCATTTTTTTAAGAAACGACATGGAAATTTATGTGTAAAAAAAGAATAATATTTAATAGTTAAGCGTATCAGCTGTTGTAAATAAACATGGCGATGTCAGTGTATAGGGCGTTCCTAAAACTATGCAGCATTTCCACCATATGATCCAAGATCAAATAAAGGTAAACTTTTGTTCTCCTTGCACCAAAAAATGTTTGAATTTTACATCATAGTGAATTAGAAAAGTGAAACGTTTTCTTTGATACTACTTTTTCTATTTGAAAATTTCTACATGAAAATTTCAAAAGTTAGAAAGCGTATTTAACGGATTAATTAGAATCAGGAAATATATACAGTCTCTTACTGTAAGTAGTCGATTATCTTTATAATGTTTGAAATATGAATGCTTTTAACTGACCCAGCAACAATTTATTATTCCAGCTCCTGTAAAAAGGAAAATCAATGGAACATCATCTTCTGGTTACAGTTTTTATATATTCTGAATTTTTACTTAAATACATTTTTTCATTCTTAAATTGGGCATTTTATATTTTCAACATTTATGAATGTAAGTTTAAGTGAATAACGGATATAGACTACATGGAGGTGCTCTTATCTTCCTTTGATAATTTTCTAGGCAATATTCACACATGCGTTGAAATAACGAAGAGGCAGGAAAAAAGTTTTGAATTTGAAATGATTTTTCTGGAAAATGAAAAGTACCAACTTAAACCAAAAACCTAGACACATCTTAATGCAATTAAAAGTGCACTACAGGTCATTAAATAATTGTCTATAATGTCTGTTTACCTCCTTTCAAAGATAGACACATTTAGACAGGTATGAAGATCATTCAAACCGAAAAGATGTTGTTAGATTGCATTTGAACAAATGCAAGCAAATGGTCTACATACTCAACGATCTTGAAGTCTGTTTAAACAACGAGTGCATCCGAAAAAACAACAATAACAACTTTGTGATTTATCTTAGCACTTGCAAGATTGTGTGTATCAGTGTTTACGAGATATACATAAATATCTACACATATAATCGTATGTATGTATATATGTATGTACATGTACGAGTATTTGTATGTATATTCATAAGTGTAAGATATCGCTGTTCTTCAGATGGTGAATGACCAGTAGATGTGAACCCATGCGCTAATTAATATTTAGTTCAACGTTGCTTTTCATGTTACGAAACCACAATAACTACTCAAGTTTAAGCAGAAGCACTTTGTAAGCTGCATTGGGCAGAGGCCATGGCCAAAAAAAAAAAAAAAAAAAAAGAATCAACACGGACCAGAAACACTTTAATGGATTGCATGTGATTTGCAATGATGGCGCGATACCAATATTCAAACATACATATAAATACATGCAGAACATACACTTGCCAACTAAATTTAAATCATACACACCTGTTCTTAACAAAAAAAAATAATAATAATAACAAGAACAACAACAACAACAAGATACTGAAAACCAATTGAGTGCATTGAACGCTTAACATCCACCACGCTCCACTCTTTTGATACCGAACTACTATTATACATTTAATGCTAATAGTTGTTTGTACGAACAGGTATAATAGATACATACAAACTTGGATGCAGTCAGTTCATTCATTTATTCATCCATCCATCCATACACACATGCAGGCACGCAATTCACCTTCCTACTAACCAACCAGCCAGCCAGCCAGCCAACCATTCGACCAAAAGAACAAACATCCCAACATCAAGCACCACCGAATCACCCATCATCATCAACCAACAAAAAAAGCAAACGAAAAAAAAAACACTTCTTCCATTCATTGTTCGTTACTAGTTTCTCTGTTTGAATACGAGTAGTTCGCAATAGCGAGTGATACTCGTACTTCCAACGAAAAGATTTCCAAATAGGCAAATATGGAAACATTTTGTATTATGGCCAGTGTCTCTTGTCATCAAATATTAGACAAGAAATTCCACCACCTAAACAGCGCCACACTACGAATGATTTCTATGAATTAGAATGCAATTCCCTTTATCACACACTCGTCTACATTAAATAGTTCTACTTTCAAAATTGAATGTGAAATATTTATAGCTGAGATGTGCCCGACAAACCAAGAGCATTAGATCATTGCCAGAACTGGTTCCATTATTATGCAGCACTTGAAGCTCTATTACGATTATTGCTCCATATTGGTTTGAAATGGAATCTATAAGTCAACGCTAAATGAGACACGTCTATTTTCATTATTTATCTTCATCTACAGCATCATCTACGCAAACAAGTTATACGAATGTAATTGATTCCATGGAAACAAGAACGTTGAGTTCATAGTTATAAAACTCAGCATATCGTCGAAGAGCCAACAATAAGTGCAATGTATAAACTTTAAATTTGTATTCTTCCATAAGAAAGCTCCATTAATCGTCAGTCAACTTATCAAACTACAATCAACTACATATCTGTGTTGGTTTAAAAGTTATCAGACACAGTTATTTTGATCCACAACATAGATCGTTTTAAAGTCGCCTCAACGATATGCACATTAAATTCATTTTGATTAATTTTTGAAGATAAAAAAGGGAGCTTTGTAATAAAGAAATATTTCTTGATAAAAATGTATATTGGAGTAATACGCATTTTTTATATAATCTGTCATTAGACCATGAATGCTCGCTATTTGATCAAGGAGTTATGAAGGTGATTTTCGGAAGTGGGTCTTGTATGAGAGCTACGACTAATTATGCTCCGATCATCATAAAATTGTACCATATTATTTGTATATATACGAAACATATTTGTGTTCAATATTATTTGGATACCGACATTTTTAAGAGAGTTATGCACTTTAAAGTAATTTTCAGAAGTGGGTCTTATATGGGAGCTATGATCAATTATGGACCGATCTTCACAAAATTTGTAATTACTTAATGATTATGGTGTGAATCAAGGAAGGTAGACTTTGTTCTTTTTATGAAACTTTTCGATTTTCCTTACAAATGAATCAAGAAATGTAACACTTTTGTAATTCAACAAATGGCCATTTCTAAAAGTATGCAGCATTGCCACCATATGATCACATATGATCCTAGATCAAATAAAGGTAAACTTTTGTTCTCCTTTCACCAAAAAAGGTATAATTTGAAAAGTTTTTTTTGATAATACATTTTCTATTTCCTGCATGAAAATATCATAGAATAGAAAAGCATAATAATAGTGGAAGGCCAATGTAAGCGGTATGCGGCCGCGGGCGGCAACAGTATTACCAGTTTTCATACAAAAATTTTGAAGTATCGCAATTTACTTAATCTGACAATGCTGTGGGAAGCGACCGAACGTCAATGTAGAATTTAGTTCAAATTTGCCGCTTTAAACGATGTTGCCATACACATGTATGTATATAATATGTGACATATGAATTTAGTTAAAAATAAAAAAAAAATTGTTTTCCATTTTTTTAATACTTTTAAAACTAAAAAAAACGTTTATTTAAGAACTTATTTATTTTAAAAACAAATCAATTTAATTTTTTGACATTTGCTGCTATATATATGCCGCGCATATTTGCCTACCTACAAAAAGTATAAGCGGCAAAGGGAACAGCTGATTGCCTCATGCCGCTTACATTGAACTTCCACTATAAAGCTATGTACAGACGATCTTACAATGTTGTCCGAAAAATGTGCAGAAAATGTCTAACAACCGTGTGAACATAAAATGTTTGTCTTCCAACGTTGTAAGAAAAAGCATTTTCAGTACATTGAAAGACAAAAATTTTGTCAGACATCTAACAATAGTGTAAACACACAATTTTGCCATTGTCATTGTTTTAAGACAATTGTCAAAGACTTTTCATTGTCATATGTACAAAGTTTATGCATCTGCCAAAGGCAGTATTGTCATAGAAATTATTTCTAAATGCAACTCTGCATATACATACATACATAAATAAACAAACAAGTGTGCATTAATAACATGTTGGAAAAATAATTTCGGTTGACAGATTGTTTGACATTGTGTGACAATTGTGTGCCAATGAAATTGTTAGTTTTCTTACAGTCGTCTAAACTGACAATTTACCTTTTGCTAACAATTTTTCAATGCCAGTTCATTGCTAGATCTGACAACGTTGTAATATTTATTTTATTTATTTAAGACAGAAAGCGTATTTCACGGTTTATTTAGAATCAATCACTATGGTGGTGTAGGGTATAAATATTGTACACCTCGTACATTCATTTTGCCATTTAATAATAATGAAAACAAAAACAAGAAGAAGAAAAATGTTATAAACTCCAATTTCCATCAGCAGCATCACTGGAGAAGACATGATTTGATGTCGTTTTTACACTGGTTATTTCTTTCTTGGCGATTCGATGAAATTTCAATTAAGGTGCATCTACCGTTACATTGCGGTGGTATTTTAAACATTTTATCGTTACAATTCACTGATTATTTATTAATATAAACTGGATTAGGTATTTTTTCTTATTTGCTCTTGTTTTTTTTTTTTTTTAATAGCAAAACATCTGAAAGCAATGAATAGTTACGAGTAGTTAGTTGCATGCCATTGATGCAATAGAAAGTTGCAAGTGGTGAGTGGTGGCAAATGGAAAAAAGTATTGCTATTAACTGTGTACAAGATCAGTTTCATTCGAATAAATTTCAAATTATATTTTTAAAGTTCTTGCTCTTGTTTTTTGCACATTCAATATTTGGATGGCATCCATTGCAATGAAATCGCATTTTAGTATGCTTTTGTAGCGATTTTTCAAAAACAGTATCCATTCAAACTGAATCACATTGCAGAGCAAATTTTGACATGGTGATGGATGCCAACTGTTAAGCAAGCATGTTGTAATTAGTACATCATAATCTCTTCATACAAGATTCCCCAAGTTAAATCCAAAATAATCCGAAAACCAATGAACCTTATGCAGATGCAAGAAATCTTTTTAACAAAGCCTTCAAAAGATACAACAGTTTACTGGAAGGAAACCACTGAAATTATCTCTACTGATATAGAAGGCGCTTTGAATGTGTCTCTATTGACACCTTTAAATAATTTCTCCTAAAACGGGACTTGGTAGCTTGGATAGGTTATACGATGAGGCAAATAAAATATCGTCTTTACTTTCGATGTCAAACATACGTAGTCTTATAAGAATTCATTAAATTGGAGGATTTAAAGTCCCCTGTTATGCAGATGCTTATGTAATACTGATAAGAGAAAAGACAAATAAACACGCAAAATTTCTAAATCAGAAATTAATTTGTAGTTGTCCAAATTATGTATAAATTAGAAAGTTTTAGATCAATGCATTTTTAAGTTTTCCAAAAAACGTGCTTTTTATTTTCACTTTAGACATTTTATTTATTTTCTCTATCTCTATAGGATTCCTTCATCCTATGGCTGTATAGAATATATAGACAGAGTCTGCTACACGAGGTAGTTCGGACCATCGTTCTTAGACATTAAAGTGGCCTTTAATACTGTTACAAACCTTGCCAATTCAACATGCTCTAGATAGAAAGTGAACATGCTGAAGTCAAGAGTTATCACTCCATGTCTTGGTAACAGCGAAGCAAGTTGATCGAGGAACACTCCAAGGAGGGGTGATCTCTTGTGTTAACTCGATTCTAATGGAACTGGAAAATAAGGGTTTTAAGGCTGTAGCTTATTTGGACGAAGTAGTAGTGTTAGTGTCAAGTATGTTTTTGGATGTGATCAGTGATATCATGACCAATGCTCAGCAACTGGGCCACAGAAAGTGGACTGGGAGTAAACCCAAGTAAAACAAAGTTGGTTCTATTTACCACAAAAACCAAGACATTAAGCTTCAGACTATCACGGCTACTTGGCTGTGAATTACCTCTATTAGAAAAGGCGAAATATCTGAGCATTATAAAGGGTCCGCCAAATAACTTTTTTTTTGAAAATGCTACTGAATATTTTCTAAAATTTCTTTTTTTTTATTTGAATACAATCCTTCCGGTTAATAATGGAAAATGGCTTTTCACGCTTTGGTTTATCGATGAGGTTGTCAGTTTCTTTACCTTTTTTCATAAGATAACAAACATACGGAGCTGACATGTGCTTCTCTTCTTCCAAAATCCGTACGCAATTTTCGCACACATTCTGCAACATTACCATGATTTTCAAAGTAATGTCGCAATATTTCTCAGCGTTGTTAAAGCGTATACACAACCATATTCGTTCAGCGAAAGGATAAAACTAATTATCTGTCAAATCAGACATGAGTTAAGTGTTACCATTCACGAAATAAGCGCTAGTTGAAAAAAAACGTTAGATGGCGAACCCGTTACTGGACTCAAAACTATCATAGAAACTGAATGTAGAACATGGGGGGAAGAAGGCAGCGGTTGCTTACTACATCTGTCGATGTTCATCGAAAAATGGCGCTTGAGTTCTACGCTTGTTAAATCAAAGTATACAGCTATAATACGTCCAATATTGATTTATGGATGGACTGCTACAAAAAGGAAATATGTCGTGAACCAACTATACAGAATTTAAAAATCTGTCTGCAAATGGTATCACAGGTGCACTACGCACTAGTCCTTCAGAGGCCCTGAACACTATTCTCAAACGAACCGCAATAGACCTGCACTTAATGCCCATTTCCAGAAGCAGTGCAGTGAGATTATCTGCCTCTGGTTGCCGTAATTCAACAACATATGGACATGAAAACAACTTGAATTTGCCTCCCCTTCATTACACCAAACATCCGCCCTGATAGGCTTTGAAAAGATTTTAAAAATCACTACTCCATCCAGAAGAGAATGGTTGACGGATATGACATAATGGAGTGTGGCGTCGGGTCCGTCGTCTTCTCCGAAAAATTCAGTTTAAAACAAAAACTAATTGCCGCACGTGGTTGCATGCCGCTTACATTGACCTTCCACTATAAAATCTGTTAAAAATTAACAAATAAAATTTTCAATTATGACCTTTACACTATGAATTTTCAATTATTGATAGAATATCTTTTATTCCAATTTTAAAAATGTTACTTATTTAACTAGTCCATCCTGCTATTATTATTTAGTGTCTATTCATATTTAGTCCACATTTTGCCCAGAATTAGATCGTATTCCTTAGACTGTTGTTCTCTTCCGAAAAAATAAATATAAGTATGTATGTATGTATGTATAGTATATGGTCATTAAGTTTGTAATTCAGAACGAAACAGAAGTGATCATGACAAATACATATACATACATACATATACATATTCTTAAACTATATATTTTTACAGTCGTCAACTTAAAGGTTGGGTTGGTTGGTTGGTCAATGACTTACAATCTGATTAACCTCCCCTTCGGTATGTGTGTGTGTGTTTTTTTTTCTTTGTTGGCCACGCTTTTGAAAACAAATGCAAACAAATTGAATCAATATCTAATAAAACTACACAAATACATTTCAAAATTACACATGTACATATACATACATATGTATATAAGTATGTACATACATACATACTTATGAACGTAGTAGTTGTTCAATACAATTTCTTGGTCAGTTGATCGTTCGCTATTAATTACAAACAAACAAACTAACTAACTTTCGTACAAGTACGAGTATACAATCGAACAAATATACACAGTAAATTTGGTTGTCTTGTTTATTAATTTTGTAAGTGCGGATGAAGGTATTAAGCTTACATACATAAGTATGTACAGATATAGTATGTATGTATATACATATGTATGTAGTACAAATTTGTTGTTGCTGTTTGTGTTTGATTATCATGGGCGGCGACGTTCATACCACGTTTTGTCGTACCTCTTCACACTTTTTCCAGCGCTACTAACAATAAACACAGCCCCAAACAACTACAATAATAATAATAATATTGAAAATAAAACACCATCCGAGAGTATAGAGTTCATTGCCACTTGTCAATTTATCGGTACAAATGTAACGCATTGCTCTGACATGTGACTTTCTAATCGTGTTTACTGTGTCTACGAGTATGTGTGAATGTTTTGTATGATTGAATGGCTGAGTGGCTGGCTGGCTGGATACACGGACGGTTGAAATTTATTATTTTTATTTTATTTTCGTTCTTCTCTGTACATTTTTCTTCTTTTTCTCAACTTTTTCCAAAGCACAATACGTCAATATTTATTTATGAAGTGCTTCCGATAAGTGCCTTTTACTAAATTCTTTAATTTTTCCCCAAACTCTAATTCCAGACAATATTCACCGTAATGTGTTAAAGGAATGTGCTGATATTGCAAAGGATTTGTATGTGAATATCGACGTAGAAGCAAATTATTTGACTCTAGGAGAAACTGCAGCAACAACTGAAAGTAAAATTATCAAATTAACAGGTGAAAGTAAATCAAATCGTTGTTGTAGTAAAACTCCTTCTCCGTTAGCGCTTCTAGCACCACTATCACTGACTTCGACTACGATCGTTGGAGAGAATAAGATGCTCAGCGAACGCTCTTTAATATTGAATGGTTACAGTAACAACAATACAATCGACAGTGTTAAAACGAATTGTGAGAAAAGCAATACTCCACCCTCGAGCGGGGTTCCGTCGCCGGTACAGGGGACCGGTCTCACAATAACACCTACAACGACAGTAGCAGCGGCAGCTGCTTATCTCTATTTGGAAAAGGTGAAAAATGAACGAATGTCACCACGTGTGACAGCGGCACAACTTGATTCCTTAAAGGATGCTATTATGGAATCATCAGCTGCAGCAGCAGTTGCTGCTGCAATGTTAAACAACAATAATAGTAATTCTATCAATAACAATCACTTAAACAGCAATAGTACCAACAATAACAATAACAGTAGCATTGGCAACAGCAGTGCAAGTAATTGCAGCAACAGCAGTAGCAGCATAAATCAAAATTTAGTCAATAGTCAGGTTCAGCAACAAATAATCAACAATTCTATCAACAATACCAGTGATGAACTACAGACTCATTCCCTGACACAATCCTGCAGTCAACCACCACAGCATCAGATTCAAAAGCAATCGCAACAATATCATCATCATCATCATCATCAACACCAACAGCAACAACAGTCATTACACATGAACAGCAATCATGTGAAAAAAGAAAGACTTAGCCCTGGCACCAACGGTGATCTCCAAACAACATTATCAAGGTAAATCAAAAATCAAAATAGAGCATACATATTTACATACTCGTATGTATGTATGTATGTAAATCCTTTGCAAAAAAAAATTAAACTACATATGTAGATAAGACTTAAGACACAAACTTTTTATCGTATCTATTTTTTTACTCAATCAAGTTTGTTTATTCCACAATCAAGTTTGTGTCTTAAGTCTTATCTAAGCGAACATTATCGTTCGAAATCGTTGGCCAGGGGGTTAAATACATATTCGTTCGTACAAAGTTCCAAACCAACCCATTGGTACATTACTACTGATAGATCTAACGTTATCTACGTTGATAATCGACTTACAACTATTAGTCGTTTATCATTTATCATAGCCGATAACTTAATTATTCAGTAGTCATTAATTTGTTACTGATCCATCCATCCATACATCCATCCATACATAATCAATTTCTAAAACGGAAGCCTTATTTAAACAAATTTCATTAATTAATTGCTTACTAAAATACTTCTAAAGAATAAAAGAGAAGAAAAGAAACACTTAATCATGCCACAAGACAATCGTGATTATGAATATAAATCTAACAAAGACAGACAGACGACTTATTAAAAAGAAAAAAAAACAAAACGCTTTAAATATTCTTTCTTTCTTTCTCTGTTGGCTACCAAGAAAATACACGAAACGAATCGAAACAAGAAAACTACAACAATAATCTATGTATGTATGTATCTACATATGTATGTAAGTATGTAGATATACTCGTATTATGTAAATAAATATTAAATACATTTATCAAATGTTAACAATTTAAGTTTTGCTTTTAGTTGGAGTCAGTCACCATGGGCATTGGTTTTTGTAAATGATGCCTAAACACGACGACACACTTTTGCTGTCAATACTCGATCGTATTGCTTCCACCAGCCAGCCAACGAAAGAAAACTAAACTAAAGTATAGGTACGAGCAGCGTTGGCAAACATGGTACAATTGTACTTTTTTTTTTTTTGATACATTTTAGACACAGTTGGTACTGTCATTTGGTACAATTTCTAAATACTATTGCATCAAAATTAAGTATTTCAGATGAAATAGATAAATATATCATTTAAATTATATCAAATTAAATTTTAAAACGTAGTTGATCAGGATTTCAAAATCGTTAGAAGTTATCCCTTCTATTTTTTTCTATTTAAAAAAAAATTAAGTATACATATACATAAATAAGAATATTTTAGATAATCGTGACATTATATTCTTATAGATTCACAAGTAGCCGTCTTACTATATACGTGTACTTAAACAAATACAGATTTTACTACGAAACGAGCTCTGTTTCTTTGCCTTTCCAAGAAAAAAAAAGGTTTAATTTTCTTTGATTTAGATGCATTAAAATAAAATTGTTAGAGTATCCTTTAGTAACTTTCTTCCAGAGACCAGTTTTTTAGCATTTATAATATCACCAGAAGTTAGATAATGATTCTTTGAAGAAGGCTTACACTGTATTATTTGTTATGACTTGCAATAAATCAATACCAATGGAGCATAAAATTGTTTAAACATTCGTTGTACCTATAAGGTGATGTTAAAAATGTTGCCATAAGATACACCCAACTCTTTTTTTACACGGTTTCTTTTTACACGGATTTGAAGTTACACGGTTGAAAAAAAAAATGTTTTTGTAAAAAATTTTTAATCTAGTACGGTTTCAAAATCACTGTCTTGTAATTATGTTTGTTTTTATCACACTTGGGGCACCATTGCTGAAACGAACATACATAGTAGTAACTGGGAAATCCCCTTATTCGATAATTCTTACCTACACATTTTGTTTGCATGTTTTATTCTATTCTAATTTTTCTGTTCTTAATTCTGGATTAACAGAATTCTTTTGTTTTTTGCTTGCTCTACCAATTTTTCACCTGTATGAATTATGTATTTCAAGTTTTAATGCTCTATAAAATGAAATAGGAACATACAATTTGTATGCATATCTGAAATTTTATAGTGTTCAACATTTTTTACATGGTTTTTCGAAGTAAATATAGTTCTTTATTTCATCTTACACGGTTTTCAGATGACATGGAACGTATCCCCCATTTTACTATAGGAAACGCCTCTTTTTTACATAGATTTCTGAGGAACGTATCTACCGTGTAAAAAAAGAGTTGGGTACTTACCCAATTTTCGGTAAAGTAAGTTTGTGGTTAAGTTTTATTATTATTCAACAAATATTAGAAATGGTACCGTGGAGGTACATTTTATTTACATACATATATAGTTGGTACAAAATCCAAAAACACATTTTCCATCACTGGGTACGAGTATGTATTAATTAATTACCAGAGAAAGAGAAAAAATTACTAACAAAAAAACAAGACTGCTAAAGTTACACACGTAAAAAAATGTTAGTTATTGTTCGAATTAAATATGTATGTTTGCAATATAGTCACATTTGGCAAATATTTACTCGAAAGAGCGTAACCACTTGTTTTAGCACAAATTTGTTCGACGTTGTTTACTCTTACAAGGGCTTTGCAAGATCAAACAGCATTAACTAAATATTTGTTGTTTTTTTTTTGTTCTAAATAAACGAAGTTTTTTAAATAAGTGAACCAGTTCAAATATATGTAAGTACAGTACAACCTCCCTAATCCGGACACAAGGACTATCCAGTAATCCGGACATTTAAATTTTTCGGACAGTTTAGAAATTTTTCCTCTATAATCCGATCAAGTGTTCTTGCAGTTTTTTTTTACTAAACTCTGCATGGCAAAATATTACCAAAACGAACACTGATAAAAGTTACTGCCAAAGCTTTCAGCCGAAAGCGAATGGGAAGATGAAGACTGCCTACCTCTCGTTTAATTAAAATCCAGACATCCAATATGTCAGGATATGAATAGCATTTATTCTGCATTATCTACTCTTAGCCCCTCCGCTAATTTCTGCCTCTCTAACATAGATATTTGGACACGAGGTGAAAATAAATTTACTTACGATACTTACGGATGAAGATATAGTCCAATCAGTAATTGCCAACAAAAATATTGAAGAACTTGATAGGTCTTTGGAGGAATCTGAGAATACTGAAAACAAAGTCTCCAATAAAGAGGCAAGCGAACTGTTTTCAAAAGCTTTTTTACGGGCTGAACAAACCAAAGCGACAGATAAGGATATATTATTTTTAAAGAAATTTAAAAATAGAGCTGACAAATTACATAAAGATATGTATGTGAATTCAAACAAAAATAAATTCTTTATTTTTCTAAATGAATATTTTTGGTCAATTAAATAGAAATGAATTCTTATGAGTACTTATTTTCTTTTCGGTAATAAAAATATATTATGTATATATATGTAGTATGTACATATGTATATGTATGTATTGGGTTTAATATTTTATTTCAACTGTAGTCCGGGCGATCCACTAATCCGGACAGTAGTTTAAACTATATCTGTCCGGATAAGGGAGGTTGTACTGTATGTTATTTAGTGGTTACGCCTTTTTTCGGCAACTATTTGCCAAGTGTGACCGTACCTTAAGTAAGTTGTTTTCATAATTCTTAATTTTATTACTTTATTTAAGACTTCTAAATGTTTCAATATTAAGAACATTTGAAGGAATAATTTTGGCAATTTTACATTCTACACACATAATTTGTGTGTAATTGTTGCAAGCTTCAAAGACTACCCAGCATACCATTTTAGGAGCGCTCCGAAAAAGTCAGAAAAGAGTCCAACAAAAGAGCATTTTCGGAGCGCTCCGAAAAAAGGAGTCAGAAAAGAGTCCAACTAAAGAGCATTTTCGGAGCGAAAGAAAAATTTGCTTGTTCCTGTCCTGTGTCGGCACGCGGTATGACCCAGAAATTCCACTTAATTACGTGTGTACCAAAGCGTTGTTGTCCTGTTATTTGTGCTTTGAACAAAAAAAAAAAAACAGCTGTAACACACAAGAATGATAAAAACAAGATTACACAGCGCCCAAAAAAAACCTCATAAAAGACTCTTTTCTGACATTATCTAAGAGCTCGCTCTGACGGACCAATTTCGAATGTAATGACCTTCTTTTCTGAAGGTTTTCGGAGCAATTATGATTGTTTTTTGGGCTCATAAAGAGCGTTAACGCTCCGAAAAAGGTGTCAGAAAAGACTCTTTTCGGACTCATATGGCTTGCTGGGTAATAATCGGACTAATAATTCCGAAGTTACATACATACATACATATTTTTGAGTGAACAATCAATCGCACAATGAAGAAATTTTTAAAGCACAACATTTTATTTTACAAACATTTAGCATTGAGTGTTCATCTACGTGGTACTAAATGAATGTAAAAGAGAATGGTAGATTTATGTAGTTTTGTTTTGTCGTTTTTTTTTCTTTTTTTTTTGGACAGTGGGATACAATTTAACGCACTAGATGTGGTAAAATAGTTTATTGTTAGATATTTTTTTTTTGCAATTTATTAATCAGAACAAAAACTATGAAAATATTTTTGTTAAATTTAAACCAATCGAAACAATATGAATGAATTTTGTTTAGGAGATTTTTGTCCGCTATGTCAATTAAAATTACTGTGTAAATTGTTAAACATTTAAAATAATAAATATGTAAATACAAAGCAATTGTTGTTTAAATAAATATTGAAAGCCACAGAGCGGCATTAATAAAAGCTTTAATTTTAAAATAATCGAGTAAACACATTTTTCTAAACGGAAATATCTTTCATATTGTGTTAAGAATGTTGATTTAAGTAGGAGATAAAAAGGAATACGTAGGAGTATAATAAGAGAAATCAAACAATTCATATTTCAAAATCTATTTGTTTTTACACGAGGTCAGTAAACAAATTAACAAAAGTTTTATTAGAAATTTAACCAACAAGTTGTATCCTAATTATTTTTATTTGCAAACCACCCTCGTAGCAGCAAAGTACGAAAATATAAGAACAAGTTAAACTTTGATTTGGATACAATGAAAACTAAGTTCGTCTGCTGACACCATCAGCAAATATTAATAACATATTAGCCAGCTTGACACTAATCTTGACAAGATTTTATTTAATTTCATTTGACTTGATTACGCATGTACATATATATGTATGTATGTAAATAATTCTCACGCATAAATTAAAAATATTTACATATATTTGAATTCATACATACGAATATGTCACATTATAATATAATAAATTTTTGTATGTATGGCGGTGTTAGTGAATTACTAATTTGTTATAAACAAATTTCGAATCAAAATCCAAACATTAAATAAAGATAAATGCCATGACACGATACAATGATGACATGAATGCTTTATAGACTAAACCAAAAGTGATAAACACTTTATTATGCAGGGAAACCGAATATATGTTTGTTCTCGTTTCAGAATAATTTCAGAATTTTGGCGTAATACATATAAGTAAAGCATTATCACTTAAGGGTAGTTTAGATCATAAATATTTAATAATGTTTATAAGAGAAAAATTTCGATTACCCTGCCTGAATGTAGCAAATATTTTAATAAAATTAAATAGGTTTTTTTTTTTATAACTTTTTATTATTTATTGAATCTGCCTTATTTCCTTAGGCCTAACAATAAGTATTTAAATCTTAAAACTAAAATAAATCTAATTACTCTCTAACAGAGCATTAATTTCCTATTGGCTGCAAAGCTCTACGAAGCCTCGACTCCGTCTGGCTCTGAGCTAGAGTTGTAGCGGGTGGGTTTGTAGCTTTTTGATGTAGTTCTCGCGGACCCTTTTGAATTCATCCTTTACCAATGGTACTTCTAGATCTCTGTGGATCTTTTCATTTCTTATGTACCATGGTGCGCCCGTCATGGTCCTAAGAATTTTTGATTGGGCCCTCTGTATAATTTCAATACTGGTATTACTAGGAGTTCCCCACAATTGGATTCCATATGCCCAAATTGGTTTTAAAATGGTTTTATACAGGGTGACTTTATAGTTCAGGCTTACCTTAGATTGGTCACTGATTAACCAGTGAAGGCTAGATGCTTTTAACTTCATGTGAAGTCTCTTGTTTCTATATGACGACGCCAAGTAAGTCTTCTATCTAAGTGAATACCAAGGTATGTAACATAATCGGACTGAGGTATATTTACATTGTTAAGTGTGACAGGTGGACAGCATCCCCTCCTCAATGTGAACGTAACATGTTTGCTTTTAACTCGTATTCTCCATTTGTTTAACCATGGTTCCACAGACCTTAGATAGCTATCTAGTATACTAGATGCTATATATGGATTTTCATGCGAGCTAATAAGTGCGGTATCATCAGCAAATGTAGAAATAGTTAATATATCGTTCGTAGGCAAATCAGAGGTGTAAATAAAATAGAGGGTAGGTCCAAGAACACTTCCTTGTGGTGCTCCTGCTCCAATCCTATATTCTCTTGTCACGTAATCGTTGTACTTAACTGTAAATAAGCGATCCGATATATAAGATTCCAATAGTTTATGGGTACATGGTGGTAGCAAGCATTTTATTTTATATACCAGTCCTTTGTGCCATACTTTATCGAAGGCTTGAGCGACATCCAAAAATATTGCTGAACAATATTTCTTTAATTCAAAGGATTTTCTTATTTCTCCGGTTATACGATTAACTTGTTCAATTGTTCCGTGGCGTTCGCGGAAACCAAATTGATGAACTGGGATTATATTTTTCTCATTTAAAAATGGTATGATTTTCTTTTGAAACACCTTTTCGAATGGCTTAGATAAGCAAGGAAGTAAGCTTATTGGTCTATAGGAGGATGGTACGGTCAAGTCTTTACCTGGCTTTGGTATCATTATCTATTATCTGAGAAGTTTTCCAATTTGTCGGGGAAACTTCATGCTTAAAGATCGCATTAAATATTATAGACAACACAATTATTGCCACACTTGGTAGGTTTTTAATCATAGCAGGCGTAACTGAATCATTTCCAGGTGATTTTCTTAATATTAAATTATCCTTGATTACTTCTTTAATGTCTTTTAATATGTCATCATTAGATAATGTTGACACAGGTGGCTCTTCAAGTTCAGAAATAGTTGTTGGCGAGTTTGGTTGGAAGACTGTATTTAGATGGTCAGCAAAAATTGTAGCCTTTTCCTCTGTGCTACGAGCCCAAGTACCGTCAGCTTTCCTTAAAGGGCTTTGCCCCTCTACCGGTGGCTTGATATTTTTCGTTGCCTTCCAAAGGGAAAAATTTGTATGTTTGGTATTTGTCAAACTTTGAATGTAATTTCTATTTCTGCGATCCTCTTCCAATTGAAGGGCTTTTTTCAGATTTTTACTAGCAGCAGACAGCCTCTGTTTTGCAGCAGGTGATCTATTTTGTTGTCATTCTCTTCTGAGTTTTCTCTTTTCGAAAAGAAGTCGTTCGATATCTGAGTTGGAAATGTTTGACTCTTAGAATGATTAAGAGCCGATACCATTAACGACGTGAAGTCATTGACACACTTATCTACATCTTCCTCACACTGAATACAATGATCTGTGTGGATATGACTGCTGATATATTTCTTATATTTAAGCCAATTTGTTTTAAAGTAATATGTTTCATTATGAATTTTTGAAATGTTAGTCCTCCCATAATAAGATAGTATAATTGGGGAATGATCAGAAGATAAATCATATGATATTTCTATAGATATTGAATTTCGATTTATATTTCTTGTTATGTCAAAGTCTATAAATTTTTTTAGGATCAGTAGGCCAGTATGTTGGTTGTCCAGGGGACACAAAATCCTAGCCATCTTTACGATCAACTAATGCTTTATAAAGCTGTCTACCTCTGGGATTCATTAGTCGAGAGCCCCAGTAAGTGTGTTTGGCCACATGTCAGAAAGCGGTATGAATATATTATTAGGGTGTTTTTTTTTTAGATGTATGAAACTTTAAGTTGGCAACTCTTTTTAACTGGCGGCCATTTTGTCAGATGTCAAGTGATTTATGTTTGGTTTGGTTTGGCATTTTAACATGAATAGACCGACGCCTGAACAACGCTTCCAAATTGTACAAATTTATTTTGAAAATCATTGTTCTGTTCGAAACACATATCGCGCACTATGCCCATTTCATGGTCAACATAATCGTCCTAACAAAACTGCCGTATATTCCTACTGATTTACCTTTTCTATTTAGGTCTATTATGATTTGCCGAGACTCAATTGACGTTTGTTTTCTCATTGCAAGTTTTTCACTACTTAACTTCACAACTTGATCTTTTTTAATGATTTATGATTAATACCATTACTTTTATTATTACATTTTATGTGCTTCAGATCGCGCAGTACAACACCATCATCATTTCGCGGCACGTCGCCGCAACAATGTGTTCACAGTAGTCCGTCCGAAACCCTAGCACCAATGCATAATCTCTCCACGAATCTGTTGAATAGTATTCATCAGGCAGCCGCATCAAGTCGACATGGAAATTTAAGTGCTTCTTCGACCGGCATAACTAGTGCAAATTCAGGATTGCCTACCGACTTTTCAACGCGCAACTACTCGGATTTTATGCGAAGTTTGGCGGCCAAGTATAATAATACTAATCCAAATGAGTAAGTACGATTTAATTATAAGAACATAAAAGCTTTTTAAAGTTTTTTTCACATAACTAGTATACGAAGGGGGCCAGGGAGTGGTCTCTCAAAATTCGTAACCTTAGGTCTCACATTTTTTTAAAAAGCCGCCGAAAATGTATGATCTGATATCAAAAATTTAACAGACCTTGAAAATAGGCTTACATGTGTATGTTCAAGAAATATACAGTGAAGGAAAAAACTCTACATACACACCTAAAAAATAAATAAATACACAGTTGTTTAAGAATTCATTTATAACTTTATTTGCATAACAAAAAAAAAATTTCTACTTCAACAATGAAAATTTTTGAAAAAATAAAAAATTCATGGGAAAAAAGTCTAAATACTCGTACACTTAAAAGGTACGATAATTTCTTTCCTATTATATTTATAAAATAGGTTCGTTTGATAATATTCTAGTACTTTGTCGGTCTATCCTGAGCATCAATAACAGCTTGGAGTCGATGCCATAAAGTTTTTAGTATATCGTATTTTCTGACTTTACTTTGCAGAAGATGTCAAATATGCTCAATAGGGTTTATATCGGGAGACTGGGGAGATGAAATTAGTTGAATTGGAGCATAATATAGCAACCATTCCCGCACAACGTGAGCAGTGTGCTTAGAATCGTTGTCCTGTTGGAAAACCCATTGACTTCCAAGACTCAGATTTCGACGGACGGCTTCAAATTGTGTTCCAATATATTTTTATACGTATATATATCGATCCATATTGCCATCAATGAAAACAAGCTCTCCTACTCCAGACGCCATAGCTCCCCAAAGCATTACGTTTCCCCTCCGTGTTTGGTTTTCTCCAAACTCTGGAGCGGCCATCACTTCCAAAAATGTTGTATTTACTTTCATCTGTAAATAGCGCACGATTCCAAAAATCCATACCCTTGTCAATATTCCTTTTAGCAAATTAAAGGCGAAGTTTACGGTTTTGGTAGAGTGTTTTTTTTTTCGAGCAACTTTGCTTCTGAAGCCATTATTATTTAAAACATTTTGAATTTCTGTCGGGATAATTTCTTTGGTCTCCCAGATCGCGGATAATTTTCGGTCGTATTGGTATTGTTATAATTTCTAATAATTGTTTGCACTCTTCTTAATTTAACTGCCAAATTTCTCACTAAAATATAAATTTCTTTTCTATTAGCCATTTTGTGCAAGATAATCAAAATTATTTGACTTTTTCTCAAAGGCTACTTTCTAACTGCTGCTAACACAAAAAATACAAAAAAAAAACTACGTGCTGCCATATCTTTAAATTTCTTTTTTACATCTTTTTAAGAGATGCCACGTTGTATGTAGACTTTATTTTGATTTATGGTTAATAATTTTACCATTATATAGTTTTCCATTTTTTTTTGCTTAAAATATTATAGTTTTAGGAGCTCTTAAATATTATTTAAAAAATGTTTAATACATGTCATCATTTGGGCAAAAACCATAAATCAGAGGGTGTATGTAGAGTTTTTCCCTTCACTATATAGGGTTATTGCATTTTTTTTTAGATATGGCGGGCCTACGGAAGGTAAAAATATCTGGTATATTTGTAATAAAGTTCTAAATAAAATTAACCCTGAAAACAGTTATCCTATAAAAAACAAGCCCGACCATATAATACCCTACACCTAGTATATGTATAAAAAGTTTTTCAGAAAAGGGCGCTATATGGGAGATATAACTTTTTATAGATTGATCATACACAAATTTAGTGTCATGATTTCTGTGAATATAAATATTCTGTATGTTATACTTTATCTCGATGAAAATACTTTTCGGGAGTTTTGAGTAATTATGGACCGACCATTACAAAACTAGGTGTCATCATTTCTGAATATATCAAACTTATTTGTGTTGAATCTTATTTAGATACTAACATTTTTAAGAAATTTATGATCGTTAAAATGATTTTCGAAAGTGGGCCTTATATGGGAGCTATGACTAATTATGAACCGAGCATCACTAAATTGTACCGTATTATTTGTATATATGTGAAATATATTTGTGTTCAATATTATTTGGATACCAACATTTTCAAAAGAGTTATGCAATGATAAATTATGGACCCATCTGCACAAAATTTGTGGATCTGATTTGGCTTCATTTATCACTCACTTGTGGTGAAATTTGTTTGGCAGAAAGATCACTTAATTTTTTGATAATTTGCAAAGAGAAATTAATGCATAAGCATGTAAAATATAATTTGATTTATTTAAGCGCACATAGACCTCCCATCCCTATCTAAACTTAGCCAATTTAAAAAAAATTATGTTTAAGTAAAAAATTCTAAAAACCCGATCCTTTAAAAAGTCCCATATTTGTATAGCCATTTCAATTAAAAAAAGTTTTTTTTTTGAAAATGGAAGCTATTTTATTATTTAAAAAAAATTTTGGCTGATATTTACAAAAATTGTACAAAATTTAAAAATTTAAGTTTTAAAATGCTTATAACTCGTAAACTATTAGCCATGTCACAGAATTTAATTCCGTTCGGAAGTGGAATTAATTCCGTATTTTGCTTCTATAGAAAAAGCAAAACGAAAAATTTTTTCGAAATGAAACCACTTTTAATTTGCTATGTGGAATTGTAATTTTAAGCATTTCTAGGTTTTAATCCGAAAATAATTTTAACTAAAATCTATCCAAAATAATATAGTTCAGATACTCTTAAATACTTTCCCAAAGTTTTACTTAAAACGGACAACATTAACCGTTACATCGTGAAGGCCAAAGGTCAAATTTTTATATATTTGTGATTTAATTAATGTAAAATTTTAACTGTTCACGAATTTAATTTAAAACTAATATAGGTCCTAATGTCCTTAAATATTATGGCTTTTTAAATTTTTTATTTTCAAATACCAAAAGTTCTAAAACAGGAAATATGTATAAAAGTGCCCACTGTGACGTATTAACTTGAGATAGTAAAAAACTGTCTGTGTATTTAAGTAACATATGTAGGCCTACAGAAATATGGGACTCTTTTAAGTATCGGTGCTTGCGTTTTCAGAATTGTTTACTTAAACATTTTTTTTTTTGGTTGGCCAAGTTTCGATATGGATGGGGAGGTCTACGTGCGCTTAAATGAATCAATTTGTAGTTTGCAGGCTTATGCATTAATTTCTCTCTCCGAATCATATAAAAATTTTATATAGTTGGAAAGAAAATTGTTTTCTAAATACGGCTATGCCGAATCTTATATACCCTTCACCTTTCTTGTGGATGCAATTATTACCATAATTTACAGAGTTTGTCTGATGTTCATAATAATCTTGAGTGTAATTTAACAAACAGAGTATAAAAAGTGGAACAATTCGGTTTTAGTGACTTTGCTCAAAAAAAAAAAAAAAAATTCATCAAATAGGGCTTTTAGAGGAGATGCCAGCAAAAACAATTTGTTGGCGGTCACGCCTATTTTCGAGGGGGCGGGCCCGTAAAGTTGAAAATATATAGGCCTATATCTCGGGAACTACTGGCTGTCTGATAATTTGTAATACATTAAATAAATGGTATTAAAATACCTTTCCAACGATATATATCATGATTATAAAATATGGACCGAATATGGGTTACATCCGAAAAGAATATTTTTTGACCCGAATTTATTTGTTTTTTTTGGAAATGGTTCTTATATGGCAGCTATGACAAATTATAGGCCGATCTTCTTAAATTTTGGAACAGTTATTTTCATGCATATGAGGATATTTCACGTCGAATTTCAACATAATAACGGCATATTTAAAATGTATATTAGTATTAACGTGGATTTCGGAAGTGGACCTTATATGGGGGACATAGTCAAATATGGACCGATATTCTCAAAATCCTGCAGTTTGATTTAGGCATGTATGTAAATGATCCGTGTAAAATTTTGGATTGGTACCCTTATTTATAAGAGATTTATGAGTATTAAAGTAATTTTCGGAAGAGGGCTTTAAATGGGTCATACGGTTAACAATAGACCGAAATTCACAAAATTTTGTGGGATGATTTTTGTATATATGTAAATGATTTGTGTAAAGTTTTTAGTCAGTACCGATATTTATACAATTTATATAGGGATAAATGTCTTTTTCAGATGAGGTCCTTGTATGGGAGCTATGACCAATTCTGGGCCGACCACCTTTATTTGTTTAGTACAACAACAATTTATTTGCCTATAAAGATTCTTCATGTCAAGTTTTAGTCGTTTGACATTATTTATATCTGATTTATACGTATTTAAGTGAATTTTGGAAGTGGACTTTATATGGGGGCTATGGTCGAACTAAAAAAAATTTCGCTGCTGAATTTTGTCTTGATATTCCAATTTTATAGGCATTTATATATAATTGAGCAATATTTCGGTAAGGTTTTTGTATGGGGGCTATGAGAAATCATGGACCGATTCATACTATTTTCCGCACACTTTCTTCTTTTATCATAAAAACAAGGTATACAAAATTTCATGGTATTATCTGCAATATATTTCAAAATATTGCAATAAAAAGGACAAAAAATATCAAATTTTTATGGAGGTTGTCTCACATATTGGTCCATAACTCTGGTTGGCCTAAACCGATTTTGCTGATTTTAAATAGCAAACTTCCCGAAAGCATGTCTGACAGAATTATTGAAGATTTGGATCCCGAAGATATCTGGGACTTCAAAAAACTGATTTCCACATCCAGATGTCCGACAGATGGCTTAATCGACTCCGCTATCTATAAGGATGCAGAATATATATAGTTTATAGGCCATATCTATCACATGCATATCTGATATTAATAATAAAATGATTTAAATCGACATCTATAGCCCTCTAAAGTTAGACATCTCAGGGATTTTTGTAAAAATGTTTAGGATTGTATAACTTTCCAAATGTGGTATCCTCTGAAGGAAAGGAAATATTTCATAAAAATTTTCATTGGATATCCTAAAAAGAGATAACTGAATTAAGATATGTATAGACGGTTGTCAGATCATACAATGTTGTCAGATCTAGCAATATGGTAGCAATGCACTGACATTGAAAAATTGTTAGAAAAAGGTAAATTGTCAATGCTTTTTCTTACAACGTTGGAAGACAAAAATTTTAAGTTCTGAACATTTTTCGGACAACATTGTAAGACCTGACAACCGTCTGTACAAAACTTTATAATGACCCTGCAAACGTTGTTTTACCTTCAAATTTTATTTATATTGAAATGTTTAAAAATAATTAAAAAGAGAACTAATTTGTTAAACGCTAATTTGTATTTATATCTGTAGGTTTGGGCCATGTTTTATTTACATTTTGATAAATGGATATTCAGGTAATTAAAATAAATAAATATGCTTTATGAGCCGCGACATTTTTTGTTTAGTTGTCTGACGCGTAAACAAATAATGCTGATAGTGTTCCGACACGGAAATAGGCGACATACAATTGACCATGGGTAAGGATGGATTTTCAAGACAACAACAAAATATGTAGCTCCTATTGTCAGCTGTCGTGGAGAGAACATACAAAAATTTATATTTTTACAAACTGTTTAAATTTTAAACTTCTGTTGAAACACTTTTGTTTTGATTTCCCTATTTTGCGTGGACAGTCAAACTTGTACATAGAGTTCTCCGAGGATTTAATAAAAGAAGGTGTCCATAGGTTGTAGGTACTTATATAAAAAAGTGGGCGTGGTCAATGTTTTCCCTAAAAACATAAATTGGATTACTACGAACAATTAAAAAAATTTAGATAAATTAAAAAAGTATGCCTAAAAGTGGGCGTGCTCAGTTTTTTCTTTTCGTAAAAATCTAAGATGGATTATGACGAACATTAGAAAAAAAAATTGCCAAATCGGTGCGGCCGTTCTCAGTTGATGCAATTACCAATGCAATTTATGTATTGTATGTAGATATAAATGTTTGTGGACAGATGAAATTTGAAATTTGTATTATTACCATTTTTATCTTAATTAACTTAATTTGGTATTAAACGAAATATGTATGTATGTTGTATTTGTAGTAACTTGAAGCGGAATATATTGTTTGAGGCGACTTCAAATAATACCTCTAGCCAGAAGAAGACATCAGCAGCGGCACAAAAGACATCTTATACAACACCACCCACCACCCAAATCAATAAGGAAGTATCAATAACGACTACCGCTTCACTACCTCCCCCTACGCCGCTGACAGCAGCAGCCATTTCCCCAGGTGAATCAGCACTTAAGCTGACACAACAGAATAAACTCGCGGCGGCAGTAGCAAATGCAGCCGCTGCCTGCAGTAGCAATGTTTCGCCATACATGACCTCGTTTCTATCCAGCCTACCATTTTCGCCGGGAATCTTCCCTCCGCTTATAGACATGAGCAGCACTCAGGCCTTAATAACTTTGGTAAGTATTGAGACGAATCTTGAGGAGATGACAGTTACTTCATGGCATGAATGTTTTTGTTTTACTTTCCAGGCTCGTGCTGCCAAAGAAAATGAAATACACAATATGTTGAGTGCCTCATCGCAACATCCAAAAAGATCTGCAGCCTGCACTTCGCCCTCACCTAGTCCAAGTTTAAATATGGCCCTTCAACAGGCAGCACAATTTATTTCACCTGCACTTATCTACTCCGCTCAACTTCAGAAACAGCAGCTGCACCAACAACATCAGCAGCAACAGCATACTTCCAGACAATCTAGTCCACGTTTAGCAAGTATTTCAAATTCCACCACTTCCAGTTCCACGTCTGCCAAAAATAATAGGAATATTGGTGAAAAAATTAATGTTTCACCGTTAGACTTGAGCTCTCAACCGCCAGCAGCTAAACGTTTCAAGGCTGAATCCACATCAAGCCAAAGTAGTAACGACGGTCTAATAAATACCACCATAACAAGAAGAGCATCGTCTTCAACTGCCACAACGTCTCCATCACCCCCGCCCCTTAATGAAAAGTCTTTGAACGCGTCTACTGCGCCTCCAGCTACAGCTGCAACTGCTTCTGCCGTTGTTGGCTCCAGTACAAAAACAGAAGCAACTACAATAGCATTTACGCCAATCAAAGTCGCCAGCTCAACGTCTGCCACATCAACCATTGCACCTGCGGTTACTGTACGTCAATGTCAAGCCCAAAGTGAAGAGTTGAACTCTTGGACAGTGGATGATGTTTGTACATTTGTAGGCAGCATAGACATCTGTGCCGAATACGTAAAGGTAATAATCGAGCAAATGAAAATCTACTTAAAACCTTTCCAACCATTATGACAAGGATCTTGTGGCAAAAGTTTCAAATATTTTCAGTCTACATTTTCACTCGTATGTGGAATAAGCACATACACATACTCTATCTGTGTGTTCAACTTCAATCTATGTACATGTGTGAGTGTAGTATATAATTGGCTGATTTAAGCTTTCTCTGTACACAATGATACGGATGATACACTTCCAGATCAAATATGACCATAAATCTATACATACTTAACTGGTTAATAGTGGACGGACATAGCCAGACACAAATACACATTACCACATGTGTGTACATGTGTGTTATGTTGAATGCTCTAAATAATTGTGTGGATAGGACAAGTTCAAGTTTTTTTTTTTTTTTTCTAAGTTTTAGTTGCTGCATTAAAAACAAGTACAAGATGCCAACTAAGGATATTGACTGATGTGTGGCTAAAACTGACCTAAACGAACATGCAACATGTTTCAAATTACCTAAACTTATACAACGACTACTTACACTTAATGCGATATTTACAAATATTTGTTGTTTTCAATTCAAAATTAATATTAATTAGTTACATACTTTGAAATGCATTTTCCAAAATTATATCCAGGAAACAATAATGCAATAGAAATGATGAAGATAAAATTATACCTACTGCCTTCTCATCCGCTTTTTAAAATATCCTTCATATACTTTTAATCTAGATATAATGACATTTGTGCACGCTAAAACCTCTAGTTTATTTGTAGTAACAAATTAACTTTTCAACATATTGTTTAGGGAAAGATATACTGTTAAGGATTTACAAAAAGAAGAAAAGGTCACAACAATCAATCGCAGATCATTATCACCCCTATCGTGAATAAAAATTCCACATGAAATTTATTCCCTTTTCACATTTTTCCTATTAAAATTCAATGTTAAAAAAATAAAAGGGAACAAATTTAATTTAATGTGGAATTTTTATTCACGATAGGGGTGTATATAAAAACCTCCCTGGTAAACTTGCATCTTTCAATATGTATTATTGCCCAGAAAGTATTGTGTGTATTGACTTCTTAATGGTTAGCTAGCAACTGTTGAGCTAACCCAGGATTTGTCCCTTCTTTGGCGAAATCCGATTTGTACAGCTGTCGCTGAATTGACAATATATGGTCGAGTGAGACTCGAGTCGTTCCGGAACGAAGTTCCAATTGACGTGGGAATGTCTACGTACGAGTACGTTTTGTAGACATTGGACCTTTATTTATTCAAAGTTAACAAGAGCATTTATTACTTACCTTTGATTAAACATTCTTATCGCTAAAGTTTGACAAAGCAATAATTAAACCGAGTTAAACTGGTCACATTAAAAGTGAACGCTTTGCCGATTTATGTTTCGCATTGCGGAATCAGATTAATTTCTTCGAAATATTGATGGAGATAACAGAGATGTATACACACACATATATGTATTTGTATGTGTATGGCTATCTGTAAATAAATCTGTATGTGTTGTAATTTACTTTGTACCCGTATGTACGACGACGGGCCAATAAACTATTTAACCTAGACGATATACATACATATGTATGAACATACATTTAATAGTTGAAAATAAGAAGAAAAGAAAAATAAAATTTACTGAACTGAACTCAAACCTGAAAATCTGCTCACAATGTTAAAAGATTTGAAAGCATTAGATGTTGTTATAAATTACTTGCATACAGCATACGTATGTATGTATGTATGTGCACATGTACTTAGTTACTTACATTCATCCATGCTTTCAACAAACATACATATTTATATGGATGCTCGTACTTACATATGTGCATACTCATATACATCTACACAAGTATTAAATTTATGGTCACACTGGCATTTGATCCGCTACAAACAACATTGGTGGAACAACATTGACAACAAATGGCCTTTACGAGTTTGTTTGTTTGTCTGTTTGCTAGTTGCTGTTGGTACTTGCACGAGAAGCTCTTAAGTTAAGCCTATGAACGATTGAATGCTCTCGTACAGTGCACACCAATGTTACACCTTTGCAATGTTGCTCCAATTTCATGATCTTGTTCCGCATGCGCACATTAGCAATGCGCAATGTCATTGCAACAACAGCAACACAGACTACAAACAACAACAAAATAGGAGATAAGTACATACATACATACATACATACATACATACATACATGAATGTATGTACGAGTGTAATAATAACAAATCAAATCACTCTATCCGTACACTCAATTCGGGTTATGGTCGTCTTAGAGAAACTCTATATTGCATTTTAAGGCTGATGTTGAACTGATTGGAAAAATAATAGTTTAAAGATTTATCGTCATTTTTTTATTTTTTAGAAAAACGTCAAACAATATCTCTGAAATGTATATAAGGAAAATTACAAGTATTTCGTATTTCATATTTGTTAACTAGCATTTTTAATTAAAACTATTTATAGCAGGTCTCCTTCTCTATTTCGTAATTTTTGAAATTACCTACTTTCTGCAATAATTTCAGTAATTAAGCAAAACATCCATGATTCTCTTAATCAGGATCTTAATAATCCCTGAGTAGGATCTTGCGTATTGTGTCGACTTCAACCTGCGAGCGTTAAAGAATTGAATATTGTATTTTGATATAGAAAATAAACTCTTGCTCAGTTCGAAAATAGCCAACGGACTAAGAAAATACTTCCCTCCATGTGATCTTCTTATTATTCACACCATATATCTATTTTGGAGCTTCTTGGCCGCGTATAAGAGATCACGAAGCAGCTAATCGCTGCAAATGGAGTATCCAACTGTATTGGTTCTACTGTAATTATGGAGACCAGCATATTTGTACACATCTTCGAACAAAGACTCATACATTTCTACTCAAATCAATCAATCAGGTGTTCCATACCGTTAAGGAAGTCGTACATTACAGTCGGCTATACCACCATTTGAAGTTGTTATGGCTCTCAGTTTAATTTGCCTCGTAAAGTTTATGTAAATTTCCCCAAAAGAACTGTCCATTCTGCTAACGGCTAAAAATTATTATAATTATCTCTACTTTCTTTTAATTATTAGAATAAAGTAATTGAAATAAAAGAACTTATTTTATACGAATTTCATGCAAAATATTTGCATTACAGATTTCATTGTGTTTTCGATGGCAATGTCATGCGAAATAAAAATTTCAACACAGAAAATGTCATTTGATCACATTTGAAATCAGTCACTTGATCTACATACGAGTACATACCTATAAAATAAATGTGTAGAAAAAGTATGTAACATGTTTCTATTTTGCTACAAACGTGAATGTATGTGTGTGTGTGTCCGTGAATGTCTGTGTAACATACACTAACACACGCATTTGGCATTAATAGTTCGCTGAATTACGGGTCCATAACAAAACAGACACAAAGAACTGGTTCTGTGACAGTTTAGTTGAGTTCAGTTCAGCTCAGCTCAAGTCTCAGGTTGCTTGCAGTTAGGTCTAAATGAAGATTCTTTTGAACCCATGTTGCATGATGCTGCTTTAAGCGAAATACAGCTACAAGTGCTATTGATGACGATAATGGGTTTCTCTCAATGTAGAGCGAAACGCATGGGTGGGTTTTGTGTTGCCGGTGTTGGTGCTTGCAAAATTTGATGTGGTCGTTGGAACGTTGTCGTACTCGTATGTCGTCTTGAGTGCATTGGTAAGTCAATGCATCTTGATGCTTTGCTAACTATGTAATGTCATTGATGTTGGTTTTTATTTATTTTTTTTTTATTTTGTTTACTCATGATACGATCAATTATTTAAAATAAAGTTATAACCATTAAGTCTTAGGCAATTGTCGTCAATTCGGTTTCGAACAGGATGTAATATTTTCAAATGTTTCAATATCAAATCAGAAGATTTCTTAAACACACACACAACAATACGTTGATTTCATTTGATTTTCAAACTTTAGATACATTTCAAAGCGTTCAGCATTTGAAAGTCTGTTGTCTGCCAGTTAATTCATCAGTCGTAGTTAAAATCCAAAACACCAGATACAAATAACATGATTTTAAAATGCTAAAAGTCATACATACATATGTATATGGATAGAGTATTCAATGGCCTACGTATTTTGCCACTTCAGAGCAGAGAACAAACAACTCCCAATCAGTTCAGGTTTTCTATGCAAATTTCTGTCTCTCTAGTTCAGCAACTATTTTGTCATTGCTTTCATTTATGTCTGGTTGTCCGTCTGTCTATTTGTTGTTGTTACCCTCCATTTGACAGGCCAAATGGCAAACGCTCATGTGGGAGTTTGACGTTTTTGTTGGCATTAAGTTCATAAGACGACGTTTTATTATAAATCAAGCACAATCAAGCCATAATACAGAGCTTACAATTTTAAATTACCCAGCAAGCCAGATGAGTCCGAAAGGAGTCTTTTCTGACACCTTCTTCGGCGCGTTAACGCTCTTTATGAGCCCAAAAAACAATCATAATTGTTCCGAAAACCTTCAGAAAAGACGGTCAATTATGAGGTTTTTTTGGGCTCTGTGTAATCTTGTTTTTATCATTCTTGTGTGGTACAGCTGTTTTTTTTTTTTTTGTTCAAAGCACAAATAACAGGACAACAACGCTTTGGTACACACATAATTAAGTGGAATTTCCGAGTCATACTGCGTGCCGACTCAGGACGGTAACAGACAAATTTTTCTTTCGCTCCGTAAATGCTGTTTTGTTGGACTCTTTTCTGACTCCTTTTTCGGAGCGCTCCTAGAATGGTATGCTGGGCAGAGATATACACATACACAAACATATGTATGTTTGTATGTTTACCTAGAGTTTATAAACAATACGCACAACAATAACAAATGCAGCCAGAAACAACCCGAATACTCTAATCCTTGTCATTGTCTGGTAAATTTTTATGAAATTTAAATTTTTATCATACAAATTGCTTTAGCGTTTGTCGTTCGTTACGTTTTACAAAGTTACACAAATTTCGAATAAAAACTGCTATTTAAAGAATTCATGGAGACAAAACTCTTGTTTTCGGATTTATCACTTCCGATTTCAGTGGAGCATAACTTTTAAATTTTACAATGTAATGTGTCGATCCGTTCTTGAGGTATAAAATTCAAATATGTATATCACAAAAATCCACAATTTAAAATTTTCCAAAATATTAATTAAAACATTTCTTTCATTTAAGAGTTATGAATCAAAAAGTGGCCTGGTGGCTACATAAAACTTTTTATTTGTTTAGTGATATATGTATATGTATATGTACGATCATTTGAGATGCCCTTGATATTAGCTATTTCACGCAATTGTATTCGTCAATCATTTAGTAAACCATGTCATGTAGATACTTTGGCTACAATTTATGTTGTACGACCATGTTTAAATTCAGCAACCCAATTTTTTACTGTTGCATATGAAGGAGCACTTTCACCCAACACATTCACCATATCATCATGAATTTCTTTTTTATTTAAATATTTAATGACATCACGAATTTGTAATTTTTCCATTGTAAAAAAATCGCGGATGCGTCTTTTTTGAACACCTGTTTCTATATGAAGGAGTTTGTAAGATTGAAAAGAAATAGAACTTTCCAAAACACTTACCGCGCTTTCTGTTCTAGGCTAAGAAGTTTCCGAACCGGCCTCGTATGTAAGATTGTTTCTTTGCAAGTTTCAGTTGAATTTTTATATTAAAACATTCGTATGACTAATATGGATCAATCATATCAAGTATACACTGGAAAAATTAGAAATGTGATTTTTATGCAGAATTTCAATCAATTTGAAGGGAATTTTTTTTTTATCATTTCTCATCTTGCTAATAATCTTGGAAAGAAATGTGGTAAAATTTAATTGAAAAGATTTGCAACCGCCGTTAACACTGAAATAACTTTTCACTCTGCCCGATTACTACTACCTCTAAAATTCCGTTGCTGAAATAATCGACAATAGCGTTAGGCCGCGTTTTCACTATGTCATTTTTGTTGTCAAATTGTTGGCAATTTTTTAAAAACGGGTTGTCATATGGCGTCATCTATGCTTGCAATCATGAAAATCATGATATAACAACCCGTTTTCATACAATTGCCAACAATTTGGACAATTTGACAACAAAAATGACATAGTGAAAACCAAGCATTATCGATATATCACAAATAAATTGAAATAATTTAGAATTCAGTTTACTGAAAGCAATCAAGGACTTAACAATTGTATTATATTGGTCAACTAATATTTATACACAGAAAAAAATCGTTGTAAAAACTCCAAAAATCAAAATTTTTGCACTTTATTTTGAAATAACCTGTGAAAAATATTGGCTTTCTCCCGATATTAGGTCTGTTCAATAACAAAAAATAATTAAGAATAATTAAAAATGTTCATTAAATTTACTCCAAAGCTTGAAATTTGTGTAACAATTTGACATAATTCGCAATTGGTTTTTGTTATTGAACATAAAACTACATTTCTTAATATTTATTCGAAATATTTATTGATTTATAAAATTCAGATATATATCGTACATAATTATTACATACAAAAATGAATGATTAATTTTACCATTGCAACGTTTTCCAAATGGTATATGGTGACAAATAATCATTAAAATTGACATGTTATTTTTGGTGCCTGCTTTCAATGGCAAATTAGGAAACTTGCAATTATTTTGAACGGCACTTTATACTTTTAAACAACGAAATGAAATGCCAGGGTTTTTTTTTTGCATAAGAATGATGCAACTGTTTACTTTATTTTGACGCGTAAATTTTATCAATAAAACAATTAAATTTTTTCTTTTTTTTTGTGATTTCAATTCTACTAAAATATCTATATAAAAATGCAATAAAATTTACTGATATAATATTATTTATATTAATATAATTAATCTTTTCTTTTATTAATATGTGGTGTTGACTTTATTTTGACGCTCACTGTACATATGCAAATTGTGTGCAGTCATTATTTTCGATTATTATTACATTTTAGGAGAATATTTAAACACACATGTACATACCTACATACCAATTTATAAAATAATTTTTCACATTAACGAATATTTTGTCTTTGTTATTACATTTAATAGAGAAAAAGTGACAAATATTTGTTGGCCACAAATTAAGTACATAATATGTATTTGCTGCATCCATAAGCACCATAATTTTAATTTTACACTTGGAATTATTAGAATAGAACATGTTTTAAACGACCAGTTTATTTTTGTGAGTGTATTGACAAGTAACGCATACACAGGAGTACCCGTCTGAATATCTAAATCATGGTGCAACTATACAAGGTGAGTGCAAATCGACAACAAATACAACACAAAACAGAAAAAACAGACATTTTGTTTGTGTAAAATAATGTACTACTGTCAAAAATACTTGAAAAAGTATTACTTTTGACATAAGTAAATTGTAAACAAAGTCAGTCAGCTGGGCTACTGCACTCACCTTGTATAGTTGCACCATGATCTAAATAAAATATTCAAGATACAAATTATTCTCATCATTTTTATGGCAATCTTACTTGAGTGTATAATTAAGATAGTTTTGTATCTTTATTAAAAAGGCCGTTACTATCTTTGCCATGATAACATACGCAAAACGCTTATCGATTTGAAAACGCCAAAGAGGTGTTCTGACAAACGAAAACGCTAGAAATTTGGCGTTTTCAAACCGCTAGTGTATACTGAAGCGATCTGGATTATTTTATTGAAACTGCACTTTAAACACAAAATGAAATGATGCACAATTTAAATTTAATATGTTTGCTTTTTATTTATTCTAAAGCCTGTAACATTTTTCCGCGATTTTAATTAAAAATATGCAATTTAAATATTTTCTTTGAGTTTGTCAATTGTCTGTTTCAATTGTTTACTTCTGAACTAGCGATTTGTGCAAACAGCTGATCTACTTGATCTTAGAAAAGTAATGTAATGCATTTTATAATTAAGTTTTTTATCGACCTTTTTCTTATTTTATTATTGATTTGTTTAGAAAATTCTAAATCGGACTTATTAATTTGATTAAATATTATATATAAATTAAAATAATCGGGCATTTTAATTTGAAATTTATTTATTTGTTTACGTTATTTTATAACAAAACATCTGTTTTTATTGTTCGAACATAGCTTCGAAAAATGGCAAAACGCTAGCAAATCGTAGCGATTTCAGAACATGGGCGTATATTTATTTGTTTATCAATAAGTTTACCGACATTCTCAACAATCTTATGGCGACCAATCCCTTTTACAGGTTGCTAGACTTTAATTTATAATTATAAACATAACACAGATTTGATTTTCGGATTTTGTCTAAATACTGTGAATTTTGATTAAAATGTTCTCTAATGCTTTTGAATTTAAATGCTCAAATAATTGACCATTTAACACTTCCAACAATGTTAGTTAGGCGGTCAAATTATGAAATCGTTTTATTTAAATGAAATCAATGATGTCATATAAATTTCAATTCTTTATTGACACTGTCTTATGATTTACAAAAATTAAATCATGGTTATTTGGAAGTCATACATTACACACTGATTTCTGTTTACATTATTTGTAGATAATTTTATCTCGTTACCAACACAGCAATAATATTTGCGTTTTAAAGAGATTCTTGGAAGCAGTCATTATGTTTCAGCTTTCAGTCATCACAATATTTGGTAATCCGATATACACCCCGGTGCACTTACTTAAAGGCACTAGAAATTCCACTTTCACCAGCCTGTATCTTTTGCAATTTTTAACCGATTGCAGAATTTTCTTTTAAATTTATTTTACATTATTATTACTTTATTTGCTTTCAAATATGTTTACAAATATGTTGATAGATAAAGAGAATTTATGTAATATACATATGTAAAACGAAATTTGATTCTAAGCATCCTTAATGGCCTGAATTAGTGACTGCTTGTCATCAAATTGTTTACCTCCTTCATAGACTTTAAGAGAAAACCAATCTCAGACATTTTTAATAAATTTTAGATCTGGTGAATACGGTGGCCAGTCAGAGAATATCAAAATGTTTGCTTGCAATAAACTCCTTTACTACTCTGGCATTGTGTATAGGGGCATAATCCTGTTGCCATATCCAAGATAAAGGACCAAAAGCCGATTTGAATAAAGTTTTATAGCTTGCAGCAGAAATTTTTGCACTTTGAAATTCAAGATCAATGGTGCCATAGTACCTCGACCATAACGCCGCCCACTCGGCTGTGATGTCGGTTCAAATATCGCCATCAAGCCCATCCAAATTAATCTTATTCTCATCATCCGTAAATACAACGGTTCTCTAGTCTTTTGCATTAAGTGGCGGTTTTTTTGTAATTTCAGGTATTTAAGATACTCACAGCTTGTAATTGGGTTCTTAATTTTGACAAGGATAAGACAGAATTACTGTTAGACTTTGTCCAATTTTTTAGCTATTGCGCGGTTAGAATATTCTTCAGAACGGTAAACATCGATTTTAGTTTTTTCCGATTGATTTGAAATTCTTTATTTTGCCATTTTGACTGGTAATGTTATTAAAATGTAATAAATTGTAATAAACAAAATCTCCCTACAAAAAATCATCGATTAATTTAAAAACAATAAAAAAATACTAAAGTACAAGTTAACCAAAAAATAGCCCATGTTTGGAATTTTTTTATAAATTGCTCAAAAAAAGTTTTTTAGTTAATAAACCACTATTGCTCATGATCTTTTTTATTATATCTCAAGATGTCTAGTTTCCATTTCTATTTTAAAATTCTGCAATCGGTTAAAAATTGCAAAAGATACAGGCTGCTGAATATGGAATTTTTAGTGCCTTTAAATAAGTGAACCGGAGTGTATGTTTACTCGTAGTTACTTAAGGTTATTTTTATTTGCATATGTAACAACTATGTACATATGTCATTTATGTCCTTCTTTACGGTTATAGAAAAATATCAAGGATTACTTACAACTAGTGTTTCGAGGTTCATCCTTGATCTATTGCAGTATAGATTTAATTGCCAACTTTTATTGAATTATCACTTTCATTTATAATGCTTTTAAATTTGTAAAATATTGAAAATAAATTAATTCATTAGCTTAAGATTAACAATTTTTATTTGTACTATTTTTTCAGCCATATATTTTCAATGGTATTCTGATTTTACGGAAATAGAGTTCGGGCTTGGGAAATAGTTTGATACACATTTAATACCGAATGACATTCGACTCTTGAATAAACACTTGTTTATCTTTCACATTCGATTTTTTACGAAAACTAATACTCGTAAATAAATTAGTAGGCCCACTAATGGCCGGATTCTCAGTCATTAGTTAACCATTGGTAAACTAAAATACTAACTATTGTTTAACTATTACTTGCTATTCTTATGGCAAACTAAGCATTGCGAATAAAGAATCATTAGTTAAGCCTTTGCCATTAGCTAACTAAAGACTGTGTGAATTTAGCCATTAGAGAATTCGTAAGAACATTAGTTTAGTTTGTGTATAGGTAGCAAGAAGTTCATTCGAAGATGAAGTTCTTAGGAGATGAAGTGCTTGCACACTGCTGTCGAAAGGTCCTATTAATATCAAGAGTTTCAATACAGTGGCTCTCTTAGTTGCTCTACGTTTTTATGAAATACTCGTACGTACTTATTTAAAGGTTATTTTGCTTCAAGAACTGAGAATACGATGGCATGACATGACTTTAAATATCACAATTTACCTGCATATATTTATTTATTTATTTATTTTTTATTTCACTTATTACCTTTTTGACATCCGAACATTTTAGGAAGACAGAAGAAAAATCTTGTTCATTTATGGATTAAAATAAAAAAAATAAAAAAAAAAAAAAACAACAAAGACAAAAGCTACCATCGAACTCCAACAGGGCCAATCATTTTAATAAACTTAAAAATAATGAAAAGCAAAAAAATGAATGAAACAAAAAACAGGCAACAGACAAAAAACAGCGAATGAGCTGAGCCTCAGAGCTAAAAGTCAACCGAGAGTCAAATGCCAAGCTGAACTTTGCTTTAAAACAGTATGATGGTATGAGTGTGCATCGTTGAAGTTGTGCATATAAAAAATCTAAATGCCCAGTAGAAATAAGTACAATTAGTTTAAATATTAGTTTGTGATGTGTAACAATTAATTAGTAGTTAAATTGTCTGTTATTCAGTTTAGATAATGTTAACGATTTCAGAACTCAAGAATATGTAAGTTCAAACTTATTGACGTTCGAAATAGTGAAATTTAAGAGCCATCCCTAAATACCGGCGGCAAGCGTTTTTTAACTGTCAAAATTTCTCATGCTCATACATTTTGTATGGAGCATACCGAAACAATGCGGCGGCAACGCTTTGCTCTTGGAAAATCCGATTTTGACAAGGCGTTTCACAGTGAAGTTAGTTGCAAAAGAAAACAGAACAAAAAAAAAATATGAAAATAAAACAACAATGTTCAGCTGTAACAATAAACAGGGTCGTTTTATTTATTTGTTTGATAACCCTGTTTTTATCGTTTTTACATAACGTTGCCGCTTTTGTTTAGGAATGGGGTATCAGCGTTAACGTTCAGCGTAAAAAACGTGCCGGTTACCGCCGGTATTTAGGGATGGCTCTAAGGTATTTATTATTTGAAATATGTATATTCAAATGCTTACCGAATATTAATATCACGTTGACGGAACGTCTCAACCTGTACGAGTATAAAATAGAATTTCTTACGTTCTTACGTGACATTTGTACAGCAGTTATGGGCTGTTTTCTGTATTTTTTTGTAATAATAATGTTTATCAGTGTGACCATTTCAGCATTTTTGCGGCTAAATTTAGCTTATTTTATTTTGATTTAGCTACAAAATTTTTTATTTAGCATTTGGCATTTTAAAAATACTAATTTATTTTCTGTTGAAAATAGCTTGAAAATAAAAACAAAGGAAAATTATATGAAAAATGACAAATTTATTAACAGATGAAATTACAACGCTTGAACTAAAATGGCAAAAATTAACTTCATATTAGTGAGAAAATCAAAACTCAACCGTAGTTGAAAGATGAAAACTCCCTATCGTCTTTCGTTGTGAAGATTTTAGTTTTGCCATTTAAAAATTCAAAAATTAAACGTATATTATTTAGCGGAATGACTGCTATTAAAAACCAAGTAAGAATGTATAGTCGTCATGCCCGATTATAATGCATGTTAAAGTGATTTCCAGAAGTGGTTCTTATATGTAGTTTCGGAATTGAGCTTTATATTTGAGCAATGACTAATTGGTCCCAAAAATTAGGTATAATGATTTCTATATACATACATACATATATGAAACTTATTTGTATTAAATATTATTAATTTTAAGAGAGTTAAGCCCGTTAAAGTGATTTTTATTGACCGATCTGCACAAAATTTGTAGGTGTGATTAGGTTTCATATACAACTTATTTGTGGCAAAATTTATTTGGATATGTTTATAAATCACATATTTATGATAGTTAAAGCCCTATTTCGAGAGGACATTTGTATAAAGGCTAAGTGAAATAATGGCCCAATTTCAACAATCTTCAAAATTGCGACCTGTACTTTGCGTGAACAGTCATTAAAAAGAACCAGTGATTCTGAGTCAATTGGTATACTTTAAGGTGAATCTTAATTAGTTTTGTTCTTGAGTTGAAAGTTGTATAATAGTTTAAAAAGTTTATTTTTTATTCATGCGTACCTCATTGTAAAAAATTATTTCTAGAAAGTATTTTAAAAAATTTAGCACATTTTTTGGCATTTTAAAACAAGTTTTAGCATATTTTAGCTTATTTTTTAACTGATTTAGCCGCTTAAATTTTTAAGATCTGGTCACACTGATGTTTGTGGAAATTGAACAACACAATTTAATATAATACACATGGCATATATGAATATGCTTATACTATGAGCCTCAAAAGTGAGTAAACACAACAAATTATTTAATTTTTATAAGATAATGAAAATCCTAAAATCTATCCATCGATTGAAATTTAAAAGTTTCGTTTTGTTGGATATTTGGTTGAATAATAGATTCGGTTATGAAAAATATGAAGTTGAACTATAATGCTTTTCATAATCTTAAAAAAATCAAAAAATTCACTGGTGCTTACACTCTTTTGAAGCTGTGTGTATGTATAAAAGCCCTGCAAATAACGCGACAAGTCCATATATGTATGTAAAGACTAGACCAAAGAGGAGTAGGAGTACTCCAAAACTACTCAAAATATATGAAAAAAAGGTGGTCGATTTAACATTGCGATGTCCTAGGATTGGACCATATAACCCATCGGAGTAGTCCCAAAACTACTCCATGCTTCTACTCCATGGAGTACTCAAGAGGGTTAGTGTTAAACAACAACAACAACTCAATATGCATGCAATCGTGTTAACACGAAACCATGCCGTTTAACTACAAACTACATTGGACCATGTTTTAAGTAGTCCATTTCATCTAAAATGGATCACGTAGACCAATATTATTTGCAGGGAGGGTATAAAAAAATAAATGCATACATAAGCATAACTACATATGTATGTATGTATTATAAATATTGCAAATTGAACAAATATTGAATTAAATTATAGTAAAATATATATTATAGTTAAATATATAAAATATATATAAAATATAAATAACTACCAAAGTGCTACCCAGCAAGCCATATGAGTCCGAAAAGAGTCTTTTCTGACACCTTTTTCGAAGCGTTAACGCTCTTTATGAGCCCAAAAAACAATCATAATTGCTCCGAAAACCTTCAGAAAAGAAGGTCATTACATTCGAAAATGGTCCGTCAGAGAGAGCTCTTAGATAATGTCAGAAAAGAGTCTTTTATGAGGGTTTTTTTTGGGCTCTTAAAGAGCTCTTAGATAATGTCAGAAAAGAGTCTTTTATGAGGTTTTTTTTGGGCTCTGTGTAATCTTGTTTTTATCATTCTTGTGTGTTACAGCTGTTTTTATTTTTTTGTTCAAAGCACAAATAACAGGACAACAACGCTTTGGTACACATATAATTAAGTGGAATTTCTGAGTCATACTACGTGCCGACTCAGGACAATAACAAGCAAATTTTTTTTTGAAAATTCTCTTTTGTTGGACTCTTTTCTGGCTCATTTTTCGGAGCGCTTCGAAAATGCTCTTATGTTGGACTCTTTTTCGGAGCGCTCCTAGAATGGTATGCTGGGTAGATTATGTATGTAAATGCACACACACACACACACAATTTTACTCCTATTAAAGCCATTTTGGTACTCTTTGCAGCAAGCATATAAAAAGGAACTTTACAATGACCATCACTGTTTCGAACATCTGACTGTTTATTATAGTGGATGGCCAATGTAAGCGGCATGTGGCCGCGGACGGCAGAAGTAGAATTTTTTCAACTTTGCCGCTTAAAACGATGTTGCCATACACATGTATATAATATGAGACATATGAGTTTAGTTAAAAATTAAAATTTATTTCCATTTTCCTAATTCTTTTTACACAATGTACACACTAATAAACGTTTATGTAAGCTGATTGCCGGCTGCGGCCGCATGCCGCTTACATTGGCCATCCACTATTAATTGTATGAGTATGTTACCCATACCAATAGTGCAAATAAAGTGGACTTTTTTGTTTGACGTACGGCACACAGTGGCACCGCTCCATACATTTCTTGGGGAAAAAAATAGAAGTGGTCGTACAGCAATGACATTTTGCAAAAACACTTCTCTGGGCTAATTAAGAAATTTTGAAAAAATCTTGGAAAACCGCCCACTGCCACACTCACCTCCCATATAACTGCACTTGCCAAAATTTTTATTTTTTGACCTAGGGACTTGAAATTCAGGACACTTCTTAATTGAGCTCTCCTTATGAAAAAAAATTAAACATATTGGGAATGACACGCCTACTTTAGATTTTTTTTTTTTTTATTCAAAAGTTAAATATGTGTTGTCTCCATACAGAAGAAGAGAATATCCCCAACAACCCTCCGTGAAAGATATTAGCCTTCAAATATACCGAAAATATTGCACAAATGCATGCCGCTTTTCTAGTCAAGTATGTCAAGTTAAAGTGTGTCATTGAAACAAATTGATATAAAATACAGTTATGAACCCTTTTTAATGGTTTTTAATGAAAAAAAAATGGTGTTGCCAATATTGTGACGCCAAATGAGATTATTTATACCTTTCAGCTTGATAAAAACCCAATATAATATACAATGTTTTTTTTTTTTTTTTTTTGTTCGAATGACGTCTTATGCTACTTATGTAAGGATCCGAAGTTATAAGAAGTCTGTTGAATACATCAGTATGTGTGGAAATTCGATCACACTTTCTCGAAAACATGAATCGATACTTCTTGTAATCTTTGTTTCTGGCTTCCTCTAAAAGCATTCCTATTGGTAATACGGCAGCATCCATTAGTACTTTGTGCACAGTAACAGGCATATAAAACCAACTATATTTTTGTACGAACAGTTTCGCAGTGTCCGACGCATATAATTTAAATTTGTCATATTAATATGAACTACATATGAATGAAATTTAATATATTTTAAGCCGTGAAAACTATATGTTTTATTTCGATTGAAATGTCATTTAATTTCATTACGCCTACATATTCGTAAACTAAAATTATGTTTTATTTATAAATCGTTTCAAGCTTTAATTCCCGAAAGCCTAAAAGTATGCCCAATTTTTTGTCTTATTGACTATTTGTATGAAATATTGGAAGTGACTTTTGATATTTAAAGCGATGTTACTAAAAGGAACGGTATTTGGCAGTTGTTTTTTTCTTAATTGAAAGTACAGACTCGGACCTTTAATTATTTACAGTTAGATGGCTAAGCAAGGCAAAGCACATAAAATTTTTTTCCATCAAAAAGTGAAAAGTTGATATTTTTTAGTATAATTTTTGATAAATTATAATAATTTCCAATTTCAATATATTTTTTTTTATAAAAAAGTAAGTGCTATATTTTCACAAAAAAATAAAACAAAAGCCATAGCTATAAACTTACACACAAAAAAAGTTCTTTATTTGGACAATAATTTTAATCTAATTTCATTGAATAAATTTCCGTTGACTTCTGTTAGTTTTTTTAACCACAAAATTTCACTTTTCATAAAAAACCTTGTTGAATTTTTCTTATCCAAATATTTCTTTACAAAACCAAATCATTAAAATTTTGAAATTGGAAAGTTGAAAACCCCTATTTTTCCGCCGAAATGCTACTGTGCGGCACGTCAAACACAAATGTGCCATGTCGGATATTTGTGAGCTAACTCAAAATAAAGTTAACTTATTGCTAGCTCATTTATAACTGACTTCTAAATTTACTCAAAAACTATGCAGAGATGAACTACATACATACATATTTGTTTTTTAAAACATTTGACTTTTTCTCGATAAGTATTAAACTAATCAAAAACAACGAACTAAAGAAGAAAAAACAAGTTACAGTTAAAACTGTAAATACATATTTGTTTTAATTTTTATTCAGTTTATTTAGAAATTTGAGGTGGATGTGACAAGTTTTATAAAACTAAAACAATTTACATCTTTTTAAGAAAAATAAAAAATAATAATAAAAATTTAATATGAATTTGAATAACTTTTAATTTTAAATAGTTTTTTAACCTAATCATTAGTTAGTTAGTTAGTTTATAGCTAACTTATAGTGCCCCTTACTTTATGTGACACAAGCTATGTAGCTGATTATGAGTTATGCAGAGTGAGTGTCATTCTGATGACAGCACGCGGAAAAACTGAATTGCGTTTTACATGGAAAATGAGTTGTGACTTATTTTGGATTGACCATGAGTTAGTTTTAAGTTAACTCAAAGTCCGACAGGGTGCTTATAGTACGATACGGTACAGTGCACGTTCGGCTAATATTACCTTAACATTTATCGTCTCACTAAAATAAAGCTAAAAATGTTAATAATGAATGAATTATGTCCCTAGTTAGTTATTAAATTTTAAAAACTCACACTTATTGGATTAAACAGTCTATTAAGGTGGATTCACCCATTCGTTCTTAACAAAAAATTTGTTCGAACAATTTTTTTTTTGTATATGAAGTTTACTTTAGAAGTCTCTTTTTTTGAGATAGAGAAAATATTTTCACGAACTTGAATTGGTTTAATTTTATATTTTTCTGGACAAAAATTAATTGAGTTGCCAATACGTTGCATTTTTTCATACAAATAACAATGCCTTATGTATTTCCATGGCCATTAGCAAAAGAAACTTGCTTTTTTCATTTATTTTGAACAGTGTTGCCAGAAAATGAATTTCGAAATATGCTAAAACTTGAAAAACTAAGTGCTAAAATGTTCTACAGAAGAAAAAAATAAGTGCTAAATTTTTTCAATGTAACAATACAATTTTTATTTCAAATGTTACAAATATAAATTTTAGTCTTTTCTAATTTTGTTCATAACAACTGTTGACTTGTTTTAATAGATTACATTTCATATATTATTTCAAAAATTTCCGTGTTCATTTACTTACCACACTGAAAGAAATTTAGTTGAAATATTAATAAAAGTTATTTTTTATTTCTCCAAAAGTATTTTTTGGAGTAAAATAGTAAAAAAAATTTCCAAAAAATATTTTTTTTATCAAGCAAAATATGCTAAAAAGCATTTAGCATAATTTTTAAAAATTTCAATGCATTTTCGTGAAACAAAATGCTAAATCTAGCACTGAAAGTGCTAAAATGGCAACACTGATTTTGAATTTATATCTGTAATTTTGAATACACAATACTTTAAAATAATTTAATATTTGTATTTTGACACTTAAAATCCAAAGCAAAATAAATTAATGGCCGCACTTGTAAAACTAATAGATTTTGTTTACATATGGCAGCTTTGATTTTTCAGAAAAATCGTTCGAAATGGGTGAATCGTGCTGCAAAAAAATCGTGCCGGAAAAAATTTTTGTTTAGAACAGATGGGTGAATCCACCTTTATAGTTACGTCATCCATCAACATTTGAGTATTTAAAAGGTTTTCCAATATTTTTTTTTAATTTTTAAATCATACGTGCTATTGCTCTCTTTCTCCGTCTCTTTCGGTATAATGTCAATGTAGTAGCGCCACCGCTTCAAAAGGAAATTATAGTTATTTGTATGAATCGCTGAAGAAACATTTGCTATTGGGTCTGTTGGTTATACACATTGGCTTGTGAGGTCGTTGAAGCATAATAATATGTATGTATGTAGTTTGATACAAGGACCGGTTGAAGTTGAGTTCGTTTAGGTCGTACATTGTGAACTGGCTGCTTGTGGCTCCTTTTGCGCTAAATTGTTATTGTTGTCTTTTATTATTTTGTACATTTTTCTTTTTGCAAGAACAACATTCCATGTTTCTTATTTATTTGCTGTTTTTTGTTTTGTTATTATGATTTTGTGCCTTTGTTGTTGTTATTTGTGGTATAATATTATCAAAAGGCAATTCTGATGATGATTATACTTGGACATACATATGTATGTATGTACATCATACATATTGTACATAAGGCAAGCGAGCGTCTTTGTGGCTGTTGTTATTTGCCACCAGCTTCTGATGGTTCAAATAAAGATCATTCAACAAGAACAAGAACAGCATCCGCAGGAATAGCAACAACAACAACAGCATCAGCATCATCGGTAGCAGTAAGAAAAACAATATTATTAAGTGGCACACAGCAATAGCAGCCAAATGAGTTGGTCCCAAGCGTTAGTTAGTTAGTTGGTTAGTTAGTGGTGGTAAGTGGAGAGAGAGGTAACCGTACGTTAGTTGCTTGCTGGCAAGTTGCAAGTTTGGTAACTTTTGCACTCTTGCTATGCTGCTTTTATGCGCGGCAGTATTCCAGCCGTAGTTGATGTTAAATGTTGTATGTAATGTGGCAACATAACCGCCCACTGTAGATATAATCGTATCTGGAATAGTAATAACAAAGTGGTCTGTTGCAATTGTTGCTGCTGATGTTGATTTTGTTGTTGGTTGCACTCGTATAACACCAGGAGTACTTACTGTACGTGTATTACTCTTTAGCTATTTAGTTGTTGGTATGCGCATGTGCAACGCAGTGGGCACACAATCTAAAATTGTATCTTTGGCGTCTAACCTGGGGCCTTTTCATTCTTAATAGTTAAAAGTGTATGAAAAAGGTGTGCATGTGTTTGACTCCATCTGTCGTCTGTGTGTGTATGCGAGTTTTGTATATGTACATATATGTACGAGTGTGTATGTATAAGCTGCACACTTTACCAGCGTCATCGAACATATCCAATGAACTGATTAACGAATTACAACTGTTTAAAGCGTGTAAACGAAAATAATTTTACATTTCGAAAAGCAAATACTGTGAGCGTCAATATACATACATATAAAGTAAACACCTAATATATTATTTTAAAAAAAGTTTTATTATTTACACTACAAATACAAATTTAAAACGAAATACATATGTACATACATATATTAAATAATTCTTAAGTAACTGAAGCAAAATATATATGGGGTATTTCAAATTTTTTAAGCACCTTTTGAAACCGACATACTTTGGCTTTTATTCCGTTAAGTTTTATGAATTGAAAAAAAAACGTTGTACAGGGTTTGGATGGCTATACTTGAAGGATATGACGTGCAAAGTTTTACGTTGAAAAGTCTTCACCTTAAGAATTGGTGGTCATCTAAAATTCGAAAAATTAAAAAAAAAACGACTTGAAACTTGCAAGAGTTTTTTCATCCATTCCGTTTTCTTTGTAATAGTTTTTAGCTTTCAGATCCAAATCAATACAAAATATAGTCACTAGACTTGGAGGATATATCCACAAACAAATTTTTTGATTTTTAAGCGCAGAATTAAAAACACTGCGTAATTTTATAAAGTTTGAGGTATATCAAGTTGGTGTCAGCGCACCAATAACGTATCACGGAGATCACAAACTTAAAAGAAATTAGCGCAAATTTTGTAAAAATGTATCTTTTTTGCGCTTGACAATCTGAATTGTCTTTTAAGTTGGATAGTGTATTGCGTGATGTGAGTAACTTCATAAAAAGTACCTCCGAGGCGAAAACGCACTTTAAAATTTTTAAACGCAAAAATTTTATGAACTTTTGAAAACTTTTTTTTAAAGCTTTTTTTTATATCTCAAAACATTGCATGGGAACATGTTTAGGTATCTAAATAGATTCTTCGCGACGGACTAAACTGATAAAGACGCGGGCGCGTGTAGCGGCAGTTTTTCCCAAGCATATTTCGCTTTGTGACATCGAATAGAAGACTTTACTGAGCTTGATACTAAAATTGAAAACGCACGAAGCAATTTTTAAGATTTAAAATTTTATAGAGGAAGAAAAATGTTTCTAACCTCAAAAACATCCTTGTATGAAATATTTGATTTTGAAAATTTAAAAGAATTATTTTTGAATTCGGGTTAATAAGTAACCCAGAATCCCAACAAGTATTATATAATCGGTGCAATATTAATATTTGCAAAAAAAAAAACGCATTTTTTTGAACCGCTAGAAAGTGAGACTAAATTTTTAAACAATATTCACGAGGGCCACCTTAACAAATTGAAACATGCTACCGCAAAAACCGCCAAATTACCGCCAAATTACCGACATCTTAAAGAACTTGCTTTAATATAAACACTCTATGATCATAGTAGCCTTTGCTGAATGCTTCTAAGAATAAATAGCGATAATAGGTATCGATCAATAAAATTTTTTTTATTTTCTTCCTCAGCGTATTTTAAAAAGTATTGAAGCTTTTACAAATATTCTAGTTTGCTAAGATAGCCCTTAAGGGGTATTATCCACAAGTGTTATCTTTTTACAATTTTAACAAAAACTGTAATTATTTATTCCTGTGTATAGTTGACCTGTTGTTAATGTTGTTTTCTTATTTCGGCTTGAGGTCAGATTTAAACAATAAATAAAAACTTTTTTCTTTATATTTATCTATTATTTAATTTTATTTTTCCAATATTTCGGTCAAAATCTTTGACCATCATCAGGGAACTGGTGTTTATTTAAAAATACAAAACAAAAATAACATAAAAAAAAAAAAAAAAACACGAAATATTTTATACAAACAAATTTAATATTTACATTTAAATAAATAAACAAAAATTGTTCTTATTCAAAGCTCCGACACATTCAACACTTCACTTTTAAATCTTTGATTTGTGTTTGTCTATTGCATGTTTATAAATTCTTGCACAATTTTCTGTGTCTCTCTTAAAATTTAGTGTCTTTTCTGTCTCTTGATCAACTATATGTAGCATCTCAAGTGTAAATCTCTTCCTGTAGTTATTCTCTCTCACTAAAATGTCTACATCATTAAAATTCGGTTTGTGCCCAGTTATAGTACAGTGGGCCGCCAGTGCAGTTTTTTGCTCTAATGGTTTATTAGTAGCCTTTTTATCTGACCTATGTGCTGCCAATCTGGTCTTCAATTTGTTTTTTGTCGTGCCAACATATACTTTTCCGCATGCATCAGTTTTGTCTCCATTACAGTGTATTCTGTAAACTAACTGCGATTTTTCTCCCTTTTCAATCCTAGACTTCATATTACTAAAAAGTCTCTTTGTAGTATTTTCTGCTTTAAAAGTCAATTCATATCTTTCCCGATTGTAAATGTTGGAATGTTTAATTCTTTCGGAAAAGTTTTTTACATATGTCATCGTCTTGTATATTAATGGTGGTCGCTCTTCTCTAGTTGTTCCTTTTACTATCGTAGTTTTCACCTTGTCAATTAGTTCATTAATGGTTCTATTTGGAAAATCATTTTTACTCAATATGTTCCTTATTTTGCAGATATTTATTGAGTGGAAAACTTCGTCACTTATTTCTAGAACCCTATTAATGAAGTTGTTCGCTGTATTCAAAATTGTTCTTCTTGTTTTGTATTTTTAAATAAACACCAGTTCCCTGATGATGGTCAAAGATTTTGACCGAAATATTGGAAAAATAAAATTAAATAATAGATAAATATAAAGAAAAAAGTTTTTATTTATTGTTTAAATCTGACCTCAAGCCGAAATGAGAAAACAACAAAAACTGTAATTTTTATATTTTTTTTTTTGTAATTTTTAACTTAAAACCGCAGTAAAAATGATTAACGCGAACGGATTTCACATGCTCAAATATCGGTTTATACCCACGCAAATCGACATTGATGTCAGACAAAAAAAAAATCCAAGTGCCGTAAATTTTTGAAGTTGCCCATATGTATATCCCTGGAACACACATCCGGGTACAAATGTATCTACTTGCAAATTTTTTGGCTATCCCATGCCCGCGAACTTTCTTTTCTATATCTCTTGAACCAGGTAGAATATTTGCATGAAACAAAACTAAAACATTTATAAAATATTAATATACCTACGCATTAAAAAATAATAATGAAACTGGATCATTTAAATATTAGAAAAAGTCAAAGTAAGCTAGTAGGTACAAATGTGTGTTCTCATAGAAAAAGTTAAGTATGCATCGTGCGGAAAACTAGAAAAATAAGGACCATAAAAAATAACAAAATTTTAACGGAAAAGTATTAGTAGTCCTTTTATCTTTATAACAGCTATGAATCTTCTAGACATAGAATCAATGTGTTTTTAGTGAAATCAGGGAACTCTTCCATGATAACCTGCTTTCTGCAGAGTATTTCGTATGGTTTGTGGATTGAAGTTTTCCTAAAAACTTTGCTTCATTTATTCACACAATTTTACAGCCGAAATCTTTAGATTTTGAGCCACTGCAGCAACAACGATCCGCTCTGGTGTGGTGTAAATTTTTTTGGACGTCCACATCTTTTCTCACGTTCTAAATTTTCAATCCTTTCATAATCAGGTCTATTCGGGAATACGCGCTTCACTTCTTTGTCGTCGAACGTTCACTTTCGACATTTCGTCTTCGACATATTCTAAAATACGAGTGAAGAATTATCGTTTGCAGTAATCGATTTCTTGTAATCTCTTATGAAAAACATAAACATTGAAAACAACTGTCTAGTTAATACACAGAAAATTTTAAAAACAAAAATATAATTTAAAAATAAAAATTGAGATGGATTCGATTGCATTTTTAATTATGGCACAACCTGAAAATCTTAGAGGAGTAATTAAAAATTTAAGAAATAACACGCCGGATATATTTAAAATGAATGATGCCAGTTATGTATGTTTATTACAAATTTAAAATCACCTCTTCTAATACCAAAAGAAGTTTTAGGAAAAATTTTAGAATCAACAAAGAGTCATTTAAATATATTTTATCTGAATTGGAAGACAAAATCAAACAGCTATCACGGCTTGGATGCTTAAGGCCTGTTGACAATCTGGCAGCAGCCCCTCGTTTCTTCGCTGAAGGAAATTACCAACATGCAATTAGCAAGGATTGGCATCTTAATATTTCCCAGTCAACTTTTTCAAAACTTCTGTCTGAATTATTAGTTGCAATCGAAGAGAAATTATGCTATAAATGGATAAGTATCAAAATGGATGAACAGACAAAAGAAGCCCGAATGTACTTCTTTCGAAAATCGTCGATATCAGGCGTAACCATGGCTACTGATGACCATGGCTCTGAACTGTTGCGGTGATGTTTGTTTTTTAGACCTGGGCAAGGTAACAGAATTAACTTTCATTGTATGTTTTTTATACATGTACATACATACATATATTTACTTAAATTTGAAATACACGCCTGTTATTTATTTTTCAGTTATGTAGGTATTTTATTTTTACGCGTCGAAGAAAATTATGTGGAAATGTGGTGAACAAGTATTTTAGAATGCATACAAAGTGAACAAAAACATATGCTTTTCTGTTTGTTTTCTGGTACTCACATCGCTAACGTATTTTAGAATAACAAAAAGTGAATGAAACGCGTATTTGTGGTGAAAGTGACTTCCCGAATAGACCTGAATGTTTCATGATGTTACTTATACTTCGTAGCAGGACGCCAATTTCGCGCTAAGATTTACCTTGAGCGTGAAGATTTGTTATAATTTCACAGACCTTTCGTTTAACTATTATCTTTACATCGGTAGGCCCAACCCGGAAAGAAAACCTTTGATATTGGAGTATGAATTTTATCTAAGCCTATGTTTCTCGTATGGTTTCAATAATTTTGTACCTAACTTTCATTGTTGGCTGTATTTTTCAATTCAGATTTGGATTATTTTTAACTAAATTTACCAAAATTTTGTTCTGCCAACAATATGATTCCAATAAACTTTAAGCGTAATTATGGGATTGTAGACACAAGAGCAACATTACGGAAAAATTTTAAAGCAACAAAATAAGACCAATTCAGTGCCAGCCAGCGGCCATGCAGTTTTCAGTCTTCTGCTTTGATCTTTGAAACACAAAGAGAAGTAGAAAGCAAAGCAAGGTAGTAAGTGTTCGCCCATTGTTAGTGAGTGCATTTTGGCGGGCAGTGACTTTAGACAGACGTTGCAGGTTACTGGGTGCTCTATGGTCTCTGTAGTGGTTTCATTACACTGACAGAGCCAGACCAATCGTTGTCAGTAAAGTTGCTCGACTCGATCAATTTGTTTTTGGCATGTTGTACGTTGTAAGGAAGCTGCTTGCCGCACTGGGCACTAATTTGATGCCCACATTATTTAATATTTGGAAACAAGGAGTAGAAGTAGTCATTATTGTTGTTTGATGCTTGTCTACTGTATTCATAAGTATTCGCAGTGGCCACAAAAACAAAAAGGAAAAGTTTAAAAAGGTTGCAAATAAAAATCACCCCTCAAATTGCCGTTTAACTTTGTTAAGCGTACAACATCCGAACTGAATTTAAAGATCAATGAATTGGAAAATTGCACAAAAATGTTTGCAGTTTTTAAGCGGGTTCCTTAATATTTTTTTAACATATTGCCAAAACACAATTTCCTAACTTCTAACTTGCTAAAGAAAGAAATTAAAAAAGCAACGATCTAAAAGTCCTAATCGCAGGCAGGGAACAATTATTAGAGGTATTGAACTAATAACACTTCGTAAAGAGTAATTCATAATTCTTAGATTATTGAACAAAATTGGAGTTTGGAGAACATTTAAAAGTCTTCAGAATTTTGTATACTTCATACTTTTGAACTTCAGAGCCGAGACTGGTGCATCGAGTGTTGGTGTGAAAATAACGACCAAAACTGTACGAAAATGCATTAATTTCTGAAATGTCGCCATTCAATTTCTATTTCAAAATATTATTTCACATTATGTTGCAATTTAAAAATAAATACATAAATAATGAACTTTGCGTACATTCAGACGTACAGACAGACATCTGAACTGCTATTATATTTACATACTTACATACATACACATATACGAGTATGTACGTATGAACGAGTGTGTTTACATAGCTAAGAGGTAAATATGGATGTATGCAGTTAATAGACCAACATGTTGTCATTAAAAATAAAATCGACATTATTACAATAAGTACCATTTCCATGGCATCTACAACTACAACTACATTTTCCATTTAAAGCTCCCTCTACCATTACCTGTATTTACCACAACAACAAATATTGCGTTATACTTTTTATACCCTCCACCACCAAGAGTAAAGAATGAGGGTATATTACGTTTGTCATTCCGTGTGAAACTTTTTTAATATTCATCTGAGACCCAACATATATGTAAAATTTTTTTGATCCTTATGAAATTCTAAGTCGATTTAGCCATGTCCGTCTGTGTAAAACACTCTCACGTCCAAACCATACAACTTAACTAAACGAAATTTCCTGAAAAATATTTCTTATTTTCCAGATAACTTTGGTATTGAAAATCAGCAAAATCGGTTTAGGCCAACCAGAGTTATGGACCAATATGTGAGACAACCTTCATAAAAATTTGATATTTTTTGTCCATATTTTGAAGTATATTGCAGATAATACCATGGAATTTTGTATACGTTGTTTTTATGATAAAAGAAGAAAGTTTGAGGAAAATAGTAAGAATATGTCCATGATTTGTCATAGCCCCCATACAAAAATCTTCCCGAAATATTGCTCAATTATACACAAATGCCTATAAAATTGGAATATCAAGACAAAATTCAGCAAAAATAAGTTTCAAGCAAAAAGAAATTTTTATACCCTACACCACCATAGTGGGGAGGGTATATTGGATTTGTGCTGATGTTTGTAACGCCCAAAAATATTGGTCCAACACCCACCTTAAAGTATACCGATCGACTTAGAATCACTTTCTGAGTCGATTTAACGATGTCCGTCCGTCCGTCTGGCTGGCTGGCTGTCCATGTAAAGCTTGTGCGCAGAGTACAGGTCGCAATTTTGAAGATATTTCGATAAAATTTGGTACGTGATATTTTTTCGGCCCAAGGATGGATGGGATTGAAACTGGTGTAAATCGGTCCATTATTTCACCTGGCCCCCATACAAATGTCCTCCCGAAATTGGGGTTTACCGGTCTTAAATCTTTGAATTATGAAATTATGCAAACAAAATTTACTACTGATGAGTATTAAATGAAGCTAAAGCATATCTACAAATTTCGTGAACATCGGTCCATAATTAGTCGTAGCTCCCATATAAGGCCCACTTCCGAAAATCACTTTAAAGAGCATAACTCTCTCAAAAATATTGGTATCCAAATAATATTTAACGCAAATATATTTCACATGTATGCAAATAATATGGTATAATTTTAATATGATTGGTCCATAATTAGTCGAAATTCCATATAAGACCCTCTCCGTAATTTATTTTAAGCTCCATAAATCGTTTGAAAGTATTTATATCGAGATAAAGTTTAACACATGTAATACTTATATTCACAGACATCATGACACTAAATTTTTGGATGATCTGTCCACAATAGGTTAACCTCCCACATAACGCCTATTTCTGAAAAATTGTTTTACACATATACTGGGTGTAGGGTATTGTATGGTCGGGCTTGACCGACTATACTTTCTTACTTGTTTTTAGTTGGGTCTATGTTTGACTATAGACCCCATATAAAGTCCACTTCCAAAATTCACTTAAAACGTATAAAACAGATATAAATAATGTTAAACGGCTAAAATTTGACATAAAAATCGGCCCAGAGTTGGTCATAGCTCCCATACAAGGACCACATCTGAAAAAGAAATTTATCCCTTTATATGTATATTGTATAAATATTGGTACCGGCTCAAAACTTTGCACAGATCATTTACATATATACAAAAATCATCCCACAAAATTTTGTAAATTTCAGTCTCATAAATACTCATAAATCTCTTATAAATAACTGTGCCAATGCAAAATTTTACACGGATCGTTTACATACATGCCAAAATCAAACTGCTGGATTTTGAGAATATCGGCTCATATTTAACAATATCCCCCACATAAGGTTCACTCCCGAAATCCACGTTAATACTAATATATATCTTATATATACCGTTATTATGTTGAAATTCGACATGAAATATCCTCATATGCATGATAATAACTGTTCCAAAATTTAAGAAGATCAGCCCGTAATTTGTCATAGCTGCCATATAAAAACCATTTCCAAAAAAAAAAAACAAATAAACCTACAAAAATGTTCAATAAATATCGATATCGAACCAACTTTTATATGGATCAGAAATTTTAATCCAGAAATCATATTAGTATCGGTTATACGGCAATTATGCTACTGGATTTTGTAGCTGTCAGTCAATAATAGCTCCAGAATTAAGTCCACTTCCGAGCATAACAACCAACCATACAACTCTTGTAAATAACGCTATTGAGATGAAATTCAACCAATATAATCCTAAAAAAAAATAGTATCCACATTACTGAATTAAAAAGCCATCAGTCCATAATTGGTCCATTTCTTCTATGCCACCCATAAATCTTTTGTAAATAATGTTATTGAGATCAAATTCAAACAAAAAAGCCTCATCTTAATCTTATCCTTTTTATACTCTGTTTCTTAACGTGTTGTGAATATGGAAAAATGTTCTTTTAATTTTATAAATTGTTAAATTACACTCAAGATTATTATGAAAATCAGACACACTCTGTAAGTTACAGTAAGAATCGGTAATTACATCATCAATTATAAATGGTGAAAATTAGATAAAATTTCAAAATATTTTAAATAAATTATGTTGCTCGTAAAATTGTCTTTCACAAAATATATCAATATATCAGAATTAGGATATTTTAGTCCTATAACCAGTGTAGTTTTTCTATTTCTTATTACGTTTAGGTGGAGGGTATTTAAGATTCGGCACAGCCGAATATTGCACTCGAACTTGTTTATAAATATTATTGTTATTATTATTGTTGTTTTTATTATGTATGTATTTGATTTTATTTAAAAAGCATCATCCATATATGGTAAGAATGCAAATATCGCATGTTTCTACATACATACATATGTGTGTATGTATGTGTTATAAAAATAGTTTATAGGTATAAAATACAAAATAAGTACTTGGATACGAGACACGTCTCAAAAGTTAAGTTTCTCAGAATCAATATTAAAACGGTTATAATGAATTTTCATGTTGTGTCATAGAATTTTTAAGTAAAGAAAAAGAAAACTTACAGAATGACCATCGGATTGGATTTGGATGGCTTTTTTTTTTTGTATGCTGCACTCTCTGTTGCATGTGCTTGAATTCATAGTTTTTTGTCATGCAAATATTGTTTGAGATTTTTATTTTTTTTTTTCATTTTCATCCCAAAAGTGAATTAAAACTACGCTTTGTTTTCGTTTTAACCATTTTTTTTTTTTTGCCATTTTAGTCATCAATACTGTCAATTATTGCTATAAGGAATAATCTAAGACCCTAGAAAGAAATTTAGAACATGGTCCAGTTGGTAACGGAGCACACGATGATCGATTTTTGTATGGTGCATTCACATATACTCATATTTAGTTCTATCCATTCTAATGGATTCTAAGAGTTTAGAAAATTACTTAAATGTTTTTCTTTAAACATTTTTGTTGTTGTTCGTACATATTTTCAGTTTGAAAAGCCGCACTATGTTTAGCAGTTATTATTATTGTTGTTGTTAGAGTATACATATTGTAAATAGCACGCGATCGGATTAACATGCGATACATACATAAATACCTACATACATATAAATATATTATACACATAGTAAATGTGTATGTATGTGTTTGTGAGATATAACTGCAAACACTTTTACTTAACTTTCATGAAAACTAGTCACAATAAAACCATATTCAAAAAACATATTTATTAAATTTAATATATGCTTAAAACTAGGGATGCCAAGCGGGACTGGATTTTCAAAAACCGGGATTCGAGAATTGAAAAATGTAAATCCCGGGATCATGAGACTATTTCGGGATCCCGGGTTTTTCGTGTTTTCTGGATTTTTGTTTCTTATTAAAACAAATTGGTTTATTAGTAATAAAAACTATTTATTTCAAAACAGTAACTTATATTAACTATAGTAATTATGTTTGAAAACAGACATTTTCTGTCCTCATGACTATAATTTATAGATTTTATAAACCAATAATAGTTTAAAAAGTAAGAATGATATATTCGGCTATGCCGAATCTTATATACCCTTCACCTTTGTTGTGAATATATAATATATACGTTTTTACCTTTTAAAAACGGTAGTTTATTTCCTTTAAATAAACCAGGTTCTTTTTAATTGCAAAATAAAACCGTCAAGCAGTTTGAAGAAAATATAACGAGTCTTTATTTATTAAAATGTACACAAACACAATTAAAAGAAAATGAACACACTGTCTTTTTACACACTTATATTACGGTTTAAGAACACACTAAAAGTTTTCGAACAGTTTGATGTTAAACACGCCATCTGTTGATGAGTTTGTTCGTAACAATATTAATACATTTAGTTTTTTTGATGAAATTTTCAGAGGTTGTCTCGGATTTTTGCTCAGATCTCCGTTAGTTATGGACGTATTTTGCTGACAGAATTATTGAAGATTTGGATCCCGAAGATATCTGGGAACTTCAGAAAATTGAAGGTGAAGGGTATAAAAACGTAATAATATTACATTCAAAAGTAAATAGAGAAAAATATAATTTAAATGCAATAGAATGTTATCGTTCGACCTTAAAAAAGCTTCTTAAAAAAACGCTTGTGGCCAAAATTGTTAGCAAATTATTGTATTGCTGATTGTATTTCTCACGATCCGAAACAAATAATTACACATATCTATTTCTAATTCAATATTTGATTTCATATCATGCAGACATTGTGTTGTGGGAGACTTTTACATATTTCAATTACATTCGTTTCGCAATCAATGTTCTTAATTCACATTTCACAAAATAACAAGTATTTTCAAAAAAAAAAGTATTAAATAATTTATCCCTCTTTCTTGATTTCTGATTTCACCAGTTCATCGCTTACGATGCAATCGATTTTCGATTTCTTTTTGAGCTTAAATAAAAGTGCAACATCGGCAGGGATTCGTATCACTGTGACAAACACCTTCACTTTTACTATAGCCGGATTTAAAATGATAACTATTTGTTTATCTGTCATCTGTTGAGCATTAAAATCAATTAAAGTTTTTTTTATAGGAATTTCCAATTCCAGTTTAGTAATCTAAAATTAATTGTTATTCTTTCACCGCCATTTCTTCGACATACTTTTGTAAAATTTAAATTTTTGTTGGTGATTTTGTAAATAATTTTGAAACGTTTCTGACTTTTTGAATTGATTTACATTAAGTGAAGATGAAAACTGAAACTTGGTTTTGTTATTGTATGAAAATATTGAACTCGGAAATTAATTTGCAAGTATTAAATTTAGTACTTAATTACTGGGTACTTAGATTTCGAAAAAAAAAAATTATTGTCAAAATTAAATTATTTTATACTGTCGTTCAGTTTTAATTATTATAGTGACTTTGAAAAGTATCCGTAAATTAAAATATTTGTTGAATCAATTAAAAATTTAATTGAAATCGGACCTTTAAACAAAACGATAGTATCAATTAAAAATTTTTTTGATATTTAATTGAAAATATCAGAAAAAGTAATTGAAAATTATTTTAAAATCAATTAAAGGTTTAATTGAAAAAAAAAACATGATTTTTTTTCTGTGTACATATGTTCGTTTTTTATCCTTTAACAGCGTTAAATCTAGATTCTAGTTTTTCGAGATACAATCTTTTAACAATATGCGTTAAAATTATAATTAACAAATTAAAAATGAATTCTATACTTTTCATGTTGTTGGTAAGTTAGATTCTTTGCAAAGATCTATTTCATGTACATTAGAGTGCTTCTATATTGTATGGATGAAAAAAGATTTAAGCTACAGGCCGTCCCCACCCCTACAATTGTTCAATGGATTGTAGAAACACATTCTGAAAAAGATGGAAACATAGCAAAATGTTATAAATTTTTGACTTTAGTTTTATAAAACTTGAACAAATATATTCTAAAGTCCATAATTTACAATAAAAGCGCAAAAACTTAAATTAATCCTTAAACACACTTGGGGTCAAAATTATCCCAAAATTAAATATTATTTTTCATGGTTTTTAAAGTTTGGGAAGTTTCATAAAATTAGACTTAACAAGTTAGAGTGCAATATTCGTCTGTGCCGAATCTTTAATACCCTCCAGAGATGTTCTAAAAATTCTAAATTTTGTTTAATATAATTTGTAAAAAAATTTACAATGGATTTTTGAAACGGCCGTTGAAAAATCAAACATCTTTTATCATACTATATAGATTAGATAATAGGTTAACGTTATGCTACTAATGGCCGAATTCACAGTCTTTAGTTAGCTAATGACAAAGGCTTAACTAATGATTCTTTATTCGCAATGCTTAGTTTGTCATAAGAATAACAAGTAATAGTTAAACAATAGTTAGTATTTTAGTTTACCAATGGTTAACTAATGACTGAGAATTCGGCCATTAGTCAATTAATATGCCTATATATAATTGCATTGCTTTCTTTGGAAAGGGGATAGATTGAAGAAGTAAAGGTGGTGAAAGTAGAAGAAAGCTCTGCAATTGCGCATTATGTTTGTTTTTAGTCCAGCATTGCAGCGCCTCTGGTGGTGAGTAGGCGCATTAATGTTAAAGCTTGATTTGTATAGCCTTTATTTAATTATTTTACTTTGGTGGCGGGCTACAAATACCAAATCATGCTTAATGATCAAATTTGTATGTTATTATTAAAATTTTTAGTATTAATTCTATCCTAGCTAATTGAATTTTTCGTTTTCTTATTCTCATTAAAGCATTTTCGTGATCAATGCATTGATGGATCTGGTTTGCCGCTGCTAACAGAAGATCATTTGGTAAATTCGTTGGGCATGAAATTAGGACCAGCTCTTAAATTACGTTCAGTGCTGGCGAAGAAATTGGGCGGTCCTTGTCCGTGCGTGTCGTGTGTTGCACAAGTTCAACAGGTGTTGGCTTTGCAAACTGGTGGTATGACAGCAGCAGCAACAATTGCAACAACAACAACAACAACTGCAAGCGATCATACAACAGGCAGCATTACCACAAATGTTGCTGCAATTGGTACTGCTAGTGGTGGTTGTAATAGTCATTTACTAAAAAATCCATTCTCAACCAACAGTAGCAACAACAGCAGCTCTGTTAACAAGAATGAAAGTACAACAGCGTCAATAAGTTCTACAAATACCATTTCCACAAACAGCACAACTCCTAATGTATGCAATAGCGATGGCAACACACCCAGAAGCAATAGCAATTGCAATACTAATGTTGGTAATTTGTCATCACCACCACCACCAGCATCCATACAGCAACAGCAACATTCACCATCACTGCAAAATATTTGCAGCAGCAACAACAGTAATCCAACAACCAATCGTCACGACAATGCCGACTCCAGCAGTTAGTTGATTGTTTTGTATCTTAAATGATCGTTGCAATTCAAATATACAAATACAACGCTACCAGTACAATCGAATGCAATGAATATAATGCAATCAATATCTGTAATATTAAATACACAGTGCAAGGACAAGGACGACAGAGATACAGTGTGGCAGATTGAAGAAAAACAAATTTATGAAATATCCTTATTCTTTATTCGATCCTGTTCGCTGAAAATAGAATCAATTAAAATTGAGAATATTCCTCCTACTCGGTGGCAAAAAGTCAATTGAGTTCTTAAAATAAAATGAAGATCACATTAATGAAACGTTATTTGCTTCCAACTATGTATGTACTCCCAATCATTACTAACAAGAAAATAATCAACTCAAGTCTAATATGAACAAGAGTATGTACGAGTGTTGAAAAATATAATAAAAACGACAACTACTTGTGCATTTCATATCATATTTTTAGATTGTAAGGTAATCATTTCACCAGATACATACTGTATTCGACTCTTTGGTAACGGTACTTTATTTTGAGTTCATTTTAATAAAATAATTATTATTATTATTATTATTTAAAATTTACATAATTTTTGATGGAACGTCAGCTCGTTGCATCCAGTTCTTTGTCCATCTGGTCAGCTGGGTTATTTTTCTCGATCATTACAAGTGTCGTCAATCAGTTTTGCCTAAGATTAGGGATGATTGGAATGAAAACAGATGTTTCTTTATCGACATTCTGCAAAATATATTGGTCAATTTAATTGTCGCCCTTTGTCACCTACGAAAAAATCACCTTATCTGATTTTGTCGTATGAAATTTTGGGAATTACATTTTTAGCAGATTTTCAAGAAATCCTGTACGTTTTTGCGGGAAATAAGGCAAACGCACATTTCTACACATACTAGTCCCCTTTAGCCTACACTTTTAAACTAAAATGCAGCATTTCATTAAAATTTGAATTAGAGTTTTATTTCATTTTTTTTTTTTTTTTTTTTGAAAACTCCTCCACTGTACTACGTTTGTTAAACAAAAGAGAAACTCATCAATCATCCGGACTGTTAAATGATTGTTTAAATACTTTTCATATACGAGTACATATATTATATTAAATGCATATCTTGTGATTTTGATTGAATTTTTAAAAAATAAGAGTTTGATAATTTTATAGAAAAAATAAATCACCCCTATCGTGAATAAAAATTCCACATGAAATTTGTTCCCTTTTATTTTTTTAACATTGAATTTTAATAGGAAAAATGTGAAAAGGAAACAAATTTTATGGGGGATTTTTATTCACGATAGGGGTGAATATGTTTCTTGAAAACCCAAATAAACTGATAAGCAAATATTATACAAAATTACAAATCTAGAATTTGCAGGAATATTAAAGTATTACATGCAGTTCTTATGATGTTCATTCATCGTGAGTCTAGAGTTTCAAATTTATAAAATAATTCAGTATAAAGGAGTAGGAAGGATTTCTCGTTTTAACGTTATTTCATAAATGTTGTAATGTAAATATTTATAATAAGCGCAATTAATGAAAATAATTAAACAGTTTTTAGTTTTTATAACTTTATAGACATACATACATACATACAATGTACATTATGCAAACTACACACTCATATACTATACTCGTACATATGTACGTCACCAGTTATGACCTTTTTGAGAAAATCTGGATCGTCGTTGACAATGTTCAACAGCTCCTGAGCGATGTCCATGCGACGTTGTTTTTACTTAAAATTTAGCAATTTTGGAACAATTTTCGCTGCCGCTTGGCATGAGCCGAACGATATGCCAACATCATCGAGGTTGCTGATGATAGTGATTCGACGATTATCCAAAATCATTTTCTTCACTGCTTCAAAGTTTTCATCGGTTGTTGACGTGCTCGGGCGACAAGGACGAACATCGTCATTGACATCTTCTCGGCCTTCCGTAAACCGGTTATACCACAATTGAACTTGTGTTCCGCTCATAGTAGACTCGCGCAAATGTCCTTGCTTATTTAATTTAATTTTTTACACAAAACTTAATACAGTTTCTTTGATCCATTTTTTCGAATAGTAAAAAATCGAAGAGCACACCAAAACACGACTAACCTTTTTTTTTATCTGTCAAAAACAAAATGGCTTATATTACCAACATACATATATAACAGACATGTGTACCAACATCATAGAAAATAAAATTGCGAAAGTCGAACATACGAAATTTGAAAATAACGGTTTTTTTTTTGCTCAGACCTCGTATATACTTATTCTTTTGATATTTAAATACACATGTACAAAAGTATGTATTTTGAAGAATTTTAATAATGTCACCTTTATAATTTGAATACACGGAGGCAACTTAGCAAGATTGTGTTGATTGAAATTTCAATGAAAAGTTTAAGACCTCAAAATATGTATTTCGAATGTGTAGTGTGTATTGTGTGCATTGTACATATTAAAGATAGTTTTAAATTAATACAAAGAAAATGTAAATATATTATTTAATTACCATCATTAAAAGAAAAAAAGCAAAAAATCCTTAAATACCAAAATGCCTTAAATAAAAATTAATTATTTGTATTGTTTTTTTTTTTTGTTAATTATAATTAAAAACGAAACAGCAACAGCAACAATCGCAAAGTCTTCCAATAAAAACAAGAGTAAATAAAACAAAGCAATTTTTTTATATACATATGTATATTTAAAACAAATAAAAAATCGAAATCTTACATTAAATGTTTGATTTGAAAAACTTAGACGTAAAATTCTAATAGATACTTATGAATTCAAGCAATGTTTATAAAATAATACACAAACACATTTTAAAGAAAAAATTACAAATTTTTTAGTCAATTTTTAAAGTAAGTTGTATTTTATTTGTCGTTATTTTATTTACTTTATTAACTAATAGTTAAACTTAAACTTTAAAACTACAACAACATTATTTACTTACTTGCAACAACAATTACATATGTAATAATAATAATATTAATAATAGAAACAAAAACAAAAACCCAAGTGTACTTAAGATATACATACATACAAAACATAGATACTTTTATAGGTACATTTATTATGTATTTTTTCTTTTGTATTAAAAATATATGTATAAATAATAAATAAAGAAATATGTATAAGAAAATGCAATAAATAATATGCACACATTTATACATAATATTTAAGCAATACAGATACATACTCGTACATACATATACACGTATCTACGTACATTTCCATACAAATGTTATTTTTGTATACATATTACATATTTACATATACATAAATAAAATTATAATTTCATTCATTTATGTACATGTACATGTACATATGTATGTACGTATGTATGTTTGCATGTGTGAAGTGTGCGTTAATGCATAAATAAATAATAAATAATAAAAACATATAGATAACAAATATTTAATGTTTTATTCTAAATTAATGAAATGAATTAAAATACAATCTTATATCTAACAACTAGTCACTAAAAATCAAAATTTGTTTTAATTAATAAAAAAAAAAAAAACACAGAACTATTAAATATCTTTAACATAAATTCGATTAAATATAAATAAAAAATATATGTATATTTTTAAACATGAAACACTTATAAAAATTATGTAGTTTTATTAAAAAAAAACAAAACAAATCAATTCGCCTTTTTACACAGAAAAAAAATTATGTTTTTTTTCAATTAAACCTTTAATTGAATTTAAAATAATTTTGAATTAAAATTTTAATTGATTCAATTTCTGATTTTTCTGATATTTTCAATTAAATCTCAAATTTTTTTTAATTGATACTATCATTTTGTTTACAGGTCCGATTCCAATTAAATTTTTAATTGATTCCATAAATATTTTAATTGAAACTCATTTTTATTTTTTTCTCTGTATTAAAGCGAGCTTAGCTGGAGATTATTTACATATGTACATACGAGTATGCTGGTCTTCAAGTGGTTCCCAAATACTTTACATTACTTCTTCTTAATTTGACTGATTCAATGAGGGAAGACTTTAATGACGATAATATTAATAGTATCATTGGACCTCTCGAGGGCTTTTAAATTCATTTGGTATGAGGAGGATGATTGCCAGTGAAATGGTTTATGGAACTTTGTAAACAAGTTTACGGATTAGATTAAATAATATACGAGTATGATAATATTGATTCGTGTTTTATCCTCCTGCATTTAGTTGAAATTTATTTTGTATAGGGTGTTTCAAGTAGAGATACTTTTTTCAATAGCCTTTTTTAGACAGATCACGCGTGAGTCGTGTCATGCTGTCATGCTGTATTTTTGTTTAGTATTGTTTGGCCTAATGCAGTGTTGCCATTTTAGCACTTTCAGTGCTAGATTTAGCATTTTGTTTCTGGAAAATGCATTGAAATATTTAAAAAGCATTTAGCATAATTTGCTTTCGGTGTGGTAAGCAAATGAACACGGACATTTTTGAATTAATATATGAAATGTAATCTATTAAAACAAGTCAACAATTGTTATGAACAAAATTAGAAAAAATTGTAATTTATATTTGTAATATTTGAAATAAAAATTGTATTGTTACATTGAAAATAATTAGCACTTTTTTTCTTCTGTAGAACATTTTAGCACTTAGTTTTTCAAGTTTTAGCATATTTTAAAATTCATTTTCTGGCAACACTAGCCTAATGAGCGTACTATTCGCAACACCATTACCCATTTTGAGACCCAGCATTAATTATTGGATAATATTCGACCGAATAGATCACATGGTGTGGTTTGTGGGCAGGTAGAATCATCGGTCCATATTTCTTTAAAAATGATGCCGGTGAGATCGTAACCGTCAATAGCGACCGTTATCGTGCCATGATAACCGACTATTTGATGCCTAAAATTGAAGCTCGTGATCTCGGCAACAATTGGCTTCAGTAAGACAGCGCCACTTCCCACACATCGTATTAATCAATGGATTTATTGAGAGAACACTTCGGTGAGCACATAATTTCACGTTTTTTGGTTGCTCGATCTTGCGATATCACACCGCTAGGATATGTAAAGTCTAAAGCTTATGCGGACAAACCCGCTTCGATTCAGGGCTTGGAGGAAAACATTACGCGTGTCATTCGCCAGTTACCAGTCAAAATGCTCGAACGAGTCATCGAAAATTGGACTCAACGCATAGACCATCTGCGACGTAGCAACGGCCAACATTTAATAGACATAATCTTCAAAAAAATAAATGCCAAAGAATGTTCTTTCAAATGATAATAAACATTCCCCATTAAATTTGAATTTTCTGTTTTTTTTTTTTTCTTTAAAAAAGTAGAGAACCTCGAAATGGATCACGCTTAATTACTTATAACCCGGTAGGAACATAACTGGGACAAAAGTCGAATTTCCTCCAAAACGACAAATTAGTCGGTGACACTTCGCGGTGTAAATTCGTCGTATGAAGCACAACAACGACGAAAAAATAATGTTTTCTTTTTCGTATAACAGCTGATAGATATATGACCATATTTAAAAAAATATATATATAAAAACAAGTTTGAGTGTAATATTCGACTGTACCGAATCTTTAATACCCTCCACCTAAACGTAATAAGAAATACAAAAACTAAAAACAAAATATATATAAACAAGTTTGAGTGTAATATTCGGCTGTACCGAATCTTTAATACCCTCCTCCTAAACGTAATAAGAAATACAAAAACTACACTGGTTTTAGAACTAGAATATTCTTATTCCGTGTTTCCTATTCAGTCCTAGTGCAAATTTAATTATTATTTTATATATTGTTTGAAAGACAATTTTAAGACCAACACAACTTTTACTTTAAATGCTTTGAAATTTTATATAATTTTTACCAATTATAACTGATGTAATAACCGATTCTAACCATAATTTACAGAGTTTGTCTGATTTTTCTAACAATCTTGAGTGAATTAAAGAAATTTTACAATTAAAAAAAAAAACATTTTTCCATATTCACAGCAAGTTAATAAAGAGGGGTAATATTATAAAGTGAGACTTCTTTTAATTTAATTTGATCTCAATATCATTATTTACAAGACTTTTATGGATGGCATAGTAGAAGTGGACCAGTTATCGACTGATAGCTTCTAAATCCAGTATCCACTAATGTGATTTCTATGTATTTTAGTATTATATTGGTTGAAATTCATCTCAATAACGTAATTTACAAGAGTTGTATGGTTGTTTAGTATGCTCAGAAGTGGACTTAATTCGGGAGCTATTGCCAATTAATGACTGACAGCTACAAAATCCAGCAGTATAATTGCCGTATAACCAATATTAGTATGATTTCTGGATTAAATTTTTTTATCTGTATAAAAGTTGGTTCAATATCGATGTTTATTAAACATTTTTGTGGGTTAAATTGTTTTTCAGAAAAGGTCCTTGTATGGCATATTAGTATTAAAGTGAATTTACATTTCTGTAGTAAGATTTTTGTGTATATGCAAATGATCTATGTAAAATTTTGATATCGATACCGATATTTATAAGATATATATACAGATAAATGACTCTTTCGGATGTGGTCCTTATATGAGAGCTATGACCAATTATGGGCCGACCATCATAAAATTTAGCACAACAATTTATATATCTATAAGAATTATTTGTATCGAATTTCAACCTGGTAACTATATTTATACCAGATTTATTTAAGTGAAGTGGGGTCTATCTGCAATATGTTTTAAAAAAATTCCAAGTAAAATGTTTCAAAATATCAAGTTTTTATGGAGATTGTCTCATATTTTGGTCCATAACTCTGGTTCTACTAAAACGATTATGCTGACTTTTTAATATCAAACCGCTTAGGAGAATTATGCAAACTCCTTTTTAGTTGTGTCTTTTGGACATGAGAGTGTTTTGCTCAGACAGACAGACGGGCATAGCTCAAGCGACTTAGAATTCCATAAAGATCAATAATATATATAATTTGCTGGGTTGCAGATTTCTCAGTGTTACATACGGAATGATAAACTTATATATATGTACCCTCATTCACCACTCCTGATGGTGGAGGGTACAATAAACATTAACAAAAACACAGTTAAAAACTATTTTTATAGTTAACTACTTTGCATATATTTTTCTTAAATTGTATAATTGAAAAAACAAAACAATTATTAAAGTAAAAATTAACATTATTTACTAAAACATTGGAAAATTGTAACAACAAAACATCGTCACCCCGTATTATTTGTTTGTCGTTCGCCGGTGTATGAAATACAAATAAATGTATTTCAGAGTTCAGCCGACGCGCATAGGGGTTTTTTGCCAATCTAGCCGGACTTTAAGCAAAAAATTAAATTTAAGAAATGTAAAAATCTAAGTACGCAGCTCGACAGACAACAAAGTTCTGCATCGTATAGTGAATTTTGAAGTCGTTTGCTTGAGATTTGTGGTTTTGGGACACTATTAAAGTCAGGAATATTGATTAAATTGCACGCGTGTTCATTGACTTTTTACGGTTTTGGGAGGTTTACAATATATTTTTTTGTGAGTAAACGAATAAAGATTTTACATTGATTTTTTTCTGTGAAAGACTGTATTACCAGCTACTATTAAAAATTTTATTAGAAATTTTTATGATAAAAAAATTCGTTCGAAATTAAAGAAAACGTATTTTTTGTTCAGTTTTTTGTAAAAAAAAAATTAAAAGGTTTTTAAAAGTGAGTTTTATTGTATCAAGTCAAATCTTTAACATCACGATAAAATTTGAAATCTCTACTTTTAAATTCCAAAAAAAAAATGTTGCGCATAGTTGCGCCATTTTTTTATGATTTTTTCAAAATGTCACCTTTATTCTGTTTTTGCTCATCTTGTATAGGTATGTAGTACATATGATAGAAACCCTTTCGTCAATCATAAAATGTTTTGGTTGTACGTAGGTTTTTTTTATTTAAATTATTACATCTAGGACTAATATTACCTGTGTAAAAAATGGAATGTGCGAAAGAGTATGTAACGGTTTTTAACCACCTGTGCAGGAGCTAAGTGACGTTATTTTATGGAGCAAAATAAATGTACCTGTTATGTTATGAAAACTTTTAAAATTATTAACAACAAAAATAATATTTAATAAATAATCAAATCTGGGCTCCAGGTACTTAGTTTTTTTTTTACTATTTATATACTGTGGTTATAGCATAAAATTGTTATCAGAACCATTTTGAAGCTTCGAGAGTAAAATGGAAAAAGTGTATACGAAATTAGAGTTATTCCAAATTATACAAGAATGCAATGCTAAACTCGTTGAAGATAAATTACAATTTTTAGTTAGAAAATTGTGTGAAATTTCAGATAAATTAAATACTATGAAATACATAAAAGTCACATAAAATCTTAAAAATGATTTTTTTTTTTGGAAATTTGGAAAAAAAATTTTTGACAAAGTCGGTCCGGGGGTGGGCTTGGATAAATAAAAGTTAAAAATGCCAGTAAAAGTTGAAAAATGTAATGTTTATAGTATTAAGGCGTTAGTAATATATTTTTTTTAATATTTATATTTTTTAAAATATTATTTTATGTAACCGCCCACAAAATAGGGCGGGGTCAAAAAGTGTAATTTTACGATCTCCTGGGTCTAATTTTAGGTTTTTTAACTTTCGCCGACGTTAAAAGTTGAAAAAACAAAAGTATTAAAAAAATTGCATTTTCAGAGGTTGAATTAGTTCTTCTAGGGGCAGGAACCTTTTCCTCCTTGGTCCGATTTTATTTTTTTTTAAGGGGTACCTGCCTACGACAATTCAACACACATTTCTGCCAAGTTTCATCGATCTAGGGGCACTTTTAAGCTAAAACAAAAAGTAATGTCCGGCTAAATTGGCAAAAAACCCCTATGGGCTTTGGTAAAAACTGAGATCCAAAAAATGCATAAAAATACTTAAAAAAGCTTGATTTGGGTGTAATATATTAGCCCGCAACATATTATTAATGGCTATATTCGACTAAGAAGAAGGGATACAGCGGATCTGAGCCGAAGATAAGAAGAAAGAATGCCTACTTAATATACTTAAATAGTCAAACAATTTTCGTCCGGCACTGGTTGCACTAAATAATTGAAATTCATTAGATATAAGGTTTGAAATACTTGCCTTGTGATTGCATATAACAATTGTAAGTCCCGGTTTACATTATCAAATTTTTGTCGCTGCGATTCTTGTCGTATCTTCTTTAAAATTGTATTTGCGTCTACATTGTGAGATTTTTGTTGCAGAGATTTTTGTGGATGTATACATGTTTTTATATATTTTGTAGCTAGAACATACATACATACATACATGTATGAAAATAAAAAACAACGAATGAGGGAACAAAGCGTGTCTGCGAGTACATGCATATGTGTACCCCTTTTTATACGACTCACCGCTCTCGCCAACAAAGCAAGAATCGCAGCGACAAAAATTTCATAATGTAAACCGGGACTAACTTAAATTAACATAAAATATAAAATTTCCATTTTTAAAAAATTAATTTTGCTTTTGCAAACAAAATGTCTCAACAAAAGCTGTACTTTATCATGTAGTTATAAGAGAGTGGTGGTTTGCTGGCTTTATCATGGCATGTACTCGTATCATTTTAAGTGCAGGATTGTCTGATTTGTTTGCAAAAGCTTTCTGTAAAACTAAGGGTTTACATTGGTTCATTTGTCATGTCTTTGGCGTTGAATACCATCTTTTTTACAAAGCACGAAAAATACATATTTAATCATTTAAAATAAACTTTCATCGCTATCTATTATCTTCTTATGGAATTGTTTTTGAGGAATTTAAACAATTAAACTGTCTTAATTTTCCATCACAAGTATCTCCTTAACGTTGTAAATCGTCCACCAAATACTCGTACATCAATGAGTAACCTTAACAACTGTGCTGAAAATGCACATACCTACTCAGACTTCCGTTAAATCAGCAAATGGCAATGGTTTTTCTGTTACTTCTAATTCTGCTGCCAATCAAATTCAACATAATGGTTTAAAAATCATTTAGCTTAAAAAATCAATTTTTATATCTCGTTTCACTGCTGATACAATTGTTGGATAAATTAACTTTTATATATAATCAAAATTGAATTTTGAAGCTGATTTCACTGAAAATACTTTAACTCGTGAATATCACTAGTTAAATGAAAATACTAATTTCATTAACGTCCAAAAAAAACTGAATTCTAAAACTTTCGATCAATTAATAATTATTTATCAGAATATTCATGGCTAAACACTAATGCCCATGGTGCAAATATACAAGGCGACTTACTATGTTTACAATTTACATGTGTCAAAAGTAATGATTTTTCAAGCATTTTTGACAGTAGTACATTATTTTACACAAACAAAATGCCCGTTGTTTCTGTTTTGTGTTGTATTTGTTGTCGATTTGCACTCACCTTGTATAGTTGCACCATGGTAATGCCCTTATTCATAAAAAATTAAAGTAGACTTCAAATGTACATTAAGAAAAGTTTGTATGAAAATTTTGTCTAAAAGCACACTTCAAACCTACTTTATTTTTTATGATTACGGCAGTAAAATGTCAAATATTCTACTTAACAGTTCGATTTTAATTATGACGTTATTATCTTCCCTGAAATATGGCTAAAAGACAGCGTATTCAATTCCGAAATTCCAGAATCTGTTCCGACCTGTTCGTCATGTTCGGCATTAACATTAACACTATTGCTGAACTTAGAAAGGATTTGATGCTGCAAATTTAATTCCAACAAAATGTTTTGTTGATAATTTTGACGATAATTTTTAAATAATAATATTTATATTGAATTTGGAAAATTATTAGATTTGGTGTAACATCTCATTGTGATCTTGTTACTTTGCCCAAATATAAATTTCATCCTAAATTTGAATTTATTTTCTCTTTACCTGCTGCACATAAATCCTCTACCCAAATTAATAATGAGAATCATAGTAGATGTATTTAATAATTCTTTAAAAGAAACAAACAAATCAAATTTTAAACAAAATTTGCAAATTAAATTAAATTAATAATTTAAAGATAACTAATTTAAAATTAAAAGTATATATTTTGAATGTTATTTAACAATATATTGTAAAATTAATCATTATTTAAAACAAATATGCAAATTGAAAGATTTTTTTAAGGGAAATGAATGAAGGAATGCAATATTGTATAGATTTACAGTCTTATTCAGAAAAAATTAAAGTAGACTTTAAATGTACTTCAAGAAAATTTTGTCTAAAAGCACACTTCAGACCTACTTTATTTTTTATGAATACCGCAGTTAGTATATTATTATCATTTAGTTTTTTATATTTTTGAAATAAAATTTAACATTGTATATATTTTCTATTTCTTAAAAAATTGTTTTCCAAACTCACCATTTAAAGTTCCCACGATGACTGCAGGCCTGTAATCAGCATACTGGATATTACTTTAGATAGGTTTTATATTATTCGATATACCTATGAATTTTGATTTCAAAATTAGAATAGTGTTAATGTAGTGTAAAATTATGAATGTGTTTATGTTGTAAACATGTTAATGTAAGGATGTATGTATTTTTTTATTATTATTCAGAATATATGATATAGTTATGTTAGTGTCTTAACTCTCTTGGTATCCCAATAATATTTAACACAAACATGTTTCATATGTACACAAATCATTCAGTCCAATTTTATGATGATCGATCCATAATTAGTCAAACGACCATAAATCTCATATAAATTTTGGCATCGAAATACAATTCAACACAAATAACATCATGTAGGTATATAGAAATCATAACACCTATTATATAATGATTGGTCCATAATTAGTCATAGCTCCCATATAAGATCCACTTCTAAAAATCACTTTAACATGCATAAATTTTTTTAAAGTGTTTTTATCGAGATACAATTTAACACAAACTAAATATGTATACATATTTATATTCCCAGAAGTCATGCCACAAATTTTTTATTGATCGGTCCATAATAGATCATTGATCCCATATAGACCCCATTTCCAAAAAAAACTGTTATTGTATTATATACTCGGACTTGACCGACTAAACTTTCTTACTTGGTTTTTATAGAATTCATTCTACTAAATACTTATATGTATGTATGTACGTTTAACTTCTGAATTACAAAATATTTACTATATTCATAACAAAAGAGAAATTAATGTTTTTATACAAAGCATTCTTCACAAACTTGCATCCAAATTCTACAGTTTAGTTTTGATTTCCCAACTCATATGAAGTTATTTTTCGCCATTTGTAATTTCATCTGTTGATAAATTTGTCATTTATTTTTTAAAATGTGCTATAATATTCTTTATTTTATTTTCAAGCTTTCAAAATTTTAAAAGAATAAAAAATGCTAAACATACGAGTATTATTTTAAAACAATGCTAAAAAAAATGTCAAATGCTAAATGTAAAATTTTGGAGCTATGTAAATCAAAATAAAATAAGCTAAATTTAAAAATAGTCACAGTCGTAATTCAGCTCTGGGTGGAGGAAGAACTCGCGCGTCATTGCCATTATCTTTTAAGGGTAATCAGGCCGTCCTTGTTTCGCTGCCTTCGAGAGTCTTGCGACTCCTCGCATTGGTTAATGTTTGGCGTCGTATAACTGTACCGCGTTACAGTTTCTCGAAGTTGCATTAACCACATGCTATATTTTTTTATGGTTTTGTAACCTATAAGTTTGTCGTGGTGGAGTACCAAACAAAACTCATTTTTGATATTGGTGGAGACCATTAAAACTCAGGAGTGGAGTTCGAGAAGTCCGGTTTCCCATACGAAGGTATAGGTCGGTGGATTTTCCTTGACGAGACTCCTTTAGGCGTAAGCCGGATATTGGCGTTATGATATATATTAAGGCCAAGTAAATCCTCCTGGTAAGGAGGTAATTTAAATAAATCCAAAAAAATAGTCACACTGCTTACAAGTTATAGGTATGTACATATACATACATATGAAATTAGAAATATCAAAAGGGACAACACAGTCGTAATTCAGCTCTAAGTGGAGGAAGAACTCATCATTGTCATTATCGCTTAAGGACCGTATTTTTTCGCCGTCTTCGAGAGATTTGCGTCTCACTCTTGCATTGGTTAATGCTTGGCGTCGTCTACTGTAACGCGTTACGGCTTCTCGAAGTTGTGCATTGGTGGTATGCGCTCGTTTTGGTTTTATAACTTGGTATTATTTAATTATTTAATACACGATTTAAGCGTTCAACTTCCTATATGAAGGTATAGGTCGACTTAGGACTTACTTAAATCGACGTCGGATAATCTGGCAATTTAAGGAATTAATTCTCCGCCAACCTAGTTTATAATAACAAAAAAGAAAGAACATCTTTAAATGATTTTGTATGCTCCATTATGCACAATAAATTGGTTGCATGCCTATGTACATATGTATATGAAAATACATATTTATAATTGTGCGCAATGTAAATAAATTAATATGTACATATATACATACATACATAAGTATATGAATATCTATCTATATCATACCTGCATATGTACGTAGACATATATATACATACATAGGTATGAATGTCTGCATATTGCTTTGCAACGATAGATGTCTAATTAAAACAATAATTAAATGTGCAACATGACCTCTGAATGTGAACGTGTCAAGCGGAACCGTTGCGCCAAAATGCAACCAAGGATGTGCAACAATTAGCAACACGCAAGGTGGTGCCTGAATTAGTTGCAACAAACAGCCAACCAATCACTCAGTGCAATCACGACACTAAAAAAGAAAACAAAAAATATTCGGATGAAAAATAAACATTCCAAAAAGAGATCAAACGCAGCCATAACTGCAACAAATGCAATGTTTGTTATTTTTTTTTATAAATCTTAGCACTTCCTGAATGAACAATGAGGACAAAAGCATTACAGAACAGAGTACAGTTCAAAATAAGAAAGCAGCAGCAAATTTATACATTTAAAATAAAATATTTAATTAATTTCAAAGATTAATATAATTAATACAAACTTAAAACAAAGCCAATTATTGGCTTCGAAATTTAATTAAATTTAGTTACATTTATTTTCCATTAGCTTCTTTATTCTTATCTGTTGCTACGGGAGGCAAATCGTTAATGCCAGTTGAACCAAAACCACCTTCTCCCCGTTTAGTATCATCCAATTTATCAACTTGTTCCAGTTCAGGGTAGAAAATTCGTTCGCATATGAGCTGTGCAATACGATCACCACGTTTGACTTCAAAATCTTTTTCGGAATGGTTAAATAGTACAACTCCTAGATTACCACGGTAATCTTCGTCAACAACACCAGCGCCAACATCTATAAAGTTCTTAACAGCCAGACCAGAGCGAGGTGCTACTCTACCATACGAACCGTTGGGTACCTCTATTTGCAAGTCAGTTTTTACAAGTGCTTTGCCGCGAGCCGGCACAGCTATATCATAAGCACTACGTAAATCAAAACCAGCAGCACGTTCGGATCCACGAACGGGATCGAAAGCCTGATCGGTTAGCTTCGCCCAGCGCATTATACATTTACCATCAACCTTCATTTTCTTTGCAGCTGGTTCTTCGATGACAATTAATTTTTCCTCAGGTTGCATCTAACAAACAAGAAAACATACACTATTAATACCTTAACATTAACAAACCATATGAATTCCTTACATACAACGAGACAATGTTGAGTTCAAAACTTAATCCTCGATAGCATAAATAAAAAAACCAAACTTTTTTGGCGGTCGACGCTTAATTTTGCATAGCGATGCCAACTTTAATTCGTTTAACAAAATCGCACGCGTAAAAAGTACAATAAAAAACGCTAAAATTGAAGTTTAATTATATTAATAATTTAGGATAATATAGGATTTTAGTGATTAATAATTTTAAAAAAATTATTGTGTAGATTTATGTAAAGTCAATTATGAAAATTTATATTCAGGGGTGTCATAGAAACCAATATTGTCAGAATTGGTTTTAAAAACGACAAGAAAAAATGTTGTGGTGTCATAGGGCACTGCTACACGTTCAATAAATATCGAGATATTTCTATATATATGATTATTTCGGTAGGAAAAGGGAATTCTATTGATTTCGATAACAATAGACAATTTTTGTTGTCGCTAATTTGTTTATTCTATATATTTTACATTGGTAAATCAGTTATAATCTTATACTAGATTTTAATAATATTTAACATACGTAGAAATAATTAAAAAAAAATAAAAGATTCTATAAATTATTAATAAATTTCAAAATGCAATATATCGATGGTCATTATTTGACACATCGTTTTTAAAAATTTTTTCATAATGTCAAACAAGATTAGAATCACAGGATATAAAATCTCTAAATGGTCACTGAGTCGAATCCAAATTGGTAAGCTAGCACTACAGTTATGACTACGACAAACAGTTTACACAACAGCAATTCGGACTATTGTAGAGCGTACAGGACGAAGAGGAGTTAGAAATTGAGTAATATATTATCTGTCATAGCCCGCAACTTCAACATTTCAGGTTTAACTAACCAGAATTAAAAGTTTTAAAGAGTTTTCAATATAAATATTTTTTATAAAAGCTTTCGACGAGTATTCTATAGCAAATTATCTATGATTTTTTTAATAAACGTTTTCGATGAGGTTCTTATGTAATATTTTCAAAAATTGTCAAAAGAAAATTGTTTTTCGGTTTATTACAAATGTACATGTCGAAACAATATTTAATCGCTAAAATGTATGGTTTTGATGACAAAAGTTACCATCACTGTGCTAACTTAAAGGTGCTATCAGACGGGACGTATTTTACATATGTACTGTCAAATTTTCCATCTGTAAAAGTTGTACACATCGTGTGATACATATGAAACTTTGCATGTGTAAAATATATTGGGAATACATATGTAATTTTTTCGATTAGAACACGCTCTATTTTCCGGTGACAAACATAAACAAAACAGCTAGTTTGTTTTGAAACAAATTTGTAAAGAAAAATTAAAGAAAATGAATAATGAACATGGAAAAGGAAGTATTTTTCGATTTTTAATAAATTAAAATATGTTTATTACATTTATTGCAGTTAAATTATGTTTATTATATTTATTGCAGTTAAATTGGCCAAAAGAAGCAATTATTGAAATTTATACACATTAAAAAGTCAGCTTTTGTTTACATTTATAGGTTATGTCATACAGAAAAACATAAGCAGGTGTGATAGCAAAAATTATGAATCGTATGTAAAATGGAAATTTTGACATACATACGGAATTACATATGGGTATGAAAAGTGATAGTACATATGTAAAATACATACCGTCTGATAGCACCTTAAGCTATAGCTACATATGTGTCCACGATCGTCAGATATTACAACGTTGTCATATCTACCAATGTGCTAGCAATGTACTGACATTGAAAAATTTTTAGCAAAAGGTAAATTAACAGTTCAGCTTTAAAGAGCATAACTCTCTCAAAAATTTTGGTAAACAAATAAAATTTGACACAAATAAGTTTCTTATATACAGAAATAATGACAACTAATTTTATAATGATCGCTCCATAATTAGTCGAAACTCTTATATAAAACCCTCTCCGTAATTCAATTTAAGTTCCATAAATCATTTAAAAGTATTTATATCGAGTTAAAGTTTAACACATATAATATTTATATTCATAGACATCATAACACTAAATTTTTTTATGATCGGTCCACAATAGGTTATATATCCGACATAACGTGCGTTTCTAAAAAAATGTTGTATACATATACTGGCTGTAGGGATTTTAAAGCTAGCTTGACCGATTATACTTTTGTATTAGTTATTTCTACTTTAATTCATATAATGCAACTCTATATTATAAACATATTGTCACTATTGTGAATTATGCATGTTTATTTGACATTTCAAGGCCATTTAAGTGGAAGAATAAAAACAGATATTTGTTGTTTATATTCCGGTAGTTATCGTTTTTACAATCGTAAAAAATTAAACCTCAATTTTTTTAAATATATTTTTAATCAGTTAATAGTCTGCTATGGATTTCAGTGATTTCCTAGTGCGAAAGGTATGTAGAAATACATAGAAAACCTTTGGTTTTGCTGGAGATTGCAATAATTTTCTTTTCGTTAGTGTCCTCCGACTGTAATGTATATTCCAAATTTTATAACATCCGAGGAAGAACAGCGTATACTTTCTTATATCGAGAGAACACCCAAACCTAAATGGACCCAACTGCTTAATCGTCGCCTTGTTAATTACGGAGGAATACCACACCCAAACGGAATGCTTGCCGAAGAAATTCCCGAGTGGTTACAGACATATGTTGACAAAATCAATAATCTTAGTATTTTCGAAACGCAAAAAGCTAATCATGTTTTGGTAAATGAATATCTACCCGGTCAAGGTATAATGCCACACACAGATGGCCCACTCTTTTATCCCACTATATCTACTATATCTTGCGGTTCTCATACAGTTCTAGAGTTTACAAAAAGAGAGACATCATCCGAAGACTCGGAAATGGAACCAAATGAAAGTGACGGAAACATTGAGACATCCACAAAACGGGAAGTTTTGTTTAAATTGATACTGGAGCCACGTAGTCTATTGATATTAAAGAACTCTCTTTACAACAACTATTTACATTCGATTAGTGAAATAGACAAAGATGTTCTTTGTGATCGTATTTTTAACTATGAAAACTGTGAGAGCTCCTATAAAATGGGCGACTGTTTAAAAAGGGGAACTCGCATTTCTCTCACCATACGTAATGTACCTAAAACCACAAAAATGAAGTTAAAGTTTTATTAATTTGAATTTGCAGACTAACTAACAATATTTAAGATTCAATTAAAATAAAAATCTATATCACTAGCAATTAAGTCTGTCAACCTACCTGTGTTACCAAAAAGTTTTGTTCAATTGCTAATAATTTTATACTTCCAGATACTACTACAACCTCCTAGATTATATCCGAACTTATTTCTTAATCTAAATACTACACGCTGGTCTATTTTTAAAAATGTATGTTTCAGTTTAATTCAATATAAATTGTGTTTGTTTTTTGTTCCTTACAATTAATGAATTTATAGTATTGACCACCGTAACGTACCTTTTTTGTAATATTAAGAATTGTTGATGTAAAATAAGAATTTTTTTTTGGAAATATTTTTATGTATGAAACTTAAATGTATTTTAAAAAAACCTTTTGATCGATTTACAAATTATTTGCAGTACATATAATGTTTAAAGTGATAAAAATGCAATTATTTCTAAATAATAAAAAGTTTTATTGTCAGAAAGGCTAATTTTCTCATGTGTTTTATTCTAACTAAACTATATCTAAATGCTATTATACGATATAATTTTGATTCATTTCAACATTAACATTTAATTAAATAAAAAAGTAATACAATACGACAAGTTTAGTGAAATTTATATCCTACGCCATGAGTGGTGAATAAGGTAGTCATTCCGTTCGGAATAAAAATTGCTCAAATTGTATCTTATTAGTATTATTTATTCTACATTAGGGAAGCAATACTTACGATTTTACAAATATTTCCAAATTAAGCGCTTCATATATGTACACTACAATTTTTATAAATGAATAATCTATACATATATAAAAGAGTAATGTGACTGACTGACTGACTGGCTGATTCATTCATCATCGCACAGCCCAAACCGCTAAAGCTAGAAACTTGAAATTCGGGTAATTTGTTCCTTTTACAACATGTAGATCCACAAAGAAGGGATTTTTGGAAATTCAGATGGGGCAAAAACGTATAAAACCAGTACCTCTATATCTCCGAAAAAATAAACTTAGAAATAATATTTTAAATGCGTCCGCCTTTAATCAAAGAAAGAGCCGACAGGTATCTGGTACTTTTTTGAAATTCGAAATTCAAGTGACCATATGGGGTAAAAATAGTCCCCGTAGAACGCTCCGTTAACATATATATCTCCTACATAAATAAACATAGAAATACTATATTAAATGCATCTGTCTCAGATCAATAAAGACTAGAAATCTTTTTGGTACTTTTTTGAAATTCAAATTCCTATGGCATAAAAATTGTATTTTTTTTTTGGTACTTTTTTGGTACTTGTTGTGCATTAGCCTGGGAAGGTTTCTGAGTTGGTATGAACACGCCTACTCTAACGCCCACTTTTTTAATTAAATACAACGCCTGCCGGGAAGGCCAGACCGCTGGACCGTTCTTACTAAAACTTTGACCGGATATAACTAAGACTCCGGCATGACTAAGAATACTTTTTTCGACGGCCTACTTTTTTTCAAAATGAACAAAATCAATAAAATTACTCAAAATGAATTGAATATTTGTGTAATGCTTTTCTTTCAAATTAATTTTAATTGGTGGCGTAGCAACGCGCGCATGGTACAAAAATATTTTCAAACAAATAATCAATAGGTAAAAAGTTAAGTTTAATACAAAATTTAATAACATTACATGATTTACTATTCTATTGAATTATTTATTTTTTCAAAATAGACATCTCTAATCTTCTGTGTATTAAAGAAATCTAACAAAATAAAATTCTTCAAATGATCCTACAAGCTAAATTCTTCTTCGGCGGTTCTCTGACATTATGGCTTAAAAATGTTCAAATGATCCTGCAATTCATTAATTTTATGAGTGATTTGCCGCTAAAAGATGTTAGGAACGAATATTGGGGAAGACATTTGAATACACGGATCATTTGGGACTTGCGCTTGACGATCTCATTGAAGGCATTTTAAAAATTGTATTATATTAGTCAAGTTAACATTAGTTTTATTTATATAGTATCACAAAAATTAATCGTTTGATTAAACTGATGATGTCTGTGATAGGGTATATAAAGGTCTGCGGGAGGTTGAAATAATATACCAGTCAAGGAAGTATAAAGCCTCGCTTTCGAAAGAATTTAATCCACTAATCCTGAGCTAAATTCTTCTTCGGCGGTTCTCTGACATTATGGCTTAAAAATGTTTAAATAATCCTGCAATTCATTAAGTTTATGAGTGCTTTGCCGCTAAAAGATGTTTGGAACCAATATTGGGGAAGACATTTGAATACACGGATCATTTGGGACTTACGCTTGACGCATTTTAAAAATTGTATTATATTAGTCAAGTTAACATTAGTTTTATTTATATAGTATCACAAAAATTAATCGTTTGATTAAACTGATGATGTGATAGGGTATATAAAGGTCTGCGGGAGGGTGAAATAATATACCAGTCAAGGAAGTATAAAGCCTCGCTTTCGAAAGAATTTAATCCACTAAACCTGAGCTAAATTCTTTTTCGGTGGTTCTCTGACATTATGGCTTAAAAACATTGTTGTCATTATGTACAACAAATAATGTAACTCAATAAATGACAATCAAAAAAAATATGGGTAAAAAGTTTCATTTTTAAAAAATCATTTTGTAGATTTAAAACTTTGTTTCTTACAGCTCACGTTAGATACATTCGCAGAACCATTTTTTTTTTAAATTATCTAAACCAATTTTGCATTTCATATTTATAATGTACAAAATACTTTAAAGGCTATTGGACATCAGTGATATTGCAGTTATGATACGCACTATACATTTGGCAGCCGCCGCTGTACGATCTCAAATGTTTTCTAATGCAACAAGATTTTTAATCCAATCGTAATTCAAGATTCAGCATTTTAAGTATACATACGTTTTAATAATGTTTGAAACAGCCTATATCATGTTGTAAGGTGTATTTATTTTACACAATAATTAAAAGTTCTATAATAAATATTTTAAAATAATTTATGTAGTTATTTTGTTATATCCACATTTTTTTCGCTAACGAAGTAGCGGGTTGCATGCTAGTTTTACATAAATGGAAAAATTAATATTAAAAATGTTTGTTCCTTTTATTCGATTATTCTACAAAAAATTATTTGAATTATTTTTAGTTTTCCCAATTTTAACAATTTCTGTAATCAATAAAGTTTATCTGGTTTTTTTTAAGTTTTATGTATGAAAAATGAAAAACCAGTTTCTCCTAAAAATGAGTAGTATTCTTCCTACTGGTTGGTTTTATGATACACTGTACATACTTTAATTTAAACTAAATATCCGATTTCTTCCAAAAACTGGACTGATTGACAAACATTTATGGTGAATGGTGTATAAGGTTCTGCACAGTCAAATTCATAAGCAATCTAAATTATAAAACAAACAAAAATGTGTTGCATAATTTTTTGGATTTTCAAATATAAATTATTAAAAATTTCGGTACGAGTACGAGTCTTACACATAGATACATGTGTAGATATTTTGAACATTTCTAAAAGTATTTCTTTCTTATTAACTTGTATGCTATTATCTTTCTCGTTAATCTGTGTTTTCGTTGTAAACACGTTTATGAATTTGTTGACAGAATCGGGAAATAGATAGTTATTTTAGGGCTCTTTCAGTTTTTGCAATATTTAAAATTTTATAACAATTTAAAATTCTAATAATTGTTAAAGCTAAATAAATAATACGAAATTGATTATTTGAAATTGTTTCTTATTATTGTTTTTTTTACCTTTTTTTTATTAATATTCCAATAATTTTTTAAGCTTACGGTGGCTTTTAAATAAAATCTTTATTTTCGATATTTCACTACTTCTTTGTGTAACATCTTCAGGAAAATTTTTTTATTTTATAAATTTCAAATTATTTGTCAGAGGAAACAAGTAAGAAAGTATAGTCGGTCAAGCCCGACCATATAATACCCTACACCTAGTATGCATATGTAAATATAAAAGATTTATGGAAGTTAAAGTGAATTACGGAGAGGGTCTTATATGGGAGTTTCGACTAATTATGGACCGACCATTATAAAATTAGGTGTCATCATTTCTGTATATTATTTGTGTCGAATTTTATTTGATTACCAACATTTTTAAGAAATTTATGCTTTTTAACGTGATTTTCGAAAGTGGGCCTTATATGGGAGCTACGACTAATTATAGACCGATCATAATAAAATTGTACCGTATTATTAGAATACATATGAAATATATTTGCGTTCAATATTATTTAGATACCAACATTTTTGAATGAGTTATGCTCTTTAAAGTGATTTTCGGAAGTGAGTCTTATATGGGAGCTACGACTAATTACGGACCAATCACAATAAACTTGTACCGTATTATTAGTATACATATGAAATATATTTGTGTTCAATGTTATTTGGATACCAACATTTTAAAGAGAGTTATGCTCTTTAAAGTGATTTTTGGAAGTGGGTCTTATATTGGAGCTACGACTATTTATGGACCGATTATCATAAACTTCTACCATATTATATGTATATATACAAAACATATTTGTGTTGAATATTATTTGGATACCAAAATTTTTAAAAGATTTATGTTCTTTTAAGTGATTTTCGGAAGTGGGCCTTATATGGGAACTACGACTAATTATGGACCGATCATCATAAAATTATTCCATATTATATGTATATGCACGAGACATATTTGTGTTCAATATTATTTGAATACCAACATTTTTAAGAGAGTTATGCTCTTTTAAGTGATTTTCGGAAGTGGGCCTTATATGGGAGCTACAACTAATTATGGACCGATTGTCATAAAATTCTACCGTGTTATATGTATATGTACGAAACATATTTGTGTTCAATATTATTGGGATAACAACATTTTCAAGAGAGTTATGCTCTTTTAAGAGATTTTCGAACATGGTCCTTATATGGGAGCTACAACTAATTATGGACCGATCTTCACGAAATTTGTAGATATGCTTTAGCTTCATTTACTACTCATCTGTAGTAAATTTTGTTTGCATACTTGCATAATTCAAAGATTTAAGACCGGTAAACCCCAATTTCGGGAGGACATTTGTATGGGGGCTAGGTGAAATAATGGACCGATTTCCACCAGTTTCAATCCCATCTATCCTTGGGCCGAAAAAATATCCCGTACCAAATTTTATCGAAATATCTTCAAAATTACGACCTGTACTCTGCGCACAAGCTTTACATGGACAGCCAGCCAGCCAGCCAGATGGTCGGACATCGTTAAATCAACTCAGAAAGTGATTCTAAGTCGATCGGTATACTTTAAGGTGGGTGTTGGACCAATATTTCTGGGCGTTACAAACATCAGCACAAATCCAATATACCCTCCCCACTATTGTGGGGTATAAAAATAAAAAGGGAAAAAACTCCCGCGGATTTTTTATTCATGATTGGGCCGATTATATTATATTAAGAATAATGAAGAGACGAAATATCGAAAAAAAAGATTTTATTTAAAAAAGACCTTAAACAACTATTGGAATATTAATAAATTAAGAAACAATTTAAAATAATAAATTCCGTATTTAAAATATTTAGAAAAATCCCTAATACAAATGGGTATTGATAGGTATATTACTGTCTTGGAATGAGGACGAAGTCCCAACTCCTCCAAAGTGGCTTCTAATTCGAAATTATCAAAGAAAAATGGAAATGATAGGCCGAACTTTGAAAATCGTTTTGCTACATTGGATAATGAAACAACTGATACCTCAATAACTAAATCATTTAGACCCCCACCAGATAGCAAAACTCCAGCAGTGGTCCTTTCAAGAGAGGTAATATTAATAAAGCCAATAATATTCACCAAAATAACCAAAAATATAATATTCATGAAAATGATTATCGTAAAATTTAAACTGAGTTTAAAACTGGTAAAAAAAAATTTCTATACATATCAAATAAAGGGCAATAAAGGACTTCAAATTGTTAGTAAGGGTATCGAGGAAATAAAGAGCAGTTTGGAAGCTAAAGGCTTTAAGATAATGAACGTGCTAAACATTAAAAATCCTCCAGCCCCCAACAAATGGAATTGAAATTAATCCAAATTAATTGGCTCATTGGCAGGAAGTCTAGGCTTAGTTTAGACTGTAAACTCTTACCTTATAACTCAATCATAAAACCTATATGATGTTATGGAATACAACAATGGGGAATAGCCTCAGCTTCAAATGTAGACAGAATTCAAAGACCCCAAAACAAATCGCAATTGCCCCCTGTGATTATTATTATTAAAATTATTAGTCCTAAAGAAAATGTTTAAAGTAAAAATATAGGACTTAAAAATATAAACCTTTCTACGAGTTCCAAGTTTTTAGAATTTATCACAAATATAGCTGATATTTAAGAAAAGTTTTTCGACCCTCCGTAGGCCCGCCATATCTAAAAAGCCAAAAAAAAGATTGAGCTAAATTAAAAAATAAAAAACCTATGTATATAAACTAACTAAAATAACATACAGATGTAACCATTTTTTTTAGTGACACCCGATGTGAGAAAATTTGTTTGGCCACCCACTGGAACCCTTCCGCAAACACCGCTAAAAAACTGTAAATCAACTCAAAAACCTCTTCTCTAAACACGTGAAATTTACGATATCGGTAATAGCTCCCTAGATACCGAATTATTTCCAAAATAAAAATCATCTATATAGTGATGAGTACCCTGAAGGAAACCTGTCTACAAGTGTCTCCAAGTCACCACTTTGTCTACTGTTTTGGTGACTGCTTGGCGATATTGTCAACAAAGGAGGCACAATGATTATTATAAAACAATTATTCTTTCAATTGTGTGCCCCGATACAGTAGGCGATAGTGTGAGGGTTCGATTCCCGCCAAAGGCTCCTGGAGATTTCTAATTTATTTTTAATTAGGGAAAGCATTTTAGTTTTAATTTTTTTTAGTAAAACTCCAAAAGTTAGCAAAAAAAAAAATGCAGTTTAATTTTCTATTTCAGAGTGTTGACAAAAGTGGTCCCAAAAGAACTACTTAGTCAGTATTGACGCAGTCTACTGGTAGATTTTCAATGACAAGCTAATGTTAAATGTCAACAGAAGATTACATTGGCTGGGCACACCTGGTCAGTAGTACTACTGATAATGTCAATAGTTAATCACTACAATTTCACTATTGGCATTCCCTGCAGGGTATGGATGTATGATATGAGCATTTTAACTCTGATAAAGAATAATATTTTTTTTAAGATTCTCTTAAATGTCATTGTTTTGTGTCGCAGACGTTTTTATGTAGATTGAATTAAAACAATGGTTCCAATTTTTAAAAATAATTAGTTTTATGTTAATTATTTATTCAAAATTGTTCTGAGTTATTAATTAAAATAAAATTTAGAGTTGGAAGATAACGTTATCTATTCTAAAGCGTCTTGCCAATTTAAATGAAATTCCTTTTCAAATACCATTCGATCGTACAGACGAATTTCCGATATACGCGCCAATATATCAAGATGTAACTCCCGAATGGCCAAATGTAAATTTTCTTTAGCAACATTTTGTTTTTCCGTAGATAGTTTATTAAATGGCCGTCGAAATGCGCTCAGTATTCGCTCCAAGTGATATTCAATGGTAGGACAACGACCAATACACACCAATAGATTTTTTTCGTTGCAAATGTTGCCCGGAAAACGTCGACGCATATCAAATGGTGCCTTTCCACTAAGTAGAGCTCGAACTTCACTAACGATATTGGCATGTGATTGTACATCGGACACACTGATGGCCTTGAATTCATATTTACCGCAAAAGTCCATTAAATCCCCAATACAACACCAAGGCTGTGCGGCCAACAATGCATGGTGACTATTCCAATTAGTGTACCGGCCGATGGGTTCAAACAACAAACTGCTTTCTCTTACATATCCAGGTGCTGGCAATATATCTGTTTGTGGTTGCGGAGATGACATTTTAAAACTAGAAGGTTCTCTTGAAGCACTTCTTCTGATTTCATCAATTGATTCATTCTCAGGGGATGCTAACTGTTGGTAATGTTGCTGTGGTGTCTCCAACTGTTGCTGTGTATAGTGAAATTGGTTATCTTCATTTGGTTGCGAACTTTGTTCTCTAAACGCCACGGTTTTAGGAGTACCGGTTCCAATCGATTTTCTATACTCCATTAGTTTTTTCTTATAATCGATTCTGGAAGCCATCGTCTTAACTTTAATTTCAATTCAGTTAATTGTCTTTGAAACTAGTGAATGGCCGACCTCAAATAGTTTCTGTTACAATATTCACCAGAATAGGAAATTCTTAAATAAACGTCAGTATTTTTTATGCAATCCTCTTGAGGTTGTTGCCGTTGCCGTTGTCGATGCCGTGGATGTTGATTTTGAAAATGTACGTTTAAAATGATTACAAATCAAAATATTTCGATCGAAAATTGATTGTTGTGCTCGACTGACTATTTGTTTGTTTTTCTCTATTCTCTAATATTTTATTTTTATCAGTCCATCAGAGTATTTATTTTGGCGCTAATACACTTCTAAGCATTCATTACAATAGCAGATGGTACGAAAGTACCGAGACAAACGATTGTCTCGGTAGGTACTCCTGCTAAAAATACATACTAAGTACATTAGGAATGCTCTGTTTGTAAGGAGCCAAAAAATTGCCGACGTTCCCAACAAAAATTAAAGTTGAGTTTATTTTAAATACCTACATACAGTGCGTAACACAATTATGTGACCTATTCATTTTCAATAGAAATTTATTTCTCTTTCAAGTATATACATATATGTACATAATTGTAAAAATCAGATAAACATATATTTTCTTTTTTTTTCGATTGGTAGTAGATGTTGTGTTAATTGGGAAAATCGTTGAAAATTGTAACAATGTCCATTTTGTTTTTGTTGCCTTTTATTCATTTACATCACAAACTGAAGGTCATAAAAGTAATTTGCATTTAAAAATCGTAGTTAATTTTGGAATTTTTTAATGTTTTTTATTATAAGTAATAATTTTGTTCTTATTGTGCACAGGTATGAAGATCTTTGCGTTAAAAAGGCCGAAAGGAAATTAATTTAACATTTCCGAAGGAAAAATTATTTTACAGCTTTAAAACAAGGACATACAGATACGATCGTCTGACAAGGTAAAAACCATTTCTTTAGAAAACTAACAGATTGATGAGGTTATCATTCGCTGAGATCTATAAAATTACAAATTTTGGGCGTCGAAGCGAATGCAACATTATTGGTTCAGATGGTCGACGTAGCATCTAGGGGAAGTCAAATAAAACCTCAAGTATAATAATACAAAAACCACGGTTAATAATGATGGCAGTTGTATGGTGATATGAGGCTGCATTTGACCAGCATAGATATTGGCCCATTTCGAATGCAAATCGTAAATCCTGCGTCGAAAAATGGATTTACAAAGAAATATTGTTATTTTCAACATTATGTAATAGTAATGGACTGAAATACACAGTTTTAGATGTTAAAATTCAGCCTTTGTACAGTACCAAACAGTGATGGAAAATGGGTTTTTGTTTTCCGTACCAACTATATAAATAAAATGTACTTTTTAGACCTCCATGGTACCATTTTTAATATTTGTTAAATAATCATAAAACTTTACCACAAATTTACTTTATCGAGAAAACGATATATCTTATAGCAACATTATTGCGTTAATTGTCGCGATTATCTAAAAATATTCTTATTAATGAAAGTTAACTTTGATGAATATATATATTTTCAAAATAACTAAAATTATTATTGTAAGAATAAAAGAAATAGAAGAGTTAACTTCTAACGATATTGAACTCCTGATTAACTACATTTTAAGCTTAAGTTTTTGAATTCAGCCTCAAAATCATTTAATATAAATGAATATGTCAATGACTCATATTGTTCGAAAAATTTATTGTCATAATCATCTTATAGATGCATATTTAAAGATCAAATTGATATCAGTTCCAAAATGTTCATGAAATTTAATAAAATCTCTTTTGCTTGCACTATTACACAAATAGTAACTTACAGCCATGTCACAGAATTTAATTCCGTTCGGAAGTGGAATTAATTCCATTTTTTGCTTCTATAAAAAAAGCAAAACGAAAAATTTGTTCGGAATGAAACCAATTGGTCGTTAAATTCTGTGACATGGCTGATATTTATCAGTTTCATCTGAAATACCAAATTTTTATGAAACAGTATTTTGAAATTGTACCATATGACTCGTGGTAGTACCACGGTACCAACTGTGTTTAATATGTATCAAAAAAAAGTACAATTGTACCATGTTTGCCATCAGTGGTACCAAACACTTGACAACACCTCCTCTCTGCGCGGACCTGAGCTCCATAGAAATCGTAGAGGTATAATAAATTTTTCTTCTCGGAAATGTGTAATTCTTTTGCTTTTGGTATATGTAACACAAACATCTTCATAACCGAGGGCAATAAGGAAAAATTATTACTAGTAACAATTGGAGTATCTTTTTAACAAAATAAATAAAAAAATCCATGAAAAATTAAAAAAATACTATAAAACTAAAAAAAATAACAGGAATAAAAAAATGAAAATGAAAATAATTTTGCGATACACTCTATGTTTGTTGCATTCCTCGGCACAATTGCAAATTCATACAGACATACATACATATGTACATACTTACGAGTATGTATATATAATTTTCTGTTTTGGAAGGTTTTACTACACATGTATGTACATATGTACATATATGGTATCTAATATGTAGTTGATTACTCTTATAGATTATCTCCTTATGAGATATTCTAATTTTTTTTAATAAAAATTGCATTTTTTTGACCGACCAAAGTCTGCTTAAAGGATAAAGAATAAAGGATTCCAATCGTTCCTAATTTTTTGAAATTGTTTTTGGTTTACATATATGTATGTATGTATAATGTATTTATTAATAAATTTAATGTAAAATTCAAAATATTTATGTGAATAAAATTAAATGTTTGCATGTTTTACTTTTTAAAAAGATTTCTTGATGTATTTCATTATAAAGGGTGATTCAAGTAGAGATACTTTTTTCAATAGCCTTTTTTGACAGATCACGTGTGAGTCGTGTCATGCTGTCATGTTATTTTTGTATATTCACGTTCTGTAAGGACTATTTGATGCCTGTAATTGAAGCTCGTGATCTCGGCGACATTTGGTTTCAACAAGACGGCGCTACTTCCCACACATCGCATTATTGAGAGAACACTTCGGTGAGCACATAATTTCACGTTTTTGGCTGGTCGATTGGCCACAAAGATCGTGTGATATCACACCGTTAGACTTTTTCCTGTGGGGATATGTAAAGTCTAAAGCTTATGCTGACAAACCCCCTTCGATTCAGGCCTTGGATACAAACATTACGCCTGTCATTCGCCAGTTACCAGTCGAAATGCTCGAACAAGTCATCGAAAATTGGACTCAACGCATAGACCATCTGCGACGTAGCAACGGCCAACATTTGATAGACATAATCTTCAAAAAATAAATGCCAAAGAATGTTCTTTCAAATGATAATAAACATTCCCCATTAAATTTGAATTTTCTGTTTTTTTTTTTCTTTAAAAAAGTAGAGAACCTCGAAATGGATCACGATTTATGTATGTTCATTAGGGTGGCCCCGTTTGTATGGAGAAAAAATAAGGTATCGATGTTCCCAACTAATATGAAAATTTGATTCATTTTAAGACTACGTTTCTCAATTTTTTTGTCCTGGGGTCAATATTTGGTGAGCTGGATTAAAGGATGAAAAGGTCCTTTTAAGAAGTTTTTTGATTTTTTCACATTTCTTTCAAAGGAACTATATGTAAATTTGGTATCATATGAAAGGTCTTTAAGAGGCGAATTCAATGGGTTATCAAAAATTAAACAAAAGTTTTTTTAAATTCAAAAATTTTCAAAATTTCAGACAAAATTTTATTTTTTTTTATTTTTTCATAGAATTTACTTAAATAAATAGTTGAAATTTCTTGATTATAAACATCATGCAATTTAACCCAAATGGTTTTTCCCGTTTTTTTTTTAGCTTATAAAGTTTACGTTATTTTAATACCGATTACAATATCGATCACCACGGCAGTAAAAAAGAACTGAGAAATACTTTAGTAGAAGCGACCATTATAACAGGGAAACATAAAGAGACAGATGTACTTTTACTACGCATTCCAATGCTACCAACAGATTTACCATTCGATTTTAAACAATTTTTTCCTGTTCGGTTAGCGTTTGCGATGACTGTTAACAAAGCTCAAGGTTAATATCCTAAAGCATTGCAATAAATACATTAAAATTAAATAAATAAATGTTTGTAAATATATAAATATGTTTTATTTTATAACGGGGTTTAGCTAGTGTTTTATATATTCGTATGTATGTATGTACATATGTACATATCGCAAGTATTTAGTTAATAACCCTGTAGGATATGCCAATAGTGTAGTGATTAACTATTGACATTGTCAGTAGTTTTACTGACCAGGGGGGTTACTCTGTATTGCGATGCGAAAGCAAATTCGATGCGATAAGCGTACAAATTGATACTCTTATGCATCGAATTTGCTTTCCCATCGCAATAGATACTTACCCCCCAGGTGTACCCAGCCAGTGTAATCTTCTGGTGACATTTAACATTAGCTTGTCATTGAAAATCTACCAGTAGACTGCGTCAATACTGACTAAGTAGTTCTTTTGGGACCACTTTTGTCTACACTATGAAATAGAAAATATAAATGAAACTGCATTTTTTGCTAATTTTTAGAGTTTTATTACCAAAAATAAAATACTAAAAGTGTTTCCCTAATTAAAAATAAATTATTAAACAACCAGAGTCTTTGGCGGGAATCGAACCCTCACACTATCGCCTACTGTATCGGGGCACACAATTGAAAGAATAATTGTTTAATAATAATCATTGTGCCTCCTTTGTTGATAATGTTGCCAAACAGTCACCAAAATAGTAGACAAAGTGGTGACTTGGAGACACTTGTAGACATGTTTCCTTCAGGAAAGGTAATTTTATAGAAAAGCGTTAACGATATTTCTGGTAACGATAGTTGCAGTTTAGTGCGTTAGTATTTATTATAACGGTGGCTTAGCGGCAACGGCAGAAAATCTTAAGCTAAATACCAATCTTCCTTGGGCTGAACAAAAGTCGGATACAAAAAAAAAAATTGCAACCTGTACTTGGCGCACAAGGGTTACATAGACACTGAGACGGATGGACTGACGAACGTCGTTAAATCGACTCAGGAAGTGATTCTGAGGCGATCGGTACAATTTAAGGTGGGTGTTAGATTTCAGTTTCGTAAAATGTAAAATCTTTATATAACAAATTTGGAATTTGAATTGAAAATTGAAGATGAGTACCGCAAAAAATACTGACAACACTGGATAATACTTCCATATCCAAATGCCGTTATTAGTCGCTGAATTTTCACATACATATAAAATTCTGTTGTTAGTTGCTAAATTCTCCCTTAGACAGATTCTGCTATTAGACACAGAATTCTACGAAGCAGAATTTTATGTACACAAATTTGTTAGTCTCAGAATTCTCACATACACATAAGAGTACATAAGTATGTTACAAGTAAGAAAGTATCGTCGGTCAAGTTTGTGTGGAAACTGTTTTTCAGAAATCGGCGCTATATGGGAGCTATGATTTATTATGGACCGATCATACAAAAATTTAGAGGCATAATTACTGAATATAAATATTTATATTTTATAAATATTGTTTGTGTTAAATTGTATCTCGATATAAACACTTTATTTTATCAAAAGAAAGGTCGAACAAAATCAAAATTTAATTTAACACTTTTAAAATATTTATATGGGAACTTTGACTAATTATGGACCGACAGTTATAAAATTTGGTGTCATGATTTCTATATATGTATATAAAACTTATTTGTATTGAATTTAATTTGGATACCAACAATTTTAAACGATTTATGATCGTTAAGTGATTTTTGGAAGTAAGCCTTATGAAAATTTATATTGGTAATTAGGCTTCATATTAACATTAGTTTGGATACGTTCATAAATCAAACCTTTATGCTCGATAAACACCTTTTTTGCGAGGACATTTGTATGAGGGCTAGGTTAAACAATGGACCTATTTCAACCAATTTTCATGCCGTCCTTGGGCCGTAAAAATATCATATACCAAAACCCACCAGGGGGATTACTCTCTATTGCGATGCGAAAGAAAAATGAAACGTAATCGAACAATTGATACCCTTTATTGTGTTTTCGTATTTTCTCTTCGTCCGTTAAGCACAAATCCCTTGCAATAACACAATATCAAACGCAAAGGGAACGCATAATGTAAGTAAGCAAAAACCCGAACTGCATAAAAAATTTGTTTAAAATGTTTTGATTTACAAGTTTTGACATTTAATTTTGTCATTCTTCACTATTGTTTACTTTGTGGTACCAGCGTTGCTACTTTTTCAAATTATTTTGTGAAAGCGTTTGCGTGAACGATACAGAGTACCAATTTGTACTCTTATCGCATCGCAATAGAGAGTAAACCCCCTGCTGTACTTTGCGCACAAGCTTTACATGGACAGCCAGACAGACATTATCAAATCGACTAAGGAAGTGATTCTAAGTTGATAAGTATACTTCAAGGTGGAAGTTGGCGTTACAAAAATCAGCAAAAATCCAATATACCCTATGGTGGTGTAGGGTATAAGTATGTATTAGTCACACAATCCCCACATTGTCATATTTTGCGAATTCTCAGATATATACGTATAGGTACATATGTATATAAAAATTATGCTGCTAGTTGCTGAAATCTCGCATAGACAAATTCTGCTGTTAGTCGCAGATTTATCACATGGTTATTACGCGCCTGCGTCGAATAATAAAAACTAAAAATACTTACAATCAGAAAATTTGCAATTTTATTTTTTTGGAGATCTATACTGTACATAGTAAGTCGGCCCAATCATGAATAAAAATTCCGCGGGAGTTTTTTCCCTTTTTCCATTTTTCCTATACAAATTCAATACTAAAAAAATAAAAAGGGAAAAAACTCCCGCGGACTTTTTATTCATGATTGGGCCGAGTATGTTTGTATCTTCTTGTTGAAAAGTTTAAAATAAAATGCAAGTTGTGAAATTACTATTGAAAAATGAATTTAGTTTAATTTTTACATTTATTTAGTTTGGTACAATTACAAAATTAATAATACATGTTTATGTATGTATGCATGTATGTATAATAAAAAAATACAAATAATAGATATATATGTATGTATATCATCTGCATATGCATGTACATACTTACATATGAACATATTTTATGAAAAATACACTTTAATGAAAATTTTTTTCATCTTGTTTGTTGTAGGTAGGTACGTATGGTCTAAATCGTATGTGTGTAAAAATCATCAAAGCACTCTATTAAAAAAGGCACACGTTTCTTAAAAGGTCTCTCCGTATTAGATTAAATTAATAATTATTTAAGTTTCTTTAATTGTAACATTTTGAAGGATAAACAATTCATTTAAACAAATAATTATGCAAATGTATGGATGTACATATGTATGTAAGTACGAGTATGTATGTGGATGGCACCATTTCTTTGTATACAATTTTCCAATGAGACGTACAATATAGCAACATTTGGATGAATCAAATCATAAAATGTAACCAATATCATTGGACGTCCCCATGGAAGAATGTCTATTTTAATAGTTTCTTAATTGCCTAAATATTCATAAATTATGTATAATTTAAGTACTCCTAAATAGTGTGCTTTACAAATAAACAAAATTAGCAATAACATTCAATACATGCACATTCGAATAATCCGATGGACAGTCGTAAAAATAGCCCTCAAACAATGTGTGTTTGGGAAATATGGTTGCAATCATCCAAAGATGTAATTTTTAATGGGAAGCAATGTTTCATTATCTTTAACCGTCATCTTGTAAGGAAATTATTTAATTTGATATACTGTAATTCTAGTTCATACTGGCATAATTCATTTCTATCAGAATGTACTCGTATGTACTTAGAAGTCATAGTTTTCAGTCGTCAGTAGGGAATATATACATACATGTATACTATATATATGTATGTATGTATGTGAATTTGTGCATGTATTTAAATGTATCATTTATTTAAATAATGTGCTAAATAAAATGCTTTAATTTTCGATGTTTATGGATTTTGTAGTGTTTTCGTTATTGATTTACATTAATATGTAAATATCTGTATTATTTACTGTATATTATGTACTTAAGCATCTAAGGAAATATTAATTTTTATATATAAGTATTAATATAAATAGTAAAATATTTAAATAATAATTAATAATGCACGTTTCAATAATGCACCTAATACTTTTTATCATAATTTCTTTACTTAATTATTGAACCCACTGATTGAATAATGATCATCTTAAAATATAAATTAAACATACAATAATTAACAATCATTATAACTAATCCTCTTAAAAAAAAAATACAAAGATAAACAGAATAGATCAAAATTACATTAGAAGATTGTTTAACAGACAATTAAATGGGAAAACATTTCGATTTTTTGAAAAATAAATTATACAAGAATGTAACAAAGAAAGTCCAGCTTTATATAAAAAGAAAAACTTAATAACTATTTTTTGTTTTTGGAAAATGGGTGTGTAAGTTTAAAGAGTTTTAAACACAATAGTGGGCGGGAACTTCATATATAATATTTCCAGCTGCATGCCTGAAATTAGGATTCTCTACACCGGCTGCTGCCTCAATAATAATTGTGCGCGTTTTACCACCCAAACGACAGGCAATATTTGAAGATACATCGACTCTCAGCTCTCGATCGCATATACTAATGGGGACAAAAACAAAAGCACAAATAATAATTAATATTAGAATATATGTAGATATGTACATGTATAGATGCAGCAAACTTACTCGTAATATTTTTTGCAAATAATACCAATGACTTCTCCAATACGATCCTCCTTAAGGGGGCCATGTTCACCCTGGAGTGCAAACACTAAATCATTGTTGGCGGGTGAATGAAAAACTATCAGCTGATCACGACCCGTGCTGATGCTAATTGAGGTCAACTATGAAAAAAGAATAAGAAATTCATTTAAAATTACAATCTCTATCAAAAACTCTAACAACGTATTATGTATTATTGACTTTTTTTTTTTTAAATTATGACAACAATTATGTTATAAATCAGTCATCGAATCAACTAAATTTCTTAATAGGATATTACAATGCGAGAGAGCAAAAAAATAGTTTTAAAATTACCAACATTTTTTTATAGTCTAATTTAAATGTATTTGAACTAGCTTTGAATAGTACTGCATATAAATTGATCATAACAAATCAATTTCAAATATTTAATACTTTCAGTAATCTAAGAACTTTCAGATCTAAGTTCCGGTTTACATTATGAAATTTTTGTCGTTTTGTGTTTTGTGATTCATGTCGTATCTTTTTTAAAATTGTATTTGCGTCTACATTGTGCGATTTTTGTTGCAGCGATTTTTTGTGGATGTATACATGTTTTCATATTTTTTGACAATTCCTTTTCAAAATAAACAAAAGAATAATAAATTTGTGGTGAAATTAAAATTTTGTGAAAAATTATAAAAACCATTAAAAATAAAAGCTGGTCGAAACACCATAACAAATGTCAAAATGAACTACGAATGAGGGAACAAAGCGTGCCTCACGAGTACATGCATATGTGTACCCCTTTTAATACGACTCACCGCTCTCGCCTACAAAGCAAAAATTGCAGCGACATAAATTTCATAATGTAAACTGGGACTAACATTGCAGTCTTAAGCATATTTGATCCCAGATATAAAAGAGTTAACTATGTTAAAATCGTAAGTTAGAAATCGAAAGATTAATGTAAAAACTATTTTTAATAGGATTCTTTTTCCAACATTTAATTATTTATTGATTTTTGTTTTATGGTATCGTTACTTTAACTCAAAACTCCAAAATTCAAATAGAATAAGCACATGTTTCGTTTATTTTCAAGAAAAATATTGCACTTGGACAGAAAAATCTAATAAATTATAAAATTAGTAATTTATTTTTCTTTAAATTTATTTTTTTATCTCACAATATCCCAATATTGATTGAAACTAATACATATTGTCTTAATAACTGGCTCTACCCAATATTAATTGGTATGTAAGAAATTATGTATTAGTTTCATTTAAATCAGTTTGATTATAATTTTATTTAAATTTGTTCATCGAAAAAAAATAATAATAATTTATTATATTTATAGTATGTTGTATGTATGTACTTACATCTTGTATAAATATGGAGCGATTCATATTTTTGAACTTATTTTTAGCTCCATCCAATTTATAAATTGCAGCATCGGTAATGATGAATGCACGGTCGGCTTGTTTGTTGTGCTTGTTGAATTTCTTTGCAAACGAAGAGAAAAGAACTGCTTTGAAGCCGTCGTGATTCTTCAAGTTCTTTACATTTGTACTGTATGCCAAATAAGCAGAGTTATCTTGTGAATTAGCCAAATAGTCTCCCACCCACTTACGCTGTTGGCCCCAGTAGGGACGTCGCCCTTTAATGGCCGTCGCGGCAATGATCTGAAGGCGCAATTGTGGCCACTCCGATCGGGGGTACTTGCGCAGAACCATATAAGCTCTCCAATTGTCATAGATGCGATGAAGACCAGGTTCGGCACGTTTTCCAGCCAGTGGAGGGTGAGGCCATTGGATGCTGCGACCATAGTCTTTCATGTTCTTTGCGGGACGGAAACGACTGGCCAAATCTTGCACATATGAACGCAATTTGTAAGTCTTGTATGCACGCATTATCACCATTGCAGCCTTTATTTTCTTGTAGTTTTGACGAGCAATCCAGCCACGTACTTGCTTCTGCAGCAAAATCACTATGTGCGGTATCATTTCGTTGCGTTGTTTTTCCAAAGAGAACAATGTACGTGGTGATCGTATGAAGATCTTGGTGTGGCCATATTTAACATCTTGACCGAAACCCTTTTCTTCTATCAAGACACGAACGCCGTCACGATCACTACCGGCACGGAAGTTTGGCCATGTGTATTGGGAAATCATTTTGTAACGCAACAAGAACTTATCATAACGCTGGCGATGTACAAAGCCAGCACGTCTTACGCGTACATTCTCCAACAAACCCAAATAACGAACTTGATGTTCAACGCGTTCCTCATCGAAAACGGTGGAACTCTTAATATCGTTTGGCTTAATACAGCGCACATAGAAGGGCTCTTTCTTCAACAGAGTGTTGACTAAATCGATCATCGATTTTTGGAAGAGTGTGCCGGCTGTTAAGGGGCGTTTAGTGGTCTTTTTAATGTCTTGTGCGCCCTCGGGCCACATTTCACTAATGTGCACATTGGAAGAATGATGCAGTAGACGTTTAAAATCCTGATATAACGTATCCTTGTTCTTTTCAATGAAGCCATTAATATTGTAAATAACATCACCGGCATAATGAGTGATGCGAAAATCTTCGCGATGCTTCAGCTCTTTGTCCATGGGCTTCAATTGACGACTACTGTAGTGGGGATGACTGCTAAGACTTTTGTCCATTGCTCCAAGTAAAGTTTCATCGGTAACTTTGCCCACGCTGAGGCAAGCTTCATCCATAATTGCTATCATACCTTTATGGGGTTGTTCTACCAAATCACAAATTATCTGAAATTAATGTTAAAAATAAATGTAATAAAATAATAATATATACTATGCTTTATTAATTAATTGTGCATTATCATACCTTATTATTGAAATAATCAATATTTTGCCAAGCAATACCTTCACGTTGGTATTCTTCTTGTTCCTGTTTAAGAACCAGTTCTGAAATTTATTTATTAAGTATTAATTGCGGTTGCCTTTAAAAAACATTTGATTATACGAGTACATACCTATAAATAATTGTTGCAGCTTCTCGTTACAATAGTTAATGCAGAATTGTTCAAAACTATTAGAATCGAATATCTCAAAACCGTAAATGTCAAGAACACCGATGACTGAATTAAAGCGAGCTTGAGTTTTGGAACCTCGGAACAAAATAGCACGATTGATGCGTGATATAATCCAAGTGAAGAGACGATCATATATAGCTTTGGCAAGGGCATCTTTACCGTACTCGGCCTGAGTAGCATTATGATCCTTTTGCATTACATTGCCACCGGCTGCAATTACCCGTGTTGTCAACGATGTCGATAGTTCATTCTCGGTAACTTGTAGCAATTGTGCTGCTGCCTGAAGATGTGACTTGTCACTGATTACCAATTCATCCTCAATCACTGGCGTAATAATAAAAACATACAAATGTTATTTACAAAAATTAGAATTGAAATAATACTTGTTAAATTCTCAGTTGTACTCACTTTGGAATTCAATGTTTCCCAAGTGTAAAATGGCCGCTACAATACGCCATATAGTTAAAATTTCCTCAGTAGAGAAGCCAAGTGTTTTAAATGCGTTATTTGTGCCCTTGTAATCAGACTTTTCCGTTAAAATGTCCATGCTACCCTGATTCATGTAATGATATTTGGATGGATCTTTAGCAATGTGGTATTGACGCAGTTCATTGTCGTTGGCACCACGTAGAAGCTGCATGAAAGATAGAGATAAAGAAAATCTAATTAATAAAGAACATATTTATCTGTTAAAGTGTGTTTACAAGGTTTATATTTAGTAGAAACGGCATTTTTTTACTTTAAAGCCAAGCATCCCTTTTTTTATGCAAAATCCGGAATTTGTCATCGATAAATACTTTTTTTGTACTCATAATTTATAAATGTACAATTTTCAATGCGATATAAAAAAATTTAACTAGAACCGAAAAATAAGATTTTACTTGTACGATGATGTATGTGTGTTTATTTATTATTGGTTTGAGTTATCTGGAGGCAGTCGAAGTAGTTGTGACTTTATCTTTATATGTATGTATCTTAAAGGTATGGTCACACATGGCAAATATTTACTCAAAAGAGCTCTGTTTACTCTTACAACAGTTTTGCAAGATCAAACAACACCAAATGAAATAAGTCTAAATTGTGTTGTGTCTTGTCCTAAATAAACAAAGTTTTGTTTTTCTAATAAACGAGGTCAAAAATATTTTATTTAGTGGTTACCTCTTCTTCGGCAAATATTTGCCAAGTGTGAGCGTAGCTTTGTCCATATACTCGTACTTGATATGGAAATGAACATTTTAGAAATTACAAACAGAAATTATCTATTTTAGTTTATTTCGTATTACTAATTATGTACGTATATTATAATTATCACAATAGTATAGTTATAATAAAAATTGTATAATTGAATCGACAAATGTGGACAAATATTTCCGTTTCATAAATTATAATTAGAATTTGTATATGTATGAAGGTATGCAGACTGGACAAATATAGAATTTACAAGACATTTGTTGTCACTACCAAGAATTTTAAAACTTGCTGACAATTAAATAATGAAACTTATTTAAATAAATTTACACACAGTTTGCAACCAGCAAGAAAAATAAACATTGACAAAAAACCAAAAATAAATATGGAATAATAAAACATCACTTTCCACAAATGGTAATTTTTTCTTTTATAGAGAAAATAATATATAATTAGTATTTGTTTAATCCAAATTATAAATTTGTGCTGAATTGTATGTAAATATTTAGTATTTGGAAACTTATATTTTTGCCAATTGCGACTTTACTGTGGTTTAGAAACATTTTATTTCATCAGTCAGAGCAGACTTGCTCAGTTTCGTAGTTGGAAATACCACCTCCAAAAACTTGTTCAATTCTCTGGGCTCTATAAAATTTTAATTATTTTGGAGATAATCTGAATTAGAATTCTGGTCTATTTAAATTATTTAAAAAATCATTCTTGAGTTATGCTAAAATATGAGGTTTATTTTTCATATGTATACTCGTACATACATATGTAACAGCATATCACGAAAACCGGTTTCAATTCAAACAATGTAACTTTTATAGGCCTATTGTTTAAGATGTTCACTCCGGAAGGATATTTGTATGGGACCGCACTTGATTCATTACTACAAACATGGATAGTGTGGTAAATTTCATCACAAATAATATTTATACATTCGAGTATGTACGAGTATTTATATACATATATAGAGAATATTCTACATTGACCATTCAATGTATAGGTACTAAAACAAATACATTATATACTCAGTTGGTTAACCCAACAAACATTATGGTTTCCCAAAAGCGCTTAAAGAAATTAAAAATTAATAATCTTTTGTGTCTAGATATTTATTTATGTAAAAATAAGAAATACATATATTTAATTTAGCACGAATATAAGAAAATTCAAATCATTAGAACAAATTAAGGAAAATCGGGTAATTAATGAAAAATAATAATAAAATAAGTAATAAAACGTAAAGTATTTCATTCTGGTAGCTTCCATGTGGGACACCTGGAACAAAAATCGTTCCTTATAAATGCGCAACCATAAGGCCGCATAAATTGTAAAACTAGATTTTCAAAATTTTTTTCCAAATACTTTACCTTTACTCGTACTTTATTTTTTTACTTTCGTATCGTATGTTGTAAAAATAATAAAAAGTGTTCGGTTTCAAAACTCATTCAAACTGATTACGACATTATTTAGAAATCCTTCGTGTTCTACAAAAATGTTTCTGGTCTGAAGTAAATATAACTTGAAATTTAAATTTTGATATTTTTGTTGTTGTTTATTATTGTAAAAGTATATTACGAACGCATGCACATTATTTATGATCTACATATGTATTTCTTTTTTTCTACAGAAAATAATGAAAAACTGAAAAATACAGCATTTACTGAATTCGTATTCCAAACCGGTATTTTAGAACATTATTTTTTTCTAACAAACCGAATACTGGTTTTCTAAAGATATACATATATTCACGCGATGAACTACAATAATATAATGCTTTGTAGTATAGCTATATTTGAAAAACAAACGCTTTTCTCTCTATATTATTTATTTATTAATTTATTACAATATTAAATTATAATAAACTAAAGCCTCATTTAGCCGACTGTAATGGAATGTAACTGCAACAGTAAGAAACAGCTGATGGATATTGCTATGCGTAAAGTAATGCAAATGGTTATGGAAATGGTTATGGTAACGCAACACCGTAATGTATGAATCTGTAAGAAATAGAATTTCCTTACATTTTTACGTCATTACATTACATTCCGTTACAGACGGCTAACTGGGGCTTTAAGCCTCAACTAAGCACGAAGCAACTAAGGCTATCGGCTGTTTTATATATCGTACATATTTAGTTACGTTACTTGTTAGTAATTTGATTACTTATTAAGCAGAGTTTTATATTATTTTAAAATATATGTATGTATATCTTAAATGTCTTTAATTTAATAGATAGAATTTAATAGATTGAAGGAATTTAAATACGGTAATTAAATTTATGTTGGTTGGATCGGATAAGAGTTCAATCGAATAGGAGTTTTGTTAGGATTAATACTCTTGTAAATATGATCATAATTGCACCATGGGCTATGAATTGAAGTGTTTAGGCTGGTCATAATATTTCTCGCTATAAAACTTTTTTAATGTGGTATAAAGAGTATGCTAGGATGTAGATGTATCGATTTTGCTGCTTTGTCAGTAGCTTCATTGCCTTTATTTCCAATATGACTCGGAACCCATAAAAGTTTCAGTTTTTCTATAATTTGTATTAAAATTTTTTGTATTGCAGTTATAATTGGGTTCTTGTTTCTTTGGTTAGGCAATGCGTCAATAGCGGAACGATTGTCTGAACATATAATGCACTTGTTGGACAATTGTTTAACAATTTTTACAGCTTCTAGAATTGCAACAGCTTCGGCTTCGAAGACAGTTGCTTTGCATCGTTTTTTCGTTTTGCGTTTTTTCGATGTTGCGTCGCTGCTTAATTAGTACTAATTTTTACTGTGCGTCGTTAGATTTTCGATGTTGCGTTGTTGTGGGTTCGAGTCTTGATTTTTTTTTTGCTTTGATGATCGAAATAGAGTCCTTCCTTTCTATTTGGATTGAAAATCAGGTTGCGCAGAGTATACCATTAAGTAAAATGGTATTTCAGACAAAAGCAAAAAGCTTATTTAGTGACATAAAAAGTAAAGCATTATTGAATGATAATGCTAGTGGGTAGTAATACATACAATTGGTACAAGGAAATTTATTTTGGTACAAGGAAAAAAAGCTGTTCACCAAACATTGAACCAAGTTTTTGTGAAAGAAAGCCGATGACTTAGTATTTTCGTAACCCTAGAACCTATCCTCGATATTTACATGGTTTGCTATAGAATATCTAAAATCACTTTGCGTCGTGTTTGTTTTTGTTTGTTAAACGTAACCTCGACGCAAGGTATTGGTGGTATTGGTGTACATACATATTTCAGAAAGTAAAGTTGATTAAGATACCCAGCATACCATTCTAGGAGCGCTCCGAAAAAGGAGTCAGAAAAGAGTCCAACAAAAGAGCATTTTCGGAGCGCTCCGAAAAAAGGAGTCCGAAAAGAGTCCAACTAAAGAGCATTTTGGAGCAAAAGAAAAATTTGCTTGTTACTGTCCTGAGTCGGCACGCAGTATGACTCAGAAATTCCACTTAATTCAAAACAAACATAGCTGTACCACACAAAAATGATAAAAACAAGATTACACAGAGCCCAAAAAAACTCATAAGACTCTTTACTGACATTATCTAAGTGCTCTTTCAGAGCCCAAAGAAACCCTCATAAAAAACTCTTTTCTGACATTATCTAAGAGCTCTGTAAGAGCCCAAAAAAACCCTCATAAAAGACTCTTTTCTGACATTATCTAAGAGCTCTTTCTGACGGACCAATTTCGAATGTAATGACCCTCTTTTCTGAAGGTTTTCGGAGCAATTATGATTGTTTTTTGGGCTCATAAAGAGCGTTAACCCTCCGAAAAAGGTGTCAGAAAAGACTCTTTTCGGACTCATATGGCTTGCTGGAATATTAGCACGTAATACTTTTTTGACTATAACATTCTGCTATATTTAAGATATACAAACATATGTATGTATGTAGGCGTAAGCTTTCCTTACACTACACCATCTAAGAAGCGCTATTTTCGAAGTAAATTTTAGTTTTGTCCAGGGGCCAAATTACCGCAATCGATATCGAGTAAAATTGATCGTAATTTTCTTATTTGAGATTATAGCATTCGATATCGAGCAAGAAATTTAGTACATTTCGATATCGAAATCATATTTCGATACGATAGCTCATTCGATCACGAATGCGGTAATTTGGCCCCAGATTGAAAAAAAAAATATATATTACTTTGAATTTTTTGAAATTGATCGCTGGGTTACAATTTAACATTTGTCAACTAATGTGAGTTAATTTAAAATATTTTTTGCTACGCTGTACTTGTAAATAATTGTTGACTAATAGACTTTGAAACATTTAAAATAATGTGAATTATGATGACTATAAGATCGTTCTGTTTAATTTATATTTAGTCAACGTTTAAATAGAGCAATAATTATAAAACGAAACGAATACGGCGACAACTACTCGTTTAACACAAAACACATCTATTGTTTAGGAAGTGTTAATTCGAAAATATTTTGTAATTTAATTGTGTTGTTCAAAATGATGATTAAATGGCAACAAACGAAACTTTGTATTTTTAGCTAAAATGACTAATTTCTGTTAGTTATCAAACGGACACAGTTTGTGCGAATGTTTAACTTTTAAAGAAGTAACGCTGTAAAACATCCTTAAGTGGCTGTTCCTGTTTTGTACATTTTTAATTACACAACTTAACTTAATTAATGTTAAATTAAGAGAATGAGTTCATTTGGGGATAAATGACATTTACTCATCAATTCAATGTAAAACATGTAAGTGGTGGCCACAAACTTATTTAACTAATTTTATTTGCACGACTGTTACATTGTAATATATATTAGAACATGCTTAGTTGAACTTTCTTTAATGTTTAATAGTCATAGGATTCTTTTTTTTTTGGTTTACATTGTTTAAGGTTGCGTTTTGTAGTTATTGCAGATTTTCGTAGTTGTAAATTTTTTTTAGTTTAAATTAATTGTGGGGCGTGTTTGTATTGTTGGTCATCCGGATGACAAGCGTTTTTATTTGCTTTGGGTTGGGTATCATGAACTAAGGAAAATATATCAGCTTAATTTAATTTAGAATTTAATTTCACAATCGTTTAGTCGTTTATCACTAACACGCAGGGTTCTCAAATATTTTTAATTTTTGTGTGAAAAATAATCCTAAACAAACATTAAGTTCCAATGTCACGAGCAGAGTTTTGACACATTGTTTACACATTTAGTTTATTACACTAATATATTGTTAAATACCAAATCATAAATCTGTAAATAAAAAAAATTATAAATATTGAGGCATTAATTACTTTGAAATATTTACAGTACTGATGCACCGCCCGTCATAAAGATAATAACTGTTTGGTTGTTTTTTACGTCATTAAATGTTTTAAGGTTTATAGAATTATTTCGATTTTATGAGCCTTACAGTGTTCGACCAAAATTAAGGCCCTAATTTTGTAAATCACTTGCGTTCATCGCATCACTAAAAATATGAAATTTTGTAAATCACTCCGGCATTGCGTTTAGCGAACGCAGAAATATTACGTTGTTACAATACTGTCAAATTATTGAGTGGTTACTGTTGCCATTGTAAATGTTGATACTGAAATTTAAAACAAAAATTTACATAAAGCTACACTTATTTTGCATTGGCAATGCTACAAATATATCAGCTGTTCAATAATTTTGTTTGGCTATCAAGAAAATATTTAAAATTGTGAAGAAAAAAGCTTTTAAAGCAAATAACTATAAATACAAAGATACTAAGGGGTATACAAAATGTTTGCACTTATGGATATGACTGATGATGACCGATGATGAAGATTCTTCAAGCGTCCTATACATATATATTGTAAAAACCCAATTGTGCTCTACTATCATGAATTTAACGAATAATGAGTAACTAAAATAAATTGTAAAGGTTTACAATATTTTTAATTTACTTTTTTAAGATTTCATATAAACTTCCGAATAAACAAGAAAACGTTTTCATATATATTACGTGAGATAGGCCACTTTCTAAAATAACCTCATCGTGTGACAGCTGTTTCAAAAGAAGCAAAACTTGCCCTAAGAAAAATTTTAGTAGTATTTTACACTAAATGAATATGTTTGTATATATTTACTTACATCGGATTAATAAAGTTCCTATAAAATATTAAATTAATTGTATAATTTTATTTTTTATTAATATTAATTAATTCTACTTTTAAAACTAACGCCAAGAAAATGGAGGTGTAAAATTTGACAATGCAAGTGATAAAAACTTCAGCGTTGCGTTTTACAAAATACACAATTTCAAACGGTTGCATTAACAACAACGTAAGAATCAGCTGTTACAATGCAAACAATCACTTGCTTGAACGCCGTGATTTGCAAAATATAATTTAACGCAACGCTTAAGCTGGAGGTCCACAACTCGCGTTTTGGCGTCAACGCATTTTAAGCTTTCTAAACGTTTTAAGCGTTTAAGCGTTAAGGCATTTCAGGTTACATGCGAAGATTTTTCGCGTCAATATTTTTTTATATGAAGTTTTTTATCGGTTTGTTTGTCAAACTCATATAAAAAATGTTATTTCAACTGTCATTTTTTCTGGTGACATCATTTTTAAAATAAATTTGCTTTGCATTTGTCAAAGGCAGCTGTGACGCGTGCACCGCGTTCAAAAGTAGAAAGTAAACGAACTTTTCGCGTTTCAAGCGTCAGCGCGTCCTACGCTTTTGAGTGTGTAACTTAACTCATACAATTACATTGATTCTACTTTTTTCAAAAAACGTATACGGTTTTTTTCTAGATTTTTTATATTATGTATCTTCAAAAGGTCCACATTAATTTTTTTATATTATAATTCTGAACTTAGTATCTGAAAATTATTCGATTCTTCGATTTTTCTTTCGTTCGGATGAAACGAAAAATTCGAATAACTTGTTCTAATAATTCGATCACATATTTAAAATTAATCGAATAATTAAACATTTCTAAATAAAGTGAAATTAGTAAAACCATCATTAATAATATCACTTATACACATTTTAATAATTATGTTATTTGTCTATTTCAACGTTATCATTATCAATATTATCCGCAACTTAACTTTCTTCAACATCTCATTCGCCATCATTTTAGGTTACGTTATAAGGATGATACTGGTTTAATTAAGAACCGGTGTATATAGAAACCAAAGTGGTCCATTTTATATTATTGACTGTGTATTCATGTACCTACATATATATTGTAGGCATTTCAATTCGATGAATTAATATGTTTAAGTAATTGTTTCTTAATATATTTGAATTTTTATTTTTTTCATTCCATAAGTATTTCTACCCTCAAAAAAAAAATTGAGTAATCCGTACTTAAATCAATCCGTAGCGGTGTCAATAGTAGGGTAAGTACGGGTTTTCTTATACCGAGTACAAAATACTTGATTCAAGTACGGATTCATCAAGTCAAAAAATCTTTATTTTAGCTCTCCTTAAGAATGGCTGAGATTGAATTAATCCCTAAATAAGCTTGATTCAAGAATTATAAACTAGATTTAAGCACGAATTCGTACTTGATGGAAGCCAAAAATGAGACTGATTTAAGTATGTCCGAGATATAATTAATCCTAAAATGAGCTAAATAATACTTATATATCTTATATTAAAATTCACATAGACTATTTGAGAATTATAATAGTGAATTTTAACGTAGGAAGTAAGTCTTAATTTTCGCTTTAAGAGTTATCTTCTTGATTTAAGAGCAAATTGGACTTAAAGTAATAATTTCTTACTCAATAAATTATAAAAAATGATTTTGAGAGCTTCTGAGAGAGTAAGTTTAACTTCGCTCATTTCTTCTCTGGGATTGATTTAAGATTTTTGTTCTTAATTTAAGTAAAATAAGAGTTAGTTTTCGTTTTAAGATTTATCTTATTCATTTAAGAACAAATTGGACTTAATTTAAGAGCTTTTTACTTAAATCAAGAACACTATTCTTGTTTTAAGAAAATCTGTGCTTGATTTGTCAAATCAATCCCGATTTTTACTTATTTTAAGTATGAACTAGTAAAAACGTAGTTGAAAATTTCAGGCTAAAACTGAGAAAAATAAACTTAATTTTAGAATGCAATTTTTCTTTCTGTGTATTTACTTTCAATACTTTGTTTTAATCTATTTAGATTTTGCTAATATGTCGCACCACATGTTGACTCTGCAGTTTGTAAACTCGTTCACCACCTATATTTCTAAATATCAAATATTTGTTTTAAGAATTTCAACTTCTTGCAGTACATTTACATATGTACATATGTATGTATATAAGCATTGTGTATACAAGGTGAGTGCAGTAGCCCATCTGACTGACTTTGTTTACAATTTACTTGTGCCAAAAGTATATTTTTAAAGTGTTCTTGACAGTAGTACATTATTTTACGCAAACAAAATGTCGGTTGTTTCTGTATTGTGTTGTATTTGTTGCCGATTTGCACTCACCTTGTATAATTACACCATGCTTATAAGGAACTTTCACAAAAAATCTTAAAATAATTTCTCATTGTAGTTTTTCACAAGACGGATTTTTAGATTTTTTAAATTCTAAAATTTCATTTAAAAAATAAAGTTGAATAAACAAATACATAATAATAATTTAATTTATATAGACAAATACCCAGCATACCATTCTAGGAGCGCTCCGAAAAAGGAGTCAGAAAAGAGTCACACTAAAGAGCATTTTCGGAGCAAAAAGAAAAATTTGCTTAAAAAATCAATTTTCTTTTTCATTTTTATATATATTTTTTTTTATTTTTTTTTTTACTATAAATATAATTTATTAAATTTTTTCCATTTGTAATTTAGTTTATTTGTAAATGAAAATTGCCTTTTTGTTTAAGTAAAAACAATTTAAAAAAAATAATAAATGCGACATTTAAATTTGTTGTATTTAAAATTGCAATGACTCTTTTTTGACATGATGTAAGAGCTCTTTCTGAGCCCAAAAAAATCCTCATAAAAGACTCTTTTCTGACATTATCAAGAGCTCTTTTTGACGGACAATTTTCGAATGTAATGACCCTTTCTTCGGAAGGTTTTCGGAGCAATAATGATTGTTTTTTGGGTTCATAAAGAGCATGAACGCTTCAAAAAAGGTGTCAGAAAAGACTCTTTTCGGACTCACATGGCTTGCTGGGTATCTGCTTACTAAACATGTCTTATATTGTAAATAAAATTGAAACGGAATGTGTTTAAATTATTACTATTTTTAGTTATAAAATTATATATTCGTTTTATTCGATTATTCTACATGAAATTAAACAAATTATTCGTTATTCTAAAATGATCACTCAATTCTTTGAATAATTATTCGTAATTGTTCGATTATTCAAACGATCATTATTCGAATGGATACTCTAGTATATGAGTTATAGGCAAAGATATTTACTCCACGCCCTCTACCTGGGAGTTTGTAATAGTTATTGAATATAAATTGTATGTAGCAGTTGTAGGAGTCCTGGGTTTTTCCTATATTTCTTCGATAGTACTGCATGTGTTCCATATGTAAATAACCTACGGACCCTTTCGAGGCTATGGGAAACATAAATCGAAGTATACAGAATGTGTAGACTTTAGACGGTGATGAAGGGTAAAAAACGCATTCCAAAAGTGAAAATGTAACTTAAAGCTAATAACTCTAACAATAATAAATATAAAACCTTTTTATAAACAATAACCAAATTGGTTGGTAATTGGTTTACATGTATGTACGAGTATTAATAGAAAAACATACATAAATTGCCGGGTCTAGTTCGCCTAAAGTGATATAACCGCATATAAGAACATTCAGTGCCAACACAACTTTTACAAAAAAATCCTTGACGGTTGTGCAAAGATTTTGAAGAATTTTTATTGATTTCAAAAAGTGGAATGTAGAATTAAATAAAATTCACATAAAATAAGTCATGCTGTTTATAAAAACTTTAATCTTTTATAAGTCTTTCAATTGTATGCTTAGGTTATTTCGTGAAGCGAATATTTTTCATTAAGAGTGAAATAATTGTCAAATACGCTTCAATAGCTTTTTACTTTGGAAATATTTACTTGCCTGATAGAAACTGTGGAAATTGCGTTCTCCTGGCTGTTGTTGCACCACACGCGACTTTTCCAATAAATAATTTGTGATAATGCCACCAACAGGATCAGCTTTATAATCAAATTCAATGTCCATATATTTGCCGAAACGACTTGAGTTGTCATTACGATTGGTTTTTGCATTTCCAAACGTTTCCAAGATGGCATTACTTTGGATCAGAACATTTTTCACTCTGCAAACAAACACAAACAAATTAAATTTTTTTATTCAAAACCATAAACCATAAAAGTCAATTAAACGATGGGTAAATGCGACAGTAAAAAAGGTTTGTCTAAACTTTACTGTGACTATAAAATATTAACGATTTAAAACTTTAGACCTCTAAACTAACAACCAGCAATAAAAACTCAATTAAAAAATAAAAGCTTTTATTATGGTCAGCCAGTTGAATAATAACAATAATAATAATATGTAATATTAAACCTTTTCCAATATTACAAGTGATTATCCTTTTTTATGTTTTGCTCATAAGTTTTCATTTCATTTTATTACTTTTTACCTATAGTTACAACCTTTTAATTTAATATAATTAAATTATTGTACATACCTCGCCTTGCTTTTGGTAGAAAAAATTTTCCGACACAAATCCTAAAAACATACGAACATACATACATACGTTCAATACATTCCTTCTATATTTATTGTTTGCTGATTAGAAAACATATGTATGTATGTCTTCCATTGTATGTCGCTCTTCCAAGTCATAAAAGGATAAACATGACAGACTGTACTCGTACATACATACATATGTATGTATCTTAGTTACATAGTTAGTTAGTACATGCATTTATTTAGATAGGAACAGATAAAATCGAAATTGTTTTTTAGTTTTTATTGTCATTATGGTGTCATCAGAACTACATACTTAAGTATTTCGCCAATGTAGCCTGGTGAGGTAGGGTGTGAGCAACTGGTCAGAACATGCGGACATTGAGAGCGGTATGCACTTATGTATGTGCGTGACATTAAACTGTCATTGCAGGGTTTTATGTTGAAAATGAAAAGAAATCAGCGTTCGCTTTGAAATTTTAATACTACATACAGCTTAAATTTTGATTCAGCTTATGCCTTAATCAATGAAATTCAAAAAAGTGGATATTATAATGAACACCAGCAAATAAAATTAAGATCTTCTTAATGGGAGACATTTTTATAACTTCAAAGTAGAACAAGTCCATATTTTGATATGCTTTCGATATTATCTTTGACAATTTTTAAATATATCTTTGGAGTCATTGGAAATGTATTCCTCCGCTTGTGAAAAAATCCCGAACTGGATGCCAACGAACTGGAAGCAAACAAGTTCAACCGAGAAAATTCGGTTACTCAAGATATTACTCGTATTATACAGTCCTACATTGTCATCTTAAATTCATACAATTAATGGGGAATGAAGAGTTAGTCAGAGAATGCTAGAAATATTAATGGATATGTTATTAGCTACAGATATTATTTTTTAATGTACAATAATAAAATAATGAAATACAGTAGAATCTCGAAAAAGTTAACTCGCGAATAAGTTAACAGTTTTTCAGCATCAACGTGCCGCTCTAAAAAGTTAACCTTTCAGTTAACTTTTCCGAGCATATACATAATTTCTTTAAAAAAAAAACTGCTTTTTCAGTAACCTTTAAATTTGTTTGTTTGATTATGGTATTCCCCGAACTTTTTTTTTATTTTGAGTTGCAAAAAACTATGACCATCTTCAACAACAAACAAAATGGTATTAGAAGTTGATATTAAGCTTGTGAGTTGTGTACTGCTTATTTAAAAAATGTCGAAGTAAAAGAAACCATCACAAAACAGATTAGATTTGCAGCAGAAACTGGAAATTTTAAAAAAGCTTGATGAGGGTATTCACGGAAACCGATTGGCGTTTAATTACGGTGTATCCAAAGACATTTTAGAGGCTGTGACGAACATATATATGTACATATATAGCATATCTAACAAGAAAACACTTCATAAACCGGAATATGCTGATCTTGAGGCTAGCTTGTACAAATATCTTTGGCGCACGAACTTTTAAACCAAAAAGTACATAAAAAAATAAATTAACTTTATTAGTAATGAAAACTAAGTCAATAAATTAAAATTTATATCAAACAAAAAAGATGTTTATTATTCTATTTATTTCCTCTTCCAATAAAAAAAAACGCTTAAAAACGTTAATATGTATTATTGATAGAAAAGAATCGGATGGTCCAAAGTCTAGTTCAGAAATTTACATGTATGTGGAAAAGCATGTAATATCAAATACACATGTACATATGTATATGGAATGTTTGTTTTTGGATTAGTTTTGTAAATGGGGTTGACGTTTTTGGTATTTTGATTTGTTGGGGATGAAATAATATTACATATTCACCCCTATCGTGAATAAAAATTCCACATGAAATTTGTTTCCTTTTATTTTTTTAACATTGAATTTTAATAGGAAAATGTGAAAAGGGAACAAATTTCATGTGGAATTTTTATTCACGATAGGGGTGATAGATTATTTTCAATTCATTTGTTTTAAACTTAAAATTTTCCGATCGCATATATGTATTTTACGAAGTTTAGCTGTTAACTGACCCTCGATCATTTAATTTGTGTGAATATGTTAAAGATAGAGTCTACATGGAGTCAGCATTCAAACACTCTTGGCAAAATGTGATTGAAAGTTCTGTTAAATAAAATTAACATTTGTATGCGTGATGGTGTTGTTCATATGTCTGTAAGATATAATTTTTAATTTATAATTGTCTAACCAACAAATACAACACAAAACAGAAACAACAGGCATTTTGTTTGTGTAAAATAATGTACTACTGTCAAAAATACTTGAAAAAGTATTACTTTTGGCACAAGTCAATTGTAAACAAAGTCAGTCAGCTGGGCTACTGCACTCACCTTGTATAGTTGCACCATGATACATAAAATAACAATTTGAATGATTTTCATATACACAAATGCTTTGTTTTGTTAGGTTTTGAAAAAAAAGTTCTTAATTACTAAAACAAAAATTCACAATTAAAAAAAATACAAATGAATAATTATGTGTGTTATGTATTAACATTACCTTTGTTAATGTATAAATTAATATACTCAGCTTAACACACTGTTATATTAAACCTCAAATATATTTTGCCGGGATTTAACTACTGATTGTGTTTCTCAGTAGTGGATTACCACCTGTCAATTTTGTTAGCATTGCCGTACAGTACGTTCAGTCAAAATACATATGGCATTCCTCCTAATTTTTTATATAAATATGGCAATATCTTAAATTTTCGCAAAAAATCAAACCAACGTATCCTAAGGAATTCTAAAAATTACAATTTGTAATTGTTAGAAATGAATTATTATTTAGTTTTTTTTTTAGAGATTTTTGTTTCTTTTTTTTTTAATAAATTAGTTTGTTAAGAGAAATCTTTGAAAGAATTCGGCGTCGGTATAACTGCAGAATTGATTTGGACGTGTCCTTATTGTTCGTATCTTTCTAACAATTGACATATTTAAGTTATTATATGTGTTTGAATCCTCATCATCACTAGAGTAATCCGTTTTTTTTAATTTTTGTTAAAATGTCGTAAATTTATTTTCACTTGTTGAATTGTTTATTTTATTTTTCAGCTGTTTGTATTTTGACATTTTATATCTAGGTTTAACTCACCAATGATGCTCAGTTAAACCTAGATTATATATCAAATAAATAATAACTGAGAAACACAATTTTTAGTTTAATATAGGTTTAAGCGAAAATGTAGATTATCTTTATCCCAGAAACTAGCTCTCAGTACTACTCATCGACCGATAAAGTTAACAGAGCTGCATTTTTTCAGCTGATTTATATCATTTTATTATTAAGAACTAAAAAAGAACATCAGTACCGATCACTTTGTAGATGTTAAAGAAAAATAATATTTATTTATGAAGAATCGATGGTATCTGCTTGTATAGAAATGTCTTAGTAAAATTAGAGCCATTGATTTGAGATTTTCATAGTTTTGGATCAAGCTCTTTTGAATTTTGGGCCAGATGCATGAGAGAAGGCACATAAAAATTTAAACTTGTGCTAAAACTACCACAACTTTCAAAATAGCGAAATGCACATGAAAATTAAAAAAAAACTACCAAAATTAAAAATTGTGCTCGATCTACTTGATATTCAGAATTGTATATGTAGCTTATATTCAGAATGTGTATCAGATCGGAGATACATATATGATTTTCAAAATGGAAAAATTTAACATTTTGCCAAAAGTGGTACATGACGCATATGAGTGAAGACAGATTCATTCTCATGAATTAAGTTTTTAACATTTTGGCTCTCAGTTTTTTTTTTAATTTAGAAATAGTAATAAGTCGCAATTATTTTACTCTTACCTTTTTTCGATTAGCCTAAACAAATTCGGATACAGTTACTCTAAAAAATATTAATTTTATTTGTTTGTCTTTAAACGAGATAAATAATCGATGAACTATAAATATTTATTAAAAACCACATACGAAGTGATTTATTTAAGATTATTAAAGAAATACTCGTAATGTAATGGTTCGTTCAAAACGTTTAACCACATCTTACTCGAAACTTTAATTTTTGAAGTGGTAAATTAGCGATTTGTAAGCGTTAGTTAATTTAATTAATGCTTACCTTTCGATTTCATTCTGTCCATGAATATTTGTAACGGCTGCAATGTATTTCATAATTATTTTGGATGCTTCTGTTTTGCCAGCGCCTGATTCGCCCGATATTAATATGCAGGTGTCCTGATGACGTTGCTTCAATATTCTGTAGGCGGCATCAGCAATCGCGAATATATGCGGCTGGTTCTCGAACAATTCTCGTCCTTTGTAGTTTTTTATTGTCTCTGGGCCATAAATGTTCAACTGTCTGTAGGGATTCATCGATACGCATACTTCGCCAATGTATGTGTAGATGGAACCAGCTTGGAATCTGTAACAAAATCAAAAAGATTCAATTCAAATTACAATGTTTGAAATATTTATTGAAATACAATTGCTTGATCGGTTAATGTTTGTGTGTGTGTTAAATAGAGAAAAAATAAACATAATTGAAATGAAAATATTTACAAAACTTGGGTCACTGAAGTGTTGTGAATAGTATTTGAATGTGATTACCTATATACTATGTACGAGTACATATTTCTAAATACACCAATACCTCACTTTGCGTTCTAAAAAAAACACGATGCAAATTGAAACGACGCAAAGTGAATTAAGATTTTCTATAGCAAACCGTATAAAGATCGAAGATAGATTCTGGGGTTACGAAAATACTAAGTCGTCAGCTTTCTTTCACAAACAATTGATCCGATGTTTGCTAAACAGTTTTTTTTTTCAACGTAAAATAAATTTCCTTATAGCAATTGGATAATGCTTTACTTTTTATGTCATAAAATAAACTTTTTACTTTTGTCTATAATAGAACTTGATTTGCAATCCAGAAAAGGACTTCTTTCGATCATTAGATCACTTCTTGTACTTGTCATCATCGTTTAAGCATGTCTACAACATGCAAAATTTTTTTTTTTTTTTAGCCTTTATTTATTTATTGAAGCTTCATATATTGAAATCTTAATACTAAAAAGAAAATAATAAGCCCAGCCAGTGCTAGACAAAAATTCTATGATACTAAAAAAATTTCACATCAACTGATCCAGTCATCTATTTTGCGCTGGAGTTAAAGCAAGGGTATCCCTCCTTCTCAACCGATTATGGCCACTAAAGTTAAGGATGTCTCGTGCAAGTGGGTTTGGATGGTGTTCAAGTTTGCTGACGACTTTTACTAATGGCACGCCTAGATCTTTGTGAATTCGAGAATTTTTAACATACAATGGAGCTGCAGTAATTATACGTAGAATTTTATTTTGACCCCTTTGAATTTTCTCAATGTTTGATGCTGAGGCAGTACCCCATAATTGAATTCCATAGCACCAGATTGGCTTAAGAATTGCATTGTACAACAATAGTTTGCAATCCAACTTTAGTGAAGAATTTCTGCCAATTAGCCAATTAAGTTGCACTGCTTTTAATCTCATCTGTGTAAGTTTCGCTTCAATATGAGACTTCCACGTTAAACGGCGGTCGAGGTGACCAAAAACAACGCAATCTCGAAAATCTAACGACACATATTGGCAATTAGTATTAATTAAGCAGCGCGCAACTTAAAAAAAAAAGAACACAAAATGAAACGACGCAAAGCGAGGTACTGGTGTATGTACATATGTTTATGCAGGTAAGAGGGTTGTTTGATTTAAAAACAATTTACTTTAACAGTTGGTGGTCTTAATTCATACTAGAAGGTTTCCAACATATATTTCTGTTCTCTTAATAGACAACTACAGATCGAACGAACCAATCGATACTGCAATTACCAAAATTCAAATGATCACACAAACAACACTTATCAATATTTACAGAATGCATATTTAATAGTAAGTAAGTACATGAATCTACTTACACCTACATACATACATAGAAAAATGTAATGGTTTTCAACAAAATGCTTGAGAACATGGACTCAATTGTCTTGGAAAATACTTGTACCTTATAAGCAGGTATATTTATGTGAATCTATGTATTTTACATTGACATTTGGCGCCTTTGGTAATTGTGGGTTTGCTTTCAATTTTGAAAATCAATAATTAAACATTTCAAATGTGTATGAACTAAAAACAAAAGTAATTACATGTGTACATGTGATTCGAATCGAGTACGAATGTAAAATGTAAACAAGTGTATGAAAGTTTTCCAAATTGTCTATTGCCGAATAGTGCAGAAAAGAGAGTGCAGTTTGCCTTCTGCCAACATCACTCTATTTTTAATTTTAATAATTCTTACAATAGAAAAATCTGGATCGTTTTAAGATTTCTTAAAGTTCTGGTTCACGGGAATATATTCAAAAGTCAGGAAGACATTTTATTATAAAAAATCGCGAAAAATTTCTGTCAACTGTTTTAAAACCTCAGATATACTTATTACCTATCTTTTAAACGTTTCGTGTCGATTCGAGTCGATGTATAGTGGAGAAAGGCCGACTATATGTTCTTAGATTTTATCTGCGTGTGTTCAAATTTCGGAGATATTAGCCGATTTTACATTAAAAAAAAGACAGAAAATTGGAGTCTCAAAAAAACATAAGAACTGCCGTAGTTTCTATTAAAGTAAAGGGTATATATGATTCGACAAAGCTGAATATAGCACTCTCAATTGTTTTTTTTTTCAATTTCATTTGCCACAAGACGCTAAACAGAAAAAAGTAACAAGAAGTAAAGTATGTAAAGCAAACACGAACAGAAGGCACAGATACAATATTTTCGAACACACTTGGCAAATAATGTAAGGAAGGGAGAGCGAAAGAAAAGTGAAATGATGGCAAACCATTGAGTTTGTAGCCGTAATTTGCATTTCATGTGCATTTCACAACACTTGATGAAGAGCTTGTAAAATTTACAATGCGTTAACTGACCAACGCAAAAAAATTCCCTTCTACTATTTAACTACGTGTTACAATTTACTTAGGTGTACTTCAGAACGAGTAAGCACCACAGCTTGTTTACTCTGGCTTTTAAATGTCTATAGCTCATCTCATAACACACCCAACATTCATAGATACTCGTTCGCACATCAATGGCTATAGAAAATGCAAGTGTTAAGTAAAGTAAACTAGACATTTATGGACCGTACACCAGGCATGGTCCGCGGGATTGTTAAATTGTTGCACATTTTACATTTAACACATACGAGTACATATACATGGATGTACATATGCTGCGGCTTCTTACGAATATGTACTCGTACTTCATTGAAATATCTGAATGCGTACAGTGAGTGGTGGTCCAAGAAAACTTTACATCTGTTTATTTTATTTTAAATGCTTCATTAGATTTTATTAAGAACAATGTGTGAAATGCAATTTAAATATTTGTGCAGCACTTTTAAATTTGTTGTATATTATATACATAAATATATTTTTTTTTTAAATTAACTTAAACAATGGGTTAATAAAAAGTAATTCTTTCGAATTGGGGGTTTGAACAATAAAAGCACAAAACATTATTAAGAATCTGTATTAGAATTAGATTTTATCAGTGTTAGAACTTGAGAATTTGAGAACGTTCTACTTTTCCAAGTTCTGACAACACCGAGCCGACTTGTATTTCCTTTGAACTTTCACTTTTGTTGTGATAACTAGATAGTGATGAACTATTTCATTCTAACAAGTAAAAGTCTATATTTTAACACTCGACTTTGTGTTCGGAGTATACGTTCAGTTAGTCACTCATACAGATGTTTAATTTAATGTTTCTTTGTTCATTATTATAGAAATGTCAAAAAGTATCAAGTTTTGATGGATTCAAACTTATTCAGTAGCTAAACTAATGTTTACTATTTCACAATATACAATGCTAAAAACGTATTATTAGATAAAAAATAATACCGATACTAGGCTGTTGCAAAAGTACAAAAAACAAATTCATAAATACATTTACTTTTATTCGTTTACTTGCTTTATTCGATCTTCTCTTTATAAAGTAAAATGCTCGTTCTCTTATAAAATACAAACACAAGAAATATTGTCTTTGTACTAAATAAATACAGTAAGTGTTAAAGAATATGAATATGCACGTGTTTGGAGAGGCAGTTCTTAAACTACTTATTGAAATACTCGAGTATTTTGCAAGTTTTATTTTATTTGTATGAAATTGGAAAAATATTACAGGAGAAGAAAAAGACTAAAAACAAAAAGCATATCGTTAGTTAAAATGCAAAATATGTAATGTTGCATATTAAAATAGAATTATAGTATTAAATACCAATATTTTTATTAATTAAAATGTCTTTGTATTTTTATCGGAAATAATAAAAACTGCAACGTTTTCATAGACATTTTTGTACTAAGCATTTTTGGCTTAAGGTAGGCATTTTTTAAATATTAATTACGTTTTTTGAAATTTCAACTAACGATATGCGTGTTAAAAATAAAAAAAAATATAAAAATGAAAAATTAAATTTTATTTAAACAATATAAAAATCTGATCTTAATATAATTGTTTCAACAATACTACATTAAAACTACAAAAGTTACCAAAATAGACAAAATATAGATAACGGTTAAACAAAGTAATATGTAGTTTTTACTTTAATAATAAGTAATCATCTGCAAAAAAGACAAATTAAACAGCCATAACCATTGCCTACATTTAGTTCTTAAAATACCCATATTGTAAAATAAGAACCTTGCAAAATACTACAGTATATTAGCAAAAAAAATGTTTACTTTACTTATAGTGAGCAAGAATGAGTAAATACAAATACTCTGAGAGTATAAAAAGAATAAAATTTTTCTTTGTGTTTTTTTTTTTTTTTTGTTTGGCATTTATTTGCTTTGCTTCTCTTTTGTACTTGGAATTAGTATGAGAATGTTTAAAAAAGCAAAGGCAACAGCCTAGCCGATACCATAATGTCTTTCATTTGTGGTACCATTAAAGGAAAACAGAACCACATTTCTTCAAATTGCAATTTTAGTACCTTCGTTAGAGAAATTGTCAATTTCTCATTTGAATATCTGCAAAATGTAAATTTTCAGAATATTTAATTTTTACAAAAGTCTGTTTGACACGAATATAACCAAAGGATTTGAGTTCAAAAGTACAATACTAATAACAGCATGCCAGGATTTCGAGTTCCAAATAACACCATGTTCGAGAATGAAATTGTGGCCTCAGATACGAGTATGTTTTTACTCGTATGTCGGTCGATTTGTCAGAAATCTGTTGTTTATTTAAACATTTATTTCTTTTGGCAAATGGAATAGGGACAACCTTGTAAATACCATAATTATGTATGTGTCATCATTATAATTCGAATTTAATTGAATAATTAAAACTCCTCTGTCCACAAGGCTTCTTCAAATGTAATTGTAATTCAAACGATGCAGCCAACGATAATTGCTTTCTTAGTCATTTTTGTATTTGTTTTGCATTAACAAATACCTATAATAAAAAAATTATTATTTTATTTGCAGTGAATGACTCACTGTAAATAACAAACTAAACGGAATAACTTTAAATACAACTATAACAACAGCTCAATTTGCATTCAATAGAATCAGATGGCAATTCTAATATTTATTTATGAATCCATAATATATTTAAGTAAACCTTAATGTTTATAAAAATATTCACAAATGAATGAAATGTTTATTAATTACATATCGTCACCTTAAAGACAAAACAACCTACATATCAGCAAAAAATTTCAAAATTGAATTTTTTTATTAAATATCATTCTCTATATCATAGCGCATATGTATGCAAAATTTTGAACATCTAATATTACAAATTAGCAAACTATTACCAAATTACCAAGTACCCTATCATGCTAAAGAAGAAATCAGAGTAACTATTTATTTGAATTTTTTCTTCTTGAAAATTAGTTACCTAAAGTAAACATTATATATGTATTACAAAATCAATATTAAAGACGATTATCAGCTTTTACCACAAACATCTGCTACACGTTTTGAAATTCGTCGTCCCAAGTTATTACATCCCCAAAGGCTAAAAATCTCCAAAAAGAAATGGCAACATTTACAAAATTTAAAAACTTTGCTTCCAGCAGACTGTCATTACTTTTGTAATAAGACTCGTACCTTTTTGGGTAATTTTTTGTGGTAGTTTTATTTAAATAAATGTTTTTTTTTTTAATTTAACTTTTTATTTATTTATTAATATTAAAAAATGGATTTTTTGTAAAAACATCTATAACTTTATTTAAAAATTCAAAATTTTAGGAAAAATTAAAAATTAATACTAAAAAAAGAAGAAAATAAATCATCTAAAATCATGATAAAATTTTAATTTTGTTGCATAGTGTAATTTAAGCAAACATTAAGCACTTTTTTGTTTAAACAATTAAAAGAAAGTATAAATGTTATTATTTAATGTAAATAATATTCATGCGTTGATTGGAATGCTTGATTATTTATATTAATTAGTATTGCTGATAGGTTGTTTGGTTTCAGACTTTTACAATTCCAAATACTCTAAGCGCCATATCATAAGCTGTGTGTTAGAAAAACAAAGCTTTCTCAACCGATATACAAAATACTTCTGGTTCCATTTGAATCAGAATATATAATTTTCGTTTCAATATTGCAAATAGTTCCAATTTTATAACGTTTTTTCTCTCTCCTGTAAACTTTTGAAAACTGTTGATAGGTTGTTTGGTCTTTAATGTGACGATATACGAGTATGTTTATTTAATCAGAACATTAAAAAACACTTAAAATGACAGGTGTTTTGTTTGCAAAAATAATTGACAAGTTTTTACAATTGTTTCCTTCTTGAAAACTAAATAATTACACACTATTTTGCTTGCGAATTCTTGGAGAAATTTGCTTCTCCACCGTACATAAAATTGTAAATAAAACACGTAAAAATATTTACATTAACATGGCCTTCTCTTGAACGAAATCATTTATCTAATTTCCAATCTTATCGCTAGCTTAATTTAAGAATTACCATTTATCAAATATGCATAATCTAAATAGAAAAACTTATTTTCGCTAGAGAACTCTGTACATAAGAGTATGTATGTTGTACCGGGTGTTTTTTTTTTTTTTGGAGTAATACAGCTTTAAGTTGGCATCACTGCTTTATTTGACCACCCATTTAACAGCTGATAATTGCTTTTTGTTTAGTTTGCTTTGACATTTCATTATGGATCTACTTACACCAGAGGAACGTGTGCAAATTGTGGAAATTTTTAATCAAAGTATAATGGTTCTGTTCGTCAAACTTATCGTGCACTTCGGTCATTTTGTGGCGTACATAATCGTCCTTCAGAGTTGGTAATTGTCGCATTTGGAGTGAGGAGAATCCACAAGCTTTTGTCGAAACACCATTACATCCACAGAAAATTACTGTTTGGTCCGCTTTATGGGCTGGCGGAGTCATTGGCCCATATGTCTTCAAAAACAATGATGGTCAGAATGTTACTGTCAATGGTGAACGGTATAGGAACATGATTCGAAGTTTTGTGTACCTCAATTAGCTGGCATTAATCTTGCTGATATGTGGTTCCAACAGGACGGAGCCACATGCCACACAGCGGGCGCTACAATTGATTTACTCAAGGAAACTTTTGACGAAAAAATAATTTCACGAAATGACCCAATTAATTGGCCCCCAAGATCGTGTAATTTAACCTCATTGGGTTATTTATTTTGGGGTTATGTAAAGTCACTTGTGTACGTTGATAAACCACAAACAATTGAACACCTGGAAATCAACATTCGAAGAGTTATCGGCGAGATACGGCAGCAAATGCTGCGAAAAGTTTGTGAAAATTGGTGTTCCAGATTGCGCTTTCTACGCGTCAGCCATGGCGGCCACATGGCCAAAATCATATTTAAACATTAATGGCATACAATTTTCTATCCATTAAAGACCGTTTCATTGATATCAAAAATATATTACTATGTTTTATTATGATTTAAATTTGTATCACTATATGAAAAACACCCGATATTTCGATCAGTTTGAAAAAAAAACAAATAAATAATTTCCAAAAACAATCGCTTGAAATAGCCTTACCCTTTGAAATAGTAATTTTATCATTCATTCTAAAGTTACTAACATGTGATTTTGACAGTTGTAAATAATTTAGCAATAACAACACAATCGATGGAAAGATGATATCGTTGTTTTGACACCCATATCATATTTAAACAGATAATAATTTAACATTTTCAAATATTGGCTTTAAAATAAGAACCGCGATTTCTACGTCCAGTTAATACAATAATATTCCAATTAAAATTTCTATATAATAACAACAATTATATTATTTATTTTTTTTTTTTTGTAAAATTTGTTTCTTACCAAAATTGCGTTTTTCATAAAAACCTTAAAAGTTCGATAAAATTATGAAAAATATTTTGAATGAAATGCAAAAGAGAAATTAATTTTTTGGAACTAGTTTACGACATGGGAATGGAGTTTTGAAAGCGGCATATTCTGGCCGCTGATTATTCATTTCAGAGAGAGAGAAAATATGTTTCGTTTTACTTTTTCTATAGAAGCAAAATACAGAATTAATTCTATACCAAACGGAATTAAACTCTGGGGCATGGCTGTATGTCAAAAAAAAATTTAATTTGGTTTTATTGTAGCGTTGTAACCAAAATTGGGGCTCCTATAACTGCAATTTATCTTATGCCGTTTAGCCAATTAGAAGAGAGCTTTTGCGCGCTATTGCAATATGACGAATGTGCAGCATGTTTGTTTTGGTTACTGCAAAAGGCCGTATGTCAATCGCACGCTTGATTTGACAGTCGCGTGGTGTGTTCTCTCGAGATAAAAACCTATATTTTGTGTCATTCTGCATTGGATACTAACGGTAAGTTTGTTGATGTTGATGTTTTTTGTGTTTTTCTTTTTCCATATAGTTGGCAACTCTGCTTACAATAATTACAATTACAGTTTGAAATAATCCATGTGATTTTAAATACCTTTTTATCTTTGAAGTTCACGTACGTCAAGCATAACAAACAATCTCCAGAAGTGCAGAAGGCATACACCGTGGACTTGCAAGCTGTTCTCTAAGCTCCCCGTTTAAACGCGGCTGCTAATTATTATAAAACGAAGCTGAAGCTACATAATTTAACGTATTATAATTTGTCTACTAAGGATGCCATGTGTTATGTATGGCACGTAGCAACAGATGGTTTAGAAAGCAACACGCTATTTCCAAAATGAAATTGATGGAAAACACATTCTAAGCTAATTATTTGGAGTGACGGTTGCGGATATCAAAACCGAAATGTGAAATTATCCAACGCTCTTCTCGAGCATCAAAAACAACGTCTGTATCGAACAAAGATACCTGACAGTGGGTCACACGCAAATGAAAGTCGACTCTATCCATGCAAGTATCAAAAAAAAAAATAACGAAACGAAAAGAAGTCTATTTCCCTGCGGATTATTTGCCGATTATACATTCGGCAAGGCAAAATCCAAGGCCGTATGAATCAACGTATATACAGCATACCGACTTTTTAAAATTTGACCCTGTTTTCTACAAAATAATAGGACCAGGAAGAAAAGTTGGAGATCCCTGTGTGAAGGATGTGGTTGCGTATCAGTACACTGCCGAAGGATTAATTAATTTTAAAACAAATTTTGCTGACAACTGGGCGCCATTACCCACGCGACCGAAACGAGGTGATATATTGATTCAAGATCAGAAGCCGCAACTCTACACATCGAGTTGCCCAATCGAAGCCTCAAAGTATGGGCAGCTGCAAGAATTAAAAAATCTCATACCAAAGGACTACCAAGATTTTTATAATACATTGTTGTACAAATTAGTGTGTGTAAAAAATATAAGTATTTCAGCCATGAAAAATATTTAGTTTTTGTTTCATTAATTTACATTGATGACTAGCAATTTGACTTATATCATTCAAAGGCGGCATGTATGGCTGTATGTCACATTATCATAAATTGTTTAAGACATAACGTTCTAAAACCCTATACAATTTTTCTCAGAAATATTCAGTTTTTTGTCTCTCCTGCAAGAGTATGATTTTGTGACATACAGCCTATTGCATTCACCACGACGATATATTTGTTAGTTTTTACACCATATTTTGTGGGAGATTCACGATTTCAAAATATCAAAAGAATGTCAAAATCTATTAAAAACTGGTAATACAAATACTCTAGTAAAGATGGATAGTCTAACCGAATTACGATTCCGTTTTTCTAAAATGATTAATTAATAATTAAACTGGTAAAAACCATTCCGTTTTTACCTCGTAAACGTATTTCCAAATTTTACTGCCTAGGCGACATTTTTCAATTTTAACAAACTGTTCAGTCTTGCAGTTAATTCGCCCAGAACAGCTGCAAATTCGACAAGAGTAAAAACCTAGTATGTATGTATGATTGAAATGCGTTAAAAGAGGACACAGTGTAACAAATTACACGGTGCGACAGTCCAAAAAACCTGTGACCGGTTATTAAGTTTCTTGTAGGGCTTGTCGAGTAAAACAAGATTCCAATAGTGAAATATGCCGGACACCTCCAAAATCCGTATTTACGGTTAAAAACCCGGTTTTTGTACCTTTGCGCACTTATAAACCTGTAATTTTGTTGATAATGATCCGATTTTCAATTTCTTCTTAGATTTGGAAAGAAGATACTGAGATCTTTCGAATGATATATAATCTATTATCTAAGAAAACTTGAGAAATTTGGGTGTTATTGGCGAGCAAACACAAATTTTGTAAATTTTTCAAAAAAATTTCAACTTTGGTGACGTTTTTATACATTATTTTATTAGGAAACTATAATACTATTGAATTTATTCAAAAAGTACGTTTATTTACGATTACAAGGCATATTTGGGTTTAAAAATAGATATGTAATTGACTGAGCTATTTAACTTTTCATGAAAATAAACTTTAAAACATTTTATACAAATTTTATTTTTGGTTATTTAACTGAAAAGTGTTTGCTTGGCCGTTTTTTTTTTAAATCAGCATCATCAGTTTTTCGTTTAAGTGACCAGCAATATTCTGAAATCATATTTATCCTTCAAAGCATTTTTCAGTAGTTGTCATTTCCTGGTGAAAATGTTCGCCTTGTTCATCACTGAACTGGCCCAGGTTATCTGGGAAAAAGTGCAAATGCGAATGCAGAAAATGAATTTTTATGGACATGTTGCAGCCCATTTCAACATACGCAATCAAAAACTCATTGACAACTGTGACATAGTCCGTTGTTGTAGATCTGGATGGAAGGAACTCGGATCATTATGAACAAAATTACAGGCTTATAAGTGCGCAAAGGTACAAAAACTGGCTTTTTAATCATAAATCTGGATTTTGGAGGTGTCCGGCATATTTCACTATTGGAATCTTGTTTTACTCGACAAGCCCTACAAGAAAAATAATATCCGGTCCCAGGTTTTTCTATTCCATTCAATTTTATAACACTGTTATACTACATACATACATACCATATTTATTCTAACTATATTAACCCAACTGTATGGATTACTCAATAATACACACCGTATGTATGTACATACATACATACGAGTACGCAGTTTAGTAATTATTTGTATAAAATATCAATAATTTCTAATCTTATCTTGATTTTTTATCGCCTTAAATGTCAATTTCTTTGAAACAATTTTATTTATAAATCATTGAAATACTGATTTAATAAGTATTTGTATTTTGCGCCCATATGTACATATTTTGTTTTCAATTTTCCATATTTTAAATAAAGTTTTTTTTTTTATGGAATCAAATTTTGATAAGAACTCAATGATAAAAAAGTTTATTAGTACTTAAAAAAAACCACCAAAGTTGTGTCATTCATTTACGAGTATTTAAACGAATATTTTGAAGCGCAAATAATTTATTTCTAATGCAGGCTCCTCAGTTTTAGTGGATTTTCTTTGTAATATTGTTACGAAGTTGTATTTAATTTTAACAGCTGATATTAACATACAGCATGTTTATCAACATTTGTAGTAGTAGAAGCTTCCATATACAAATATTGTCTTCTCTAGATGCCGCTGGAAATTACTAGAAGATGGCGCTATTGCATAAATAAAGCAAACAGAGCCACTCAAGAGTTGAGTTTATTGTGAGTCATCGTTGAGTGAACATCAAAGTGTTCGTAAGATTTCTGCAATTTCGTATTATTATACGAAATGTAGTCTGATTTAAACAATTGAAAGTGTTTTATATTGATTAACCGATTGTCACAATCGTTCACCCAGGATAGTTATTGGAACAACCAATAACCATTCTTGCAGAATTTTAGAAAACTAATTTCTATTTGGAACATACTAACGACCTACATATAGACTTCAATGTCGGCAATCTAATCGAAATGTTATTAAAAAAATTAATTAACTCTTCAAACTTAATCTTTCAACTAAGTATGTATTTGTATATGTACATGTATTTTAACTTATCTCATTATATAATAAATTGATACAAAGTTAAATATTAAAAATAAACTCAAAATATTTGCTGAAAAAAAAAACACAAATAGGAAATATTCTTCTATTAAGAATATAAAGATTAACAAATTGGTATCAAATACTCGTACTAATAAAAAAAACAGATAACAACAAACCCATCAATAAATTAAAATAATTCTTTTTAAACAATTTAACCTCAATATCATCAGATGTGATTGAGTGTTGGGGAATTGATGTCGTTTCTGGAGGCATCATCATTAAAAAGAATTGCATTTTCGAGCCGGAATTTTAAAATGCTTTGAAAGAGAAAAACAATTACAATAAAAAAAATAAACAAATAAACAACAACAAAACAAACAATAATATTAACAAGAAAATACTCAATAAAATTTATTGAGTTTTTCTGTTTGTTGTTGTTGTTGTTATGTGTGAAATTTAAGTTTTCTTAACATTTGATTACTTCATTTTTATTGTACTTGCATCGATCGCATCTCAATTTTACTCTTTTGTTTAAAGTTTTATTGGCAGAAATTGAATTGTTGTTTATTACCGATACTGCGTCTGCTTCTGGAACTGTTTGTGCATTTCCATCTTCCTCGACATGCAAGAAAATATCTAAATGCATTAAATTGAAAATTTTCCTTTCCTTTTGTTGTTTTGTTTGTGGGAAGAAAATAAACGATGTAAACAACTTGAATCAAATTAAAATTGTTGCTCTTGTACAACGACCAGACTATCAAATCCGAAAAAAAAAACAAAATGTGGGGTTCGAAAAATTTGAATTTACTTGGATCATCCACACCACAGAATAGAACAAATAAATGCAATCTGTTTGGTCACAGATAAAAATAGAGTTTAATTAAAAGTGTCTATGAAACGATTTCATAGTTGCGAAAATTTAAAAACTTCAACTCAACTTATTGCCTCGCACACTTTCAGTTAGAGATTTTCAAATCTCGGGATTCGGGATTTTAAAAATGTAAATCCCGGGTTTTTCGTAATTTTTGGATTTTTTTTTCTTATTAAAACAAATTGGTTTATTAATAATAAAAGCTACTTTAGCCGGATTTAAAATGACAACTATTTGTTTAGCATTAAAATCAATTAAAGCTTTTTTTATAGGAATTTCCAAATTCAGTTTAGTAATCCAAAATTAATTTTTTTTCTTTCACCGCCATTTCTTCGACATACTTTTGTAAAATTTAAATTTTTGTTGGTGATTTTGTAAATAATTTTGAAACGTTTCAGACCTTTTTAATTTGTGATTTAGTATGGAATATTTTTTACTTTCTCTTATTAAAAATTCTAAAAAAACATTGATTTACGTCAAGTGAAGATGTTTTGTATCTATGTATACCAAAAAAAAGCAGATAAAAGCAATTATACTTCACTGGATCTTTTACACAAATACTAAAAATTCCGGGATTTTTTAAAACAAATCCCGAGATTCTTGTGGAGGTTAGCGAAAATATACGTCAAGGATTAGATGAAGGTTGTATGAATTTTTTAGTACTTCTAGACCATTCTAAGGCGTTCGATACAGTAGACCATAATATACTTATTAAAAAACTGGACCACTTTTTTCAGTTTAACGACAATTCTACTAAACTTATATCTTCGTATCTTACGAACCGCACACAATCGGTGTTTGTGAACAATACATGGTCAGATAGCGTATCCCTTAATAGAGGAGTACCTCAAGGTTCTATTTTAGGACCACTCTTATTTTCTTTATATATAAACGATTTGCCAAACCAACTCTCTAAATGCAACATCCATTTATACGCAGATGACGTGCAACTTACTCTAAGTAGCTCTGTTCAAAATATAGTTTCAGGAATATTATCTCTAAATGAGGATTTGAACAAAATTTACCTCTGGGCTTGTGCAAATGGACTCTGTTTGAATCCACACAAATCTAAATGCATTGTGATATGTAAAAGGAGCTTAAATCGTTACATTCCAGAAGATATTGTTTTAAATGGCGAAAAAATTAAAATTGTTAATTCAGCGAAAAATCTCGGTGTAATTTTCAATAGCAATCTGACATGGACTGATCATATAAACTCACTGGTTGGTCAAATTTATATAAAGTTACGAGCTCTCTGATCCACACAATATTTTACACCAATAAGAATACGAACCTTACTAGCCAAGACGTATCTGATTCCTTCTCTAATTTATGGGTGCGAGTTATTTGGAAGCTGTGATTCAAGTAGTAAAAGTAAGCTTAATATATTGTTTAACAACATTATAAGATATGTGTATGGATTGAGAAGGTTTGATCATGTTTCTGCTGTTTCCAATAAACTTTACGGAGTTTCACTTGATAGCCTATTAAAAATTCGTATTCTTGTCTTCTTGCACAAAATAATAAATACTCAAACTCCCAAATATATATTTGAAAAAATACGTTTCTTCCAATCGTCTCGAAATCGAAATATTATAATACCTCGACATCAATATCTAGTGTCTGAATGGCAGTTTTATGTACATGCCGCTCGTCTTTGGAACAATCTTCCACGAAATCAACAAATAAATAGTAATGCTAATAGTTTCAGAAATTTTTTATATAACTTTTACACGTAAGATGTTATCAATATCAATATACATATGTATGTAGGTTTTTCTGTAACTAATTTGTTCATGCTCATGATAAAATTGTTTATAACGTAATGCGTTCCTGTACTATAAATATAAGACTTAGTCTTGTTGTACAGGAAATGAAAAAATTCAATAAATAAATAAATAAATAAATACCGCAGCGCAAAGAAAATACTATGTATTTCATAAAACATAGAACCAGCCAGTAGGCCCAATGTCCGAAAATCTTAAAATAATGATTATGTATACTTGCGCAAGCATCAGAAACCATCTTGTACTCAACACAAAATTTTTTGTATCTAAATGACACAAATCATATACATACGAGTACATACATACATATATGTATTTGTGCTACAATTAGCCTCAAAACTCATATTCACAAACATTTGTATGTAAGTATAAAATATTTAATAATATGTATTAATAATAATACATAATTCACTGCTCTAAAAACATCAATTTCATTATTGGTCAAGATTACAGATCGATCATTGACATTGAATTATTGTTGGTGTAGATTTTACACAAGTATATACATATTAGTATGTATCTATAGATATATAAATAAATAATTAATAAATCTAAAAATAATTAATATAAATATAAATAAATATGTAATAATTAAAAAAAATATTTTTAGGCTTTTTTTGTTTTTTTTTTTGCAATATATTAAATACTAATATAGAATAAAAATGCTATAAGGATTTTTCCCATTACAAACGATTTCTCAATATCCAATTTGTTCCAAATTTTCAGTCACATAGTAAAAACAAAAAGAATTACATCCAGCCAAGATAAAAACTTTTTTCAAACAGGGCTAATGAATGTAAATGCAAATGAAAAGTTCAGTGGCTCAGATAAGTATGTAGTTTGTTTTCTAGTTCAATTTTCAAATGTAATTGAAACCATAGAAATTTTATTGGAATTTATTCGTGTATCAAAATGTTGTATGTATTTATGTATTTACATATATACATAAACTCGTATGTAACATTTAATAATCTTGTTGTTAAATATTTATATATAGTATAGTATTTGTATGTATTAACCTAAGAGATCAAAAAATGCTGATAATATGACAATGATTAAACTCAAAATCATTACAATATTTGAACCACATGTGTGTAAGGATTTTTCGAATGTGAAAATCAGGAGAGAATAATTAAATGCTGGTCATCAGTCAATATCCCTGCTCTACCAAGCGTGCCATTTCAATTAGTTGCAGGTGGTAGTTTTGTGTGTCAAAAATGAATTTAAAAACCAATTTCCCACATGCCAAATGAGCTTGAACAAAAGAAGTGTTAAATCATTGAAATGTTTAAATCAATAATCAAGAAATTCCTTAATCTTCAATGGAAAATTTGAGAATGATGCAAACCAAGTGCATTTACAAAATTTATTCACATTTCAATCAGTGACATGCATACCGTTTAAGTAATTTTATCTATAAAGTAAGAGCAAGTAAGAGTAGTAGATTTATTTTGGATATTGGTTTAATAGGAGAAATATTCGCTAATGCGAATATTATTATTTATTTTTACTGAATGTCACTTTTTAGAATCGGAAGTCCACAAATGAGATTAATGATTTATTGCTCTTTTATGCTTTCCTATCCTATAAATGATTTTTAATAATGGAATTCGTCTTTTTATAATAAACTAAATATTCTATTTCATCTAATTTTAGTTAATTGTTAAACAATAAAACAGTAACGCAATCAAACGAATCAATTACTTTCTATTATTCTCATCTCTTTTACTCACTCGCTCTCACTCTGATCAGTTCGCATTTGTAAACAGCGACCTTTCTCAGGAGACAATCGTTATCATAAGTAAATATATGTACATATACACCAACATAATTATGTTTTTATACAGTGATTGGTATTCGGGATTTGTGAAATTAAGGGATTTTAGGGATTGGCATCCATAGTACATATCAACAATAGCACAATTCACAATCTTGTGCAAATGGTATTGTATTATTGCATTTGCAAATAGGTTTTGCATATTTTTGCTCTTGCTGTGTATTTTGTTAGTGTAGAGCAAAAATATGCTAAAACTTTTTGCAAATGCAATGATTGGTCAAGATTATGAATGGCGCTTATGTGTTTTTACACAAGCATATATAATGTTATTAAAGAGAAAAAAATATGCACTATAAGCTTAAAAATAATGTATGACAATGGGCTTTTTTGGAAATGCATCAATGCGCTGCATTTGATGCGCAGTACATTCGGAAAAGCAACAGTTGGCATCACTGCAAATGTATTGTGTTCTAAAATGTAACAACATAAAAACAGGCTTCACAAAAATTTTGTTCTTAAGCTGGAGGTCCACATCAAGCGTATACGCGTTTCACGCGTTTTAAGCAACTGTCAAAAAAGTAGAATCAATGTATGAGTTAAGTTACACACTCAAAAGCGTAGGACGCGTTGACGCTTGAAACGCGAAAAGTTCGTTTACTTTCTACTTTTGAACGCGTTGCAAGCGACAAGGTGATGTCACTAAAAAAACGACAGTTGAAAAAACATTTTTTATATGAAATTGACAAATAGACCCATAAAAATCTTCATATAAAAACAAAATTAGCTGGGCTTACGGCATCACCTCCGAAAGTACATACATATACATACATATGTATATAAAACACAAATGATTGACGCGAAAAATCTTCGCATGTAACTTGAAATACTTGACGCTTAAAATGTTTAGGAAGCTTAAAACGCGTTGACGCCAAAACGCGAGTTGTGGACCTCCAGCTTTAAAATTTGTTTATTTTCAAACCGTGTAAAAACAGAATTAGGTGTACGTATGTATGTATGTACATATGTCGTAATTGTTGTAGTTGTTGCAATTGTGATGCAGTTTCATGTTGTTTTGAATGATTCTTTTGTTGGTGTGTTTGTTTTCATTTAATTTCACTTTCTATCATTATTGTCCGCAGTATCATTCAGAAGAGAAGAAACCTGTTCTATACACACAACAGAGCTATAAATGAATGAATCATTTTTAATTCCAAAATGAAAATTGATGATGAATCCATTAGAATTTCTAATTTCCTCGATTCCTTGCCTAAATTATTAGAAGTTTCATTCAAAAAGTAATATTTTCTGCAGACTCCTACAGACACAAACATATGTATAGGTTGTAGACATACCTATGTACATACATATGTATGTACATACTTTGCAGTTCTTGGAACTAATGAGCATACCAAACTGCTGTCAATGCTTTTAGCGAAGAATTTTAACACCTGCAAATAAATTATAATAACCAAATTGCTAGTGATTAGGCGTAGCTTGGTGGTATGTATTGGACAAACAAAATTTGTTTAGTTTTAGAACGAGAATTTACCGCTGAAGGACAAACCACATGTGATTGTTGAACAACAAATGCATCCACAAGTTTGATACAGGTTGTAGGCATCATTGGACCATACTTCTTCGCTAAAGCATTCGCATTCCTACCGCAGGAATGACCAGAGTTCATTCGGCCAAGGACTGTCAACTGGTGTTACAACAATAACTGATGCTCGTTAATCCAACATGAGTTCTTTCTATCTAAATTGTATGATATTGATGAGTACGACATGTGGATTCAAAAAGACATCCCAATATATACAAATCAATTATTGAATGAGTCATTTCCTAGTCGAATACAATCTTGTTTTTCTGATCTAAATTGGGCCCCTAAATCAGTGTCTTCACAGTAATGCTTGGTTTTCACTATGTCATTTTTGTTGTCAAATTGTCCAAATTGTTGGCAATTGTATGAAAACGGGTTGTCATGTGGCGTCATCTATGTTTGCAATCATGTTTTGAATTTTTGAATCTAATTAATATATATATATATATATATATATTAAATTAATATTATAAAATATACTATTAATAATTTTATTAAATCAAACAATATACTATATTAATAATTTTAAATTGGTAAATACTCCTAAATTTTAAAAATATCCCCTACATATTTATTATTTAAACAAACTATAATTATAAAATAATAAATATAATTATAATTAAATTAAATATTTTATTTTAGTAATAAAATATAATAAATGCATATAAAATAAAACTATTTAATTTTATTATCATACAAATATAATCTAAAATAATAAACATAATTTAAATTCAATGAGAATCATTCCTCTATTGTAATAGAAACTTATTTAAAAAAAAAATTTCAAGAATAAAATAAAAAATGTATTATGATTTTTTTTTAATTTTAAAAATTATTTAAAAGAATTTAAATTATTAAAAAAAAAAAATTTTATTATTAACTTCAAGTTAAATATACAAATCTATTTCTCAAAAAGCGGTGAGTTTAATAGATGATGTTTACAGATTAATAATGGGCAATGAAGATTGCTGATGACGCCCTTGGCCAATTGTTCCAATACGTTACAATAGTATTCTTTAAAATTCTCGAACTACTAGCCTGAACAAAAACTTTTCTCTTAAAAATAAAATATTAGTTCAATTCCTTCTCTAATTAATAAATATACAAATTGTTTGAAAACAATTGTATACATTTTTTATCTTATTCCTGGAATTTTTTTTTTTAAATAATTTTCTATTACAACAGAAATTATATAATAATTTATACCTATCTAAATTTTATATTACAGCGTGCAGAAATTTATTTTCAGTCTATATGCCAATACGGATTTATAGATCATCTATGGCGTCATCTATGTTTGCATTCATGATTGCAATCTCATTAGACGCCATAGACAACCCGTTTTCATACAATTGCCAACAATTTGGACAATTTGACAACAAAAATAACATAGTGAAAACCAAGCATAAGTACTCAAATCGTAGGGCGATCTGGGACATTTCCCACAGCAGCGTAACAGAATTCTTCGCCTGCCTCACAATTTCCACCATTCAAGTTGCAAGGCATATAGATACATGCAAATATGTACACAAAGCCATATAAACAAATGTATATATATATATATATATGTACGAGTATGTATGTATATACATATATTTTGGGGGGACTTTTTATGCTTTTTTCTCTACATTTCAAAACATTTTTATTTTGGTTTTACACAAAAGCATTAGTGTTGCCATATGAAGATTTCTTGTGGAGCCCAAGCCAAGCAACCAATATACCATATTAAAATATTCACATATTAATTATTAAAAGGACGAGTATAATAACAAGTTTGATTATTAAATAAATTAAGTAACATTTTGTATTATCTATTCAACTTATCTCACTCAATATTAGAATATTATCGTGCTAAAAAATACTGAATATTTTCAAAATAAACTTCATCTATTGCCAATCTTTGTTCTACTCTACAAAATGGGATGGAATTTTGATCCTCTAAAAGTTTGGTAGCCTGATCATCTTCATGCACGCATAATAAATACTTCACACTGACGTCATAAAACCGGTTCGTGAATTTATTTGAAGCAACAAATATGTATGAGATTTTTTTTTATTTGATTGCGAATGAATATTAAATATGTATGTTGTATATTTAGAATAAGCAAACACACACAGATACATATTTACATATAATCCATATGTACGAGTATGTATGTAAACATTTGTGTACATATATTGAGCACAAAATATTTTTTGTTCTGGAATATGAATCATAAATCTGTATAGATGTTCATTGCAAATATATACTCGCTGTGTTGTTTATAAATCTCATGATGATATAATAATAATATAACGCCTAATAACACTGAATCAAGTAATAACAGCACTGTGTCACAGTGCTGGAAATATAAATGAAAATCGGTATAATGTATGTAAGTTACAGACAGACCCCATGATGATACATCCACAAATCAGTCTAACATAAAATACTACCTACATACATACATACATACATACATAATTCTTAACACCTAGTCCGTATAAAATGAAGTGTAAGTGAAAATTTCAGAAAATTTAAAAAGTAATTCATTTGTATCCACATAAAATTCAACAAGGATTCAGGATATACCTTTACATACATATATTTCGATGTCATATGAATGTAATGACAAACCTAATATACCCCCATCTCTTTGGTGGCGAGTATAAAATTGGGTGTAAAAGCTATTCAAACTAAATATTTACTCAAGAAAGCGTAACTACTATTTTTAGCACAAATTAGTTTGATGATGTTTAAACTTAAGGTACGGTCACACTTGGCAAATATTTGCCGAAAAAAGACGTAACCACTAAATAACACATATTTGAACTCGTTTATTTATTTAAAAAAAATCTTTTCTTATTTAAGCCAAAGCACAACAAATATTTAATTTTAATTTATTTGATACTGTTTGATCTTGCAAAACTCTTGTAAGAGTAAACAACATCAAACAAATTTGTGCTAAAACAAATGGTTTCGCTTTTTTGAGTAAATATTTGCCGAATGTGACCGTGCCTTTATAAGCATCAAATAAAAAAAAACTAAGCCTTTATTGTGCTTTGTACTTATTAAAAGACGTTTTCCAAATAAACACACGAAATAAAACCAACTTTTTTTAGTGGTTGCATCTTTTTTGTCAAATATTTTTGAGCCAGAAATATCTGGAGTCGTGATGTTTTTAATTTTATATGAAATCTCATATATCAATCCAACTGCTATAGAAACTCCCACATGAGATATCTTGTAGTCGTCATGATAATACACATACTCGTATGTATATTATTTTGTACTTAAAATTTTTATTAAAAATATTAAATATTTTGTTGAATTTATAGGTTGAGCTACAGAAATAGATCTTAATGAAAAACGGGCTGTTAAATCACATCTTTTTTTTTTTTTTTTAAGAAAACAATAAAAATGCACAGGTGAAAAATGATTTAAATAAACAATATTGAAATGTGAACTAAAAACAATAAAGTTTTACATATAAATAATAATCTTGAATGGGAAAATTGTACGCTGCCTATAATTTCTTACACGCCCAAGCATTTCTAAAGTGTTACGCAATCTTTCCTAAATAAACGAGAAACAAAAAAGCATTCTTTTCACAACAGAAAATTTGTATGCATCTTTTAATTTTGAATTTTTAATTTTTTTTTGTATTGATCCAATTTATTTATAGCTTCATTGTTTTTAAGTTTTCTCTATTCTAAAATAAATTGTATGACAGTGTAATCTGTCATGTAAAAAATATTTGATGTTGGTCAATGTTGACACTTGGAAATGTTGTCATTTGTGACAGGCGTAACACAAAATTAGAATTTGTCCGAAACAAATACATATCAAAAACGAAGAAAACAAATGGCATAAATACATTTTCTATACAAACATTCAGTGCGACTAAGATTGAAGTTTTGAAGCACTTTAACTTGTATGTATTGTACTTTTAGAAAAACTCTTAAGTGGTCCGAATAATTTGAACTTGAATATAAACTTCTATATGTGCATACATATGTATGTATATCCTATGGATTGAGGTTACAATTTAAAACACTGGTAACAACAATTATGTGAGTGGCATATATGTAATTAATCAATTCTTTTTGGCTTTTATCTTTATTTATTGTATATACTACTTCATAAATTCTTAAGGAGTAATTCTCACATTTTTGGCGTTTGGTTGACAAAATGTAAAAAAAGTTAACCTTTATCGACAGCTAATTACAATTTTTTGAAAATTCAAAGTTACAATTTTATACCAAGTGTCATAAAAATTAAACCCGACCTCCTCGAAAAAAAACATCCTAATGCATATTTTAAATTTGCTTAGGAAATAAAATATAAAACCGACAAAGCAATCGCAGGTGGATTTTAAATTTGCCTAGGAAATATAATATATGCTGGAACAAATTGTCAACTTGTCAAATCGACAAACCAATCACAGGTGTGAGTACAAAAATGAATGAGTCAACTCCAAACATTTATGGCAATGCACATTGCAGTTTTACTATACCTATAGTTTTTACAATGGAAAACAAAATGAAAGTAAATATTGGTAGTAAATTTTGTAGTTTGCCTTAGTATATAAACTTGTATGTATGTATTTATGTACAGTGTGTCATACAACTAAATTGCCTATTCATTTTCAAGAGAAATTTGTTTTTCATTCAAACATAAAATTGTCAAAAACGGGTAAAAATGTTCTTTTCTGCAGTTGATACTAGACATTGCGTAAATTGGGAAAATCTCAAAAAAAATTAACTTTTTTAATTTTAATTTGTTTGTTTAGTTGTTGCATTTTATTAATTTGCATCACAAATTGCAGGTCATAAAAGTAATTTGCATTTGGAAATTCCAGTTATTTTTTTTTTTTTTGGGATTTTTAGTGTTTTCCTCAATTGTTTCTGGAATTCAATTGTTGTTAGTAATAATTTTGAGCTATAGTAGCGAAAGCATTTTTCATTTACCACGGAATGGTTGTCCAAAATCGTTGAATGCAGGGGAGGAAAGACTAATACGACCATACAAATGTAAACAACGAAAAAATCCACAGGGTGCTGAGAGCCATAAAAAACATGTTTTTTTTTTTTTTGAAATTAACAAATTGACTGATCATTCGCTGAGATTAATAAAAATAAAAATGTTAAAAATAAAAATGTTTAATAATAAAATTGTGTTATACTCATGTCGAAAGCAAATGCAACATTTTTGGTTTAGATGGTCGACGTAGGGTCTAGCGGAAGCCAAATAAAGCCTTAAGTGTAACAATACAAAATCCACGGTTAATTATGATGGGATTTCTATTCATTTCTGTCAATGGAGTTGGTAATCTTGTATACACTGATGATATTATGGATCACCACGGATTTTGAGCCATTCCGAAAGCAAATCGTAATTGCAGAGCAGAAAAAAGGATCTACAAAGAAATATTGTTATTTTAAACATTATAATGATCCGAACTACACAGTTTTAGATATTAAAATTTAAACATTTGCCAACATCTCTACAATGCTCGGACCTGAGATCCATAAAAATCGTAGATGAATAAAATGTTTTAAGTTTATTTAATTTTTAATTAATTAATTTTTTTCATATCACATATTTAATACAAAGATCTTCACAGTCAAGGGCGATAAAGTAACAAATTATTACTAATAATAATTGGAACACGCAAAAAATTTAAATTAGTTTTACTTGACTTTTACAATTTTATGTTTGAATAAAAAAACAAGTTTCATTTAAAAATGAGTAGGCAAAATAGTTTTACGATACACTGTATGTGCAATTGCAGATGCGGTCATATAAAAATCGATTTGTATTCCCCTGTGGCGCAGCACTCACTACTTTATGCATTTTGACCTCCAGTGCGAACATGACTACGATTGCAGTTTCTCCATAAATGTTCGAATAGTTTTGTTTTTATTTACGAACGCTCCAAAATTGACTCATACAATTTGGCAAAACAAAAATCAATTTGAAATCAAGTTTTTCCTGGTTTTCATTTAGTTTTTTTACACTATTTTTCATTATTAAAAGTGGCGCGTATTTGCGTGCCAAACAAATACTCATATTCGTATTACACTTGCAGTTAATTTGCTGTTAAGTTTATTATTAAATTTTCATCTCGTACTGAGATGGTAGTTGTTGCTAATAAAAATTGAAAATAAACATGATTTTTAAACGTACAATACTCGTACATACTCGTATCTTGAAATTCGTAATTTAAAATGAAATAAATGAAATTATGTAATTTCATATAATTTCAGTTCATGATCTTTCTTTTAATTGCTGTCTTCAATGAATATGGGTCAATTAATTAATAAATATTTTTTTGAATAATGCCAAACTTATGGCTTAATAACTAATTTAAAATAATGCATGGTCTTCAAGAAGGGTTTCGAAATCAGTGCGTATAGCTATATGTATGTATATACTTTTGAAGAGGTAGGACACCTCTAATGGAGTGTCCTAATGAAACCGGTGTCATCCTTACAACCAAACTACATTTTCCAGAGGATATTTTTCTTTATACAAACTTTCTTGATAATAGAAGAAATCGAGTACATAATTATTTATCAATTATTAATCGAAGATTTTGTTTATTCTCAACAAAAATGTTAATCTTCGTGTATTCGAATAACTTTTAACAATGTAACATAAATGAAGAGAATGTGTGTGAAAAGTGAGTAATATTTTTTTTTTTATAAAACAATTGTGTATTAAATCTAAAGTAATTAGCCGGGTATATTACACCTTACATCGACAACTCAATTCCAAAACATGCTAAGTCGAAAAAGTGAGTTTTGCAAGAAAAGCTCCTAAAGTTTACAGGCGGTATCTAAAAAACCATATGAGGTAGAACTTTGTTGTTTATAACTATTGATTGGACTAGCCAATCACAACCAAAATTTCACCGAATTTAAGTTGAAAAAATCTAAATTCAAAAACGCAAAAAATTAAAAACATGCCAAGTCGACATAGCATGGTTTGGAATTGAACTGTCGACATGCAGTTTTTTATTACATTGTTGGAATGACCTTGGACTAGTCAATTTTACCTGGTTCACATACATTAATATAAATGCATACATTCATGCGTACGTACATGTGTACAAATTGTACCAAGATGGAAAAAGCTCGAGATTACTTTTATACAAATAGAGCTCTATGTAAAGATAAAGTATGTAAAATATTGTGGCCATAATAAGATTTTCCCTCAATTATCATTTTAATGTAAAAAGGGTCTTATATTTGATGTTTGGAAAATGGAGTATGATTCGAGTACTGCCAATGACTCTGATCTGATTTTTTATAACAGGTTTATGGACTTCATTACTCATTACTCAGCTAGGTAAACGATATAAACAAATTATTTTCTATTAAAACGAATTTATTTATTTGAGAGTTTTTTTTAACCCGTAGGCTTAGATTTAAGTAGTGACAAAATTTGTTATCTTTGTCTAAATAAAAATTAAATTGAATAAGTTACTGTTCTGATGAATGTTTTAATTATATGACGAACTCTGTATTTGGCCTCCTTTTACAAAATGTTTAAAGAAGTTGTCATCTATGACTCGAAATTTGAGAGTGTGAAAATACTATCATATAAACTCCTGAAAAGCACCTGCTATTGACAAAATTAGTAACAGGTTTTTAGCCGAATATATTACTGTATAAACGTTTTTACTGATTACGATGATGCCTTGAAAGAAAATAATCACACGAAATGAAAGACAATACAAATTTAATATACAACATGTCAAAGCTATTGGAATAATGTTAGTGAATAAGCTGATTCTAATTTTAAATGAAAATAAATTGCAATATAGCATAAGATAGTTTCCAAACAAATCCATTTGAAGTGTAAAAGTAGAACTAACAGTCGATTATAGGATTTTAGATCCATATGATTCATTCATCTTGTGGTAAAAAATACAATTTTCTGAAGACATATTTTCAAGTTTTTAACCATATAATAACGTAGATAAGACAAAGAAAAAGCAAATTACATATCAAATACCTTAATTTGTCTAACGTCCAATTGGTATAAACATTTCTTTGGATGGATTCTTTTGGCAACCTTCCATATCCATATTTCGAAACCTTATGAACAATTCATTTTAAAATATTGTTCACATGTCAATATACAGACATGTCACAGAATTTGATTCCGTTCGGAAGTGGAATTAATTCCGTATTTTCCTTCTATAGAAAAAGTACAAGGAAACTTTTTTTGGAAATGCTTAATATTACAATTCCACATAACAAACTAAAAGTGGTTTCATTCCGAAAAAAATTTTTCTTGTACTTTTTCTATAGGAGCAAAATACAGAATTAATTCCACTTCCGACCGGAATTAAATTCTGTGATAAGCCTGATAATGTCAAATTGAGTTATCAATCTATGTACATATGTATGCATGAATATATATGTATGTACATAGGTATGTATAATTTTCGATAATATCAAATATAATATCTTAATATGTATATATTTAATAAATCAAAACAGACTTCTTTTATATTTACATGTACTGATAAATATAAATTGCTTAAATTGCAGTTTAAGATATCCACTATTTACTTTCATTATTTTTAAAAAAATATCTGAATTGTTAATAAACGTTTCAGTTTCGACAGTTGGCCAGCGATTTATAATTAAATTCGCAACCGATTATGCGGTTTCTAATTATGTACATACGTACATAGTTTGAGTACTTTTTTGGTGCATTAAGTTTTTTAACTTACCGTTTCTTCAAGTTATCCATGAATTTTTCCAGTGTTATTTGGTCCAGTAGAACAAAGTCTGGCACACCAACTTCTCGTTGTAACATGGCCATGTTGGTTGTTGGTAAATGCTGTAATAGTCGTTTGTGGTGGTAGTTGTTTTTTTGTTTGCTGTATTATTGTTGTTTTTCGTCTAGAAGACCAAACTTTTTACTTTTTGACTGACGATCACTTAAACAAAACAAATGCCGCAATTGTTTAATCTGTCTCTCTCTTTAGGTGTTTTTCGTTGTTGTTTTTGTATTTAACTTTAACAATGTTACTTTACTCATACACAAATTTGTTGTTCTAATTCTTAAATACTTTTTCTATTTATTTATGTATGTTGTTTGTTGTTAATTTTTTATTTATTGTAAATTTTTTGTTTATTGAAATAAAACAAACAAACAAACACACTTTGTTGTCACGAAGAAAACGTACGTACACATGATGACGAGGAAGAAGACATAAAGAATAAAAGTAAAAAACGAGAAAAAATTGGTCAAAATAAATGTAATATGCCAAGTTGGTGGAAATATTTAAATACAAAAAAGATACACTAACTAACTGAAATTATAAAATAAAAACTGAGAGAAAACGATGTTGTAAAACCACAACTAGTAAAATCGAAATTAAAAAAATATCGAACAGCAAGTTAAAATTCACTGTCACTTTTCAGATGTTTGTTATTTTTTTGCCTGTTTTGTAAATGATTTATTTTTGGTTAAAAATACTAACGATAATTAAAATAGGAACATATGTATGTCCGTATAATGTACCTACACACAATACACACAATACAAAATAATTAATCATATCAGCAAATAGTTTTCAATAAAGCATGGCGATTATGATTATAGATAATTATTATGTTTGTTGGTTGATCGGTCTTTCGATTGGTTTGGTAGTTGGTGGGCGCACTATTAATGGCATACAGCCAGACTGACGGAAAGGCCGATTGCCGGAAAGTTAAAAAAGTCAGTAGGTATGCAGAGTGAGTTTTGTAGGTTTACGTTTTTTTTTTTTTTTTTTGTCTAAACAAATTTCACCCAATTCATTAATTTGGCTAAAAGTATTTACAACAATGTAAGAAACAATAACACTCCATATTATAAAAAACATTAATGTGGTGGCTAACACGCACACCCACATATGTAAATACAAAAATACATTTGTATTCGTGGAATTCCAATGCTATGATCATCACTACGAAATGTTTGTTTTTCTAAATCTTTAAGATACTTTGCAAAATATTCATAAGTATGTACGTACTACAGCATACTCGTCTAGTTAGTATCTTTTTTCTGTGACATTTGTATTTTTATCAATTAGTTTAGTACAAAACAAAATAAATATGTAAATAATATCTATCGTAAAAGTCACATCACACTACACTCATTCCATACACACAAATCAATCAACAGAAGAACAATGTTTTATGATTATTTTTAATTCAGCACTACCTTCTTAAAGAGTTTAAAAAATATATAGAAATAATTAAGAGTGGGAAATAAACGCGCGCGACGTCCAGACGACCACACAGCGTAAAAAACAAAATTCAACTGAAAAAACATTTAGCAAATGACGAATTGTTTAGTACGACAAGGGTTGCCAAAGCTCAAACTTTTTTGAATAGCAAATTCTCGAAAAAATTATATTTATCAACAAAGTCCGAACGAAGTAAAAAAGCCCCTTAAAGAATTTATTTTTTATCTGAAAATTACAGATTTTAAATGTATGTATACTTACAATAAATTTATTTTTACTACGTTTATAAAATTAATTTTGGATTACAAACCTCATTAAAATCGTCTAAGATTGTCACTATATCCACCCCTATCGTGAATAAAAATTCCACATGGAATTTGTTCCCTTTTATTTTTTTAACATTGAATTTTATTAGGAAAAATGTGAAAAGGAAACAAATTTCATGTGGAATTTTTATTCACGATAGGGGTGAATATATTTTATTAATTCATTTGTAACAAGAATAATCTTAAAAAATACTCAACAAATAAATAATTTTAAACACTTCATAAAAAATGGGAATGAGAATACGAAATAAAATATACATATGTATTTGAATTATTAAATAGCATTGTACAAACAAAATTCTACACATAAAATTAGGCAACACTGGAGATATTTTGTACCCACTGCTGCCAATATAATCTTAGAACACCCCGCCAACTAACTGGCATCTCAAAAATCGCTAAAGAAACAAAACACAGGGTCACTAAAAAAGACGACGGACGGCGCTAAGATTGATCGACTGTCGATGGATTAGTTTTTTTGTTTATTTCAGTTAAAAAATTCTCGAATTCTTTTTATTTTTAATACCGCAAACGAAAGCCTTGCAAAAAAGGGAAACTTGATAATGGCAAGATGACTCTATGATATTTCGCAATTTTTATTGTAATAATATTTTTTGTAAAATCCATAACATTGCCCTATTAGAACAAAGCAACATACATACAAAATTAGTAATATTTTAAAAATATGAAAACGGTAATCGATATTATTTGGTAAATCTTTTTCGCACATATAATTTTTGTTTGGACGTTTCTAAAAAACAGCTACCTTGACAACACTAAATTATGTTACGTAAAACTTATAACAAAAACACATAGATGGCAGGCACCTGCTTCAAATGACAACGAAATTGCAAAAATTCCCGTATTCTTTTTTTAAAACTTCACATAAAAATACAACACAACCGGGTTTTATTTTCTAAGTACAAACACCAGCATTTGCAGCAGAGCAAGCAAGCTGTCGAAGAGGAGGGAAAGAGGTAGACAGACGCCACCACCCCACCCACATGCAATAAAAATTAAAAAAAAAAAAGGTAACGACGTATAAAAAAATGAATGGAGAAGGAAGGAGGTAAATAATATATAATAAAATAGGATAAGAAGGAAAAAAATCGCCATCCATCGGCCTCCCACCACCTTCCAGAGAATTTTTTGCTGGTCTGGTGAATTTAACAAAGTGTAATAAAATCGTGGTGAGTATAAAATCGGGATGAGTATCAAATCGTGGTGTGTTTTTAGAAATTCACCACAAATACCGTTATTCGAAATTTTTCAAGTTCATTGAAAATTTGTCACCCCAAAAGTAGGCAATGGGGCTCTTTTTACAGTTCGACGGGGTGGTTGCTGAATTAACTAACTAACATATGTATATAAAAAAAACACACCACTTTTAAAAGTCAACCATTTTCTTAAAATTATTTTATACATCATTTGTTGTTGTGGTAGAGATAAATAAAACGAGTTTTTAACTAAAGCCCCCACATAAAAAACCAAATCCGAAATTCACTTGGACTACATCCGAAAACACTAATTATTCGTAAATCTTTTATAAATAAGGGTACCGCTTGAATATTTTACATGGATCATTTCTATATGTATGTACATATATGTCAAAATCAAACTGCTGGATTTTGTGAATATTGGTCCATATTTGGCCATACCCAACATATAATGTCCACTCTGAAATATGCCGGTATTATGATGAAATATATACATACATATATATATATATATATATATATATATATCCTCATATATATAATTGACTATATAACCAATTACACTGTACTAGTTGAAAAAATCGACAAACGGGGCACCTAGTAGGTAAAGCTTAATAATAGAGTACGCTGAATCCAGTGGTGCCTTAAAATAAAAATATTAGAAATAAAGTTTATTTCCAAGAATTTATTTCCTCGGATTAAAAAAAAATAAATCGAGTTACGCGAATATTTATTGCGTAACCTCCTCCATTTTTTAAATAACGCTATATCTCGAAAACTAGAGCTAACATAAAAAATGGTTACCTCCATTACTCGATTTATCTTTACCCACTAGGTGCCCCGTGTGTCGATTTTTTTCAACTAGTACAGTGTAATTGGTCATAGCACCCATATAAGGGCCACTCCCGTAAAACAATAATGTCTATTAAAAATCATTTATTTCAGTTATTTTAATCCAGAAATTATACTACTGGATTTTTTTAGTTGTCAGTCCATAATTGGAAATAGCTCCCAAATAACAAAGTCCACTTCTGAGTATCACTATAACAACAATAAAACTCTTGTAAATAACGTTATCGAGAAGAAATTCAAACGGAAGGAGCTTAAATATATATAGAAATCACGTTAGTGGATTTTAAAGCCATCAGTCCATAATTGGTCCTGATCCAATCGGGTAATGTAGACAAATTTTTATATTTTTATAAATTGTTAAATAAAATACACACAATCTGATAAACTTTGATAAACTGACAAACTGTAAATAATGGTAATTAGCTAGATATAAAATTTAAAAAAATTTGAAATAAATTAAGTTGTTTGTTGTCAAATTGCCTTTCAAACAATATATACAATTCTAAAAAACTGAGTATCTTACTTACGAGTATCAGGTAAAGTTCTAACACAAGTGTAATTTTTATAATTCACATTATATTTATGTGGGGGTATTTAAACTTAAGAGGGTTATTTAAATTGTTTAATGGATCTTTATTAAAATTTAATAAATTTTTTAAAATATTTGGTAGGGTATATTATTATATACCACATGATAGATTCCTTTCGATTGATATACATTTGCAAATTTTTGTTATTCTTACTAAAGAATATTCAAGGTGCTATCTTTTATAACTATGATGTCACCTGTTAAAATAACAATAAATCTATTCAGTTAATAAAAAACATGGATTGTGTTAAAATTGTTATTATTTACCCAGCAAAAACTTCACTTGCAAATAAGGTTCAAAAGTAATACGAAATTTTAGAACAGAAAAAGTACTTATTTGTGTTCGAGATGTCCCAAAAGTAATCCATCTACGATAAATGTTTTTGTAAGTTTGTTCCGCAAGCACGCTTAAACGGTTGAACCGATTTTTTTTTTTGGAATATGGAACGTATATAGATCCATACTTGAAAGCATTAATAGGATTTTTTTAAATTGGACCAGGTCCGGATATAAGGGGGAAGAACCGGTAACTACAAACGGCTATACTGATTTGATTGAAACTTTGAACGTAGATAGATACAGTGGTGATATTCAAAATATTTAGCAACCGGTTCGCTTAAAAAATTGTATTTTTGTCAAATTTTGATAAAAATAGCGAAAATTTTAAAGTTTGTTTATGTTTGAGTTTTCAACTGTCAAATTTGCTCATGTTTTTTGTACTCAAAGTAAAGTAAATTTGTTTATTTTAAATTAATAATAAAAACTGAAAATTTGGAAAATGATAAATAATGATTTTTGAAAATATTTATTTTATTTATTTATAAAATTAACTTAAATTTAAAAATTATAAGCTAATTGTTAAATACGGAGCTATAGCTACTTAGGCTTTAAGCTCGACTTCATAATAATTATATAATTTTTAGGAATTTAATTATTGTCTTAATGTTATCTATAGTTGGGTTAGAGAATAATGATATTGGGTTTTTGTTAATAAATACATCTTGTCTTATATTTTGAAAATCTGGGCAGATGGAAAGGAAGTGCTCAGGGGATGGGGGACGAATAATATTGCAGTTACAAGCGTATATTGGACGTCTTTATTAAATGCCCGTGGGAATATTTTGTGTGGCCTAGGCGGATTCTTAAGAATCTAATAATGTCTTTTCTGTGCAGGTTGTTGGTATAGTTATTGAAATAAATCTTTATATCAATTTTGTCGTTATTTATGGTTTTGTACCAAGGGGATGTTTGGGAGAATGTGTTTTCACGATCCTTATAACAGTGCTTGATATATTTTAAGATATCATAGGGGTTGTAGTTAGCTGTACTCGGTAGGGGCATTCTTAGTGTATTCTTTGCGTAGGGATTGTTATTTGATATATTCATTATCATTTTCAATGAAGATAGCGAATCGGTAGAAATAGCGTATTTAGCTCTCTTAGGTTCGACATACTTAATGGCTTGATATATGGCAATTTATTCGGCAGATAATATGGAACTATATGATGGTAAGATTGAGGTTTTTATGATTTTTTTATTTAGAGTTACACTATATCGTCATTGGATTTAGATCCATCAGTAAATATGAATTGGTGTTGGGGGTATTATTCTTGAATGCCCTTAAATAGTATTTTTAAGCTGAGACGGATTTTGTTGGTTTTTATTCAGTTTATGGAGTGAAATATTGATGTGTTTGGGATAATTTATCGGATTTAATCTAAACGGTTTTAAGTCAATATTGATATCATTGCAATTTTTCTTTATTCTCATGATAATGGGCAAAATTTTTGGGACTTTCTTCGTCCTATTGATTTTTTTATTATACCAATTTAATACATAAACTAGTGTGTTAAATAATATCATGTGAGTAGCTGTAAGATAAAATCATCCATGAATCCAATGTATGACCAAAATAAAAGCATTTTTCTGTACGTTTGGACAATTCAAATCATTTGACAACTGAAAAATATTGGGCCATAACCATAGACAAACACTAAAGTCGGTTCTTTTTAAAAACAACTTTAAACTTAAAACCTACTTTTAATTAATTTGTAACTATAGTCAAAATTTAACGTCGTTTTAAGTTAAACCGACTTTAACTGGGTGCCACCTCATATGTACACGCAGAGAAAAAATATGGTTGGACATGGTTACGACAACTACACTTTGTTTTTGGTAACAATATATTATTGTGGTACAAAAATAATTGTTATTTCAATTTGATTTTAACGATAATTTAGTTACTATAAACATTTTTATGGTTATCGCAATTATAAAATTGAATATGGTTCACTGAAACATAATTATTGTTATTAAATGTTTACCACAACTATTGAATGATAATTATTCAAACATAATATATTATTTACAACTATTTAAACTTACAAATAACCATTAAATGATACGCTTCTATATTTGTACTCATATTATGTTTGAAATGCGAACAAAATATGTTTAATTTTAATAATATTTTGTTTTAAGCATTTGTAGAATGCTTTTGCATCAGTTCAGTAGGTTGTCTGTGTGATATCGGATTATTTATTTGAATATAAATGTTTCAATAATTGAAAAAAAAAACAATTCGTATATAAAAGTTTACTACAAAATACAAAAATTTAAAAGACGTGTAAAAGACCTAATTGTGTCTTCATTTTAAATAATGTTTCAACTGGTACCACTGATACTATCATAATATGATAACTAGTAAAAATGAAATGATATTATTTTAACATATTATGATAAATCATAATATGATTACTTTAGATCATAAGATGATAATTTAGATCATAATATGATTACTTTAGATCATAATATTATTACTTTAGATCATAATATGATTACTTTAGATCATAATATGATTACTTTAGATCATAACATGATTAATTTAGATCATAATATGATTACTTTAGATCATAATATGATTAATTAAGATCATAATATGATTACTTTAAACTATAATATGGTTACCCTAGGTCATAATTTGATCATGTATGACATTTTTATGATTATATTAGGTTATAATATGATGTTATAATATCAAATTATGATTAAAAAGAAAATATTATGATGAAATATTACAATGATATTTAATCATAATATGATATTTCATGGCACTTATATTCATCATAATATGTTTTGACTACAATCATAAATCTTATCATAATATGTTGCTCTTAGATTATGTTTAGCACAACTACGTTATTTCTCTGCGTGTAGAAAATAATTTCATACAAACTGTAAAAAAAAAAATAAGCAAATGACTGCTTTAAACAGCTGTCATTGAAAATTGAAAAAAAAACAAAAATCGGCAAAATAATAAAATTAAGTGGAAAAATTTAAGAAAAGTTTGTGGTGGAAAAATGGAGAAAGTAATATTAATATCATAATCAGGCTATTTTGGCGTTGATTTTTTGGGCTACTGCAGAAAGAGAATATTTGCGGGAGTGTATAAGATTGTATAAGATTTTTTTTATTTTTTTATATTTTTGTACACATCCAGTTTTTGTTGTTTGCATAAACAGCTGGTTGATTTTAAAGCGATGTTAAATTATTTAAAAGCAACTTCAGCTGGTTTTAAATTAAAAGTATGTTTTAGCAGTTAAAGTATACTTTTACGTGTCTATAGTTAAAGTAAAGTGTACTTTTAACAAAAGTCAACTTTTTAACTAATAAAGTGCACCTTTTTTGTGACTATGGTTATGGCCCATTGTGTTTGTTGCCGATACTATATCACCTTGATAAATACACATTTTATAAAAACCCTTAAAGCAGAAAACATAATATGCAACAAAAGGTACGGAAAATTTGTAAAATTTTAACAACCGGTTCGAGCGAACCGTTCCGAACCGGCTGAATATTAGCACTGGATAGATATATGCTTTAAAGCGTCAATAGGCTATATACTTTTTCAAAACATGGACCAGGTGGGGAAAACCCGGTAATCACAAACGATTAAACCGATTCGATTGAAATTTTGAGCGTAGATATATATGTGCGCTTTAAAGCGTCAATAGGTTATATCATTTTTAAAAATTGGGCCAGATCGGGATAAAAATTGAAAAATTCACTGAATTGAAATTTGAAACGTAGATAGATAGATCTAAGCTTAGAACGTAGATAGATATATGTTTGGATGCGTTACTAGGCTATATTTTTTTCTAGACTTGGACCAGGTAGGGATAAAATTTGTAAAATTCGGTAAAATTAGTACCTTTATTTCTTAAACAATCAATCCCAAATGATTAAAACTAATTTTATTTGTATTTGAAAAATAATAACAAAATAATTTTTGTCAACTAAGAACAAATTATTCAAAAGGTGCCAAAAAAGTACCCGCCTATATTCCGTTATATAAATCCATATTTAATATTTCAAGTCTGTATCTCCTTTTTACCCGTTACATATTTCCTTCTAAAGGTCCTATTATGAAGAAATTACTTTTCAAATATTTATTTTTGTGATTGCTAAGGCCACAACACAAATTTCATTGTCTTATAACAACACACGCAAAAAGTACCAAAAATTACCAAAACACACATTTTAGTTTGAATTTTCCAAATATAAGTTTTCGCAATATTTTTTTGTGTTTTAATATATCAATACTTAAAATTTCAAGTCCACAGATCATATATTAAGATTAAACAAAAAATTCCTCTTTTTTTGCACCCTAGCAGATGGAAAGTTCATTTCTAATACACATTTATGTGACTACAGCAAGCTAAAATATAAATGAGGTTGCTTCATAGCAAAGACCATCATTATTTAAGAACAAATTTTTAAAACTTTTCCCATTTTAGCCTATTGACGCTTCGAAACATATACTCGTATCTATCTACATTCGAAGCATAGATATGTTCCAATTTTCCACCTAATCGGTGAATCCGTTTGGAATTGCCGTTTCCTCTTTTCATTTCGATATGGTCCAAGTTTTAAAAAAAGATAAAGCCTATAAACGCTACCAATCACGGATCTATCTTCCTTCAAATTTTCAATCCAAGCCTTTTGGGATTATCGGGTTTCCCCCTTTTATCCCGACCTATTCCGAGTTTCAATAAAATCGTTTTAGCTGTTTGGTCTTACCAGAGTCCACTTTTTGTATACCCGCTTTTACCCCTTGAAGAAAAACCTTCGAAAAGGTACTTTTCCAATACACATTTCTGTGGCCATAGAAAGATAAAATAAAAATGCAGTTGCTTCATAACAAAGTTAATCATTTTTTTAGAACAAAATATTAAAATTTCACTCGTTTTCCCCTTTTATGCCTTGAAAAAATATAAAGCCTAATGGCACTTCCAAGTATGAATCTATCTACATACCGAATTTAAAAAGAAATCGGTTTAGCCGTTTGTTCTGATTGCAGAACAAACAAACTTACAAAGCCCTTTATAATATTGGATATATGGATTGCAGAACGCTCTCTCTGGGATACAATTCACTTCACTTTAGAACAGATGGGAAAAGGTCTTAACCAAAATACCCAATGTTTTGAATAAGAAATATATTGTACAAATGTTTCAAAACAAAACGTAAAAATTACACTACACTAGAGTGGTTGGCCTTCCATACAAAAAAAAGTTTTGTCAGGATTAAAGATAATCTAAAAACAATTCCAGGAATAATGTTTTTATTTTTTTTGCCACGCCTACAAATAGCGTTATTTTATTATTTTGGTCACTGTGTCACTATTTTTAGTCCGATCCTAACATTTTCTCTACCGGTGTTCATGGCTCTGAAAGGGCTACATTTCTGTCCTTAATCATTTTTTACTACCGGTCAAATTCTAGTCATGACTTTTAAAAACTAAAAAAATATATTCAGTATTATTGTGGGTACGAACCGAGTTTTTAAAAGTCATGACTAGAATTTGGCCTGGTAGTAAAAATGATTAAGGCATGATTAAGGAATGTAGCCCTTTCAGAGCCATAAAAGTGATGTGAAAGAAATTTTTGCAGTAGTTAGAGATGTGTACTCTGAATTAATTTATGGAAAAAAGTCAGTTTTGGAAAATTTTGAGTTGTGACCCTTTTGTATTTAGGGTGCGATATGTTAATTACAAATTAAACAATAATTTACGTAATTGGTTGTCAAAAATTGCTAATCTTTAGCAGAATAAATTTTAAGTTATTTTAGTTTAAAAGTTTTTGTTCAAAAACCTAATTCTTTCAAGTTTTTCTTTTTTAGGTATTGTGTACGTACATACATACATATGTATATTGGGACCAATAATAATTTATTACTCAAATTTAACTACGTCAAACATTGCAAAAAAAAAAAGTAAAATTTTTACCTAGGAATTCCCGGACCCCAAACCCGAAGTGCAATTTTTCAACTAAGTCAAATTTCAGTTAAAGGTAAATTATTCTTTGAGACCTCTCAGTTTTGCGCTTCTATGGATATATTCTTCTACGAGTATGTTAGTTGGTAAAGGGAAATTCGTTATACCGGGATTTACCTGTACATAATATTATGTTTTTTTTGTTTTCCATTTAAAATTACTGTCAAATGCGGTTATAACGAACTCTAAGCTACCGACACGTATTACAAGAAAATGCAAATTGCAAATCATGTTTTCTTTTACGCATGTAAAGAATATAGAATACACGTATAAATTTTACCGAAAATTTTTTAAACAAATTAAGATAATCTTATTGACTAAAAGTCTTAGATATATGTACTATGGATGTGTAGGAACCACCTTTTTAACCCAAGAGTTGGTTTGATAATTTTTCAAAGGATACCAGTTTCACATTTGGTATAAAAAATATTTATATTCAAATAAGTAATAAAACGATAATGAGAAAGACAAAGTTATTTTGGATTTGAGATCATCTTTTCAATGCGATCTTTAGCGTTATTCGTGGTGTGCTGTCCGCCTGCATGTCGTGGAACACACTGTTTTAAATCATGCTTTAGATAATTCAGGCCATTGGACTGACGAGTCAGCCATGCATTTGTTGAATGGGGAAATTCATCTTTGCGATAGTAACCCATTATACCGGACTTTCGTATGGAGCCCAATTCGTAAGTTATAAGCGGACTTAAAGTATTTGAAGCATGGGCACTGGGTAATTTAGCCACTTTTGCCTTTTCCATTGTACGCATGACGCAATTGGTGTCGCAAGACAAACATGCGAGATCTTGGAGGACTTTAATGCGAGCGCCAGCAGCGGCGCAATCATCATTTGTAGACTCGATGTAGTTTTTGAGCAATTGCTGTAGGGCTTGAACATCCTTGGTAATGTTTTCTTTAAACGATTTTAAAATTTCGTCGATGGCAGCAAATCCTAAAGTTTCCTTTAAATTATCTGCGGTCTGTGAGAACTTTTTATCGTTTTCGTTGATTTGTCGCAACATTTCGCAAAATTTCTTATCAATCCGGCACTGTAATTCCAATAATTGATCTAGTGATACCTTTCTCTTCAGTTGGTCGTAGTCAACTTTATTGGCCAGTTGTATTTCGAGCTGAGTTTTATCTACTTTCTCCGCAATTAGCTCTTCGATGTTTATCTTCATGTTCTCAATGTTACTCTGATTACTGCTGAGACGTCCATCTAAACGACTTTGGGTTCCTTTTAAGTCAATGATTGTCACTTTAATATCTCGTATTTGCCCTTGAATTTCTTTAATAAGGTCAAGTGTACGATGACTCTCTTGTTGTAGTAAACTAAACGAAAGCTCATTCATTTTGTTCGTCAAAATGCAAAATTCACTTTTTAGCTGCATCATTTGGTCGAGAAGTTTTTCGGGAGAATAACACAGGTGACCAGGAAGGTCATCTTGAAAGGCCGTTTCAGCTTCAATAGTATATGTGTGTGGGGAGGCAGTATTGCGTGTCTCTAAAAGATCATTTTCCGATAAATCTTCGTTCAGTTTCAGGCCAGAAGATTGCCAATTAAGAGATGGTACTGTAGGGAGCAGCAAACGATGAGACCCTTGTATATAAGTATTATCTTTCTTTATTTGATGCAGTTCCTGGGCCATTGAATGGAGTATTTGAATTTGTTGAGTATCGGGCTTTTTGCTCAATGTAAGGAATGTCAGAAGCAACAAATGTTCCATTACAAATTGAAGTTGGTCTTTCATTATTGTTATGGTTTTTTCTGAAGAAAGTTCTCTTAGTAATGAAATTTGTTGCTCTGTCATTTCAATTTTAGAAATACTTTCGTTCAGTTTATCCGTTGATAACTCAGCTAATAAAGATTTTTTACGAGATTTAATAGAACTTTTTGATGTCGTTGGACTAGAAACACCTACAACAGGCGTTGGTTCGAGGACTTGAACCTCTATTTCATTCCGTGATATTTTGGATTTCGTATCTTCAGAAGGCACTTCTTGCATATTAAATGTCGGATCATCTGGAACTTGGACTTGAGTTACGTCAACATGGGGATACTCTTCTGGTTCAAGAGGTGGCTCAGTAGGCTCAATATTAGATTTCTCTTGATCTGGATTTGTACCACCAAAGAGTCGTGATTTTCGAAATAAATCGCCTGAAACACACAGAATTAGTTCTTTTGTAGAATTTTTATCACTCTTATGCGAAACTTACAATTTGATCCTTTATTGCAACAACAAACGGTTACAGTTTCATTATTCGAATAGTCAACCATTTCATCTGTAATTCCCAATTTTTCCGCAATGCAAGTGAGCAAACAATGAAGAGCAGAAAAATTAACGTAACTTGGTTCTGGAGTACCAATTGCCATGTCAATAAGTTGACGAAATTTCATTGTAGTCATTTTATTAAAAACAATTTTCTTTCTAAAATATAAAACAATTTTACACACCAAAACAACTCAATCGAAAGTACACCAACAAGTAACTCCAACAAAAAGGTACAATTGGTAAATATTTAATTTAATGACGTTTGAAATTTAAATATAAATAAAAAACAAAATGTTTCAACGAGTATTTAAGTATGTACAGGGTGTAACTATACAAGGTGAGTGCAGTAGCACAGCTGACTGACTTTGTTTACAATTTACTTATGTCAAAAGTAATACTTTTTCAAGATGCCTGTTGTTTCTGTATTGTATTGTATTTGTTGCCGATTTGCACTCACCTTGTATAATTACACCATGAGTATGTACGAGTATTTTGTAATGTAATGAGTTAAAATCAAAGTTCTATTTATACAAAATAATCGATACATATTAGGTCTGTTCAGTACATAAAATCTTACAAATGTTATACTATGTATCTCCACTGTTCTGTAGATGATGTAAATATGTAGCTGTGTACGAGTATGTATGTATGCCATATTTAGTACAGTACAGCTCACTTAGGTCCATACGTTGGTCCTTTTGTGTTGCCTGAAAAGAAATGAATAGTAGAAAGCAGAAGGGGGATAGAAGTTGTAGAGATAGATAGAGAGTAGATGTGGAAGAAAATGTCATGTTGATTGATTTTTTTCTAGTTTCCTCTCGATACGTATTTCTGAACGATATACATACATATGTATGTATGTACTTAGATATCCCTGCTAAAAACGCGATTACTCCATACAGGCATGTATGGACTACTCCACAAACATACTCCAAACATAATTGATTTGTTTGAAAAGAAAACTAGTCCATTTAACTTTACGATGTCCTAGGACTGGATCATATAATCCAGTTTTGCTTAACATGGGACTAGTCCCAAAACTACTCCTTTTAACTACATTAAATGTTTTTAAACAACGATTACGGTCGTTAAAGCACGAATAATTGTCGTGTAACAAGAAGTTCTGATTTCAAAATGAAATGGTCCACAAGTGCATTATATAGGACCATGATGTAGTCACTACATTTTAGCTACAATGGACCACGTACTCCACAGATTTTTGCAGGGATGTTTATCATTTAGTTTAATGCAGTGTTTAAAATTGCTTAACTATTTTCAAGCACAACGCTTTTAAGCACTGTGCTTCACTTCAACTAATAAAGCCTAGTACTCTGTTCAAAATTTCAAATGGAATGCTGTCAAAATACATGTTCAAAAAAAATCACATGAAATTTTCATGAAAAATTGTTGCAGAAGTGTATCTGTGAAAAACATATGAAATGTATCTGGCAACATTATTTTTTCACACCGAAGTAATTAAAGTGACAATTGTTTCAGGTGGAATTTTCATCCAAAAGCTCTTCTCTCTGAAAAATATCGAGGTAGTCTGAAACTTTGATCTATAACTCAGATCCTATTATTTTACCTATTTTACCCATTAGCAATACCAAACATTTCGGTGGATCAAAGAATGTTTGGTAAAAATTTCATTGTTCTATGTCTTTTTTTCGAAGCTTTATCGTGCCAACAACAGACGGGCAGACGGTCGGACATGGCAAAATCGTCTTAGAATCTTATAAGGACCCAGAATATATATGGTTCTACGACCATTATTTCGATGTGTTACAAACGGAATGATAAACGTGGTGAGTATCAAAACCAAATATTGTAAGTTTCAAGCAGCAGCCAATTTTTTTTAAAAGAATTGCTGTGGCTGACTGCGCCGGTAAATAACAGCCATTAAATATGTAGTAAAACTACAGACAATGGGTTTATTTATAGTCATTGAAAACAAAGTCGTTTATTGTGCTGAAAAAAATGTAAGCAAAGCAAAATTTGTGTGATTTTGCTAATTCATAGTCAGCAATTTCACCACTGCACATAGGGGCTTTTTGACAATCTAGCCGGACATTAAGCAAAAAATTAAATTTAGGAAATGTAAAAATCTAAGTACGCAGCTCGACAGACAACAAAGTTCTGTATCGTATAGTGAATTTTGAAGTCGTTTGCTTGAGATTTGTGGTTTTGGGACACTGTTAAAGTCAGGAAAGTTGATTAAATTGCACGCGTGTTCATTGACTTTTTACGGTTTTGGGAGGTTTACAATATATTTTTTTGTGAGTAAACGAATAAAGACTTTACATTGATTTTTTTCTGTTAAAGACTATCTTCCGTATTTATAAAAAATTAAAGTAGACTTCAAGTGTACTTTAAGAAAATTTTGTATGAAAATTTTGTCTTAAAGCACACTTCAAGCCTACTTTATTTTTTATAAATACGTATTACCATTGGAAAGCTGCTATGAAGGAGGAATATGACTCGCTGATGCTTAACGAAACATGGACGCTATCAAAGCTGCCAGCCGGAAAGAAGGCTATATCATCAAAATGGGTCTTTAAAACAAAAGTGAACGCTGACGGTGTTGCTGTTCGTTATAAGGCCCGTCTTGTAGCGAAGGGGTTTAGTCAGCTGATGGGTATCGACTACAACGAAACCTATGCACCGGTTGTCAGATACACCTCTATCCGGTTTCTACTCGCCGTTGCTGCAAAATACGACTTGCTGATACACCAAATGGATGCAGTGACAGCATTTTTAAATGCTAAGCTGCAAGAAGAAATTTACATGACACAACCAATTGGATTCGACAATGGTTCCGGCTTGGTATGTAAATTGAAGAGATCCCTGTACGGTCTCAAGCAATCTAGTCGAATATGGAATGAGGAACTAAACAACATACTGCTGAACTTTGGCCTAGAGCGCAGCAATGTCGACCAAGCATTTATTACCAAGCAAATATAAAGAAAATGCTTATGTTGGCAATCTATGTCGATGACGTATTAATATTTGCAAACGACATAAAGACGATAATAGATATTAAAGCCGCACTGTCTGCAAAATTCAAGATGAAAGACATGGGTCAAGCTTCATCAATCTTGGGAATGCGAATCAGAAGAGACGAGAAGGCGCGGACTATCAAAATCGATCAGAGCCAATATATTGCTGAAGTGCTTGCAAGATTTGGTATGGATCAATGCAATGGAATCTCCACACCAATTGACTTAAACCAAAAGCTGACTGCGGATATGTGTCCATCAAACGACGCCGACAAAATGTTCATGAAGGATGTCCCTTACATGCAAGCTGTGGGCTGTCTGTTTTGCCGTCAACATGCTGAGCAGATTCTCTGAAAATACTGGAAAGGCACACTGGAATGCTGTTAAACGTGTGATGAGATACTTGAAGGGTACGATCAACAAAGGTCTTACATACACTGGTAAGTGCAGTGAAATCACTGGGTATTGCGATGCTGACTGGGCCAGCGACATCGATAGCAGACGGTCTACAACAGGATACGTCTTCACTCATCAAGGTGCTGCTATTTCCTGGGGACACGACGCCAACGAACTATTGCTCTATCAACCACGGAAGCTGAGTTTATGGCCATAGTCGCAGCTATCCAAGAATCAATATGGTTGAAGCGACTAGAAAAGGAACTGATTGTTAATGCCACCTATCCTTTAATACTCTTTTGCGATAACAAAAGCGCAATACATGTTGCAACAAACAATTCTTATTCGTCTCGCACAAAACACGTAGATATTAAATCTAGATTTATATCTGAAGCTATCAAAATTAATCAAATTGTATTAAAATATATTGAAACTAATAATATGTTAGCTGACATATTAACAAAAGGCGTAGTCGCCCTTAAACAAATGAAATTTTGAAATGAATTCGGATTAAATTAAATTAAAATATCCATTAATTTAACTATTGATAGTTAAAAGTTTTAAATGAATTTAAAATAACTTGAATGTAAATATGAATTAATTTAATTACTGATATTTAAAGATCAAATAATATTAAAGTTTATACAATAATTTTATTGCAAATTAAATGTCAAAACAATTATTTAGAATACTTGTTCAGGGGATATGTTAAAATAGTGCGAACAATTATAATTGCCAATGGCAACTCTATATATTTATGTTGACACTTGTAAATTGCAACCGTGTACAATTGCAATACTGTATATATAACTTCCGTTCAAATAAACTCTTATTGTGTTTTCTAAGCTTATAATATACACACGCGTTTTTTATTCTCAACTGCATTCAATAATAAGTTTGTCATTCCGTTTGTAATTTCCACAATATAATTTTCCGACCCTATATACTTTATATATTCTGGATCCTTATAGATAGCGGAGTCGATTAAGCCATGTCGGTCTGTCTGTCTGGATGTTGAAATCAGTTTTCTGAAGTCCCCAGATATCTTCGGGATCCAAATATTCAAAAATTCTGTCAGATATGCTTTCGAGAAGTTTGCTATTTGAAATCAGCAAAATCCGTCCATAAATAACGGAGATATGAGCAAAAATCCGAGACAACCTCTGAAAATTTCATCAAAAAACTAAGTGTATTAATATTGTTCATCAACAGATGGCGTTGATCAAACAAAGTGTTCGAAAACTTTAAGTGTGTTCTTAAACCGTAATATAACTGTGTATAATAATATTGTTCACCAACAGATGGCGTTGATCAAACAAAGTGTGTTCTTAAACCGTAATATAAGTGTGTAAAAGACAGTGTGTTCATTTTTAATTGTGTTTGTGTCTATTTAAATAAATAAAGACTCGTTATACATATTTTCTTCAAACTACTTGACGCTTTTATTTTGCAATTAAAAAGAATCCGGTTTATTTAAAGGAAATAAACCACCGTTTTTAAAAGGCAAAAACGTAACAATATAATATATATAGCGGGTTTTCCAATAAGGACTTGACAACTTTTTTTTTAAATAAAACGCAAACCGTTTGAGATATTTCCAAAACTTTATTACCGACTTGAAATACATTCAAAACATTTATGAATGGAACTCGACTTCGTTCATATGGGCACCGCGGCCACGTCGACAGTGGTCGATTCGTTGGACCCAATTTTGGATGACTCGGTCACACATTTCGGCCGGAATGGCCGCTATTTCGCGTTCAATGTTGGCTCTAAGTTCTTCCAACGTTGTCGGCTTGTTGGCATAGACCAATGATTTGACGTAGCCCCAAAGAAAAAAATCTAGAGGCGTTAAATCGCAAGAACGAGGCGGCCAATTGACTGGTCCATTTCTTGAGATAACACGCTCGTCAAACTTACTCTTCAGTAAATCGATTGTAACGTGTGCTGTGTGGCTTGTGGCACCGTCTTGTTGAAACCACATGTCATCCAAGTCCATGTGTTCCAATTCGGGCCAAAAATAATCGCTAATCATTGCGCGATAACGATCGCCATTCACAGTAACGTGACGATCGTTATTGTCGACGAAAAAATATGGCCCAATGACGCCGCCGGCATGCAAAGCGCACCAAACAGTAATTTTTTGTGGATGAAGTGGTGATTCGTGAAGCACATGTGGATTTTCAGCAGACCAATAACGCATATTTTGCTTATTGACGAACCCATTGAGCCAAAAATGAGCTTCGTCACTGAAGATGATTTTGCGATGAAATTCATCATCTTGGTGCATCTTCTCCAGAGCCCAATCGGAGAACGTACGTCGACTCAAATGGTCCATCGGCTTCAATTCTTGAGTCAGCTTAATCTTGTATGGGTGTAAACCCAGATCCTTACGCAAAATTCGCCATAAAGTGGTCTTGGGGATGCCCAGTTCTTGAGAACGCCGCGGAATCGACTGATTTGAATCGTTTGCTACGGACGCCTGAACGGCAGCGATATTTTCGGAACTTCGACCAGGCCGTTGTCTCACTGGCACGACAGCATCACACAATGAATATGTAGACTCAAATTTTTGCACTAAACTTGTTATTGCTTGTCTACTAGGGCGATAATTACGACCGAAAATTGGAGTTAACGCTCTTAAAGTTGCGGTCACCGACTCCGAATTTCGGTAGTACATTTTTATAATTTCCAAACGTTGTTCCTTCGTGTACTTTACCATAACGAAAATGTTAAGTTTACTGAAAAAAAAGAAAGCAACAATTAGATGATCAGTGAAATAGTGCGTTCACAATTTAAATTCAGAGTTGTCAAGTAGCTATTGGAAAACCCGATATGTCTGTATGTATATAATATAATTATGCATCCACAAAAAAGGTAAGGGTATATAAGATTCGGCATAGCCGAATATAGCACTCTTACTTGTTTATACTCTAAATTATGTTCAAGATTGTTATGATCATTTGTAAATGATGGTACGAAATGGTAATTACATAAATGGTCAAAATTAGATAAAATTTCAAAGCGTTTGAAATAAATTATGTTGCTCGTAAAATTTGTGCCAAGACTTAATAAAAAACACTGAATCAGGGTATTCTAGTCCCACATCCAGTGTAATTTCTGTATTTTTCATTATAGATATTTAGTATCATGGTCATATTTATTTGATTTGTTATCCAGAAGAAAAAATATTGAACTTCCTAGGGTTAATCTAATTTGAAACATTGTACATATATCAAAAAATCAAAAATATAATAATTGAGGAAAACCCACTCGTAAGAAGTGGGCAAGATAAAGCCCAGAAAAAATTTATAGATTTTAGAAAGCTATAAGGGAACGTAAGCGTTGTTGTAAGTGCTTACTATTGCGCTTTTCTGAGAAGTAACAAATAAGCGAATAATTGAAAGGATATTTGTTAATAATTCTAAGGATATAATTTAAACGAAAAGAAATGAGAAGCTTGCTGTTATTCCTAACATACAATCAGGCTGTAACTGAAATATTTAAATAATTATTGAACTTATTTTTATCCCTTTCATGGAAACGTGTAGTATTGCTTCCAAGCGGAATTGTGAAAAATCGCATTAGTTCAAAATGCTATAAAGGTGGCTATACACTACGCGTTTTTGCTTATGTATTTTTAAGTTTACAACTCACATGTTTTTCACAGTTTTAATTTTTGGTCACCAACTTGTATGTACAATTTACACGTGACATCGCCATGATTATTTACAACAGCTGATATGCTTAAATATTAAATATTATTCTTTTTTCACACATAAATTTTCATGTCGTTTCTTAAAAAAATGCGTTAAAGCCGCTGGTAGCGTCACTTAACTGCCGGCGTCAAAAAGATTGATTTAAGGTTTTTCGTTTTTTAATATACAAGATGTGGAGTTTGTATCAAAAATTTTTAAATTATTTATATCATTGTTATTAAATTATCAAAATGGAATAAAACAAAGTATTTAATTTATCACTTATGCAAATTCTTCATACGGCCGGCTATGGATAGCGCAGATATTTAACCGTCGACAAATCTTTTCGCCTGGCACATGGTGAAATTATACCAGGTGACAGCATAGCGCCAGCTGATTATTTTTTGCTCTATTCATGGTGAAATTGAAAATGTCAAAAAGTTGTTTACATATAGTCAAAGTTTATATAAAAACGTTACAAAATTATTTTGTTTTTGAAAAATTTAATTTCTGTCGACGTTTTACCTGCGTAAAATAATTTAAAAGTGTTAAAGAACTCTTTTATATTAAATAGTGTGTTTGTTTTGAGTTGTTTTACAAAAAGTTTTAGTTTTTCTTTTGTAAAGATTACTCCTTAAAAGTGATTTTTTTTGCTGTATAAAAATGCGTTGTTGCATCTTATGCCGTAAAAATAGGAGTAGCTGGAAGTGGTCCCTTCTTTAGGGTTCCTCAAGAAAGGCAAGAGACGTTAATTCTTCATTGTGTACTAAAATAGTTCAAAGAAACATCTTTTTTGATGTTTCAAAATTGTTATACAATACCTATACATACATTAATTTTGAAAATAAAGAATTTTGTATGTTTTACTTTGCAAAATTACGTATTACTTGTATATTTAAATAAAGAAAATTTCTTTGAGAAAATAAAAGAATCAAAAAAAAATCACAATTGTGTTCTCTTTTTATCCATGTTTGTATATTTGTTTTCTTTATTTTATGCCAGATATTTTTGACAGTAACGAAAGTATTACACAAACAAAAATGCCTTTTGTTCTTGCCTTGTTGTAATTGTTGTAGCAATGCTGTCACCTGGTATTTAATTTCACCATGGGGCCTGGCATATATATTTGAAAACATGTGTTTGAACATAAGAAAATAGAACATGTTCCAATTGAAATTTTGTCTTATGAAAAATACACACGCAAAGTTGTTGAGGTCACCAACTACATATTTTTACTCCGTTATGTAAAATTTGACATATACAATGTAAAAAACACATAGTGTATGGGTGCCTTAAGTAATATCAAAAGATTCCCTTGTCAAAACAATGAAAAGAATATATGCACTCGTATATGTTGAGGATTAGATTCCATCCATATCAATATATCGTTAACTTAATACGAAAAGGCCCCAACTCATAATTTTTCGAAATCGATATTTTTACATATTTCGATAGACTATTACTAGATACACCTCCTCCAAAAAAATCAGATGAATTCGGGAAAAAATACCTAAAAAAGAAAAGCCCTAACTAAAATTTTGTATTAATATTGCATCTTTTTTATTTAGTTTTTTTCTCCTCCTGTAAACTATGAAAAACATAAGTTAGGGCCTTTTCGTATTAAGTTAACGATATGGACCAAATTCAAAACTTAATGTCAACATTCAGTTGATATAACTAGGAAATTTAAACGAATATAATAATCAAAACACATTGAGTTAAATAAAAACTAAATTCGTTTTCAATCCCAATAAAGTCTCCTTATAAAACCATTCACATAACAGCTTGATTACAACTGGAACCATAACCACTGTCGGCAATTAGGTTGGGGCTGATCACACTTTCGCCAGAATAGATTCTATTTTATTTTTGTTTCCTCTCCGGCGATCCTATAATTTTCTAGACGTTTTTGATATGTAGCGTTGCCAAGTTTTTAAAAAACGCAGGGTAAACTCGGCTCACCGCCGCATTGTATGTCTTGCAAAGAGAATACTTGTATAAACTTGCCAGAAACATACAATTAGCAATTTCTCGATTGCTTCTTGCTTAAGAGCTTTAGCTATCTAATCCTTGCCATCTGTAGTTTAGTGAGTTAGCATGACCCAGCACAATTACTAGAAGAGATGCAGTAAGACTGCATTGACCGATCACTGCCAAGGACGAAGATCAGAATTTACTGCGGTTGCCATAGGCCGTCTGTTGTTTTTCAGCTATAGCACCTAGGACAATTTGGTGAAACGAAATATGCTGCTCAAACAAACATCAGTCTTTTAACCAACTACCATTCTCCTACTTTTGGGTATCAACCACAGCCACTCCGTGAACTCTGAAGTAACCTCAACCAATCATCAATTAGGGGATCTGCACCCCAATAGTTAAATTAAGGACAAGTCCCTGGACTTTTAACTCCCGTTGTACCAAATTGAGACTCTAGTCAAGTTTCATTGGGTGTTAAAATCAATAAGATTCTATCCAGTTTTGAATACGTTCTAGCTCATGGCACCGGTGTCGCCATATCTTTCCCCAGGCTTGAAACAGCGTCAAGATAATAGAATTACACCAAAACATATTTTCCTCTGGGTCATACATTTTGGACAGTGTTAAGAAAATGTTGTTTCTTATGCTACGGTCTGTTGACAGCGTTTCCAATTGTAATCTGGCTGTTAACTTTCACTTGTGAATGTTTTGCCATTTCTTTATACAAACAAAACATTGTGTGTTTGTGCTGCGTGCCGGAGTAAACACCCAGCGGGAAAAATAGACGACGAAATGGAAAATTCCAGATGGGCATTCTAAATCTCGTTTCCTTCGTACACTGCAACGAGTAATAAGTCCCAGTGATGGGATGAGAATATTTTTATTTTGCCTAGCATGTGCGAAAACTGCATAATTATGGTTATTCCATCTATTTGTTGGAGCAGTTTTTACACTATTTTTACGGAATAAACTGATATTACATGTGTTAAATATCCAAAATCAAACTCAAAATTGGTTTTCTGCCATAAATCCCATCCCCCTATAAGAAGGGAGATCTTTTCAAGAAGGCAAAAGCAAATGTGAATATAGTCTTCTAAAAAATAAAATCAAGTTCTATTCATCAAAAGCCATGCGCTATTTCCCACTGGGTAAGTGCGTTTGTGAAAAAACAAGTAAACGGAGCAGAGGCAGCACAGTGGCAGCTATTAAAAGCCAGAAAAAAAATACAACTCACCAAAGCAATTTTTGATTCTTTACGACAGTTCAATTTTAGATTCAACGGAGACGTGTAGCGCTTTACTTCATAACCGGGCAAAAACAATTTGACTGGCTCAATAAAATCAAAAACACTCAATGGTTTCGTTGTTCATTAGGCCAGATAACAAACCACATACGAATCGTATTGAACCAAATAAAACACACAAAGAACGGGTTCATAATATTCAACAAATGAAAATAAATCGAGAATAATTGTTTAAAAAAGTTACTAATATAACAAATAATAGTAACAACAAATACATAGCTAAATAACATTGTACGAAATCAAATTTATAATCGTATTAATTATTAATGATAATACGAGTACCTACAATCAAAATAAATAAATAGATATTTAAATAAAATCAACTTTGAGCAAATATTAATAATTAATAAAATGCGAGTTAATTTTGTAAAAAATTCAACACAAAAACAAATAAACGTGTTTTAAAACGTCAAATCTTACAAAGCAAAAATATATGTATATGTACATACATACATACATACATATGTACATATACATTATTTAAATACGTACTTGTAAATAAGTAAAACTGTGAAAAACACACATTTAAAACAATCAGAAAAAATAATATTAAGGTTTGTTTTGTTTTCCTCTTCATTAATGTAATATTTTTTTTTATAAATATCTAAAGGTATTCTCATTAAGTGAGACTGCAGCCCTTTAAGTGTCTGCAAATAAAGTTAATATTGCAAATAGTTATCAGCGTTGTCAACTTGGTGCATTTCGCACCATTTTTGGTGCGAAAAATTTCTTAGTTGGTGCGCGGTACGCTTTTTTTTAAATTTCGGTGCGTTTTTTAATTTTTCCCAAAATGTGATGAAATCTTTATTTTTACTAATTTTTAATTGCAGTTTTTTAATAATTCATTATCAACAAATCTATACGATGATAAAGGACCCCATTAAATGTATTTTAAAGTGTATGTATTTAAAGGTGAAGAGGATGAAAATTTTTGTTTGAAAATAAAATTAACATTTTAAACATTAACAATTAACATTTGTTTAGCCTGATTGGTCTACTGAACTGTAGACGAACAACCAAGGTTAGAGTCCAAGTGAAGCCCTAACAAATTTTATTGAATAGGATCAACGAAGTACTAGTACTAAAATAGAAAACAAAAATATTTAAAAAATAAGTACTGAAATTAGCCCTTTTTACTAATTAATTCCGAATAGCATATTATGAGTATTTTGACTGAGTATTTTTACTAGTACAAAGGAATACAAACAAATTTGTTTAGTTTATTTTTTATTTTTGTTAAGTTTTATTTTTTTATAAAAACACTAAACTGTTGAAGACTGTTTTATTGTTTATTTATAATACAAAAATATTATATTTTTTATGTGAAATTATTTCAATAAACATATTAAATAAAAAGGAAAATCTAAATTTGGTGCGATTTTTTTCAAATGGTGCGTTTTTTTCTCCATTTTGATGCGTTTTGAAATTTTAAAGTTGACAACGCTGATAGTAATACACAGCATGACAGCCAATGAATGCTGGCCTCCTACATCATGCGAAATAAACAAATTGTGATAGATCAATAATCGCCATTCGTCCCCTGTTACCAGATTATTAAAGAAAAAGAAAAACACAATCAATTAAAGTAAATACAGTAAAAATTCGATAATCCGGATAATTGATATTAAATAAAAAGGAAAATCTAAATTTGGTGCGATTTTTTTCAAATGGTGCGTTTTTTTCTCCATTTTGATGCGTTTTGAAATTTTAAAGTTGACAACGCTGATAGTAATACACAGCATGACAGCCAATGAATGCTGGCCTCCTACATCATGCGAAATAAACAAATTGTGATAGATCAATAATCGTCATACGTCCCCTGTTACCAGATTATTAAAGAAAAAGAAAAACACAATCAATTAAAGTAAATACAGTAAAAATTCGATAATCCGGATAATTGATATTAAATAAAAAGGAAAATCTAAATTTGGTGCGATTTTTTTCAAATGGTGCGTTTTTTTCTCCATTTTGATGCGTTTTGAAATTTTAAAGTTGACAACGCTGATAGTAATACACAGCATGACAGCCAATGAATGCTGGCCTCCTACATCATGCGAAATAAACAAATTGTGATAGATCAATAATCGTCATTCGTCCCCTGTTACCAGATTATTAAAGAAAAAGAAAAACACAATCAATTAAAGTAAATACAGTAAAAATTCGATAATCCGGATAATTGATTGCAGACCCAAATCCGGATTAGCGAATTATCCAGATTACCGGATTACTACGCATGTATGTATTTATTCAAAATTATAATAATTTATAGCAAAATTAAGCATAAAAACATAAATATTAATTTATACAGTTTATTTAAAATAAAAAATACACATTTGAATACAAATATTCTTAACAATAAATAATATGTATTAATTTCTTTTAATAAAGTAATCTAATACGGTTGTTTGTCGCGAACTTGTTAAACTTCTTTCTAATGCTTTGTCACGTAATTCATGAAGAATTAAGAGTTTTTCTACTCCTACATCATTTTCTTCGGCCCACTTTATTGAGACATCCAAACTTTGTACAGCATCCTTGGCTTTTACGATATGCAAAGGGCGTAAATTTTTATCCTCTTCATCTTCTGAAGATATATGAATATCTGATACCGTTGAGTTATTATCGTTAATCCATTCTTCTACTTCTTCGGTATTAAAATTTATTTGAAAAGAATTTTGAAGCATGTCTGATAATAATGTAATATTATTTTCTTCGTAATCTAGCCTTTCCTGCAAAACGGACAAAGGCAAATCATCTTCAGAGTCCCATTTATCCGGAAACAGAGATCTAAGCACTCTATCACTGACTTTTCTCCAAGAATTTATAATTTTGAATTGAATAATAAAATAACTAAAAACGGTTGTTATTCAATCCGGTTTATAGAGTTGCAATCAATCCGGATTATAGAATACGAAATAAGCTGCAAAATTCTGTCCGGATTACCGAATAGTCCGGATTAGTGGAGTCTGGATTATCCAATTTTTTACTGTACTCATACACTCATACACTCGTACACTAACCCATACAATATGTATGTACATTAGGGTGGTGCCTTTTTAACTTTTCTCGAATTTCGAGGAGTGTGGGCTTAGTGTGATACTTGGCATAAATCTGCAATCAGTTTTCACAAATAATTTGTTATTTAATATTCAATTTCTCATTTACTCATGACGGATCGTCATCATTCAAAAGTCAACAAATTTACCAAGCGAGTAAAATTTGTTCTCGCAATTTGGATTACATGCTTGGACCAGCACTTAGGAGATGAGCCTTTCTCATTCAATGCATTATTATGGAACTAGGAAAACAGGATAGAGGGAGTAGGGGGATACTAGAGGGAGTAGTGTTTGTGGACATTTGATTTGAATCTCCTATTCTATATTGAAAGTGATACGGAAAACTTATGCAGGAATTTTATTCCAAATACGGACAGTACGGCTAAAGAATTTGGTGTACGATGCACTGTCCAGTCCACCACGAATGGATGAGCCCTTACTGAAGAACGTGTATTGCATCAAAAATTGCGGGTTTTGAGATCAAGCTCTCTAATTTTAGCAGAACACATTTCATTATAGTATCGATAGAACAGTGAAACACAACTTACATTGCGGCAAGTCAATAGCGTTGTATTCCCTACTTCGCCCTCAGGTGCACGCGGTCGAGTAACTCCAAAATAGACATCGAAACACTGGTCCATACATGAGAGTTGTATTCGATTTTCGGTCGAATGAAGGTGGTGTAAATAGTAAAGAGATCAGATGGAGTGAAGTATTTTTAATAACGTCTTAAAAATCCGACGCACTTGAACGCTTCTTTGACACCAGAGAAAATATTTTTAGTCCAGCGGATAACAACATAACGCCCACATGAACAGATGAAGCAATATGATCTGCCGTGCGTTCATGTATTAATATACAACATTGAGTCTTACGTGCGTTAAAAGATCTTCGCTAAGTGTATCATTCATTTTTTGCCTCATTGCCCCAATATCCAAAAGGCTTGGTCTATAGTTGAATGAATATAGATGCCAAATGTTGCCATAATCTGCAAAAGAATAGTTAGGGTTGGAAGTTTGACGTAGAAGGATAAGAAATAAAGATAAAAAAAAAATAAAGTAGAAGAAAGAAGAGAACGGTGCCTTGCGGTACCCCTGAACTCGTCTGATGAGATCAAATTTAGTCTCTAACAACACGTATAATGTGATTTCTGAGAGAGGTCGATATAAATCGGAAGCAGTTATTACCGACACCAAGAGCAACGAGTTTAAATACCAATGTATAATTAGTGAAAAGTAATTTAATAAGAAAATTTCAAATTTATTACTTTGTAAATGCAAGTTTTTGCCGAAAATTACTGGCTATAACTGCGTGTTTTAAAATTATTTGTTAAACAAATATATTTTTCTGTAATTTATTATACCCTACACCATCATAGTGGGGAGGGTATATTGAATTTGTGCAGATGTTTCTAACGCCCAGAAATATTGGTATAACACCCACCTTAAAGTATACTGATCGGCTCGGAATCACTTTCTGAGTCGATTTAACGATGTCCGTCCGTCCATCTATCCGTCCGTCTTGCTGGCTGGCTGTCCATGTAAAGCTTGTGCGCAGAGTACAGTTCGGAATTTTGGAAATATTTCGGTAAAATTTGGTACGTGAAATTTGGTATGGTCCAAGGACGGATGGGATTGAAACTGGTGGAAATCGGTCCGTTATTTCACCTGGCCCCCATACAAATGTCCTCCCGAAATTGGGGTTTACCGATAATAAATGTTTGAATTATGCAAGTATCCAAACAAATTTTACCACATATGAGTAATAAATGAACCAAATCACGTTTACAAATTTTGTGAAGATCGGTCCATAATTTATCATAGCTCCCATATAAGGCCCACTCCCGAAAATCACTTTAAAGAGCGGTATATAAATAATATTGAACACGAATATGTTTCTTATATATAAAAATAATACAGTACAATTTTATGATGATCGGTCTATAATTAGTTGTAGCTCCCATATAAGGCCCACTTCCGAAAATCACTTTTACGACCATAAATTTCTTAAAAATGTTGATATCCAAACAAAATTCATATATATAGATATGATGACACCTAATTTCATAATTGTAAGACCATTTCCATAATTCATAAATCTTTTAAAAGTATTTATATCGAGATAAAGTTTAACACATGTTCACAGAAATCATGACACTAAATTTTTGGATGATTGGTCTATAATAGGTTATATCTCCCATATAGCGCCCATTTCTGAAAAATCTTTTATCTATATATTGAGTGTAGGGTATTATATGGTCTTGCTTGACAGACTATACTTTTTTAATTGTTATAAAATATTGTTTTTTTTCAAATTTGATAACCTGGGACACATAAGAGGACAAAATGTGCATTAGTTAATTGAAAAAAATTATTAAATTGTTGTTTTAACATTTGAATCAGGAGATTATTAGAAAACCTCAAAATCTGAATTTACTTACCATACATACGAGTACAATATATTATAAACTTTTAATATCAAATTAAGATCTATTCGTTTAGAAATTACAGAATGAAAGGGAAGTTGCAATTCATATTTTTTTTTATTTATAAATAAATGGAAAATAAGTTATTGTAAAGTAATTATTATTAAAATATAACATTATTTGGAATGCAACAGATTTGTTTAGCATTGTATTTTTGAAATTTCTGAATAATAAATTTCTGAAAAAATAAATAAACCACCGCCACATAATTTGAAAATAAAGATGTAAAATATTATATCGGTATTTCAGTTTAACATACGAACATGTCCTAATTATCTTAATTTAAAAACGAATTAATTGCAAACTCGTATAGCAAACATCATATTATTATTACTAATTACATAATTATGTACGTACATACATACATACGTGTACAGTGAAATAAATAAGTTGGTGTGATAAAAAATATATAAAAATAAACATACAAAATAAAACATGAGACGTCATTCAGTTACCTGATCATCTGGCATTGTTTACAATGACCCAGCAATGGTAATACCTACAACATTATATATGTAGTTACCTCGAAAAGCTGCAACAATAAAAACAAACACACACATACAAGTACTCACATGCATACATACGTATGAAACATTCCTAAATGGTAAGTGCAACCAAAAAATCGAACAATATATTTATATGCCACAAAATTAAAGATAATGTTTGATCATTTAATAAAGTAATCATTTTAAAAGTTCTCATTTCATACCTACTCGTATTATTGCAATTTTTATCCAAAGATTAAATTTAGTGTTTGTTACATGGACCATAGTTATTTTGATATAGGTTTTATACCCTGCTCCACTCCACCACTACAAAATCCACATTAAAGTAAACCAATCGAATCAAATGTCGGTTTTACGTATGTATGTATGTATGTATGTCTGACCATGTTAACTTTGTATAGCTCGCAATTTTGAAGCTACATGTCATTATATTGCCACAATTATTGTTTACATACATACATATTTGTCGTTATTGTTTACGAGTACAAATCCCCTACCGATAAAATATTTCATCAATCACAAGAAAGCTTCATCCAGAACACGAAAGGCTAATTAATATACTGAAGTGTTCTATGTCAAACATTTTACACACATACATATGTAGTTTTAATTTTAACATTTACAAATGTGTAAAAGACAAACAAATATTCACTGTACTACAAAGTAAGTATGTAAATAAAATAACAATTAAAGATGTAAAGAGCAATTTAGGTCATACCGTAAAAAACAAACAACTGTTATATCAGGACGATATACTCGTATGTACATTAGGGTGATAACTTTTTTTTGAGTGCAAAATACTACTCCAGTATCATGTGGTGAATGTTGTTCTGATAATAAAAAAGTTTCCGCACCGAAAGCGTTTTCTAAAGTGCTTTAAATTTTTATTTTTTAAAAAATAAGATTTTTCATTATCGTACAAAAATACTAGGAATTATAAGATATAAACTTTAAGTTTAATGTGCGTATGGTTTTACACTATAGATATACATATATCCTGCATCACTTTAATTGCACGTTCGGCGCATTTGTTGCTGCGCTGACGATCTTTAATTTTAGACGGTTATATTACCCAATGCCCAAGAACCATTCGTTGGCTTTCGTGAAGTTTTTTAAAGATTTACTTAATGCTTCAAAAACATTCTCTTTGAAGCAATGACCACCAAACCAAATTTCAAACCAGGAAGCACAAACAAATAGAACCAACCGTCTAATTTTTCTCTTTATAAGATCGACGCGCATGGTTCTTATAACTATTTAGCTTGGTCCACAAATTATGTAACTCCTTAGACATTTTAACATACCCTTCCTCTTTATATTTATTTGTCTTGCATAAAGCGATAAATCTTCCTATAATAATTTCTTCCTTTGGGATCTTGTTCTACTCACTTATAGGTATTTCGACATTTCGACAGGTATTTTTTTACATTTTTCAATACCATCCTGATTTTTTGTAAAATTCTTGACCAGATTTTTGACTTTTTTTATACATATGTACTTCATTTTAAGAACCAACAGAAATAATTTGCGAAATTTCACATTTGTAATATTTAATATTAGATATTTAAGACAAAAGCAAGAGTAAAGCTAGATTTACACGATTGAAATTTTCTTCAAAATTGCTCTTCAAAATGCTTCAAACTCGTGTAAACAGCAAACATTTTTCAAAATTTATTTGTTTAATAGATGTTAATAGTTAATAGTTTGAAGCATTTTGAAGAGCAATTTTGAAGAAAATTTCAATCGTGTAAATCTAGCTTAACTGTTTTAATGGAAAAAAATAAATATGTAAATAAGAAAAAAACTTTAATCCGTTCGGTGCGGAATGGATGAAAGGTGACAGCATATTTTTTAATGTTTTTTCATGCCCCACACGGCTATGCGTTGGTATTTTTGATATTTGCAAAAATTGCAAAAAGTTATCACCCTAATGTACATACATATCTGTATTTCTAAATATAAATATATAATAGAATATACATACATTTGGAAAAAAAAAACTTATGCACTTACCAAATCAAAATCAAAAATTATTCGTAACAACAAATTTGATTTTATTAAAGAGAAATTCAGAATTGAGATCCGTATTTTAAATACATCTGAGTACCTCCTCTTATTAAAAATATAAAAAAAAACTAATAAATATTTAACCTTCTAGTATTTTGTGTGATGAACTCTACAGGACCTCCCATATGTATATTCAATAGGGCGTTTTTCAGAGTTTCATTGTTAGTCACTTGGTATTCCTTAATTTTAGTTTTCATATGAGTACACAAATGCCCTATGGGATTCAAGTCTGGGCTTTGGGTAGTTTAAGGCAACACCTTTTTCATGTTTTCATGTTATGAGCTTTCCTTGTCTTGAACAGCTCATTTTTTGAGCAGATTGAATGAAATTATTTTTCAAGATCTTGAAATATTCAGTCCTGTTCATAATCCCCTCTATACGCCATTTGCACTCATAGCGCCCCAAACCATAACATTTCCTCTTCCGTTAAACGTATGGTTAATGTTTCGTAGGCTTCTCCTTCCTTTCTCCACACGTGTTTTCGACCATCACTGCCGAATATATTAAATTTAGACTCATTTGTGAAAATTGCTGTCTTCCAGAAAGCATTGTCTTTGTGAATATATTCATTCACGTGCACTAAGCGTTTTTACACGTTTGATTTATTTAGACAGAAGGAGTTTCATTCTAACAGTATATGCCTTTAAGGCTCAGTTAGCCGACTGTAATGGAATGTAACTGCAACAGTGAGAAACAGCTGATGTATAATGTTATGCGTAAAGTAATGCAAATGGTTATGGAGATGTAAAAGTAACGCAACACCGTAATGTATGAATCTGTAAGAAATAGAATTTCCTTACATTTTTACGTCATTACACAACATTCCGTTACAGTCGGCTAATTGAGGTTTAAGTCTTGGAAGTGAAGGAAGTCTGTGGAATAGTCTGTGGAGTTACATCAACTATTTCGCCAGTATTAGGTTCATTGGCTATTTTAAGAGCAGACATTTTTGGATCTTTTTTGCTAGTTTACAAATTTTTCATTCAATTTGTACAGTATTTTTTTTTTTTGACGACGACTTCCACTAGGCCTTTTGGAAGAGCGATTTTTTTAAAAGTTTTTCCTACATAGAGGATAGTACTGTGTGTTTTATTAAGTATTTTCCCGATTTAACGTGTTGATTTCCCTTCTCTCCAAAGTTGTATAAGGGTTTAATTCAAATCCTTCGACATTTGCTTTCCTGGCATATTTGCTCTTATTTGTCAGAATAAGAAGACACAGATTAATTATAAATAATTTTTTTAGCTTTAATAAAGACAAATTTATAATTTTTTTTTTTTTTTATAAAAAACGGAACCTTTTTTAGAAACAAACAAAGCGCTGTACACTTGTTAAAGATTTTTTTTAGAGGTAAGTGGTTCACACCTATTCTAACTTTCGAATACGTGTCCGCATTCAGTTACGCTACGATCGAAAGTTGGTATTCCAAACAAAAACTGAATCGAAAGAACAAGAAGAAGACAACAATGTTTACAAAACCAATTTGTTACTATGAAATGTGGAATAGAAACAAATAAATAAATTTGTGTGATTGATAATAATAAAAATAAAATAATAAAATAAAAAGGTAATCATTCAAAACTCTTTCGTTCTACCATTACACATTTGTTTTACCATGTTCTTTGTTGCTGCATATCACCTCCTGGTTGGCCGTACAACAAAAATTTATATAAATCACTTTTTAAACATTTTATACTTACATTTAATAAATTAAACACTTTTTAAGTTTATAAAAAGAGTAATCGAAAAAAATTCCGCTGCTAAAATATGAGCGTAGAATAACGTAACTACGATCGTAATACAGAATACCTACAATCCAAAGAAACGTAGCGGAATCGAAACTCTGAATACCAAAGTTGCCAAACGGAGAAAATTTCCTCAAATTTGCGTTTGTAAAATTTTCAAAAAAAAAAACTAATCCCTTATTTAAAGCTATTTATTACATTTGCATCGAAAGGGGTACAAGTTTTTTTGTTTTGCTTTGTTGACTGTATGTATTTTCATTTGTATCTGTATCTGGGCATGTACATAGATACTTATGTATCTATTTGTATCAATGCAGATACATAAATTATACAGAAACGACTAAATTTGTTATAATGTAGACTATCTAGACTTACTCGAATTGCCTGTTGATGTCAAATAATCGACCATATTTCATTATGCCTTAAATAATTTGGTAACTTTCGTGAATACACAAAGATACTCGCATGTACATTAGGATCGCCCGAAAATAAAGATGCGGATGTTCCCGACTAATATGACAAATTTGATTCATGTTAAGACTGTCCTTTTTAGAGTTTTTTTTTACTTTTTTCACATTTCGTCCAAAGGAACTATATGTAAATTTGGTATCATATGAAAGGTCTTTGAGACCTTCAAATTTATTCATTATAAACATCATGCAATTTAACCCTAATGATTTTTCCCGTTTTGTAAAATATTAATTTCAGTTAATGTAAGGTTAATTGTATTGGTCAAAAGGGGGATGGAAATTATCTTCAATATCGATTCTTATCATGTTTTTTTATTCATATTTAGAACCTATTTAAAATGTTATTGTGTTTTTTTTTTTTTTGTTTTTTGTCTTATTATTTTCAATTAATAACTCAAAGAATACAACTGTAAAGTTATATTTTTCCAGACAATTGGCAAACTGGAATGCATTTTCTACCCTGCCAATGGCGTCATCAGCAATTTTCATTGTCCACGATCAAACATCATCTATTAAACTCACCGTTTTTTTTTTTTTTTTTTTGAGAAATAGAATTCGAAAATTTTCATATTTCTTTTTTACATGTATGAGTTAGAACGAAATCTACATACGTTTACAATGTGTGTGTATTCTTCTTTATTATTATTATTACAAATTTTGTATTACTACAAATTTGTTGTTACTTTTTTGCTGCATCTACAGTTGGTTGACAATATAAGTCCTGTTTCACACTCATCAGTTCTGACTGTCAAGTCAAGTTATTTTTCAATGAGAAGGAAAGAGAAAATTATCTTATATCTTTTTCCTTCTCATTGAAAAATACTTGACTTGACAGTCAGAACTGATGAGTGTGAAACAGGTCTACGCGAAGTATGTTGTTGTTGTTGCCATTTCTCCTTTATGGTATATTTCTGTTTTATTTTTGTAACTATGAAAACACCGGAGCTGGGATGACAACTTTTTTTTAATTGCAAGAATACATTTTCGTTGTCGAAATAATTTCGTGGGGTCAACATTTTTTATAACGTTGATTATAATTATTCTACAATAAAGTAAATTGATACGTTCGTAAGTATGTACATACATATATGATTCAGTTTGTAATTTCTACAGTTTTTATTTGCAACCCAATAACATACATATCTGTATATTCTAGAGAGTTATACATAGCATAGTCGATTAAGCGATGTCCGCCGTATTTAAATATCGAGTATGATCATGTAGCCATTTAAAATCGATCTGTAATACTTAAAACTTCAACTCATTTCATATTTTTCTAGCAAAGAATATTTATTTTAAAAAATTTTTATTCGAAGTTTTACTTCAAGGTAAATATACAAATTGTTTGAAAACAATTGTATACACTACAATTCATTTTTGTATATTTATGTTATATGTTTCACATAGCTTTCCGTTGGAAAACATGAAATCATACAAAAATATACAAAGTGACACTAGCAAAATGTAATGCATTTTCTGGCCTGCTAAAGCCGTCATCAGCATTCTTTGTGTCTAATAATCAACAGATTTTTCAGTTATTTCACGTATTTTAACTACCAAACTGCATTTTTTCAATTGTTAAAAATAATACACAATTTTAGAAAAATAAATATAGATTTAATGTAATTAATTTTTTATTAATTTTATATATGTATGTATATATGTATTCTTATTATAGTTACAAAATTTAAAAAATAATATTATTTTAATTTTATTTATTAATAGATTAATATTTATGTTTGTGATACAATTTTAGAAAAATAAATATAGATTTTTTTCTTAATATCCATTCTTATTAGAATGACAAAATTTAAAAAAATATATATTATTTTATTATTATTTATTAAAATATTTATATTTGTGATACAAAAAATGATTTTATACTTTTTAAAGAATTTCCTTTTAAGTTAATTTCAAATAAAATAATTTGCACAAATAGCCAAAAGTTTCTAGACTTTGTATCATATTTAAAATTGAATACTTGGTGGATTTTAAAATATAGGGCTAATGCCGCGGCCACCGTATCAGTTTTATATATGATTTGGTATACAACCACAAAAAGTTCTTTAACATCAAAAATGCTTTTTTCAACTAGCAGAAACGGTGAATGTCCTGTATACAAATTTTTCTCGAGTCTCCGATTCGATGAATTTGATGGTAGCCATTTGGGATTCAGCTATGGTTGCTTTCCCAACTTCTTTCGAAATTCTTTCAAGTTTTCAAAATACCATGTAATATAAATATGAAAACTGCGTCTTTCGTATCTGAAAATATAAAAAATTTTATTCATTTTGTTAATATTTGCATATATATATTATATAATATATTAATTTGATCTAATGTTGACCATTTCTCCTTTGCTTCCACCCATACCGATTTCATCATAATGTCTTTTAGATTCATGCTAATGTACGTTGGCAATATACGGTTTAATGTGGTCCAATTTGAAATCCTATAGGATTTGGCTATTTTGCTAACTTTCATTAACAAACATTATGTTGATAATACTTGGGTCCGTAAGTTATCTGGGTGCTTCGGAAATTCCATTGCAACCACCAAATCGGGAAACATGCTATGTGAGCCGAACCTTTAATTCTCACGTATTCGTGTTGCACACATCTGAATCAGTGATCGGATCTCACAGTCACAAATGGCCGAACATGATCGGTTTTTTTTAATATGCCTACATATACTTGCGTTACTTTCTTTGGAAAGGGGATAGTTGAAGAAGTGAAGGTGGTGAAAGAAGAAAGCTTTTTATATCACAACTCTGCAATTGCGCATTATGTTTGTTTTTAGTGCAGAATTACAGCGCCTCTGGTGGTGAGTAGGCGCATTAATGTTAAAGCTTAATTTTATATTTTACTTCGGTGGCGTTTCAATGCTATACCACCGAAGGAGGACGCTGTGATAAATATTAGTCATGATAGATAGAATATTAATATGTAATCAGAAACTGATGTTGTTTGAGTGGCAGCGGCTGGGAATCGAACCCGGGCTACAAATACTAACTCATGCTTATTGATCAAATGCGCTAACCAATTAAGCTACAGCAGTAAATTGCATATGATATTATAATCTAAGTTCCATATATATCCAAATAATAATTCTACATGCTCGTACATACAAAAAACGCTTATCCTAAAAAATACAATTCTGTTGGAATTTCAATTCCTGATATAAATACTAAATGCAAATACATATATTAATCGTGTAAATACTTTCATATTAAATACAAGTACTCGTATTTATGAGCTATTTAGACTATATAAACAAATGTGTATTTTTTCGATTAGAACAACTTGAATTTACATGGTATTCAATTGAAGCAACATATTTTGTTGAATTTTCCCAGAACACTCAACAGATTCATTACACAATTTTATTTCATTTCTGCGCCAAAACTGAAAACATTGCAAAGGTATGACTAAATTAATTTCGTGTTTAATTTATTATTGACTCTGAACAAAATCGTCTTATCAAATCATTGTTATGTACGTTTGTTTCTATGTACATATATATGTATGTAGTAGGTATCTGTGAGTGCTGGTATCTACATACATATGAATATACATACTCGTACATAGATACTAACCAGCAGTTCTGACTAAGTGTACCGAATTAATGATTTTATGTATCATTAGGGACATAATAAGTTATATAACTCGTAGCTACTTATGTATGTGACTAGTTGACTTCATATACAAATTACAAATTAGTGGACAATTGACTACCCAGTAGACAGACTACTTCTGGTGGAAAAAATAACTACTTTCTAAATTTTAGTACAAAAATAAAAAAAATTAAAAAAACTTAAACTAAAACTAAAAGATGTACATACATACATACATATGTACATACTCGTATAGTGAAAATTACTGTCCAAAAGTACTTCTTAGCAGTAAATACAGAAAGAACTGCTGGGTAGGTACTATTGCTGTGAATGCTTTTTACGGGCATATTTGTATTAATTGTTTTATTTTTATTCTTTGTTTTCCTTGACTATTCTTCTTTTTTATTTAACCTTATGTCATAAATTAAATACTGTTTATTATCTATTAATCAATAGATAATTGCAAAGTAAATTTTTTACGAATACTCTTAATTGTCTACAAAGTCATACAAACATAAACTTTCATAACTCATTTTCAAATTATTCGATTTTTCTTTTATTCGAATAAAACGAATTATTCGAATAGAGTTTTGTACTATATTAAGTTTTTCTTTTCGTAAGGCGCTATACATAGATATAATAAATCATCTTGTCTTTTTTTTAAGGTCATGTTTTTCAGCAATGCACGTAATCGTCATCGCTTTCTTTTGCGCTAACATTTTGAATACTAAGAGGCCCTCTACACGATGCAATTGATGTTTGTAGGCGAACTGGGTAGAAAAAGTTTTTCATGCTATTTTTTGACATTTCCTTTTATGTACCATCGTTTGTGTTTTACTTCTTTTTTTATTCTTATTCTGACTTTGAAGTGTGAGTTATAAAAATTAATGCGCAAGAATATTTTCAATTACTTCTTCTGTATTAAAATCTTCCATATTTTATATTTTTTAAAATTTTTGTGTATTGCATTTATGTATGTATATGTATGTATATTATTTTATATATGTATGTACATACATATGTATATTTTTTGTATATTATATTTACATACATACATACTTATATTTTAAAATGTTGTTTTCGTTGTTGCGAATGAAAAACTAAAGAGGAATGTGTAATTATTTAGGCCGTTGGTCTATGCAAAAAAAAAACTCATTAAACTCGCTGTTTTATTTGTGTATCAAATATTCTACATTAATTTTAATAAAAATATTATAAAATATGGGAAACAATGGACCAGATAAGATATACGAGTACACACATATGTATGTACATACGAGTATGTACTCGTATCTATGTATGTATGTATATGTATAGCTATTGATAGAAATGAATGGAAAACTTTTGTAAATACATAAAGTGTGCAAGTTGTATTCGACTGTGCTGAATCACCTAAATATGTATAATGAGAAGTACAAAAACAATATTGTGTTTTTTATTCAGTCTTAGCCAAATTTGATGAGCGACATATAATGGATGTGATTACAAATTCTTACCATTATTCACAGAGTTTGTCTGATGATCATAACAATCTTGAATGTAATATAATAATTAATAGAATCAAAACATATATTTTCCGTATTCAGCACAAGTTAAGAAACAGAATATAAAACAAGTAAGAGTGCCGAATCTTATATACCCACCACCAATATACTCGTACAATTAGTGTGATTTATTGATACTTGAAACTAATTTGATTCGCTCGATAGATTATAGACATTTTTTAGGAGTTATTTTATTTGTCGGATCTCTCACGTGTGAGCTATCACCTATTATGGGGCAATCGTAATAATGGTATATACAAACATTTTATAGGTATTCCAGTTATTCTCGCAAGTGGATCTTATATGGGAGCTATGGTCAATTATAGACTAACCTTCACGAAATCCAAGAGTATATATACATATATATAATTAATATTTGTAAAATTAATTTACGCACGTTATGGAGTTTATCGGAAGTAGTCCTCATATGGGAGCTATGACCTATTATGGGCCAATCACAATGAAATTCGGTAAAACGATTTATATGTATGGGTCAATTTCAAAAAAAACGTACACAACGAGTTTTTTTTTTTTTGCTTAATTTTAAAGTTTTTCCAATTCGCCTGTAAGAGTGGCCAATTTATGAAGAAATTGATGAAGAATCCGGCGGTACTTTTAGGCTCTCAAAAAAATCAATATTTTTGGATTTTGTTTTTAGGTTTTCTATGATTTCTATCTTGAGCGACACACACCATATACATATGTATAAAAAATCGCTAAAAATGCAAAAATATTGGAAATTCAAGCTTAATACGATGTTCTTTTATTTCTCAAGATTGACTCTTGCGAAAATCACCTTTTCGATTATAAACACAAAATCACGAATCACCTTGATTTTTAATTTTTTTTTAAAGTGACTATTATTTTAAAATTTTAAGATGAAAATATGTACATTTTTGTTAAAAAAAAGACTTGAGCTTAGAGGTTACTTGCAAAGTAATAGGCTTGTAACAATGTATTTAAAAAACTGCAATTATAAGCGTTTTAAGGAAAAAAAAACTAAGTGTGACGCTCAAGATATTTTGTGACGATCAAAAGATTTTGTTGCACGTAAACAAGAAATAATGCCAAATTTAAAGTTTAACGAAAAAAAAGTTTTTTCTTTTACAAAAAGTAAATAAAAAAAACAAACAAAAATTTTTCAAAGAACAAAAATTTTCATACAAAACTAAACATGTACATATTCTTTGATGTCTTTAACAAAAATGGAAGAAAGGATGTAATTCTTGAAGAAACTTATACACATATGTAGATATTTGACACAAAACAATAACTTAACTTAATTTAATTTATAAATTTTCATTCGAATTCTTATTCTGAATTTGTATAAACTTCATGAAATGACAAGCGGCTTTGTTTTTTTTCATTCTTATGCATTTTTACCACTTTCGAATTAAGTTTGTGGTAAAAACAGAATCAGTCAGTAACAATAAAAATTAAACTCAAATATACCACGATTATACCCTTCTTTCTTCTTTCTTTTATATTCATCATTACGCGCTTTATTTTCTCTCGATATTTCCGTTCTTTTTCAGCCGCCGTTAATTTTGTTGTTTTACTCTTTAAAATTAAAAAATAAAATCAAAATTAAGCATTTTAAGCTATGAAGCAATATATTTCAAAAGTGATGCTCATGAAATATTTGCCTATTTTGGTTTTTTTCGTAAGCAATTTATTTCTCAAATTCACAAATTATAAAAAATTTGCATTTAATATATTCACTTTTAAAAAAATTAAGGTGACGCTCAAGAAATGTTATCGCAAATACACACTTTATGTAATAGATTTTTTGTCGTTTTTTAACATTTGTAATAATTAAAGTTTGTACTTTCTTTACGTTTTTTACTTTATTTAAACTTGAAATTTAAAACAAGTAATATTACTTGATTTATAAAAAGTGACGCTCAATGCAAATTGTGGGGACAACCTTTCTTTGCAACGCCAAATTCGCCAAATTTTGACGACTATAACAAATCAAAACACAAGAAAGAAACACAATAATTCGAATACTTTTTTTAAATGTTGCATATTTGCTTTTTTCTTCATTTTATTTTATTTTGTTTACTAAAAATTCCTCCCCCCCCCCCCCCCCATGCTTTTGTATGGAAGCAGTCAGAGGGAGAAACAAAACACCATTCTGAACAGCGTTGTCAGTTTAGGGGATTTATCCCCAAATTGAGGATTTTTTTTCCGTGATTTGGGATAAAAAATTCCTCTTGGGGATCCGGGGATTTGTTGGGGATGACAACACAATTTTAGGGGATTTTATTTATAACTGGCAAGTCTAAAAATGTGTGTTATTATTTATAGTAGATGGTTTCTAATAAAGAAGAAGTATGTAAATATTTAAAAAAAATATATTTTTTACTGTTTAAAATGGCTGCAAATACTAATTTTGTTAAAAAAATCATAATGTTTCTTGGGAACGTGAAGATTCGGCAAAAGGTTTGAAATGTACATATACGAGTATATTTTAAAAGTGTAACGCTTGCGTTGAACGCGTTTTTTCAATAATGAATACTACCAAAACAAAAATACGTAACAAAATGCAATATGAATTATTGGAAGGAAGCATTTCTCAGAATAAACACATACTTTAAAAATAACTCAATTTATTGGTGGAAGAAATTTAATCCATCTGCTGAAATCCTAAAGCTTTTTAATACAAGCAACATGTACAACAAAATTTCTGAGGCTGATGAATCAGAAGTTTTTTATTCTGAAGTTTTGAAAATGCTAAACTCTGGTAAATAATTTTTTATACTTCTCTATATTAAAATATGTTTTATTTTTTCTTTACAAGAATTATAATTACAAAACGCATTAGTTTGAATATTAATATATGTAGCTATCGATAAAAATGAAGTTTATTAAATAAATATGTTATTTTTTAAATAAAATAAAAATTTTACAAAAAAAAAAAAAATAGATCAAAAAAAAATCAGTTTGGGGATTTTTGGGGATGACAAATCCAAAATTGGGGATAAGCTCTAAAAAAAATACTGGCGGCACTGATTCTGAATAAACAAAAAAAAAACAAACATAAAAATTTGCGAATTACGTTTTTTTGTTACATATTCCTGGCAAATCATTCTCACATTTTTGTTTTTATACCCTTCACCTTAATGAGAAGGGTATATATAAGTTTGTCATTCCGTTTGTAATTTCCAATATATAATTTTCCGACCCTATAAAGTATATATATTCTGGATCCTTATAGATAGCGGAGTCGATTAAGCCATGTCTGTCTGTCTTCTCTTGAAATCAATTTTTTGAAGTCCCCAGATATCTTCGGGATCCAAATCTTCAATAATTCTGTCAGTTTCGAGAAGTTTGCTATTTAAAATCAGCAAAATCGGTTTAGCCCAACCAGAGTTATGAACCAATATGTGAGACAACCTCCATAAAAATTTTATATTTTTTGTCAATTTTATTGCAATATTTTGAAATATATTGCAGATAATGCCATGAAATTTCGTATACGTAGTTTTTATGATAAAAGAAGAAAGTGTGCAGAAAATAGTATGAATCGGTCCATGCTTTCTCATAGCCCCCATACAAAAATCTTCCCGAAATATTGCTTAATTATACATAAATGCCTATAAAATTGGAACATAAAGACAAAATTCAGCAAAAATAAGTTTTATGCAAAAATAAATCACAAAACGAATTTTTTTTTAGTTCGGTCCATGTTTGACCATAGCCCCCATATAAAGGCCACTTCCAAAACTCACTTAAATACGTATAAAACAGATACAAATAATGTTAAACGGCTAAAATTTGACATGAATAATCTTTATAGGCAAATAAATTGTTGTACTAAATTTTATGGTGGTCGGCCCAGAATTGGTCATAGCTCCCATACAAGGAGCTCATCTGAAAAAGACTGACTCAAAACTTTACATAAATCATTTACATATATACAAAAATCATCCCACAAAATTTTGTGAATTTCCGTCTATTTTTAACCGTATGCCCAATATAAAGCCCTCTTCCGAAAATCACTTTAATATTCATCAATCTCTTATAAATAAGGGTACCAATCCAAAATTTTACACGGATCATTTACATACATGCCTAAATCAAAATCCTGGATTTTGAGAAGATCGGTCCATATTTGACTATGTCCCCTATATAAGGTCCACTTCCGAAATCCACGTTAATACTAATATATATCTTAAATATACCGTTATTATGTTGAAATTCGACGTGAAATATCCTCATATGCATGAAAATCACTGTTCCAAAATTTAAGAAGATTGGCCCTTAATTTGTCATAGCTGCCATATAAGAACCATTTCCAAAAAAAAAAATAAATTCGGGTCAAAAAATATTATTTTCGGATTTAACCCATATTCGGTCCATATTTTATAATTATGATATATATCGTTGGATAGGTATCTTTAATACCTTTAATTTAATGTATTACAAATTATCAGACACCCAGTAGTTTTCGAGATATAGGCCTATATATTTTCACCTTTACGGGCCCGCCCCCTCGAAAATATCGTCAACAAATTTTTTTTTGCTGGCATCTCCTCTAAAAGCCCTATTTGATGAAAGTTTTTTTTTTTTTTTGAGCAAAGTCACTAAAACTGAATTGTTCCCCTTTTTTATACTCTATTTGTTAAATTACACTCAAGATTATTATGAACATCAGACAAACTCTGTAAATTATGGTAAGAATTGGTAATTAAATCAATTAAAAATTGTGAAAATTAGACAAAATTTCAAAATATTTAACATAAATTATGTTGGTCGTAAAATTGTCTTTCAAACAATATATCAAATACTAATTAAATTTGCACTAAAACTGAATAAAAAATACAGAATAAGGATATTCTAGCCCTATAACCAGTGTAGTTTTTGTATTTCTGATTACGTTTAGGTGGAGGTAGCACTCTTACTTGTTTTACCTAAAATAGTAGTGTAAAGCGCGGGGACACAAAAATTGCGTTTATTTTGAAATGGACCTGTATACGAGTACATGGATGATTTGTGATGAATTTTAACTTGATAGTGATGTTTATAAGAGATTTATGCGCATTTACTCGTAAGTGATTTTCGGAAGTGGACTTTATATGAGGTTATGTCAAAATATGGACCGATGGAAGACATTTGTATGAGGTCTATGAGAAGTCGTTAACCGATTCTTACCATGTTCACCAGGACTTGTCCTTCTATAATAAAAATGAAGCGTGCAATATCTATCGTTTTGCAATATCTTTTTGCATGAAAATTATTTTTGCTGAATTCTGTATTGATATTGCAATTTCATTTTCATTATCTGCAATATATTTTAACAAAATAGCAAAAAAAAAAAAAAACTGGTGAAAAACATGATATTTTAATGATGCATAACTATTGTTCCCTACCGATTGCGCTGATTTTGGTTACGTATTTTGGACGTGAGAGTGTTTTACACAGACAGACAGACGGATATAGCTCAATTGACTTAGAATTCCATAAGGATCAAGAATATATATACTTTGTTAGGTCTCAGATGACTATTTCTCAGTGTTACACACGGAATGACAAACTTATATGTACATACTCGTATACTCGCACCTTCACCTTCACTTGTGGTGGTGGAGGGAATAATAATAAAAATAAATAATTTAATATTAAAGAATTTTATTCTGGTCTGAGTATTCAATATTACTGTAATGGTTTAAAGAATGCAATTGTAAAGCAATTTATGCATACCGTGCCAAATGAGACAATACGAGTATATCATTAATACTAAGTCCTAGATCTTCGGTAAAAATCAAAATCATCTATTTAACTAACTATTATTGAGAAATGAAAATGACACCTTGAAGCATGAAAGAAACTTTTTGAAAATTTGCTGAAATAGTGCTTGAGGAAAAATAACTTAGTTTTGATATTGACATTTAATTGCTTTATTTTAACAATATCGCTGACAAATTACAAAATTATATTGATAAGGATGTATCGCAAGTTGCTCTTAAAAAATTCCAAAACCACTTGTGGTACTTAAATCCCGAAAATGTTGCACTTTCCTTTTTTGACTCCAGATTACCACATACCACTAAAACAAAAATGGTTGAAGCGCTAAAAAATGTTTGCGACATTAATGAAAATCTTAAGAGACCGGAGACGAAAAATCAAAAATTTTCAATTATTTTAAAAAATGGAATTGAACAGTTTATCTCTAAGGAGACAAGGCTTTTCTTTGAAAGATTTTCAATAGACGAGGAATTTTTAAACGTAAATCCCGCAAAATGGAGTGATTTGTCAACCTTTACTAAAGCAAAAGACAGTGTTAGTCTACTAAAAGTAGTCAACGACGCAGCAGAAAGAGAAGTAAAGTTAATGGAAGAATACAACTCAGCACTAACTAAAGATGAACAACAGAAGCAATACATTTTGCAAGTTGTTTGGGATTACAGGAAAAAGTACCCCGGGTGTGTAAAAGAAAATATAATTAAATGATATGAGCAGTGTAGTAATTTAATATTTAAATATACAAAATAAAAACATTGAAAGAAAAAAAATTTTTTTTTATATAATACAAATTTTAATCACTTTCTGAGTCGATTTAACGATGCCCGTCCGTCCGTCTGGCTGGCCATGTAAAGCTTGTGCGCAGAGCACAGGTCGCAATTTTAAAGATATTTCAATAAAATTTGGTACGTTGTATTTTTCGGCCCAAGGACGGATGGTATTGAAACTTGTGGAAATCGGTCCATTATTTCACTTGGCCCCCTACAAATGTCCTCCCGAAATAAGAGTTTAACGATCATAAATGTTTGAATTTTGAAAGTATCCAAACAAATTTCACCACAAATGAGTTATAAATGAAGATAAATCAGATCTACAAATTTTGTCCATATCAGTACATAATTAGTCGAAACTCCCATATAAGGCCACTTCCGAACTTCCACTTCCGAAAATCACTTTAACGACTATAAATCTCTTCAAAATGTTGTTATCCGAATAAAATTGAATAAAAACAAGTTTCACATGTACAGAAATGATGACACACAATTTTATAATGGTTGGTCCATAATTAGTCGAAACTCCCATATAAGACCCTCCCCGTAATCCCATTTAACCTCCTAAATCTTTTTAAAATATTTATATCAAATTAAAGTTTAACATACACAATATTTATATTCACGAAAATCATGGCATTAAATTATTGGATGATCGGTCCATAATAGGTAATATCTCCCATATAGCGACCATTTCTGAAAAACTGTTTAATATATATACTGGGTGTAGGTTATTATATGGTCGGGCTTGACCGACTATACGTTCTTACTTGTTTTTATTGGAAACGATTCAAATGTTTTAAATGCGACCGTACTGCGAAAATTCGGATTTATCTTAAATGTTTTAAGGTAAAATTTTTAACTCAATCAAATGTTTTGTTGTGACGGCTTTTGTTTTGAAAGTGATTTTTCGTGGTTTTTCGTTTATTTTTCAAACAGGTGCCAGCCGTAACTGTTATTGTTATCAAATTGTCAAAATTTCGATAAGATTTTTTATGTTCACATACTACTCATATACGTATATGTATGTATACTACTATATATCGTCACCTTAAAGACCAAACAACCTATCAGCAGTTTTCAAAAGTTTACAGGAGAGAGAAAAAACGTTATAAAGTTGGAACTATTTGCAATATTCAAATGAAAATTATATACTCTGATTAAAATGAAACCAGAAGTATATATCGGTTGAGAAAATTTTGTTTTTCCAAACACAGCTTATGTTATGTCACTTAGGTTATTTGGAATTGTAAAAATCTGAAACCAAATAACTTATCAGCAATACTAATTAGTATGAATAATTAGGCATTCCTTTGAACACATGATTATTATTTACATTAAATAATAATACTTATAGTTTCTCTTACTTGTTTAAACAAAAAGTGCTTAATGTTTGCTTAAATTACACTATGCAACAAAATTAAACTTTTATCATGATTTTTGATGATTCATTTTCCTCTTTATTTAGTACGTCACGGCCTTTTAAAATAGAATTTTTTTAATTTTCCTAAAGTTTTTGATTTTTAAATAAAATTATAGGTGGTTTTACAAAAAAATCTACTTTTTTATTTATTTATTTTATTTATTTATGTTAATAACTAAATAAAAAGTTAATTTAATTAAATTAAATAAAAAGAAAACATTTTATTAAATAAAGCTACCGCAAAAAAATTATTCAAAAGGTATATAACATAAAAGTAATGGCAGTCTGCCGGAAGCAAAGTTTTTAAATCTTGTAAATGTTGCCATTTCTTTTTGGAGATTTTTAATCTTTGGAGATGTAATAACTTAGGACGAATTTCAAAATGTGTAGCAGATTTTTGTGGTAAAAGCTGATAATTGTCTTTAATATTGATTTTGTAATATATATATATCCTGTTGGGTCATACGCCAAAACCCGAATCATGTTGACTTTAGGGTCCCCAATCTTTTTTCCTAAAAAATAATTTTATTTAGGTAGAATGAAGTTAAATGGCAATAAAATAAAAGAAAATACCAGGACGGAAAGAAGCGTATCGCATTGGAAGATTTTCATAATCCTGGAAATAATCGTGGTATAGGTGATGAACAGTAAGTGGATATGGATTTTTTCGTGCATCTTTCATTAGCTCAATTAACTCAGAGGGCAAATTAATATTTTTATTATTAATTTTTCTTTGTATTAATGAGTGGGTGGTATCGCATTCCATTTGGGTATGTCCCACGATTAAGTATTTATACTCAATGGTAACATTATTTTCTACACAAAACGAAACTAAGGCATTGGAAAATACAACATTTCTGTTTTGATAGAAGCACCCATCAGAATATATTACAAAATGATGTACATTCGGCGTATTCAGCATTTCTTTTTTTAAATGATTTACTACAATTGTGGCGAAGGTAGAAGCAATTAGATTTCCTTCTGTTTCATCCCATACGTAGTTTTCAGACTTATGAGTTATAACATTATAAATTGTAAAGTTGTGGACCTGGAGTTTCATTTTGTAGTACGATGCATTTGCCTTTAACTGCGGTATTAGTTTTGCGGCTTGCATATCCATGCATAATAGCGATACTAAACCCTTCTTAGCATTTTCAATATCATGTTTTTTTTCCTCTCTCACGTCCTCTATTTGCATTCTGTGAAAGTCGTATTCTTTTTGCAATATATTTTTTCACTCAAACGATACACATGTGTCACACATATCGTTTCTAGGCTTAAAAATTGAGTAATTTTTTTTCTTCAAGACATCCATGAAATTAGGAAACGATACAGGTGAAATACCATTTTCTTTTTGCGAATCACAATCTTGGGAGTAAACTTCATACACAGATGCATAAGATTTAAAATCTGTTTGGAAATATATTTTTTTTCGTGTACTGACGTCGGTAATGCGATTCTAATTTTGGGATGCCTTCCAACCATTTATTTAAATAATTTAAACGAACCTTATACTCCTGGCCCTTTTTTGTATTTCTTTGTTTTTCAGCTTGCAAGATTTTCTTATTATCAGGTCCCAGTTGAGCATTATGAAGTTCACAGGAATTAATCCAACCTCTTACCATAGTTTCCGAAATTCCGAGGGTTGACAAAAACATTTTACGGCACACTTGATAGCGCTTTGTTTTGTTGTATAAAAAGAACGCTTTTGAATTTGAGCGTCGAGAATTTTCCACATAAGTCCTCTTTTTGGCGAAAACGTCAACAGTACTGGTTACGTAAAGTTTTTTTCTGATCCCATGACATCTGCCAAAAACGTTGAAATATTTCTTCACGTAATTTTTCAGAAAAAATAGAACAATGTCGATTTGAAACCTTTTCACAACATTTTGATGTGCACCCAGGTTTCATTTCTCTTGGCTTCCTGCAAACGATTTTGCCTTTTGAAAAACCTTCATATTCTTCACCGTTCATACGATTTTTCTTTCTTTCTTCTTTTTTGTTGACTTTTTTAGGAACTTGCATATCTGCCTCAAGATTATTTTCAATTATGGAATACATTTTATTGCGTTTTAACACTTTTTTATGTTCTTTTCACTTCTAATAATAAATAAAATGTAATAAAACACAAACAACAACAAATCAAAAGTAACTGTGTTTCAAAAAAAAAAAATTCAAATAAATAATTACTCTGATTTCTTTAGCGTGAGTGCTGATAGGTTATTTGGTTTCAGTAAATTGTACACTTGCTGATAGGGTATTTGGTAATAGCTTAGTTATTTGTAATATTAGGCGTTCAAAATTTTGCATACATATGCGTTATGATATAGGGAATAATATTAAATAAAAAACTCAATTTTGAAATTTTTGCTGATAGGTTGTTTGGTCTTTAAGGTGACGATATGTACTCGTATATACAGGTACATATAAACTTAGATAGATTTCTTTAAAATACTATTGTTACGTTTTCATTATACTAAAAACAAATTAATTACACTGACAAAAATACAAAATGCAAAGTTGCGGTTTATTGGACGTATGCAACTAATTTTTTGTATTCTTCTCTGCTGTATATAAACAGTGCCTAATGGAGCAGCATATTTTGGAACATGAAATTTCATGTAAGATTATTCGAAAATTTGTCGATCAAAAAATTTCATCTTGTATAATATAATATATACTTATTATAATATACATACATATATTTTATATAAATTGTGCAATAATTTCATAATTCATTCCACATTAAAGCTCGTTTGTACCCAAAATCCATTAATTTTCATTGCAAATTTTTTAAGTTGTTATAGAAAGACCTTCATACCTTTAGAACACATTGGTTCCAAAAATTTTCTAAGAGTTTGTTTTTTTGGAATTTATAAATTTAAAACTTCTGAGTATAAGGCATTTATATAGACCATACCAGGAATCGCTCCCAATACTTTTTTTCCGCCCACTCTCAAAGAATTGTAAGAAAAGGAGCAAAGACCTTTTTCAAATTTCAACAGTTATTTTTTCCAAAAATCTTTATAAAATTTTTTTTTAGTGTAATATTTTTACTTATTTAAATTTTCTGAGACATTTTTTTATAGATTCTGATTTTTTTTTAAATTTTCGGACTGTTTTTGTGTTAAAATATCATGAACAAAGTTATACATATGTCGAATTTTGAAACTTTAACATTGCCTCTGTTAAATAGTTAACATGACTCTGTTAAAGTAAATGGTTTGTGTCTAGGGAGTTAAATTTAAAATTTATCTTCACGCACATCAACTTTATAGGGCTATAAAATATGAACTATGATGGAACTATACAAAGTGTATGCGGTAGCACCTTGTATAATTACACCATGATTATTACTATATACTATCAAAAGGGACAGGAAACGGTTAGGGTACAACCGTTGATTGATTTGTTCATATTTACATTTTTAATGAACATTTTTAAAAACTAAAATAAAGTGCAATTTGTAATCGGAAGGTGACACCTTACGTCGTGTAATTCACACAAAATGTTATCTTGCCAGCTATAGGTTATCATCAGATTTATTTATTACTTACAAGCGTTTTTGTGAGACATAGCAGAAAAAAATCGGGTAGAAATTGAGAATGAAAACCAAACATTCGTTTTTGAATTGAAATTTTTTGAGCGTTTATTTTTATTAAAATCGTATGATTTGTTTTAGAATTAAACGATTTTTTGTTTATATTGAGGAGACTGGCAACAAAATAAATTAAATAATATTTAATTTCTATTTAAACAAACATCGAACGGAGCAATATATACATATCGTCACCTAAAATCCAAAAGGCCGTAACCCAAATGATATATGTACATATTATTCTTTTTTCAAAATATTTGGTTCTGATGGAAAGCCGTATGCGTTGCGAAAAGCTACAGTAATGCATATGGAGAAGATTTGTGACCATTTTGGAAACTGGATGAATAGTACCAATACTACAGTATATAGAAGTAGTGGTGTAAGGAGCACTTATTCAAAGTGTAGTAGTGGGATATCTGAAATAGCCTCGGGAACTGAATAATTTAGATTTCATCTCTAACAGATGAAATCGTTTTAAAAATTTTATGAGTATATTTATAAATAAGTTAATATCCATACATACATACATACATACATATGTATATATATGTAGATGTAAATATTTTCTGACTTATATACTTACTTATTAAAACTTTTAATATACCTATGTAGGTGCATATATTACAAATAGATTTTCTTTGGATGATTCTTATTTTACAATTCGTATCTGGAAGTAACATTTTAAAGTTTACATTTCTCGTTCTTCACTGTACAGGTCCATAATGTAAACAATTCATAATATCTACTATAAATTTATAAAGTTACAAACCGACTCTTGGAAACTTTTTACTTACATTGAACAATACATATACTTGAAGATAAGAGTATTTGAATCTCTAGTTGGATAGATGTTTTTTGTTATTTATCTATTACAAGTTTATATGAGTTTGTCATTATTTCGTTTGTTATTTTTACAATATTTATTTTAAGATAACGTCAACAATTAAACATTAAATCAAAAAAAAAAATGTTTTGGCTTTTAGGACGCAAGTTAAAGTTGATTAACATTGGACAACAAAATACTATTATACAAAACTATAATCAAACCAGTCTGGACCTACGGTATACAACTTTGGGGAACAGCTAGTAATTCATACATAGAAATTCTCCAAAGATATCAGTCTAGAATATTAAGAATAATTACTGGCGCTCCATGGTTTATGAACAATAAAAATATTCACCGTGATTTTAACATACCTACGGTTAAAGAAGAAATTACCAAATTCTGTGATAGATATTTACAAAGACTTAGAGCAATCACTCAAACCTACTTGCCATTAATCTCTTAAATGATAGCGATGAAATAAAAAGACTGAAAAGAAATCACGTAGATACTTGATCTTCCTTCTAGAAAGTAAGCTTTATATTTTACTGAACATTATATATTTGCACTCAACACTAAACTAATTTATACAAATAAAATTTTGTTCTTATTAATTGGGCTGGAGCTCAATAAGCTAAGTTATTTGTAAAATTTAAACGATTTGCTTAATGTTTCTTTAGAAAATAGATCGCAAATGAAAAGGAAATAAATAAAAAAAAATAAAAAAAACATACTTAAGTATTTGAACTTTGATTTATTTTAAGAAAAAAAAATCAAATGTAATTGAAGTTGTATATTTTTAGCTTGTTTTAAAAGTTATGGAATATTGTGCTACTTTTTATAAAATTTTACAATTTTATCTACATATTTATATTCAAAACTTCTTCTTTCTGAACCGAATATGGCCTGCATTAACCAATACATAATTTGTTGATCAGTTTGAAGATAAAATATCTGTGGGAAATTTTATTAAAATCGGAAATGACAAATCCAAAAAAAAACACTATTTCCTATTCGGTTTAAGATGGATGCTCATTCTCATACAAACATTAGAACAAACTCATAAAACACTCCCGATTATTGGTATCGGGTGTCAATAATGAGGATTTATTGACGGCCCGTACAGTGAAGGCCTTGTCATTTTCCCACTGGTTTATACTATTTCTTAATGGGCATGTGTAAACACTAATACCAAGAAGAGCTAGTATTTTGAGACGGCTACGTGTGAAATTAAGTACACATGATAGTAGAAATGATAGAATCTTTGTATTCTAAATAAGATTTAGAGATAATATCTCCAATTAAAATAAAATATGACGATATATCAAATAAACGATAACGAATGTGGGTGATCTTAATGCGAGTTGTCACAAATAAAATTTTTAATATTCTAGTATTTCACATTGTGCCAACATAATTACAAGTAAAACTAAATAAATTCAATTTTGCATTGCCTTAAAATGACCCCGAAAAGGATACAATTGATAAAAATATTTACATCTTAAGGATACGAAACAACGCAACTCGTTATTTAACTAGAAAACGTACAACAACAGCATAAGTGTGATTTTGAAAAGAAAATTTAAATAAAAAAAGAAAAAGACATAAATAAACACATTCAAAATGATTACAAATTTTTTCAAGAATGGCGTTTTTAACGTTGATTATCGCCGTCAGTTATCGGCTTCAATAAGTGGTTCGTACATAGTTACATAAATTAATATTTGAGGAAAGTTGTTATCCTAAAAGTGTTTTCTTTTATAAAATGTACTCCACAGCAACGATTATGTCACTGTTGCACGGCATTGGTTTGGGATGGCTCTCGCCCATGTTGCCGAAAATGCAATCTTCCGATGAAACGCCATTCGACTTTGTTGTCGATATTCATGAGTCATCATGGATCGGCGCCGCCATTTGCATAGGTGGTGTATTAGGAAATCTTATTTTCCTCTTGATATTAGACCGTTTTGGTCGCAAGATTGCTATTTATTGTTTAGCATTTCCCCATATGGTAAGTGAAGTGCAGATGATCTGCATATGATAAGAACATACAAAACGAACATTGATCAGTACTGCGATTCACTAACTTTTTTAACGATAATCGTATCGTTAAAATAAATATAACGAAAATTTATCGAATTTGCAATTCAGTAACATTTTTAACGATATTCGCTGTCGGCTGAAGTCAGCTGTTGTTACTCTAACAAGTTTTTCTATCGTTATATTAGCGACAAAAACTTGAGTTGTGTTTATTTTATCGATAAAGTTTATTTATTATATAAAGTGTGTGTATAAGTTTATTTTGTGTTTAAAATGGCTTTTGAGAATTTGGCATACGAATTAGCAAGGGATGAAGTTTATACGTTCCATCAGCTAATCGTCGTGTTGTTCGGAATTTGGACAATCTTTTTGAGTTGACAGCAAAGGAATTTCAAAAATTATACCGACTAACTCCGGACTTGGCTGAAAATTTAATTTTTGAGCTAGATGATCAACTAAAAGGATCTAGAATAACATCGACAGAAAAGCAGGTAAGACATGCCAGCTTCCAGTTAAAATTAAATTTTCTGCCATGTAATCAACTAAATGGCTGAGTTGTTCTGCGGAAGCCTGACTCCTTTTAGAATTGGTCGCCAATCTGTTAAATGCACTTAAAATGTTTGTGCATATATAAATGTAAATGAAATAACAAAATAAAAACATAATTAAATCACACATAAATAAATAAAATAACAAAATAAAAACATAATTAAATCACACATAAATAAATAAAATAACAAAATAAAAACATAATTAAATCACACATAAATAAATAAAATAACAAAATAAAAACATAATTAAATCGCACATAAATAAATAAAATAACAAAATAAAAACATAATTAAATCACACATTTCTTACTTTTTACAAAAATAAATAAAAACCCTAAATTATGCACAATTATATTTGTTTTTTTTTCATTCTCTTTTGTGCTTTTCGCTTATTATGGCACTTTGTACACAGAGGTGCCACATTTTATTCAATTAAATGAGTATAAAAAACAGCTGTATACTATCGTTAAAAAAAAGTTACAGAATCACACAATCGTTACTGCAAGCGAATATTTATGTCGACAAAGGTTACGATTGGCGGATCGTTAAAAGTTAGTGAATCGCAGTACAGAATGGCATAATAACGTTTCTGTTGAGCTTTATCAATTCTACATGGTTTATCAAGAAGTAACAATATCACATACAATATATTCATATACATATGTATAATCATGGATGGACAACAATTAAACTCTTTGGAGGATCAAGGATATTTTTATAAATTGTTAGTCGAAATTCAGACAGACAATACTGAAATGTTAACAATTCTATCGAGTTTTAGCGGTTATAACAAGATTTTTTCTACTCATGTCAATTTGAAGGTGTCTCGACCTACTATTATTTCACTATTTTTATAATTTAAAATAATAAATATATTTTATATTTTTACTGCTGAATTGGCTAGAAACAGCGAAAACCATTGATTTAATTAAAGGGTTGAAAAAGTAATTTCAATGGAGTCTAATTAATAGGGAGTTACATATGTTCAAACGCAGTCAATGGCGGTGTTGACAAATAAATATGTACATTAGGGTGGCTCCCAAATAAAGTTGTGGATGTTCCCGTCTAATATGAAAATTTGATTCATTTTAAGACTACGTTTCGCAATTTTTTTGTCCTGGGGTCAATATTTGGTGAGCTAGATCAAAGGATAAAAATGTTCTTTTTACAGGTTTTTTGATTTTTTTCACATATCTTCCAAAGGAACTATATGTAAATTTGGTATCACATGAAAGGTCTTTGAGAGGCGCATTCAATGGGTTATCAAAAATTAAAAAAAAAATTTAAATTAAAAAATTTTGAAAATTTCAGACAAAATTTTATTTATTTTGTTATTTTTTCATAGAATTTACTTAAATAAATAGTTGAAATTTCTTGATTATAAACATCATGCAATTTAACCCAAATGGTTTTTCCCGTTTTTAGCTTATAAAATTTACGTTATTTTAATACCCATTACATTAACGAATTGAGTTAACAGAGATTGTCAGATAGGGAAGAATTTAGGTTTAAAAAAAATTAATAAAAATTTAAATAGATGGAATTTCAAAAAACGGGAAAAACCATTTAGGTTAAATTGCATGATGTTTATAATCAGGAAATTTCAAGGTCTCAAAGACCTTTCATATAATACCAAATTTACATATAGTTCCTTTGAAAGATATGTGAAAAAAATCAAAAAACCTCTAAAAAGGACATTTTTATCCTTTGATCCAGCTCACCAAATATTGACCCCAGGACAAAAAAATTGAGAAACGTCTTAAAATTAAGGAAATTTTCATATTAGTCGGGAACATCGATAGCTTATTTTTTCTCCAAACAAACGGGCCAGCATAATGTACATACATATGTACATATATGGGTCAATTTCAAAATAAACGCAATTTTTGTGTCCCCGCACTTTAGACTACTATTTTAGGTAAAAAAAAAACAAAAAGAAATGAAAAACAAATATGTGAGAGTGATTAGCCAGGAAACGTAATTCTCAAATTTGTATGTTTGTTTTTTTTTTTTTTGTTTATTTAGAATTGTGTTTTGTTACTCCCTCTGACTGCTTCCATACAAAAGCATGTTTACTAGAATTTTTAGTAAACAAAATATGTAATATAAAATCAAGAAAGAAGTAAATATGCAACATTTAATAACAGTTTTCGAATTATTGCGTTTCTTTCTTGTGTTGGTTGTCTCCACAATTTGCATTCAGCGTCACTTTTTTATAAATCAAGTAATATTACTTGTTTTAAATTTCAAGTTTAAATAAAGTAAAAAACGTAAAGAAAGTACAAACTTTAATTATTACAAATGTTAAAAAGCGAAAAAAAAATCTATAAAAAAAGTGCATTTGCTTAGTTTTTGTGAACACCATGGTAAGGGTGCGATAAAATTTCTTGAGCATCACGCTAATTTTTTTAAAAGTGAATATATTAAATGTAAAAAATGAAGTTGACAATCATTGTCTTTATTTTTTTATAATTTGTGAATTAGAGAACTAAATTGCCTACGAAAAAAAAAACAAAATAGGCAAAAATTTCATGAGCATCACTTTTGAAATATATTGCTTCATAGCTTAAAATGCTTAATTTTCATTTTATTTTTTAATTTTCAAGAGTAAAACAACAAAATTAACGGCGGATGAAAAAGCACGGAGATATCGAGAGGAAATCAAGCTCGATAAAGCGCGTAATGATGAATATAAAAGAAAGAAGAAAGAAGGGTATAATCGTGGTATATTTGAGTTTAATTTTTATTGTTACTGACTGATTCTGTTTTTACCACAAACTTAATTCGAAAGTGGTAAAAATGCATAAGAATGAAAAAAAACAAAGCCGCTTGTCATTTCATGAAGTTTATACAAATTCAGAATAAGAATTCGAATGAAAATTTATAAATTAAATTAAGTTAAGTTATTGTTTTGCGTCAAATATTTACATATGTGTATAAGTTTCTTCAAGAATTACATCCTTTTTTCCATTTTTGTTAAAGACATCAAAGAATATGTACATGTTTAGTTTTGTATGAAAATTTTTGTTCTTTGAAGAATTTTTGTTTTTTTTTTATTTACTTTTTGTAAAAGAATAAACTTTTTTTATTTACTTTTTGTAAAAGAATAAACTTTTTTTCGTTAAACTTTAAATTTGGCATTATTTCTTGTTTACGTGCAACAAAATCTTTTGATCGTCACAAAATATCTTGAGCGTCACACTTAGTTTTTTTTCTTAAAACGCTTTAATTGCAGTTTTTTTAAATACATTGTTACAAGCCTATTACTTTACAAGTAACCTCTAAGTTCAAGTCTTTTTTTAACAAAAATTTACATATGTTCATCTTAAAATTTTAAAATAACTAGTCACTTTAAAAAAAAATTAAAAATCAAGGTGATTCGTGATTTTGTGTTTATAATCGAAAAAGTGATTTTCGCAAAAGTCAATCTTGAGAAACAAAAAAACATCGTAGTAAGCTTGAATTTCAAATATTTTTGCATTTTTAGCGATTTTTTATACATATTTGGTGTGTGTCGCTCAAGATAGAAATCATAGAAAACATAAAAAAAAATCCAAAAATATTGATTTTTTTGAGAGCCTAAAAGTTCCAAAGGATTCTTCACAAATTTCTTCATAAATTGGCCACTCTTACAGGCGAATTGAAAAAACTTTAAAATTAAGCAAAAAAAAAAAAACTCGTTGTGCAAAAAATTGATTTCAAGAGAAGACAGACAGACAGACAGACGGACATGGCTTAATCGACTCCGCTATCTATAAGGATCCAAAATATATATACTTTATAGTGTCGGAAAATTATATTGTGGAAATTACAAACGGAATGACAAACTTAAATATACCCTTCTCATGATGGTAAAGGGTATAAAAATGTGAAAAGGGAACAAATTTCATGTGGATTTCTTATTCACGATAGAGGTGAATATCTTTATTTTTGTGGTAAATTGGTGGTATTCTACATATCTACGAGTATATTGTTAAACCGTGTTTAATCATTAATTAATGTTTTTTAAATTGTTGCCCCATTTTTTAAAAAAATCACCTTTTTGGTGCCACTTTTCGAAATTTCTTAACGGTCACGCTGAGTATTGACACTCCCAGCATACCATTCTAGGAGTGCTCCGAAAAAGGAGTCAGAAAAGACTCCAAATCAAGACCATTTTCGGAGCGCTCTGAAAAAGGAGTCAGAAAAGAGTCCAACCAAAGAGCATTTTCGGAGTGAAAGAAAAATTTGCTTGTTACTGTCCTGAGTCGGCACGCAGTATGACAGAAATTCCACTTAATTATGTGTGTACCAAAGCGTTCTTGTCCTGTTATTTGTGCTTTGAACAAAAAAAAAAAACAAAGATGTACCACACAAGAATGATAAAAACAAGATTACACAAAGCCCAAAAAAACCTTTACTGACATTATCTAAGAGCTCTTTCTGACGGACCATTTTCGAACGTAATGACCCTCTTTTCTGAAGGTTTTCGGAGCAATTATGATTGTTTTTGGGCTCATAAAGAGCGTTAACGCTCCGAAAAAGGTGTCAGAAAAGACTCTTTTCGGACTCATATGGCTTGCTGGGCTGTTGGGAAATTTAAACTAAATAATCATATACATACTCGCATGTATTTATGTACAATTAAAAATCTGTGTTCTATGTTCTTTTTCTTATACAACAATTGCATTGGGACGTAGTGCCTTTGGTTGTTTCTTTATTTTGCCCACTCTATTGAGTTTTTATATGCTGCTCGTGTATTTGGAGGCGTTACTGGCGGCGGTATTTATATTGTGATACCGATTTTCATAAGTGAAATATCCGATCCCTCGTTAGTATTTCCCCAATTAAGTATATAAAATAAAAACATTTAAGTCGTGTAAGAATTATCATTTTTTTAAATATTTCTACAGAATACGAGGTCGTCTAACATCACTGTTCGCATTGACGCTCAATTTGGGTGTTTTGATCGGTTTTATTTTATCATCGTATGTTCCCTATCACACCATACCATTGATTGTTTTACCCGTTCCTGTAGTATATCTAATAATTGCTACATACTTTCCCGAAACCCCTCAACATCTTTTGCGTACGGGACGAGAGGACGAAGCGCGAAAATCGTTTTTGTTTTACAAAAACTACATCGACCAGAGGAGTGCTGCGGCAAAAAATGCCGTAAATAATCAATTTGAAGAGCTGAAAATGGCGATAACACATCAGGAGAGCAAGAGTGAAAAAGTCACTTTAAACGATTTCTGTAAGTTCGTTTAATAATTTTTTTAATCTTAATTAAAAAAAAAAAAAAAAAACAATGACATTTAAAATAAACTGGAACATTTGTAGTCAATCGAAAAGCATTAAGGATCATCTGCATGGGTATTGTGCTTATGATTCTCAATATATTTTGCGGATCGTTTGCGTTAATAAATTACATGTCGAGTATTTTTAAGGCCACAAAAACCGAGCTGCATCCCGACATCAACACTATAATAGTTGGTGTTGTGCAAGTATTTGGCACATATACAGCCACGATATTGGTTGACCGATTTGGTCGTAAAATTCTTATGATAGTGTCATCATCTGGTATGGGCATAGGTATGGCGGTATTTGGAATGTATGCATTTTTTGCCGAAGAGACTGACGTTGATCTGACATCTTACAGCAGTTGGCTGCCGCTGCTATTGATGGCGTTGATAATATTTTTGGCCAATGTTGGCATCATTTCGGTGACATTTGTTATACTGGTAGAAATCCTACCACCCAAGGTAAATATGCTACAAAACGTAATAAGAAAAATATATGTAGGTTTGTTGTAACAAATTAACTTATCGGTATAACAAAGCCTAGTTTTGAATACAAAATTTTGTTTGTTTATCAGTATGTTTACATGTACTCGTATTTTGGCACTCTCAATTTTATTTCAGTTGTCGCAACCGATTCAATTGATGTATGAATTTATAGAATATATTTAGTTTCTCTGTGCACTAGAATCACTTTATATGTAATGTGTGTTTGGTATTTCAGATACGCTCCATTGGATCCTCCTTCTGTTTGGCTTTACTCAGCTTATTCGCACTAGCTCTTCTACGATTTTTTCCAGTGGCAATGGATTCCTTTGGACTGTCGGCTGCAATGTGGTTTTGTGCATCAATATGTGCCTTTGGTTTATTTTGTATTTCGGTGTTTTTAGAAGAAACAAAAGGCAAATCAATGAACAATCACAAATAATATGAATTATATTTGTTTAAAATTATAGTCTTCAGTATTTTGAAAATCAATTCTATTCCAAACTATTTTATATCTTAAAACCAAAATATATTCATTGTATAGTATATAAAATGTATTTATTGATTAGACTAATTTTAACTTAAAGTTTTAATAAATTTCATTAAAATTTACACAAATTACTTAAATACCCACATACATATACAATATATTTGACAAAATAATTTAAATTAACTCTATTATCAAGTCAAGTATGGTTTTATTTTATAACAAATCTCTATTAAATAAAATCAACTAAACAATTGTAAATAAACACACTCTGTTGGTGCTCTAATACTCTTCTATAATTCAACATAATACTTCTATTACAAGTTTTATGTAGTTTCGATCACAGCTTTTGTAAACAAATACATACGAGTATATTAAACAACCCTAAAGGAAACCTAGGGACAAGTGTCTCCAAGTCACCACTTTTGTCTACTATTTTGGTGACATTGCCAACAGCATTGTCACAATAGTTATTATTATACAATTATTTTTTTTTTCAATTGTAAGCACCCATAAACTAGGGGATAGTGTGCTGGACTATCATTTAGAGGGTTGCGGGTTCGATTCCCGCCAAAGACTCCGGGTGTTTTCGAATTTATTTTTAATAATTTTTATTATTTTAATTTTTTTTTTTCTAATATAGTCAAAAAAATGCATTTTTATTTTATATTTCACAGAAGTACCAAATTTTAGACAATGTGGTCCCTAAAGAACTACCTTGTCAATAGTAACTATGTCAGTAGTGGATTTTCAATGACACGTACATGTTAAATGTCTATAGTAATTAACATTGTCTGGGGTATAATAAGTCACTAGTACTGGTGACTGTGTCAATATTAAATCAGTACAGTTTCACTATTGACATTTCCGGCAGGGAAGTTACAAGCCACTAAGAGTTAAAAATTAATCTGTGTTTCTATTACTGGATCCATGTAGACAGGGACAGTCTCTCTCCTGTATGTTCCTCTCTTACATATACTGATAAAATGTAAATAAAAGGAATTGTTAACTCTTTATACCAAAAAGCTTATCTATCAGTAGTAAAATCAGGCTTGAAGGCATAAGGAGGCTTCATATAAATTAACATGAACCTATTGTGGTGAAATTTCAGACTGCTACAAACAACATATCCACCACAGTTCAAATCTACCATCCAACGTATTTACAAATGCAGGATTCGTAGTAAATAATACCAAGAATGATAAAATAAAGATTACGCCAACGCGCGTAAAATTTTAAAATGTTCTGCGCATATTGGAACTGTAACGTCACACGTTCTGTGCTGTATTGGTTAATTTTTTCTCACTTGTTTTTTTACTGTTGTTTTGCTTGCATTTGCTCACTGCACACTTCATGTTTATATTTTTTGTTGTTGTTTTTTTTTGTTTGTTTTTCTTTTTTAAACAGCTTTTATTTTAGAACTCTCAAAGTGATTTCAATTGCAAGGTTGCCAACTATCACATAAAACATACCTTTTTCGCAAGAAATTTTAATTCTAACACATGAAACATTCTTGGTAACCCTTAGAATGGAACTTCTACGTCACATAACGGGAAATCATGCGCATGAAGTAATCTTTATTTGTTATCATTCTTCAATAATACATATGTAGATGCTAGAGCAATTTCAGAACAATATTTTGCAGTAAAAAAATATAGCCTATTGACGCTTGCTTCCAAGCATAGATCTATCTTCCGTTCCGAATTTCATTAAAATCAGTTCAGTAGGTTAGGCGTGATTGCGGAACAAACAAACAAACTTACAAAGCCTTTTATATTATACATACATATATATGGATTTCCGTACCAATTGAGCTATGGCCTGTAAGGAGCCAAAAAAACGAGTATATTATTAAGATTTTCTTTATACATATTTAAAGCAAATTTCGCGAATTAATTTTTTAGAGCTACCTAATGTAATACTAATGATAATGAGCTCTTACCTCGGTCTACAAAGTATTTACATGTACAGGGGGGTTACTCTCTATTGCGATACGAAAACAATTTCGATGCGTAAGAGTATCAATTTGTACACCTATCACATCGCAATAGAGATCCCATCGCAATAGAGAGTAGCCCCTCAGTTTGTTCCAATTAACTAGATGACAATAGGGGCGCATTATTGTGAATTATTAAAATTTTTGATAGTGGTGTTTTCTTAATTATTGACAATTGTTGAGTTTAAGTATAATAATTCAAAATAATATTATGAATCAGGATAGTAGAAATACTTATTTTATTGGTCAACATGAAAAGCAATATTTACATACATACATACATACGTAGATGCTGAATTCTGTGAATCAAAGTTTTTAGATTAAACATTTTCCGAAATTCAACGAGGAAATTCTAGAGAAACTTTTCATATTTTAACGAAACGTCGAAAGAATCTTTAGCCATATAAATTTAAATAAAACTGAAATACGAATTCTTGGAGAATAAATATATATGTATGTATGTATATTGGGTGAATTCCTTACTCAAAATATTATTTAAAACTTAATAATCTAAGAGCTAGTTTTTTACTTGTCAGTTAAACTCAGCTTAACACACTGTTATATTTTTTTTTTTTTTTTTTTTTTTATAGCCTTTATTTATTTATTGAATCTTCATATAATGAAATGACAATAAGTATTCAAATCTTAATACTAAAAAGAAAATAATAAGCCCAGCCAGTGCTAGACAAAAATTTTATGATACTAAAAAAATTTCACATCAACTGATCCAGTCATCTATTTTGCGCTTGAGTTAAAGCAAGGGTATCCCTCCTTCTCAACCGATTATGGCCACTAAAGTTAAGGATGTCTCGTGCAAGTGGGTTTGGGTGGTGTTCAAGTTTGCTGACATACTTTGACGCGTGTTTTGTAAATTCAACTTTTACTGATGGCACGCATAGATCTTTGTGAATTCGAGAATTTTTAACATACCATGGAGCTGCAGTAATTATACGTAGAATTTTATTTTGACCCCTTTGAATTTTTTCAATGTTTGATGCTGAGGCAGTACCCCATAATTGAATTCCATAGCACCAGATTGGCTTTAGAATTGCATTGTACAACAATAGTTTGCAGTCCAACTTTAGTGAAGAATTTCTGCCAATTAGCCAATTAAGCTGCACTGCTTTTAATCTCATCTGTGTAAGTTTCGCTTCAATATGAGACTTCCAAGTTAAACGGCGGTCGAGGTGAATGCCGAGGTATTTGACTTCATTATGTTGAGGAATAATTTGATTATTTATTTTGATGAACGAGCAAGTTTCTTTTCGCAATGTGAAAGTGATATGAATACATTTCTGTTCATTAACCCTGATTTTCCAAAGCTCTAGCCAATTCTCTAGTTTATAAATATAATTCTGCAAATTCTGTGATGCTACTTGGTGGTCCTTGTGAACGCTGATAAAGGCTGTATCGTCTGCGAAAGTTGACGTGTGGATTTTGGGGTCTGACGGCATGTCGGAGGCATAAATCAAATATAAAGTAGGACCCAGTATGCTACCCTGTGGCACACCTGTTTCAATTGGCTGAGCGGGGCTTAAAAAATTGCCTTCTTTGATTTTAAATTTGCGACCGTATAAATAGCTTTCCATAAGTTTATGGGTGTTAGCAGGCAGAGTTAATTTTATTTTGTGCATTAAACCGTCATGCCAAACTTTGTCGAACGCTTGGGACACATCAATGAAAAGGGCGGAGCAGTATTTTTTGTCTTCAAACGACCCTCTTATCACATTTACCAATCTGTGTGTTTGTTCGATGGTGCTGTGTTTAGCTCTGAAGCCGAATTGATGATTAGGAATGCATTCAGTGTCGTTCAGAATTGGAATCAACTTAGTCATTAACAATTTTTCGAACAGTTTAGAAATTGTCGGCAGTAAACTAATTGGCCTATATGACTCTACTTTGGTGTGATCCTTCCCTGACTTAGGAATCATAGTGATCATAGACACCTTCCAATCTGCAGGATAGTATTCTAGGCGTAAAATAGCGTTGAAGATAAAGAGGATAATTCTTCTAGCTACACGAGGTAACTCCACAAGCATTTTATTGCTGATTTTATCCATACCTGGAGCCTTTCTAAGGTTCAGAGTACCAATAGCGCTTTGGACATCACCAAAGTTTAGTCTTAGAGGTACAGGAGGTCTAATAACGAGTGGTGGCAAATCAGATACGTTATTTGAGTTGTTTTTAGTAAACACATTTCTTAAATGGTTAACAAATAACACTGTTATATTAAACCTCAAATATATTTTGCCGGGATTTTACTACTGATTGTGTTTCTCAGTAGTGGATTACCACCTGTCAATTTTGTTAGCATTGCCGTACAGTACGTTCAGTCAAAATACATATGGCATTCCTCCTAATTTTTTATATAAATATGGCAATATCTTAAATTTTCGCAAAAAATCAAACCAACGTATCCTAAGGAATTCTAAAAATTACAATTTGCAATTGTTAGAAATGAATTATTATTTAGTTTTTTTTTTAGAGATTTTTTGTTTCTGTTTTTTTAAATAAATTAGTTTGTTAAGAGAAATCTTTGAAAGAATTCGGCGTCGGTATAACTGCAGAATTGATTTGGACGTGTCCTTATTGTTCGTATCTTTCTAACAATTGACATATTTAAGTTATTATATGTGTTTGAATCCTCATCATCACTAGAATAATCCATTTTTTTTTTAATTTTTGTTAAAATGTCGTAAATTTCTTTTCACTTGTTGAATTGTTTATTTTATTTTTCAGCTGTTTGTATTTTGACATTTTATATCTAGGTTTAACTCACCAATGATGCTCAGTTAAACCTAGATTATATATCAAATAAATAATAACTGAGAAACACAATTTTTAGTTTAATCTAGGTTTAAGCGAAAAATGTAGATTATCCTTATCCCAGAAACTAGCTCTAAATTGTTTTGACATTGTAATGAAACCTTAATAAAATATGTTACTTTCAGATATTTATTTGTATATTACTGTTCTATATTATTTGTTTGTTATTTCTTATTTATAAAGTTTAATTTTATGTTTTTTGATATACATACATATGTATTATACATACGAGTATGTATAATATAAATGGCTATATAAATTTGATTTTTTATCTTTTCGTTTAAATCAAAAACAACGATTAGATACTTTGGCTTTTTATTTTTCCGACTTTTTGTTGACGATTTTTAAAATTCGAAAAGACGATTTTTTTTCTTTTTATCGGGATTTTGACGATTTTTTCCGAAATTCATCTGGAAAACCCCGTATACGTCTAAAAAAAGTTCAAGGCGATCCGACCAATATTGAGATTTAAAGGTGTTTAGTATGGAAACGTGTGAAAAGGTCCGCTGGCACCTTATCTTGAAATGAAATGACATATTATTTTTGTTATTATGTTTTTTATGTGACCCAAATGGAAAATTTTTAATAAAAACAAATATTTTCTGCAAGTTTAAAGTTAATATTTAATTTTTGGCTTTACTTTTATTGAATTCGTATTGTTTTTAACATTTATTGTGTATACAACTTGTTTTTATACCCTCCACAACATGTGTATACACACTTGTATTTATACCCTAACACTGAGAAGTATTCATCTGAGACCCAACAAAGTATGTATATATATTCTTGGGCATTATATAATTCTAGGTCGACTGAGTTATGTCCGGTTATGACGGGTTGACGATGCCGCTAAATACCTCAAAAGGAACCGTAATTTTAAATGAAGTTATGGTCCTTAGTTGAGAATATTTAAATTTTTGGACGACAATATTAGCATTAATATTCAATTTCGATTTAATATGAAGATCAATGTCCTCTGCAGAAGTGTCAAATGCAAAACGGGATATAAAAATTTGTTTTTTGGCAGGGACTACTTTTAACTCTCCAGGAGCAACAGAATTACTTCCATTATTCATTACGACTTCAGCATAATTCATGTTATGTTGTTTTTGAGCAGGACTTGAATTTTGTAGCAGTGTTAGACCAGAAGTTGTAGCAGCAGCAATAGTAGCAACATCAGGATTATGTTATATCGATAGTCCGTTAGGATTCACAGAAGGGTCAACTTGTTTTTCCTTATTGATATTTCTAGAAGATTTGCGTCTCTTAGGAGAAGAATGAGCAGGTGATTGTATAGCATCTAATGATTTAAAATCTTCAAACAGTTTACCATAGATAGAAACTCGTTTAGATAGTTTGTTTAATTCATTTTGAATTTCTAAAAAATTTTTCTTAGTTCTTTGGAAGAAACGATAGAAGGTAACACTAATTGTTCTACAAGTATTGCAGCACCAATGAAGTCCATTATTCTTCGACAGAGATTCGGCGACAAGTGTTGAAAGACCGCTACATTTAAAATAACAAAGGCCGTGGTCTCATCACTGATGATAGTGCAGTTTTTAATAATGCAGGACATGATTTTTCTGGGTTGCGTCTCAAATATTTTTATTGATGTCGATAAATAAAAATCATAGCAAATACAAAAACCAATTAAAGTTGAATTATATATATGGTAACACAGATCTCATACAATGATCCACAGTTGTAAGAATTATTAATTATGGTAACACAGGTGTAATACAATGATCCACAGTTGCAAAACTTATTCACAAGCAAATCTTGTATATAAAAAATGTTTATTTTATGCAATTAATTTTACCATTGAATAAGAGTATCTTAAGAACTTTTTTCAATGTCACAAGTAATACGCGATTTTATGAAACACTTTATAAGGTTTAACGATTTTTTAATGATGTTTAAACCAAATTATTTTATAAATTATAATTAATGTTCATAGAGCGGATTAAAAGTACGTCCGAACGATCACATTAACTTCTGATTATTGCTTGATAATTCATATAAATAGGAGGTCACGATTTTCTACGCAACGTAAAGGTTATATATGTGCATTTCTGCTCATTGACTTTTATCCTCCATTGCTTTAACCATTTTTCTAAGTCAATAAATGATTTTGTGGAATATAAAAAATCTCCTTTTTAAGCTCAAATATTCGACCAGTTAAGTAGCTATGTGTGTTTGCAAGTAAATTTGGTTCCATTTTATATGCAAAACCATCATGTCACACTTCATGAAATGCTTGAGAAATGATGCTGAAAAGAGCAGAACAATATTTATTTCTTCCAAAGTTTTCCTTACGATATTTACCAGTCTATGAGTTTCAATAGTACTGTGTTTTCTTCTAAATATAAATTGATGATTCGAAATATAATTGTTTTCAATTAAAATCGGGTACAACTTCTTTATGAGTATCTTCTCGAATAGCTTCGACAATAATCTGATGGGTATACATATATGATTATGATTTGATTGTCGGCTCCATATTTTATGGGTAATTTACGTTTCGAAGGTTCGGTACTTGTACTGTGGGTACTTTATTTCTTAGTGCTAGAGAGCGCTTTTATATGACCATTTGTACTAGGTAAACTCCCAAGTACAAATGCGCATTATGTTTGTTTTTAGTGCAGAATTGCAGCGCTTTTGGTGGTGAGTAGGCGCATTAATGTTAAAGCTTGATTTTATAGCCTTTATTTAATTATTTTACTTTGATGGCGTTTCAATGCTACTATACCACCGAAGGAGGGCGCTGTGATAAATATTAGTCATGATAGAAAAGAAAACTAATAATTATCAGAAACTGATGTTGTTTAAGTGGCAGCGGCTGGGAATCGAACCCGGGCTACAAATACCAACTCATGCTTAATGATCAAATGCGCTAACTAATTAGGCTACGAGCACGAAGTTCAAACTCCTCCAAAGTGGCTTTTAACACGAAAATATCAAAGGATAACGGAAATGATAGGCCAAACTTTGAAAATCGGTTTGTTTGCGTTGCATGTGATGAACTACATTGTTCATCTCAGTGTGATAAACCAAGAAATGATTCGAACATGAAAAAATGTGATAATTGTGGTGGAAATCATACTGCTACTTATAGAGGTTGCCCAGTATATTCTATTGTAAAGAACTCTCTAGCCCTTACCCCCTGTTACCACAATCAAGTGCAAGTTCGAAAAACTCAATACAAGATTTGCAAGAAAATTTGGTTGTAAGTATATTTTTGGCAATTGCCGTAAGTAGAATGACAAATAAATAAACAGTGCTACCAGTGTTAAAATAAAAGTTATGTTTATAACAAATTTTTAGGGTTTTCCAAAAAATTATTAAGAAAAAAGAACAAAACTATTACACAACACATCTTAATAGTATGTATTTTTAAATATAAATTTCATGTATTTATTAAAAAAAATTGTAAATTACAAAATTTGTTTCCATTTTTTTTTTATCTTTTGACAATACGGCAATACTGGATCCATATGCGTTTGAAAATGAACAGAATTTTATGAAAAAATTTTGTTTGAAGTTTCTTTGCTGAAATGAACTTGCACTTGCTAGTGTAGCCACTCAAACAAATATTGTTGTTTTTCGGTATTTTTCGTAAATAATATGTACTCTACTTGCAAGTAATTACTTGCATGTTGCAACGGGGGGTTAGAAAAAATGTACCCACGGTACAAATACCGAACCTTCGAAACGTAAATTGCCCACAATATGAGGAGCCGACAATCATAAATAAATCCTACGCAAATGTTCTAAAAACCAACCAAATTGTTCCGAACCCGTTACCCAATAATAATGTCAACATGACAAATCAAATCGCATCTTTTAGCTTTAGCCGGTTAATAATTTTACAAATTCTATGAGTACCATTATGCAGGAAATGCTTAAAATGTAATCCATGCTATTTGAAAATATGTTTCTGGAACGCAAACAGCATTTGTCTAGAAGTTTATTTAGTATAAATGGCTATCTCATGTATGATACTAGGGACCCCAGAGGCAGAGCATGTGTAAATGCTTTCAAATGTAAGAAATTTGAATGATGAATACTAAGAAGAGGTTTGAGGTTTCTTTTTACAAAATGAGCCCCTACCTTTCTTTCCATATTAAAGTTATAACGCTTCCTAATCCGAAAACATATACATACATATGTATTTTGTACTACCCAACTATATAAAAACTCTGTGCCTAATTTCGTGCATCAATAAAAAAATCTAATATGCAAAATATTTGAAAAATTTTGTCTGAAAATTTTAATTATTATTTCTTTTTAGATTTTCTTACCATTAAACAAATGATAAATCATATAGAGCAGAGAAGAAAGACATGCCAGTAAAGGGTTCAGTCTACATAATACTCAGCAATTTGTTGCTCCATACTTTAAATGTTATGGCCATCTCAAATGTAAGTACAAGTCTCAAGCAGCTGTTTCATAAATTCTTCTAAAAATAAAAATGTCTCCTTACGGGACGGGGTTTTCAAATCCCAGGATTTCATAAATGAATCCTGGGATCGGGATTTCGGGATTTTTGTTTCATATTAAAACAAATTGGTTTATAAATATTAACAATTTATTTCAAAAAAGTTACTTATTTATGTTAAACTAGCGGACCCGGCGAACTTTGCCTCGCCCTAATTTTAAGCCTTCAGACAAACTTTGGAGTAATAATATAATACAACAGGAATAATTTCACAAAAAATTTCGTACAAAAAAAAATCAATTTTCCAATTTATCCAATTTTCCGACTATTGCGAAGAGATTTTCCAATTTTCCGCGTTTCACATTTTTCATGATTTACACTAAGAAATTTCTATTTTTTGATTTGGAAAGCCATTAAGGAATAATTTCATACAAAAACTCGATTTTCGATTTTTCCAATTTTCCGACTCTTCCGGAGGGATTTTCCTAAAATTTCTTCCGTAAAAACCTTCTCCTCGAAAATACGAACAACTGACAAACAATTTTACAGAAATCGGTCCAGCCGTTCTCATTTTATGAATTACTATACATTTTTTACACCATTTTTATATATATAGATATAATATGAAAACAAATATTTTAAGTTTTTAAACTACTAAATGAGAATTATTCCTCTTGCGAGTATTTGAAAATTTTAAAACATTTTTATTCGAAGTTTTACTTCAAGTTAAATATACAAATTGTTTGAAAACAATTGTATACACTACAATTTATTTTTGTATATCCCTGTTATATGTTTCACATAGTTTTCCGTTGGAAAACATAAATGTAAAATCATACAAAAATATACAAACAGACAATAGCAAAATGTAATGCATTTCATTATTTAAAAAAATGTAATGCATTTCATTTTGCTATTGTCTGTTTGTATATTTTTGTATGATTTTACATTTATGTTTTCCAACGGAAAACTATGTGAAACATATAACAGGGATATACAAAAATAAATTGTAGTGTATACAATTGTTTTCAAACAATTTGTATATTTAACTTGAAGTAAAACTTCGAATAAAAATGTTTTAAAGTTTTTAAACTACATAAAATTAAAAAAAAAAAAAACAAAATAACAAAAATAATATGTCATTTCGCCTTTAATTTAAAAGCAACCATATTAAGGTATCTATAGTAAAGAGAATCTTGATTAAAATTTGTTACCAATATATGAAGCTAATGAAAAACATCGTTTGTGGGTAAAATTGTTAGCAAATTGTTGTATGCTGATGGCATAAATAATCCTTTCTCACCCTCCGAAACAAATAGTTCTTATTCATTATTTTATTCCATATTATTACAGACATTCAGCCCAATCATGAATAAAAATTCCGCGGGAGTTTTTTTCCTTTTCCCATTTTTCAACGAAAATAAGACTTACTTAACTTCAGCACAGCAAACGTTCACAGTTCTTAGCTCAGCAAAAGCATAAAAGAAAAATTCAAAAACTGTAAGTTTTAAGCAGTAGCAAATTTTTTAAAGTGAATTGCTGTGGCTGACTGTGTCAGCAAATAACATCCCATATTAAAGCTACAGTCAGTTGTTTATTTTTGTTTTGTTTGGCTTGCGCTGCGCTATTGCTTGCTCACTTACAAAGTTTTAAGTGTAAGCTAAGCAGAAATTTGTGTGTTTTTGCTAATTCATAGTCAGCAAATTCAACGCTGGTGCAAATTTCCATCATAACATTAAATGCATTCTTTTATGCATTTCTAACATTGCATTATGATGAACATTTCCATAATATTGTTTCTTGCTAAATCTATATATGACTGACTGATTCATTCATCATCGCACAGCCCAAACCGCTAAAGCTAGAAACTTGAAATTCGGGCAATGGGTTCCTTTTACAACATGTAGATCCAATAAGAATGGATTTTTGGAAATTCGGTCCTTAAGGGGGACAAATGGGGCAAAAACGGGTAAAACCAGTACCTCTATATCTCCAAAACAAATAAACTTAGAAATAATATTTTAAATGCGTCCGCCTTTAATCAAAAAAAGTCGACATGTGTCTGGTACTTTTTTGAAATTCGAAATTCCAGTGACCATATGGGGTAGAACGCTCCATTAATATATATGTATATCTCCTACATAAATAAACATAGAAATACTATATTAAATGCATCTGGCCCAGATCAATAAAGACTAGAATTCCTACATAAATAAACATATAAATACTATATTAAATGCATCTGGCTCAGATCAATAAAGACTAGAATTCTTTTTGGTACGTTTTTGAAATTCGAATTCCTATGTCCTAAAAATTGTATTCTTTTTTGGTACTTTTTTTTTATCAAAATGTATGTTCTCACTAAAGATGTGTTCACATTATGTGTATTTGTCATGTGGAATGTCACTTTTCTACCCATATGTGATTTCATGTGTATGTCAAAATTTGAGTTTTAAATACGGTTTATAAATTACATGTTCATATGTTGGTTATGTCACGTACATATGTACTTACTTTTGTTACATCCTTTTCAATTTTTCCCTTCATTTTCAATAATAAATTTGTGTAGTTTTTTTTTTGTTTTTTTGGTTTTACTATTAGGTATAAATTATATTTATTAAAATTTCAATTAATTTTTGCCGCCAGAAAATTTTGGTTATAACGGGTGGTTAAATTTCAAGGGCCGATGTTGATTTTGAATAAAACACAAACTATTTAGGAAATTATTGTAATTTTATTTTATTATGATATATTGCTATTACTCAATTATGTATGGAACAAAATATCGGCCAAATGGGCGCCGCGATAACGGCGGCACACCTCCATCCGATGGTCCAAATTTTCGATGACCCTGAGGCATAATGGAGGTTCTATGCCGTTAATGTTCCGAATTATCTCATCCTTTACGTATACCTTTTCTTTCAAATAACCCCAAAGAAAAAAGTCCAACGGTGTCAAATCACATGATCTTGGCGGCCAATTGACATCGCCATTACGTGAGATAACACGGCCATTGAATTTGTTGCGCAAAAGAGCCATTGTTTCGTTAGCTGTGTGGCAAGTAGCACCGTCCTGCTGAAACCACATATCGTCCACATCCATATCTTCCAATTCGGGCCATAAAAAGTTCGTTATCATCTCACGATAGCGAACACCATTCACAGTAACTGCCTGACCAGCCTCATTTTGGAAAAAATACGGCCCGATGATGCCGCCAGCCCATAAACCGCACCAAACAGTCACTCTTTGTGGGTGCATTGGTTTTTCGACAATCACTCTTGGATTCTCATTCGCCCAAATGCGGCAATTCTGTTTATTGACGAATCCACTGAGGTGAAAATGTGCCTCATCACTGAAGATGATTTTCTTCACGAAGTGTACGATATGCATTTTGATTTGAACGCCCATTTTCATAATAAGTCTGGATAACTTTAACTCGTTGTTGGATTGTGTATCTCTCCATGGTTCAAATTGAGTAAGTCTGAAATAGAGAAATGTCAAATAAAATTCGGAAAAAAGCTTGGCGTTTAGGTGTGGTTCCCATTCAACATCGGCCCTTACAATTTAACCACCCTTTAAAAACCAGCTGATGTCAGATGGTTTGTCACTTGAAAATAGAACTCGTTCTAAATACAAAAATGTCATATGTATTGCACACAGAGAAATATATGTACAAATTTGACATGCGAAAAAGTGACAGTCCACATGACAAATACACATAATGTGAACACAGCTTAAAAATTCCATGAACTATTCTTTTCAAATAGTACGTATTACGGATAATTAAAAAGTACTTTTTTGAAAATTATTTTTTCACGGGTAACAAAAAAGGAATAAAAATGGGGTAAAGATGGACATTCGATATTATTTATTCAATTTAAAAACATAAAAAAGATAAAATATTCTTCCATCCACACAAAAAAGAATCCAGAAAATGCTATTCATGACTCAAATATGAAGGTGTAAAATGGGCCAAATTTCCGTACACTTATATTGGTACTTTTTTTAAATACATTTCTACTATTCTATTCTCGCAAATTATGCATCTGATGATATTATTATCTTTGGCAAAGTTGTTGTTAATAAGCCCGGGAAGGTTTCTGAGTTGGTAGAACCACGCCTACGTTAACGCCCACTTTTTTAAATTGATTAATTTCTTCTGCATGGCTTTTTACAGATTTACTTCAAACAAGTTGTATACACATCTTACTGAAGGCGAGATAAAAATAAAAATGTTATGTGCCACGCCCACTTTCATGCCCATCTCAAAAAATAAATGTCTGTATGTCCTTTATAAAATCGTATACTATGTATTTGGTCATGTGAACCTGCCTACTCTATAGAGTAGTTTTTAATATATTGCCTCCTTTTCACTTCTCATTTTTCTTAATAAGAGACATTTTTTGAAGAAACTTGAAGAACTGGCACACAAAGCCTCCTTTTCACTTCTCATTTTTTAAGTATGAGAAAATTTTATGAAAACTAAAAGAACTAAATTTTACTGCCTCATTTTCACTTCTCATTTTTCTTAATAAGAGACATTTTATTTATAATGAAATCTCGGTAGGGAACTCCATTTTGTCGGGAACACACAAAGGTCGAAGTTTCATATGGAATGTCCTGGCAGAAATACTAAACCCTGATGAAACAGTTATAGACGATTTTGTTTATTGCCGCAATTGCTGTAAGGTTTTAAAGTACAATGGTGTCCAAACGTCCAATCTAATTCGGCACAAATGCTGTAAAGAAATTAAGACATCTAAAGTTTTAAAAAGAGTTTCCCAAGAATGATTTAATTCAAAACTGCGCATCTTGGATCATAGAAGACGGTCGACCGTATTCGGCCATTAAGGGTTCTGGATTTGTAAAATTAGTGACTTTTCTTCTCAAGATCACCTGCAAAGAGCGCAGGTGAGAAAAAACAAGATCTTAAAGAAGAATTTAATAATGTTGTGAACAAAGTTGGAGCGACAGCAACCATAGACATGTGGACTGACAATTATGTCAACCGAAACTTTTTAGGCGCAACCTTTCACTATATATTAAAAGTTTTAATGTAAAAATTTTTATTTTTTATTGTTTTTTATATAAAAATCGGGCGTGTATGAGGTATGCGTTTTATTTCCAAGACTTTAAAAAAAGAAAATAATATTTTCTACATAAGAACAATTGTGGTTTCTGAGGGTGGATCTTTTTAGAAATCGGTCTAAATTTTATATAGGGGGTTTAAAAATCCGTGAAAAAAAAATATTAATAGTAGTTTTTACATTTTAACTGTATGAAAAACACAAACTATGGACACCCAAACATGTGCATATGTATATCGCACACATACAAAGGTCAAAAGTTACACAATTCAATTTTTTTTCTGACACAACTAAAAACAAGTAAGAAAGTATAGTCGGTCAAGCCCGACCATATAATACGCTATACCCAGTATATCAATAAAACAGATTTTCAGATATGGGCGCTATATGGGATATATTACCTATTATTGACCGATCATCCAAAAGTTTAGTGCCATGACTTCCGTGAATATAAATATTATGTGTGTTAAACTTTATCTCGATAGAAATACGTTTAAAAGATTTATTAAGGTTAAAGTGAATTACGAGGAGGGTCTTATATGGGAGTTTTGACTATTTATCCATTTATCCATTTGTACATAAGAAACTCATTTTTGTTAAATTTTATTCGGATAACAACATTTTTAAGAGATTTATGGTCCTTAAAGTGATTTTCGGAAGTGGGACTTATATGGGAGCTACGACTAATTAAGGACCGATTAACATAAACTTCTACCATATTATATGTATATGTACGAAACATATTTGTTTTCAATATTATTTGGATACCAAATTTTTTAATTTGCTCTTTTAAGTGATTTTTGGAAGTGGGCCTTATATGGGAGCTACGACTAATTATGGACCGATCATCATAAACTTCTACCATATTATATGTATATGTACGAAACATATTTGTTTTCAATATTATTTGGATACCAACATTTTTAAAAGAGTTATGTTCTTTTAAGTGATTTTCGGAAGTGGGCTTTATATAGGAGCTACGACTAATTAAGGACCGATCTTCACGAAACTTGTAGATGTGATTTAGCTTCATTTATTACTCATTTGTGGTGAAACTTGTTTGCATACTTGCATAATTCAAAGATTTATGACCGGTAAACCCCAATTTCGGTAGGACATTTGTATGGGGGCCAGGTGAAATAATGGACCGATTTCCATCAGTTTCAATCCCATCCATCAGTGGGCCGTACCAAATTTTATCGAAATATCTTCAAAATTGCGACCAATACTCTGCGCAAAAGCTTTACATGGACAACCAGCCAGCCAGACGGACATCGATAAATCGACTCTTTCATTCATTCTTATTTCTTCGACAAACGTTTTAAAATTTATATTTTTGTTGATGACTTTGTAAACAAATACACCTAATTCTGTTTTTACATGGTAATTGGTTCCAGGAAACCCGTGTAAAAAGAGAAACAAGAATTTTTTAAGAACAACTATTCAGGTATATAATATTAAATTACATATACAATATGTTTTTACACAAGAATAGTTATTAAAGAAAAATATTATATGCATTCTAAGCTTAAAAGTAAAGTATAAAAATGTATGACATGGAATTCCCCTAAATTTGTGCTATTTACAATTGCTGTGACCAGTAAATTTGCTTGTATCCACAAAGAGGAAATTCTACAAACATATGTAGTATGTGTGTATGTACATATTTTGCAAAAATTAAATTTAACCAAAAAAAATTTAAGCACAAAAGAATCGTGTAAATGGAACAAAATCTTGTAAAAAAAAATTAAATTTGTTTATTTGCAAACCGTGTTAAATTAAACCCGTGTACAAAATTCCGCGTAAAACAGAATTAGGTGTACTAGTTTTCGGGATTTATTAATCTCAAAAAATTCCGGGATTTATCAAATCTCGGAATTTGCATCCCTGCAGTTTACACAATACAACAAAATAATGTACCTAACTAAAAATTTTGATATGATGGATTAAAAAAAGCGGATAATAAACGTTTTAATTAATAATGTACAAAAGCTTTTAAAGCTTTAAACGTTTGAAACGCCCAAAAATGCAGATTAATGTTTAAATGTTAAGAATTGAAATAAAGAACTTATTTAAAAAAAATGGAGCAACAAATATTCTTCATACAAATTAAATGTCAATTTAAGACACTTAATTTTAAAGAAATGGAGCCCTTCATGATGTAACTATACAAGGTGAGTGCAAATCGGCAACAAATACAACACAACAGTACACAGAAAAACATTTGAAAAAGTATTACTTTTGACACAAGTAATTTGTAAACAAAGTCAGTCAGCCGTGCTACTGCACTCACCTTGTATAGTTACCCCATGATGGAGCCCTTAATATATAAAATTATTTTGTTTATTACATAAAAACTATTTTCTTGCTCGTTTTTTCAGAATTTACTTCATGGTGAAATTACAGGTAAATATATAATAATAAATGAGCTTCATTTTTTTAATATAAAAATAAAATATTTTTTGATGACATTCTAATGACATAACTTATTTATAAGATATTGAAATAGATATTGGATTGAATGAAGACAACGATGAACTTCAACTTAAACTTAGTTGGAAGGATAACTTGCCTAAAGGTAAGTGTGATTCCACATATGTATTAATCACCGTTTAACTTAACTCACTAAACTACAATTGTAACAAAACCGATTTGAATATAAGTGAAACCATGGTATAACTATACAAGGTTGTTTACTATTTACTTGTGTCAAAAGTAATATTTTTTCAAGTGGTTTTGACAGTAGCACATTATTTTACACAAACAAAATGCCTGTTTTTTCTGTATTGAGTTGTTGCCGATTTGCACTCACCTTGTATAGTTATATCATGAGTGAAACATTTTACAAAAAAAAAAAAACAAAATTCTCTAAAAATTTTTATGGAAAATATTTTGAAATTGGTATGTTGGGTTATTTTACCAAATAGACCCTAAATTGTCATATACAATTGTTAAATTCTCAGGTTTTTTACAATTTTGTTATGGACACAAGGTTTAAAATAAGGATACATATACAGGTACTGATATGGAGGACACATAGTAATGTCATTCAATCCCAATCAACTGTTAACTCTTGAATTTAACACTCGCATGTAAAACTGAAAATATTAGAGAATACTAAGTGTTTCAATTGGCAAATAAAATCGAATAATAGTCTTATTATTCGCAAAAAAATATTATATTTATCGTGAAATTGCAATTATTTGAGTTATATTCATTATTGCAAACCGTTCAGCACACAGAGTGGCAGAATCAAAATAGTTTGGAAATAAATCTTTCCTTTCAGACCTTTCGATTTTAAAAGTTTTAAACAATGTGTACTGCCAAAAACACTTGAAAAAGTATTACTTTTGACATAAATAAATTGTAAAGAATGTCAGTATAGTAACACCATCAAATAGCCTAAATTTCAATTTAAGTTGATTAAACCTCACACAAAATATTCTTTTCATATGATCGAAAATTGTTGTACTATATATTTTATTATAAAAATAAATACTTGTTTTTCTGTTAAAAAAATGTAACCGATATTAAAAAACAACAAGATATTTTAATTGTAAAAACTCTAGTACTCCACTTCTTCATCCATATGCACATACATACATACATATGTGAATCTTGATAAAGTAAAATAGAAAATTTTGCCTTAATATCGACCCATAACTGGTAACTGAACCAACAATACAGGTATATTTGACTTCCATTTTAAATGTAGGATCATTTTCGATTAAGTGAACAGATACGCTTCTCCTGTTGGTAAAGATTGTTGCTGTGCACTAATGATCCGATTAATTTGGGAAATTTTGTAGACCCTAGCAAGTGTGAAGGTATGGTCACACAATGTTTACTCAAAATCAGAGCTGTTTACTCAAAATCAGAGCTGTTAAATTTGGATTAAAAGTAGTAATCAATTAATTAATTTGTTTTTTTTAATTTAATCGATTAATTAAAATTGACTTAATTTTTATAGATTAATAATCGATTAGGATTAAAAAGGATTTATCTGGAGTAATTTATTTTTTAAAAATAATCCTACGATTAATACATTTAATCTAAAATATTGATCGATTAATATTTTAGATTTATTTGGATTAAACAGGATTAATTGTTTTTTTGGCAACTCTATATAATAAGTTTCATCAACTTTCATGTTTGTTTACTTATAATAATTTGTTTAATTATTAATTGCTAATTGTTTAATCCTGAATTGTTAATTTTTTTTGTTAAATGTACCTGAACTACATGTAGCAATTTTTTTTTTTTTTTGATTAAGGTGCATATACACTACGTGTTTTTTACATTGTCAAATTTTACATATGGGAGTAAAAACATGTAGTTGGTGATCTCAAAAACTTTGCTTGTGTAAAATACATCTGGAAATACATATGTATTTTTTCGATTAGAACACGCTCTATTTTCTTATGTTCAAACACATGTTTTTAAATGTATATGCCAGGCGAAAAGATTTGTCGACGGTTAAATCTGCGCTAGCCGGCCGTATGAAGAATTTGCATAAGTGATAAATTAAATATTTTTTTTATCCCATTTTGATAATTTAATAATGTCACGTGTAATTGTACATACAAGTTGGTGACCAAAAACTAAAACCCATATGTAAAATAACCAATTTTGACAGACATAAAGAAAAACATGTGAGTTGTAAACTTAAAAATACATAAGCAAAAACAAACATGAAAGTTGATGAAACTTATTATATAGAGTTGCCAGAAAACAATTAATCATGTTTAATCCAAATAAATCTAAAATATTAATCGATTCATATTTTAGATTAAATGTATTAATCGTAGAATTATTTTTAAAAAATAAATTAATCTAAATAAATTCTCTTTAATCCTGACCTAAATTTAATTCTAATCGATTATTAATCCTTAATTTCGATAACTAATCTTAGTTAATCAATTAAAACAGAAACAAAAAAATTTTAATTCGATTACTAATCATTAAGATTTTTAATCCTTAATTAACAGCTCTGCTCAAAATAGCGTTACCATATTTTTTAGCACACATTTGTTTGACGCTATTTGATCTTACAAGTGTTTTGTAAATAAATGACTTTAAATATTTTTTATCCAGTTCGTCAAACATGTGTGGCCGTACTTTGAGACTCTCCTACATACGAATACATATAGGACAGTAAGTTTAACATTGTATGTAAATACCTGCCTGAGTAGCAATATACCATTGCATTGGTGACAATTTCTATCTTGAAAACTGTAGTATTGTGTTCTTTTTAAGACTTTCTTATTTAAGATTGAGTCCATGTGTCTTCTAAATAAGTATTTATGTACATATGTATGTATAATGCCAAATAATTTGTTATAATTGATTTTCTATTTAAATTTGCAGAAACTTCCTACAATGTAATGGTCACAGCTGTGAATAGTACAGAATGTTACGAAATGCCTTGTAGTCTCTATGGAATTCCAAAGGTAAAAAATCTTGTAACGATTCTAAAAGATATCATATTATTTATTTATTTAATGTGCTTGTCCTGAACAACAAGATTAAATCTTATAATTATAGTACAGGAATTTTAGATGTGAAGAAATTAATTTTAAAGTCAATTGAATTAAAGGTATGAATACAAATGGAGAAGACAAAGTACAAAAATAAGTAAAAAATAATTACCTATATGATATAATTCTTGATAAATTTTAGTTAGGCTCGAGTTCATTAAATTTAATTTTCATTAAATTATTTTTACTGAAGTTAGGAATTACAACTTGAAAAATTTATTATTAAAAAATGTTTGATAATTTTTCTTGACTGGGGATCGAACCTGGGTTGTTGAATTTACATATGTTTCGAGAAATCCCACTTTCTCTCATCAGAATTCTTTGCGTTCTACCACCTGCACCACTGCGGTGCCGGTCAGCCAATAGACAAACATCAATCCTTTAACCAGTGTTAGTTCTGGTAGTTCGAAGTTTTTGCTGTAATTATCATTCTTTATTAATTTCTATTCATACCTAGTTGTTTTTTCCTTTTCTTCAGTTTTTTTAATAATAAATTTTTCAAGTTGTAATTCCTAACTTCAGTAAAAATAATTTAATGAAAATTAAATTTAATGAACTCGAGCCTAACTAAAATTCATCAAGAAGTAAAAATTAACAGTTCGATTATGAAATTAATAATTATTCTATATGATATAATATTAATATTGAAACAATTAGTACTTAATAAAAAATGTGATAGGTTAAAAAAAGAATGAAATATCAATAAAAAAAACTCAAAGCAGTAGTAAAATGGAAATAAAATAAAATTAAAGTATTATGAAATTGTATGTACGAGTACCCATATAAAAGTTAGGAAGTTTTTAAAACAAAATCACTTAAAGATTTCAAAAAGATTATTCTTAAATGCGTTTGCATTACTAAGGTGCTGAATGTTATGTGGAAGCAAATTCCAAAGACGAACAGCATGTATAAAGAATTGCCACTCGGAAACAAGTACAAGTTTTATACAAAACCTAATTAATATTTATATACAAAGCAATTTTTATGGCCTAAATAAATTGTAAATAATTCTTTATAATAGTGAGATGACATAAAGGAATTTTTGTATATTTTAAGGCTTTTGTAAGTTATACCATAATTAAGGCATCAATTATGTTAAAAATTTTAAAAAAGTGTTTAGAAATGGTCCGATATATGAACTAATGCACCGCAGAACCAAACAAATTATGAGGGAAAAGAAAAGTAGTTTAAAGCTGTGTTCACATTATGTGTATTTGTCATGTGGAATGTCACTGTTCTATACATATGTGATTTCATGTGTATGTCAAAATTTGAGTTTTACAGACGGTTTATAAATTACATGTTCATATGTTGGTTATGTCACATACATATGTACTTACTTTTGTTAACTCCTTTTTAATTTTTCCCTCCATATTTAATAATAAATTTGTGTAGTTTTTTTTTTTTGTATTTTTATTTTACTATTAGGTATAAATTATATTTATTAAAATTTAATTTAAAATTTTGGTTATAAAAAACAGCTGATGTCAAATGGTTTGTCATTTGAAAATAGAATTCGTTCTAAATAAAAAATGTCATGTGTATTGCATACAGAGAAATAACACATAATATTGTTTGAAAGTGTTCAGACTATATGTACAAATTTGACATGCGAAAAAGTGACAGTCCACATGACAAATACACATAATGTGAACACAGCTTTAGTTTAATCCACATATGCAGCGCTGTCAACTTTGACGATTTATCGTCATTTTGACGATTTTTTAAGTCAAATTTATTATAATGACGATTGACGATTTTTAATTTTTCCCGCGAACAAAAATGACGATTTTTTAAAAGCAAAACATGTGGTAACCTTTTTTCATAAAATTTAAATTTCGTAAGTCCCCTTTTGCAATGTAGAAATTGTAAGTTAGACAGAGGAAGTTTGTTGGCGAGGGGTTGAAGAGGTAGAGTGTGTAGTACACGACTATCTGTACTGGACATTTTTTTGTAGAAGGGTTTTGGTTAATTTTGAAATTAAAAGTTATAATAACGAAGACATATTTTTAAATAAAGATGAAGTGTATCTTGGCATTTATGTGAAGGAGAACCAATATAGTTTGATTATTGAATATAGTCAATATAATATATTTGTTGAATTCTGCGTCCAATGTTATATTGAATTGGTTTCACAAATTTTAAAACGTTTTGATTTTGGCGATAAACTTTTAGAAGGATTAAAATCCATTGAACCAAGCGTAGCTTTAAACAAAAAAATTATTTAATTTTAGAATTGGCCAAACTTTTTCCAAATTTATTAAATGGAAAAGAATATCAAGAACTTGATAATTAAGTTCGAGAATTACGTAATATGAAATTCACCGAACTCGAAACATTGGCGTTTTAGAAAAATGTTTCTAATTTAAAGAGAGTCAATAATGCAAAGGCCAACGTTGAAAGAATTTTTAATATTGTAAATTTAAATAAAACAAAAACCAGAAATGCTTTGGATTCTTCAACATTAAAAGAAATATTGTTTTGAAAAGATTATCTTAACTTAAATAATTCTCAGTGTTTTAATATAGCAATTATAAATGACTTATTAAAAAATGTCACACAAAACTGTTCTAGAGTAAAGTCACATAATACCAAAATTAAATTAATTATTTTTTTTATTAAATAATAACTTTATTTACATGTAAATAAAATAAAAATATTTAAAAAGATAATAAAAAAAATGATTTTGGTATTTTTAACGTATTTTTTGTCTTGACGATTTTTTTCTTTTTAACTTGACGATTTTGACGATTTTTTTTTTAAAATTGACGATTTCTCCAAAAAAAGTTGGCAGCACTGCACATATGTACAACTGACAGATATTTTTCGTAAAGCATTAAACACATTCGAGACAGCAGACTACAATATGTCAAAAATAAAATACACACGTTTATATGAGAGTGACTATATTGACGACAGCAGGCATGCTGATTTCTTCGTCGCTGTCAAATTAAACTAATTTCAATGTTGGCCATATAGCAAAATTAAATAAAATAAAAAGCAAGTTAAATAAAATAAAAAGCAAAATACACGATTAAAATGTCGTGATCATTTATGCGTCAAGAGTTGTTAAATGTATCAATAATATTACATTAAAAATATTTAATTTTATATTAATAAAAATGAGTAAAGTTTATTAGCATGTCTGGAATCATATCATATGTTTTTCATGTTTCATAAATAAAACGCTACTTTAAACAAAAATAAAAGCCTTAAGTGGCACCACTAAAATATAAATGGATTACTACAACAGCTGTTTATATTTTTATTGTTTTATTTGATAAAAGTTTGTAAGTTTTTTATTGTTTAAGATTTATCATTTTTAATGTTTTTATTTACTTTTTTGTTGTATTTTAGTAATAGCTTCTATAAAATCAACAAAATTCTCTTCAGCCATTATGTTATTTTAAAAATCAGAAGAACAAATTTATTTTTTATTACAACGTCAGATTTCGGGATCAGCTGCTGACTATGTAGCTGTCGTTTTCAAAATAATTAAGTAGCTGACTAGAGGGCGGCATAAGTACCCAGCGCAATTTGCACTCGTGTAGGTTGCTGTCTCGAATGTGTTTAATGCTAAAATCTTTTAAATTTTTAGTAAATTACATACATATGTATATCAATCAATGTGACTAATGGCCAGTTTTTAACTTGATATTAAAATACGAAATTAGTTAATTTTTCCTTAAACTTAAGTTTTATTTAAATATGGTTTTATTTCTTCAATTTCAAATTGCGTTTGGTATTTAATTATGATAAAAGTATGGTAGCACTATTAAATATCAAAAAAATATAAACAACTTCTTCATTTAACAGCTGATTTACTATTTAGTTTACAAATTGTTGTAAACTAAATCGACAAAAGCTGGATCATTCATATCCTCTTCATCTAAATTCATTGTTTTAGTTGATATTAATAACACAGTAGCACAATGTTTTTATTCGCGGCTAGTTTATTTATTGAATATTTTTATCAAATAATAAAAAAAAACTTCAATGCGCAATTTTCATAGTTTGCAGAACTGTCAAAATCATATGGTAGTATGAACAACTTAAGTTGTATTTAAATGGACGTACTCAGTGATTTAAGTTATATTTAATTATGATATATAAAAATGAATTTGGTATTTAAACAGAACTTAAGTTTAAAAACACTTTAATTTTTAAGTTAATAACTGGCCATAACAATAGTAGCATTATTTTTATTTAATAAGCAGTTACATACGAGTACAACAACATTTTGGTTCTGCTATCAACAATTTACGAGACCTATTAAATGTTCAATTGTTTTTATTTAATGTTTTATTTTATGAATAATCCATTCTTGATTTTTAATGGATTTAATACCAGGTATAAACCTATGTACTCGTACATGATATTAGTGGTATTTTTACAAGATGTTGACCTACGGGACAATCTTAAGTACATACTCCTAAATGTACGATTTTATATTATATGAAATGACAGTTTGTTACATGCTCTTGTTTTTTAGCCTGAAGGTTTCGTTTTAATACCAGACAATCCAATTAGTTATTTGGATATCGTGGAGTGTAGTTACATGTTTGGATGCAATTATACACTGGTGGTGGAAAACTCCAACGCAGCTGCATCTAAACGAAAGCTAATAACAATTCCATGTATGTGCATAAAATACTAAAGCAATTGCTATGGATTTTCATTATTTTATGATACAATTTCGGTTGCCAGGTAGAATTTATGAGTTCCAAATTGATAAATATCTTTTTTAGATTGTGTCTCAGATGCGTGCTCGTGCAAACATCAAAGTACACTACCAAAAGTAGACATGGTGGGATCAATATTCAACAATCACACAATCCATTTGCAGTGGTCCATCAAAAGTGACGATGAAATATTGAAAAATATCCTTCTCAAAAAGATATCAATCATGTAAGTATTGTACGTACGCAGTAGATACGTATGTATTTATTCTACTAACCAGCAAGCACAAATGTAAATTGTAAATGCTAATTTATTATTGAAATACTTTGTAAAACTTGTTTTAAACACTCTTCAATATGTAAATTATGTTTTCATTGTTATTTGTTATATTTTTGTATTTAGAGAAAAATATATTTTTTCATAGAATAATTATTATTTCATAATCGAACTGTTGATTTTTACTTCTTGATAATTTAGTTAGGCTCGAGTTCATTAAATTTAATTTTCATTAAATTATTTTTACTGAAGTTAGGAATTACAACTTGAAAAATTTTATTATTAAAAATTTTGATAATTTTTCTTGACTGGGGTTGACCTGGGTTGTTGAATTTACATATGTTTCGAGAAATCCCACTTTCTCTCATCAGAATTCTTTGCGTTTAATGAAAATTAAATTTAATGAACTCGAGCCTAACTAAATTATCAAGAAGTAAAAATCAACAGTTCAATTATGAAATAATAATTATTCTATAAAAATAGCTAGGGCACAAGCCATAATGTTTACATGTTGTACAAAAGTGTACAAAAAACATAATAAACAAAAACAAATGTATTCAAGTTTTCGAGACGAAGTCTTGACATGAATACGAAAACCCGGAAGAAAAAAGGAAAAAAAACAACTAAAGCATAGTACTCTGTTCAAAATTTCAAGTGGAATGCTGTCAAAATACATGTTAAAAAAATAAACATGAAATTTTCATGAAAAAATGTTGCAGAAGTAGTACTCTGTTCATTTTGTGAAAAACATGTGAAATGTATCTGGCAACATTATTTTTTCACAGCGAAATAATTAAAGTAGCAATTGTTTCACGTGAAATTTTATCCAAAAGCTCTTCTGTCGCAACAACAATATCTATTACTTGTTGTTCTGCTGCACAAGCGGCTAGTAATATTTCTTTATTCATTTTTATTTAAAGATTTCGATTCAACACAGATTTTTTAATATTTTAACTTTTATTTATTTTCGATTTAAATTCACAAAAAAGCAAAACATATGTGTTTTGTTTACATAGGTAAAACAATGTGGCGTACTTTCAATTAAAAAAAACGTCAAATTATGTAAATTCGCGTGATAGGCAACATTGGATATACGTCAAATTTTCCGTATTAAATAATTAATGTTGCTCAACATTTTTCCCAAATTTGAACAGAGTACTAGGCTTAAGAATAGAAATTAATAAAAAAAATGATAATTACAGCAAAAACTTCGAACTACCAGAACTAACACTGGTTAAAGGATTGATGTTTGTCTGTTGGCTGGCCGGCACCGCAGTGGTGCATGTGGTAGAACGCAAAGAATTCTGATGAGAGAAAGTGGAATTTCTCGAAACATATGTAAATTCAACAACCCCCCAGGTTCGATCCCCAGTCAGGAAAAATTATCAAAATTTTTAATAATAAAATTTTTCAAGTTGTAATTCCTAACTTCAGTAAAAATAATTTAATGAAAATTAAATTTAATGAACTCGAGCCTAACTAAAATCTCAAGAAATATATTTTTTCATTCTATTTGTAACATTCAAACATTCAAATACATAATTATTAAATAAATAATTACAAAAGGTTATGGGCGACCAACGTAAGGAAGTTCCTCATGGAATAGTTCAATTGAATGGAACAGGATACGAAAACTGTAGTTTTCAAGCAAAAATGTATTTGGATTCAATTGATGTATTAGAAGCAGTTGAAGCAAGTCTGCCAGAAAATGCAAATGAAACTCAAATAATAAAATTTATGTAGAAAGATAAAAAGGCGAAATCGGTTCTGGTAAGCTGCATATCCGATGATTATCTGGATTATGTTCGTGATAAATCCACATCAAAAGAAATGTGGAATGCCTTGAAGGATGTATTTGCGGTGAAGTGGTAACGGCTTTAGAGAATATAAAAGAAGAAGAATTGACTCTTCAACTAGTGAAACAACGATTGCTAGCAGAAGAGAGAAAAAGGTATGACCGTAATGATTCAACAGATGACTGTAAAGGAGGTACCGTTTTCGCGGCTAAGAATAACAAATTTTTTAAATTTAATGATAAATACCGCAACTGCGGCAAGAAAGGACATATCAAAGCAAATTGTCGATTCAAAAGAGAAGCTAATATGGTTAACAATGCTAATAACAATCATCAAGATGCTAAGATTGTTGAAATTGAAGAAGATGATCCTGTATGCTTTATGGTCAATAATAATATAAATGAAGATTATTATATGTGTTTTATTTTGGATTCGGGATCGAGTGATCATTTGGTTAATGATCGAAAGTTATTCAACAAAAGTTCTATCTTGAAAAATCAAATAAAGATAAATGTGGCCAAGGATAATGAAACACTTATTTTACTTTTTCTATAGAAGCAAATTACGGAATTAATTCCACTTCCGAACGGAATTAAATTCTCGATCTGTAAATTTATGTACTCGTGATGAAGGAAAATTATGGCATAGTAGATAAGGTCATATTAGTCAACAAAGTCTTGAGTTAATGAGTCGTAATGGGAATGTAAAGCAATTTGGTTTATGTGACATATGTATAAAAGGAAAACAATGTCGTGATCCATTTGACGGTTTACATTATCGTTCTAATCGTGTTCTTGAAAGAATTCACAGTGACGTATGTGGTCCTATTAATCCCAATACTCATGATGGATATCGGTATTTTGTATCGTTCATTGATGAATACACCCATTTTTCGATAATTTACCTAATGAAAAAGAAATCTGAAGTTTTTGAAAAATTTAAAGAATACAATGCTCTTGTGACTGCTAAATTTGGTAAAAAGATTTCTATACTACGTTGTGATCAAGGAACCGAATATCATTCTAAAGAACAATTACTATTTTATAAACAAAAAGGTATACAAATAGAAGATACTATAGCGTACTCACCACAGCAAAATGGTATTTCCGAAAGATTTAATAGAACTTTTGTCGAAAGAATAAGAACTATGCTAATAGAATCAAATGCTCCAAAGAAATTATGGGGAGAATCAGCATTAATGGCTGTATATCTAATAAATAGAAGTCCAACGAGAGCTATTAAGGTAATGAAGACACCAGCTGAGTTATGGTATGGATACATACCTAGTATTAAAAAGTTACGTATATTTGGTTGCAAAGCTTATGCTTGGATACCAGAACAGAAGAAAATAAAGCTCGATGAAAAGAGTCAAGATGGTGTGATGATTGGTTATACAAATATGGGTTATAGAATTTCGAACAATACCAATCAGAAAATATTTACACCTCGTGATGTAAAATTTGATGAATCTGTCTTCCCATTCAAAAGTGAAAATAAAATGGTTAAACCACAAATTATTTCTATTTGCAGTATTGAGCAAGAGAGGGAAAATAATGATGTTGCCATTACTACAAATGAAATAACAGAATCCCGTATTGTGGAAGATGAATCATGTGATGTTGTTGATGAGATTGATAACAATATAACGGAAGTTTCAAATCCCACTCAGTCTGAAGTAATTTCTATAGGTGATAGTGAAAACGTTTCTGAAATTACAACAAATGATACTTCAACATTAAGACGAAGTGCTCGTGGTCTAATCCCCAAAGTATTTACAGATTATTTCACATGTTATAATTCTGAAATACATGAACAGGCCGTAGATGATTCTCCAACAACATTTAATGAAATTGAAATCCGCGTAGATCGTAATAAGTGGATTGAAGCCATAAAAGAAGAACTTAAATCAATAAAAGATAATAATGTTTAGTTGAAAAACCTAACCATGTGAAGCCATTGAATTCGAAGTGGGTATTTCGAATAAAGAAAAATGAGAATGGAGAATTGTCGAAATATAAAGCTCGATTAGTAGCAAAAGGTTTCTTACAGAAACACGGAATAGATTACGAAGAAACTTTTGCACCAGTTGCTAAACTAACGACTTTAAAAATTGTATTGGCTGTTGGAGTCAAAATGAACTTTTATTTTCATCAAATGGATGTAAAAACTGCCTTTCTTCATGGCGATCTTAAAGAAGATATTTATATGCAAGTACCAGAAGGTGTAGATGTGAAAGAAAATTATGTTTGTAAACTAAATAAATGGAATGAAAAAATTAATAATTATTTAATTCAAATTGGTTTCAGCTTATCTAAACATGACTACTATTTGTATATAAGAAATAAGAATTCCAGCATCATATATTTATTACTCTATGTAGACGATTTACTAATTGCAGGCAAACATTTATCTGAATTAACAACTTTAAAATTTGAATTGAAAAAGCGATTTGAAATGTTAGACTGTGGAGAGTTAAAGTTCTTTTTGGAAATAAAAATTTAATACAATCGTGAAGATGGTATAATGGAACTATCTCAAGAATCAAATATTAATAACATTTTGAAGAAGTTTGATATGGAACAATGTAAACCTGCTACGACACCAATGGAAAAAAGGTCAGGCCTACCTAAATCTGAAATTACTAATAAACCATATCGTGATTTATTAAGTAGCTTAATGTATTTAATGCTTTGTGTTCGTCCTAACCATTTATATTACCTTGAGCCAAATGATCTCGAATGAAATGGTATTTGATATCGATATGTTTGGATCTCTTGCATTCTGTGTTTTTCGACATAAAAATACATCCTTGGTTGTCCTCATATATTGTTACGGAATAACTTTTACCTTTAATTCCTAAGTCGTTCAAGATTCCTTTTAACCATATAGCTTCAGATGTAGCAGCACTTAGAGCTATATATTTAGATTCAGATGAAGATGTTGCTACTGTTGCTTGCTTCTTACTTGACCAAGATATAGTATTACCATAAACTTGAAATATGTAACCACTAACTGATTTTCTATCAATATGATCAGATGCCCAATCTGCATCTGTATATGCAATTAACGGTTCAGTATTACCATTTCGTTTTATTTGCAACTTAAAATGTTTAGTTCCACTAATATATCTGAGAATCCTTTTAAGTATTTTCCAATTAATTTCTGTAGGGTTTTGTTTAAAACGGCCCATGTATCCAATATGATAGCAAATTGACTGGTCTCACAAAAAAATCCGACAAGAAAAAATGCTTTGGTGTCATAGGGCACTGCTACACATACAATAAATATCATTATACTAGAAATATCTCGATATTTATTGAACGTGTAGCAGTGCCCTTTGACACCGGTTTTAAAACCAATTCTGACAATATTGGTTTCTATGACACCCCTGACTGTGTAATAAGGAATGAGATCCATATTACTTCACACATGCATTTAAAAGGGATGTTCTTATCACTCGTGTTTTATTTACCATACTGAGTGATGGGAATATTAAATAGTTAAGATTGATTGTAAACAAGAATACAAGAGGTATTATTAGTTTAGTTTTAAGATTTGTATTTTAGTTACATATTACACGAAATGTAGTTTTGTCACAAAATTTAAATGTGACAAATGTAGCCGAAGCGAACACATATACATATATGTAATGGTAGCATATGTGTACATTTTTGAATGGCTACATAAATGTTATCAGTACACGACATGTAACATGTGTGTACATTTCATATGCCAACATTTAAGCCAATCATATGTTTTTATAAAATATTTTTGTGAATTTTTGAAAATGTCAAAGAGAAAGTGGGCTGCTATTTCCATTTTGGCCACATATATTTTAAATGACGATGAGGAAGTAAAAAAAAAAAAAAAAAAGAGGGTGCGTAGTGTGTGGATGAGAGAATGGTTGAAGAAACGGGAGAAGGAAGGGTATTGCGCAAAACTGATGCACGAATTACGTGCTGAAGAGCCTCATTTATATCAAGGATTCGTGCGTATGACTGCAGATCAATTTGACCATTTGTTGCAATTGGTTACACCCTACATCCAGAAAAAGGATACTAATATGAGATTGAGCATATCACCAGCAACTCGTTTAACGTTGGCGCTGCGCTACTTGGAAACAGGCGAAAATTTTACGTCTTTGCAATACATATTTCGCATTCCGCAGACAACCATCTCTCGGATTATACCAGAGGCTCTTGATGCAATATACAATGTACTTGTCCAGGACTACTTTAAAGTGAGCTTTGGATTTGTAAATTCACGACACTTTTGTTATTTTTCTCTTATCTACAGTTACCAAAAAGTGAAGACGAATGGGAAAAAGTATCCCAAGAATTCAATGCAAGGTGGAATTTCCCAAATTGTATTGGTGCCGTTGACGGCAAACATATAGTAATGGTCGCTCCGACCAACTCCGGAAGTGTATTTTATAATTATAAAGGTTTGTAAAATACGTGTGCAAGTCTTTATATGGACTAATTTTTTTATGTATAGGGTCACACAGTATTGTGCTGATGGCAATAGCAGATGCCGAATATAAATTATTATATATCGATGTCGGTTGTATTGGGCGACAATCAGATGATGGCATCTTCAATCGTTGCTCTTTTGCTCAAGCACTGGACACAGGCCAGTTGCACTTGCCTCAACCAAGAGCATTGCCTGGAAGAATAGTGCCCGTTCCGTATGTGCTGGTAGCGGACGATGCATTCGCCCACAGAAGAAACATAATGAAACCATATTCTAAGCGTGGATTATCAACAATGCAGCGCATTTTTAACTTCAGGTTGAGTCATGTACGCCGAATAATTGAAAATGTGTTTGGCATCATGTCGGCACGTTTCCGTGTGTTACGAAAACCAATTTATTTGGACGCTGAAAAAACTAAAAAAGTTGTACTTGCCGTCTGTGCACTACACAATTACTTAATCACTACAAATAAAGCAAAGTACGCTCCAAATAATTCGTTCGACCAATACGATGACGAGGGAAATTTAATAGGTGCTGGCAAATGGCGCTCAGAGGATCAGGCTCAACAAACATGGTTCCCTTTTCATAGCCAAAGATATTGCACAAATGATGCAAAAGAAATTGAGACTGAATTTGCCACCTATTTCGTTGATGCTTAAGTAAAATTTAAAAAATTTCTTTTCCCATACATATGTATGTAAATAGAATCATAAGGCATAATAAAACGTATAAAACTAAATATCATTAACAGTCAGGTTTAACCTTCTTCGACTGCCGTGGTAGTCTAACAGACACTAACAAACATAAAAAAGTCATTTGCAAATTATTGCTGTAAAGAAACTTCATTTAATACGAATTGTCTGTTTTTAATTAGAAAACTGAACTGAATGTCATTTATAGTCAGGTTTAACCTTCTGCGACTGACGTGGTAGTCTAACAGACACTAACAACATAGAAAAGTCATTTGCAAATTATTGCTGTAAAGAAACTTCATTTAATACGAATTGTCTGTTTTTAATTTGAAAATTATTATATGTACATATTAATAAAAACTTACACTCATGACTAAGAAATAAAAATAGTTTAAAAAATTTTTCAAACCCTATTTTGAAAATATTGGGTCATGAAAATGGTGTCTGGTGTACACCACGTCAATGGAATTGTGAGAACAAAATTACGTCAGTCACAGAGGGGCTTTTCTATTCGGACGGGTGCAACATTTAGACGCTTTAAACGTCTTTTACTAATTGAAACACATTTTTAATTAAGATATTTCTAGAAGGCGTAATATTTTTCTATATACTATTGTTACCTATTTACAAGAATTTATCAGCCCAATCATGAATAAAAATTCCGCGGGAGTTCTTTGACTTTTTATTTTTTTAACATTGAATTTGAATAGGAAAAAAACTCCCGCGAAATTTTTATTCATATATATGAAACTACCAAATATCCACGAGAGAGCTTTAAAGTACATGACGGGTGGCCAACTTTCATAAGATCATACCACAAAACTCTGTTAATTTTTAAACTTTTATTGTACATATTATTATTTTTTATTGTGAAAGATGAGCTAGATATCAGACGATGATTATAAAATCAAACAACGTAGAGAAATATAATTCAATAATAAGAAATTTGCTCTTTAGCCATGACGGGTGCAACAGGAATGAATTTTCTGTTCGCGACAAATCTATTTTTTTTTTAAACAAACACAAACTGCGAAGCTTTTTGGATTGTCTGAAGAAAACACCCAGAGTCTTTGGCGGGAATTGAACCCACAACCCTCTGACTGATAGTCCGTCACACTAAGATGACTAGGGGATCTTAATGCTTTGAAGTGCACAACAAATTGACGTCTAAAAAAATTATATTATTATAAAATATAGATATTTTACTTTAAATTTGCATCAAAAAAAGTATCAAATAGTTGGATTTGAAAATTGATGTTAAAAGTTGTCTAGTATAGAATCGCCCAGAGGGTTAATATTCCTTTATTTTATTGGAGTTAAAAAAACAAAAAATAAACAAACACACATTTTTGATTAAAAGTAAATATTAACTTAGGATATCCCTTCAGTTTACGTTTGAACAAATATAATAGTTTCAGTCTTGTTTAATATACAGTGCACTCGGGATATAGTGAACTAATTAATTTACAGGCCTGTTCACTATATCTAGAAATTCACTATATACAGTTTAAGAAAAATAAAAAAAAAACTGAATTCCGTATCGACTCTTGAAGCCTTGGAGCCAGCCTGGACTTGCATTAAACCACCCGCTTCGTTTAATAGTTCATGCAGTGTTTTGGCTTTTTGCATAAGCATTTCACAGCTTACTGGTACGTGTTTAGATCGCTGCTTTAAAAACTAATTGAAAAGTCTTTTTTCAAGACGCGGATATTCTGCTTTTCGATATGTCTTTCTGTTAAGGGCACTTTTACTTAAGCATGGAACTGCGGCTTCCACTTAGTTTTTTTTTTATGCCACTTATTTTGGATTTTGTTACATCAAATCTCTTTGCAAGAACAGTAGCTTCTACTCCATTTTCTAGTTCTTTTAGAATATCTTGTTTCACTTTAATGGAAAGAAAATTTCTTTTTTTTTTGCGCACGCATTTTTTAATTAATTTACATATAAACACGTGTCAAGATCGAATTTTAAACTCAAGTCAACTCATTAAAAGTGTATTAAAACAAGAAAATAATGCAAAAAACAATGAATATATACGAGAGAAATAGCTTTTTTGTTGTAATCATTGTGCAAAAAACTGTGTTCACTTTATAGAGGTTTGTGGAGTTCACTATTTAGAGTAACTAATGTAAAAAATAGCCAGTTCATTATATCGGGTAGTTCATATTACAAAGTGTTCACTATACCCCGAGTGTACTGTATTCATAAAAACAAATGTGTATGTACGTATGTATAGCTATGGTGAGAACAATAGCACTACAAAAGGCTCATTTATTACTTCTATACTCGTGGTCTTGATTAGATGAAAATAGATGGTTGAGGAATTGCCTACAAAGCATATTTTATTGTTTCACAATACTACATTTCGATTAAAAGTAGTGCTATTTTTCATATCGTAGCTGTACGTAAATACATACGTACATACACACATTTTATACGAATGTACCCAGCAAACCATATGAGTCAGAAAAGTCTTTTCTGACTCCTTTTTCGGAGCGCTCCTAGAATGGTATGCTGGGTATTTATACGAATATATATGTGCATACATACATAAACATATAACTTCAATTTAAAATAATGCTTCAGTTTCTATTATCATGGTCTTGCCCTTTTCGATGGGAGTGATGAGGTTGGAGTTTGTTGGTGAATTGTTTCCATGAAATCCATCATCAAGCGTGAAATTTTATAGCGCAACTCTCGTGATCTTGCATCTGAAAGTGTTCTCAATTCAGCCAAGAGATGATCGCAGAAAGCTGAATTCGTATCAGATGAATGCAACGCAGCCACGGCAGTGTTAAGAATTGAAATTGCACTTGATTTTGAAGACTTTTGGGATGGTAAGGATGATGGAGATGGAACATATGTTACCGGTCGTGAACGCTTACGTCGTCTGCAGAATGTTGATTCAGATTGTGATGATGGGGACATGAACTCCGCCAGTAGCGACCGATTACTGTCATCAGATTCCTGCAACCAGTGTTATATGTATGTAAATATAAATAAGTGCATATTTTGATTTGAAAAAATTCATGAATTACATACATATGTATGTAAGTATTTGCATATGTTTGTACCTACCAGATTCAGCGTTGATGTTGAAGAAGTTGAATGTTGTATATTATTACTTTCAAGAAACATCAACGCCTTGAAAAATTTCCATGTGACAGTATGGGATTCGTTTGCTCCTTGTCCGGACATTTTTTTTCTTAGCTTTGTCAAATTGACCATGTAAGTAGTGCGCAGAGATGACCATTTAACTTTTGCCTCGTTAGAATCCACTCCTTCAATTCCTAGCTCATCTGCAACACTTTGCCATCCATTCAGTCTTGTAAGTTTATACTCTGGTGAAGCGCAGTCCCAAAGCCCACGGTGTTTCTCCACGGATGAAATTAAACTAATAATTTCATCGTCGGTCCATACGTGTTGAATTCTTCTGTCTCCTGCTGTAGACTTTCTTTGCCTACGTGGTCTAATTTCTTCAAAAACACGGGAGTCGTCGACCAGGACTTCACACATATTAAACAGTTTTTATAATATGTACAAAATAAATCAAACCCGAAATAAATTGTATACAGCTGTTTTGAATATCAGTGCTGCCACTGTTCAAAAAATTTTGTTACCAAATTTTTATCGGAAAATTACCGAAGTCCGTAGCACCAGGAAAAAATTCCCTAAAGAAGATTTAAAATAAAGTGTAGAACGGCAATATGCATAATAAAAAACATTTTTATTTTGATAAATACATATACATATTTATTATTATAAATACATACGTGTTTTTTGCCAGCTAGCCCCAATAATTCCCAAGTGGCGCTGAGGCGACTATTTGTTATATGAAATAAAATATTGTTGACAAGTTGGTACTTTTTATATTTTTAGCATATGGCCCAAATAAAAGTATTGGGGACTTTTTAAGGGGTAAAACGGGTAAAAAAAATTAGGGTACTTTTTAAAAGAAAAATTGGTACCTTTCGTACTTTTTATTTTTTAAGGGGTAAACATTTTTACTTTTGCTACTTTTTATATTTTTAGCACATGGCCCAGATTAAAGTATACGGTACTTTTTAAGGCGTAAAAACGAGTAAAAAATTGTGCTTTTGGTACTATTTCTCTTTTTGCTAAATGTTGTATACATACGCATTATGGCCTACATTAACATACAGTGTACATTTTGGGCGATACAAAAGCAAAAATTGGTACTTTCGGAAATCTTTTACTTTAGAATCTTTTACTCTTTTCTATAAATTGAGTACACAAATTTTAAAGGACAAATACTGGTATTTTTGGCAGTCTTGGATTGAATCAAAATATAAGGTCCTTTTTAAAGGGCAAAAACTGGTACTTTTGGCGGCCTTTAATTCTGGTACTTTCCTCTCTTCGATAAATATCGTTTAAACCAAATTGACCAAAAGCTGGTGCTTATTCTACTCATTTACTTTTGTCTTTCAATTACAATCAATAAATCTATATGTAGATCACAGAGTATAACAGAGGCGACAATTTTGGCGTTCAAAATCGCTATAATCAGCCCATAAGGCAGTTTTATTAAAAAGAGAAAGAAAATATTTTCTGGTGGTAAATTTGTAATGTGAAAAAGCAAAGCACTATATACAACAAGAATTGTGTGGACAAAGCAAAATAAACAAAACAATTTGAGTTAGAATATTTGAATTGAAATTTTGTTTATATGTTTGTGATTTTAATAACTAATTAAATTGTATTTTAATAATTGTTATACTTTTTGGTATGCATTGTGAAGTTTGAATGTCGGTTGCTTAAGAGTATGTGTTGTCAGAAAATAATAAATCCTATATGTTGTTTATAGAAATATTTTAACATAAAATAAAAATATATGTATCTACGTAAAAAACTAAATAAAATGTGTGTAAATTTGTTATTGGATAAACCTTTATCATTAAATCTTGCTGTTTTTTCACGTGAACGAAGTCACGGGTATAAGCTAGTATTATAATAAATTATTAAACGTTCTATTTCCCCTATAGTTTTTCCCGTCATATAATTTCTATTTTTGATATATATTGGCAACGCCGCCAATTCATGCATGCGAATAAAAAATATTATGTCAAAAATTCTTGCTGCTACATATTTGTGACGGCTTCATGCTCATGTAAAAATGTCTCAAATTTCAGAATTCAAATGTAACACAGCATGCGAAAAAAACACATGTGTTCATGATTCTACAAAGCAACATGCGCACACATGTGTATGTGTACTGCATATGAATGTCACAAAAATTGGTAGTACACAGCGTTGTCAACTTTGAAATTTCAAAATACACCAAAATGGAGAAAAAACGCGCCATTTCAAAAAAATCGCAACAAGTTTAAATTTTCTTTTTTATTTGAAATGTTTATTGCAATAATTTCACATAAAATATTTTGTATTATAAATATAACAATAAAACAGTCAAGTGTTTTCAGAAAAAAATAAAACTTTACAAAAATAAAAAATAAACTAAACAAATTTGTTTGTATTCCTTTGTACTAAATTAATAATAGTAAGTAATTTCTTCTTTTTTTTAACTTTTTAAAAAGAGATCAAGGATTAATAGTAAAATTAATAATAGTAAAAATACTCACAATATGATATTCGGAATTAATTGGTAAAAAGGGCTAATTTAGATATTTTTAAAATTTTTCTATTTTAATTACTTCTAGTCCTTCGTTGACCTTAATCAAAAAAATTTGTTAAGGCTTCACTGGGACTCTAGATTTAATGTGACGAATGTTTGATTATCATACATTCGTATATAAAGGTAGTGATACACTATCATACACAATCGTACGATTCATTCACTGGAAATTCTGACCGATTTCTATAACACTCAAAAAAAATCGCAACAAAGTCTGTCATAGGTGCCACACTATTACACAAAAAAGATGCAAAAACATATGCTTTAAACCAATGAAGCCGACATCACAGAGACATTGGCCGACATTGTTGTTTTCTTATCAGTCTGATCGCATAGAAACTATCATTTTATGAAAATTTTTAAAAACTTTTGCAAGTCGGACAGACTTTTCAAAAGAATCTGTCATTTAGTTAAATTTTTAGGCCACACTACTTTATGAATACACACTATTTTTTTGACATACCGTACGACTAAATAGGATAGTCACTAGTGGCCTTAAAATAAGGTGACCATACGTCCTCTATTTTGGAGGACAATCATCTATTTTAACTCGCTGTCATCTATAAAATTTGTGTCCTCTTTCAGTCATCTTTTTCATACTCAGTCATCTTTTGCCATCTTTAATTTTAAAATTTAAATGCATGATCAATATTTGTTTTTATTGAGCTAGAGTATGAACAGAGCAAGCACGGCACGGTTTCTAAGTAGAATGAGAATCGCCACCTTTAACAAATAAATGGTAACAATATGTAAAAAATGTAAACATTGAATTGAAATAAATTTTTTACTATTTTTCTTAATGTCATCTTTTTTTTTCTTCCAAAATCTGGTCGCCTTACTTAAAATGCATTCAATGGGGTCCTTTTTCATCGTATAGATTTCATGATAATGAATTATTAAAAACTTCAATTAAAAATTAGTAAAAATAAAGATTTCATCACATTTTTCGGAAAAATTTAAAAAAAGCGCACGAACTAAGAAATTTTTCCCACCAAAAATTTAAAAAAGCACCAAAAATGGTGTGAAACGCACCAAGTTGACAATGCTGGTAGTACACGACAACATGCCAATTATACTCTTTGTTGCCAATGCTGTTTCATGCTAGCGATTTTTTCCAAACCTATGTTTACTACATAGGAATTTTTTGGGAATTTTTAGTACCTTTTATATTTAAAATTTTTTTCAAAGATATAAAATTTGTGTTTTTGGTATTTCAATATAGGGTGATTCATTTAGACTTTTAAATAAAACCCGTAAAATAAAACTGAATGTCGGAATATTTATTATTGACGAGATTATACGCTTAAAGCAGACTTTCAAATCTTGGAAGTCGATGGAAACTGGATGTGATCTATTCGGGCGCGTATCTTCCAATCACGGAAAGTCTATGATTTATACCATATGTTACTAGAAGTGCGCGAGATAACATTACTAATCTTGATTTTTGTAATATAACTGAATAATTCGTGATTCTGTGTGAGACTTTCCACAGCGAAATACTGAATACAAATAAGATGAAAGTATGAAAATATAACAATAGTCATGCGTGATCTGCAAAAAACGAATGAAAAAAACCTCTAAATTAATCAGCCAACACTCGACAATGATTATTATTGAGATATGATAATTTTTAACAGATATTCGTTAGTACTAGAATTCCTATCTCGAAGTAAGCATGACCTTAATGTTTTTGATGTTACCCATATTTATTTATTTATATAAACATAAAAATCTACTTAATCGGGTTCCTTTAATGATTAAAAAGAACTTTCTATAAGCAAATAATGAAGACTATTCAAATTTTAAATGTCAATAATATTAATATGCGTTAGGGAAGCGAAAATTAAAAAAACAATTTAACAGCTATCATTATCACCCTACCAGAGATTTAAATTCTGAATCTGAATGTTAATATTGCTTTGTCCAAAACTTTGTTTTTCGAAATAGTTAATGAATTTGTTTTGAAACAAATAATATCCATAAAAGAATTTGAGTTGCATGAATGTCTTTTTTGTTCCATTACACACCAAATATGCTTCGTTTAATCAGCGGCCAGGAATAAAAATCAATAATATCCCAGGCAACGCCGGGAACAATAAGCTAGTTTTATTATAAATTATAAAATAAATCCTAAGAGCACACATTCATAATCTTTACTGGAAAGCATCATAAATAATTACCTATTGTATTTCCATGGATGGATGTTTATTTTTTATTTATCTCTTTGATTCCATTTCTGTACTTAAAGCGTTAATGAACAAACTAATCCATCATTATCATGGGGTGGCAAAAACCTACCAATTTTGGAGAGAATTTATCACTTATCGAACACATCATCGCCCAATCGAATACAGCAGGGTATAATTGAAATTGAAATTAGCCGATATTTAATACCCGAAACGGTTTTAAATATACATTCGAATGTTATTGATGAGTTACAGTGTCTGGGTCCGTCTAATGTTATAAAATTGAAAGGTAAATTTAAGAATATTCTTTTCACTCCCTTTCATTCATTTAGAATTTAATTAATTGGTTTTTAATGTTTCCCGATTAAAGTACCTTCAAAGGAATCAATTTCACTTGCAAACGATGATCAGGATGTAGATAATAAAAATCTCCTTGATAACAATGTGGTAAGTACAAATGGGAAGTATGAATGTAACTCGTACATATGCAAGTATGGATAATTTCTAATTAAATTTCTAACAGAAGCCATATAGGAAGACATAAAGAGGAACCTCTAAAAAAATTTAAAACATACTGGTTAGCTTTTGAAACTTGAAATATTAATTGCTTTCAGTAACAATATACGCATTGTTTTATCTCTATGCCTTCCTTTATGCTTTCAGTTATGAAAATTAGACCCTAAACCATATAATAATACCTATATCCATAGAAGCCCAACTGAGAGGGAAAATCCTAATGCTAGAAACACAACTTGGACGAACGACATATTTCGCCCAACACGACGAATTATTTGGTAACAACTCGCTTTGCAAATTCGTCGTACGAAGCACAATAACGACGAAACAAATACAGCTGTTAAAATTGACAGCTATGCATATACATGCATATGTAAATATGTAAAACTTTTTCAATTTATTCTTACCGGATAATTTTACCATCCCGCCGATATAAATATACATATAAGAGTTCATTTTTTAACCAATTCAATTAAAATTTCAATTATATCCATTTTATCGCAGTGCTCAAATAATTTAATGTTTTTGTTCCCGTATAACAGCTGATAGATAGTGTGATCATATTTAAAATAAATAAATACATATAAAAAAAACATTAACGAAAACACAGGTAAAAACAATTTTTATAATTAACTAGTTAGTATATCTACTAACTAGATATACTAATGGCCAGTTTTAACCTTAATATTTAAATACGAAATTAGTTAATTTTTACTTAAACTTAAGTTGTATTTAAATACGGTTTAATTTTTTCGGTCTAAAATTAAGTTTGATATTTAATTACAATAAAAGTATGGTAGCACTATTAAATATCAAAAAAATATAAACAACTTTTTCATTTAATAGCTGATTTCATATTTAGTCTACAAATTGTTGTAATCTAAATGGACAAAAGCTGCATCATTCATGTCCTCTTCATCTAAATTCATTGTTTTAGTTTATATTGATAATAATAAGCACAATGTTTTTATTCGCGGCAAGTTTATTAAATATTCTTATCAAATATTAAAAAAAAAAAAATTCAATGCGAAATTTTCACAACTTGCAGAACTGTCAAAATCATATGGTAGTATGAAAAACTTAACTTGTATTTAAATGGACGTAGTCAGTGATTTAAGTTCTATTTAAATATGATCTCTAGAAATGAATTTTGTATTTAAACAGAATTTAAGTTTAAACACACTTTAATTTGAAAATGGTGTATTTAATTTTTCATTTATATACACCACAGCTACTAAAAATTTCTGAATTTTAAAACAAAGGGCCTGTTCAAAAAATCATCACTGCACTGCATTTAATGCGCAGTACGTTCGTAAAAGCAAAAGATTGCATCACTGCAAATGCATTGTGTTCTAAAATGCATCACTTAAGCAGATGATGCACAAAAAACAGCAAACAAGCATCACAAAAATGGCTGATGCATTGTATAATTTTTTTTAATAAATTTATTTTAATTGATTTTGTAAACTTTTTTTAGAATAGCAAATTATGCAAAATTCTCCAAACTATTGGTGAGAGTCCGTTTGGACATGGAGGATATTGCTTTATAATATTAGCATAATTAATTACTTTCGGGATTTGTCTGCTTTTGGAACACAAATTTTTAATAATACCTGCCTTTTTTACATTTCAAGCGCCTTTTATATTGCTGATTGCACAGTTTTGAAACACTTTTGGTTTCATCTAAGTCAAGAAATAAATTTATTCTTAATTTCTCCATTTTTAATATTTCCGCGTTCGTAATTGTAAACAATTCATTTATTGTTCGTCTGCGCATCAGCATCGCAAACTAATCACATATGCGCATCAAATGCAGTGCAGTGATGCATTTCCGAACAGGCCCAAATAAAATTTAAATTACATTAGGTATTTTGATGTTTACATTTTTCTGTCAAATACTTCACCCAAAGTATGTTAAGTTCACACAACACAAGTACTTGTGAAGAGAGTAATATTTCTTACTCTCAGTTGCGCCTCTAGTTGTACCCTATGCCCTAAACTATGAGCCATCCCTAAATACGGCGGCAAGCGTTTTTTAACTCTCAAATTTCCTCATGCTCATAAATTTTGTATGGAGCATACCGAAACAACGTGGCGGCAACGCTTTGTTATTGGAAAATCCGATTTTGACAAGGCGTTTCACAGTGAAGTTAGTTGCAAAAGAAAACAAAAAAAAAGCAAAATAAAACAACAATGTCCAGCTGTAACAATAAACAGGGTCGTTTTGTCATAACGTTGCCGCTTTTGTTTAGGGATGTGGTATCAGCGTTAACGCTCAGCGTAAAATAACGTGCCGCTTACCGCCGGTATTTAGGGATGGCTCTATTACAGTTTTCTAGTACGAAAATTATACCCTAAATCTAATTTATTTTATTATAAATTTTAATTTATTATTACATATATTTATTTATATTTCCACACTTTTCGGTTCTGTCCAGAAGTTGGCACTAATTGTTGTATCTGCCGCGTTCCTGACAGCCATAATTTCGGTTTTTAGCTATTATATTTGGACAAACCGCAAGTCAAAACAAACCAATGGTCTACAAAATAATTCAACATTTTTAACAACGGCAATCCCGTAAGTACATAGATAAATCTGGGGAGAAATTACGAAATTCGTCATGATTTGAAATTTTATTGTAATATAATTTAAATGGAAATTATGGTCAACATAAAATTCCATAATTTATTACCAGTGTTTTTTTTCTTCTTAAATATTCTTCTATTGCATACAATAATGTTTCAGGTTAAAATTACATCTTTTGTATGATATAAATATAAACTTATTTTAATAACTATGTAAATTTCCATAAGAAATATCGCTGAATCGGTTCTAGTCTAATATGAATTTAATGTAATTATTTTACGACATGGTTGCGATCGGTATTCAGTATATCGTATATGGGTATTTCCATACAGCCGTACGTGACATTCGTACGCATATGGCGTAATATAAATCTCACAAAAATAGAAGTTAATGAAGAACAATATTACAGTTATGTTGCAATCAAAAGCTTCTATGTTTGAGAAAAAAATGGACAGCCTCGAAACTTTGGTGTCGAAAATATCCGATCAAAATAAGGTGATAACGTACGTGACAAAAACGGAAGTGGTTTTAAGACATATTTACGTACATGCAAAAGTCTGCGAATCATGGCAGTTTTTCTTTTCTTTAAAAATTCCTCAAATAAACTAAATAATGTAGCGTTACAATCCTTTAATATTTAAAGAGAAATCATCTCTGGTTAGTTTTATATAAAAGAAAAACATAATAACGTACGTGACAATATTTCTCGTATCTAAATAATAAATTTTGTAGATAATTTTATACATACATTTGGGGAAAGAAAATAAAAGTGTTTACTTATTCAAAAAACGGTTTGATAATAAAAATAATATCGAATTCATAAAATGTTTACTAATATTAATTCATTACATACTTATTAACTAAACTGTAACATTTTTTCGTAACGAGTAAGCCGTTCGAGCAACATTTATACGTTGACGCATTTTTTGCTTTTTCTGTTTTTTCTTGAAGTAGTTTGGCATCGTCATTTGCTTCATCTGCCTTCCTTTTGCGATAGGCCCGCTGTCTTTCAGCCTCTTTTTTTTGTGCTCTTTTGGTTTTCGTCTTTTTTTAACTCGTTTCATGGTTTTACGAAAATTTGAATGTTGGCCAAAGTCAAAATTTTTATTTCGGTTGAAAAGGAAATTTTAGTTTTCGTCTTTTTTTAACTCTTCTCTCCACCGTTTCATGGTTTTACGAAAATTTGCATTTAACATTGATTTTGATGCATTCAATTTAAATTATCGTACTTAAAATAACGTATGCGACAAACTTTAAAAGGTAACTTTTTTTTTTGTATGTATGTTGAATGTTGGCCAAAGTCAAAATTTTTATTTCGGTTAAAAAGGAAATTTTAGTTAATATCTTTAATTGAAAGAATTCCTATTTAAGAATTGCAATCTTCTTTATCTGCGACTGCCCATATACAAATGACATAGTTAAACAATGTTTTTCCATAACGTACGTGACACTAGAATACCATCAAAAGCAAATCAAAAAAAATAAAATTCGAGCTCTAACTTTTCGTTTTTCTCATTACTATAGTTATTTGTTATTGCAAATTTATTTATAAGATGTAATTGTAATGTTTCAAATCTATTAATTTAGTTAATAGCAAAGAGAAATTAATTTATTTTATTTGCAAAAACTGAGTCGAAGAGACATTCAGTTTTTCTCTTCCATTTTTTGACTTTTAAAATTCCAATAACCTGTAAATGCTTCCATATTATGAAAAATCGAATATTTTTCTCTTATTAAATCATATTAGAAACATTTTTCAAGTACTCTTATTTTTTTGGTCGTGGTTGAAAATTTCATGGAACTACCCATATGTATGTACACAGAAAACTTCATAAACATTTTAACATGTTTTGGAGAAATACTCGTAAAATTTGTCATAAATATGCATATACGAGTTGTTATGTTTTCACATTTTTTCCTTTAAATAAACCGGATTCCTCTTAATTGCAAAACAAAAGCTTCAAGAAGTTGAAAGAAAATATAACGAGTCTTTATTTATTCAAATTTACAAAATAATTTAAGAAAACACTCTCTCTGTCTTTTCATACCCTTTTACAATTTAAATAAACACACGTAAATTACAGTTTGAGACCGCTTTGATGTTCACTCAACGATGACTCACACTAAACTCACTTTGAGTGGCCCTGTTTGTTCTATTTCTACACTAGCCATATTCTAGTAATTTCCGAAGAAGTCAGTCGAAAGTCCCTTTCTATGTCCGTTAAAACTTAATGTTTGTTAATAACAGCGTGTTATCACAATGTTTGTATATAGAAATTAAACTAATGCAAATGTTAATATAATCATTTTGTATGTTGATAAACAACCGTTACAACTCGTTAAATTTAAATTGACAAATAATTTCGTAACAATATACATATATGTACATAATTATATCAAGTAATTATTATATACTTGTTACAGATGTGTGTTATACTAATGTTATAATATTGGGTGGTATTATTAATTCCGCACGGAAAGGAAAATTTTGCGGAAAAAAATATCGATCGATATGCAAATTGCAATTATTCATTCCTGCGAAGTAAATTTGACATCTCTGTTTTAATTAATTACGAGTTGATTTTGTGTCAGCTGATGAAAAAAAAGACATTTCAAGACAAGATTATAAATTGAATAGTAAAAAAAGTGTTTTTAGTAAATTATATGTGAAATTTTAAAAGGCAGTTAATATAAAATTAAAATATGGATACAATTGCCTTTTTTGATGATAGTAGTGACGATGATTACTTGGACATGCGGTCAGAAAAAAGCTATAAATCTGAAGATGTGTTACAAATGAACGATAGAGAGTAAGTTCAAAAATAAAAAATATCAGGAAAACTATTATTTATAATTTTACTTTAAATTATTTCACAGCTTTCAAAAAAAATTTCGCTTAAATAAGGCAGCGTTTAAATATGATTTGTCTGAGCTGGAGTCTGCAAGCTTTGAAATCGGTCGGCAAGGATCACTTTCTGCAAAAGATAAACTTTCTGCTTGTTTGAGGTTTTTTGCAGAAGGCAGCTACCAGCATTGTGTCGGTAAGGATTTCAATATTAACATTGCCCAATCAACGTTTTGCAAAGTGCTGGATAAGGTTTTGAACAAGCTAGAAAATTTGTTATGCAGTAAATGGATATCCATAAGCATGAATGGAGATGAAGAATGAATAGCAAAAATGTCTTCCCAGAATTTTTTTACTTCAGCTGGATTGCGTTGACTAAAACCACAAGCAATGCCTTGATTTTTTTTTTATTTATTTTCATAAATAAAAAAAAATCAACCATTGCTTCTATTTGCAATTTACTTGAGTATTGTTCTCTTTTACTCTTATAAAAATATAAAAGAAATCAAAATATTAATATTTAAAAGAATTTTTTTTTTAAATTGTACAAATCCTTACATTTTTGTTTTTTCCGTTAGCTTTTCGTTATAGAATTTGAGCGTAAGCAAAATGAAGAAATATATGGCTGTTTTCATAAACGCAGTATGCAATGCAGTATTGCACTGCATAGAGTTCATAAACGTCATTGTCTTTTTTTTTACATTGACATTAAGTATTGCTTTGCATTGTAAACGCATATGTTTGCAGTGTTGCATTGCATACTGCGTTTATGAAAACAGCCTATCTACATTGCGGAATCAATAATATGGCAATACCGTCAATGTAGAGATGATACCGCAACAACGAAAGAATACCGCAGAAACGGAATGAATAATTGCAAATTTTGCTTTCGCACAAAAAATGATAATTAGACCCATTATATTAGAGTCGGTAAGTTAGTTAGCAGCTTATTTCAAATGTGCACACAGGAAAATGGCGCACAGCCATGAAAATGTAATTCGATGCTGTGTGATATGCATCACCGTCCTGTTCCTATTAACATCATCGTGATGAATCTATAGCGAAGTAGATTCATCAACAACAATTCTTAAACCACCAATTTCATATGTATCGTTAAAAAATACCAACTGGGATACTTTCAGAAACTAATCCAACATCCCCCCCTTCTTCCAGAAATTTGACGGACAATGAAATTGATTTTTATATTAATAAATTTACTACGGCTGTAAATGTATGCACTGATATTCATTCCAAGAAAATTGAATTAAAATCAAGAAAGTTTGAATCTTCTGAATTTGTTAAAAAATTATTTAAAATTAAATACAGTTGGCAGAAAGAATTGAGGAAAATTTATAACAGGACCTTAAATAGACAAATGAGCAATATAAACTTATTTCTAAACAAATTCAACTTTTAAATATTTTAATAAAGGAACAAGTTAGTAAGGAGCATATCCAAATTTTTAATGAGAAGCTCGAAAAAATTAAACCAGGTCCCCTCGCACACAAAGAAATTTATAATATTTTAGGCTATAAACGTAGAACAACAATTGGAAATTTATCAGTTAATTTATTGATGATGCGAATGATAAATTGACTGCACTAAAAATCATTTTCGGATGTATATAGTGGCAGCGTATTAGAAAGAGACATTCCGGAAATTGATAACTTCTTAGCTTCTTTAAATAATAATGTTTTATTTGATTTTGATAACAGTTTTTCTGCTCTGAATAACCAAAATTGCACTCGACTTATAAATTTAAATGACATTGTGTCTCAATCTAAAGAATTAAACAATAAGAAATCAGCTGGAATCGATAAAATTTCGAATTTTATAATAAAAAAATTTCCTGTTGAAGCTTTTGAATTCTTAGTTTTAATTTTCAATAATTGCTTGAATAATGCCTATTTTCCTGATAGTTTGAAAATTTCAAAAATTATTCCAATTTAAAAGAAAACTAACACTTGTGACATTAATAATCTAAGACCTATTTCTTTATTATCAAATTTAGGAAAACTATTTGAGAAATTCATTCGTGAAAAAATGGATTTTGGTTTAAATGAAAGCTATATACCAAACTTGCAATTCGGTTTCAAAAAATATCACTCTACTGTGGACGCTCTTACAAAGTTATTTGCAATTTACGAAAAAAAGAGTTGTACAGTTGCTCTTTCACTTGACGTAGAAAAGGCCTTTGATAGAGCGTTTCACAATGGAATTACTTTCAAAATGAAAAATATAGGAATTAATCTTCCTATAATTAAACTTTTCAAAAGTTTTTTTTTTAATAGACGTTTTTGTGTACAATTAAATGATTATTTGTCTGATTTTCGTCAAGTTTCATCTGGAGTACCTCAAGGTTCAATTCTGGCACCACATTTGTACAATATTTTCATTTACGATTTTCCTTACAATTTCTCAAACTCAACTGGTGTTCTCTATGCAGATGATTCACTACTCTATGCTCATCATGAATCTCCAAAAGAAGCACTTAAAATAGTGTCGAGACATTTAAGTAAAGTTAAAGAATTTTATGATTTTTGGGGAATAAAAATAAATGCTTCTAAAAGTGAGGCAATTTGTTTAAGAAATGCTTCTGGTAGACGTGCATACTATGTTGTCCCACAGTGTAAAAAATTAAAAATTAGTTTAAATGGTGTTGAAAATATTGTTATCAATATGGCTAATTCTTCACCGGGTTTTTTTAAAAAAACTTTTCCTGGATCTTACAGGGGTTAAAAAATATATTTGAAATTAATTTTATTTTATTATTGCATTAAATTTTTCACAAAAAATTTTATACATTTATTGTTAAGTTTAGTACTGTATTTTCACTTTCACAATTATTTTAAGACATTACATTATAATCTTAAATGTTACTTTAATATGTATTTTTTTTAAACCACAATAATTCTTGAAAAAAAGTCTCAATTAAAAAAAGAACTCGTTGATCATTGCTTTGTAGCGCTCACCATTCACAGTAACCGTTTGGTCCGCGACGTCTTCGAAGAAAAAAGGTCCGATGACTCCTCCAGCGAAAACCGCACACCATACAGTGACTTTGAGCGGGTGTAATGGCTCCTCGTGGGTTACACGCGGATTTTCAGTGCCCCAGAAGCGTAAATTTTGCTTATTTACGTACCTGCTAAGATGAGGCCCATCATCACTCATGACTATTTTTGATGAAAAATCATCTTCCTCTTGGTGGTGATTAAGGATGGCTTGAGCGTATGTTAGAAGCGATTGGCGGTCAGCAGCTAACAGCTGATGCACCGTCTGGACTTTGTATGGAAACATCTTCAAATCTTGTACCTAAATTCGCTGTAAAGACCGTCGACTGATACCCATTTGCGTGGCACGTCGTCTGGTCGATGTCGACGGCGCTTCCATGACATCCTCGGCTACAGCAGCAATATTCTCTGCAGAACGGCTACTCCGGGGTCTGCCACGCCTGGCAGCATCTCGTGTTGTGCCAGTCTCTTCGAGGCGAGCGGCTAAACGTCGCAGTGTTTCACCAGTAGGCGTTGGACGGCCAGGAAATCTGAGAAATTCACGTTGTGCCAAAGTCACCGACCGTTTATTGGTCAAATAAATAGTCAGCAATATTCCGCGTTCTGGAGCAGTGTAGCGTAACTTTGTTTATAAACGTGTATTTCGCATGTGTTTACTATACAAATGTCAAAACACAACTGACAATCGCAAAATTTATAGCATTTTCTGATAGGAGTATTACTTTTGCGCCACCTTGTAGGTTTGATGTGTGCTTTTAGACAAAATTTTCTTAAAGTACATTTGAAGTCTACTTTAATTTTTTTTGAATAAGGAGGTTAATATATATAATATATTTCATGACACTGTTATATAAGGTACGATCATTACACTATTTCCAATTGAATTAAAGAATTTTCTAATTATATTTCAGAAATTTCCAATTGTAATTGAGAATTTTCCATTTACATACCTTGTATTATTATGACATGATATTGTACGTATTTCATTTAAGTTTGTCATTCCGTTTGTAATTTCCACAATATAATTTTCCGACCCTATAAAGTATATATATTCTGGATCCTTATAGATAGCGGAGACGATTAAGCCATGTCGGTCTGTCTGTTTGTATGTTGAAATCAGTTTTCTGAAGTCCCCAGATATCTTCGGGATCCAAATCTTCAATAATTCTGTCAGACATGCTTTCGAGAAGTTTGCTATTTAAAATCAGCAAAATCGGTTTAGGCCAACCAGAGTTATGGACCAATATGTGAGACAACCTCCATAAAAATTTCATATTTGTTGTCCATTTTATTGCAATATTTTGAAATATATTGCAGATAATACCATGAAATTTTGTATACGTTGTTTTTATGATAAAAGAAGAGAGTGTGCGGAAAATAGTATGAATCGGTCCATGATTTCTCATAGCCCCCATACAAAAACCTTCCCGAAATATTGCTCAATTATACATAAATGCCTATAATTTTTTTTAATTCGGTCCATGTTTGACTATACCCCCATATAAAGTCCACTTCCAAAATTCACTTAAATACGTATAAAACAGATATAAATAATGTTAAACGGCTAAAATTTGAAATGAATAATCTTTATAGGCAAATAAATTGTTACCGGTACCGACTCAAAACTTTGTACAGATCATTTACATATATACAAAAATCATCCCACAAAATTCTGCGAATTTCGGTTTATTTTTAACCGTATGCCCCATATAATACTCATAAATCTCTTATAAATAATCTCTTATAAATAAAAAATTTTACACGGATCATTTACATACATGCCTAAATCAAACTCTGGATTTTGAGAATATCGGTCCATATTTGACTGTCCCCCATATAAGGTCCACTTCCGAAATCCACGTTAATACTAATATATATCTTAAATATACCGTTATTATGTTGAAATTCGACGTCAAATATCCTCATATGCATGAAAATCACTGTTCCAAAATTTAAGAAGATCGGCCCATAATTTGTCATAGCTGCCATATAAGAACCATTTCCAAAAAAAAACAAATAAACCCACAAAAATGCCTAATAAATATCGATATCTGTATACCAGAGGAATAAAATCCTATCCTGTATACAAAATTTTGAAAAAATGTGTTTTTTTAATTTTTCAGATCTTATAATAATTCTATGATTATAGTACATACACATATGATACCTTTAATTAAAGCTTAATCTCTTGGCTATTAATATTAATAAACTAAAATAACGCTTATATAGATATTTATTTAAATTTTTTAGATATTAAAAAAAAAATCGGGCCAAAAAATATTCTTTTCGGATTTAACCCATATTCAGTCCATATTTTATAATCATGATATGTATCGTTGGAAAGGTATTTTTACCTTTTATTTAATGTATTACAAATTATAATACACCCAGTGGTTCCCGAGATACAGGCCTATATATTTTCAACTTTACGGGCCCGCCCCCTCGAAAATATGCGTGGCCGCTAACAAATTTTTTTTGCTGCCATCTCCTCTAAAAGCCCTATTTGATGAATTTTTTTTTTTTTTTTAGCAAAGTCACTAAAACCGACTTGTTCCCTTTCCTATACTCTGTTAAATTACACTCAAGATTATTATGAACATCAGACAAACTCTGTAAATTATGGTAAGAATTTGAATAATGATCTTAAAGTGGCTGACCAAACTCCCCGACTAACTAGATGTAACAGAATTTATTCGAACAGCTCTGAACTGAAAAAAGATCGCTCCAACTCAAATATCAGATAAAAGGTTGCATAAAAAGACTTAAAGAGCTCCTGGAATATCGGAAAATTTAATCACTAAATAAGTACTTAGAAAGTCTGGAATCTTAAAAGACTGTCTGGTGATTGGGCAAGAAATGACACTGAAAAAGGCAATCTATTTGCTAATCATTTGAAAAAAGTATTTACCTCAAACCCATCAAATGAATCAATAGACTTGCCACCAGTCACACACCATTTATGACCAGCTGTACCCCTACGTTTTGAGATTCGGGAGATGGAAAAGGCTATTATTGATTTAAACTCTAAGAAAGCACCTGGTATTGATAAAATCAGAAACAATATGCTTATGGAGCTACCCCGGATATCAATCAAAATAATACTTTTTATTTTCAACGCTATATTAGCCATTCAATATTATCCACCAGAACGGAAGGTTTTACTTGTTACCATGATACCAAAGCCGGGAACAGTGGATTACGAGGAGGGTCTTATATGGAAGTTTCGACTAATTACGGACCGACCATAAAATTAGGTGTCATCATTTCTGTATATAAGAACTTATTTGTGTCGAATTTTATTTGGATACCAACATTCTTAACAAATTTATGATCGTTACAGTGATTTTAGGAATTGGGCCTTATATGAGAGCTACGACTAATTATGGACCGATCATAAGAAAATTGTACCGTATAGTTTGTATACATATGAGATATATTTGTGTTAAATATTATTTGTTTTTGAGTGAGTTATGCTCTTTAAAGTGATTTTCGGAAGTGAGCCTTATATGTGAGCTACGACTAATTATGGACCGATCTGCACAAATGTGATTTGGCGTCATTTACCACTTATATGTGATGAAATTTGTTTGGTCCCTTGCATAATTCAAACATTTATGATCGGTAAACCCCAATTTCGGGAGGACATTTGTATGGGGTCCAGGTGAAATAATGGACCGATATCCACCAGTTTCAATCCCATACGTCCTTGGGACGAAAAAATATCACTTACCAAATTTTATCAAAATTGCGACCTGTACTCTGCGCACAAGCTTTACATGGACAACCAGCCATCCAGACGGACGGACATCGTTAAATCGACTCAGAAAGTGATTTGTTTAAGAAAATTTTGAAAAAATTTAAAATGGAGTTTCAAAGCGGTTGTTATAAAATCAACCTTTTTTGACCATACTAGATAATAGATTAACGTTATTGTACATACGAGTATCTTATTAGAACGATAATTATATAAACATTTCGATTCTTTTACTAAAAAATGCCAAAATAATTATTTCATGGCAAAATTTTTGCAAAAACTGATAAAATGCAATTTTCCCACTTGTAAAAGCATCTCCAAACTTCAGGGCCATTGCAGCATCAGTTGACGTTATCCTGTCATCCTAATATTTTTCAGAACGTGTCTCTACAATCCATAAAACAATTCTAGTGGTGGGGACGGTGTAGCATGAAATATTTTTCATCCATATAATCTTGAAGTACTTTAAAGTTATATGTACCTATAGGTCATATACATACATACATACATATACCTATCTATGTACATATTTCGATTAAGTAAATACGTATACATTTACGTACATACTAATATAATATAATATGTACATACATATGTATGTATACTATATACTATGTCTAGTTATTAATCTTTTTAAAATATATTTGTTTTATTTTATTTTAGAATGGAAAGCAATGTTAATTACGTTTCATATATTGAGGTAAATTTATATATGGGTCAATTTAAAAAAAAAACGCAATTTTTGTGTCCCCGCACTTTACATTACTATTTGTGGTAAAAAAAAAAACAAAAATATGTGAGTGATCAGCGAGGAATATTTAACAAAAAAACGTAATTGTCAAATTTGTATGTTTGTTTTTTTGTTTATTCAGAATGGTGTTTTGTTTCTCCCTCTGACTGCTTCCATACAAAAGCTGTGTCCCCCGTTAGAATTTTTAGTAAACAAAATAAAATAAAATCAAGAAAAAAGTAAATATGCAACATTTAAAAAAAGTATTCTAATTATTGTGTTTCTTTCTTGTGTTTTGATTTGTTATAGTCGTCAAAGTTTAATTAGTGCGAATTTGGCGTTGCAAAGAAAGGTTGTCCCCACAATTTGTATTGACCGTCACTTTTTTATAAATCAAGTAATATTACTAGTTTTCAATTTCAAGTTTAAATAAAGTAAAAAACGTAAAGAAAATACAAACTTTAATTATTACAAATGTTAAGAAACGAAAAAAAAAATCTATTAAAAAAAGTGTGCAATTGCTTAGTTTTTGTGAACACCATGGTAAGGGTGCGATGACATTTCTTGAGCGTCACGCTAATTTTTTTAAAAGTGAATATACTAAATGCAAATTTTTTATAATTTGTGAATTTGAGAAATAAATTGCTTACGAAAAAAACCAAAATAGGCAAATATGTCATGAGCATCACTTTTGAAATATATTGCTTCATAGCTTAAAATGCTTAATTTTGATTTTATTTTTTAATTTTAAAGAGTAAAACAACAAAATTAACGGCGGCTGAAAAAGAACGGAAATATCGAGAGAAAATAAAGCGCGTAATGATGAATATAAAAGAAAGAAGAAAGAAGGGTATAATCGTGGTATATTTGAGTTTAATTTTTATTGTTACTGACTGATTCTTTTTTTGCCACAAACTTAATTCGAAAGTGGTAAAAATAATTTCATGAAGTTTATACAAATTCAGAATAAGAATTCGAATGAAATTTTATAAGTTAAATTATTGTTTTGCATAAAACATTTATATATGTGTATAAGTTTCTTCAAGAATAACTTCCTTTTTTCCATTTTTGTTAAATACATCAAAGAATATGTACATGTTTAGTTTTGTATGAAAATTTTTGTTTTTTGAAGAAATTTTTTTTTAATTTACTTTGTGTAAAAGAAAAAACTTTTTTTCGTTAAACTTTAAATTTGGCATTATTTCTTGTTTACGTGCAACAAAATCTCTTGATCGTCACAAAATATCTTGAGCGTCACACTTGGTTTTTTGTCCTTAAAACGCTTATAATTGCCGTTTTTTTTAAATACATTGTTACAAGCCTATTACTTTGCAAGTAACCTCTAAGTTCAAGTCTTTTTTTTAACAAAAATTTACATATTGTCATTTTAAAATTATAAAATAACTAGTCACTTTTTATTCGAACTGTTAATTTTAAATTTTTGATATTTATTTAGTCGGGCTCGAGATCATTAAATTTAATTTTCATTAAATTATTTTTACTGAAGAAATTTTTTAGTATTAAAATTTTTATTGACAATTTTCTTGGCTGGGATTCGAACCTGGTTTGTTGAATTTACACATGTTTCGAGAAACACCACTTTCTCTCATCAGAATTCTTTGCGTTCTAACCCTCTGCACCACTTGCGGTGCCTGATAGCCAACAGATAAACATCAATCTTTTAACCAGTGTTACCTGGTGGTTCGAAATTTGCTGTAATTATCATTTTTATTTATTAATTTCTATTTTACATGTTGCCTCCTTTTCTTCAGTTTCTTCGTATTCATAAAATTTTTCAAGTTGTAAAACAATTCCTGCCTTCAGTAAAAATAATTTAATGAAAATTAAATTTAATGAACTCGAGCCCGACTAAATAAATATCAAAAAATAACTAGTCACTTTTTAAAAAAATTAAAAATCAAGTTGAATCGTAGTTTTTTTGTTTATAATCGAAAAGATTTTCGCAAAAGTCAATCTTGAGAAACAATAAAAATATCGTAGTAAGCTTGAATTTCAAATATTTTTAAATTTTTAGCGATTTTTTATACATATTTGATGTGTGTCGCTCAAGACAGAAATCATAGAAAACCTAAAAAAAAAATCCAAAAATATTGTTTTTTTTTTGAGAGCCTAAAAGTACCGCCGGATTCTTCATCAATTTCTACATAAATTGGCCACTCTTACAGGCGAATTGAAAAAACTTTAAAAATAAGCAAAACAAAACACGTTGTGTACGTTTTTTTTTTAAATTGACCCATATACATACATATGTATGTATGCACAAAAATTGTTAATGTGGATATATTAATTGTAATTTTGATTGCATGCGTTTCAGGATGTGCAAAGAAATTTTGAAATATCTGTCGACGATATACACATTGAAGCCGAAATAGGTGAAGGTGCCTTTGGTCGTGTCTATAGAGCTACAGCGATAAATTTGAAGCATGTGCGGAGATCTGAATTGGTCGCTATTAAACAACTTAAAAGTATTTACATACATACATACATATTTAAATTGATTGATCTGTCTCATTATGACTTTATTTAAATTTCGTAATATTTTTTACCATCTTAGATCTGTCAACTTGGGAAGAAGAAGAGGAGTTTTTGAAAGAAATAGAAATGTTACAAAATATTGGTACTCACAGCAACATAGTTCGCTTCTTAGGATGTTGTACACTGAAGAAGCCATATTTTGTGGTAATGGAATATGTTGGTCGTGGCGATTTGGTAAGAACATGAATAATGCTAACGACCACTATTTGATTAATATTTCATTTTGATTTATTCTCACAGTTGTCATATCTACGTAAAGTACGCGAAGAAAGTACAAAATATTTACACAAAAATGCCAATTATAAGAACTGTCGATCTTCAGAGCAGCCCGCTGGACAAACTGATATGAAGCTGAAATATTTGGAACTGAAAATGTCCTCTACACAATCGATCGATAGTGATAATGAATCTACGACTTGTGCTCATATACCATCATTTGCTGAAAGTATGTTTACACAAGACCATTAAGAAGATTCCATTTACGACACTGTTTCAGAATTATTATTATTATTTATTTCTATCCCCGTCCTCATCTCATGATCTTTCTGACAATTACAAAACAATTAAACCTGCGTACAATCAAATACAACAAAATCTATTCCATATCATCTCCCGGATCCATAGATCTCGTTTACATTAAAGTAAAACCACATGAAAGATGTGTTTCATAGAAATAATTATATTCTATCTGTTGTATTTATAACAGGTCCTTCATTTTACAACACATCCAAGAAGGGGTAAAAGTACTGAAAAAGGTTGAACACTCATATTTTTGATAAATTAGTAAAATTTATCTAATTTTAATATTTCAGAGAATGAACATGTGATTGCTTACAGCTGAAGATCATGAATAATCATGCATGTGATGAAAATCGATATCGAAAACGAATGAGTTTACTGCCAGCAACATTGATATATCCTTCCTATTCCGGGTTATTTGTTGCATAGTACGTTTCTCGTTAAAAGATGGCCACATCAACTTGGCTTACCTACATGTGTCTAAATTACGCCATCTATACTCAGCCTTTGTAAGAAAATGTCTGAAGATGATACCTTTGATAGTCCCCAGTGGAATTGCTACTGAGATCACATCAAAGATATCTAAGGCAGATCCCGTTCTGGCTAGTTCGTCTGCCCGTTTATTGCCGTAGTGGTTCCTATGCGCAGGCACCCATACCATGGTAATGTCAGATAGACGACCTAGCCTTGACAGAGAATTTCTACATTGCCTAACTAGTGAAGATATAATTGTGTAGGCATTAAGTGAGAGGAGTGCCGCCTGACTGTCGACAAAAATACCTATATTGACGTGAATGTTATGATAAAGTAGTGTATCACAAGCTGCCATGATTGCAAACATTTCCGCCTGGAAAATACTACACTCATTCGGAAGACGATACGAGATGCCTACCCCAGGTTCGCCACAGAAGACTCCAGAACCAACACCGCAGCTCATCTTAGAGCCGTTCGTGTATATCCTAGTGTTCTATTTGTGCACGAGATTACCCATATTCTACTCACTCCTGGAGGGAATTAAGACCTTGAATACCTTATCAAAATCCGTGTATTGCGTAATATAGTCAGATGGATGGAGAAAGATCGAAGGCAGCTGGCCAAGAATCCCCGAGTGGCCATATATTCTCAATCTCCAACAATCGGACGCCTGAAGCCTGGCTGCGCTGCAGGCAGAAGTGACCATTATGTGAAGGTCAATTGGCATAAGGTGCAATATAGTGTTCAGTGCCTCTGAAGGACTAGTTCTTAGTGCGCCGGTTATGCCAATGCAGGCTGATCTCTGGACTTTGTATAGTTGATCTACGACATACTTCCTTCTAGTTGCAGTCCACCATACAAGAGATCCGTAAGTTAGAAGAGGCGCTGCCTAATGTGAGCGTCAATGAGTCTTTCGAACGTCTTTAGCTGGAAAGATGAAAGACTAATTGGACGAAAGTCCTTCGCCTTCTCATGACTTCTTTTGCCAATTTTGGGAATAAAGACGACCTTGACTCTCCTCCAGTTAACCGGAACATGGTTGAGGGAGAGACAGAGCGTAAAAATTCTATGTCGCCAGGAAATGATATGTCTTTTTGCACTTTGTAGCATCTTTGGCAAAATACCATCCGAGCCAGGTGACTTGAATGGTGCGAAACTGTCAATCGCCAATGATATCCTGTCATAGGAGATGATGTTACTATCGATATTGGATAGAGTCCTACCTACATCCTTAATATCCATATCCATAGCAACATCCCTATAGCCTGGAAAATGCGTATTCAATAGGATGTCAAGTGACTCTGCTGAGGATTCGGACCAGAAGTCATCCTTCCTTTTAATATAAGTAGGATTGGATTGCCCCTTGGCTAGAATTATGCTAAGACTTGCAGAGTATTTTGTGTTATCTATAGATTCGCAGAAGCGTCTCCATTAGTTCCTTTTTGCGACTTCTTATAAGATTTCAATAGATCAAGGTTGCCATGATTTGCTATTATAGCTAATGTTAAAGGCCCTACGAGTTTCCCTGCGTAGTTTAGATAACTCCGAATTCCACCATGGAGGGAAGCTTTTCTTAGCCTTAGTGACTGGACAAGAAACTCCAAAAGTTTTCCTCCAATTTTTCAAGACCAGTGCTTAAATCTTTTACAACTGGCATATTCTTAAGTTTATGTTTGAGGATCCCATTAAATTTGAACCAATCAGTCCTTCTTGGGTTCCTAAATTGTATTTTCTCTGTCGAGTTCTGAAGTCTAATTTCGAAGAGAATCCAGTTATGGTCAGAGAGCACTTTCACTGTATACTCTTTATAATGAGTGTAATATCTAATACTTCCTCCCAACCATTATAGTGGTCCGAACTTGGAAAAATTAATGTAGGCGTGTTGCCAGAATTACATATACTTAGTTTGCGGGAATTAATGAAATAAGTAAAGACTCACCCCTTTCATTTGCTTCCACAGATTGAATGCCTTGCATTAGCATCGCAGCCCAGGATAATATCAGATGCCCCAACAGAGGACATTAGAGTACTCACCTCGACTGGAGGAGCTGTCTTCTCATGTGCAATATGGCAATCAAGAGGCTTCTGTTGCACGGTAGCTCTACCCTTGCTACTGTAAAGTTCTCTGAACTAAGCTGCGTAATAGATTTTTTTTGGCAATAATACACCATTGTTTCTTGCACATAGGATATTATATGCTTAGGCCGGGAAACCCTTTATGTCCATGTTTGAATCCCAGGGTTCCTGCACCAGCCCAATGTTCAGGTCCTCTTCAACTAAGAGTACCCGAAGGTTATCTGTAGCACATTTCGAGTGCTGCAGATTTATCTGCACCACTTTAAGCGCCATTGTTGGTTTTTGGGGGGATCCGATAGCATCATATTTGTTTGCAACTTCAATCTCATCCGCTACCTGTTCCTTTGAGCCGAAACACCTTGACCTTAGCGTCCCTCACTCCAAAGAACAGCTTGAAACCCGCCTTCTCAAGCTCAACTGAGCTAGATTTGGTGATGGCGAGGATAAGGCATGTGTGGCCTTCACCTTGCTCAATGCGGATGATGGACCATTCATCCATGGGGATCTTGGGGTTCTGCAGCTTCAAGCAATCCAACATCTTATGTGCATCGGTTGCCATTTTTGGTAACCAAATACGTGCCATGCGCTACTGATCTTAGCGATGCATTTGCTAAGAAAGTCCTTTGAGAACTCGTCCATGCATTTGCTCACCCTGTATCCCTGGTGAATTTCACCAGAGTCAAAGCGAGGTGCCGTACCAGTTCTATTAGCGATCAAGTATTCCTTAACGAGCTCAGCTAATTTGGACTCGATAGCACCCCATTCTGTTACCACAGGATTGATGATACCGTCATTCTCTGTCGCCAGAGCCATTAGAAGATGGTCTTTAACCACCTCATTAAAGGGTCGTCTGGCGGATGTAGTCGTGCTAGATGTGGGTCCCGGAGCGACTATTTTGTCGGCAACCTTCCTCCGTTTAGGCGGTTTTTCACCCTCTGTCTGAGAGCGATTACGCTTGGGCCTCTCTGTGGCTATGGCTGCTGCCTTTGATGTGCTGAGTACTGAATCTCAAAACTTTTGGTATTCATCTACCAGAGCCTGGTATTTGGCGCGATCTACCTCATCACGCTCATCAGGAGCACCGCTGGCAGCATTCTTGCCAATCTTATCAAGAATGAATAGCGCCTTGGTGTAGCGAGCTTTGCGGATGTCTTTCTGACTCTTCCTCTTCTTTATTTTCTTCTTCAATTGATCGCCAGCCTTGGCATCCAATTGAATAGGAGCATTGGTCGGGTTTTTGGCGGGCAGCGGATTGCTGTGTCGGTCACCCACGCTGCCTTCCATCGCGACCAAGGTCTCTTGGTAAGAGGCCGTAGGTCGCCTTCTGAAGAAGAACCGAGATCATAGGTGTTTTTCAGGGAGTAGTTGTTATTTTTATTATACCCTTCACCTTCATGAGAAGGGTATATATAAGTTTGTCATTCCGTTTGTAATTTCCACAATATAATTTTCCGACACTATAAAGTATATATTCTGGATACTTACATATAGCGGAGTCTATTAAGCCATGTCCGTCTGTCTGTCTGGATGTTTAAATCAGTTTTTTGAAGTCCCCAGATATCTTCGGGATCCAAATCTTCAATAATTCTGTCGGACATGCTTTCGAGAAGTTTGCTATTTAAAATCAGCAAAATCGGTTTAGGCCAACCAGAGTTATGGACCAATATGTGAGACAACCTCCATAAACCTCCAATATTTTGAAATATATTGCAGATAATATCATGAAATTTTGTATACGTTGCTTTTATGATAAAAGAAGAAAGTGTGCGGAAAATAGTATGAATCGGTCCATGATTTCTCATAGCCCCCATACAAAAACCTTCCCGAAATATTGCTCAATTATACATAAATGCATATAAAATTGGAATATCAAGACGAAATTTAGCAAGAATAAGTTTTATGCAAAAATAAATCGCAAAACGGAATTTTTTTATTAATTAGAGAAGGAATTGAACTAATATTTATTTTTTTAAGAGAAGTTTTTTATTCAGGCTAATAGTTCGAATAATCAAGAATACTATTGTAAAGTACTGGAATAATTGGCAAATTGGAATGCATTTTCTACCCTGCCAAAGGCGTCATCAGCAATCTTCATTGTCCATGATCAATCTGTAAACATCATCTATTTAACTCACCGTTTTTTTTGAGAAATAGAATACGAGAATTATCATATTTCTTTTTTACGTGTTGTGAGTTAGAACAAAATTTACGTATGTTTACAATGTGTGTGCATTCCTTATTATTATTTATAAATTGTGTATTATTACAAATTTGTTTTTACTTTTCTTGCTGCGTCTACTTTTTTTGTAGATCAATAACAGCAATGTATGTATGTTTTTGTTGTCATTTCCCCTATTTTCTTGGTGGATTATGTTATTTTTTGTAACTACAGAGTGGGCCAACTTGGACTGACTGATTTGAAATGCTTATAACTTTTGCATCCGTGTTCACACGGATGCAACTGTGTCTAAACGCCGGAGATGGAATGATGACTACATACTTTGATACACTACGCCATGGTGTCATTGAACTAATATTTATCTTTTTAAGAGAAAAGTTTTTTTTTCAGGCTAATAGTTCGACCAATCAAGAATACTATTGTAAATTACTGGAACAATTTTTGTTAGTTCGGTCCATGTTTGACCATAGCTCCCGTATAAAGTCCACTTCCAAAATTCACTTAAATACGTATAAAACAGATATAAATAATGTTGAACGGCTAAAATTTGGAATGAATAATCTTTATAGGCTAATAAATTGTTGTACTAAATTTTATGGTGGTCGGCCCAGAATTGGTCATAGCTCCCGTACAAGGACCACATCTGCAAAAGACATTTATCCCTAAATATATTGTATAAATATCGGTACCGACTCAAAACTTTGCACAGATCATTTACATATATACAAAAATCATCCCACATAATTTTGTGAATTTCGGTCTATTTTTAACCGTATGCCCCATATAAAGCCCTCTTCCGAAAATCACTTTAATACTCTTAAATCTCTTATAAATAAGGGTACCAATCCAAAATTTTACACGGATCATTTACATACATGCCTAAATCAAACTGATTGATTTTGAGAATATCGGTCCATATTTGAATATGTCCCCCATATAAGGTCCACTTCCGAAATCCGCGTTAATACTAATATATATCTTAAATATACCGTTAGGTTGAAATTCGACGTGAAATATCCTAATATGCATGAAAATCACTGTTCCAAAATTTAAGAAGATCGGCCCATAATTTGTCATAGCTGCCATATAAGAACCATCATTTCCAAAAAACAAATAAATTCGGGTCAAAAAATATTATTTTCGGATTTAACCCATATTTGGTCCATATTTTATAATCATGATATATATCGTTGGAAAGGTATTTTTAATACCTTTAATTTAATGTATTACAAATTATCAGACACCCAGTAGTTCCCGAGATATAGGCCTATATATTTTCAACTTTACGGGCCCGTCCCCTCGTAAAATGCGTGACCCAAAACAAATTTTTTTTACTGGCATCTCCTCTAAAAGTCCTATTTGATGAAGTTTTTTTTTTTTTTTTGAGCAGTCACTAAAACCGAATTATTCCCCTTTTTTATACTCTGTTAAATTATACTCAAGATTATTATGAACAGCAGACAAACTCTGTAAATTATTGTAAGAATTGCATCCACAACAAAGGTGAAGGGTATATAAGACTCGGCATAGCCGAATATAGCACTCTTACTTGTTTTTTTTTTCTGTTTTATTAATTTTTGGTCCCACGAGTAGGCACGTAAGGGGATGGACCATCCATGCAGTGACGGACTAAGCAAAATACTCATTTACAACCGTCGCCTGGGCGTCGGAGGTGAGTTGTTAGCGACTAGTCTTCTATAACCACTAACAAGCCATTCAGGTTTTTGGCACTGCTACCAACCACGCTAGCCTTACAAGTGGAGTCAGTTTTGGTCCGCGGGTTGTAATTTGGATTTTAGGGAAAGAATAATATTACCACTATAGTCCGGTGTATCACTACCCTAACATAGTTCCTATATCACTAGTTTGTTCCCCCCTTGCGACCATTCGTTTCAAACCGGCTCTCCCATCTTCCTAATTACAACCTAGCTATGTAAAAATGTCCAGACCATTTGTTAGAAACTGTATCATGAACATATTTACATCGCTTGAGCTTTCATTGCGACTAGCGACCATTTGTGTAAAAATGTATCACAGTCGCGATGAAAGCTTCCCCTATCTGCCACCTGGGGACGCGTCCGATGGAAGACTGACTAAACTCCACACGGATCACAGTATTTCTACATATAATTCAGGTGATTTTGGAAATATGGCAATAAAAAACATGCAATCATAAATGTCAACATGGTCGTGGTTTGTAAAGAGTATTCGTAACTCACACACCCCTTGCTTATTGAATTTTTTTTTATTGATATTGAAAACTTGTTGTAGAATGTCGAAACAACATAACAGATCGATATTACTTATTAGCAACTGTCATTTGTTACAAATATGTGGTTTTTTAATACCCAGATTTTTTTTTTGCATAATGGTAAAGTTGATTTCAAGATGCCCAACACACTTGTGTCCATTACCGAACCTCCACGGTGCTTTACTGTTTCATAATTTTTGGTATATTTCCAGAAAACATATTCTTTTTGTGGGACTTGAAGCGATATTTTTAATTTTTGTTACTTGTGTGATATTTTTCCAATCATTCTACCAATCAAATCAGATCTATGGAACACATATCTAATAGTTTCGGGGAAAACTTTCTTTCTTTCTTTACCAAACACTGAAGGTTTTATAGCCAAATCTAAATTCTTCACTTGTTTGGATCGCTGCGTCCCTATTAATATTTATACATATGCCTTAAAAATTTGAGATTTTTTTAATTTTTTGTTTTCATCTCCAAACATTTGTACAGTATAAATTTATTCAAAGTATTAGCTATGAAATATTCCAGAGAGAGCGTTCTGCATCGATCGGATCGATCTATAAGGCGGGTAAGGCAACTTCTTTCTAAATAGTTTTTAACAGGTATTGCACCATGTTTTCGACTGTTGTCGCGATGCAATATTATGCTTTCATAACTGGTCGCATATTCTTGCCGCTTCAAACGAATCAGTTGCATTCGTTACAGGTTTCCTTTGATGGTTCTGACCAGATTTTAGCAGCGACAAATAAGATCATCAAAAAATTAGATAAGTTAAAAACCAAACTTATTGCATCATAAAAAAAAAATATTCGTAGAAGAGTTAGATCAATGTATTTTGTTGTTTTGTCAGCCCAGCGTTGTCATATGTATGTAAAGTTTTCCCTTTTTTGCAAGATTTTCGAGAGGAAAAAGGTTTTTTTTATGTTCATAAAACTGACAGGAAATGGCGTGAAATATTCCGTTTTGATTTTTCGCAACACCATAAATTTTGGAAGAGAGTTGCGCTTCTACACCTTTTAAAGTTGAAATTGAGGAATTCTAAATTTATATTGAGAAAAAAAAAACAAGAAATAAGAAATGTACAGTTAAATTAATATTAAGAATATGCAAATTCAAATTGAGAAATCAAAATTAATATTGAAAAAATACAAATTGATATTCAGAAAATAAAAATTATAATTGAGAATTTATAATTTGCATGATATTTTTGAAATATTTTTTTTTACCAATTAATAAAATAATTTTTTTCTTTTGAGAAAGAGGTCGAATTAAACACAATATAAGATTTATTATTTTTTTTACCTTTAAAATACATAACACGATTTTGAGTTATAGATCTAATAAACTTTTTTATTTCTCAATTTCAATTTGTGTTTTCTCACTATCAATTTGGTTTTCTGAATTTCAAATTGTATTTCTCAATTTCAACTGTTCTATTTCTAAAGGTTTAGAAATAGAAAATCCATTAAAGGCATTTTCATTATATGTTTCCTAATCTAGAGATTCAATTGTAAAAAATTTCATGTATTCTACAAATTATATCTGAATGTTCATATATGTGTGTATTTCAGTCACCTATACTGCAATCAACGATGAGGAAGACCTAGATACGAAACTTTTCGAATATCGGCTGGATAACAAAGAACTTTACGATTTCGCTCTGCAAATAGCAAATGGCATGCGATTTTTGGAGGAGCAAAAAATTACTCATCGGTATGTTATTAAAGGTAGAAAATAATTAACTAACTAAAAACACCCAAATGACAGGATAGATCATCACAATACAAAATTTAAGTAGAATTATCTTACTCGCTCATAACTAAAAATTCGGTATTTTATAATAATAAAATATATCGGAATGGCGGTCAAAGTAATACAATTTGCGTTTAGTTGTGCTTCAATTTATTTTATGACTTAGAATTAATGCTTTCATATCCAATTTAAATTTTTTTAGCGATTTGGCTGCTCGTAATGTACTGATCGATGAGAGAAAGATACTGAAAATTTCAGATTTTGGTTTATCCCGTCATGATGTATACGTTAATACAAGACCAAGAAAGGTAGGCAGGCAGATGTCGGAATAAGCTCATTTTATGTTTTACTTAAATATTTTTTATTAACTTGCAGCTGCCGCTAAGATGGCTTTCGATCGAAGCCATACTTGACAATATTTATACGAATAAAAGTGATGTATGGTCTTATGGTGTTGTGCTGTGGGAAATCGGTACATTAGGAGCATCACCATATCCTACATTAAGTAACCATGAATTGGTAAAGTTTCTGAAGATGGGAGGGCGTTTGGAGAAGCCCGATATATGCACTGAACAAATCTATGTACTGATGTTGAAATGTTGGAGTGAATTATGTGACGAAAGGCCATCGTTTGAAGAGATTTACGCAATGCTGAGAGCAAGCAATGCTTACATTGATATTAGCACCTTAAGTGACGACTACGTATTTCCACCTATTAAAGACGGTGACTAGATTATTTTCTGTCGGACAAAATAAAGTGCGGTTTCAAATATTTCCTGTTTTTTTTATTGAAACATGTATTTATTTTTTCTAATAATTATAATTATAGTTTAATTTTTAATTCAGTTACTATTTTATGTAATATTTATGTAATTCTTTGCAAAGTCCGCAAAAACTGATTTTTTTTACATTTGCAGCTCGTAGCAGAGGCTTTTTCTTAGCGAACGTACTTTTTAGACCGATTTCGTTAAGTCTTCTGTGGACAGTTCCAGTCGAAATATTTAATTCTAGTTCCTCTTTTATATCTCTGGCTGTCGTAAAAGAATTTCTTTTTGCTGTAATATCAATATAATCGTCTAGCTTTGCGATCTTACGTTTTCTGCCCCATGTTCGTGGACTTACGTTTTCTGCCAAACAAGTTCTTTAGACTTTTGTTTCACTTTATTCTATACAAAGCAATTAATTTTCTGATCGCAGATTCCGATATCTTATACTTGGAACTCAGAGCTTTCTGTTTCATCTCATTTTCACGATCTAGTACCAACAAATCGTTTTCCTTTTTGGTCCTCATTTCGAATTTAAATGAGCGACTTTATAATATTGCAATGTTTGTGTAAATAATTCAGATACTCCAACAAATAACGATATTGTGAATAAAAAGTAAATAATAGATGTAGTTAGAAAAAAATATCAAAAAGGAATGAAGATGGTTACAAAACCACACTTTATTTTTTCCGACAGTGTAGTAGAATAATTCAAATCATAAAAACTGATCGTACAAACATTTCAATTTTATAAAGTGTTTCCTATTTTAACATACATACATACTCGTACATATTTATATACAATAAAATAATGAATGAAAGAAAGCATACAGGTGGTATGTAAGTATCCATTTGAATATGAATTCCTGTATGTTCGTGTTGTTATTGCAAATCTGAGTAATTAAGATAAATCAATTCCAATGTGTGTATTACAAAATGAATACATAGTATTATACATATTTATAATTATTACTCATATCGAAATTAAGCGTAATATCTAAGATAACGTATTTGTATTGAATAAAATAAATGATATTAATTTTTATATGTTAAGTCTATAATTCGTTTTGGAAAATTTACTAATTTTCTTTGTAATATTATTGTTTGTGAATTTTTTATTTGTTTGTTGATAAGGTTAATAAGAAAAAGCATCTTGAGGTCTCAAATAAAGATTCTGAAATCAGACAGAGTTTATTAATGACATTAATGCCATCTAAGCAATGTATTGCACGGCAGGATATTCTAGACGGTTTCTATACATAATCGACCCATAAAATTGCTGATATTGTCAACCAACGGTGGACGCAGCAATAAAAGTAACAACAAATTTGTAGTAATACAAATTTTGTAATCTATATAAAATTGAATGTGTGTTTAAGGTGGCTATACACTACGTGTTTTTGCTTATGTATTTTTAAGTTTACAACTCACATGTTTTTCTTTATGTCTGTCAAAATTGGTTATTTTACATATGGGTTTTAATTTTTGGTCACCAACTTGTATGTACAATTACACGTGACATCGCCATGATTAAAACAGCTGATACGCTTAAATATTATTCTTTTTTTACACATAAATTTCCATGTCGTTTCTTTAAAAAATGCGTTAAAGCCGCTACAAAGCGTCACTAAATTGCCGGTGTCAAAAATATTGATTTGTATCAAAAATTTTTAAATAATTTATATCATTGTTATTAAATTATCAAAATGGGATAAAAAGATATTTAATTTATCACTTATGCAAATTCTACATACGGCCGGCTAATGATAGCGCAGATATTTAACCGTCGACAAATCTTTTCGCCTGGCATATACATTTAAAAATATGTGTTTGAACATAAGAAAATAGAGCGTGTTCTAATCGAAAAAATACATATGTATTTCCACATGTATTTTACACAAGCAAAGTTTTTGAGGTCACCAACTACATGCTTTTACTCCCATATGTAAAATTTGACATATACAATGTAAAAAACACGTAGTGTATATGCACCTTTATTTGTTATAGGAGACGAAAAAAAATATCGGTCCAGATTTTTGAAATTTTCATAGCATGTAACTGGGACTCTGGTATGATTAATAGGGTACTTTTTTACCACGCCCACTTTTTTAAAATATTGTAATTGGAGATCAAACCTCTGGACCGATATTTTTGAAATTTTCATATCATGTAACTGGGACTCTGGTATGATTAATATGGTACTTTTTTTTGACCACGCCCACTTTTTTAAAATTACGTAATTGCTCCCATATAGTTTTCAACAGATTTACTTCAAATTGTATACACATTATATACTCCAGGCGAGGTAGAAATAAACATTTATTACGCCATGCCCCCTTTCACGCCAAATTTTGTTTGAGAGTTTTAAACTTTTTGTTCTCTATACAAATTTGTTCCTTCCGACGGCGTTAAAGTAGGCGTGGTCCTAACAACTCAGAAACCTTCCTAGGCTCATGCACAACAACTTTGCCGAAGATAATAACATGATCAGATGCATAGTTTGCGAGAATAGAATAGTAGAAATGTATTTCAAAAAATTACCAATATAAGTGTACTGAAATTTGGCCCTTTTTACACCTTTATATTTGAGTCCTGAATAGCATGTTCTGTGATGTTTTTTGTGTGGATGGAAGAATATTTTATCTTTTTTATGTTTTTAAATTGAATAAATAATATCAAATGTTATTTGATATCTCTTTTTTATTATTCGTGAAAAAATAATTTTCGAAAAAGTACTTTTTAATAATCCGTAATACGTACTATTTGAAAAGAATAGTTCATGGAATTTCTAGTAAGAAAATACATTTTGATAAAAAAAAAGTACCAAAAAAGAATACAATTTTTAGGACATAGAAATTCGAATTTCAAAAAAGTACCAAAAAGAATTCTAGTCTTTATTGATCTGAGCCAGATGCATTTAATATAGTATTTCTATGTTTCAATTAAATTTTGATTTTTTCGACCTTTCTTTTGATAAAAATAAAAGTTTTTTCGAGCTCGAGGCCAATTATTTGTAAAAAATTTATATATTATTTATTAAATTATTTCTTGCAATATTCATTATCAAGGCTGTAGTAACAATAAAAGAAAAACACAAATGTACGAAAAATATTAACAACGACTGTGTTTTAAATATAAATAAAAAACAAAAAACATAATAACAACAAAAAAGAACAACAAAAAGTAAAAACAGAAAAGAAAAACAAAACACTTACAATGAGTTAAGCTAGATTTACACGATTGAAATTTTCTTCAAAATTGCTCTTCAAAATGCTTCAAACTCGTGTGAAAGGAAAAAATTCTTCAAAATTTATTTACTTTATAGTTATTAAATAAATAAATTTTGAAGAAATTTTGAAGCATTTTGAAGAGCAATTTTGAAGAAAATTTCAATCGTGTAAATCTAGCTTTACAATTATATTTTTAAGAGACGTATTTATTGTCCCCACCTTCAATAATGAACTAACTTAACTATCTACTTTTCTTTTTTATTATGTGTCTATAGCTATTGGCGCAGTTCTCTGTGTCTGTCTTATAATTCATTCTCCTCTCCTTTGGTATGTTAATTATATGGAGCATCTCCAAAGTATACCGTTTATTATATTTCTCCTCTCTTTGTAATGTCTGCACATTTTTCAGGTTTGGTTTATGTTGTCTCTCTGCACAATGGGATGTGAGTGCAGTTTTTTGTGTTGATGTTTTATTAATGTTTTTAAAATCTGATTTATGTCCAGCTATACGTGTCCTAAGCATATTTTTTGTAGTACCGACATAAACTTGATCGCATATGTCCTGGTCATTTCCTGTGCAACTAATCTTATATATTACGTTATTGTTGTCCAATTTGTCAAGTTTACATTTGGTGTTTGAGTAAAGTTGTTTGTGTTAATTTGTCCTTATTATAAATTTCAGAATTCTTTATTCTTTCTGCGATAAGTGGTACATACGTCATTGATTTATATATTTTCTTATCCTCTTTATGTTCCCTAGGTGGGTTTTTTCCATAGTTTTCAATTAAAGTATTTATTATAATTTCAGGGAAAGTTTCTTTTAAGAATACATTTAATTTTTCCTTTATTGTGAGAATGGAATGACTCATCGCTAATGGAAAAAACCCTGTTAATTAAATTGTTGGCCGTATTCAGCGTTGCAGACTCTATGAAAATACGTCTCTTAACCACTTCAGACCGTGGGTACACATATGTGTACCTTCACTTATTACAAGTTTTAAACACTAGCGTCATTGTGTGGTTACTAACAACAGTATTATTACTAGCTTTAAGTTACTGGGCTTAAAACAAATATCAGTAGATGGTGCTGCTAAGAAGTTGTAGGCAATATTTTTGCATTTGAATTTAACAGTTTGAAAAAATTTCTAGTAGGCCTTGGCAAAATTCTAAAAAAAATTACTAAAAATTTAGTTCTTCAGTTATCTACTAAGCAGTTTTATATAGTGAACTTGTTGAGAAACGTGAAAAAAGGTAAGTTTTTTATTTTTAGTGGTTTTTTACAATGTAATACTACTTTCTTTTCTTGGTACACATATGTGTACCTCCGGATTAAAAGTTTGTTTTACGAATACATTGAATATTTGTTAGCTTGGAAATGGATGAACAGCAGATTGCAGATATGCTCAATGATACCGAATTTGATTTCTCGGAAGACGATGATGAGTACATATCTCCAGAAGTCATCCGAGGGATGCATTCATCTGAAGAATGGGTGAGAGATGAAGAAGATTTGCAAAATGGAGCAGATGATGAAGTTGCAAGTTTACACCGTGTTTTTTGGAGGACAAAAGAAATGGCTAAATCTGGACCAGATATAAAGGATGATATCCTAACTTCTGAGGGTAGCTCAGACATAAACATCCTTTGCTTTTTTTGGAGTATTTGGGGCTAGACTTTTGGAACTTAGTGGCAGAACAAACTAACATATATTCGGCACAAAAGCGGGAGCTACAACCAATTAACACCAATACAATTGAAATGATACGTTTTGCTGGTGTGCTGCTGATGATGAGCGCCATCAAATATCCTCAAGCGAAACTTTATTGGAGTCGAGACCTTTGTGTACCATTTGTTAGGGAAGCAATCAATGGCGACAGGTTCTTTAAGATTAGAAATTTTCGCACTTTTCAGATAGTGATCTATCCAATGGCAATGATAAACTTTCGAAAATAAAACCACTTTTATACCCAATTTTGAGAAAATGTCAAAGTTTGCCACGTTCCAAGCATATGTCAATCGACGAACAAATGATACTTTTTTCAGGACGTTGTGAGTATCGCCAATATATGCCATCTAAGCCTAATCCACTTAAAAACTTTGTCTTGAGATCTATGTTGGGAAGGATACATTACCTCAAGACGTTATGAAAAATCTTGGATTAGGAGCAGGAATTGTGGATAAGCTTTGTCGTACTATCACCGACAGCTGTGTTTTGTATACAGACAGATTTTTTATCAGCCTAAAGCTGGCTGATCATTTAAATGAAAAAAGAAGCGGAATATTTCTGACTGGGACTGTAATGGCAAATAGAATTAGACCAGTGGTACAAAAATTAAAGCCCGACAAGCATTTAAAAAGAGGAGAATGGAACGAGAATGTTAGAAGTGATGATAAAGTCTGTATCATTAAATGGATGGATACGAAATCACTTACGATGCTATCAACGTGTTCAGGAAGCGCTTCTGCAGATACTTGCCAACGTTGGTTCAAAAAAGAAAAGAAAAAAATGTAAGTAACTCGGCCAGCTGCTGTAAATAATTATAACTCCTGCATGGGTGGCATAGATTTATGGGATAGATTGATAGCTTACTATCGAAGTTCAATGCGGAGGAAAAAATGGCCAGTGAGAGTGTAACGAACTATTTCAGTCGGGTCTTATCTTTCAGAAGAGGGTGCTACTAAATAGTCCGGCCGTGCTCAGGGATAATGGGGGGATCTTTCTTCTGATAGAATAAGCCAGTTCGTAGCATCAATCCCTAGAAACGACTACCAAAAGTATATTGAGAAAAAAAAAAATTAAGTGAGTAGGGATATAAATGAACTATATTGGAATAGATACTTGGTGTAATTTGACCTATTCCTGTCTATACCCTCCCTTGACCTTTGCTATTCAAGATTAAATTTTCGAATAGCCCAAAATGCTTTCCTAAATACAGTTGTCTACATGTTTCACGAAATAATAAAAAGAAGCTTAGAATTCCATTTTAAATGTATATTAAGTACAAAATTAATAAGTTATGTCCTAGTATATTTAATAATTCTTTCATTTTAAAAGAAGCAAACAAATCAAATATAACCAAAATTTAAGAAAATTTTAAACAAAATTTGCAAATTAGGTTAAATTAATAATTTAAGGATAATTTAAAATTAAAAGTATGTATATATTTTCAATGTTAATTAACAATATATTGTAAAATTAATCATTATTTAAAACAAATATGCAAATATAGAGATTTTTTTCAAGGGTAATGAATGAAGGAATGCAATATTGTATAACTTTAGTATATTATTATGGTTTAGTTTTTATATATTTTTGAAATCAAATTTAACATTCTATATATTTTCTATTTCTTAAAAAAAAAAAATTTTTCCAAACTCACCATTTAAAGTTCCCACGATGACTGCAGGCCTGTAGTCAGCATACTGGAGATTACTTTAGATAGATATTATATTTTCCGATATATGAATTTTGATTTCAAAGTGAATGCTATTTAGAATAGTATTAATGTAGTGTAAAATTATGAATGTGTTTATGTTGTATGCATGTTAGTGTAAGTATATAAGTGTCCCTTTTACAAACAATTACATATTATTATTTACAATATATGATATAATTATGTTAGTGTCAAAAAGTGATGTTAAAGAAATTAAAATTATTTTATATCTAGTTATTTATTAATGTCCAATGTGGCTTATCTTTTAGGTTTGTTTATTTCTTTTTCTTGTTGTGCTGTCCAAATTATATATATGTATATGCCGATTTTAGGAACTCAGGGATTCTTCAATGCTTAGATCTGTGTTTAGCGAGCTGATTTATGTTAATTATGCTGAGGATCTTAAATATTCTGGTTAGAGAAAACCTTCTTTCCTTATTCTGTCCCACAAAGTTTATATACTGCAACAGAATTTTATAACACATCCACGTTAGCCCATGAACTTTTTGGGACTGGAAAATTTGTTGGAGTGTTAGGATGCAGGATCAAAATTAGTCCTTAGACTTAGGGTTTGCAGTTAGGATTCGGGTTTCAGAAAATATTCAACTCGTTCAAAAAAATATATTCGTATTGAAGATCCGTGTTCAATAATTTCTTTATTTATTGTAGGTTTAACAATTTCCGCGTTTATTTTATTTTAAAAAACAAATTACAAAATTTTTTTTTACTTTTTGAAAAGCGTTCTTCAATCTCTAAATTCTATTTTCAATTCCTTTTTTTTTCTTTCTTTCTGACAATAAAATCAATTCCTCCCTTATTTTTTTTTTCACCTTTTTTTACAAAGTATGTAAATATTAGGCACGACCTCACAAGAGCTTTCTGTCATTTCTTGGACCTAGTTGTCGTTAATTGCTGGGTCAATGAAGAAGAAAATGTCCAACGAAATAACAAGTTAGGCTTGCTGCAATACAGGCTGAATCTGGCGAAAGCGATGATGAAGTATGATGGAGGCAGAGTTGAACCCAATTTCTTACCTTGTGGCACTATATCTCGTCCCACCACCAGCGGATTTTCCAGATCCAGCTTGGATGCGACCGTGCGGTTGTGCCACACCCACAGCGATAAAAAAGGCTCGACAATGTTGGTCACCTACCGCGCTTTGTAGAGAGCAAATCTGCATCAAAATGTCGCCACCCATCTTGCTCTTCACGCTGCCGTACTATATGTATAAAATGCAATGTATATTTATGTATTTAAAAAAATAACTGATTTGAGCTATTAATCTATAGCGTTAAGTCTATTGGTAAATCAGTAACTAATCGTTTAAACCTGAAGTACACATACATATGTGCACCTCCTTTTTCTACCACTTAAAATAAAAAATTTTTAAAAATAATAAAAACAAGTATTTTAATTACACCTCATAAGATAAAAAAACAGTTGAAGAACCTTTTACTCAATCGGTTCACGTTCAGGTCTTAAGAGGTTAAAAATATAATTGTAACTCATTGTAAGTGTTTTGTTTTTTTTTTCTGTTTTTACTTTTTGTTGTTATTATGTTTTTTGTTTTTTATTTATATTTAAAACACAGTCGTTGTTAATATTTTTCGTACATTTGTGTTTTTCTTTTATTGTTACTACAGCCTTGATAATGATATCCGAAGGATATCGAAATTTTGGAAGAAATAATTTAATAAATAATATATATATTTTTTACAAATAATTGGCCTCGAGCTGGAAAAACTTTTTATTTTATTTCTTTGTTTATTTATGTAGGAGATATACATGTTAACGGAGGGTTCTACGGGGACTATTTTTACCCCATATAATAATGTTTTAACAACATAAAGTTTTTTATTCAACTATAAAAACAACACTTTCAATTTTTGAATTATTATTTTTTATTTTATTGAACCTTTTTCAACTGGTTCTTTCAACAAATTCCTTAAGACTGAAATAACTTAAACAATAATTGAACATAAAATATAAGTAGGATTTACAATAGTGATGATCGTATGATTTAACGGTAAAAACTTGTTTTAGTAAAAAAGGAATAATTGATAATTTTTAGTTAGAAGAAATGTATGATGAACTTAAGTAAAAGGAAATTATTAAGAGTAAATTATAATAAAGAGAGTATGTAATATATAAAGGAAAATAGGGCTATTCGCAGAATACATAACTCCCGCAGCCTTTGAGTACACATTACCCCTTTTATATATTGAATTTATATATTCAATATATTGAACAATTATTATTTTTAAAATATTTAATTACTATATTAGCTTACTTATAAAAGGAAAAAATAGTATAATATATAAGGAAATTTATTTTTCTTAATATGTATTTAGATTATATTGAATAAAATTTAATCAAATATTTAATATGTAAATTCTTTTGATAATATTATCTTTATACCCTTAGTTCTATTCTCTAGCACAATTTTGGTTTTTGGAATAATTTCTACCAGTAATTTTTCTATCAAATTTTATATCGGTATATCATTTTGGTACTTAAAAATTCTTTTTACTATTTGCCTGTCTCTTTTATAACCCTTTTCATCAATGAAGTGAGTTTTATCTTTTTCATTAACTTCTTTAATAATATATTTAGGTTTTTGTTTTAAATTTTGAAATCCCAAATTCTTTACAAATTCTCTGTCCTTAAATTCATGACAATCTTGTCTATTTTCATTAAATTTTTCAATTCTTTCAATTTTATTTTTATGTAACTTATCATGTAACGTTAGCCAAACAGATTTATCAACTTTGTTATGAAGCAAATCATTAGGCTTGTATCCAGATGTAGTATGAATCGAGTCATTATATATTTGAACTGATTTGTATACTATTTCCTTATCATTGCAATCATTACATTTTTGTTCTAACTTAAAAAGTCGTATGTGCTCATTAAGTGTCAGATGGAACCTTTCTATATCGGCATTGCCAGTATGAGTATTAGGAGATGTAAAATGAAAATTTATTTTTTCTGAATTGAGAAAATTTCTAATAAAAGCTGTGTTGAATTCATTATCTGCAATGATTTTATCAGGTTTTCCCAGAATTGCGAACCTTTCCCTTAATTTTTCAACAATGGTAACTGAATTTTTGTCACTTAAATAATGTATGGAAACATGTTTTGAAAGTTTATCAATGCAAGTTAAAAATGTAGTTTGTTTATTTAAAAACCATACATCAATATGAATTATCTCGTTTGATTTCATGGGAGTTTCCGTAACACATAATTTTGGTTTTATAGGTCGAGTTATTAAATGTCTTATTTTCTTATGATATAAAATTTGCTTTTCATATTTATAGTTTCTTCCTAATGTTACTATAATCTGATTTTTAAAAATATTGACTGGTGATTCTGTTATAAAGATATGATCATTCAAATTTTCCTTTCCACTATGAATTGTTGCCTTATCAGAACTAACTATTTCGTTTTCATCCATGTGGTTAATATCGATACGGCTAAGAAAGTCTGCAACTTGATTGGTTTTCCCTTTGATATATTCAATATCGAAATCATACTCGTTTAACTGAATTTTCCAACGTTGCAGTTTCATATTAGGTTCTTTCAATGAATTTAGCCAAATTAGTGGTCTATGGTCAGTTTGTATTTTAAATCTTCTGCCAAACAAATAAGGTCTAAAATATTTGATCGACCATACAATTGCAAGCAATTCTTTCTCAATTGCACTATAATTGCATTCATGGTGATTCAAAGTCCTAGATGTAAAAGCGATTGGATGTCCGTTTTGGGATAAAACTGCACCTAATGCCTCGTTGCTTGCATCTGTGGTCAAAACGAACATTTTCTCAAAATTAGGGTATGCCAAAACTGGGGCCGAACATAAAATTGTCTTTAATTTAATAAAGGAATCAATGTATTTCGGGTCATTTATATTTATAGTCGAATTTTTCTTTAAACATGAAATCATTGGTAATGCAATTTGGCTATAATCTTTAATAAATTTCCTGTAGAAACCGGTTAAGCCTAGAAATGATTTTATTTCCTTTGTTGTTTTTGGTAGTTTAACCCTTTGAATAGTGGAAATTTTATTGGGATTTGGCAAGATTCCATTAGGAGTTATAATATGTCCTAAGTATTCAGATTCTCTTTTGAAAAAATTGCATTTGTCAACTTGTACTTTCAAATTATAGTTTGATAATCTTTTAAAAATTTTTTCCAATGACGATATGTGTTCCTTAAGAGAGGTTGAAAATACTAAAATGTCATCTAAATAAACTATGCAGATATTATTAATATAATCTTGCAGCACTTCATTCATCATTCTCTGGAATGAGGCTGGGGCATTTCTTAAGCCAAAAGGCATTCTGGTAAATTCATAGTGCCCAGTTGAACTTGAGAATGCTGTCTTATGTCTGTCCTCGGGAGAAATTGGTATCTGGTGGAATCCCTTTGCCAAATCTATAGTACTGAAATACTGGGAATTCCCTAGTTTACAAAAAAGATCCTCCATATTGGGTATAGGAAACTTATCTTCCATAGTCACGTCATTTAATTTCCTGTAGTCGATAACTACTCTCCATTTTTCCTTTCCAGAATTGTCCATCTTTTTAGGAACAACCCAGACCGGTGCGTTATAGGGGCTACAAGATTTCGTAATTATTCCTGATTGCAGCATTTCATCTATCTGTTTTTCTACTTCCTGCTTATGAATTTCCGGAAAGCGATAAGCCCTAGCAAATACTGGAATTTCATTTTTTGTTTGTATTTTGTGTCTATATTTAACAACAGCCGATAAATTTTCTCCTTCCATATAAAAAACATTTTCAAATTTTCTGATAAGCCTTGTTAATTCTCTAATTTCTTCACCATTTAAATTATCTTTTTTTAATTTCTCATTCAAATATTATAATTTTGGTGCATTAAAGTTTATGTCTATTACTATTCTCTTGAGATATATATTGTCATCTTCATTATATTCTTGTACAGAATCCTCATAAATTAATGGAATTTTTGCATTTGAAGTAATTAAAAAATTTTCTTTTAAATCAATTTTTGCTCCTAATGGTTTCAAAATATTGCATCCTATAATGCCATCGAAGTCGCTAAAAATTTCAGTTTCCAACATTTCAATTTTTGAATTAGGAGAGTTAAATTCTTTACAAAGTGGAATTGTTATTTTAGAAGTAGTGATAGTTTTGGATGAAATAGTGTTCAATATTATTGGATTTTCTAGCTCACTCCTGAAAGAACTATGAAAAAGGCCTCTTCTTACAAGTGTGGTCCCTGATCCGGTATCTATTAGTAGCTTAATAGGAACTGTTCTAGTCTTCACTATTATACAGGGTAGAGATCTTCGGCCACTAACTGAAAATTTTCAACTTGAGTGCTATCCACTTCCATTATACTAGAATTATTACCATTATTTACACCAAATTGTTGAGATTCATAATAATTGTGCATACTATTACTGAAATTTCCAGAATTATTAGTATTGTTATTTCTAAAATTAAAGGAATTGTTTCGTCCATTTTCTGAAAAATTGTAATTATAAGCTTGATTATTCCGAAAATTAGGTAAGCTGTATTGTGGTTGGTTGCCGTTATTTTGATTGTAATTATTATTTTTGTTACCATTGGGTACATTATTATTAGCAAATTTATTAGAATTAGCCTTAAATTGATAAGAATTACTGTTAAATTTATTGAAATTAGGATGATATGAATGAGGATATTGAGAATTAGTAAATGTTTGATTATGTTGTGTAGAAATCTTACGAGTATTATTATTAGTAGAAAAATTGTATGAAAAAGGTTCATGTTTTTTATTATAAAAGTATTCACTTTCTATCAAAATTTCCTTAGCTTTAAGTAACGAATGTGGATTTCGAGAATTAAGTATAAGTTTTGGCTCATTTGGCAACTTTGAAATAAAAATTTTTAGTACCATACCTTCACTATTTCTGCAGCTATACCACTGCTCATTTTCTCTACTTATACTAGTTTTAATATTAAGTTTTGTTAAAAGCCTCACCATATAATCGAATAAATCGTTAACACTATTTCTATATTCAGCTGTTTTAATTTCATTAATTATTGATTCTAAACTCTCAGATATGTTAAAATTTATTCTTAAAATTATCTTAATTTCTTCCCAATTTTTTGGGTTATTATTGTTTATAAGAGCGGTACCTGCTTTTCCCACTAACTTATTTTTCACTCTTAAGCCGAATAAAAAAATTAGAGAAGCATCCACATATTTTCGGATCTGCTCGATGTGCTCAACAAACACTTCCAATTCTTCAGGTTTGCCATCAAAAATTGGAACACCTTCCAAAAGACTAAATGCGTTGACTGCCATGATGATGATGAATAATAATGCTGACCAATATATTTACTTGCCTTTAGTTCTTTTTTTTAATGTTTTTGTTGTTGTTGCGAGAATAATGATAATTAAGTAATTATTGTTTTTCTTTTTTTTTTATCTCCAACAGGTTTCTTAAGTTATTTTTATATTTTAGTTGTTGGTTATTTTATTTTCTCTAAATTTTCAATACGCGAATATAAAAATTTGTTGTTTCAATTTTTTCTTTTCTTTTTTTTAGTTTTTGAAGTCAAAGACTTTTTAACAAAATTTTCGTTCTTTTGAATTTATTAATGATAACATTAACAATTTGTCATATTCTATATAAAACAATCTTATGCTTTATATTTTTAGAATAAAAAGTTTATCACAAAAAAAAAATATTATATTCATTTTTTAATATTTCTTTAACAAAATATTTTTTTTTTTAGTGTTTAATATAAAACTTTTCTTTTTATATTAAACTATAGTCCGTAAACCGACTGCGCCAATAATGTTTTAACAACATAAAGTTTTTTATTCAACTAAAAAAACAACACTTTCAATTTTTGAATTATTATTTTTTATTTTATTGAACCTTTTTCAACTGGTTCTTTCAACAAATTCCTTAAGACTGAAATAACTTAAACAATAATTGAACATAAAATATAAGTAGGATTTACAATAGTGATGATCGTATGATTTAACGGTAAAAACTTGTTTTAGTAAAAAAGGAATAATTGATAATTTTTAGTTAGAAGAAATGTATGATGAACTTAAGTAAAAGGAAATTATTAAGAGTAAATTATAATAAAGAGAGTATGTAATATATAAAGGAAAATAGGGCTATTCGCAGAATACATAACTATATGGTCACATGAATTTCAAATTTCAAAAAAGTGCCAGACACCTGTCGGCTCTTTTTTTTATTAAAGGCGGACGCATTTAAAATATTATTTCTAAGTTTATTTGTTTTGGAGATATAGAGGTACTAGTTTTACCCGTTTTTGCCCTCCTTAAGGACCGAATTTCCAAAAATCCATTCTTAGTGGATCTACATGTTGTAAAAGGAACCCATACCCGAACTTCAAGTTTCTAGCTTTAGCGGTTTGGGCTGTGCGATGAGGAATGAGGAATGAGTCACTCACGCAACTCTATATATATAGAAGATAATTTACAATATAAATAATTAAGACATAAACCCATTCTAACGATAAATGATAGAAGATTTTTTCAATGTTTTTCTTAATTACCCTAACGCATTTCTGGTTCTTTCTAAAGCTGTTATTCATATTTTTCGTGCCGAATCGAATAGAGAGGTATGACTTGAAAAATACTTATAAGTAATGCTAAACCGTTCTTTAAAGATTATGAATTACAAAATCATAAACTGCATTTTTTTGAAACGAAGCCTCTTTATAATTATGTTTTAAGCTTGAAAAATATTTGAAACAAAAAATATTTGCCAGGAATTTACATTTACTATTAATATTAAGTAACTGGACACAAGTCTAGAATAATATTTCCAACAAAAATTCTTACTGGGATATGAATGAATAACTATTAGTAATTTGAACCGTACGTCTTATTCCATTCGACATAATGATTAAGATCACTTTGAGACACACTAGGGCGAATTTTTTTGAGGGCAGTGTGAAAATCTTCTTTAATTACTGGTCGCAACTGAAATAAAAAATGTATTTACATATATTTATTTATAAATCTATATGAAATAATGATTTAAGTGCATATGAAAGACTCACATTTTCTTTACGAAACGTAGTTATGGTCTCAACGGGCAATGACCGTAGTGGTTCCATAGATGCTTCACGACACAAACTGTCCATATCAGCACCTGAATAGCCTTCAGCTAGTTTGGATATTTCTTCCACATCATTGAAACTTAAATTGTTCTCAACTGTTTTTAAAAGATTTGTAAGAATTTCAGAGCGCGCATCTGCTTCTGGCAGTGGTACATAAAGACGTTTAACAAAGCGCCGTCTTACAGCCTCATCTAATTCTTGAGGCCTATTTGTGGCGCCTACAATCAAAACACGATCATCATCAGATGTTGCAGCGCCATCAAGACGTACAAGAAATTCTGTCTAGAATGAAAAATTTAGGAAAACCTCACAGAATCTTTTTGAAAATAAATTTGTATAATATTTGATTTTTACTTAATAATGAATTAAAACAAGGTAGAGTGCAATATTCGGCTGTGCCGGTTATACGACTAGAATATTATTATTCTGTGTTTTCTATTCAGCCTTAAGCTATGTGTTCACGGTCGTCAGATATTACAACGTTTTCATATCTACCAATGTGCTAGTAATGTAGTGACATTGAAAAATTTTTAGCAACAGGTAAATTGTCAGTTTACACGACTGTAAGAAAACTAACAATTTCATTTGCACACAATGAATTTATCTGTCAACCGAAATTGTCAGTTTACACGGTTGTCAGATTGTGTGACATAGTCAAATTCGTTTTGCAGCTCAGTGTGTGTGTTTAAAAATTTTAAATATTGTCATGGAACAAAAAAGAGCAATTGGAACCATTTTATCTGCACTCTATTAAACAGGATTCATCAAAAAATATGTCGCTATCCATTTTTTATTTTCTTTAATTTAATTCTTTAATTTTCTTTCACTTTTTTGAAAAATTTTATTAATGCCCACTTTAATTTAATTCTTTAATTTTCTTCTACTTTTTTGAAAAATTTTATTAATGCACACTTTAATTTAATTCTTTAATTTTCTTCCATGGTGAAATTATACAAGGTGAGCAATCGACAACAAATACAACAATACAGAAACAACAGGCATTTTGTTTGTGTAAAATAATGTACTATTGTCAAAAACAGCTGACTACACCAGTCGTGGTGAATTATTTTATTTATTTTACATAAAGGGCTGTAAAGAAAAAAAATTAAATTAAAATGGATTTAAATAAAAATGCAATCATATAGTAACTAAAAAACTTTTTATTTTTTATTCGATAGATATTAAACGACCATTAAAGTAATGTCTAGAGTATTTGATGAAAGATTTTTAAAGATGTATTTTCATCATTTTCCTAAAGCCCATCACTATTTGCTTCTTTTGAACCATCAACCTCTTGTTTAAATGACGCACCCGAAAATAAATGCGGCATTTGAAAAATGTTTGCCTCACTATTTCCGGAAGGTTAACGGTTCGACTTTCTTCCATAAGCATTTTCTTTTTTAAATTTGTAGAATGAGTAATTTATGATCCATTGATTTTAGAAAAAATTGACTCCAATTTGTTTAACTGCTCCATAAAACTTGCGGAGGACTTTTTAAGAGATCCCTTGGACACTTGATCGACCCATGAAAACGAATATCCATTATCTGCAACTGGTTCGTACTCAAACACCTCCGTCACTTTCATCTCATCGAAAACTAAAATGCACACAATTCGGATAGATTTGGTTGTAGTTCAGTGTTAGTTGCAAGGTCACTGCTTTAATTTATACTTAAACACCTGTGAATGAATTTTTTTTTGAAAACAAACGGTTTTCCCCATTCGTTCAAGAAAAGACTCAACATTTGGCAAAAGGATCATATTTTTATTTGTTTGAGCAATGCTTGTAGGCAAGAAGTTTTCGATGCAAATTAAATGGGATGGAATAAAACTTCTGCCACAAATTTCACCCCATCGTGTCCTCCTGGCCAAGTCTTTTGGAACAGCAAACAAATCGCCAGTTACTTTTACAAACTTTTTCTTACACAGCGTACAGGAACGCATTTTTAATTAAGTATTGGTTCCACTTGTGTACTACGGAGCAGATTATTTGAACGAGATGCCAAATAACTTTGTATTTAGAAATCATTTTGTTTCCTTATAATTACCCTTTGTTTATTGGGCACTTTTGCAAATAATATTTTTATTATATTTAATATTTTATCTTTTTATCAATTTTCAATGGGAATTTGTAAATCTTATTATTTTTTTCCGTTAAAATACATATGTACATATATTGAAAATTTTTTTCAATTTATAAAATATTTTTATATAACAGCGCTCAACAACAAGTAAAAAACTTTTGACATAAGTAAATTGTAAAAAAAATCAGTCAGCTGGGCTACTGCATTCACCTTGTATAATTTCACCATGTTTTCTTCCACATTTTTCAAAAATTTTATTAATGCACACTTTATTTTAATTCTTTAATTTTTTTCCATTTTTTTTTCAAAAATTTTATTAATACACACTTGTTTGTTTATTTATGTATATACAGAGTTGCATTTAGAAATAATTTCTATCACAATGCTGCCATTGGCAGATGCATAAACTTTGCACATATGACAATGAAAAGTGTTTGCCAATTGTCTTAAAACAATGACAATGCCAAAATTGTGTGTTTACACGATTGTTAGATGTGTGACAATATTTTTGTCTTCCAATGTACTGAAAATGCATTTTCTTACAACGTTGGAAGACAAAAATTTTAAGTTTACACGGTTGTTAGACAATTTCTGCACATTTTTCTGACAACGTTGTAATATCTGACGATCGTGGACACATAGCTTTAGTGTAAATTTTGTTAGGCCCTGATTATCGTTCACATCACTAAAATGTTGTGTTGCCTCGACTACAATACGATTGCATTCATTTAAGATTAAGTTGATAAGTGTTGTGAATCGTAATCGCAGTTTACAACATACAACATCAAAATACTTAGTGTTGTGAATGGTAATCCGGGGCCTTAGTGTTTTATATATTGTTCGAAAGACATTTTTACGAACATAATAATTTATTCCAAATGTTTTGACATTTTATCTAAATTTTGATCATTTATAATTGATGTAATTACCAATTCTTTCGATAATTTACAGAGTTTATCTGATTTTTATAAAAACCTTGAGTGTATTTTAACAATTTATTTATTAATAAAACATTTTTCCATATTCACCACAAGTTAAGAAACAGAGTATAAAACAAGTAAGAGTGCTATATTCGGCTATGCCGAATCTTATTTACCCTTCACCTTTGTTGTGGATGCATAATTATATTATATACATACATATATATATCCCTTAAATGCATACTGTTGCCAATTGTCTACATACCAGTTCTAGTTAGTTTTCTTTAAGTTCCTATGTGTGTACAATCACAAAAGCTCGTTGGTAAGCACACACAAGAAGTATGAACAAAAAAATACCGTTAGTTATTTTCTTGTTGGTTTGATTTATATTTAGTTGGTATTTTTCTGCGGCCGGTGATGGAGATCAGTGTTTTAGTTAATATCAACTTTTGAGTTTTTGTGTTTTCAGTGAATTGTGAATTATCAAATTGGAAAAAAATTATTTTGCATCTGCTAATAGGTAAGCTATGACCTGGTGATTTTTAATTTAATAATATTATTGAATAAATGGAATAATTTTCGAAAATATTGTATGTTGCCCAATGTCTACAACATGCGTTTGTGATGTAAATATTATTTGACGGTTAGAACTTGTTTTTCTTTTCTAGTTTATTTATTTTGATTTTAAAATGGCTAGAAGATTAGAAGTCAAAGATATAGAGGATTTTCTATCTCTTCTTGGAGATGGCGATATTTCTGCAGATGAAGTCGATATTGGTGACGAAAACGATATTAACTATTTTCCAGACAAAGAACTATTGAAAGAATTGGAAGACATTAGTGATGATGACAAGGAGTAAGATAATGAAGACTTAGTTTTAGAAGAGCAATTGTTGAATGAGGAAGAGTTAGTTAATCCAGCTCCGAGTACTTCAAGTATTCCTGGTATTGCAGCCTGGAAGCAACGAAATAGAAACCTTATTTGGAAAAGAAGTAATTTGGAATATAATGAAAATCGCATAGGTTTTATGGGTAATACAAATCTTTCCGAAAGATTTTTATATAATGATACTCCATTTAAAGTTTTTTCCGAATTTATTGATGAGGATATACTAACAATTATTGTTGATCAAACGAATTTATACATCACACAAAAAAATGTTTCTAACTGTACACCTGTAAATGCATCAGAAATTCGGAAATTTCTTGGTATTATAATATTTATGTCTGTGTACCACTATCCAAATGTGAGGTCTTATTGTGGTAAATATGGCTTTTGTTACATAAATCAGACGATCAGACATTAAATAGATTCGAAAAAATTAGATCAACTATACATTTTAACGACCATTTTCAACACAAGCCTCGAGGTGATCCAAACCATGATTGTTTGCATAAAATAAGACCTTTAATTGATCATCTAAATAAAGTGTTTGTAAACAGTGCACCATTTGAGCAAAGGCTATCTTTAGATGAACAAATGTGTTCCACGAAGGTATCACATTTTATGAAACAATATCTACATAACAAACCGCATAAATGGGGTTTCAAGTTATTTGTATTATGCTCATTATCTGGATACGCATACAGTTTTGAAATCTATTCTGGAAAACAAGATGTTGAAAATTTACCGGATGAGCCTGACATTGGTGTAGTAGGTAACACAGTGACTAGATTGTGCCGTTCAATTCCCCGTAAAATGAACCACGTAATATATTTTGACAATTATTATACCTCTGTTCCGTTAATGTATTATCTATGGACCCAGGGAATATCCTCGTTGGGTACAATTCAGAGAAATAGGCTTGGAAATAACTGCAAGTTACCTGTCACAAAAGAATTTATGAAAAAGTCTGTGGCACGGGGTTGTTATCAGGAATTTGTTGCCAGCTATGAAGGTATGGATATCTCTGTGACATGCTGGAAGGACAATAAGCCGGCAACGTTGGCTTCTAATTATGTAGGCGCCGAACCAGCTGCAACTGTCAATAGATACCATAAAACGCTAAAGAAACTCATTTCTATAGATTGTCCAAAAATAGTAAAAGATTATAATGCCCATATGGGAGGTGTTGACCTTATGGATAGTTTTCTGGGCAGACATAAAATTAGAATCAAAAGTCGAAAGTGGTACATACGATTATTTTACCATTTAGTAGATATGACTGTAATAAATTCATGGGTACTCTATAAAAGAAACAACTCAAACATTTCATTGGCTCATACAAAACGTATGATGAAACCAAGAGAGGAAGACCTTCAGCCTGCAGTATAGAAAGACAGATGGAGGCAAAGAGAAAACGAGGACCCACAAAACCTATACCGACCCAAGATATTCGCACCGATGGCATTGGTCATGATGAAAACAGATGTTCCACAAAAAACAGGTGCAAGCTTCCAGGCTGCAACGGATTTTCAAGGACTGAGTGCACTAAATGTAAAGTTGTTTTGTGCCACAACAAAAATCGTAATTGTTTTGCATTGTTTCATAATTAAAAATCATTTTCTAAACACCAATATGTACTATAAATATGTATACGGCTATTGTTTATGCCTCTGTAATTTAAGTACCAAACGCATATTGTTGCCAAAAGTCTACATACCATTTTTTCAAAATAAATACATAAAACTTTCATTAAATATTTTTTTATTATTTTTAACGTAATCTACGTCAAAGTTTTTATAAGAAAAGATTTTTTTGATCCAAAATAAAAAATCATGCATTTAAGGGATATATATATCAGGGTTTAATATTTAGTAAAACATTTTTTCCAACTGACTATTAACTGCGCAATAAATATGTACCACTTCCATATTTATATGTAAAAATACTAAAAATATACAAACTATTAACGTAAAGGTATTCACTAGCTTCATGGTAGAAATTTTTCTAGTAGTAATTCTAAAAATATTTTGCCATACAAAATATTTCTAGTAGCAACCTGAACACAAAATACATACGAAGTTGAAATATGTAAAAAACGAAATTGTCCGCAGTTGAAAATGTTAAAAACGAAAATGTGCATACTTATATAAGATTTCTTCGCCGCATAAACTATTTTCGTCGCATATGTGGAATATTTACGCCGCATATATGCAATGTGCAGAAAACTGGGGGAAAAAACTAGAAATAAGAAAAGGTTCATACATACAGTATCTATACGTTGATTTGTGTGTATAAAATAATAATTTGTATAGAATTGTGTGTTATTAAGATAAGGAATTAAAGTACATGAAAATATAAGGTGCATTTTCAAGCTAATGATTTATTTTTTGTAAATTTATGATTTTTAATAACGATTCTGATTAATTACTGTTTTTTTTATTTATTTATTTATGGAGTCTTCAAATGCTTTCGTGCTATTTGTAATAGGAATTCAGAAATTTTTAAAATAAAGATGTAGGTAACTAAGAAATTAAAAAGTTGTGGGCGTACGTATGTAATTATGCGGTATGAATGTAATAATAACAACAAAAACAAGAATGGTATAGAAAGAATGGAAATGCATCAACATTTATGAGGACATTTATTTTTAAAATTATAGAAAATTAAGAAAAAATGTAACAAAAAACAGTAAGTTGCTGAAAACGAAATTGTTCAATGAGAAAATTTTACTTTTAGACACATTATGTGCATATGTATGTATAGGTAGTGTTTTAAAAGAACAGCAACAAAAAATTCAGAAGAAGTTTTTAATAATAACATGCATTCATATTGATTTGCAAACATACATACGTTGTTTGAACTTGGTTGTATTCTGAATGAAATGAAGAATTGCACGTGATAGTACAAATAATCGACTTCTGTTCATAAAAAATTGTGTGTTTCTTATTTCGAATTTTAATATTTGTAACAGGTAAACAAAAAAAAAAAAAAACAAATAAGTAGCAAAGAAAAAAATGATTTATGAAGAAAAAATCTTTCTTATTTTGCTGCTTATACTTAATTACAATATTTATTAAAAATTTCAATTGTCTTGGCATCATTATAAAATTAAAGTAACTTTAAATTTAGCACGTCGGCAGACGAAGAGTACCGCTTTACATTAATTGACATATCAGAAATATTTGGTATGAAGCAATGAAACTTTTGCGTTCCAGTTATAGTTTTGATATTATTATATCTGTAAAATAAACACATACTCGTACATACATTAACTTAAGTTTAAATATTTACTTAAAAATAGAAATTGTTGAATTCTGAATACATATTATTTACCCGATAAAAATATATAAGTACAGTGTATTACAAAACTGTTTCGCCACCCCTTTATAGGAGAATTTTGTTTTTCATTCATACATAAAAATGTAAAATGCAGGTAAATATTTAAATAAACTTTATTTTTTTTGTAATAGATGTACATAGACGGAAATAAATGGGAAGACCGTACCATATGTGATAATATTAAGTGTTGTATAGCATTTATTATTCTGCCCCTTTGCCCCTCAGTCAATTTCTTACCACCCATTACCAAAATATTAACATACGAGTATGTATTCAAAAATATACATTTATATGGATAATAGCTTTTTTTTACCCAACGTTGCATGGGATTTCACTATCTTTTATTATTTACCACTGATCCTTTTAGAACGAAGCATTTTTATGTGGTTCAAAAAAGAAGCCAGGAAAAATGTTTGAATTGATTAGTATTTCTAAATTAGTATCCCTAAAAGAATTAGAACGAAAAAGTACCTAACGGTAAGTATATTTGAGTGAGTAACGACCCCAACCTTACGGTCTTGCTCTCTTGGGATCTGTAGCTGTCGTATAAGCAGCCATACAAACTAATAAATGATAATAAACCAAAACCATTACAGTAAATTATTATCCCATAATTTTCCTTGGTCTACTATTTCCTTCTACAATCTTTTGTGAAATAATTTTGTGATTCGTTTTAAATTTCATAGTTTTCAAAGAAAAATAACATTTCAAATTTCAATATGTAGTCTACATTAATTAATTTTGTCCTTAATATGTACTATGACCCTAATTGCCGCTGAAAATTGTATGGTAATAAACAAATATACAAGGCCGGTTCGGAAACTTCTTAGCCAAGAACAGAAAGCGCGGAATAAACAGAAAAAAGTTAAGTGTTTCGGAAACTTCCATCTGTGCTATGAACAAATGTTAAATTTGCTCGGGACAAGAAAGTCATAATGATATGGTGAATGTTTTAGGTGAAAGTGCTCCTTCATATGCAACAAGCATTGATAATGAACCACGTAGTGGACGTCCAAAAACAGCAACAACAACAAGTAAGAAAGTATAGTCGGTCAAGCCCAACCATATAATACCCTACACCCAGTATATGTATAAAATAGTTTTTCAGAAATAGGCGTTATGGGAGATATAACCTATTGTGGACCGATCATCCAAAAATTTAGTGTCATGATTTCTGTAAATATAACTATTATACGAGTATGTGTTAAACTCTATCTCGATATAAATACTTTTAAAAGATTTATGGAGCTTAAATGGAATTACGGAGAGGGTCTTATATAGGAGTTTCGACTAACTATGGACCGACCGTTATAAAATCAGATGTCATTATTTCTGTATCATTCGTCCTTGGGCCGAAAAAATATCACGTACCAAGCCAGCCAGACGGACGGACATCGTTATATCGACTCGGAAAGTGATTACAAATTTACCGTTAACTGATCTTTATATTGAAGTATTTTTATTTTTTGTTAATTTATTATTGTTGTAAGAACTGTTTATTAAAAATAGTATTGTCCCATCACCACTCTTTAGGAATTAATATTTAAGAGAAAGTACCATTAAAAACTCCAAAAAGATGACCAAAACCCTTGCACAACTTTGAAGTCCAATAATTGGCCACGGAAATAAAAATACGTTTCGGACTCTTTAGTTTAATAAATTTTAAGTGTTTTTCTTTAAATCATTTAAAAAGAAATGGGTTTTCAGCTTTTATTTTTTTCACACGTGGTTGACATTTCTGTGGAAATAGCCATATGTAAATGATCCGTGTAAAATGTTGGATCGGTGCCGTTATTTATAAGAGATTTATGAGTATTGAAGTAATTTTCGGAAGTAGACCTTAAATGGGGGATATGGTCAAATATGGACAGAAATTCGTAAAATTCCGTAGTATGATTTATGTGCCTATGTAAATTTTTGAGCCGGTAGCGATATTTATAACATATATATAAAGATTAATGACATTTTCGGATGTAGTCCGTATATGGGAGCTATGACCAATTATTATTATTTAGTACAACAATTTATATATGTGTCTATAATGTTAACCTGGTAACAATGTTTATACCAGGTTTATACGTATTTTTAGTGATTTTCGGAAGTGGATTTTGAATGGCTGCAATGGTCAAACATTAAACTTATTTTTGCTGAATTTTGTATTAATATTGCAATTTTATAGGCATTTATGTAACATTGAGCCATATTTCATGTCCATAAATAATGAACCGATTCATACTAATTCGATAATTTGATAAAAGTTGGTCCAAGTTGCTGACAAAGCTTTCTGCCGAAAGCGAATGGGAAGATGAAGACTACCTACCTCTCGTTCAATTAAAAGCCAGAGATCCAATATGTCAGGATATGAATAGCATTTATTTTGCATTATATACTCTTAACCTCTCCGCTAATTTCTGCCACTCTAACATAGATATTTGGGCACGAGGAGAAAATGAATTTACTTACGAGAAATCGTTCAGTCAGTCTCCCATTGAACAGAATAATAATAATAGAAAAAATGAGGCAACTCTAGAAGTCGGTGCGGGGAATGTCTCTGACAACTCAGCAGGTTCGGTGTCAAATCCAGACTCCGTCTGGCTGAGTATTCACAGAGATATTCTACTGCAAGAGCGTCAGTTATTGACAGAACTGACAGTAACGGAAGGGATGAAACCCCCGGTTGGCTCCCCGTCTCGAACAGGAGCCTCTGAAGGACTCGTGGGTCTAACTTTGAGTTCTGATAATGAGCATGAAATCACAGTGATTCAAGCTCATGATCAAGACCAGGGAGTAACTTCGGTTTAGAAGGTCACACTCGGAATAGAGAGCGGACTGGTGGGTGCATTAAAACCCATCGTTCGACAGAACAGGTCACATCAGGTCGAACGAGCCTTGAAAAAGCCAAGAGTGGTGTGAGTCTCCTTAGCCTTTCTAGAAAAGATAGCGAAAAAAGACCCCTCACTGCACGATGGGCGGGATAGACATTTACTGAGGAATCACCGAAAGAACGTTTCGAGATTCGAACGAATCCACGGATCTATCGCTGCTGTCCTAGGTATTCCCTATCCTGCGGGATACATAACAAAGACTGCTGTGGACTCAAATGTTGTCAGTAAAGGCAACGAATTCTCAGCAGCCTCTGCTTGTGTTTGAGAGATCAAAAAGGAGACCGTATAGGAATCCGAGAAGTACGAATTGAAATTCTTTTTGGAATTGGTGGTAGATAACCTTAGGGTTACACATGATTGGAGGTCGACTCCGACCGGGGTGGAGCAACTGGTAGGCACCTTTACGGAGGCATTAACCAGTAGTTATGAGCGATCCTGTCCACTGAACTTCCCGGGCAGACGAAGAACAACTGTAAGAAGGTTGTTCAACAGGGCGAATATACACGTAGAGAAGAGGATTGGAGTAACTTTAGATTGGGTTACAATAGGTATACGAAGGACATTAGGAGAGCGAAAAAGGACTCGTGAATCAAGTTTAGCGAGTCAGTTGAATCTGTATATGAGATGTCCAGGTCCAGGTTCAGAAGAGACCGGATGACTCATGGACAGAATCTAGCTCTGAGACATTATGCCTTCTTATGGAGACTCACTTTCCGAGGTGTGTGGTTGAGGATGAAGACCCCTTCCCGGAGCCGGGCTCAGGTGATGAGGCAATGGAGTCAGTGGGAAACATGATCAAAAATATACAAAATATCGGGAGTTAGTGTCGTTTTTATACCTAAAGCGGAGAAAAACCGGTCACTCTAAACCCAAGGATTTTAGACCGATCAGCTTGTCGTTTTTTCTTTTGAAGACATTGGAAAGACTATATCTGAGAAGAAAGATTGACGCCGGCATCATCAGTGGCGCTCAACATGCCTATCTTAAGGGTAGATCTGTTGAGAGTGCGCTTAATGATGTGGTGAGTTATATTGAGAGGATCGAGAAACAAGGAATACACCTTGGCGGCATTCCTTGATATAGAGGGCGCCTTTAACAATTGAAAGATAGAGGCTGTTAGGAAGACACTATGTGACCTAAAAGTTCCGTCGTTCCTGGTCGAATGGATAACTCTGATGCTTAGCAGCAGAGTCATTCACTCGGACTGGGGAAACGAACGTTTAAGGAAACTGGTGACCAGGGGAACCCCACAGGGGGTGTTCTCCCCCCCTTACTATGGCTCTTGGCTGTCAATGTCGTTCTGAGACTTTTCGACAGAATGGGTCAGAAGGTCGTGGCCTACGCGGATGATGTAGTTATATTGGTATCGGGCAAGTTTCTGCCGATAATTAGCGAAGTCATGCAAGGGGCACTGGGCGAACTGTCAGGTTGGGCTAGTGAGAAGGGCTTGTGAGTCAATCCGGAGAAGACAGAGTTAGTTCTGTTTACTAGGAAGTACAGGGTGGAAAATTTCAGGCTGCCGGTACTGGGAGGAGTAGAGCTTAGGCTATCAAATAGTGCTAAGTATCTGGGAGTTTTCCTGGACACTCAGGAGAGCCTGAAAAAGGGTCTCAATGCCTACTATACTTGCATATCATCGATAGGTAACTATATGAGCACTAGGGTAGATTTTAGGCGGATGTCGGAGGTGATATTACCGTCAAGGGAGAGCTGGTCGGGAAGGGGCAAATTATATGATGGATTTGCTATTTTCACGGACGACTCGAGGATCTGGACATCAGAATGTCATATAGTCTTCCTGCCGACTGTAGTGTTTTTCAGGCGGAAGTTCTGGGGATCTTGAGGGCCGTGGAACTAATGAGGGACAACATTGACAGAGGTTCGAAGGTCACGATATATGTGGACAGCCAGGCGGCTGTTATGTGAACTCCAAGCTAGTTGATAGTTGTAAGAGGGTTCTAGAGGGAGCCTTAGGGTGGTATACGGTTAGGCTGTGCTGGGTACCGGGTCACTCAGACATCGCCGGCAACACAGAGGCGACAATTTTGGCGTTTCAAAATCGCTACAATCAGCTAAAAAGGCAGGTATATTAAAAAGAGAAGGAAAATAGTTTCTGGTAGTAAATTTGTAATGTGAAAAAGCAAAGCACTATATACAACAAGAATTTTGTGGACAAAACAAAATAAACAAAACAATTTGAGTTAGAATATTTGAATTGAAATTTTGTTTATATGTTTGTGATTTTAATAACTAACTAAATTGTATTTTAATAATTGTTATACTTTGTGGTATGCATTGTGGAGTTTGTGCAATCGTTAGATGATATAAATGCATTTTTTTATGGTTGTATCAAACAATACAAAAATACTCTGTGCCAAAAATTAATTTTATTGCGTCAGAAAAATAGTAACATAAAGAAACAAAAAGGCAGGTTTCAAAGAAAGAGACAAGAAATAAACTACACTATCTTTGCTCTTCTATCACCTCTGTGTACTCTGTGGCCGGCAATGAGATGGCAGATGAGTTGGCAGGAATGGGCTCAGGCATAGAGAGGAATATCCGTATGGAGGCAGTTGGACCTCCAATAGGCTTCTATTACGGAAGAATGAGGGAATGGATCCTAAATGCGACCAATCAAGCCTGGGGGAACCGGACGGACTGCCAAGTGTCACGGACGCTGTGGTCGGTGCTTAAGAAGTCCGATTCGGAATCGCTGCTGGGCAGGAGTAGGGTCTGCGTAAGGACCATGATGGCCACTGCATGATAGACAGGATGGCGGTGAGAATGGGATCCGAATTGTCGGATATGTGCAGATTATGCGAGGACCCGGATGAGCTGGAGACAGTTGAGCACATTCTGTGTCATTGTCCCAGATTGCAGGGCAGTAGGATGAGGTGGCTGGGCAATAGATTCGTGGGCGAATTAGGGGATGTCTTGAGCTGTGGGCTGGAGAGTCTAATGGGAATGGCCTAGCTACGCGACAGTGGACTGAGTGCTGGTCGCACAAGTGGAGAAGATATGTATGTCTAAATAGCTTTTGGTCAGGTTTCTCTGTTCTTTCTACTCCTTTCTCTCTTCACACTCTAATATTCTTTCCTGTCTTCTACTTTAGCTTTTATTTCACTTTCTCTATTACTTATTTTTCTATCCAAGGCATCACAATGGACCATATTGGTCACTGGGTGAGGGTGTGAGGTGACTCACACCAGCCTTCCTGCCTACCTATCTACGATTTCTCGGATGAAGATGTAGTCCAATCAGTAATTGCCAACCAAAATATGGAAGAACTTGAGATCTTTGGAGGAATCTGAGAATGCTGAAAACAAAGTCTGCAATAAAGAGGTAAGCGAACTGTTTTTAAAAGCTATTTCATGGGCTAAAGCGACAGATAAGGATATATTAATTTTAAAGGAATTTAAAAATAGATCTGACAAATTACATAGTATATTAAAATTCTTATTTTTATGAATGAATATTTTTGGTCACCTTCAGTATGTTTCTTTGTTTTCTGTAAATCAATTAAATACAAATGAATTCTTATGAGTACTTATTTTCTTTTCGCTAATAAAAATAAATTATCAGCCATGTCACAGAATTTAATTCCGTTCGGAAGTGGAATTAATTCCGTATTTTGCTCTTATAAAAAAAGTAAAACGAAAACTTTTTTCGGAATGAAACCTTTGCTAAAATTCATTAAAATTTTAATTCACATTTTGAGCAAAATTAATGCATCAAACAATTCATTATTAAATCCTAAACTATTCGAAGTTTTGTTCAAAAATTAATCATTCAATTGCAGCTATGAATGCTTATTTTATGATGTGAGAATACAAATTTGCAAATATTTTCGTAATTTTTCTACTACATACATATATAAAAAAAATTAATTCGACAAATTTCTATATAAGCATTTATATGTATATTTTTATCAGTAGGAACTAATTGATATGTCACCTTTCGAAATTAGGCCTTATATTTTTGACAGCGGATGTAAACTGAGGACGGTAAATTGTTTTCATATCCACTATTATCAATACTAAATATTTTTAAGCAAAAGTGTATTTTAATGTCCAAGTTCATTATTTGTTTAGTCTCCATAATGAAAACCATGAATTTATTGCAAACGAAATTCAACTGCTAATTGACCGCCCTGATAACGCGATTTAACACCATTGTATTATATTAGGGCAATGTTAAATGTCACGACTATACAGAGCAATCGAATCGATTACAGCCTTAAAACTCAAAATGAATAATATGTGTATATACGAGTATAAATAGACATGCCATTTTTCAAAATGTGAAAAAATAATCGACATCTGTATGAGTGGTCGTGGTGGACATCTTTCCAATATTATTTTTAATTTATAACTTTCAAACCTTACTGTTTCCAATACTAAAACTGTTAATATGATTTTCATAAAAATTCTGTTTTGAAAACCAAAGTTTTTGTTGAAACGGACTTTATCTCGGATATTATGTTTTATAAATTGACAACATACATGTCAACATTCGATATTAGTTAAATTTACGGGTTTAAATAAAAATAGCTAGATTTAATCAGAAAAACAAAATACATATATTAAAGTTTTTATTTGTAAAAAGATTTTCTGCAAAATCTGCAATTTTTAAGTAATTTTTACCAGTTTTCAATATAGATAAATATTTATAAAGAAATTTTTGAAAAAACTAAATATATCAGTTGCCATAGCCTATTTAGGGATAAGAAAAATAATTGATCATTACCTTTAAACGCCGTGTTCCTTCATTTTCATTTTCAGATCTTTGAGAGAGTAACGAATCAAGTTCATCTATAAATATTACCTTAGATTAGAGTAACAAATAATTACAAATGAACATAAATAAATAAACTGTTTTGAATAGGATTTCAATTAACATACTGATGGCTGTCGTGCTACGGCTACAGCAAACAAAGCTCTAACCATTTTTTCACCTTCTCCCATCCATTTGGAAGTCAAAGATGCCGAACTGATACTAAAGAACGTTGAACTAGATTGAGATGCTATACATTTTCCAATCAACGTTTTGCCAGTACCTGGTGGCCCAAAAAGCAAAATTCCTCTAGGGGGTCTTCGTAAACCGGTAAATATGTCTGGCCGTAGTAAGGGATATACAACAGCTTCTTTTATTATCGATTTCGCATATTCTAATCCAGCTATCTCATTCCAATCTGAAATAAATCAAATATATATAGTAGTACGTTTAAAATTAAATCTAAATTAAGTAATATAATTCAAATTATTACAAATTATTAAAAAAGCATATTCTCAAAAAATTTAAGACTTTTTAATAAGCTGTAGCAGTTCTACGTTACCAAAACAGATCAATAATTACTAACCAACTGGTTTAAATTTATGTATTATTTCATTATTTATGAGCTCCACCATTTTCGAATCAATATTTTTTAGTGCTGGATGTGATAATAGCAACACTAATTCAGTGTCAATGGTTTCTTCATTCTTTAAATCTGCGTCAGATGTCGTTGTGCTACATATGTAATTAATGGATTTTGCGAGATTGTTACATACTTTTATTGTTGTTGAATAATAAAGAACTTTTTTAATACAAGTTATTGAGATTTAAAATTGTTTCACTATCGTTTATATTTCATTTTTGAAATAATTGCATGTACTCACGATTTACTGCGTACCGGTGACACAAAATTTTTACGGCTAGAATTGACCACACGTCCAAGAGATCCCAAAGACTTTTTAGTGGCAGAAAAATTAAAACCAACATCTGGCTTCTGCTGATTACTTATGTTTCGTTGCTGTTTTATCGTGCCGTCACTTTGTAGATGTTTCTGTAATTCATATAAGGATCCATATTAACTGTATTTACAAAAAATTAAAGTAGACCTTAAGTGTACTTTAAGAAAATTTTGTCTTAAAGCACACTTCAAGCCTACTTTATTTTTTATAAATACGGCCGTAAGAGTTTGATCAAATGATAAACGTTTACCTTTAATGTTTGTACTGCCAAAAGCTGGCGTGCCGAACAAAATTCTGACTGCTGGGTTGTTGCTCTTGTTTGGCCCTTAAGAAAATTTTCTATTGTATTACGCGATTTACATGAGGACTCTTCAATTGGGTTGTTGATTTCCTGGTCTAATGCCATGTTAACGTCACTATCATAGGGTTTAATGTTTTCAAAAAATATATCATTAAACATTTCATTGCCTGCAGTTGGTACATTTGGAAAATGTATGTTTTCCAAATTTGGAAATTCAATATCTCTATACCCTTCATGATCAGATAATGTATCATGCAAATATTTATGTAATTCACCGCTGTTGTTAGTGAGGGAACCGTGATGTACCCAATGACGATCCATAAAATCATTTGTGAAATTTCCATTAAGGGCCTCAACTATAATGGATTGCTGGCGCCAAGCTGAACATTTGTCTTTTACACTATTTATAGACGCATTAAGAATTCCTTCGAGCGCGACAAAAGTTGACTCAATATTTTGAGTACTTGGTATCGGGTGCTCGGCGTTCGATTTTTCCATTTATTTCTGAGAAAAGTTAAAAATTTAAAAAAAAGAAATTGTTATTATACCGCGTAAAGCAGTTACAGCTGATATTTTTACAAAATGTATGGATGTGTTGCCAACTATTTTAATCAAACACTTGATAACAGTGATACCAACTTAGCTATTTTGGGGCTAGATTTAGCTCCTTTTAATAAAAGGCTAATAACAAGGCATATTGCTTATAAAGTAGTGTTGAAGACACAGCTGATTTTTTTTGTTACTTTTGTATTGTCAAACGTTGTTTATGTTTACAAATTTCTAATTGTCAAAATGCTTAAGTGTCAAAATTTGGTTATTATTATTGTTTTCGTTTTCGATTTCCATAATATACTTGAATCAGTGATGGAAAATGGGTTTTTGTTTTACGTACCACCTATATAAATAAAATGTACTTTTTAGACCTCCATGGTACCATTTTTAATATTTGTTAAATAATCATAAAACTTTACCACAAATTTACTTTATCGAAAAATCGATATATCTTATAGCAACATTATTGCGTTAACTGTCGCGATTATCTAAAAATATTCTTATTTATGAAAGTTAACCTTGGTAAATATATATATTTCCAAAATAACTAAAATTATTATTGTAAGAATAAAAGAAATAGAGGAGTTAACTTCTAACGATTTTGAAATCCTGATTAACTACATTTTAAGCTTAAGTTTTTGAATTCAGCCTCAAAATCATTTAATGTAAACTAATATGCCAAAGGCTCCCATTGTTCGATAATGCAACCATAAATTTATTGTCGTAATAATCATTTTATAGATGCATATTTAAAGATCAAATTGATATCAGTTCCAAAATGTTCATGAAATTTAATAAAATCTCTTTTGCTTGCACTATTACACAAATAGTAACTTATATGATATATAGCCATGTCACTTAATTTCATTCAGAAGTGGAATTAATTCCATTTTTTGCTTCTATAGAAAAAGCAAAACGAAAAATTTGTTCGGAATATAACCAATTGTTCGTTTTACTTTTTCTTTAGAAGCAAAATACGGAAATAATTCCACTTCCGAATGGAATTAAATTCTGTGACATATGACTCGTGGTAGTACCACGGTACCAAGTTTAAAATATCAAAAAAAGTACAATTGTACCATGTTTGCCATCAATGACCTGAATAAATACAAATAACAACAACGAATGTTTGTAATTTTCAGTCAGCTGTTTTTGACAATAAAAGAGTAAAAAGCAAAAACAAATACCCATGTTGTTTTTGTATTTTTGTACTTGTTGTAATGTTGCCACAACCTTATATTCAATATGCCTTGAGTACACACTTGTTTGTACTTGGAAATTCTGTTGCCATTCTTGTCTTGGGATATTTATTTGTTTTTGACATTCTCTTTTATTTCTTCTTTGGCGTGTTTTCACAGAGTATACTCTGCGGTGTTGTCAAATTTTGTGTTAAGAAAATTTTATATTTATTTATAAATAAATTTTTATTAAATTATGTGTGTTGTCACAGAGTATGCTCTGCGGTGTTGTCAGATTTTGTGGAAAAAAAATTTTGTATTATTGTATTTATTAAATGAAAGCAAAATGAAACGTACAAAATGAATGCATTTTTAATGTTCGTTCATTTTCATAATTAGAAGGCGGAAACATTTAATAAAGTTTTAATTGAAATGCAAAAGACCGACAACACTATAACCTTAGAAGAAATTAAACGGAAATGGAAGAATTTACGTACGCAATATGTATATGCAAGAAGTGCGCACCGTAAAACAATCCAAAAAAATTAATACAAAAATGAAAGAAAACGTCAAAAAATTAAGAAAATTCGATCATAAGAAAATTATACTTGCGCAACCAAGTTACTTGAATGTGTACACAGAAGCAAGTACAAAAGAAAATAAAAATGAAAATTATACTTGCGCAAATAAAATTGCCTTATCTGAAAGGGACCTAACACATGGCTCTTTTCAAACATGATATTGGCACTGTCAACACTTTTTGCATCTATCAGCCTCTTGTTTTGTCTTTGTTTCATTTATAAAGATAATATAACCTCGAGCTTTATTATTTATAAATTTGGGATCCTATAAAGATAATATTTGTACACAATTTTTGCAGCAATGTTTTTTTTTTTTGCAAATATATACCTATATAGAGCAATTCCATATGAAAACGATCAAAATTGGCAAATTTTTGGAGGACCCCTCTCCGATTTTAAAATAAATAGTCTCAATCGATTGCCCAGCAAAAAATAATGTACCTTTTTTACAGTGACTGGTTTAGTGGTGGTGTACACCACTGTCATGTGACAAAATTGAAGAATTCTTCATAAGGGACCTCATTGAAAGTTGTTTAAAAAAAAAACTACTAAAGCGATCGCAACGAGTGAAAAAGTGCCACTCGACCTTGCAGTTTTGTTCTTCTTCAATTATGCAAAGATTGTAAAAATTTTTTTTATTCTTGTACTGAGAAGCCGCGCCGTCTAAGAAAAACGTTACTTTGTCGATTGCATCGAATTTTGATCTTAAGAATTCAAACAGTTTCATTTGAAATAAATAAACGGACACATAATTATGAGCTAAACTCTCCGCGACAACAACAAGGCTTACGGTCTGTAGTTCGTTATGTTCGTTTTTGAAATAAATGCAAAAAGGATGCACCGTGCACTGGTCGTTTGCCCAGTGATAAGCCTGAATTTCATCCTGAACGAGAAAAGTGTAATTCTCGGCAAAGTCGCTTATCACAATGAATTCATTTTGGGCTAATTTCTCCTTACTTTCCTTTAGAAATTTCGATTGCATCTCGGATATGAAATGGTGCGCCTTCAGTTCATTCAACTTGAATCCGAATTCCTCGATGAATTCCGGGATCTGCTTTACCACGGTCTCAAGGGAACATCTGCCGCTGCTAATTATCCACTGTTTGAAATGCACCTCCTGAATTAACAGCTGTTCAAACTTTTCCGCCAAATATTGCTCTTCGGACAATTGTCGCATTTGGACAGATGACAATTTTCCGTGGGGTATGCACACAACGACTTCGACAGGAGGTCCCTATATGTTTCAATTTCACCGTGAAATACTTTCAATTTCTTGCATGGAAAGAAAATTAATTTGATGTTTTGATGAAACATGCAAACGCAGACTGAATGCGTTTCGTGCCTGTCTAATGCCAGCACGCATTCTTTTGGTTGTAGGATGGCAAACTTAGAAAACCCCACTTTTTCTGCTGGGTATTTCTCATTGAACTGATGGTATGCTTCGGATAGATTACATAATAATAATCTGCGCTGCTAGTGTACTTTTTCTCCATCTTCACGTGTGATAACATAGTCACGTGTACCTGGGCCGCGCCTGCCCCACGGAAAATTGTCATCTGTCCAAATGCGACAATTGTCCGAAGAGCAATATTTGGCGGAAAAGTTTGAACAGCTGTTAATATATATATGTATATATATATATGAGAAGACTTGTGATAATTCTCATATCAGTGAATCAGATAAATATATAATTAAACAAAATTTAATACAACACTTCGTAAAAAGTCTCATTTATGAAATTAGGGCAAAACTTCCAACAAATTTTAAGTTGTTAGAAAAAATTTCGGCCTTTAGCGTAAAAAATGTTTTTTTGCAAGCCAGAAAATACTTAAATGTTATTGCTTTTTATGCCTATTCCATAATTACGTCTTATTTAATTTTTTACAAAAAAGCTTTCTGTCGTATTTATAAAAAATTAAAGTATACTTCAAGTGTACTTTAAGAAAATTTTGTATGAAAATTTTGTCTTAAAGCACACTTCAAGCATACTTTATTTTTTATAAATACGGCAGTTAATCTTTTATTACTGTTCTATTAGATGTCTTTCATAAGAATCACAGAGTATAACAGAGGTGACAGAAGAGCAAAGATAGTGTAGTTTTTTTCTTGTCTCTTTCTTTGAAACCTGCCTTTTTGTTTTCTTTATGTTACTATTTTTCTGACGCAATAAAATTAATATTTGGCACAGAGTATTTTTGTATTGTTTGATACAACCATAAAAAAATGCACGATTGCACAAACTCCACAATGCATACCACATAATATAACAATTATTAAAATACAATTTAGTTAGTTATTAAAATCACAAACATATAAACAAACTTTCAATTCAAATATTCTAACTCAAATTATTTTGTTTATTTTGTTTTGTCCACAAAATTCTTGTTGTATATAGTGCTTTGCTTTTTCACATTACAAATTTACTACCAGAAAATATTTTCTTTCTCTTTTTAATATACCTGCCTTTTTAGCTGATGGTAGCGATTTTGAAACGCCAAAATTGTCGCCTCTGTTATACTCTGTGATAAGAATGTGAACAAACAAAAAATATAAAGAGTTACCATATATCATATATAACATTTTCCCCCCTACGGAGAGAACAGGACCCTGAGTCTACGGACCCTTGATGAACGACGCCAATTAATGTTCCGCTCCTCAGTAGTCGCAGTTGTTGATGTTGATCGATCATTAAGTCCTTCAAATGCTGCAGACGCAGTTGGAGTTAAAACGTCTTCATTTTCATTACTTGAACCCGCTGGTGTTATAAAGTAATTGCCCTCCGAAAGTGCTGCAGGTGAATCCAAAACATTTGAATCTGCACTATTTGGAGCTGATGGTATTGTAAAGTAATTGCTATCTTCTTCCTCTTTTTTTATTTCTCTGGTATTTGTCTGCTTTTGAGTTGTATTAGGTTTTTCAAACTGCTACTCGTTTACATTTGATGATCCTGATTGTCGAAAAATGTTAGCAGGGAGCATTTTACTTTCACCCTTGTGTTTCGGAATATTTCCGGGATTATCCATTGCGGGTTTATTTTCCCTGAAACAATATCTCATAGTGAATATCACCTAATCGTCTATTGACCTTCCCCTTTAGCCATTTGCTAATATGTGGATTCCCCGAGCGAAAATAAACGGTCTAATCCTTCAAAAGCTGCCAATAATCGCAATTGGTCTTATTATATTGTTTTGACAATATTCTAGTTCCAATATCATCAGGTCGCACAAGATCAAGGCGCGTCCGGATTTGTCGGCCAAATAATAATTGTGAAGGTGACTGCCCTGTTGTAGAATGCGGTGCATTTCTGTACTGCCTCAAGAACTCGTTGAGGTTTCCTCTCAAATTACAACTCGTACACATTGCCTTCAACGCATTTTTCACCGTCTGCACACTGCGCTCGGCTTGACACCTATTTTCGTTAATAAATTGTTGAATAAATTGCGTTCCATTGTCGGAGACAATTGTTATTGGAACACCGTAGGTTGCAAAAACCTCATCTAATAATGTAATAGTCGCCGCTGTTGTCATAGTTCTGGTAACTTTTACCTCCAACCACTTAGAAAAAGCATCCGTAATAATGAGAAGCATCATACCTTCATACGGACCCGCATAATCAACATGGACACGTTCCCATGGTGCTTTTGGGTATTCCCAGTGATGATTTCTGAACTTGGCAGGAACATTAGCATACTTGGCACACATTTCACATTCTCTTGCAGTATTCTCAATGTCCTTGTCGATTCCTGGCCAATAAACAAAAGAACGGGCAATGCCTTTCATCTTCACTAGTCCCAAATGAGAGGCATATAACTCACTAAGTATATTTTCATGAAATTTTATTAGGAATCACGATACGATGCTCAAACGTCAAGCATCCCGATGAAAGCTTATAGTTTACCTCTGGTGATTTATAACCAGCTCTAGCCAAACAACTTCCCCCTTCCAGGAGCTGTAGTATCTTTCCAAGGCGTTCATCCGTTCTTGTTTCCCGTGCAATACGTTCCGCTGTTAATGGTAGTTGATTTATCTGTCGGACTACAAAATTGTCAAATCCGTCACGTTCGTCAACAGTGCCTTGAAGAATAAAAATTCCATTCGTACGTCCCGTTTTGGCATTGGCAACCGGGATAAAAAGTCGGCGTTTATGTTCTCTTTTGAAGTTTTGTGAATTACGTTAAAATCGAAGTTTGAGAGAAAATCAGCATAATTAGCCATGCGTGATATACACAACACAGGTAGTGACCGGGTTCTAATATCTGAAGCAGAGGCTTGTGATCAGTAATTAAAGTCCAATGGCGTGCATAAAGGCATTTGAAGAATTTTTGCACTGCCCATACTATGGCCAACGCTTCCTTATCAATTTGCGAATAACGCTGTTCTGTAGTGCTCATGGTGCGGCAATTGGACGTTGCTGGTTGTCATCTAAGCGATGGGAAAGTACATCACCAAGACCCGTTTTGCTGGCGTCAGTTTCAAGAATCAGAGGCAATGAAGGATCGTAGGGAATTAAAACTTGGGGCGATATCAGAATTTGCTTAATTTGTTCATAAGCCATACTTGCTTCTTTTGTCCATTCAAATCTACCAGTTTTCATTATATCGCGAAGTGGTCTCTCAAGGGTAGACAAATTTGGAATAAAGTTGGAGTAATATGATGCCTTTCCCAAAAATAATTGGAGATGCTCTATAGTGGTCGGTCTTGCTGAATTCAATATTGCATCAATATGCTTGCTAGATTTGTGGATACTCTGTCCATCGATTTTGTGACCCAAAAATTCAATGGATGATGCAACAAAAACACACTTTGATTTATTCAACTTAAATCCCAAATTTCCAAATTTTTCTAGTGCTGTTTCCAAAATTCTAAAAAGCTTATCTTCATTTTTCGCATAAATAGGAATGTCATAAAAAAAATTAAGAATGTTAGGTATACCTTGTATTGCCGTCTCCATCGTTCTCTGCCATATGGCCGGTATGTTGGCAGCGCCATAAACAGCCCGCGTTCGTCGTATTAGTCCATGTGTTGGGGTGTTTAGTGTTAATACGTGAGCAAAATCATCATCGAGAACCAAATGAGAATAAGCATCTGTAATGTCCAAATGTGCAAACACAGTAGCTCCCTTCATTTTATTAAAAATATCCTCTGCCTTGGGAATGGCATCTATTACCATCTGTGGGTATACGGTTGGTTTGTAATTTCCAGTGATACGTATACCACCTCTTCTTCGTTACCACGTGCGTCGTAGAAGCCCATTCCGAATATTCTACTCTTTTGTAAAACCCAGCTGAAATTTTTGCATCAATTTCCTTTGTGTATGCGTCCCTTAACGCAAACGGAATTTCCCTAGGCCTCACAAAATCGGCCTGGCATCCGATTTAAGATGAACTTTTACAGGCGGCCCATTTACCGCTCCCGCAACATTACCAAACATGTAATCGTATTTTGACAAAATATGTTGTAACCGTTGTCGTTGCATATTAGAAAGATTCGGTGTTTCTACCGAAATAGTATTCACGTTTCCATCAGCTGCAGGAAATATGTCTTTTGATGTACAATTGGCTGAAGAAGTCGGATTAAACAATTCGATGAAATTTATTTCCTTTGCAAAATGAGTAATCCACTCACGGCCACATAACGTTCCAAATTCACCATCCACCACGTATAAATTCAATCTACGGTCGATTCCACCAAACGAAACATCTACTGATGATTGTCCTATACGATTAATCTTATGTCCAGTATAGCTTGAAAATTGGCGATCAGATTTTCTAAGTGTAAATTTTCCTTTTAGTTCATGAATCTCTCTTACACTGATAATACTACACGGTGCACCTGTGTCCAACTCCATATTTACGTCATTACTCAGGGTCATGTCAAGATACTGGGTGAGATTAGGGCTAACGGCTACCATCTGGGAACAACCGGCTTTTAGACATATGCCGGAGGTAATAACGCCACCTAGAGAGAGCTGGCCAGATAAAAGCAGATTGTCCACAGGATTTGCTATATTTACTGATGGCTCTAAGAGGTACAGGGGCGGGGGTCTACATTGAGGATCTTAACATCAGAAGATCATATAGGCTTCCCGACGACTGTAGTGTTTTCCAAGCTGAGGTTCTAGAGATCTTGAAGGCCGTGGGACTGATAAGAGACAACATTGACAAAGGTCTGGAGGTCACTATATATGTGGACAGCCAAGCGGCTCTTAGAGCGGTAGGGGGCTGATATGTGACCTCCGGTTTGGTCGATGATTGCAGGAGAGCTCTAGGAGAAATCTCAGACGAATACGTGCTGAGACTGTGCTGGGTACAGGGTCATTCCAATATCAGTGGGAATGAACTGGCTGATGAGTTGGAAAGATTCGGCTCAGATTCGGAGGATCCTGATTGCCAGGTGGCGGACAGGCCTCCTATAGGTCTTTATTTTGGGAAAATCAGGGAATGTGTTTAAAGCGAGACAAATAGGGCCTGGGGAAACCGTACGGACTGCCGAGTGTCAAGGACTATATGGCCAGCGCTTAGGAAGTCCGACTCGGAATCGTTACTGGGCGAGAGCAAGGTCTGCGTAAGAACCGTATTGGTCTCTGGGTGATGGTGTGGGAACAACCTCACACCGGCCGTTATCTTCAGTTACATGTCTTCATAAGAATGAGAATGTGAACAAACAAAAAAAAAATATAAAGAGTTACCATATATCTAATACAATACAATGTTGTCAATACTACATTTCATATATAACAAATGTAATAAAAGATTTTGAAGATGATGTTGAAGAAATTGAAGAATTGGAAAATTGTTTAAATAATTTAAGATTATACCAGTGGAAAAATTTAGATAGAAACGATCAATTTTGGATCTAGGTACATCAATTCAAGAATTCGGTTAATGAGAATCCTTTTCAAAAATTGTCATTGTTTGTCTTAAAATTATAATCATATCCTGAAGTAGAAAGAAGTAGAAAGAGCATTAAGTGCTATGAATTTTTTCAAGAATAAAATTAGAAACCGTATTGCTTTGAATTCTGTTCAAAGCTTCATTCATATAAAATATGGCTTAAAAAGGTGTAGCGCATGCTGTTCAAGTTATGATTTGCCAGCAAGTGTGTTTGTAAAAATAAATTCAATTGAAATATATTTTTTTTCAATTGTTTTTTTTATTGAATCTTCATTAAAAAATGAACTAACAATAAGTATTTCAAATCTTATATCTAAAAAAAATTTAATTATTAGTCCAGCCAATGCTGGACGAAAATTGTGTGACCATTGTTTATTTTATTTATTAAGTTGACATTCTTGTCTTCTGCTCGTATCCACTGTATCCCTTCTTCTTAGTCGAATATAGCCACTATTTAATATGTTACGGGCTAATTGGTTTGGGTGTGCTTCAAGCTTTTTTAAGTGTTTTTCTGCATTTTTTTTTGATCTCAGTTTTTACCAAAGGCACGTTTTATTATATAAAAACAAACATATAGCCAGAAGATGAAGAAAATTTAACCCTTTTTGAAAATGACTGTTCATATTTTTAATTCTACTTATTGTAATATAATTATTTGTATACAATTTTTAAGTAATAATTTTATTAAACATTAATATGTAAATTTAATTTGTTTAATATAAATGAGTTTGAAGTACAAAAATGAATAATAAATTGATTTAAAACAGAATAATATTTGATTTTTAAGTTGAGCACTTTTTAGCTCTTTTTGACTGCGTTTAGCAATTGAATAGTTGGCATCTCTGCTTGATAATAGGGATGTGCAACATATTGACTTTAATGAATTTTCTCACAATCGATATTTTATTTTTTTTAGTTTTTATTTAAAAAAATTGTTAACTTGGACATTTCTTCAGAAAAAGAAGAGCTCTTTCTCAATAATAATGTAAGTATTTTTTGTGATATTTATTTTTATTAAACTGTTTGGACCATCTCTCTCTTTTCGAAACGGACGTTTTTATTTAAATATATGTATATTTGTTGATTTCTACGTGATGTTATTCGCCCATGAAATGTACGAGACTTTTGTTCTAAATCATGATAAAAATCTTAAATTAAATAATAAAAGTTTTATATTATTAAATTATATTATCTTAATATACATACATATGTACACACATACAAACATATGTATATTATACCCTACACCACCATAGTGGATGTTTGTAACGACCAGAAATATTGGTCCAACATCCACCTTAAAGTATACCGATCGACTCAGAATCTGAGTCGATTTAACGATGTCCGTATGTATACAAACAATACGGTACAATTTTATTATGATCGGTCCATAATTAGTCGCAGATTCCATTAATGGGCCACTTCCGAAAATCACTTTAACGATCATAAATTTCTTAAAAATGTTGTTCAAATAAAATTCGACACAAATAAGTATCTTATTTACAGAAATGTTGACACCTAATTTTATAATGGTCGGTCCGTAATTAGTTGAAACTCCCATATAAGACCCTCCCCGTAATCCACTTTAACCTCCATACAACTTTTAAAAGTATTTATATCGAGATAAAGTTTAACATACACAATATTTATATTCACAGAAATCATGTCAATAAATTTTGGATGATCGGTTCATAAAAGGTAATATCTCCCATATAGCGCACATATCTGAAAAAATGTTTTATACATATACTGGGTGTAGGGTATTATATGGTCGGGCTTACTTTCTTACTTGTTTATGCTAGGTGTAGATAACATACCTGTAGTATGTTTGCATTGTGTAAATGAGAAAATTTATGAGATGTAAATAAGAATTTTAATTCTTAATTATACACTACATAACGCTATCTATGAACATTGTAACGATATCCCTTATTTACAAATACCAGTAGTTGTCAGTACTCATCCCAATGTCATGGTTGGACAGTGTTAATTCATGTTTGTTGCATTTTAAATTCATCAAAAACGTACATAAATAATTTAAACCAGAAAATTGTTAATAACAATGGACGATCATACAAGAAATCAATATTTGACTGGAATGTGTGGTGAGTACTATTCACTATATTAGCTTGGTGGTTCATGAAAACACAAAATTCATCGCAGATAATAACGGCCATTCGTAATATCTAGACCAAATTTTGACATAATACGTTAATCCGATTTGGACGAATGTAGCTTTAGGTGTAGCTTTCCAAAATGTTTATATCACAAAGAGAACGAATTAAAAAAGTTCTACATAACTCCGAAGTCATTTTAAAGATAATTTCTAAATAAAAAATAGATTTAAATAAATATATGAATAAACCATATATGTATTTGTGTTTGAATAGTGTAAAAAATTAATTTCATGCGGAAATAAGTACATACATAGTTTATGGAAATACACATTTTTGTTACCTATTGATTTCTTGAAATTAAGTGAAATTAAAATTTTTGTCATTAAAATACTTTTACCGAAATAACCCAAAATAACGTTACTGAAACAATTCTTATTAGTGTTACTTTTTAACATTGGAAAAGAATCTTTGAAACAACAAAGTTAATGCGATTACAAATGTCCATATAAACCCTGCAGGGAATTGTTTAAAAAAAGGTTTTATTATACATATGTACATATACATACATACATACTCTGAAGGAAACCTGGGGACAAGTGTCCCCAAGTCACCACTTTTATCTACTATTTTGGTGACGGTTTGGCGACATTGTCAACAGCATTGTTACAATGGTTATTATTATAAAATTATTTTTTTTTTAATTGTGAGCCCCGATAGACTACGCGATAGTGTGCTGTACTATCGTTTATAGAGTTGCGGGTTCGATTCACGCCAAAGAGTCCGGGTGTTTTCGAAATTATTTTTAATTGGGTATTTTTTAGTATTTTAATTTTTTTTCTAATATAACTCCAAAAATTAGCAAAAAATGCATTTTTTGCAGAAGTACCAAACTGTAGACAATGTGGTCCCAAAAGAACTACCTTGTCAATAGTACCTATGTCAGTAGTGGATTTTCAATGACACGTACATGTTAAATGTCTATAGTAATTAACATTGTCTGAGGTATACTAAAGGTGCTATCAGACGGGATGTATTTGACATATGTACTGTCACTTTTCTTACCCATATATAATGCCGTATGTATGTCAAAATTTTCATTTTACATACGATTCATAATTTTTGCTATCACACCTGCTTATGTTTTTCCGTATGACATAACCTATAAATGTAAACAAAAGCTGTCTTCTTAATGTGTATAAATTTCAAGAATTGCTTCTTTTGCCCAATCTAACTGCAATAAATATAATAAACATAATTTGCATTATCCATTTTCTTTACAATATATTTTTTCAAACAAATTTGTTAACAGCTGTTTTTTGTTTGTTAGAGCGTGTTCTAATCGAAAAAATTACATATGTATTTCCACATGTATTTTACACATGCAAAGTTTCATATGTATCACACGATGTGTACAACTTTTACAGATGGAAAATTTGACAGTACATACCCTGCAAGAAATGTCAATAGTGAAACTGTACTGATTTACTATTGACACAGTCACCAGTACTAGTGACTTAGTATTCCCCAGACAATGTTAATTACTATAGACATTTAACATGTACGTGTCATTGAAAATCCACTACTGACATAGTTACTAATGGTACTTTTCTGAAATAGAAAATAAAAATGCATTTTTTGCTATTTTGGAGTTTTATTAAAAAAAAAATATAATATGTACTAAAAAAATATTTAATTAAATAAATTCGAAAACACCCAGAGTCTTTGTCGGGAATCTAACTCGCAACCCTCTGAATGATAGTCCGGCACACTATCCCCTAGTCTATCGGGGCTCACAATTGGAAAAAAATAATTGTATAATAATAACCATTGTGACAATTATGTTGACAATGTCGCCAAACCGTTACCAAAATTGTAGACAAAAATGGTGACTTGGAGACCCTGTTTCCAGGTTTTCTTCAGGGTATGTAAAATACATCCCGTCTGATAGCACGTTAAGTCACTAGTACTGGTAACGGTGTCAATAGTAAGTCAGTACAATTTCACTATTGACATTTCCTGCAGGGTATGTATGTATACTACAAGCAGGGCTGCCAGATGAATTTCGTAAAACATCGTCAAAATCCCGATAAAATCGTCATTTCGAATTTTAAAAATCGACAAAAAATCGGAAAAATAAAGTCATTATTTCTAGTAGTATTTTGAAATTTATATTTAAACGAAAACGTAAAAATTCAAGTTTATATAGTCTCTTGTACTTTTTAAATAAGAAATCACAAAAAATATAATGTTAAACATAATTTGTGTAATATTTTTATAACATCTTAGTTCGCTTTCACACTTTGTAATTCTGACTCCTCAAGGTAAGTATTTTTGGTTGAGAAGGGGGAAAAACAAAAGGGTAAAACTTGACGATACTAGTCAATTTTCTTATTTACTTTTGTTTTTTTTTCATGCATTGAATTAAAAAGTACAAAAATTTAATTGACGTGTGTAAATGAAATGGCAAGTTCAAAAGAGAATTGAACAAAAACTGGTCAGCTAAAACTGAAGAGTGTGAAACAAGACTTACAGTATTTTATAAATAAATATCTGAATTTAGCATATTTTATTAATTCGGGTTAAATTACATTGCCAGCATATACGGTATGTACTTATTTTCAAAGGATTCCGTATTTTTATACCTTTCACCTTCATGAGAAGAATTAACGGTCGGTATCAACATACAGCATGCTTATCAACATACAACATCTTTATCAACAGATGGCGTGTTCATCGACATACAACTTATTAACTTATTTATAAACATTATTGAGAACACCCTATTATAAACATACCTGAGCAGTATGGCAACATTAAGTTTTAACGATTTTGGCTGAATATTCTAGACATGAACATTCTAGACTTACAGTCATGAACATTCTAGTATCTTAGCTCCGAACTTTCCATAAATTATGATTGCTGTATAAATATACTAACAGGGCCAATTAAGTGAATCAGTTTATTGTAAGTCATCGTTGTGTAAATATCAAAGTGTTCTAAAACTTTGTTGTAAACTGTAAACCGTAATATAAGTGTGTAAAAAAAGACAGAGTGCTCATTCCGTTTGTAATTTCCACAATATAATTTGTCGACCCTATAAAGTATATATTCTGGATCCTTATAGATAGCGGAGTCCATTAAGCCATGCCCGTCTGTCTGTCTATTGAAATCAATTTTCTGAAGTCCCCAGATATCTTCGGGATCCAAATCTTCAATAATTCTGTCAGACATGCTTCCGAAAAGTTTGCTATTTAAAATCAGCAAAATCCGTCCTTAATTAACGGAGGCATGAGCAAAAATCCGAAACAATCTCTGAAAATTTAATCAAAAAAACTAAGTGTATTAATATTGTTACGAACAAATTCATCAACAGATGGCGTTGATCAAACAAAGTGTATTAATATTGTTACGAACAACACGCCATCTGTTGATGAATTTGTTCGTAACAATATCGACATAATTATGCATAATATAATTATGCATCCACAACAAAGGTGAAGGGTATATAGGATTCGGCATAGCCCAATATAGCACTCTTACTTGTTGTTATTTAAATTTATTTGGCTGAATATTCTTTCGACGTTTTGTTAAAATAGGAGAAGTTTTTCTAGAATTTCCCCGTTGAAATTCAGAAATTGTTTCCTCTAAAAACTTTAGTTCATGGAATTCAGCATTTAAACTTGCTTTTTATGTTTATGGAATTATAATACTTAAACTTAACAATTGTCAATAATTAAGAAAACACTACTATTACTTGGTTTTGTTTTTGAAATATGCCGCGTTCTTCTTAATATTTATGATATTAAATGAGAAAAATATTTGTTGTCTCAAAAAAAAGAGAGAATTTAAAACAGAACAAACAAATATAGAACATTTTTATTCAAACAAAAAATCGCCAAAATGACGATTAATCGTCAAATCTGGCAAGTACAAATTTTAAACAAAATATATTGTATAATTCATAAGTAACTTAAGTTAAATATAACTATTTAACACATTAACAAAAACTAGAAAAATAAGGATTTTAAAAAGATAATTAAATTTTAACGGAAAAGTACCAGATTTTTCGCGTCAAAATAAAGTAAACAGGTATAGAAATTAATTATGTAAAGCATTGTATTTAATATTTTGTTTGTAGTTCTTTCTCAGCTGACAATCTTCTAGACAGAATCAAATTGTTGTTTTTAGTGAAATAAGACTCAACTTTGTTTCATTCATCCTGTATTACTGTATTTAGGTTATCCTTGCAAGAAATATTTCTTTACCTATTTTTTGTTCAAATATTCCCACAGGTGCTCAATTGAATTGAAGTCTGGGGACTGTGGTGGATGATCCAAAGTTTTTAGACAATGATTGAACAACCACTCTTTCACAATTGTCCTGTTAGAAAAACCAGTTCTGCGCTAGTTTTAATTTCTCTTTACTAGGGGCTACATTGTTTTTTAAAATGTCGAGATAATCTTAATTTTGCATTGTATATTCTATAAATGAAAGATTACCAACACTTGATGAAGCCATACAACCCCATACCATTACTGAGCTGCCACCATGTTTTACCGTCTTGGTAACATATTGTTACGAAATTGTATTTCAGTTTAAAATTAACGGCCGGTATCAACATACAACATCTTTATCAACAGATGGCGTGTTCATCGACATACAACTTATTAACTTATTTATACACATTATTGAGAACACCCTATTATAAACATACCTGAGCATTAAGTTTTAACGATATTGGCTGAACATTCTAGACTTACAGTCATGAACATTCTAGTATCTTAGCTCCGAAACTTCCAGAAATTATGATTGCTGTATAAATAGACTAACAGGGCCAATTAAGTGAATCAGTTTATTGTGAGTCATCGTTGTGTAAATATCAAAGTGTTCTAAAACTTTGTGTGTAAACTGTAAACCGTAATATAAGTGTGTAAAAAAAGACAGAGTGCTCATTGGCAATTGTTTTTGTGTACATTTAAATAAATAAAGACTCGTTATATTTTCTTCAAACTATGTATGTATTAAAAAGAGTCCGGTTTATTTAAAGGAAATAAACCACCGTTTTTAAAAGGTAAAAACGTAACAATATTTATTACTAAAAGCTTCGCCATATATTTGGGGATTTTTGACACCAAATATCTCAAACTTACGTACTTCACTGAAAATACAAATATTTCAGGCTTGTAAGGGTTTTTATAAAATTTTCTTTAAATTAATTCTTTCTTACAAAAGTCTTTTTAGTCAATTGTTTCTTACACAAGTTTATTTTATTTATTTTCACAAAACTCAATCTGTACAAAAAGAATGAATAAAATAATAACGGTAGAAAGAATAACTGTACAAAGAATAGTATGTGTGCTCGAATAATTCTTAGTAGTTGCAGCCGCCATCGCGACCAACAACAACATTAGAATCTTCAACAGTCATTCTCACACACACAAACAACGACAGCCAACGCTATCACGCAGTTTGTGTAGTTGTCATGACTAGTCGTCCGACCGCACAAACCAACCTGTACCAAAAGAATGAGCTGCTATCGTTGAGGGTGCTGCTTTTATACTCCCAAGCTAGAGCTTTCAACAAAACGAAAGATCGTTAATTATTCAAACTCAACGAAAGCTCTCTCTCTCTGTTCATACATAGTTGATTAAAGTGCACTTAGCAATACAATGTGTAAAGTGTTGTATTTAACAGTAGTGTGTAGGGTTGTATATAATTCAACAAAAATACATTAATTAATAATATCATAAAATAATAGTAAAATATACGTAAAATAAAAGGTGTTCCGCTACATTCTCCCCCTTTGACGTACAAGGTCGGCTCGACCAGTGCGACAACATCTCACTAGGCTTTTCTCGGACGGCCGCGTCTCTTCATGGGATGAACGGGTGCAGGATTCTCCTTTGTGTTAGTACCTCTGTACAATGTCAATGCAGAAGCATGGTAGGTACCAAGTGGTATGGTCATATTGTCTGGCGATGACACTTCATATGTGGATGACCCCATCTTCCTGGTTATATTGTAGGGACCATCACGTTTAGGCACAAACTTGGATGTTATGCCCTTACTTGTGTTACTCAAAACATGGGTGGTTACCAATACTTCAGTACCGACTTCAAAATTCGGCTGTGGTCGTCTTTGTCGATCTACATAAGTTTTGTTCTTATCCTGGATCTTCATTTCGGCCTCTTTCGCATCGTTAAGAACATTAGCAATCGTCTGCAGATAGGATGATATTTCCGGAATGAAACTTTCGGATTCAATAATCAGCCTGACGTCATGTTTGACATCATCTAACGTACGTAATTCCCTACCGAAAGTAAGGAATGCAGCGCTATATCCAGTACTCTGACATTTGGCGGTATTCATTGCGAAACGTATGGCAGCTAAACTTGCATGCCAATTGTCCTGCTGAAGTTGCACTAAAATAGCTAGTTGGCTCTTCAGATCTCTGTTCTTTCGTTCCACAGGATTTGCCTCGGGATGGTAAACGGGTGTGAATTGTTGCTGTATTCCAAGGCAAAATGTGACTTTCTGCATTATTGCCGACACAAATTGCACTCCATTATCGAATTTAATACGTCTGGGTATTCCATATCGCAAAAATATTTCATCAATAAGAATCTTGGCACATGCTTCCGTAGTTGCTTCCTCTAGCTTAAAAATTTCAGTCCAGCGACTGGCCACATCTTCAGCAATTAGTATCCAGCGATAACCTTCCTTAGTCGGTGGCAAGAGACCAAACAAATCTACGGCTATAACCTCAAATCGTTGTTTACTGCTAGTTGTCTGCAGAAGTCCAGCGGGTTTCATATTTGATGCTTTAAAACGTTGGCACTCAATACAGCTCCTAACATATTTGGAAATTTCACTGCGCATTCCTGGCCAAAAATATCTAGTTGAAATTCTTGCGATGGTTCTCTCAGTGCCGTAGTGTCCCGCAGTACTTTCGTCATGGTATGCTCTCAATATTTCCGGACGTTCATGGGTAGGTATTACTAATTGTGCATCTTCGCAGTCATCGTTAGCATAACAATACAAAATACCATCATTTAACAAATAGCTCCTGTTTAACCATCGAATAGAGTTCTCATCCTGATTTTCCAAAGACGTAATTATATCCTTAAGGTAGTCATCCTTCATTTGTTCCTCTCGGATTTCCTTCACGGTTTTCGTTGGCATATCCACGTGAAATGAGCAAAAACAATTGCCGTCATCAAGTTCAGTACCATGACTCGGACACGGTGGTCTGGATAGCACATCAGCTACGGCATTTGTTTTACCGGGAAGATGTTCAATCGTAAAATTATATTGTTGTATTTGTAATCCCCATCTAGCAAGTCGTCCGGTTGGTGGTTTCAGGGTTAGCAACCATTTCAGGGGTTGATGGTCGGTTAGCAATTTAATTTCCTCTCCTTCAATGTAGCCACGAAATTTACTGCATGCCCATATAATTGCCAGAGCCTCTCGCTCCGTAGTAGAATAGTTACGTTCGGCGTTGCTTAATAAACGGCTCGCATATTCTATCGAATGTTCCTCATCACCCTCCCCCTGGAGTAAAACCGCTCCTATTGCATAAGCACTTGCATCTGTCTTTATTGAATAGGGCATGTTGTCAACAGACTGTTTCAATACAGGTGAGGTAGTTAATGCCTTCTTCAGCTCGTTGTATGCTGCCATCTCCTCCGATTCCCATTTCCACACAGCTGTTTTCTTTGTCAAGTTTGTCAGTGGTCTTGCGATTTCTGCATGTCCACTAACGAATCGCCTATACCAGGAACACGTTTGTATAAAAGATATGAGTTCCTTAACATTTCGAGGTTCTCTGCGTTCAATAATTGCCTGAATTTTACATGGGTCCACAGTTATGCCATCCGGAGTTAGAATATGTTCAAGAAATTTGACACTGGAACAACAAAATTTGCATTTTCGATCATTCAAACGTAATTCAAAAAGTAACAATCGCTCCAATACTACATCGAGATTATGTAAATATTGTTTCAGAACATATAATGATGTCATCAAGGTAGGCAAAAATACATATATCAGGAATTCCGGCTTTAAAACGATTAATAAGTCTCTGGAACGTTGCGGGTGCATTCCGCAACCCGAAAGGCATCCTTTTAAAACGAAACGTTCCAAATGGGGTAATTAGGCAAGTTTTATCACGATCCTCATTTGTCACTTCCACTTCATAGTAACCACATTGTAAATCCAAGGTTGTCATGTATTTTGTGCTCTTCGCCGAATGTAATAAATCATCCATACGAGGTAATGGATACCTGTCGGGAACCGTTATAGAATTCAATTTCCTATAGTCCACACAAACACGAATTGAACCATCCTTTTTAGGGACCATAACTACCGGCGACGACCAAGCAGATTCGCATTCTTCGATTATGTCATTCTCAAGCATATTCTCAATCTCGCGTTTTAGCTCCTTGGATTTCGAAAATGAAAGTCGATATGGGGTGAAGCAATTGGTTGGTGATTTCCTGTATTTATCCTATGGATAGCATACGGCGATGGTTTACCAAGACCACCAAACACAGTATTATGTTTTGACAATATTTTATCCAACTGTATCTTCTCCTCTTCGCTCAACTGTGCGCCATCTGTGGGTTTTAGTACCTTGTATTCAAACGCATATAAAGGTGTAAACATTGGATCATCGTCATCACTGTAGGGTTTATATATCACACCACTAAAAATACCATTATCTTTCGACCTGTCGGGAGTCACCATATCTGGAGGAATTGCATCTCTAAATATTGCCTGAATCGAATGGGGTGAATAGTCATTTTCCTTATTATATTCAGGTCCATATGATTCAAAATCTGACATGTAAGTCTGGCTTATTCTCTTAGGAGTGATTTGAATAGGTTCCTTTACCATTTCATCAATGACACGTTTAGATGTTTCCGCCACCTTTATAGATTCGACTAGATTTAAATTTAACGACCACGATTCACAAAAATCAAATTGCAGTCCAGGGAAATTCTCAAAATACCAGTACCACTGCCCCATATTCAAAACAATTCCTGCTTCCTCCATAAAATCAGATCCAATCAAGGTCCGGTTACTCTTTTCCTCTGGAAAAATTAAGAATTTGATATTTAGACATCTACCACCAATTACAATCTTGCACTTTGTTGTCAGGCACTTTTTGCTACAGGAGGTACCATCAGCAAGGGATATGTTGCAAATAATTGAATCATATTGACAGCCTTTAAAGTCCATTATCTTCTTCAGATTTGTACTTAGGACACTTGTTTTTGCCCCTGAATCACAATATGCCTGTCCTGGAACACCAAACAGCTGCACATTCACCACTGGTATATTCCGGCCAATACATAACCCCAGTGAATTAAAACTTACACCCATCGGTGAATTACCATTTACCTTTTTGGCACAATTTGGACAATTAGCTCTCACTACCCCTGGAGCATTGCATCCATAACATGCTCAGCCTCACGGGCATCGACCAATAATTCATCAAAAGTTCGTATTTTATGTCGGAAAAGACGTTCACGAATCTGCGAATTCAGCATACCAAATAACATATCTAATTGATCTGGTTCGGATGGACAACTAGGCAACTGGGCAAACAAAGCACGCTTTTTGCAAATGAAGGAATCTGTTGGTTCATTTTTCTGCTGTTTACCTCAGCGTATACTCTCCATGCTGGTTTTGGGGGGGGGGGGAACGATTCACGTAGCATACGCACAACATCATCAAAATTTTGCAAATTATTTTTCACACCACGCCACCATTCCGCAGCATCACCTTCAAGAAGCATCGGCATACCATTTACTGCATCCAAATCAGATATTTTCTCGACCAATTTAAACGTAGATATTGCAGAAATAAATTCTTCTACCTTGGACGGATTTCTTTCACCACCATAACGTGCGGAACAGCTGCTAAACGAGCCACATTTCTCATTAGACTTATTGACAACGCTCAAAAGTTGCTGAAATTGCTCTGTAGACAACGAAACCATGTTCAATCTTGCCGCAACACGTTCACTTCTTCTTAAAACTCCAGAAGTTTCTGCCACGATTGACCAAAAGAAAAAAAAATCACGATATTCAATACGGCTATACGAGTATGGGCGTTTTCCACGGCCTCTAAGTTGGGCGCCAATTTGTAAGGGTTTTTATCAAATTTTCTTAAAATTAATTCTTTCTTACAAAAGTCTTTTTAGTCAATTGTTTCTTACAAAAGTTTATTTTATTTAGTTTCACAAAAGTCAATCTGTACAAAAAGAATGAATAAAATAATAACGGTAGAAAGAATAACTGTACAAAGAATAGTATGTGTGCTCGAATAATTCTTAGTAGTTGCAGCCACCATCGCGACCAATAACAACATCAGAATCTTCAACAGTCATTCCCACACACACAAACAACGACAGCCAACGCTATCACGAAGTTTGTGTAGTTGTCATGACTAGTCGTCCGACCGCACAAACCAACCTGTACAAAAAGAATGAGCTGCTATCGTTGAGGGTGCTGCTTTTATACTCCCAAGCTAGAGCTTTCAACAAAACGAAAGATCGTTAATTATTCAAACTCAACGAAAGCTCTCTCTCTGTTCATACATAGTTGATTAAAGTGCACTTAGCAATACAATGTGTAAAGTGTTGTATTTAACAGTAGTGCGTAGGGTTGTATATAATTCAACAAAAATACATTAATTAATAATATCATCAAATAATAGTAAAATATACGTAAAATAAAAGGTGTTACGCTACAGGCTCGTTTATATAATTATTTTTTTTTTTTGGGAAATTCAAACGCTTGTTTTGGTCGTTGTTTGATATAAAGGTCTTCTTACGTAGCACTCTACCTAGTAGGCCATATTGGTGCAAAGATCTTTTAATCATACCCGAAATTGTGTTTGGTATACTTGTCTATAATTTTTTCATTGTGTGGTGATGCCTTCCAACAATTTTACCTATTGCACACTGGAATTTACCTCTTCTTTGTAAGTATATTATGATTTGCCAAGTCTCAATTGATGATATTTGTCTTCTCATTGCAAATAAACGTCACAACTTAATCCCTTTTAATGAATAATTATGAAACTTGCAATTATTTTGAACGGCACTTTACCGTTATATACATATGGGGAATCTCAAGTCATGTGACCCAATTTTTAAAATCGATGTCTTCCGATTTGGATGAAATTTGCACCAAGGTTAGTACTATTTGATAGTAGGCCAGACACTCTATCAGTCAAGAACTGCCGGAGTTAGAGGGGGTCAAAGTTGAACATTGGTCCTAGCAAAAATTGTCCAGAGGACTTTAGAAAACTATTTCTTCAATCATTCCAAAAATATTTTTTTTAATTTTAAATTAAAAAATTTTTTTTTTAATTATTTTTTTTTAAATTTGGGCCCTTTTTTTCTCAAAAGATAGCTTATACAATTTCCTTGAAGGCCTTTATAGTCGTTTGGAACATGTATGATTTTCATTTTCCCTCATTTTTTTTATTTTTTTTTTTAAATGGAGTTTTTTTTATTTTTCCTCAAAAGCAACTTTAGACCATTTCCTTTAAGAGCTTTGTGGTCACTTAGTAGCAAGAGGCATATCTATAAAAAAATATTTTAACTCAAAAAACAAAGTTTTTCAATTTTAATGCATGTTTTTTGCTTTTTTTTAGTTCTTTTCCTTTAAGAGCTTTGTGGCAACTTAATGGGATGCAAGTGGGTTATCTATAAAAAAAATTGCAACTCAAAGAAGAAAGTGTTTCAGTTTTTACCATATGCACTATTTTAATTTTTGTCCTATTTGTGTGTAAGTTTAATTAAAATAATAAAAATAAAAACTCCAACAACAACCTAGAAACGCCCGTGAAATGGTGCTGTGTGAGACCAACCGCTATTAATTTCTACCTGAGATTTTCTAAGTCACACATCTTTTCATTGAGGCTTTTTTTGTCAATTCTATAGGTAGTTTAGAGCGCACGTAATATTGAATGAAATTTTTATTATCAAAGTAACAGGTACCCCTGAGACCCTTTTTGAATCAAGTGGAAAGCCATTCTCTGAAATTTTATGACACTTGACTTTAAAATGTGGGTGGAGAGGTAGAAGTTAACAGGTAGTTTATTATAATGCTACGTTTAACTTTTTGACGGGAAAGTTGGACACATTAATGGTTATTCCAGATGAGAATAAAATCAATTCTGAAAATGATGACAGTTCTGCAGGACATGGTGGTTGTTCTAACTTTTCAGTAAAACCTATAAGATCTAATAATGAGTGCCAAAATCAACATCACAAGGATGCAGTAGAAATTTTTGGACAAATAAAAAATAGTACAAATCGTCACAGAGTAGATCTGAAAGAATTCAACTTATTCAATTTGTGTCTGGCCTACTATCCAATAGTACTAACCTTGGTGCAAATTTCATCCAAATCGGAAGACATCGATTTTAAAAATTGGGTCACTTGACACGAATTTGCCCATATGTATATTTTAAAACAAAGAAAAATTAAAAGAATTACGACTACTTTTTGAATGACGGGTGTTTTTTGCATAAGGATAAAATATACAGTGACATTTATTTACTTTATTTTAAAGCGTACAAATTGGTATATTTTGACGCTCACAGTATATATAATCCAGATTATATCTATCTATCTTATATATATATAAAATAGCATGTATGTATGTAACGTATGGACTCCAAAACGGCTGAGCCGATTTTGATGAATTTTTCACAACGTGTTACTGTGACTCTGGAAGGAATAATATGCTATATGAAGTTTTGATTGTACAAACGGGGGTGGCACCGCCCATATAACCAAAAAATTTAAATCACTATATTTTGGGCATTTTTTGACCAACGTCAATGATATGTTGTGCATATGGTATTGGCATAATTAGGAATACGTACTAGGAGAAAAGTGGGTGGTACCACGCCTCTTTTTAGAAAAACTAAAAATCGTAATATAGTCTTAACTACTGGACCGATCGTCATAAAATTTTCACAATAGGATATTCTTAAGAAATAATAAATTCTTGACTATGTAAGTGGACAAAGGGGCATGGCCTCGCCCACTGAAATGCATCGCTCATATGACGCGCTTCAGTATCATATTATTTTTCCATATGGAGAATATGGATACCACTTTGAAATGCGTTAAATCAATCAAGCAACACCTAAGGCCGTTAATTATCCTGTTGAGTTCCTAAATTTACTCGATGTGCCAGGCTTTCCAACACATGTGCTACAACTTAAAATTGGAGTGCCAATTATTTTACTGCGTAATACGATCACCACGGCTTTGCAATGGCACTCGACTTGCAGTAAAAAAACAGGAAAATATAAAGGTACAGATGTACTTTTGCCACGCATTCTAATGCTACCAATAGATTTACCATTCGATTTGAAACAATTTTTTTTTCTGCTCGGTTAGCGTTTGCGGTGACTGTTAACAAAGCTCAAGGTTAATATCCCGTGTATATGTGTATGCTCCTGATGGGAAAACTAAACCTAAAGCATTGCAATAAAACATTAAAATTAAATAAATAAATGTTTGTAAATATATAAATACGAGGGGGGGGAGGGGTTTGCGAAGCACACCGGGTTATGCTAGTACATAATATATGTATATGTATGTATATACTTTATCCGATGCGATGAATATTGTAGAAATTACAAGCTCACAGCGCTTAAATGTGTATAAAAAAACAGTCGGGTTAAAAAATAATTTTTCCGAAATTGGCCTATCGTTGATTAAAATGCCTATATGTAGTAACAGGGCTTCCAACCTTTTTGATACCATAAATCATTTATTCGTTTAAAAATCGTCCGCTTCATCCCAAAAAAATTACATTTTGTACAAAGAATAGAGTTTGTAAAAAGTCTTCCCTTAAAATTTGATATTACCAATCAAAAATTTTGAAACTGACTAACGTTGGGAAACACTAAATATCAACAATATTTTATAAATTTAAAATATTATGTAAATAAACATTGCGTGGATATTGATACAAATTTTGTTTTTGCATACACAGTTTTATCATTTTAATTATACCCTAAACCACTATAGTGGGGAGGGTATAATGGATTTGTGCTGATGTTTGTAACGCCCAGAAATATTGGTCTAACGCCCACCTTAAATTATACCGAAAATGATTCTGTGTCGATTTAACGATGTCCCTCCGTCCGTCCGCTGTCCATGTAAAGCTTGTGCGCAGAGTACAGGTCGCAATTTTGAAGATATTTCGATAAAATTTGATACGTGATATTTTTTGGGCCCAATGATGGATGGGATACAAATGTCCTCCCGAAATTGGGGTTTACCGATCATAAATCTTTGAATTATGCAAGTATGCAAACAAAATTTACCACAGATGAGTAGTATATGAAGCTAAAGCACATCTACAAATTTCGTGAAGATCGGTCCATAATTAGTCGTGGCTTCCATATAAGACCCACTTCCAAAAATCACTTAAAAGAGCATAACTGTCTTAAAAATGTTGGTATCCAAATAATATTGAACACAAATATATTTCATATATATGCAAATAACACGGTAAAATTTTATTGTGATCGGTTCATAATTAGTCGTAGCTCCCATATAGAGCCGACTTCCGAAAATCACTTAAACGAGCATAACTCTTTAAAAAATGTTGGTATCCAAATAATATTGAACACACATATGTTTTGTGTATATGCATATAATATGGTAGAATTTTATGGTAATCAGTTCATAATTAGTCGTAGCCCCCATATAAGGCCCACTTCCGAAAATCACTTTTAAGAGCATAACTCATTCGAAAATGTTGGTATCCAAATAATATTTAACACCAATATATTTCATATGTATACTAATAATACGGTACAATTTTATTGTGATCAGTCCGTAATTAGTCGTAGCTCACATATAAGACCCACTTCCGAAAATCACTTTTAAGAGCATAACTCATTCACAAATGTTGGTATCCAAATAATATTTAACACCAATATATTTCATATATGTATATACAAATAACACGGTAAAATTTTATTGTGATCGGTCCATAATTAGTCGTAGCTCCCATATAAGGCCCACTTCCGAAGATCACTTTAAAGAGCAGAAATTTCTTAAAAATGTTGGTAATCAAATAAAATTCGACACAAATAATGACACCTAATTTTGTAATGGTCGGTCCATAATTAGTCGAAACTCCCATATAAGACCCTCTGCGTAATTCACTTTAACTTCCTTAAATCTTTTAAAAGTATTTATATCGAGATAAAGGTTAACACACATAATATTTATATTCACAGAAATCATGACACTGAATTTTGGTCCAAAATAGGTGATATCTCCCATATAACGCCCATTTCTGTAAAACTTTTTTATATTTATATAGATTAGGTGTAGGGTATTATATGGTCGGGCTTGACTTCTTACTTGTTTTATTATAACCTACACCATCATATATTGAATTAGTGCTGATGTTTGTAACGTCCATAAATATTGGTTCAACACCCACCTTAAAGTATACCGATCGACTCAGAATCACTTCCTGAGTCGATTTAACGATGTCCGTCCGTCCGTCTGATTGGCTGGCTGTCCACACAGAAAAAAATAATTTTAGCATTCAATAACAAAATTCCCGGTATCCAATTATTTTTTTTTTTCAAATTTCCGGCGATAAACTTTTTCGCAAAACCAATGACCTAAATTGTAATTTATTTGTAATTTTTTCACTCAATAAAAAAGTTTATTGAATCAATAAAACATTTTATTAATACGGAACATATCTTTACAAGTGTATACTGCAAATTTGAACAAATATTTTATTAAAATTTGAAGCAACTTTAATAAAAAAATTATTTAAACCAATAATTATGTTTAGAAAAATAGCTAACTTTTTTAATAAAAATTTACTTGAACCAATAAACATTTTTGTTGCAAATCTAAAAATTTTCAACAAAAATTTTACTCGAATCAACAAAATTTCTTTTTAGAATTCCAAAAAAAAAATCGATAAAAAATATAATTGAATCAACAAAATTTCTGCTTGATTAAAAAAAAAAAACAATAAAAATATTATTGAATTTTATCTGAAATTCAACAAAAAAATTTATAAATTTTATACCAAATTTAAATTTTTTACTTAAATAAAAATACTTTTTAAATATTATAATTTGATTGTTTTATTATTTTAAATTAAATCAAAATATTACTATTTGTACAAAATAAATATATTACAAATATAATTGAATAGTTTATACATAAGAACTTATAAATATAAGATATTAATTAAAGTAGATACATATCTACATATTTAATAAATATTATTTATGTAAATATATTGGAGTTTTTATATTAAAAAAAAATAAAATCAATTTTATTTTATAATTCAAAGAGAATTTTATACTATAGATATTATTAGTTATTCTTAACAAAATTAGATATCATTTAAATTTAAAATCTCATTTTAAATAGTAAAAATTTTTGTAAATTTTTTATCAGTTTTTATTTCATAAAAAAATACTTGTAAGAAATTGAAAAATACTTCTGATTCTTTGGTAAATTCCAAATTAAAAACAAAAAATATTTTTAATAATACGTCAACAGCTGTTAAAACTCTACACATAGGATATTTTATATCATCGAAATAAACAAAAATTTCTTTTTATTAAAAGCTTTGGCTGTATATTTAATTTTTGGATTTTTAACAAATTTAGTTTGACGTTTAGTTCTTGCTATGTATTGGCAATTATAGCAAATGCATCTTGAGAATCGGACACTGTAAACTTCTTCCTTATTTTGCAGTATTGATAAAACATTTATTAAGTTAACGAGCTTTGTTATTGAATTTTATCATTTTTATTAACAACATGTGTTTATTGAAAAAAAAGTCTGTCTATTTTTTTCTGTGCATGTAAAGCTTGTGCGCAGTCGCAATTGTGACGTTATCTCAATAAAATTTAGTACATGATATTTTTTCGATACAAGGACGGATGGGATTGCAACTGATGGAAATCGGCCCATTATTTTACCTGGTCTCATATAAGTGTTCTATCGAAATAGGGTTTTAACGATCATAAATGTTTGAATTATGCAAGTATCCAAACAAATTTCACCACAAATGAGTGGTAAATGAAGCCAGATCACATCTAGAAATTTTACTTTCTTTTTACTGTTTTTCTCATGCACTCGGCACTTGGCATAAAACAGCAAAATTTGTATGAAATCGGATAAGATCAGCCATTTGGGTGAATTTAACAATGGAATCAACAGTTAAGCAATAGTATAAAATCATTGTGTATTTACCAAATTATTGCCAAACATTGCGTTTCTGTTGAAATCATCAAATTTCAAATCACAAGTAAGGCAAAGTTGTGAGAGGCCTTGGCCTAATTTTGGTTTTCAATCAGTTTATGATTTGAGTGTTACCGTTTGGTTATTTGTATACCTACCGCCAAAAAGATTGGTGGTATATTAAGTTTATCATTCCGTTTGTAACACATCGAAATAATGGTCGTAGAACCAAAAAGTATTATATGTCTGTCCGTCTTATCATCTGCTTCGAAAAAACACCGAAATGTTTGGTATTGAAAATGGGCAGAATTGGTCCAGGAGGATCTGAGTTTTAGACCAATAGTTCAATAACCTCAATATCTGTTACTATTTTCTTCAAAAATATAATACAGATAATATAACGAAATTTTGCGCACTTTTTTTTATTATACTCGTAGAAGGACAAGTCTTCTTGAAAATGGTAAGAATCGGTCCATGATTCCATGAGTAGTATTCATACAAAATTCAGCAAAAACAAGTTTCATGCGACAAGAAATCTCAAAACGATATGTTGTTTGCATCAATCTTATAAACATCACTATCAAGTTGAAATTGGACAAAAAGAATCCATATATACATATGTATATTAAAATCGTCGTGCCGATTGGTCCATATTTGACCGTAGCACCTATATAAAGTCCACTTTCGAAAATCCCTTAAATGCAAATAAATCTCTTTTAAATATCACTATCAATTTGAAATTGTTATACGGAATGTTATTGTGATTGGCCCAAAATAGATCGTAGTTCCCACATGAGGACTACTTCCGAAAGACTCAATAACGTGCGGAAATATCACATAAATATCGATATCAAAGCAACATTTTATAAAGATTTTGTGATGGTTAATCCATAATTGGCCATAGCTCCCATATACGATCTAATTCCGAGAAAAACTGAAGTACCTATAAAATGTTTGTACGAGTATATATCGTTATTGTGATGAAATTCAACCATAATAATCCCCAAATACATAGAAATTATGGCACAATATTTCATGACGATTGCCCCATAATAGCTGATAGCTGCCATGTGAGGAATCTGATATTAATGTCGTTGGCGAAACACAAATTATTTTCAAAAATCAATAAATCACACTAGAGATATATTGCTGGTGGGTATAGAAGATTCGGCACAGCCGAATATAAACTTTTGTTTTTAATTAAATTAAATAAAAAAAACTATTATGCTGAGATACATATTTTAACTCTTTCATACAACATTTGAAAAACACATTTAAAAATGTCGTATGTGTTGTACAAAACATGTACAACATTTGTACAACTATTGTAAATTCAGACCACATACAACTCCTACGATACCACAATATATAGTTGTGAATTAAACAATTTTCTTTTATGCGCATCCATACATATGTTATGGAATACATAAATTACATTTACGTTACATTTTCCCATTTAACAAAGAGTTTCAGTATTGGACCGCGCTTGTCGAAATTCCACAAAAACAACTTAATAATACCTTTTCTAATTAATTTTTTTGTATGTCATTTAGTTAATATCATTTCGATATCGTATGGTGCATTTAATGGGTGGCCATCCGCTAGTTTTGTGGAGTTGCAATCATCCGTCAGCCCTCTTCAATCTGGGCCTTTAACGACTACCGAAGTTGGTTACATTGGATCAATGCTCTGCATTGGAGGATCATTTGGTACAATATTATTTTCTTGGTTGGCAGACAAAATTGGTAGAAAACGTTGTTTAATATTCATAACGTTGCCGGCAATTGTACGTAGTATATACATATGTATATTTCAATTAAGCTAAAAACGTTTTTATAAAATAAATATGTATGTATGTAATAATTTCTGTTAACATTTTGGTAGAAATCATTTTAAAAAATTTGTTTCGGAGCACTAAACACCGAACTTAACAAACATTTTCATTTTTGTAATTTTATCTTACCAATATTCCAAGTAAAAATAATTATGATTTGATTTGCTTATTAAAGAAATAAACTAAATTTACTCGAAAACCGACAATTTAACTCTCTTTTTTAGCATTCAATGGAATAGAAAACGCTTAAAAAACAATTTCAAAAATATAACATTGATTTGAAAATTAAAAACATTTGGTTTTTCGATATTTTCGTTTGAGAAACTCGCATGACTCGGTAACATACATATTTCTTTTCAAAATATTTTACTTATTGTGCCACGGTTCAATGTGTTATCGATTATATGTATTTTACTTATAAATGGCATATAGCCGATACGTTGATCAAATTTGGTACAGAATATCAGAAAAAATTACATATCCAAACATTTGCAAATTACAAACATTTCCTTTTAATTGTGTATTTCAATATACTAACTTTTATTCAATAGTTGGGATGGTGGATTATACCTTTGTCCAAAACTCCACTTCACTTAGCAATATCACGTTTTTTGGGTGGATTTTCTGGCGGTGGATCCTTCGCAATAATTCCAGTATATACAACCGAACTATCTGAAGACAGGTAAGGCGAATTTCGACCAATGCGGGATAAATTAGAAAAGCAATTGGTATAAAACTGCAAGCGTGCTACATCGGATCTGAAATTAATTTGTTTGTGTTTGCAAAAATTGTTTTGTTATATGGGTCAATTTCAAAAAAAAAAAAAAAAAAACGTACAAAACGTGTTTTGTTTTGCTTATTTTTAAGTTTTGATGAAGAATCCGGCGGTACTTTTAGGCTCTCAAAAAAATCAATATTTTTAGATTTTTTTTAGGTTTTCTTTGATTTCTATCTTGAGCGACACACACCAAATATGTATAAAAAATTGCTAAAAATGCAAAAACATTGAAATTCAAGCTTACTACGATGTTCTTTTGTTTCTCAAGATTGACTTTTGCGAAAATCATATTTTCGATTAAAAACAAAAAAAATTACGATTCAACTTGATTTTTAATTTTTTTTTTAAAGTGACTAGTTATTTTAAAATTTTAAGATGAAAATATGTAAATTTTTGTTAAAAAGTAAGACTTGAACTTAGAGGTTATTTGCAAAGAAATAGCCTTGTAACAATGTATTTAAAAAAACTGCAATTATAAGCGTTTTAAGGAAAAAATCTAAGTGTGACGCTCAAGATATTTTCTGACAATGAAAATATTTTTTGCACGTAAACAAGAAATAATGCCAAATCTTAAGTTTAACGCAAAAAAGTTTATTCTTTTATAAAAAGAAAATAAAAAAAAAACAAAAATTTTTATACAAAACTAAACATGTACATATTGATGTCTTTAACCAAAATGGAAAAAAGGATGTAATTCTTGAAGAAACTTATACACATATGTAAATATTTTACGCAAAACAATAACTTAACTTAATTTATAAATTTTCATTCGAAGTCTTATTCTGAATTTGTATAAACTTCATGAAATGACAAGCGGCTTTGTTTTTTTTCATTCTCATTCATTTTTACCACTTTCGAATTAAGTTTGTGGCAAAAACAGTATCAGTCAGATATCTTCTTGCTCTTTCAGCCGCCCTTAATTTTGTTGTTTTACTCTTGAAAATTAAAAAATAAAATCAAAATGAAGCATTTTAAGCTATGAAGCAATATATTTCAAAAGTGATGCTCATGAAATTTTTGCCTATTTTGTTTTTTTTTCGTAGGCAATTTATTTCTCAAATTCACAAATTATAAAAAAATGAGTTGAAACTATGTAAACAATGATTGTCAACTTAAATTTTTTACATTTAATAAATTCACTTTTAAAAAAATTAGCGTGAAGCTCACGAAATTTTATCGCGCCCTTACCATCCATGGTGTTCACAAAAACTAAGCAAATGCACACTTTTTTTAATAGATTTTTTTTCCGTTTTTTAACATTTGTAATAATTAAAGTTTGTATTTTCTTTACGTTTTTTACTTTATTTAAACTTGAAATTGAAAACTGGTAATATTACTTGATTTATAAAAAAGTGACGGTCAATGCAAATTGTGGGGACAACCTTTCTTTGCAACGCCAAATTCGCACTAATTAAACTTTGACGACTATAACAAATCAAAACACAAGAAAGAAACACAATAATTAGAATACTTTTTTTAAATGTTGCATATTTACTTTTTTCTTGATTTTATTTTATTTTGTTTACTAAAAATGCTAACGGGGGACACAGCTTTTGTATGGAAGCAGTCAGAGGGAGAAACAAAACACCATTCTGAATAAACAAAAAAAAAAACAAACATACAAATTTGAAAATTACGTTCACTCTCACATTTTTGTTTTGTTTTTTGTTTTACCTAAAATAGTAGTGTAAAGTGCGGGGACACAAAATGTTTTTTGAAATTGACCCATATATTAAATTTCGCATTTCTTTATAGCGGAATTATATTTCAAAAATTTCGATGTATTTAAAAATTACCCCGACCATCATGTGTTCTATGCCATACACAGTAAGATAAAATGTTACTCATTTAAGAACATTTTTAAAGTAATATTGCAAAATCAAATTTATCCTGTGCCGCACTCTTCGATATTAAAAAAACAACAACAACAAATAATTAGCTTAGATACATTCGCCGTCTTGCCTGTGAAAAGCCATATGTGTTTTTTAAAAATTTTTAGGAGATCACAGAATCCGTAGAAATGCTCACATGCTACTTTCTGATAACTTCGGAAACAGTTGATATTTTTGTTAACATACATATGTTTTTAAATTACACAAAAGCCTTTTTGGAGGCAAGATGACAATCAATTTAGAATAATTTACATACTTCATATTTTAATACCTATACCTATATTACACACAGGGTTCGCGGCAAATTGGGAACTTTTATGGTGCTATCGTGTAATATTGGAATTCTGTTTGCATTTGTCTTGGGCAATTATTTCTCTTACGATATTGTTGCATGGATCCTTTCATCGTTACCATTAGCATTTCTGATAACTTTTATTTTCCTGCCAGAAAGTCCTCAATATTTAATTACTAAAAACAATATTAAGGTACATATGTAATAGAATAGATTATAACCAATTCCATGTAATTAATTCCGAAATTATGTTACACTTTCATTAGGAAGCTGAAAAATCGTTGTGTTATTTTCGCAACTGCAATTATTCTGGTAAAGAAATGCCTCAAGCGGTTAAAATCGAGTTTGAAAAACTAATGGAAAGAAATTCACTTGCAAGCCCTAACTCAAAGGATGTTAGAATTGCTCTCAAAGACTTTAGTGAGTTTTCATACTTATTAATTGTATCATTATTCAATTTAAAATTTTAAAAATCTTTTTACAGTGGAAACGAAAGCGCGTAAAGCGTTTATTATTGGAATTGCATTGATGGCTATTAATCAATTTTGTGGCTGCTTTGCAATGCTCAACTATACGGCAACGATTTTTCAAGAGTCTGGTTCAAATTTGACGCCTAATATGTCTGCGATTATAGTTGGTGCCATACAATTGCTCGGTTCATATATGTCAACATTATTGGTTGAACGTGCTGGACGAAAGGTTCTTGTTTTTTTTTTTTTTTTTTTTTTTAATAAAATTGCATAATTACATATGCACATATGTTTGAAATATATTCACCCATTTTTAGATTCTATTAACAATATCTGCCATTGGCACTGGCATTGGCCTTTTGTGCCTGGGCACGTTTATGTATCTAAATGCCATTGGATTCGATATGTCCACTATTTCGTGGATACCAGTTGCTAGTTTTTCATTCACCATATTCATCGCATGCTGGGGAGTACTTACTTTGCCATTTGTCGTTGTCTCCGAAGTAATGCCGCCGAAAATAAGAAACGCTGGTTCCATGATCTGCATGTTAACATTATGGATATTTTCATTCTTTTTGTTAAAAGTACGTATTGATGACGATGAAGCTACCCTCGTACAATATTTATTGTAATTTTTTCTATTGTTTTTATTCTAGAACATGACTGTATTATCGGAATTGTTTGGAATGTACGGTCTAATGTTCTTTTTTGCCAGCTGCTGTTTTGTTGGAGCCGTATTTATTATTCTATTTGTTCCAGAAACTAAGGGAAAAAGTATTGAGAAGATATTAGCCAATTTATAATAAAAAGTATTCAGTATAAAACAACACAAATCCATTATAGTAAGTGCAAAATAATACCTACTACGCAATAAAGTGTTTTTATTTAGAAATTAAAAGTGTTTATAACTAGTATGTAACTACATATTAACTTATTTAAACATACATATAGTCGGTAATATACCCTACCGTTTGTTGTATTGTATTTCATTTCAGTAAGTATAAGTAATTTTATAATAAATAACATCCAAACATTTCACAGTTCGCTTCTTTATGTGGAATTGTCATACATAACTTATTATTACTCTACCCTACAACAGCATAGTGGTGCAACGCTATGTTTGAAACGCCCAAAAATATGAATCTAACACCCACCGATCGACGCAGAATCACTTTCTGAGTCAATTTAACAGTGTCCGTCCATCTGGCTGATTGTCAAAAAGTACCATTATTAAGTATTAAGATGTTTCGTTAAATCACCCTTTTATGGATTCTCATTCAACACAATGGTTTAGAAACATTTTGGATCACATTGAAAATAATTTGATAGCTCGTATAATCTTAATGAAAATTTACAGAGTTATAGCCGAGTTATTTTTAAGTACATTTATACTAGATATAATACATACATGGGGTCGTAGTTGCCCGAATAACTGGTTTTTATAAAAGAAATATTATGAAGATCTCAATTTTGGAGAAAACGAAACAAAAAATGTTTATACGGACCAGGGGGCTAATTCTCGCAGTCGATACCGTGCGAAATTTACTCAAAGTTGGGTTTTTTTTTAATTTTGGGATTCTCGCTATCGAGTAAGTTGTATCGAAATTTCTTATGATGGCACTCGATAGCGAGTGTACGATCGAATTTAACCGTGCGAGTTTTATTCGATACCAAATTTGGTGTCGAAATTTTATTTTTAAATAGTTCGTTGGATAACAAGTGTTTATTTAAAGCTAAGTTTAGACGATATGTTGAATCAGCATATATTAAAATAAGCAGCAAATTCCTATATCATATGTTAGACGTTTACACGATATGTTGAAAGTAGCAAATTTTTTGATGTCAGCATATGTCAGCAAATGAAATGTCAACATAAGAGTTAGCATACGATTTTTGTGTTTATACGATATGTTGAATTGTATGTGGTGCTACATATGCTGAGTCATACAAACATTTGTTTGTGAAATTATTCAGTTTGCCAACATTTTTTAATTATTATTCAACTTCTGGATTTTACGTGTAATTTTTGAAATAAAATTAAATAATAAAAATAATATCAATAAAAAAAAAACATAAATGATGACGTGGGAGGAAATTGGTCTAGCTATTGCTTGTACAGTGCTGATTTTGGATGACGATGAAGTGGAATTAAAAGCAAAAAGACGCAGAATTTGACAAAAGAAATTGGTAGAACGACGAGAGGAAGAAAGTTATTGTGTAAAATTATACAAGGCTTTGGTATAAAAAATAGAGCATATTTTATTGTAAAAAACAGCAATAATAATAAATAATAAAATATTGCAGAACTTACCAACAAAATCGAGCTAAATTATACACTAACCCCCTTATTCATAAAACTTATCAAAGATTTATAACAGGCTTATATAGCAAATTTTGTATGGATATTAATTGATTTTTGCTTAAGATAATTTTATTAGTAAATCAACGCACAGTCGGTTCGATTATACCTAAAATGGAGATTAATTCAAGGAAGGGTGCAATTAACGAGATAATATTTTTTTTGTATAAACAATTAGGCAAAAAAACAAAACTTCTAACGTTTTTTAATGGATTTTTATTTTTTTTATTTAATTAAAGTAAGTTATTTGAATATTCTCTATTTCTTATTCATCACTTGAACTATCATAGTCTTTATCATCATTACAATTACTCTCATCTGTATCATCATCATCATTATTCTCATCAAAATTATTATCACTCTCATTGTTGTCATCATCACGATTTTCTTGAGAAATTTTTGGTAATATTAATAGATCTAATTCTGACTTCGATAAATTTTCTTTTTTTTTTTTTGTTCATATTGCCTGCTAATGCTCGATATAAATGAGTCTGAACTTAATAGAAATCTATTAAAAATATCTTCATTCGACTTTTCCCGGTTGCATTTTCGAGCAAAATTCTCTCTGTAGTTTTTAAAGTCTTTATTCCTTGCTTATTGAGCTTCTTCTGATAATTCTCCTATTGGTAAAAGCGCGTGTTGTACTATCTCCGGGCCGTGAATTAAAAATTTATCTAATGTAGGAGGCATGCAAAACCAGGGATAGATTTCAACAAAGTACTTTGCTGTGTTGTGAGCGAAATTACGAAAACTCTCCAAATTAATCTCGTGACCACATGAAACAACAATCAGTATTGTGTGCATTTTTTAATTATTGTTAAGCTATGTGTCCACGATCGTGCCTTCCAACGTTGTAAGAAAAAGCATTTTTAGTACTTTGGAATACAAAAATATTGTCAGACATCTAACAATCGTGTCAACAGACAATTTTGTCATTGTTTTAAGACAATTGTCAAACACTTTTCATTGTCATATGTGCAAAGTTTGTGCATCTGCCAATGGCAGCATTGTCATAGAAATTATTTCTAAATGCAACTCTGTATATACATAAATAAACAAACAAGCATTGATTAAATTTTTGAAAAAAGTAGAAGAAAATTAAAGAATTAAATTAAAGTGTGCATTAGGACATAAGCAGATAAAATGGTTCCAATTGCTCTTTTTTGTTCCATGACAATATTTAAAATTTTTAAACACACACACAGAGCTGCAAAACGAATTTGACAATGCCACAAAACAAACTGACAACCGTGTGAACTGACAATTTTGGTTGACAGATAAATTCATTGTGTGACAATTGTGTGCAAATGAAATTGTTAGTTTTCTTACAGTCGTCTAAACTGACAATTTACCTTTTGCTAAAAATTTTTCAATGTCAGTACATTGCTAATATGTCAGTACATTGTAATATCTAACGATCGAGGACACATAGCCTTAGTTCCACTTTTGTTATTTCAGCATTTTTAAAAAAACGTATAGCGGTTACCAAAGCTCGGCTTTGGCTGGTCAACAATTAAACCTGATCTTTCAAGAAACTCTCTGAATTTGTAGTTTTGTTTCAGCAACAATTTTTTTGTCCTCATCTGATCGTGCTTGTCATTTTTTAATTGGAATTTTATACGATAAGTGGAGAAGGCACTCAATAAATCGAATCCACCCGTTTAGTATTGATAGATAGATAGAAGAAACATTTACTATATCAAGATTTAAACTGTTTTATAAAATTATCAAACGTTTGAAAAAACTCATATTGCTGGGGTTTATACGCTTAATGATTTTCATTTTAAGAAAATTGATTTTATCCTTCTAATTATTTAAAGAAGTATTTCTCATAAAGTTGCATAGTTTTAGGCGCGATATAAAATTAGTTTTGGGGCTAATTCCTAAAAATATTAAATTTGTTCTTATTTAATTTAACTGTTTAATCGGTTTTCCAATTACCTTATACCGAATACTTTATTTAATGCAAAACACAGTACGAACTTTACAAAAACTTAAAATTTTAAAACAGCAAAAAACAACACTGAAAAACAAAACATAAAAACAAAACATATAAATTACGATAGGCAGTTAAATTTCAAAAAATATTAAACGTCAAACGCATTGGTAAAAAAAAGTTAATTGCCCAAAGTACGTGATTGAAAACAGTTATTATATAGGCCTGATTATCTCGGCACGGGCAAATTAGTATAAGATCTAAAACCATCACGTGAATTTGGTAAATTATTAGAAAGTCCTATTTTTTCGCTGGAATTGAGTGTTAATTTTTATTGGTTTCTGGTAAATTGGTGAACATAGGTGATTAAACGCCACTCGCGCAGCCATCTCTATTAAATATCAAAATATATTGACAATAATATCAACACCAACAAAAATAGCTAACATTGAGAGTAAGACAATAGTAACAACAAAAACACTGTGGGTATGGTAAATATAGGAATTTTGAAAACAAGACTTTTTACATAAAGGCAAACTTTTTTATTTGTAATATCAAGTAGAAATTCCATACTTTTGAAAAAACACAACTTCAAAGTCGGCACTTTACTACTTTGTTACTTCTGGTCCATCATATATGGAAAATATCCCGATTTTAGAGATTTTCTTAAAAAAATATTACAAATATTTCCACACATATTTTTATAAACACAAAATCATTTTTTGTACACTTAAATACCTGAAGTTAAAGGTTCCATTATAAAAGTTTAACATTATTAATTTTAAATTTAAAAAAATAAGCCTACTTTTTATCAAATTTTAATTTTTTTTCACTTTTTAAGAAAACAGCAATAATTAGCTAACTTTGACAGCTCACTACGGATGACGTAAACAACTTAGATGGTTCAAATTTTAAATAGTGATGTAGAATTTTATCTAGTTTTATTCGATACCAATCATTATGGCAAAAACTTAATTCTGAAATTTCAATTAAGCGCCACTTTGGAACAATTTCAACCCAACGTGCAACGTCTAAAAAAAGTACAATTAAAAAGAAATAAAAATTTCCAATTCCAAAAAAAAACACAGTCTTTAACCCTTAAAGGTTTGAATTTCATAAAGTACCAAATGAATATTTGGTATTTTCAAATAATACGAATAGAGGAATATTATTTCTATAATTATTATTTTGCCACTATGTACCTATTAGAAATTTTTATATCCATATATTTGAAAACTTTAACAATATTTTTATATAAGCAAGTGGCCAGCCTGCAAAATGTGCCAGCTTTTCTAACTGCAATTTGAAGTAGTAAATAGTACAAATAGGGAAAAATAAGATGGTTGTATGTATGTAAACTGTTTCACATTTTGTGCCGTTGAATATCGTAAGACAGCGATCGAGATAAAGACATACTCGTACATACATTAACTTAAGTTTAAATATTTACTTAAAAATAGAAATTGTTGGATTCTGAATACATATTATTTACCCAATAAAAATATATATGTACAGTGTATTACAAAACTATTTCGCCACCCCTTTATAGGAGAATTTTGTTTTTCATTCATACATAAAAATGTAAAATGCAGGTAAATATTTAAATAAACTTTATTTTTTTTTTTGTAATAGATGTACATAGACGGAAATAAATGGGAAGACCGTACCATATGTGATAATATTAAGTGTTGTATAGCATTTATTATTCTGTCCCTTTGCCCCTCAGTCAATTTCTTACCACACCATTACCAAAATATTAACATACGAGTATGTATTCAAAAATATACATTTATATGGATAATAGCTTTTTTTTACCCAACGTTGCATGGGATTTCACTATCTTTTATTATTTACCACTGATCCTTTTAGAACGAAGCATTTTTATGTGGTTCAAAAAAGAAGCCAGGAAAAATGTTTGAATTGATTAGTATTTCTAAATTAGTATCCCTAAAAGAATTAGAACGAAAAGGTACCTAACGGTAAGTATATTTGAGTGAGTAACGACCACAACCTTACGGTCTTGCTCTCTTGGGATCTGTAGCTGTCGTATAAGCAGCCATACAAACTAATAAATGATAATAAACCAAAACCATTACAGTAAATTATTATCCCATAATTTTCCTTGGTCTACGATTTCCTTCTACAATCTTTCGTGAAATAATTTTGTGATTCGTTTCAAATTTCATAGTTTTCAAAGAAAAATTTCAAATTTCATAGTTTTCAAAGAAAAATAACATTTCAAATTTCAATATGTAGTCTACATTAATTAATTTTGTACTTAATATGTACTATGACCCTAATTGCCGCTGAAAATTGTATGGTAATAAATAAATATACAAGGCCGGTTCGGAAGCTTCTTAGCCTAGAACAGAAAGCGCGGAATAAACAGAAAAAAGTTAAGTGTTTTGGAAACTTCCATCTGTACTGTGAACAAATGTTAAATTTATTTTCGATCTGGCAACTCCTTCATATAGAAATAGGTGTTCAAAAAAGACGCATCCGCGATTTTTTTACAGTGGAAAATTTTGAAATTCGTATTTAAATCAAAAAGGTTTATCGGGACAAGAAAGTCATAATGATATGGTGAATGTTTTAGGTGAAAGTGCTCCTTCATATGCAGCAAAAAAAAAATTGGGTTGCTGAATTTAAACATGGTCGTACAAGCATTGATAATGAACCACGTAGTGGACGTCCAAAAACAGCAACAACAACAACAAGTAAGAAAGTATAGTCGGTCAAGCCCAACCATATAATACCCTACTCCAAGTATATGTATAAAACAGTTTTTCAGAAATAGGCGTTATATGGGAGATATAACCTATTGTGGACCGATCATCCAAAAATTTAGTGTCATGATTTCTGTGAATATAACTATTATACGAGTATGTGTTAAACTCTATCTCGATATAAATACTTTTAAAAGATTTATGGAGCTTAAATTGAATTACGGAGAGGGTCTTATATAGGAGTTTCGACTAATTATGGACCGACCATTATAAAATTAGATGCCATTATTTCTGTATATAAGAAACTTATTTGTGTCAAATTTTATTTGGATACCAACATTTTTAAGAAATTTATGATTGATAAAGTGAATTTCAAAAGTGGGCCTTATATGGGAGATATAACCTATTGTGGACCGATCATAATAAAATTTTACCGTATTATTTTTATTCATATGAAATATATTTGGATTCAATATTATTTGGATACCGACATTTTTGAGAGTTATGCTCTTTAAAGTGATTTTCGGAAGTGGACCTTATATGGGAGCTACGACTAATTATGGACCAATCATAATAAAATTGTACCGTATTACTTGTATACATATGAAATATATTCGTTTTAAATGTTATTTGGATACCACCATTTTTGAGAGAGTTACGGTCTTTAAAATGATTTTCGGAAGTGAGCCTTATATGGGAGCTCATTCATTATTATTGAGGTTTTTTGTTTTTCCTCACGGGCTATTTTTGATCAATAATTTTTCTCCTCCTTTTTTCTAACAAATGTAAATAAAAAACATTACTGGTTTGTTATATATTTGTTTTATCCAACGTTTCGTTCGCTTTTTTGGAACTTCATCGGGGGTACTTTTATTTTCGTAATAATCTAGCGACAAATCAAGACAACACACCAGCGCACAAGAGTGTTTTAACAATGGCTAAAGTCAACGAATTTCTTGACCACCCACCTTATTCTCATGATTTAGCTCCCAGTGACTTTTACCTGTTCCCAAAAATAGTCCTAGCTGGTAAGCGTTTTACCTCAAATAAAGATGCAATTACAGTTGTAAACCACTATTTTGAAGGCCTTGAGGAAAACTATTTTAATCAAGGGATAGAATTGTTAGGTAAGCGTTGGACTAAGTGTATTGAATTTTCAGGAGATTATATTGAGAAATAAAAATGTTTTTGAAAATTTAAATATTCTTTTTCTGTTTCCGAACCGCCCTCGTATGTATATTCAACATGAAATAAACAGATGTCTCATTAACAGGTTTTTTGAGTATGTATTTGCTAAAGGCTCTTTACTTAAACACGATCACTAATTATGGGATGCTCTAATAAAAGTAGGAATTTTATTTATATTTATTTAAAGAAAGCTTATCAGTATAGATTTACCATAAGATCTTGAGTAGTTTTTTATACTCTGTGGGTATTACCCACCAACAAAAAGATGGGGGATATTAAGTGAGTCATTCCGTTTGTAAGTTATTGCAATTAAATTCAAAGTCCACTTTTGAGAATCACTTAAATACGCATACATACATCTGTTATAATAGTCGTCATCAGGTTAAAATACGAGACAAATAATTCACATGTACATTCAAATCGACATACCAAATTGTATGAAAAACGGGCCACTTACGAAAAAGAAGTTAACCCTCAATAATGTCTAATAATAAGTATCGATATCGAATCAACATTTTATACAGATCAGAAATTGCAATCCAGAAATCATACTAATATCGGTTGTCAGTCAATAATTGGCCATAGCTCCCGACTTAAGTACTCTTCCGAGTATAACAACCAACCATACAACTCTTGTAAATAACGTTATTGAAATGAAGTTCAACCAAAATAAGCCTAAAATATGTATATAGAAAGCACATTACTGTCCATAATTGGTCCGCTTCTACTTTGCCACCCATATATCTGTGGTAAATAAAGTTATTGAGATCAAATTCAACTCTGTTTCTTAACTTGTTGTGAATATGGAAAAATGTTCTTTTAATCACTCCTATCGGGAATAAAAATTCCACGTGAAATTTGTTCACTTTTCACATTTTTCCTATTTAAATTCAATGTAAAAAAAATAAAAGTGAACAAATTTCACGTGGAATGTTTATTTACGATAGGGGTGAATTTCATAAATTGTTAATTTACACTCAAGATTGTTATGAAAATCAGACAAGTTCTGTAAATTATGGTATGTATTTAGTAACTACATTAATTCTAAATGGTCAAAATTAGATAAAATTTCAAAACATTTGAAATAAATTATGTTGGTCGTAATATTGTCGTTCAAACAATATAGAAAACACTAATAAAATTTGCACTAAGACTGAATAGAAAACACAGAATAAGGATATTCTAGTCCTATACCCAGTGTAATTTTTGTATTTCTTATTAGGTTTAGGTGGAGGGTATTTAAGATTCGACACAGCCGGATATTGCATTCTAACTTGTTTTTAATTTAATGTATAAGAAATTTAATATCATTATTTTTAAGAATGATAATGGGAACAGACAAAAGCTGTACACCTGGCCAGCGCTGTTCCATTTTAAAAGTGTATGAAAATTTAAGTTTTGCCAAAAGTTATTATCCGTATTTTAAACCAAAATTTATGACCCATGCGGAAGATAATTTTCTCTTTCCTTCTCATTGAAAAATACTTGACTTGACAGTCAAAACTGATGAGTGTGAAACAGGTCTAAGTAAAGTTTTTGCTGGGAAGTGTTTTGAAGAGAAAACCTATCGGTGAATTTAACTTTTTTTTTTAATAAATCTCATCAAGCAGTAATATAAAAAGAGCATTTTCAATAAATTATCAACAGCTGTATGTATGTAAATCTGTACAATATTTTATAAAGAAAGTAATAAAAATATAATTTAGATAAAAATAACAGTGCATAATGAAAGTCATTGCTGACGAAAACGAGTAAATGTTTGTATGGATGTACAGATTTATAATTCATTCCATATTTTTATGAATGATTTTGCGACAACTAGATAATCTTTAAATTTTATCAAATAATCAAAACACATTTATTTTCAGATGAACTGATATTTTTATACCCTACACCACCAGAGTTTGTGCTGATGTTTGTAACGCACATAAATATTAGTCCAACATCCACCTAAAAGTATCTATACCGTTCGACTCAGAATCACTTCATGAGTCGATTAAACGATGTCCGTCCGTCCGGCTGGCTGTACATGTAAAGCTTGTGCGCAAAGTACAGGTCGCAATGAAGAAATTTCGATAAAACTAGGTACATGATATTTTTTTCGGCCTTAAGGTCATGATACACTATCCTACACAATCGTACGATTCATTCACTGGAAAATCTGACCAATTTCTATAACACAATTAAAAAAAATCGTAACAAAGTCTGTCATAGGTGCCACACTATTACACAAAAAAGATGCAAAAACATATGTTCTTGCTAATGTAAACAAACGCAGTTTTCCGCCACTTAATTTTTTCAACCTTAATACTTTTATTCATTGTATTTTGTTGTTATAAGTATGTGAATATAATAAATTGTATAAAAAAATAAAATAAAAACACTTAAAAAATGTTAAACGTCTGTTCTTTGAATTATATTTTGTGCTTTAAATCAATGAAGCCAACATTGTTGTTTTTTTATCAGTTGTATTAGAAAATACAACTCTGATCGCATAGAAACTATCATTTTATGAAAATTTTTAAAAACTTTTGCAAGTCGGACAGACTTGTCAAAACAATCTGTCATTTAGTTAAATTTTTAGGCTACACTATCATAAACATACCCGATTTTTTTTTTACATATCGTTCGACTAAATAGGGTAGTTAGTAGTGGCCTTTAGGATGGCTGGGATTAAAATTGGTTGAAATCGGTCTATTATTTCACCTATACAAATATCTTTCCAAAATGGGCATTTATCGGGCATAAATGTTTGATTTATGTACGTATCCAAACAAACAAATTTCGCCACAAATATGTTGTATATCTACAAATTTAGTGCATATTGTTCCATAATTGACCATAGCTCCCATATAAGGCCCAATTCCGAAAATTACTATACAGAGAATAACTCTCTTAAAAATGTTCAGAACAGTCAGTCCATAATTAGTCAAAACTCCCATATAAGGCCCACTTCTGAAAATCACTTAACAAGTACAAAGATTTTATATCGAGATAAAATTTACCACAAACAATATTTATACGCACAAATAATAGGTCGTAGTTGCCATATAGCGCCCAAGAATTGAATCAAACCTCAAATAAGGTCTAAAGATTTGGTGGAAATTTAACCTTTGGTTTAATGCCTAAAACATAAACTTTAAAAAGTTTTGTACGAGCATACCAATAGACATTTTAAAAGAATGAAATTAAATTATTTAAGCACTTGGGTTAGTCCCAACACTTCTTTAAAATGTTGTTCAATAACTTTTCAAATTTAAGAATTGTTTTCATTAAAATCCAATATGAAAAAATGTATAAAAAAATTTAAAAGCAGATTATGAATGAGGCCTTCAGTATATTCTTCATACACATTTTCCATTGATTGATTCTCTGATTTTTCTGATTTATTTACAATAAATATCGATAATTTTTTGTTTTGTTTATTTGATTAATGATCAAGTGCAATCATCTTCAAAATTAGTTACTTACGAGTACATACATATGTATGTATATACTCGTACATCCCAGCATACCATTGTAGGAGCGCTCCGAAAAAGGAGTCAGAAAAGAGTCCAACAAAAGAGCATTTTCGGAGCGAATGAAAAATTTGCTTGTTACTGTCCAGAGTCGGAACGTAGTATGACTCAGAAATTCCACTTAATTATGTGTGTACCAAAGCGTTGTTGTCCTGTTATTTGTGCTTTGAACAAACAAAAACATAGCTGTACCACACAAGAATGATAAAAATAAGATTACACAGAGCCCAAAAAAAACCTCATAAAAGACTCTTTTCTGACATTATCTAAGAGCTCTATCTGACGGATCATTTTCGAATGTAATGACCCTCTTTTCTGAAGGTTTTTGGGAGCAATTTTTTGGGCTCATAAAGAGCGTTAACGCTCCGAAAAAGGTGTCAGAAAAGACTCTTTTCGGACTCATATGGCTTGCTGGGATATATTTATACGTATTGTACTTTACAATGCAGTGCATTGCACTAAGACGAAGCGCATCATTAAATAAAATCAGGAAAAAACAACAAAAGAATCTAATCGTTATATTAGTATCTTATTTATATGTAAATACATACTATATATCTTTTTATATACATATGTATGTATGTACATACGAGTATGTATATTTATACTCACAATCTCTATTTACGAAAACAATTTTACAACTTGCATATACGAATATGTAGATTTATCTGTTAAGATGCTACAGTAACAGATATAGCAGTTTAAGGGAAACAATTCAGTTTCAGATACGAGTATACCGGTACCTACCACCTGAACTGGAAGACGTAAAAGGAAAAGAAAACTACAACTATTTGCAAATACGAGACTCAGTAAGTAAAAACCAACATTGACGATCGATCACAAACACAAGTGAAATAATGGCGAAATTGCACATAAATTTGGAATTAATTTCGAAGCGATCTGACAGCATTTTAAACAGTAATTTTCGATATCAAGTATTGGCTACCTTGACAGGCAAGTATGAATTTCTAATGGAAATCCAGCAGCAAACATAAAATTGAAGCCTTTCTAATTTCCAGTAAGTATTTTGACATTTTCTCATGGGGTGGGTTTGGGTTGGTTATCACCGACGCTGTCCAGACTACAGTCGGAATCGCCACCTTTGGAATTTTCCGTTTCGGTTGGTGAGGCTTCATGGATTGGCTCCCTTCTAGGACTTGGTAGTATGTGTGGAAACATAGTGATTGGCACTTTGCAAAATATTGTTGGACGTAAATTTGCTATTTACTTATTAGCACTGCCTCATGTTGTAAGTCAGAAAGAGTTAAAGTTTAAGACATATTTATGTATTACGAGTATGTTTATCGATTGTATTGCGACTATTTATTATATTCAGTGTTTGTGGGTTCTGATCTACTGGGCGCAGAGCGTTGAGTTCTTAATGATCGGACGGTTTTTGGGTGGTTTTACAGGAGGTGGTTGTTATGTTGTCCTACCGCTTTTCATAAGTGAAATTGCTGATCCTAAGTAAGTCGTTTCGTTTGTTATTGTTCTATTTTTGAGTAATACAGATTTATTTATTTGCTTTCAGTATCCGAGGCACCCTCTCAACAATGCTAATGTTGTCAGTCAACTTTGGAATTCTGACCGGTTTTATCATCTCTACACATTTGGATTATCATATTATACCTTTTCTGACAATACCATTGCCAATCGCTTACTTGATTGGTTCGTACTTTTTATCAGAAACGCCACAGCATCTTTTGCGTAAGAAAAAATATAAAGACGCTGAAAAGTCATTTAAATTTTATCGAAATTGTAGCAGCGATCATAAACACCAGAGCGACAATACTTTTGATAACTTTAAATCAAACATTGAGAATACAAATCAGCAAACATGTTTATCGTATCGAGATTTTGGTATGTATTTTAAAATATGTTTGTCTAATAGTTAAGTACATACTAATATACCACCCATCGCTTAAACATTAAATAATATACACCACATTTATTTGTCTTTGGTCTCTAAAGGGTAATTTAGTTGCAATAGCAAGAGCGCAATTTTCTTTACCCATCATGAACGAAACTCCTTCTGAAATTAAGTTTTTGTATTATATTGTGGCTCTTGATATAATAGTCCGACTCTGAAAATTTCAATTAAATTAGGGTATATTGGATTTGTGCTGCTGTTTGTAACGACCAAGAATATTATTCTAGCAGCACCTAAAGTATACCGATCGTCTAAGAATCAGTTTCTGAGTCGACTAAACGATATCCGTCCCTCCGTCCGTCTGGTTGTTCATGTCAACCTTGCTCTCAGAATAAAGGTCGCTTTTGAAGATATTTCGACCAAATTTACTATGTCAAATTATTTGGACCAAGGCCGATTGGTATTACAATTGATTGAAATCGGTACAATATTTCTTCTAGGCCCCAAACTAATGTCCTCCCGAAATATGACTTTACTGGTCATAAATGCTTCAATTATGCACGTATCCAAACAAATTTTGGCACAGATAAGTTATGTAAGTATATATGTATATAAAAGCTAATCAGATCTACAAATTTCCTGCTGTTCGGACAATAATTGATCATAGCTTCCATAATATACCATAATTCATATCTGAAAAATCTGATGTAATCGGGGTTTTTTTGTTAATTTTCATAAAAATAATATTAAACATTACAGTTTGTAATTAGATATTTCAGATATGCTCTTTAGGATTTCATTAAGGATATAAAGTAGATAGCAAAAATTATTGCAATATGCATTATTTGCAATTTCAATTTTTATTTGTAAAACTTTCACCCCTATTCTCGCTTTCGATTACGTCACCGCATTCAGTTACGCCACGATCGAAAATTGGTATTCCAAACAAAAACTGAATCGAAAGAACAAGAAGAAGACAACAATGTTTACAAAACCATTTTGTTACTATGAAATGTGGAATAGAAACAAAGAAATGAGCAAGTTTGTTACTATTTTAATATTTAAATAAAAGTCACAACAAACAATAAAAATAGGAAAATAAACAAGTTCGAGTGCTATATTCGGCTGTGCCGAATCTTAAATACCCTCCACCTAAACGTACTAAAAAATAGAAAAACTATACTGGTTATAGGACTAGAATATTCTTATTCTGTGTTTTCTATTCAGTCTTAAGCATGGTACTCTGTTCATCATTTCGTGCGAAATACTATCAAAAGCCCATATAAAAAAAATTCATGCGAAATAACTGCGAACTAATGCTGCTGAAGTTGTACTCTGTTCTTATTGTGAAAAGTTACGAAATGTTTCTGGCAAATGTATATTGCAACATTTTTTTTCAACTGTGAAATAATGTAAGCGGCACTTATTTCGCAAGAAATTGAAAAAAACAGCCAAAAACATATGGTTTTTGTTTACATAAAAGAAACAATGTTGCAATAAAAACGACAATTTTCTTCTAAATCGCGGCATTGTGACCACTTGCTAATTGTCAAAATTTTCAAACGAAATAATTGATGTTGCTCAACAAATTTCGCAAATTTGAACAGAGTACCATGCTTTAGTATAAATTTTATTAGTATTTGATATATTGTTTGAAAGACAATTTTACGAACAACATAATTTATTTTAAATGTTTTGGCATTTTATCTAATTTCGACCATTTATAATTGATGTAATTGCCGATTCTTACTGTAAATTACAGAGTTTGTTTGTGTAAAAAAGGATCTTAGGCTTTTTTGTTTGAATTTGATCTCAATAACATTATTTACAAAAGATTTATGGGTGGCATAGAAGAAATGGACCAATTATGGACTGATAGCTTCTAAATCCAGTATCCACTAATGTGATTTCTATGTATTTTAGGATTATATTGGTTGAATTTCATCTCAATAGCGTTATTTACAAGAGTTGTATGGTTAGTTGTTATACTCGGAAGTTCTTATATGACAGCTATGACAAATTATGGGCCGATCTTAAATTTTGGAACAGTTATTTTCACTTCAAACTTGAACATAATAACGGTATATTTAAGATATATATTAGTATTAACGTGGATTTCGAGGGTGGACCTTATGTGGAGGATATTGTCAAATATGGACCGATATTCTCTAAATCCAGCAGTTTGATTTAGGCATGTATGTAAATGATCCGTGTAAAATTTTGGATTGGTACCCTTACTTATAATAGATTTATGAGTATTTAAGTCATTTTCGGAAGAGGGCTTTACATGGGGCATACGGTTAAAAATAGACCGAAATTCACAAAATTTTATGGGATGATTTTTGTATATATGTAAATGATCTGTGCAAAGTTTTGAGTCGGTACCGATATTTATAGAATATATATAGGAATAAATGTCTTTTTCAGATGTGGTCCTTGTACGAGAGCTATAACCAATTCTGGGCCGACCACCATAAAATTTAGTACAACAATTTACTTGCTTATAAAGATTATTCATGTCAAATTTTAGCCGTTTAAAATTATTTATATCTGTTTTATACGTATTTAAGTGAATTTTGGAAGTGGACTTTATATGGGGTCTATGGTCAAACATAGACCCACCTAAAAAAAATTTAATTTTGCGATTTATTTTTGATTAAAACTTATTTTTGCTGAATTTTGTCTTGATATTCCAATTTTATAGTCACTTATATATAATTAAGCAATATTTCGGGAAGATTTTTGTATGGGGGCTATGAGAAATCATGAACCGAGTCTTACTATTTTTCGCACACTTTCTTCTTTTATCATAAAAACAACGCATACAAAATTTCATGGTTTATCTGCAATATACTTCAAAAATTTCGTTTATTTGAGTTGTATAGTTTGGACGTGAGAGTGTTTTACACAGACGGACATTTTTGTTTGCAAAATATTTAAGTGCTGAGAATCCTGTCAAGCCGGAGGTGGTACTTTTAATTTTTGTATTTGAACGAGAAATGGAATCCATAGCAGTGGCTTTATTGGTGGAAGAGGAGAACAACGTGACTCAGAACACAGAGGTAAGGCTTGAAATGCTTGAAAAGAAAATACCTGAACTTCCTCCTTGGATCGTTTATGGTAGCCGCAACCAATATCCTGTTTTGTTGACATTAAACTTGTCAGTATTGCTCTGATGTCGTTGTTTTTGATCTGGAAAAATAAATAAATACGCTGCTTTCCTGTTTGTAGTGACAGTAATTCAAAACTCCTTCGTTCTACCATTACACATTTGTTTAACCATGTTCTTTGTTGCTGCAGATGACCTCTTGATTGGCCGTACAACACAAATTTATATAAATCACTTTTTAAACATTTTATACTTACATTTAATAAACTAAACACTTTTTAAGTTTATAAAATGAGTAATCGAAAAAAATTCCGCTGCTAAAATATGAGCGTAGAAAAACGTAACTACGATCGTAATACAGAATACCTACAATCAAAAGAAACGTAGCGGAATCGAAACTCTGAATACCAAAGTTGCCAAATGGAGAAAATTTCGATTCGAATCGAAAGTCAAGTATTCAATATGTAAGATCATCGACATCTGTTCCTTTACTCGTAGTTATTTATGCTTTCCACACTTGGCCAGTAATAATACCAATATAATATTATATATATGTATGTAGAAATATTTTGCATTTGTCACAAAGAATAGAACGATCCCAGTTGTAACACATTAATATTTTTGAATATCGCCTAAATATAGACTATAGAGATTTAATACCTGGTACTTATTATATTTCTTATGTTTATACATATACATACATACATACATATGTAGAGAGTTGTTGTCTTTTTAATTAATTATTTTTCAATAATAAATACACAGTCACAAAACCAGCCATGCAATCTATGATCACCGCCGCCGTTTTGCTATTTGTGAATCAATTCAGTGGAATTTTCGCCTTTGTAAATTACATGTCAAACATTTTTGCCGATTCTGGCAGCTCAATGGACCCAAATACCAGCACAATAATAATGGGAAGTTTGCAAATTGCCGGAACATACGCCGCTACACTACTAGTTGATACATATGGTCGTAAGATTTTAATGCTCTGGTCTACAGGAGGCATGTCAGTGGGGTTGGCAATATTCGGAGCGTTTACATATTTTTCACGTCTCGTTGATTTATCGGATTATTCGTTTGTACCAATTGTTTTGATGGGATTCGTGGTATTTGTTGGAAACATGGGAATGATTGCTTTAACATTTGTGGTTCTCGTAGAGATATTTCCCACTAAGGTAATTATAAATATTCATAGTGTGTTCTTATAATTATTTTTCAAAATAAATTTGGAGCTTTATTTTTCAGATACGACCGATTGCGGCATCTGTATCAATGACTGTATTAAGTTTTTTGGTATTTGCAATGCTAAAAATATTTCCCTTGTTCATGGAATCCTTTGGCATTTCAATAACAATGTGGTCCTGTTCCGCAGTATGTGCGTTCAGTTTTATTTACCTGCTCATATTTTTAGCTGAAACTAAAGGCAAATCTATGGATTGTGATGAAAAGCCGCAAAATTAATTATTCAAATTTATTTTAATTATTAAGTTAATTCTGAATAATACGGAGTAGTTTAAACTATATGTACGTATAGCAAACTGTAAAGATATATGTAGGTAAATAGTCAAACTTCTATAAATTGAATCACCATTATCCAGAAAAAAAAAGTTTAACTTATAGAAACTTCAACTTTGGGAATAAAATTTAAAAATGTTTCAAATTAAATAAACAGCAACTATATACAAACATACATACATACGAGTACTTTTAATACTAATTCATGTTTATTTATCACTAAATTACTTCTATTTTTAATTGCGTACTTTACTTATTTATTTACTAATAAAATACTGACCCCCTTATTCATAAAAACTTACAACAGGTTTATAAGGCAAATTTCCATACAAAATTTGCTTTATAAACCTCTTATAAACCTGTTTTAAGTTTTATGAATAAGGGCATGAGTATTTTTTGACTGAATTTGTTCACATTTGCTTTGTGCGAAAAGTGATTCTAAAGCTGTGTTCACATTATGTGTATTTGTCATGTGGAATGTCAATTTTCTACCCATGTCAAAATTTGAGTTTTACATACGGTTTATAATTTACATGTACACATAACCTATAAAAAAATCTTAAAACAGCTAATTGCTGTATGTATGTATATAAAAATTAAATTTTATTTAAAAATGGAACAAGATGTTGATACAATAGTATGTACTTACTTTTGTTAACTCCTTTTCAATTTTTCCCTACATTTTCAATAATAAATTTGTGTAGTTTTTATACCATTCACCTTCATGAGAAGGGTATATATAAGTTTATCGTTCCATTTGCAATTTCCACAATGTAATTTCTCGACCCTATAAAGTATATATATTCTGGATCCTTATAGATAGCGGAGTTGATTAAGCCATGTCTGTCTGTCTGGATGTTGAAATCAGTTTTTTGAAGTCCCCAGATATCTTCGGTATCCAAATCTTCAATAATTCTGTCAGACATGCTTTCGAGAAGTTTGCTATTTAAAATCAGCAAAATCGGTTTAGGCCAACCAGAGTTATGGACCAATATGTGAGACAACCTCTATAAAAAATTTGATATTTTTTGTCCATTTTATTGCAATATTTTGAAATATATTGCAGATAATGCCATGAAATTTTGTATACGTTGTTTTTATGATAATAGAAGTGTGCGGAAAATAGTAAGAATCGGTCCATGATTTCTCATAGCCCCCATACAAAAATCTTCCCGAAATATTTTCTTAATTGTGCATAAATGCCTATAAAATTGGAATATCCAGACAAAATTCAGCAAAAATAAGTTTTATGCTAAAATAAATCGCAAAACGAAATTCCATGTTTGACCATAGCCCATAAAGTTATATAGAAATAATAAGTTTATTTATTTAAACACTTTTTATTTGTTTGGAGACAGTCGCTTGTGCTAAAATTTGACATGAATAATCTTTATAGGCAAATAAATTGTTGGACTAAATTTTATGTTGGTCGGCCCAGAATTGGTCATAGCTCCCATACAAGGAGCTCATCTGAAAAAGACATTTATCCCTATATATATATTGTATAAATATCGGTACTGATTCAAAACTTTACACAACTCATTTACATATATACAAAAATCATCCCACAGAATTTTGTGAATTTCGGTCTATTTTTAACCGTATGCCCCATATAAAGCCCTCTTCCGAAATCCACGTTAATACTAATATATATCTGAAATATACCGTTATTATGTTGAAATTCGACGTGAAATATCCTCGTATGCATGAAAATCACTGTTTCAAAATTTAAGAACATCGGCCCATAATTTGACATAGCTGCCATATAAAAATTACACTCAAGATTATTATGAACATCAGACAAACTCTGTAAATTATGGTAAGAATTTATATTATTTAACATAAATTATGTTGGTCGTAAAATTGTCTTTCAAACAATATATAAAAAAATAATTAAATTTGCTCTAAGACTGAATAGAAACACACAGAATAACGATATTCTAGTCCTATAATGTAATTTTTGTATTTCTGATTACGTTTAGGTGGAGGGTATTTAAGATTCGGCACAGCCGAATATAGCACTCTTACTTGTTTTTTTGTATTTTGTATTTTTTTATTTTATATTAAAAGTATATGCCTCAGCGCCGCTAAGACATTATAGAGGCAAGCTAGCAACTATTTTTACAAAATTTTTACATATTCATTGATTTTGAATTAAATTATATAAAAAATGAGATCATTCTAACTTAATGGCATTTATAGCATTTATAGAAACATTTCCAAATTTTCATATAAATATTCTTTTAATCTCTTTTTATAAATTGAGATTGTTTCAGCCTCTTTAACAAATTGTGGTAATTTGTTATATTCCACACTACCCAAGTATTGAATTCGCTGTTTTGTAGTTTCTAAGCGACATCTTACTACACTGAGATCAGTACGGTGTCTTGTATTGGAATTATGATGACCGGTTTCCAATCGGATACTTTGATATCCTATGTTATGCAATACTTTATAAACATAAATTAATAACTGCAATCTATGAAGGCCGAAAATAGGCATAATACCTTTAGCAATGTTTTTATATATAAGTCTGATCTGGGAAGGTTATATATCAGCTTTAATGCCTTATCTTACTACACTGAGATCAGTACGGTGTCTTGTATTGAAATTATGATGACCGGTTTCCAATCGGATACTTTGATATCCTATGTTATGCAATACTTTATAAACATAAATTAATAACTGCAATCTATGAAGGCCGAAAATAGGCATAATACCTTTAGCAATGTTTTTATATATAAGTCTGATCTGGGAAGGTTATATATCAGCTTTAATGCCTTATTTTGGAATAATTGCAAAGATTTTATATCCTTTTATGTCCATATATAAGTACAAGGTAATTAAGATGGCTTTGAATTAAAGATTGATAGATAAGCAGCTTTGTATGTCTATCGAGTTTGTTTCTCATCTTATATAAATATCCAATGGCCGATGATAATTTACGTTTTAGTTGATCTATATGCGACTTCCAGGATATGTTGTTCTGTATATGGATCCCAAGGTATTTAATGACAGAAACCTCTTCCAGTTCTTTTCCATTAACGAAAATTACACAATTTTGTTCAGTACGATTTGACTGCGCTTTAAACCGAATGAACTTTGTTTTAGTTTTAGTCAATACCAGTTTGTTAAGTCGTGCGTATTCATATATAAACATCGCATCTCTTTCGGCATATGTTTTTAGTACTAGTTCATTCTTATATGGGTATAATAAGCATAGGTCATCAGCGTACAAAAATATTCTCCCGGTAAGTCCAAGGTTGTTGATATCATTAAGGTATAATTTGAATAACAACGGTCCCAAAACACTACCTTGAGGCACACCACATACAACATCTTGTATTGAACTTTGACTTGTATTTAATTTAACATATCGTTTTCTGTTTTCAAGGTAGCTCTTAAATAATTCCAACTCTTGGCCACGAATACCATAAAAAGGTAATTTTTCACATAAAATGACATGGTCTACAAGATCAAATGCTTTTGAAAAATCCATTGTACACATAATTCACGACATTGATTACTGCTTCCTCGGTACTACAGCCTTTTTTAAATCCGTATTGATTTTCATATAACATATTATTATCTTCCAAGTACGTGGATAGCTGTGTGAATAATATTTTTTCGTATATTTTGTCAAGAGTAGACAGTAAAGCTATAGGTCTGTATTGTTGAAACAAGTTTGCATTTGGTACCTTTGGTATAGGAACAATTTTGTGATTTTTTAAAGAATCAGGATATATAGAAGTGTTTATAATGTTATTAAAAATGTTTACGAAACATGGAGTCAATTCTTCAACGCATTCAATGAAAACTATTGGCAATATGTCATCGGTTCCAGCACTCTTGCTCTTCTCAAACTTTGTTAATATATCATACATTTCTTCTGTTGTTGTATTTTTGAATTTGAACGTACGGTTGTGATATTAAAGTATTCGAAGTGAATTACAGTTTTCGTTTTGATATATGTACTTCAATTTGCCGCCTGAGGTCCGAAACCGAATCCAAGAAATATTTATTAAGAGCCTCTGCTTTTATCTCATCACTTATAATGTGCTCGCCTTCCTCATTTTTCAACAATATTTCTGATTTAAAATTTTTTCCAATTATCTTATTCAGAAATTTCCAACATTTTTTCGGCTGTAGCTTGAATTCTCTTAAATTGTCCTCATAGTAGTTTTTTTTAGTGATTCCCTTCATGCGTTTTTAATTATTCTGCTGATTCTTTTTAACTTGGCCTCTGTGTCAGGGTTTCTTCTCTTTCTTATAGTTTTGAGCAATGTGTTTTTGTATTCGATGAGCTTTTGCAGATTTCCATTGATCCATGGAGTTATTTCATATTTAGTTAGTTTTTTTCTTCTTGACTCTATTGTAACACATGTTACTGTATTTGATATACACGACAATACTTCTCTTGTGTCAGACGAAACATCGCCGTTGAGGGTTTTTGGCGTAACCGTTCCTTAACACAATCATAACTGCAGTGTTGTCGTTTTATTTCAATAAAATCGCAGTTATCCTTGCTCAAATTTAGACTGCAGGAAATAAGATTATGGTCTGTAAGATTACATTCAACTGAATCTATATGTATACCGATTTGCAAATTGCTATATACATTGTCTATTGAACTACCGCTGCAGGGACGATTAGTCATACTATGGCAGTTTATATATCCATAACAGTTAAGTAAACTCAGTAACTCCTGTGATACATTGTCTAAAATATTCAGATTCGAATCACCTACAAAAATGCATGGCATCAGGCCGAATCGCAAGAGTAAAGCTTCCAAATAGTCCAAGAATATTGGTACGCTACATTTTTGCGAACGATAAAACGAAACGATCTTTAAGGTTTTCCCTCTGATGTTTTTGGACACTATCGACAAAACAATTGTATCAATAAAATCCCTGCTTTCACACACATCAACATTAAAACGTAAGCCTTCATTGATATATACTGTTGTACCGCCATAACCGTATTTTCTGCAACAGTGTACAGCTTTATATCCAGGAATATTGTATAGATCTGTCAGCTCTTGTCTAAACCATGTTTCTTGAACGCAAATAATACTGGGTAAGATTGGAAAATTTGATATTAAACTGCGAAATCTATTAAATTTATTTATCGACGAAATACTTCTGCTATTAACTGACAATATAATAAACTTGTTTTTATTTAAATTCATTAAATGAGATTCAAAAGACATGAAGTTATTAAAGTATTGGTTAGTAATAAAATTCATAATAAAAAAAATAAAAAGAGAGCTTACAAAAAATTGTATAAAAACGACAAAATAGATTGTTTGCTGTTAATTATTTGACGGTGATAAATATTCTGCACCCGGTTCCACATCACTGTCATCACCAGAATCTGCATGAATAATTTGCTTGCTTCTACGGCTTCTATTTGTTGTTGCTTCCAGGAGAAGTTCATCTACTTCTTCAGCACATCGTAATAACATTGGCTTTGATAATTCGCTTTTCTTTGTAAAAACACGTCCGCCATACGCATATACTCTACGGTATCCAACTGTCTTTAATGATTTGGTTTCTTCTTTTTCCATTAATTTAGATTTCGCAGCCATTAATGCCTGTTTTGTTTTAAATGAATTGCATTTTACAACAATCGTTTGTTTTTTGGTGTTGTTTTTCTTTTTAAAAAAATAAGCAGCATCAACTTCTTCAGGTTTTAAATCAACTTCGACTTTCTTCATTTTTGGTTTACTATTTACTACTATTATATTTATTACAATTTTAATTAATTTTTGCCGCCACAAAATTTTGGTTATAAAAAACAGCTGATGTCAGGTGGTTTGTCACTTGAAAATAGAACTCGTTCTAAATACAAAAATGTCATATGTATTGCACACAGAGAAATAACACATGATATTGTTTGAAGGTGTTCAGACTATATGCACAAATTTGACATGCGAAAAAGTGACAGTCCACATAACAAATACACACAATGTGAACGCAGCTTAAAAGTTGTACACATCGTGTGATACATATGAAACTTTACATTTGTAAAATACATGTGGAAATACATATGTATGTAATTTTTTCGATTAGAACACGCTCTATTTTCCTGTGACAAACATAAACAAAACAGCTGGTTTGTTTTGAAACAAAATTGTTTAAAAAATATATTTTAAAGAAAAATTGAAGAAAATGGATAATGAACATGGAAAAGTAAGTATTTTTCGATTTTTAATAAATTAAATTATGTTTATTATATTTATTGCAGTTAGATTGGCCAAAAGAAGCAATTCATGAAAATTATACACGTTTAAAAGTCAGCTTTTGTTTACATTTATAGGTTATGTCATACGGAATAACATAAGCAGGTGTGATAGAAAAAATTATGAATCGTATGTAAAATGGAAATTTTGACGGAATTATATATGGGTAAGAAAAGTGACAGTACCTTAAAGGTGCTATCAGACGGGATGTATTTTACATATGTACTGTCACTTTTCTTACCCATATGTAATTTCATGTGTATCACACGATGTGTACAACTTTTACAGATGAAAAATTTGACAGTACATATGTAAAATACATCCCGTCTGATAGCACCTTAAACAACAACAAATAGCTTAACTATGTATGTATGTACATATGTATGTACGAGTACCCTGCAAAAATCTGTGGAGTACGTGGTCCATTGTAGCTAAAATGTAGTGACTACATCATGGTCCTATGTAATGCACTTGCGGACCATTTCATTTTCAAATCAGAACTTCTTGTTACACGACAATTACGAACGTAATCGTTGTTTAAAAACATTTGATGTAGTTACAAGGAGTAATTTTTTTCAAACAAATGGATTATGTTTGGAGTACTCCTGGTCCATTGTGGAGTAGTCCATATATGCGTGTATGGAGTACTCGCGTTTTTTCCAGGGTATATATGTAAGTATTTTTTTCCCCTCACATTACCTTATCTTCCATTTATCCAGCCAACTATTGCTTGCCTTAAAGACATTCACCTTGAGTTCATTTGCCTAATCCTTGGCTTTGCCCTTTAATATTTCTCCAGATATCGGCATACTCGTATTTTGGTTTCTTGTTGCCGTAAACCACTTAAAAACAGCTTTGTCTTGCTTAATATTTTTACCCTGTTTCTTAAAATCATAGAAACCGTACTCGCTAAAATGCCATATTTTTCTGCCACGCCTTTTTTCTTTGATACACTGTCTATTTCTTTTATTAATTTAAACTTTTCTCAAAATTTCGAAATGAATTATCCATACATAAGTAAAAATAAGTTTCATGCGAAGTGAAATCTCAAAACGTAATCTTGTTTGCATCGGTTCGTATTTTTTTTAAAGAGGGCAATTAATATGCCTATATATTAAATAATTGTGTTACTTTCTTTGGAAAGGGATAGGTAGAAGAAGAATAGGTGGTGAAAGTAGAGAGTAGAGCTTTTCATATGACAACACTGCGTTATGCTTGTTAATAGTACAGTATTGCAGCGCCTCTGGTGGTGAGTAGGCGCATTTATGAAAGCTTGATTTATAGCCATTATTTGAAATGTTTTACTTCGGTGGCGTTTAAATGCTATACCACCGAAGGAGGGCGCTGTGATAAATATTAGTCATGATAGAAAAGAAAACTAATAATTATCAGAAACTGATGTTGTTTTTGAGTGGCAGCGGCTGAGAATCGAACCCAGGCCACAAATACCAACTCATGCTTAATTATCGAACGCGCTAATCAATTAAGCTACAGCACCCTCATGACCGTATCCTTCATACAAAGCCCACTTCCGAAAAATGTGCATAAGTTCCTTATAAAAATCACAATCATGTTGGAATTCAACACAAGACGATCGGTGGATATTTGACCTGTATAAAGTCTACTTCCAGAAATCATCATTATTTAAGTTATAAGCATTAGCAGTAAGTTTAAACTCAACACAAATAGTCCATATATACATATACGGAAGCTATGCTCAATTATGAACCAACTTTCACAAAAGTCAATAGTATAATTATTACATACTTATAACTAATCTGTATAAAATTTCGGTGCGATATGCATGTTTATGTAGGTTAATGAGTTTTCGTGAGAAGTCCTCATAAGGAAACTATGACCTATTACGGATCGATCAACATGAAATTCTGTACATCGATTTACATGTATATGTGAATTATTTTTATTGAATTTCAACTTAATTTTAGTGATTTTTCAAAATGGACTTTATATAGGGACAACTTTCAAATATGGACCAATCGTCAGAAAATTACGTAGGTATATATATATATGATATTGTACGTATTTCACATATTTTTATACCCTTCACCTTCATGAGAAGCGTATATATAAGTTTGTCATTCCGTTTGTAATTTCCACAATATAATTTTCCGACCCTATAAAGTATATATATTCTGGATCCTTATAAATAGCGGAGTCAATTAAGCCATGCCTGTCTGTCTGTCTGCTGAAATCAATTTTCTAAAGTCCCCAGATATCTTCGGGATCCAAATCTTCAATAATTCTGTCAGACATGCTTTCGAAAAGTTTGCTATTTAAAATCAGCAAAATCGGTTTAGGCCAACCAGAGTTATGGACCAATATGTGAGACAACCTCCATAAAAAGTTTGATATTTTTTGACCATTTTATTGCAATATTTTGAAGTATATTGCAGATAATGCCATGAAATTTTGTATACATTGTGTTTATGATAAAAGAAAAAAGCGTGCGGAAAATAGTATGAATCGGTCCATGATTTCTCATAGCCCCCATACAAAAATCTTCCCGAAATATTTTCTCAATTATACATAAATGCCTATAAAATTGGAATATCAAGACAAAATTCAGAAAAATAAATCGCAAAACGAATTTTTTTTTAGTTCGGTCCATGTTTGACTTAAATACGTATAAAACAGATACAAATAATGTTAAACGGCTAAAATTTGACATGATGAATCTTTATAGGCAAATAAATTGTTGTACTAAATTTTATGGTGGTCGGCCCAGAATTGGTCATAGCTCTCGTACAAGGACCACATATGAAAAAGACATTTATCCCTATATATATTGTATAAATATCGGTACCGACTCAAAACTTTGCACAGATCATTTACATATATACAAAAATCATCCCACAAAATTTTGTGGATTTCGGTATATTTTTAATTGTATGCCCCATATAAAGCCCTCTTCCGAAAATCACTTTAATACTCATAAATCTCTTACAAATCAAATCATTTACATACATGCCTAAATCAAACTGCAGGATTTTGATAATATCGGTCCATATTTGAATATGTCCCCCATATAAGGTCCACTTCCGAAATCCACGTTAATACTAATATATATCTTAAATTACCGTTATCATGTTGAAATTCGACGTGAAATATCCTCATATGCATGAAAATCACTGTTCCAAAATTTAAGAAGATCGGCCCATAATTTGACATAGCTGGCATATAAGAACCATTTCCAAAAAATAAATAAATTCTGGTCAAAAACTATTATTTTCGGATTTAACCCATATTCGGTCCATATTTTATAATCATCGTTGGAAAGGTATTTTTAATATCTTTTATTTAATGTATTACAAATTATCAGACACCCAGTAGTTTCCGAGATATAGGCCTATATATTTTCAACTTTACGGGCCCGCCCCCTCGAAAATAGGCGTAACCGCCAACAAATTTTTTTTGCTGGCATTTTAAAGCTCTATTTGATGAAGTTTTTTTTGAGCAAAGTCACTAAAACCGAATTGTTCCCCTTTTTTATACTCTGTTTGTTAAATCACACTCAAGATTATTATGAAAATTATGGTAAGAATTGGTAATTAAATCAATTAAAAATGGTGAAAATTAGACAAAATTTCAAAATATTTAACATAAATTATGTTGGTTGTAAAATTGTCTTTCAAACAATATATCAAATAATAATTAAATTTGCACTAAAACTGAATAAAAACAAGTAAGAAAGTATAGTCAAGCCCGACCATATAATACCCTACACCTAGTATTTATATGTAAATATAAAACAGTTTTTCAGAAATGGGCGTTATATGGGAGATATCACCTATTTTGGACCAAAATTCAGTGTCATGATTTCTGTGAATATAAATATTATATGTGTTCAACTTTATTTCGATATAAATACTTTTAAAAGATTTATGGAAGTTAAAGTGAATTACGGAGAGGGTCTTATATGGGAGTTTCGACTAATTATGGACCGATCTTCACATTCTGTTCGATGGTCTTAAGTTTTCTCATTATTTTGTTACATGTGAATAATTTCATTGCTTGTGTGGTTGTGTGTTTTGTATGATTTCGTACAATGCCATAACTTCTACATGATAAAATAAATTTTAATCTGTTTTGTTGTTGTGTTAATTTTTCATCTCATTACAGCACTCTTTAAGTGCACTGCATGTCTGTTTATTATATTTGAATGTTATGTGTTGGAAGTAGTTCTTCATATTGTTGTTTATAATTTGTAAGTTACCTTTTCAAATGTTAATTAGTTCTTCTATTTCGGCAAGCTCTCCGACTTTTTAATAATCTTATTTATTATTTCATAGTTTCTTTTTACAAGCAATTAGGTCATTTTAATTTTATATAAAAATATTTGATTTATTTCTATATATTTATAGAAATATGAATATATAGAATATATAGAAATAAATCAAATATTTTTATATAAAATTAAAATGACCTAATTGCTTGTAAAAAGAAACTATTAAATATTAAAAAAAAGGTCAAATAAACGAACTAAATATTAATCTTATTTATTTATTTTTGGCCAATATGTTGTGATTTTGTTGTATTTGGTATTTATTTTCGTATAAGCTACTTGGGCCTAAATTATTATAAATATTAACAATTTATTTATTTATTTATTGATTCCATTCCCTGTACAACAAGGTTGAGTCTTTTACTTAAAGCACAGGAACGTATTACGTTACAAAACGTTACAAACTTGATGCAAGTAAATATCTACATATAACAATATGTATTGAGATAAAGTTAAAGTTAAAAAAAATTATAAATTAAAAAAAAAAGTAAAAATTATAAATTATAAATTATTATAATTAAAAAAAATTGAATAAAAATTTTTTGAAACTATTAGCATTGCTGTTTAGTTGTTGACTTTGTGGAAGATTGTTCCAAAAACGAGCGGTCTGTACATAAAACTGCCATTCAGATACAAGTAAATTATGTCGAGGTATTACAATATTTCGGTTTCGTGGCGATTGAGAAAAACGTATTTTATCGAATATACATATATTTAGGTGTTGAAAGTTGATTATTTTATGTAAAAAAATAAGAGTGTGAATTTTTAGCAAACTTTCAAAGGATACATATACATATCTTATTATGTTATTGAACAAGACATTCAATTTTCTCATACCAACTGAGTCACAGCTTCCAAATACTTCACACCCATAGATCAGGGAAGGAATCAAGTATGATGTAGCAAGTAAGGCCCTTATTCTTAAGGGTGTGAAATATTGTGTGGGCCAGAGAGCACGTAACTTTGCATAGGTTTGACCAACCAGCAAATTTACATGATCAGTCCAGGTCAAATTACCATTGAAAATCATACCATATTTTTAGCTTTATTAACAATTTAAATTTTCTCGCCATTTAAAACAACCCAGCATACCATTCTAGGAGCGCTCCGAAAAAGGAGTCAGAAAAGAGTCCAACTAAGGAGTATTTTCGGAGAGAAAGAAAATTTGCTTGTTACTGTCCTGAGTCGGCACGCAGTATGACTCAGAAATTTCACTTAATTATGTGTGTACCAAAGCGTTGTTGTCCTGTTATTTGTGCTTTGAACAAACAAAAACATATCTGTACCACACAAGAATGATAAAAATAAGATTACACAGAGCCCAAAAAACCCCTCATAAAAGACTCTTTTCTGACATTATCTAAGAGCTCTATCTGACGGATCATTTTCGAATGTAATGACCCTCTTTTCTGAAGGTTTTCGGAGCAATTATGATTGGGCTCATAAAGAGCGTTAACGCTCCGAAAAAGGTGTCAGAAAAGACTCTTTTCGGACTCATATGGTTTGCTGGGAATATCCTCAGATATGGAGGAAGTCAAGCTTTTTTTACATATTACAATGCATTTAGATTTATGAGGTTTCAAACACAGACCGTTTGCACTAGCCCAAAGGTAAATTCTATTTAAGTCGTCATTTAGGTAGGAGATCCCTAACGCATTATTTTGAACTGGGCTACTTAAAGTGAGCTGCACGTCATCGGCGTATAAGTGGATGTTACATTTAGTGAGTTGTTTTGGCAAATCATTTATATAAAAGGAAAATAAAAGTGGACCTAGAATAGAACCCTGAGGCACTCCCCTAGTCAGGGATAGTCTATCCGACCATACATTGTTTACAAACACCGATTGTGTGCGTTCTGAAAGATAAGACAGTATAAGTTTAGTTGACGCGCTCGTAAATCTTAAAAAGTGTTTAAGTTTTCGTATGAGTATGTCATGATCTACCGTATCGAAAGCCTTAGAATGGTCAAGAAGTACCAAAAAATTAATATTTCCGTGAAAAGTTTTTATTCAGGCTAGTAGTTCAAGAATTTATATTAAAGCATACTATTGTAACGTATTGGAACAATTGGCAAATTGGAATGCATTTTCTACCCGGCCAAGGGCGTCATCAGCAATCTTCATTGTCACCGTTTTTTGAGAAATAGAATATGAGAAATATGATAATGATAATTCTCATATTCTATTTCTCAAAAAACGGTGAGTTTAATAGATGATATTTACAGATTGATAATGGACAATGAAGATTGCTGATGACGCCCTTGGCCGGGTAGAAAATGCATTCCAATTTGCCAATTGTTCCAATACGTTACAATAGTATTCTTTAATATAAATTCTTGAACTACTAGCCTGAATAAAAACTTTTCACTTAAATAAATATTAGTTCAAATCCTTCTCTAATTAATATTTCCATTTTCTAATCCTTGCCGTATATTTTCACTAACTTCCACAAGAGCTGTTGCGCAGCTATGACTCTGACGAAAACCACATTGCGTGTTGGATAGCAAATTATGAGTATTAATATATGTAATCATTTGTTTATACATAAGTTTTTCCAAGACTTTAGACAGAAAACACAAGATGGCTATAGGTCTGTATTCTTCATTCGACTTCGGTAATGGCACAATTTGCGCATGTTTCCAGTTTAATGGGTAAATACCTGACATTATGATAGTATTAAACAAATGAGTAACATATGGCAAAATCAATGGAGAAATTAACACAATTTATGTATTTAAAAAATGTTATCATTCCAAAATGTTACTATATTTCTGTTAAAATTATTTACTGTTCAATGTTATTATTGAAAATTTAAATATATTTTTTCTGTAAAACATATTTTTCAATTTTGTCAACCCCTTTCAAACTTATATCAAAAATATTTATGTATATACACATAGAAAATTTGACTCTTAGTAGAGGAGTAAAAAATTTTATTGAAAAAAATTCAAATATAACTTCTTATAATATAAAGTAAAAATAATTTCAAAAAAGTACTAAAAATAGCCCTTTTTTACCAATTAGTATATTTGTGAGTTAAATTTTGAGTGAGTGAGAATATAAAATGCTCTGTTTTTACTCCTTTTGATCCTTTTTTGGCCTCGGTATAAGAATAATTTTCGAAAATGTACGTAATAATTCATAGTAATACGTACATACTACATATTAAAAATAATATTTCATGGAATTTTCATTGAGAAAATTAATTTACATATCGACAGCTCAATTCGAAAACATGCTAAGTCAAGAAAGTGAGTTTTGCAGGAAAAGCTCCTAAAGTTTATAGGCGATATCTAAAAAACCATATGAGGTAGAACTTTGTTGTTTATAACTATTGATCACGAACAAAATTTGACAGAATTTAAGTTGAAAAAATCTAAATTCAAAAACGCAAAAAAATTAAAAACATCCTAAGTCGACATAGCATTGTTTGGAATTGAACTGTCGATATATAAAAAGTACCAAAAATTTTTCAAAAACTACAAACTTGATTTCTGCTCTTTATTGATTAAAGTCGGATGAGTTTTATTATTTATTTCTATGTTTTTTTATTTATTTATGTACTATTTTTAAAAATCAAATAATGTCGTCGGCCGGCAATCACCAGACAAATTATTCTATTGAAATACTAACAATCAAAGAAGTTTACTGGAGAAGCTTCTTCGCATTTTTAAGCATTAAATTGTTTTGTTAAAAATAATTCATTTATTGTAATTTATAAACATATGTATGAATGTATATTGAATAATAATAATATGAACAACATTAAAAATATTTACATTAAAATAAAATAAAATTAAAAAGACATTGGATTAGATATACATACATGTACTCGTACATAGGGCCATAACTTGTTAAAAACCTCTCGAAGCAAATAAAATCAGTATTTAGCCTGTTTTTTTTTTAGAAAGTTATAACACAATGCGAATTTTTCCTTAAATTTTAATCGATGTACATATGTACATATGTATGTAGTTTGATTGCTATTTTCTACTAATCCGAATCGCACTCCTCAAAATATGTAAAAAGTTAACAAAAAAAACCCCCTAAAGTGGATAAAGCAAATGGAAAGGTTTAAAATTGAAAAGAATCAAACTTATCGATGATTAAATTCTACTTAAAATTCCGATTGTTACAACGAAAATATAATATTTAATATAAATTTCTTATGATATATGTATGTATGTACATACGTACGTACATCTGTTATAATTTTACACACTAATTTATTTTTTTATTTAGGATTCACTCTTTTTGTACGAATATTAACCTAACAAGTGTATGACAGGTGTGACTATTATTGATACTGATACTGCAACCGATATGATGTGGAAACACTTTGGAACCAACAGTTTTATTTGTGGCATGGTGCATGGTGCGATGGTTGAACTATTGACGAAACTCTTTTTTCCTACATACATCATGTATCTGCGGTTATTAATTATCACGTTTTGGGGCAACGTATATAACGCAATACCGCATATCCGAAACATCTAAAGACTAGGAGAAACATCATCAGTACTAGAGTATTTAGCCAAAGTGGTGAGAACGAGTTTTGGGCTTTAAGAATCTCCTCGTATGGAATGAACTTTGTGTTATTGCTCTTGCACACCTCGTAACTACTCGGCTGACTGCATCTGAAAAAGTGCATATGTATATAAATTGTAAATATTAAGATCAACTGCAGTGGTCCGCTACTTACTCAATTGGGGGCCCTTCGCTAAACTCCAATATTTGCATATTCTGATAAGCGTAGTGTATCATCGAAGTGTAACGTATCCAGCTTAAAAAATCTGGAATACGCGTGGACAAATAACCTCCAAACAATTGAGTAGCAAGTGTATAAAGAGCACTAAGTGTTATACTAACATTCATATCCATGCAGCAGGCGCCAATGAAAAATCCCACACTTTGCGCCACCATTGTATTCAGCAGCAAAAATATTAACATTAAGAAAAATAATTTTAAACTGAAATGAGTGTAAAACATTTTAATAATAAAAAAAAAATTAAAAAACATAAGCCGTAATAATTAGTCTATTTTGTTAAATTACTAATCAATCGAGAACATCCACATAACAAACAAATATTTAAATGGCACATGGCCATTTGTAATTTGGCTTTTACATGTTTCAGTTACATTCATTGTTAAATTCATTTCGCAATTAACGTTTTTAAATTATTTCTAATAACAAATATTTTTATTTCTTAATGAAATTGACTCTTCAGTTTTGGATTTTTCTTTTTTTTTCAAATTTAAAAGTTTTGATTAAATTATCCTTGATATCTGGTTTCAACAGTTCATCTATTAATATGCAATCACTTTTTGATATCTCTTTGAGCTTAAATAAAAGTACAACATGGGACCGGAAGTGCAACATTGGGGATTCGGGATCTGATAAATCCCGGGATTTTCGGGATCAGGATTGGCATCCCTAGCTGTAATATAACTCATTCAAATTTACGGTTGAATATGTCTTTTTATACCCTTCACCATCACAAGTGGAATCACGAACGTATATTCGTACGGTTTTGATGTACAAAGGATATAGAAAACAAAAATTTCTCCTAGCATTTTTTTGCAATTCGATAGCACTTTGGTAGCTCTATGATTAGTGGAGAAGATAGACTTGATCGTGTTTAAATTTTCATTATAATAGTAATGTGGTCTCGAACGTACGCAAAATAGAAGTCAAATTTAGCTGACAGTAGAGAGATGTAGAAATCTGCGAAATGGAGCAGAATACTCAAAATTGATCCAGTATTTACGCAATAAAATATCTCTATTGGTTTTTGTTTAATTAGTTTAAGTAACGGTCACGAACGTACGTTTTATCCATATGTTTTTATACCCTCCACCACCATTTTTAATATTCATCTGAGACCCAACAAAGTATATATTTTCTTGATCCTTATGAAATTCTGAGTCGATTGAGCCATGCCCGTCCGTCTGTTGTTGGCACGATAGGCTTTGAAAAAGAGACATAGAGAAATTTAATTTTTACCAAACATTCTTTGATTCCCCGAAATGTGAAAATTCGGTCTAGTAAGATCCGCAGTATAGACCAACAAAGTTTTAGATTATTTTCTTCCAATATAATAAAATATTGCTTACTTAATCTTATTATAGAAGCACTTATACAAGTATCTTTCCGTACATACATATGTAAGTAAAAATAAGTTTCATGCAAAGTGAAATCTCAAAACGTAAAGCTAAGTATAGACGATATGTTGAATCAGCATATTTATGCTGAAAAATTTGTTACAAGTGCTTACATATGGTGTAAACGCAAAATTTTTTCAGCATACGTATGTTTAACAACATTTGCTAACACTTTGTTAATAATGCCAACAAACGTATGTTGGTAATTTTAGCATATCGTGTAAACAGAATATTATTAGTGTTTGACAAATTTCCTGCGTATGTTGACAGATATGTTATTTGTTGAAAAGCGTATGCAAGCTTTTCAGCATATGGCAAATTCATATGCATATGCGATAGTGTCTATGCGATCAGAGTTGTATTTTCTAATAAAGCTGATAAGAAAACAACAATGTCGGCTTCATTGATTTAAATCACAAATTATAATCTAAAGAACAGACGTTTAAAATTTTTTAATTTTTTGTATAGTTTATATAATTTATTATATTCACATATATCTGCGTCTTTTTGCTTTTAATTTCACTTCATCGTCATCCAAAATCAGCACTGTGCAAGCAATAGCTAGAACAATTTCCTCCCACGTCATCATATATGTTTTTTTATTGATATTATTTTTATTATTTAATTTTATTTCAAAAATTACACATAAAATACAGAAGTTGAATAATAATTAAAAAATGTTGGCAAACAAATGTTTGTATGACTCAGCATATGTAGCACCACATACAATTCAACATATCGTATAAACACAAAAATCGTATGCTAACCCTTATGTTGACATTTCATTTGCTGACATATGCTGATATCAAAAAATTTGCTACTTTCAACATATCGTGTAAACGTCTAACATATGACATAGGAATTTGCTGCTAATTTTAATCATATGGCTGTCAGCAAATATATGCTGATTCAACATATCGTCTAAACTTAGCTTAATGTTGTTTGCATCGGTCCGTATTTAACCGTCGCACAGTGGCATTTTGGCGGAAAATAGGGATTTTCAACTTTCCAATTTAAAAATTTTAATGATTTGGTTTTGTAAAGAAATATTTGGATAAGAAAAATTCAACAAGGTTTTTTATGAAAAGTGAAATTTTGTGGTTAAAAAAACTAACAGAAGTCAACGGAAATTTATTCAATGAAATTAGATTAAAATTATTGTCCAAATAAAGAACTTTTTTTGTGTGTAAGTTTATAGCTATGGCTTTTGTTTTATTTTTTTAAAAAAAAGCACTTACTTTTTTATAAAAAAAAATATTGAAATTGGAAGAATAATTTATCAAAAATTATACTAAAAAATATCAACTTTTCACTTTTTGATGGAAACAAATTGTATGTGCTTTGCCTTGCTTAGTACTCTAACTGTAAAAAATGAAAGGTCCGAGTCTGTACTTTCAATTAAGAAAAAAAAAACAACTGCCAAATACCGTTCCTTTTAGTAACACCGCTTTTAATTTCAAAAGTCACTTCCAATATTTCATACAAATCGCCAATAAGACAAAAAATTGGGCATACTTTCAGGCTTTCGGGAATGAAAGCTTGAAACGATTTATACGTGAAACATTTTTGTTTACGAATATGTAGGCGTAATGAAATTAAATGACTTTCAATCGAAATAAAAACATATAGTTTTCACGGCTTAAAATATATTAAATTTTATTCATATACTTATATAGTTCATATTAAAAAATTTAAATTATATGGGTCGGACACTGCGAAACTGTTCGTACAAAAATATAGTTGGTTTTATATGCCTGTTACTGTGCACAATGTACTAATGCATAGTAAGGGTATAATGGATGCTGCCGTATTACCAATAGGAATGCTTTCAGAGAAAGCCGATGAAGCCAAAAACAAAGATTACAGGAAGTATCGATTGATGTTTTCGAGAAAGTGTGATCGAATTTCCACAAATACTGATGAATTCAACATACTTCTTATAACTTCGGATCCTTACATAAGTAAGTAGCATAAGGCGTTATTCGAACAAAATTTCCTTAGAACTAGATCCCATTGTTAAAGATATGGTGCTTGAATAACACTGTAAAACACATAATTTCGCAGAATTTCTGCATCATTCGTTTGGTCATTTTACATCAAGAAGTAATTTAAAAACTAATTTGAAGTTAGTAAGTATCGTATAGGGAATTTGTCACATTTTAGGCTCTTTTGTTTGTCAGAACTCGAGAACCACTAGTCCGAATAAGCTGAAACAAATTTAGAAAAATTAAGAATTACAATTCCTATGATGTTTTAGCAGCTATTTCTCATGTTAAGTCCAATGCAGTAGGAGTTGACAATATGGACCCTCGTGTCGTGAGAATACTTCTACCATACATTTCACCGTACTTAACTTACCTTTTTAATTCAATAATAACTCGTAGTGTTTTTCCTCAGATCTGGAAGCAATCGAAAATTATACCAATACCCAAATCTAGAACTGAATATCGCCCCATTGCAATACTTTGCTTCTTATCTAAGGTTCTGGAAAAGTTATTGTACAGACAAATTTCGGAGAATGTACAAATTTGTTCTCTAATGACAGCAAAACAATCGGGCTTCCGACCTAATCACAGCTGCATTACTGCTTTGGTTGAAGTATCAGAGTATATTCGACAAAACTTAGATGATGGTAATGTCTCGTTCCTTGTTCTCCTGGATCATTCTAAGGCTTTTGACTGCGTTGAATATAATATTCTATGTTCTAAACTCACAAAACTTTTTAATTTCTCCTCTTCTGCTATTTCGTTGCTTAAATCTTATCTTAATGGGCGCGCTCAGGCTGTTTTCTCAAACAACTCCATTGCTGAGGTTCTTCCAGTATTAAGAGGTGTACCACAGGGTTCTATCCTGGTTCCTCTGTTATTTTCACTATATATTAATGACCTCCCTTTGCAGTTATCGCATTGTAATATACATATGTATGCTGATGACGTGCAATTGACACTCGGATTTCCCCTTAATGACTTAAAAGAATATGTGGCCAAATTGAATAGCGATCTGTCAAGAATACATTGCTGGGCAACGGCAAATAGGCTTTGTCTCAACCCAAAAAAATCTAAATGCTTGCTAATACAAAAGAGACGTTCTGCACAGACTTGCGAACTTAACATATTTCTGAATAACGTACCTATAGAAATTGTGTCACATTCAAAAAATCTTGGGATAGTTTTTAATGATAGGTTGACCTGGTCAAATCATATTAATGTTATTGTAGGTCAAACGTATGCTAAACTTCGATCACTCTGGCGAACCCAACATTTTACTCCGCAAAATATTAGAATGCTACTAGCAAAAACGTACATTATGCCCGGTTTACTCTATGGCTGTGAGCTTTTCGCCAGCTGTGATTCCATAAGTAAGCAGAAGTTAAATGTAGTTTTCAATAATGTAGTTCGATACGTGTCTAGTATTAAACGTTTCGATCACGTGTCGAATTTTTTCCGCTCACTTTATGGCGTTTCATTCGAAAACCTTATAAATGTCAGAACTCTTGTGCTCCTGCATAAAATTATTTACACTGGTAAGCCTTTTTATCTTTATCAGAAAATTAACTTTAATAGAAGCAACAGGGGAAGGAAAATTGTACCATTAAGGTGTTGCAGTCTTGTTTCCGAGTAGCAATTCTTTATACATGCTGTTCGTTTACATAACATTCAGCTCCTTAGTAATGCAAACGCATTTAAGAAAAATCTTTTTGAAATCTTTAAGTGATTTTTAAGTAATTTTGTTTTAAAAACTTCCTAACTTTTATATGGGTACTCGTACATACAATTTCATAAACTTTAATTTAATTTTATTTCCATTTTACTACTGCTTTCAATTTTTTATTGATATTTGTTTCTTTTTTTTAACCTTTCACATTTTTTATTAAGTACTAATTGTTTCAATATTAATATTATATCATATAAAAATTTTTTACTTATTTTTGTACTTTATCTTCTCCATTTGTATTCATACCTTTTATTCAATTGACTTTAAAATTAATTTCTTCAAATCTAAAATTCCTGTACTATAATTATAAGATTTAATCTTGTTGTCCAGGATAAGCACATTAAATAAATAAATATTCAATTAAAACATTCTATATTATATTGGATTTTTATCAAGCTGAAAGGTATAAATAATTCATTTGGCGTCTTAATATTGGCAACACCATTTTTTTTTTTCATTAAAAAGGGTTCATAACTGTATTTTATATCAATGTGTTTTAATGACTCAGGTGTTACACACTTTAACTAGAAAAGCGACATGCATTTGTGCGATATTTTTGGTGTATTTGAAGGATAATATCTTTCGCGGAGGGTTGTTGGGGATATTCTCTTCTTTTGGAGACAACACATTTTTTTTTTATAATACATTATATTTATTTATTGAATCTTCAGATATTGAAATGACAATAAGTTTTCGAATCTTAATACTAAAAGAAAATAATAAGTCCAGCCAGTGCTAGACAAAATATTATGATACTACAAAAAAATTTACATCCACTGATCCAGTCATCTGTTTTGCGTTTGAGTTAAAGCAAGGGTATCCCTCCTTCTCAACCGAACATGGCCACTAAAGTTAAGGATGTCTCGTGCAAGTGGGTTTGGATGGTGTTCAAGTTTGCTGACATATTTTGAGGCGTATTTTGTAAATTCGTCTTTCACCAAAGGAATGCCTAGATCTTTGTGAATTCGAGAATTTTTAACGTACCATGGAGCTGCAGTAATTATACGTAGAATTTTATTTTGACCTCTTTGAATTTTTTCAATGTTGGATGCTGAGGCAGTACCCCATAATTGAATTCCATAACACCATATTGGCTTTAGAATTGCATTGTACAACAAAAGTTTACAATCCAACTTTAATGTAGAATTTCTGCCGATTAGCCAATTAAGTTGCACTGCTTTTAATCTCATCTGTGTAAGTTTTGCGTCAATATGAGACTTCCAGGTTAAACGACGATCGAGGTGGATTCCGAGGTATTTGACTTCATTGTGTTGCGGAATAATTTGGTTATTTATTCTGATGGACGAGCAGGTATCTTTTCGCAATGTGAAAGTTATATGAATACATTTCTGTTCGTTAACCCTGATTTTCCAAAGCTCAAGCCAATTCTCTAGTTTATAAATATGAGAAAATTCTGTGATGCTATTTGATGGTCCTTATGAACGCTAATAAAGGCTGTATCGTCAGCAAAAGTTGAAGTATGTATATTGGGGTCTGACGGCATATCGGATGCATAAATCAAATATAAAGTAGGACCCAGTATGCTACCCTGGGGTACTCCTGCTTCAATTGGCTGAGCGGGGCTTAAAAAATCGCCTTCTTTGATTGTAAATTTGCGACCATATAAATAACTTTTCATAAGTTTGTGGGTATTAGCAGGCAGAGCTAATTTTATTTTGTGCATTAAACCTTCATGCCAGACTTTGTCGAACGCTTGGGAAACATCAATGAAAAGCGCGGAACAGTATTTTTTTCTCTTCAAACGACCGTCTTATCACATTTACTAATCTGTGTGTTTGTTCGATGGTACTGTGTTTAGCTCTGAACCCGAATTGATGATTTGGAATACATTGAGTGTCGTTCAGAATTGGAATCAACTTAGCCATTAACAATTTTTCAAACAGTTTTGAAATTGTCGGCAGTAGGCTAATTGGCCTATATGACTCTACTTTGGTGAGGTCCTTCCCTGGCTTAGGAATCATGGTAATCATAGATACCTTCCAATCTGCAGGATAGTATTCTAGGCGTAAAATAGCATTGAAGATAAAGAGAATAATTCTTCCAGCTACACGAGGTAACTCCACGAGCATTTTGTTGCTGATTTTATCCATACCTGGAGCTTTTTTAAGGTTCAGAGTACCAATAGCGCTTTGAATATCATTAAAGCTAAGTCTTAGAGGTACAGGAGGTCTAATAACGAGTGGTGGCAATTCAGTTGCATTATTTGAGTTGTTTATAGTAAACACATTTCTCAAATGGTTAACAAATAAAGTCCCCTTCTCGGAATCGTTTCTAGCCCAGTCACCAATCGGATTTCGCAAAGGAGGCTTTCCTCTAACTGGTCTTTTTAAACCTCGTGCCGCCTTCCATAACGAATAGTCAGATTGTGGGGAACTGTCAATTCCCTCCAAGTATGATTTAAGTGAAGCCATTCTTTGGGTTTCTAAGAAATTTCTTAGTATATCTCTGCATTCCCGTAGCCTAGCTTTCAGTTGAGGAGACCTGTGAATTTGCCACTCTCTTCTAACTCTTCTTTTTTCTGTCAGGAGATGTTCGAGTTCAGCGAAATAAGTTCTGTTTGTCCTATTTCTGCATTCAACGTCATATGTGGAAGCGTGATGCACAGCTCTTCGTATGTCCTCAGTAAACTTGCCAATCGACCCATCAATATCCTCGGTAGTTCTCAACACTACATTTTCCGTGCAGTGGGAACTTAAATACTTTTTATACTTTATCCAACTTACTCTGGATTTAGACATGTCCCGAAATGGAGAGCCATACCCTTGAAGGAAACGCATTGAAATAATAGAAGGAGAGTGATCTGAAGACAAGTCTAATGAAGGCTCCACTTGTATCGATTCTACAGGGATATTTTTCACTACTCCGAAGTCAATAATATCGGGAATCTTCCGTCGGCCAGTAGGTGGGATGCCCGCTTGAGAGTACATCTAAGCCCATTTTGGCAATGGTGTTGAAGAGTTCACGACCCTTCGGGGTCACTAGACGTGAACCCCAAAATGTGTGTTTGGCGTTAAAGTCACCAGCAACCAAAAATCTAGCTCCAAGGGAATTGAAGAAGCTGTAGTATTGATGTTCTTTTATTGAAAATCGAGGCGGCGAATAAATTGATGATAAAACAAAGTTGTATTGACAGAATTCAATACAAATGTTTGTTGCTTGTAGGTAATCCTCACATATGTTGTTCATCATTAAATAATGTTTTATTCTGTTCTTTATAAGAATTGCCGAACCTCCACATGCTCTTCCGCGGGGATCTTTAGTATCATACAACACGTATCCATTAATTTTGAAGTACCCTGTCGCCGTCAAGTGAGTTTCAGCAATCATCATGACATCAATCTGCTTATCCATCAGGAAGTGTTCCAGTTCGTTTTTATGTTGGCGGAGGCCGTTCGCGTTCCAAAAACAAATTTTTAAACAAATCATTTCTTTAAAATTGCTTGTAAGATAGTGGATTGCATTTTCAGCATTTCCTGCATCATGGATGTGATAGTGGTCGTAAAAGTGTTCATAGTTTGGACAAGTGTCTGCAAAGTAGTCTCTAGAGTGTTAATATTAGGCTCGTAATATTGAGATTTAGGTTCCTGCTCCAAACCTGGCATATTAGATTTAACCACGTTAGCGTAAGAAACTTGCCTAGAACTAGGCGCGTTTTCATGACTAGTGGGCCGTAACAATTGAGGAAAATTGTTACTCGATGCAAAATTAGGCTGTTGTGGATGAACAGGTAATACTGACGTCTTGTTGGTCCTTATGCCTTTCAAATGAGTGTAAACTGGACAACCTCTATAATTTGCGGTATGATTACCTCCGCAGTTACTGCATTTTTTGATTTTTGAGTCGGTTTTCGACTTATCACATTGAGCAGTTGTATGTAGTTCCCCACACGCAACACAAACTGACGGCAATTTACAATATGCTTTAGTGTGACCAAATTCTTGACAATTAAGACACTGGACGGGTCCCTGACGCTTATGCGGTTCTTCCACGGTGATTCTACGATGCAGAAGGTAAATCAGATTGTAGATGGGATGGGACTCGTTTTTCTTTAAGACTATATCTCCGGGTTCCAATTCCACCCTGAACATAGGCTGAGGAATCCTTACACGGTTTTTAATATTCGTTATGTTCTTAATTTTGAAGCCATTTTCCATTAAACTAGTCTTTATCTCGGCAGGATCAACATCTGGGTCTATACCCTTTAGAACGACTTGGAGTCCTTTTGCGCTTTTCAGCTGGTAGGTATAGAAATCCCTACTCTCCCTCTCCAACTGGTTGGACAATTTTCGAAAGTCATCTTCCTTTTTCACTTGAATTTTGGTTTCGCTGATATTTCCATGTTTAATTGAGGTTACGCTAAACATATTTTCACCTATTACCGAAACAATTCCTTGTACCAATTTACTGGAAGTGGGCTCTCTCAGATAAATTGGTGGGGGCTTAAACGTTTTTTTAGGAAGTTCTGGATCATCCGTCTGGAGGAGAGCAAACCTGTTTTGATCATTTGGATTGTCAATACTCACGGTCTTGGGAGCTTTTGAATTTGATGACATTTGAGCAGATGTCGGGCTCCTCTGTCGCTTAAGAACTGTGACGTATTTATCCATACCTACTTGTTTTCTAGGTTTGACTGCACTATTTGATGTAGAAGATATTGATGTTTTATCATCTGATGAAATCACTATATTGGGCGAACAGGAACGGCGCCGTTCTACGGCTCTTGTAGTGAGAAGATTCTCCACAGATTTTTTTAAGGATTCTTCCTCAGAGATCCATAAAGATTTTCTAGTCGAGCTAAGCTCTTTCTCAGAATTACATCTGAGAGGAACACTCACACAGTTTTTATGCGATTTTTAATGTTTTTTATTATTTTTTTTTTAATGTTTTTTATTTTTTAATGTTTTTTATTTTTTTTTTTTTTTTTTACCGTAGGTATTTTTACCTATTACGAATTATTTTTTAACTTTTTGTTTTATTTCGACCTATTACACTTTTTCACCTATTACGATTTTTTCACCGAAAATTCAGCCGCACTAAAAATAACACGTCCGAACAGTTCAACAACACTATGTGTGGAGACAACACATGTTTAACTTTTGAATAAAAATTAACATTTTTTTAACTTATATGACATTTTCATATGATTCTAGACAGGGAAGAAAAAAAACTAAAATCTACAACTTTCAATGGGCGTAAAATCTAAAGTAGGATGGCATCTCCAATATGTTTAATTTTTTTCATAAGGAGAACTCAATTAAGTAGTGTTCCGAATTTCAAATTCCTAGGTCCAAAAATAAACATTTTGGCAAGTGCAGTTATATGGGAGGTGGGTGTGGCAGTGGGCGGTTTTCCAAGATTTTTTCAAAATTTCTTAATTTAGCGGAGAGAAGTGTTTCTGCAAAATTTCATTGCTGTACGACCACTCCTTCTATTTTTTTTTCAAGAAATGTATGGGGCGGTGCCACTGTGCGTCGCCCTAATATAAATCCCTTATAAAAATCACTATTAAGTTGGAATTCAACACAAATAGTCCATACATACATAAAAATCGTCATACCTACTTTTATTTGACCGTAGCCCCCATATAAACTGTACTTCCGGAAATCACTTATTTAAGTTATAAATCTTTTATAAGAATCAGCAGCAAATTTATATCCATATTTGACCGTAGCCCCAAGTAAAGTCCACATCAAAAAATCATCACAAATATGTAAAAAATCTCTTATAAAAATCGACGTACAGAATTTAATGTTGATCAACCCGTAATAGGTCATAGTTTCCTTATGAGGACTTCTCCCGAAAACTCATTAACCTACATAAACATCCATATCGAAGAGAAATTTTACACGGATCAGCTATAAGTATGTAATAATTATACTATTGACTTTTGTGAAAGTTGGTCCATAATTGGCCATACAAACTCCATTTCCGAGAATAACCATAGAGTATACAGAGGTGACAATGTGACAACGTTTCAAAAATCAAATTACCGCATTCGTGATCGAATGAGCTATCGTATCGAAAAATGATTTCGATATCGAAATTATGATAAAAAGTACTAAATTTCGAATGACATCGAATGCGGTAATTTGGCCCCAGTTTCCTAGGGCTTTTTGTTACCTCATTTATTATCTGTTAAAGTAAATCGCTTTATGTTACACGCTGCAAAAATGTGCAGTTGTTAAAGAAACAAGACAAATATAAATTCTTGGTTGTAAAATATCGTTATTCCTCCAAAATAATCCTAGAATAAATAAAAATTATGTACAATATTTTATGACGTTCGCCCCATAAGCGGTGATTTGATGGTGGGTATATAAGATTCGTCACAGCCGAATATAAATTCTTTCTTATTTATACTCTGTTTTTTAACTTGTGATGAATATGGAATTTTTTTTTAATTTTATAAATTGTTAAATTTCACTCAAGATTGCTAAGTTTGTATTGGTCAAAATTAGATAAAATTATAAAATATTTGAAATAAATTATGATGTTCGTAAAATTGTCTTTCAAACAATTTATAAAATACTAATAAAATTTGCGTTAACCCCCCGTTTACACATGCGAGTAACAGTTCGAAAAACTCAATACACTCACATTTTTTTTACTAATACACTATACCCTACACCACAATAGTGGGGAGGGTATATTGGATTTGTGTTGATGTTTGTAACGCCCCTAACTTTTGGTCCAACAGCTTAGAATCACTTTCTGAGTCGATTTAACGATCTCCGTTCGTCCGTCCGTCTGGCTGGCTGGCTGTCCATGTAAAGCTTGTGCGCAGAGTACAGGTCGCAATTTTGAAGATATTTCGATAAAATGTGGTACGTGATATTTTTCCGGCCCAAGGATGGATGGGATTGAAACTGGTGGAAATTGGTGCATTATTTCACCTAGCCCCCATACAAATGTCCTCCCGAAATTGGGGTTTTCTGGTTATAAATCTTTAAATTATGCAAGTATGCAAACAAAATTTACCACAGATAAGTAGTAAATGAAGATAAAGCACATCTACAAATTTCGTGAAGATCGGTCCATAATTAGTCGAAACTCCCATATAAGACCCTCTCCGTAATTCACTTTAACTTCCATAAATCTTTTAAAAGTATTTATATCGGAATAAAGTTGAACACATATAATATTTATATCCACAGAAATCTTGACACTGAATTTTGGTCCAAAATAGGTGATATCTCGCAAATAACGCCCATTTCTGAAAAAAAATTTTATATTTACATATATATATGTGGATAATATAATATTTATAATTGAAATTTTAGTTTGTTTTATGAGTGATTGTAAACAAATTTCTTTCAAATAATATTGATAAACAAAATATTTTAATTTTGGAGAATAGATATCATTAAAATCATAATAATTATTGTTAATGAAAATTTTTCCTCATGAAAAATTTTTATGTGATCAACTCGGCAACTCTATTTTACAATCAAAACAAAAATGGAAGTAAAATTAAATTTAGAAAATATAATAAAATTAATTAATTTATATCGTTCCCATTCTCTTCTGTCGGATATGAGTGATAAAGCATATAAGAGGAACGATTTGAAAAGCAAGGCCTTCGAAGCAATTGCAAATCAAATGGAGCTGCCGGTACAAGTTTACGCTTTGACAACGTTTTGAAAATGAACTCTCACGGTCCTGTGTAAACAGTAATGCTAATTGCAAATGATTCGAGTTTTTCGATTAAGTTTTCTTATATAATACGTACTCAGCACTCGCATGTGTAAACGTGGGGTAAGACTGAATATAAATACAGAATATAGGAGGAATGTTGATTAAATCAGGTATGTAACACCTGATCCATACTGTCAGCTATAAGCCCAAATAGCAAACAGTGAATATGAATAATCTACTGTTTTTTTGCAGTGTAGTTGCTGTAATTATATAGCGCTGTGATTTATTTAAACTTTTGTACACTGCATTTCGCGGTTATTTAGATTAGTTTGTTATATTGATGTTTTAATTGATATCTTGACCTCACTATACGACAAGTGTGACCACTTAAAGACGTAATTGGGGTTTTCAGCACTACATTTTTTTTCTATAAGTTAAGTATACTTAAAGGGAAGTGGACCCATGTCAGCTCTAAATAATTTTCTATAACCTAAGTATCTTCAAAAAAAAAAAAAAGTGAAACGACAGAATTGGTCTCTTGATTGATTGATTCATCAGGGATGGGTTCCTAATTATTTTCCTATTTCGAGGCACGCCACTAGCGTGTTTTAGATAATGTTCACAAATGGAATACTAAAACATATGTAACTGAAAAGTTGGATACACAATTACAACAAAGAGAATGGAATTTGTACGAGTACATGTGCTTTTAATGATCTTACCTAACGCAGCCCAACATTGGATATGATATCATTAGATAAACGGTTGGGAGTGTCACAACTAGCGGTAATTCTCCAAACATTTTTGCAAGATAATAAGCCGACAATCTGTAGGATCCCGAACGCCGTTCCTTATTAATGACCTCACGTTCGGATGGAACTGAAAACAAACAAAGAATGACATGCCAAAGATAATTAGAGCTGTTTGGAATTCTTGAATTGAATATTAACTTACACGAATTAAGAGCACCAAATAATGCAAACAGCATCCAATAGGTTTGGGAAAAAAACATCCAACCCTGCAGATCGTGCAAATATTCTTCAGTACGGGGAATGTTAAACCATATTGCACCGGCCATCAGTGCCAAACCTACAGTTTGAAACCAATTAAGTTTCGAAAGCATACGAGATTTGGCCTCTTTGAAGTTTCGACTTGACAGCACATGAAATTGTGTATAAAACGTTGTGGGATAGTCAAGCCAATCCCTACTATTGCGGCAATCGCTTGACGCTGAACTAAAGTTAGATTGCGTATCGCCGTCATTCCATAGTTGTTGAGTTGCCTCCTCGACCCCATTTAACTCATCATGATGATGATTGTGGAGATGATGCTGGCGTTCAATATCACGGTGATCATTTACTAAAATTATATTTTGACTATGATTCTTATGCATGTCTTTGTAATAGTTACTGAGTATATCGGTGATCAGAGCATCATGTTGTGAGGAATGTTTGTTGTTGACAGCAATGGGTGGACCTGAACGGTGATTCGTTGGCTTTGTATCCATATGTTCATTAATGAAACCACTTTGTATAATGCAATTTCTATTTAGAAAGTTACCATGAGATTCTTTAGCTGCTACAAATAATTTTTCACGAATATCTGGGTTTGATTTCAGTTGTTCGACTGAAAATAGAATAAAACAATGGTGTTAATACATACTCGTATGTACATATGTACGAGGTAATAAGTCCTTTTGCAACTCTGGCAAATTTGTATACATATACATACACGAGTATGTATGTAAATATGTACCTATGCATATGTATACGTACGCTGATAAATTCTTTAAAAAACTTTTTTTGAAAGACAACAAATTTCAACAATTTGTTAGCCCCTTATTTATAAAGCACATTTCCATACAAAAATTACTTTATAAACCTCTTATAAACCTGTTGTAAGTTTCATGAATGTTTTGCAGTCGGTAAATATGTAAATATATGTATGTATATGTATGTATGTATATCAGTTTGCCATTTTCATTTGCGAATATGTGTCGAATATTAAATATCCTTCATCTAAATATAGTGAGAACTACACAAACTAAGGATTGGAATATCCTATTCAGTTTTAGCACAAATTTTATAAGTATTTTATGTATGTATGTATGTATGTATGTATGGGTACCTATTGTTTGAAAGTCGAGTTTAAGCACAACAGAATTTATTTCAAATCTTTTAAAATATTATATAATTTTAATATGTTGGTTAGATGTAGATATTTCTTAGACATTTATGTATATGAAGAGGTTCTTATATGGGAGCTATGATCAATTTCAACTCGAATTTCAACCTAATAATACCCTGCCAGCAATTGAAAGTTTCTTTCATCGTCAATCGTCAAAGGCGTTACGTCTTACTCACTTCCAGACGTTAATTGGAAGATAACAATTTACATTGCAGTCGTCTTTTAATTATCCAGACGGCGTTTGGAAGATTGTTTGTTGTTTACAACACCGTTATAAAAGAAATGAAAAGAATGCAAAAAAGAAGTTTTCGACATCATCGAAATTAGTTTTATTTTGTCATTTGCTGTGGTCGGTCAGTGGTAAAATGTGGTTTTGTGTTGTTATTGTTGTAGTTTTTACATATTTGTTATCCCATTAGGCTTGCCAGATGTACTGCATTTAGAAGTCCGCGTACTTTTTTTTACTAATTGTACTTCTGTCTGCATAATACCTAAAGAAGTACGCAAATGTACTTTTTTCAGCCTCTGTACTTCTTTTTGTACTTTTTTTATTTTTTTTTTAATGAACAATTTCTTATTTGATAGCAAATATTTTGCTTAGTGCATAAAAGAAGCAACTTCGGAAGATTTAATTTTTTTCAAGTTGCCAAAAAACAAGTTGTATTAAAATATAGAATAGAAAAAAATTATTTTATTTTTTAAAAATAAAATCTAATACACCTGACTAATTTTCAGTTATTTTTTATTACACAAAAATATATATGATCTCTTATTTTGTTCTGTTTTCATTATTTGTTATTTTCTTCATTTAATTGTTATTGTTAATACATACTGAATTTCCTAGTTCTTAGTTACATCAATTATTTCTTTTATATACTGAATTTTATGATTTTTTTTTTAATAAAAAGTGTACTTTTTTTTCTTATTTGTACTGCTGTTTTAACTTCGATTTTATATCTGTACTTTTTTTTGTCGATTTTATATCTGGCAACCCTATATCCCATAGTCAATATGAGTGTATTATCTGTAAAGGCAAAAAAAATCAAAACCAAAAGAGAGTTAAGCAGAAGTGACTTCTTGAAGTTACTTCCGGGGGGCACAACTTCTCAATACGGAAGACGCTTCTACGATGAGAAAATGGTATCACAGAAGATGAGTTTCAACTTCTTAGCGTCACTTCTGAGTCACTTCCGCAATAGAAAATGTTGGCAGGGTAATAATATCTATAAGAGAGACATATACATATGTATGAGTATTTAAGTGTTTTACGGAAGCGGAACTTATATGGGAGATATGATCAAATATGGACTGAAATGTACAAAAACCTGTAGTATCATTTTTGTATAAAGTGTATCGCAATATCGACGTGTCACATTTTATGTTCCTGAAAACAATTTCGAATATACAAAAACTGTCAACGATTTGTACTACGAATTTATTAATAGAGAAAAATATACATACATATGTAGTATATGTAAATATTTGTATCTCAAAAAATTAATAATGAAGATAAAGTCCTTAAGGTAAATTCAAATGATAAATTTACGTTCTACTGCTTGTAGGTACTACTGAATCCCTTTGTCGGTAGGATAAGCATACCATTCTAGGAGCGCTCCGCAAAAAGGAGTCAGAAAAGAGTCCAACTAAAGAGCATTCTAGGAGCGCTCCGCAAAAAGGAGTCAGAAAAGAGTTCATCTAAAAAGCATTTTCGGAGCGAAAGAAAAATTTGCTTAAAAAATTATTTTTTTTCCATTTTTATATATTTTATTTAAATGAATTCCATTTTATTTTTTTTTATTGTAAATACAATTTATTTAATTTTTTTCCATTTCTAATTTAGTTTATTTGTACATGAATTTCCTTTTAGTTTAAGTAAAAACAATATTTAAAAAAATAATAAATGCGACCTTTAAATTTTTTGTATTTAAAATTGCAATGACTCTTTTTTGACATGATGTAAGAGCTCTTTCTGGCGGACCATTTTCGAATATAATTACCCTCTTTTCTGAAGGTTGTCGGAGCAATAAAAGACTCTTTTCGGACTCATATGGCTTGCTGGGTAATTATTAAAAACGGCTATGATAAACTGAAAAACATCATTAATATTTGAGAATATTTAATTGCATGTTCCTACGTCAGAGGGAAGCATTCAAATTGCCCACTAAGAAAGAATATGTGGCATTAATAATGTCCTAATTTCCTGTTTTTAACTATTATTTCCTTAAGAAAACGTATCAGCAGATAAAATAAATATTATCACACTTGGCAAATATTTGCCGAAAAAGACGTAACCACTAAATAACATATATTTGAACTCGTTTTTTTATTAAAAAAAAACTTTTCTTATTTAGACCAAAGCACAACAAATATTTATTATTATTGTTTTGATGCTCTTTGATGTTGCAAAACTCTCTTTAGCAAATTTTTTTTTTTGTGCTAAAAGTGGTGGTTTCGCTTTTTTGAGTAAATATTTGCTAAATGTGACCGTACCTTAAGTGTCATTTTTTGTTTCGTTAGTTAGCTTCAAGACAAAGGAGTTAATTTAATTTTATGTAAAAAAAAATTAAAAATTCTTTAAAAAGCAAATGTTTCACTTCAACTTACTTCACCTGAAGTTTATGAGGGAAATTCAATAATTGTTGGTCAATTTGTTTAGTAAGTTTAAAAAAATAGTTTTAGAAGAGACCATTTCAATGTGAAAATTTAATTAAAAATTATACACAGCAATCTAAAAAAAGATACACACATATTCGAGATTATAGCTGAATATATAAAACTGATATGATTACAATGATCCATTGGATTAGGGAAATCCATTGCAACTAACAGAAGTGTTTCAAGAAATTGCCAACAAGTCTTTTTAGTTGATATATTTCTGAATTAAACTGAATAAATTTAACATTTAGTAATTTTGTACTTTGTTATCACAAACAGAGTTAGATAATTAAATAAATCAAAACCAAGTAGAAAAAATACGATCCTCTAATTCCAAAAAATGTTGCGTTTATAGATTTATTTGTTAAGAATTTTAAAAAATAATACGAACAAAAGTCTACCTTCCTTGATTGACACCCCAACCTTAAATTAAATACTAACGTGTGTTCAATGATATTTAATAAAAGGTGCAATGTAAAAGGATCATTGACTTTTAATTTTTTGGACTATCATTTTTTATAGATACGAGTACATATATGGTTTCTTGTTGTATGAAACATTTGATGGCATAAATAACATTGGAAGATTTACTAATATTTCTAAGTTTATTAATAATTCCCTTTCATGAAATCATGAGGACATCATTGACTGCTTTTAAATACGAATGTATGATAAATATGAAGGCAAGGCGTTTGACTAGGGCCAAATTACCGCATTCGATATCGAGTAAAATTGATCGTAATTTTCTTATTTGAGATTATGTCATTCAAAATTTAGTACATTTTATCATAATTTCGATATCGAAATCATTTTTCGATACGATAGCTCATTCGATCACGAACGCGGTAATTTGGCCCCTGTACTGTTGCTTGGGTGAAAAACTTTGATTGAAAATAAAATTAATCACCCCTATCGTGAAAAAAAAATTCCACATGAAATTTCTTCCCTTTTATTTTTTTAACATTGAATTTTAATAGGAAAATGTAAAAAGGGAACAAATTTCATGTGAAATTTTTATTCACGATAGAGGTGAATATTTTAAACAAGGAAATAAAAATGCTGGTGTAGCCGAAAAAATGTCTGCTTTTTATTGATTTAAGCCGGGTGAGTATTAGTTTTTATGTCTATCTTTATGTATTATTATTTAGCAGATACAAAAGGTGCCACTGTTACCCGTTTTGACCCCCGTTCGACCTCAGTTTTGTCCTATGGCTATAGAATAATTTTGGAAAAGTGTCATTGTAATTATTTGTAAGACCTTGAATTAGAAAATTATATTTCAAGTTTTTTTCTATTGAGAACACAAGTTTAGACAAAAAAGTACCAAAAAAAAAAAGAGATACAGTTTTTAAAAATTCGAATTTCAAAAAGGTACCTTTCATTGATTTAAGTCTGACGCATTGCTAATTTTATTGTTGTGTTTATTCATTTAGAAGATACGAAGGGTAACATGGGGTTCTCAGATACCGATTTTACCCGTTTTGATCATATAGAATTTCGAATTTCTCAAAAATACCAGACACCTGTCCTCTCTTTTTTATTTATTTTATTCCAGCTTTATTAGTTTTGGAGGTACAGTTAACATTTTTACTTGTTTTATCCCCCTTGACGTCCGAATTTCCAAAAAATCCCTTATTATTGGATCTAAATGAAGTAAAAGGAATCCAATAACCGAATTTGGTCTGTGCAATGATCAATGAATCTGTCAGTCAGTCACGTTACTCTTTCATATATATTAAGGTATTCATTCGAATAATGATCGTTTGAATAATCGAACACTTTATTGCAAATAATTATTCAAAGAATTTGAAAATTACCATTTTCGAATAACGAATAGTTCAATTAATTTTATGAAGAACTATCGAATTAAACAAATAATTATTGTTGTATTAATTTAACGTTTCATTTTAAAAATTTTCATTATAAACATAAGTAAATTTCGTTCTAAATCATAATATGTAATAAAAAAATTATTTAATTCCCGAATTCTATTTCTCAATAAATGGTGAGTTAAATAGATGATGTTTACAAGTAGATCTTGGACAATAAACATTGCTAATGACGCCCTTGGCAGGGTAAAAAATGCATTCCAGTGTGCCATTTGTCTAGAAAAATATAACTTTACAATGGTAGTATTCTTCGAGTTATTAATATAAAAAAAATTAACTCAAGCCAAAATATTGTAAAATTTTCTCTAATAATATTTGTATTTATTATTCAACCATAATATTCTCTAAAAATTAATTTTCATTATTTTGCAATTAAAAACAGTAATAATTAATCACCATTTCGTAAAAATTTTAGTTAATAAACTGATATCTGTGTATGTATGTATGTATGTATGTAAATAAAATAAAATTATGTATATAAGTTAAACCAACTGGGAATGGAATGAGACCAATTGAAAATGGAAGTTGGCATTATCCATAAAAAAATATTCTAGGCTTTTTTTATGTTTATGTTGACATTTTTGACAAAAGTTTTTGAATCAGCATAACTCATAAATTGGTGTTCTTTTTTGTTCGAAAAAAAATTTAAATATCAAAAATATAAAAAGAGCTTTTTATCAGCTACTACACTTTTAAAGGTTAATAAAAATAAATAAACATTCTTTTATCAAATTTTCAATGACCATTCCTTTTTAGACAGCGCACCAAAATCACCAACTTCAGAGGCATATAAAAAGATCTCGCAATGAACTAAGAAACTCTAAGGTTTTGTTATGGTTCCTTTGCAATTGCTCTCATCCCATTTCTATTCGGAAAGTTATTATTATTTATTATTTAAACATTTTTTGATGATGAAATTTTTAGGTCTTGTGAAGGGCTTTTTTACATTCAGTATTAGAAACATTTCTATCTCATTATCAAATTCACTCTTCATTTTTTGTTCTTGTTTTTATACCCTTCACCATCATGAGAAGGGTATATATAAGTTCGTCATTCCGTTTCTAATTTACACAATATAATTTTCCGACCCTATAAAGTATATATGTTCTGGATCCTTATAGATAGCGGAGTTGATTAAGCCATGTCCGTCTGTCTGTCTGGATGTTGAAATCAGTTTTTTGAAGTCCCCAGATATCTTCCGGATCCAAATCTTCAATAATTCTGTCAGACATGCTTTCGAGAAGTTTGCTATTTAAAATCAGCAAAATCGGTTTAGGCCAACCAGAGTTATGGACCAATATGTGAGACAACCTCCATAAACCTCCAATATTTTGAAATATATTGCAGATAATATCATGAAATTTTGTATACGTTGTTTTTATGATAAAAGAAGAAAGTGTGCGGAAAATAGTAAGAATCGGTCCATGATTTCTCATAGCCCCCATACAAAAATCTTCCCGAAATATTTTCTCAATTGTGCATAAATGCCTATAAAATTGAAATATCAAGACAAAATTCAGCAAAAATAAGTTTTATACACAAATAAATCGTAAAACGAAATTTTTTTTAGTTCGGTCCATGTTTGACCATATCCCCCATATAAAGTCCACTTCCAAAATTCAGTTAAATACGTATAAAACAGATATAAATAATTTTAAACGGCTAAAATTTGACATGAATAATCTTTATAGGCAAATAAATTGTTGTACTAAATTTTATGGTGGTCGGCCCTGAATTGGTCATAGCTCCCATACAAGGACCACATCTGAAAAATACATTTATCCCTATATATATTGTATAAATATCGGTACTGACTCAAAACTTTGCGCAGATCATTTACATATATACAAAAATCATCATGAATTTTGGTCTATTTTGAACCGTATGCCCCATATAAAGCCCTTTTCCGAAAATCACTTTAATACTCATAAATCTCTTATAAATAAGGGTACCAATCCAAAATTTTACACGGATCATTTACATACATGCCTAAATCAAACTGCTGGATTTTGAGAATATCGGTCCATATTTGACAATCTCCCCGATATAAGGTCCACTTGCGAAATCCACGTTAATACTAATATATATCTTAAATATACCGTTATTATGTTGAAATTCGACGTGAAATATCCTCATATGCATGAAAATTCACTGTTCCAAAATTTAAGAAGATCGGCCCATAATTTGTCATAACTGCTATATAAGAACCATTTCCATTAATGTATTACAAATTATCAGACACCCAGTAGTTTCCGAGATATAGGCCTATATATTTTCAACTTTACGGGCCCGCCCCCTCGAAAATAGGCGTAATCGCCAACAAATTTTTTTTGCTGGCATCTCCTCTGAAAGCCCTATTTGATGAATTTATTTATTTTTTGAGCAATGTTACTAAAACCGAATTGTTCCCCTTTTTTTATACTCTGTTTGTTAAATTACACTCAAGATTATTATGAACATCAGACAAACTCTGAAAATTATGGTAAGAATTGCATCCACAACAAAAGTGGATGGTATATAAGATTCGGCATAGCCGAATATAGCACTCTTACTTGTTTATAAGTAAAGTAGTGTTCATGCAAAATTTAGCTAAAATAAGAAAATTCATGTTAAGTGAAATTAAATTTTTTGGGACCGGTCTATATTTGAACATATCCACACATAAAGATCACTTCCGAAAATCACATAAATATGCATAAATCTGTTATAAAATTTGTTTTTTTAGTTAAAATTCGAGACAAATAATCCTCACATTTTATGACGATCTGCCAATAATTGGTCGTAGCTTAAATAGGCATATATTGTGAATATTATTCCATATTTGATCATATCATCCACATAAAGCCCACTTTCAAACATCTCTTAAATACACTAATATCTCTTACGAAAACCGTTATACGATTAAGATTCGAGATAATTAATTCTTATACGAGTATACATATATAAAAATAGACGTACCAAATTTTATAACGATCGTCCCATAATTGGTCAAAGCTCTCAAGAGGCGCAATGCCAAAAATCATTTAAGTACGTATCAATAATCCTCATATATTTGAAATCACCACACGGCATTTTATGAAGATCGGTCTATTATATGCACCACTTTACATATTTTACTTTAGTGGTGAAATTAACACTAAATATTGGTGGTAGGTATACATATGTAGAGGCTGTTTTTTAGATGTACATATAGAATTTTGAAATAAAACAAAGATGATTTTTTTAAATTGACATGAAATTTACTTTATTCGAAAGATAATTTTCTGGCATTATAATTTAAACATGACTTCTGGCGATCCTACTTAGTCTAATCTAGAGGTCCAATTTTCGATGACCTTTTTCCAACATTTGTGGCCGTATATCGGCAATGACGGGGCGAATGTTGTCTTCCAAGGGGTCAATCGTTTCGGGCTTATCGGCGTAGACTAGCGACTTCAACTATCTCCACAGAAAATAGTCAAGCGGCGTTATATCGCATGATCTTGCAGGCCAATTCACGAGTCCGAAACGTAAAACTATGCAGTTACCAAACGTTTACTTCAATAATTAAATTATGGCACGAGCTGTGTAACATTTTGTGCCGTCTTGTTGAAATCATACTAAAAGCCACTACTGACTATCCTATTTAGTCGTACGGTATGTCAAAAAATTGTGTGTGTTCATAAAGTATGACAGTGTGGCCTAAAAATTTAACTAAATGACAGTCTGTCCGACTTGCAAAAGTTTTTAAAAATTTTCATAAAATGATAGTTTCTATGCGATCAGAGTTGTATTTTCTAATACAGCTGATAAAAAAAAAACAACAATGTCGGCTTCATTGATTTAAAGCACAAAATATAATTTAAAGAACAGACGTTTCACATTTTTTAATTGTTTGTATAGTTTATACAATTTATTATATTCACATATAACAACAAAATACAATGAATAAAAGTATGGCGTAAAACTGCGTTTGTTTACATTAGCAAAAACCTATGTTTTTGCATCTTTTTTGTGTAATAGTGCGGCGCCTATGACAGACTTTGTTGCGATTTTTTTTTTTTGAGTGTGATAGAAATCGGTCAGATTTTCCAGTGAATGAATCGGACGATTGTGTAGGATAGTGTATCACGACTTTAAGCCCGTCTACGAAAAAAAAGGTTTTGCCATTTTAGAAAATTTTGCAAATTTTGATATGTATCTTTTGTAAATTGTGTCTATTTTATAAGAAATATTACTGATATTTAATTACATAAAAAAAATAAAAAAAAAATCGTCAAAAGTTTTAAAAAATTATTTTGTCAACCTAAAAGCGATAACTCAAACAAGCAAAAGTACTTGTTTAGATATTTCAAGTACTATTTATATTTAAAATGTCTTGACGTTCGTCAAGGCCAGAGGTAAATACAACTCAAAGTTATCAAATGATATCTATTGTCATTTACGAGCTACCGAATTATTTCCAAAATAAAAATAAAGAGAAACAAAGGTTAGGAAAAATGTTACATTATTTATTTTGGTCTGTAGATATTTTAAATGAATGTCAATTTACCTCTTAGATAAAGATATCGACTAAATATTTTATACTGAAGATAAACATACATATTTGTTGAAATTACGGGCATTATTTTGATTAATACTAAAAACATGAGGAATTTTTATAATTCAGAAACGTTTGAGAGGTAATTTCTAATGCTTGGTTTATTTGACAACAAAAATGTCATAGTGAAAACCAAGCATAAGACAGTTTGTGTAAATAATGTGATTAAAAGCAATGCTAAACCAATATGGCAAATTATTTGTTATAAATTATTTGCTTGCCTTTTCCACTATTATATAATATATACAGTTATGTGAGACACTGTATGTGTAAATAAAATGGGTATGTAAATAGGAATGTAAAAAGACTTACGTACAAACTCGGCTGGATTGTAATGGGGCTTTATTGAAACACCGATATCTTCGAAATATCTATAAATGTTATTCACCTCGCCAAAATAAGCTGTTGTTCCATTGTAAAGTAACAATAACTTATCAAACATATGAAACATTTGCGATGATGGCTGGTGAACGGTTATCACAATGGTTTTTTGCTCCTGAGTAGCGTAACGTTTTAAAATTGTCATGAGTGACATGGCCGAATGACTGTCCAAACCTGAAGTGGGTTCCTAGCAAATAATTTACGAATGTTAATTGGAATTATAAATACTCTTACATACATACAAATACTCACATCCAATAACATTAATAATGGATTGGTTAAAAGTTCACATGCTATATTAGCTCTCTTCTTTTCGCCACCCGAAAGTCCCCTGTTCATATAATCACCAAATTTTGTATCCTGGCAAAAGCTCAATTCCAGCGATTGTAAAATATCATCAACAAGTTGCGTCTTTTTCGTAATCGACACTTCTTCGGGCAACCGTAATAGGGCTGTATACATGACGGTTTCCTTCAGTGTAAGGCCCGAAAAGAAAATTTCCTCTTGCAGAACATAGCAGATCTTGCGACGCCATTTCTTGGACATCATCTCCCGATTTACATGAATATTTCCACCGTCTATGCGCCTATGGCCGCTAAGGCAATCAAGTAATGTTGTCTTTCCGCTGCCTGATGGTCCCATTATTGCTAAAACTTCACCCGGGCTTAAGTATTTATTTTGAATATTTGTTACATATACACACACACATATATATATATATATATAAATATATATTTATTATTAAATATAAAACTTACCTCACGATACCGCTGACATCATCAAGTATTTTTCGTTCGTTGTGCAATACAGTTACATTTTGAAACGATAATTGCAGGGTTCGTTGAGGCTCCTCTGTTGGAAAGGGTATTGCCACCGTTGCCGCCGATTCATTGCTATAAAAATAAACAAAGACATAACCAGAAACATTACTATAATAAAGTGACGATACGAATGGATAGGTTTATAAAATTTCATTTTTATCAACTTTTTTTTTTTATTTATTGTATTTAAGTATTTACGAGTACATACGAGTATTCTGTCTCAGCAACAAACATATTTTAAACAAGTAAGAGTTCGTATTCGTCTGTGCCGAATCTTATATACCCACCACCAAACACCAGTAGTACGATCTATGAATATGTACTTGCAACTAATTTTGTTACATTATATGTATATCGGTAACGATAAATATGGCAAAAAAATCCCGAAATTCGCCAAATTAAAATCGCGGCTACAGAAAAACTTTTTAAAGTATTGACATAATTTGTTTATACATATTTTTGTTCCCATATATATCCTCTGTACATCGCAAAGAGTTGTTTTAAAAATTCTGAATTTTGCTAACAAAATTTAAAAATATTAAAACGGAGTTTTGAAACGGCCGTTTAAAAAATCAAAAAATTTTTTACCATACTAAATATGGGCCTTTTCGGTAATGCATGATTATTTTGCGATGCTGATGCAAATTAGTTGATCCTGATGCTTATTTATTGCATCAGCCATTTTTGTGATGCTTGTTTTTATGTTGTTTGCGCATCACCTGCTTCACTGTTACATTGTAGAACACAATACATTTGCAGTGATGCCAACTGTTGCTTTTCAGAATGTACTGCGCATCAGATGCAGCGCAGTGATGCATTTTCGAAAAGGCACTATGTAATAGGTTAACGTAAAGTGAATACATATACATGCATATATTAAAAGTATAAATATGATTTTATTTCTCAAAATTTGTTAATTTGTTTCTTACATTTCTAATTAAAGTGATCTGAAACACGTTAATGGCCTGGGAATAGGTAATAACCTTAAAGCTGTGTTCACATTTGTGTATTTGCTATGTGGACTGTCACTTTTTCGCATGTCAAATTTGTACATATAGTCTGAACACCTTCAAACAATATCATGTGTTATTTCTCTGTGTGCAATACATAAGTATGACATTTTTTTATTTAGAACGAGCTCTATTTTCAAGTGACAAACCATCTGACATCAGCTGTTTTTATAACCAAAATTTTGTGACGGCAAATATTAATTGAAATTTTAATAAATATAATTTATACCTAATAAAAAAAACTATACAAATTTATTATTGAAAATGTATGTGACATAAGCAACATATGAACATGTAATTTATAAACCGTATGTAAAACTCAAATTTTGACATACACATGAAATCACATATGGGTAGAAAAGTGACATTTCACATGACAAATACACATAATGTGAACACAGCTTAAAATATTATACCTTATTCGAAAGCTAATTTCGTACACATATCGATTCTTTTGCATTAAAATGCTAAAATAATTATGTAATGGTAAACTTTCTGCTTGAACTTAAAATAAATCATAATTCGCCCTCATAAATGCACCTCCAAACTTCATAGCCTATGCGGCGCCAGTTAACGTTACCCTAATCTAATAGGGTAACGTTAACGTTAATAGAACAATTGTAGGGTAGGGACGGCCTGAAGGTTATTTTTTTTTGTCCATAAAATTTTGAAGCACTCTAATATACATACATATGTACGTATATTAAATAATTTTAAATACCTGCTCAATGCAGGTGTTGATTTTTAACATCTAAATTAATCTATAAAAATAGTTTAATATTAATTTCTTATAACTCAAACAATACTACGAGTATATAAATTTTATTATATCGATAACAATATAATAAATCCAGGTTGGCTACCGTTATCTCTAAAATAACCTTTCAGCAAAAGAACCTTTAGAAAAATTACTGCAATTACCGTTACGCAAATAATTGAAAATACATACATACATACTATTAAATATTTTAAATTATAAATTATAATTGAGTTTATTTTAATCTACAATACATAGTTTAAATACATATAATATAATACCAGCTTTGTCATACTCACACTCCTCTACTTCTCGTACCCCTATGTGAAATTTCATATCAATCGAAACATTCATTTAAAAACAGACGATCGATTTATTTCCAAAATATGTACATATGTACGGATATATTGATTCTGTCCCACTGTCGTGAGGCAAACACAACCATATTAAAAATTGATGAAATTTTTTGATTACAATTTGTATACCCTACACCACCATAGTGGGGAGGGTATATTGGATTTGTGCTGATGTTTGTAACGCACAGAAATATTGGTCCAACAACCACCGATGGAATCAGTATCACTTCCTGAGTCGATTTAACGCTGTCCGTCCGTCCGTCTGACTGGCTAGTGGAGTACATGTCGAAATTTTGAAAATATTTCGATAAAATTTGGTACATATGTCCCCCCGAAATTGGGGTTTAACGATCATAAATGTTTGAATTATGCAAGTATACAAACAAATTTCACCACAAATGGCTGGTAAAATCGCATCTACAAATTTTGTTAAGGCCGGTCCATAATTAGTCGTAGCTCCCATATATGGCCCAATTCCAAAAAATCACTTTAAAGAACGTAATGTCGTTATCCAAATAATATTGAACAGAAATAAGTTTCATCTACATATATAAAAATAATATGGTACAATTTTATGATGATCAGTCGATAATCAGTCGTAGCTCCCATATAATGCCCATTTCCGAAAATCATTTTAACGATCATTAATTTCTTAAGAATGTTGGTAATCAAATAAACTTCAACAAAAACAAGTTTCATATTTACAGAAATAATGACACCTAATTTTATAATGGTCGGTCCATAATTAGTCGAAACTCCCTCTCGGTAATTCACTTTGACCTCTATAAATCTTTTAAAAGTATTTGTATCCAGAAAAAGTATAACATATATACATATGTACATAATATTTATAGTAATGCAAGTCATGTCACTAAATTTTTGGATGATCTGTCAATAATAGGTAATATCTATATAGAGCCCATTTCTAAAAAACTGTTTTATACATATACTGGATGTAGGGTATTATATAGTCGGGCTTTTTATACCCTACACCACCATAGTGGGGAGGGTATATTGAATTTGTGCTGATGTTTGTAACGCCCAGAAATATTGGTCCAACACCCACCTTAAATTATACCGATCGACTCAGAATCACTTTCTGAGTCGATTTAACGATGTCCGTCCGTCCGTCTGGCTAGCTGTCCATGTAAAGCTTGTGCGCAGAGTACAGGTCGCAATTTTAAAGATATTTCGATACAATTTGGTACGTAATATTTTTTCGGCCCAAGGACGGATGGGATTGAAACTGGTGGAAATCGGTCCATTATTTCACCTGGCCCACATACAAAAGTCCTCCCGAAATTGGGGTTTACCGGTATTAAATCTTTGAATCATGCAAGTCTGCAAACAAAATTTACTACAGATGAGTAGTAAATGAAGCTAAAGCACATCTACAAATTTCGTGAAGATCGGTCCATAATTAGTCGTAGCTCCCATATAAGACCCACTTCCAAAAATCACTTTAAAGAGCATAACTCTCTTTAAAATGTTGGTATCCAAATAACATTGAACACAAATATATTTCATATGTATACTAATAATACGGTACAATTTTATTGTGATCGGTCCGTAATTAGTCGTAGCTCCCATATAAGACCCACTTCCGAAAATCACTTTAAAGAGCATAACTCTCTTGAAAATGTTGGTATCCTAATAATATTGAACACAAATATGTTTTGTATATATACATATAATATGGTAGAAGTTTATGATGATCGGTCCATAAATAGTCGTAGCTCCCATATAAGACCCACTTCCGAAAATCACTTTAAAGAGCATAACTCATTCAAAAATGTTGGTATCCAAATAATATTGAACGCAAATATATTTCATATGCATACAAGCAATACGGTACAATTTTATTATGATCGGTTCATAATTAGTCGTAGCACCCATAAATGACCCACTTCAGAATATCACTTTAAAGAGCATAACTCACTCAAAAATGTTGGTATCCAAATAATATTTCACACAAATATATTTCATATGTATTCTAATAATACGGTACAATTTTATTATGATCGGTCCATAATTAGTCGTAGTTCCCATATAAGGCCCACTTTCGAAAATCACTTTAAAAAGCATAAATTTCTTAAAAATGTTGGTAATCAAATAAAATTCGACACAAATAATATACAGAAATGATGACATCAAATTTTATAATGGTCGGTCCGTAATTAGTCGAAACTCCCATATAAGACCCTCCCCGTAATCAACTTTAACCACCATAAATCTTTTAAAAGTATTTATATCGAGATAATGTTTAACATACACAATATTTATATTCACAAAAGTCATGACACTAAATTTTTGTATGATCGGTCCATAATAGGTCATATCTCCCATATAGCGCACATTTCTGAAAAACTGCTTTATACATATACTGGGTGTAGGGTATTATATGGTCGGGCTTGACCGACTATACTTTCTTACTTGTTTAACATTGAATTTTAATAGGAATGGGGAATTTTTATTCACGATAGGGGTGAATATTTTACTATTTACGTACGAACATAATTAGCATTGACATCTAGAAGCATCAGACAAAAGAATAGACAAAAATTTGTGCTATATATATGTATGTACATACTCGTGCATACATATGTATCTATGTATGTTTTAAACGTAACAAAAATCAACATTAATGTTTAATAATAACATAGATATTATGCATATTTACTAATTTATGTACATATGTATGTTCATATACATACATACATATGTAGTATGTACGAGTATGTATGTATGTACGTATATGGTAGATATGACGATGTTATGATGCTTTTTATTTTATTATGTCTGTATGTATGTATAAAATTAAACATAAATCTGGCACATTTGAGGGCCATTGACTTTTTGCATTCAACACTGGCTGAATTCAAAATACAAAAGAAAACACACACAAAAAGAGAAAACAAAGAGATAATGTAGGAAATGAACTGGCTCAAGACAAGAACGAAATTACAACAACTTTTAAAAGTAGCAATAACAAAAAGTGAATAACAAAAAACAGTAGCATTCCCATTCACCAAAACATATCTATTTAATAAACAAACATTCTTAATACTCGTGTGTGTCTAAATTTTTAATATTGATACTAGGTATGTACATACTCGTACATACATAGGTATTCTTGAAATATTTTATCTATGGACCGACCTAAGATATTAATACTCTCACCGTATTTTTAATAAATATGTAGGTAATTGAAATAAATATGCAATTTCTTAATTTAATAAAGCAGATATGTACATACATATGCACATTTTCTGTTTTTTATCCAATCTGAAATAGGTATATCAGGTACATATATATGTAAATACATATATGTGATGGAAAGTGATCGGTTTGCAAACAAAATCGAAAATTAAAAACGAACGTTTTATTGTAAGATGTAATCAAAATCGAACGGTTTTGTTTCCCATTTTTGTTTCTTTTTAAATTTTTTCAAGTGAAAATAACAACATTTGTTAAAAAAAAATTGAAGATGTTTTAAAATAAAAAAAAATATGTACATTATTTTGTTGAAAACATACAACGAAAAAGATACATAAGTACATATGTATGTATTTTAAAGTGTTTACTTACATATTCGTTTCAATACATATTTTCAAAAAATATTTAAAATTTTAACTTAAATTCCCTTTCTTTTCTTTTAAACATATAGGTACGTTATTATCTTTACGGTTTAAAAACAGTTTAAACAGTAAATTTTCGTTTTTCATCACATTCTTTTTTTGTAACTTACATTTTAATAGAAACAAATGGAAAATGAAATCGAATTCGTTTTTAAAAGGAAACCGAATTAAAAACAAGTAAGAAAGTATAGTCGGTCAAGCCCGACCATAAAATAGCCTACACCTAGGATATGTATAAAACAGTGTTTCAGAAATGGACGTTATATGGGAGATATAACCTATTGTGGACCGAAAATTCAAAAATTTAGTTACTTGATGGCTGTGAATATAAATGTTATGTATGTTGAACTTTAACTCGATATAAATACTTTTAAAAGATTTATGGAGGTTAAAGTGAATTACGGAGAGGGTATTTTATGGGAGTTTCGCCTAATTACGGACCGATCACAATAAAATTGTACCGTATTGTTGGTATACATATGAAATATATTTGCGTTAAATATTATTTCGATACCAACATTTTTGAGCGAGTTATGCTCTTTAAAGCGATTTTCAGAAGTGGACCTTATATGGGAGCTACGAGTAATTATGGACCAATTTGCACAAAATTTGTAAATGTGATTTGGCTTCATGTACCACTCATTTTTGATGATATTTGTGTGGATACAAGCCAGCCAGACGGACGGACATCGTTAAATCGACTCAGAAAGTGATTCTGAGTCGATCAGTATATTTTAAGGTGGGTGTTGAGCCAATATTTCTGGGCGTTACAAACATCAGCACAAATTCAGTATACCCTCCCCTCTATGGTGATGTGGGGTATAATAACATGACAGCATGACACGACTAACACGTGATCTGTCAAAAAAGGCTATTGAAAAAAGTATCTCTACTTAAATCACCCTATGTACATATGTATGTATATGTAAGAATATGAATTAATAAATAGTTGAGGCCCATGATCTATACATATCTCTTAAAGTTTATATCGCATTTAAAAATTAATTTAATTTCATTAATTATTTTAATTTCAATTCTGTGCATTAAGAAACTGATGCATATGGAAAACTAAAAAAAATTTTAAAGATCTTTAAAATATTCCACAATCTCGAATTAACAAAAAATAACTACGATCATGTTGAATCAAATAATGGACGACCAGTTACAATATTTTTGAACAAAGATAATCAGCCTTATTATGAGTGCCGTTTTCTTTTTACGACAACGACTCTTTCGTAATAGATTAAAGATAAAATTAAATTTTTTTCTTTAACCTAAATATTACGAAACAGTCGTTGTTGTAAGAGAAAATGACACTCATAATAAGGCTGAATGTATATTTAAGCTATGTGTCCACGATTGTCAGATATTACAATGTTGTCCGAAAAATGTTCAGAAAATGTCTAACAACCGTATAAACTTAAAATTTTTGCCTTCCAACGTTGTAAGAAAAAGCATTTTCAGTACATTGGAAGACAAAAATATTGTCAGACATCTAACAATCGTGTAAACAGACAGTTTTGTTATTGTCATTGTTTTAAGACAATTGTCAAACACTTTTGATTGTCATATGTGCAAAGTTTATGCATCTGCCAATGGCAGCATTGTTATAGAAATTATTTCTAAATGCAACTCTGTGTATACATAAATAAACAAGTGTGCATTAATAAAATTTTTGAAAAAAGTGGAAGAAAATTAAAGAAAGTTCACAGTTGGATGAGTAATTTTGCATAAAAACCCTCCTGTTGTCGCTGAAGCACCCAAACTTTGCGGCGTTCTTTTGTTATTTTGTCTTCATCCTCGCTACTTTCTAGGACATAAGCTGATAATATTGGAACCATTGCTCTTTTTTGTTCCATGATAAGCAGGGGTGTCATAGAAACCAATATTGTCAGAATTTCTTTTAAAACCGACAAGAAAAAATGCTTTGGTGTCATAGGGCACTGCTACACGTTCAATAAATATCGAGATATTTCTAGTATCATGATATTTATTGTATGTGTAGCAGTGCCCTATGACACCAAAGCATTTTTGGTTTGGTTTCTATGACACCCCTGAATATTTTAATATATTTAAACAAACACACACAGCTGCAAAACGAATTTGACAATGCCACACAAACAATCTGACAACCGTGTGAACTGACAATTTCGGTTGACCGATAAATTCATTGTGTGACAATTTACCTTTTGCTAACAATTTTTCAATGTCACTACATTGCTAGCACATTGGTAGATATGACAACGATGTAATATCTGACGATCGTGGACACATAGCTTTAGTAATACCTATAGATGTGCTTAATTTCTTTTTTGTTTTACTCGTGCACTTATTGAAATATTTACTCGTAAATAAAAAAAAATCAAGTCAATATTTCTTTCTGTTTGACTTTAATGTTTTCTGTAAAACTGTAAAAGTAAATTTTGGGAGAAACAAACAAACACAAACATACTAAACCAATAGCTTCATGCAAATAACTGAAAATCATTCTTAATAATGAACAAATAGTCGCTTCAAGTGCCTGCACCAAGTGCTACTTGACTTGTGTACATAAAATCATAAGTATTCAATTGTTCTGTTCGTTCACATACATACGAGTACTTCAATCTGGATCAACTTTATCAAGTGCATTTAAATCCATTAAATTGAGTAACTAGTTTGAGTTTTCAAACTTACATATTTCAATTAGCGATCTGCGATTATACATGTAAATCATTTGTCACTCGCTATTTCACAAAAGACTTTATATGTATTACATATCGTCGGTGAGCTGACGTGACACCCTTTGTGTTAGATCTACATATTTTGAATACATCTTAGTTTTTGTTAACTTTTTGACTTTCAATTAAAAACAAATATTGATACTTAAGACTTCACATTAAAAATATTCACTTAAAAATCGGATGCTATCACTTTTGTGTAGTTTAGTTTAGTCGAGCTTTAATTGTGAAAGGATTACACCCAACTCTTCTTTTACACGGATTTGAAGTTACACGGTTGAAAAAAGAAATAGTTTGTAAAAACTTTTCAATCAAGTACGGTTTCAAAATCACTGTCTGTCTGTATGTTTTTATGACACTTGGCACCATTGCTGAAATGAACATACATAGTAGTAACTGGGAAATCCCCTTATTCGATAACTCTTACCTACACATTTTGTTCGCATGTTTTATTCTATTCTAATATTTCTCTTCTTAATTCTGGATTAACAGATTTCTTTTGTTTTTTGCTTGCTCTACCAATTTTTCACCTATATTTTTAGTTTTAATGCTCTATAAAATGCCATATGAACATACAATTTGTATGCATATCTGAAATTTTATAGTTTTCAACATTTTTTACACAGTTCGAAGTAAATATAGTTCTTTATTTCATCTTACACGGTTTTCAGGTGACATTGAACGTATCCCCCATTTTACTATAGGAAACGCCTCTTTTTTACACGGATTTCTGAGGAACGTATCTACCGTGTAAAAAAAGAGTTGGGTGTACCTATAATATAAAAGATATGATTTTTAATAACGTTAAATAAAACTTCAACTAGACTTGAAAAATATAAATCTGAAACGATATAAAAAGTAAAAGAAAGTAAATACAATGGGCCCTCGGTTAACGAATACAATTTGTTCCAGAAGCGTGATCGTTATGCGAAACGTTCGTTAAGCAAAACCATTATTTCCATATACATATATCAGTGCAAAATAAAATAATGCGTTCCAAGTTGGAAAAAGTACACACTAACATATTTCAACATCAATATTTATTGAAAATAATATAACATATTAACATTTTTAAGGAACTGAATATAGGACGAAATGAGACAATCTGCAATGGAAAAAACGAGAATTATCATTGAATAAATTTGTTGCGCGTTTAGCCACTGCTTGATTGGGGTGATGCTTTTTAATGTATGATGCCACAGACTCCCATGCCTTAAGCATTTCTTTAATTGCACTAGACGGTTGTTGTTCTTCTATAACTTCCTTGGTTAACGTCTTGTTAATTGTATGAACACAAGTGATGCCAAAGCTGAACACCGACAGAAGTTTTTCGCGCAATCCGGTACATATCTCCCATTTTGCGTTGGTCGTTATACGAAACTTTGTTCGTTAAGCGAGGCGTTCGTTAATCGAGAGTCGACTGTATGTAAATCGATAAGTATGTATGTATGTATATATGTATGTACATCAGTGCTATGTTACATATATATTGTTATACAAAAGAAAAATCCAAGAATAAACTGCTTTTTTGTTTAACTTACTTGTTCTTCCTAATTTAATGTGGTTAAATGTCCACAAACATTATAATTTTTTGTAAAAGACACTGGCCCTGCCCCAATAAAGATGTACTCAGCAAGAATTGGAGCTTACCTGAAAGCAGTTTTGTAAGAGAGAGATGCTAAATTCCTCCTTGCAACCTGCTTCCAGATGGCATGATTTTTACAAATCTATAAAATCTTTAATATAAATTACTCGTATGTTTATAATAATAGTTATACATATATTCCCAAAAAATAGGTTGTTTTTATATTTATAGAACTTTAACTGGCGGCCATTTTGTCAGCTGTCAAGTGATTTACGAGTATGTTTAGTTTGGTTTGGCATTTCAACATGAATATATATTTGATCATTTACTGGTAATGATAATTCCCAAGTTTATGTTGAGCACCGTTACATCCAGAAAAACTGACTGTTTGGTGTGCTTTATGGGCTGATGGTATAATTGGTCCGTACTTCTTTAAAATCGAAGTTGGCCAGAACTTTACAGTCAATGGTGACCGCTATAGAGCTTTGATCACTGACTTTTTCGGTCATCATTGGAACATTTATGATGTGCAGGAGTTGCGACTTTAACAAGACGCCGCAACATGTCACACAGCTCGTGTCCCAATTGATTTATTGAAGGAAACGTTGGGTTGCACATTTCGAACCCATGAATTAATCTCAAAGATCATACGATTTAATGCCGCTTGACTATTATCTGTGGGGATAGGTGAATTCGCTAGTCTACGCCGATAAGCCCGAAACGATTGACCCCTTAGAAGACAACATTCGCCGCGTTATTGCCGATATATGGCCACAAATGTTGGAAAAAGGTCATCGAAAATTGGAGCTCTAGATTATACTACGTCCGATCGCCAAAATTCATATTTAGATTATATTGCCAGAAGATTATCTTTCGAATAAAGTAAATTTCATGTCAATTTAAAAAGCTCATCTTTGTTTTATTCAATTTCAAAGTTCTATAAATCTAGAAAAAACACCCTTTACAACCTGCTTCATCGTAAGAGATTATAAATAGTTTAATATTTTTTTTTTGCTTCTCAGTAAAAGAAAAGCATCCTATTTTCTTTTATTTTCGATTACATTAATACAGAAATTATATTAGTGGTATTCATTTATTTATTGCTTCTTAGCATAGTTTCACAGTCATCGAATACAGAAGCAGTTAGGCTCCTTATTAGCTTCCTGTTTTGGATGAGTCTTATTCATTAATAAAAACTAGAGAAATTAGGTCCTTTTGCCTTTATCACAGCTGACAATCTTCTAGACATAAAATCAACGAGTTTTTTATTGAAATCATGCGAAATTTTGTTTCACTCATCCTGTATTACTGCCTTTAGGTTAATTTTTATCCAGATATTTCCACAAGGGCTAAATTGGATTGAGTTTTAAGACAATGATTGATAAACAACTCTTTCACAATTTCTGAAGTATGCTTAGGATCATTGGAAAATCCAGTTCTGCGCTAGTTCTAATTTCTCTCGAGATAATCTAGTTAGCATTTTCACCCTGCTGGTCAAGGTTTAAATTAATATTTGTGAAAAATTACCTTAAATATTTATAGAAATACTAGCTTTTTGAGCCCGGCGTTGCCCGGGGACTTCTTATCTTTCATTTCTGACCACTGATCATTTTAAATTTTCCCTTATTTTAAATATTCCTAAAAATGTTGTTCTATCAAACATTCTCGCGTGATCAAAAATTTAGCGAACGGTATATTTAAATATGCAAATCGTAGTTTGCTAATCAGATTATTTGACAATTTTCAAACTTACATTTGAAATTTTAATAGTTTAAATGATTCAATCTGAACTTCTTATGTCTTTTGATCATAAATTGTAATTTCCTAATTGTCGCTGAAAATTTTGTGCTAATAAAGAAATCGATTGACAGATATTGTATGTATTTGCTGTAAGACTATCCCTTAGATAAATATTTCCAACATAAGAAAAAATTAATATTTTTAGAGCTTACCAAATGTTAGAGATCATAATTTGAGTACAATTTGTCAATAAAAAGTTTATATTTGTTCGAAACGAAAATTTTTAACAATAGCATCTATGAAAACTATACTTAAAATATGTTTCAGATTGGTTTCCTATTCAGTTCATGAATAGGCTTTGTCGAGAGGCATTCATTTACTTATTAATGTTAATGTACGGGGTTCTCTAATGTAAAAACTATTAGGTTTTTTTTTTGCTATTTTTCTTGAATTTCCAAACCCATGTAAAATACTATTAAACTTTGATCCTTTAATAAATCTATACTTAAAAGCTTAAGCACTTAATAATCCTTGAAGGTTGATTACCGAAAAAGTACTTTCCTCATAAATATTTTTCTGATTGCAGAGAGCGACAACACAAATTTTCAAACAAATAATGAATAAAAAAATACATACATACATATTAAACATTTTACGTCAGTTCATTAGTTTTTTAGCCGTCGTTACCGCCTAACTGTCGTTTTATAAAAAAGTTACTTTGCAAATAAATCTACGACGGTACAAAATAATATTTGTCAACTAGGAACAAATTATTCCAAAGGTACCAAAAAAGTATCCACCTATATTCCGTTATAGAAATCCATATTTAACAATTTAAGTCTGTATCTCCATTTGACCCGTTATTTCTTTCCTTTATTCCGTATTATGCAGAAATTACTTCTCAAATATATATTTTTGTGATTGCATAAAGCCACAAAACAAATTTCATTGTCTGACCAAAATACACATTTCAGTTTGAGTAATCCAAATATAAGTTTTTGCAATAATTTTTTTTTTTTGTTTTTTAATATATCAATATTTATAATTTCAAGTCATTTATTGAGATTAAACCTTGAGGATAGAAAGTTCATTTCTAATACTCATTTACTCGTATGTGATTACAGAAAGCTAAAATAAATAGAGATGTTGTTGCTTCATAACAAGAACAAATTTTTAAAACTTTTCTTATTTTTCCCCTTTTTAGCCTATTGACGCTTTGAAGCATATATCTATCTACGTTCGCAGCATAGATACGTTCCAAATTCCAATCCAATCGGTGAATCCGTTTGGAAGCACATCTACATTCTAAATTTCAATCAAATTGGAATATTCGTTTGTGATTACCGTTTTTTCCCGACCTAGTCCAAGTCGGTTAGGCGTGATTGCGAAACAAAAAAACAAACTTACAAAGGCATTTATAATATACGTCTACATATATTCCATATATATGGATTTCATGAGGTGTCAATCTTAAATTTGAATCAAAATAAAACCCAATTTTGAAAACACTGTCTGCTTGAAAAAAAAACTAAAGTTCATTTTCCATATTTCTAAAATTATACATATTTTTACCTTTTTGGGCCAAATTAGACAACATTTTCAAACCTTTAATGATTCTTAGAAAGATGAAAATATCTAGTATTGCATTAAAAATTTTCCCTATTTTTTTTTCTTTCAAAGTGATTTAAAAATTACGATTTTGGTAGAATTAACGAAGAAATTAATATTTAATAACAACTAAAAAGGATTATATTTTCCCCTTGTAAATGCATTTTCAAGCTTCAAAGTCAATACGGAACGAGAGCATTATTCGGGCGTTAGGTCAAAACGCCCAAGGTCGTAACGCCCAAAACCAAAATTGCCATAACGCCCAAAAATTTTAACGTTTTGCCATTTGGGCTAAACGACATTTTTTTTCAAATTATAGTCTAGGTCATAACTCCCAAAAGAAAAACTTTCATGAGGCCTAAAAAAAGTAAAAAAAATATAAAATATTCGTCAACAATTTTATTTTACTGTACGATGCGAAGCCGGTTTTTTGTATACCATGGAGGAGAAAATCCGTCCTCCCGGCCGTAGGCCCGCAATACAGAGAATCTGTACTATGCGAAGTCGGTGTTCTGTATACCATGGAGGAGAAAATCCTTCCATCTAATCTGTTTAAATATTTTAATTTACGACGTTTTTTCAAATTCTTCCTTATTTAAAGCAAAGGCAAATTTAAAAAAATTGCCGTTTGGCTGTATTAATCGCCCCAACATGCCATTGTAAGCCGTTTTGGCGATATAACATAGCATTTGGGCATATTGCCATTATTATTTTTGGGTTTTGGGCAATACAACAAGATTTGGGCTTTATGACAATTCTGATTTTGGGCGTTACGACCTTGGGCGTTTTGACCTAACGCCCATTATTCGATTTGATCCAACTTTTTCGTTGCTGTATTATAACAAGTGCTCTATTAAATAATCCGGCTACTAAATAATTCTCGGAATTTCAAGACACTGTATTTTTTGACCGGTGTCTGAAATCGGAATTAAAAATTCGAAAATAGCAATTTAGTATGTATATTCTCCTATATATACATATATTTAAAGTATTGTTACGTTTTTACCTTTTAAAAACGGTGGTTTATTTCCTTTAAATAAACCGAATTCTTTTTAATTTGAAGAAAATATAACGATTTTTTATTTATATAGGTAGGTAGGTAGGAAGGCTGGTGTGAGTCACCTCACACCTTCACCCAGAGACCAATATGGTCCATTGCGATGCCTTGATAGAAGAAGTACTAGAAATATGTAGAGTAAAGAAAAGAAGAGGAATATTAGAGTGTTAGGATAGAGAGAGAATAGAGAGAAGAGAAGAAGACCTGACCAAATCCTACTCAGACGTATGTCCTCCATTTGTGCGACCCGCACTCCGTATATTGGCACGTAACCAGGCCATTCCCATTACGAATCCTATCAGACTCTCAAGCCTACAACTCGAGACATCCCCTAATTCGCTCAAGAATCTATTACCCAGCCGTCTCATTCTACTGCCCTTTAACCTGGGGCAATGGCACAGAATGTGCTCAACTGTCTCCAGTTCTTCCGGGTCCTCGCATAGTCTGCACATATCCGACAATTCGGATCCCATTCTCACCGCCATCCTGCCTATCATGCAGTGGCCCGTGATAATGCCAATCATGGTCCTAACGCAGATCCTACTTCTGCCCAACAGCAGTTCCGACTCAGACCTCCTAAGCACCGGCCATAACGTCCGTGAGACTTGGCAGTCTGTTCGGTTCCCCCAGGCTTGATTGGCTGCGTTTAAAACCCATTCCCTAATTCTTCCATAATAGAAGCCTATTGGAGGCCCGACTGCCTCCATACGGTTATCCATCTCTGTGCTGGAGCCCGATCTTGCCAACTCATCGGCCACTTCATTACCGGCGATGCCAGAGTGACCCGGTACCCAGCACAGCCTGACCGTATAACACCCTAAGGCTACCTCTATAGCCCTCCTACAACTGTCGACTAGCTTGGAGTTCACATAACAGCCCCTTATGGCCAAAAGGGCCGCCTGGCTATCCACATATATCGTGACCTCCGAGCCTCTGTCGATGTTGTCCCTCATCAGTTCCACGGCCCTCAAGATCCCTAGAACTTCCGCCTGAAAAACACTACAGTCGTCAGACAGCCTATATGACATTCTGATGTCTAGATCCTCAATATAGACCCCTGCGCCCGTGCCGTTCATCTTTGAGCCGTCCGTGAAAATGGCAAATCCGTCATACAATTTGCCCCTTTTATTTATATAAAAGTACACAAAAACAATTGTAAACAATTGTCTCTTTTTACACACTTATATTACGGTTTAAGAACACACTTAAAGTTTTCGTACACTTTGATGTTTACACAACAATAACTCACAATAAACTGATTCACTTGATTGGCCCTGTTAGAGTCTTCCCTAAAGTTGGAGGTCCACAACTCGCGTTTTAGCGTCAACGCGTTTTAAGCTTTCTAAACGTTTTAAGCGTCAGGCATTTCAAGTTACATGCGAAGATTTTTCGCGTCAATATTTTTTTTTTATATGTATGTACTTTTGGAGATGATGCCGTATGCCCAGCTGATTTTTTTTTTTTATGAAGTTTTTTTATCGGTTTGTTTGTCAAACTCATATAAAAAATGTTATTTCAACTGTCATTTTTTCTGGTGACATCATCTTTGCATTTGTCAAAGTCAGCGTTCAAAAGTAAACGAACTTTCTGCGTTTCAGGCGTCAACGCGTCCTACGCTTTTGAGTGTGTAACTTAACTCATACAACCACATTGATTCTACTTTTCTGACAGTTGCTTAGAACGCGTGAAACGCGTAGACGCTTCGTGTGGACCTCCAGCTTAAATACCGGCAGTAAGCGGCACGTTTTTTTCGCTGAGCATTACCCCATCCCTAAAGAAAAGCGGCAACGTTATGTCAAAACGATAAAAACAATGTTATCAAACAAATAAATAAAACGACCCTGTTTATTGTAGCAGCTAGACCATGGTGAAACTATACAAGGTGAGTGCAGTAGCACAGCTGACTGACTTTGTTTACAATTTACATATTTCAAATATAATACTTTTTCAAGTGTTTTTGACTGTAGTAAATTATTTTACACAAACAAAATGCCTATTGTTTCTGTATCGCGTAGTATTTGTTGCCGATTTGCACTCACCTTGTATATTTACACCATGAGCTAGACATTGTTGTTTTATTTTTCTTTTGCAACTAACTTTACTGTGAAACGCCCTGACAAAATCGAATTTTCTAATAGGAAAGCGTTGCTGCCGCGTTGTTTCGGTTTGCTCCGTACAAAATGTATGAAAATGAGAAATTTTGACAGTTAAAAACTCTTGCCGCCGGTATTTAGGGATGGCTGTTAGTCTATTTATACAGTAATCATAATTTCTGGATACTAACGGGTCCGCCATCTAACGTTTTTTTTTAACTAGTGCTTATTTCGTGAAGGGTAACACTTAGCTCATGTCTGATTAGACACATAATTAGTTTTATCCTTCCGCTGAAAGAATATGGTTGTGTATACGCTTCAACAACGCCAGGAAATATTGCGACATTAATTTGAAAATCATGGTAATGTTCCAGAATGTGTGCGAAAATTGCTTACGGATTTTGGTATTGCTCATTTTGGTCTTGGCGGGTATGTAAATAAACAAAATTGTCGCATTTGGGGCACAGAAAACCCGCACGCATACATTGAAAAGCCGATGCACCCAAAACGAGTCACTGTTTGGTGCGGATTTTGGTCCAGAGGCTTAATTGGGCCATTTTTCTTTGAAAATGAGCAAGAAGTTGCCGTTACAGTCAATGGCGATCGTTATGAACGAATTTTTGTTCACAAAAATTGAAGAGGAGGATGTTGGCAACATTTGGTTTCAACAGGACGGCGCTACGTGCCACACAGCCGAAGCTACACTCGATGTTTTGCGCCCTGTTTTTGAAAATCGCATTATCAGCCGCAGAGCTGATGTCGTTTGGCCACCTCGGAGCTGCTATTTGACACCGTTGGACTATTATCTACAATCGATAATGTGCTTAAAATTGGACCGATCGTGTAGGCTACTGCATGGCCAGCCGAGGCAGCCATTCGAATGAAATTATTTTCCATTATTAACCGGAAGGATTGTACTTTCCAATAAAAAAAGAAAAATGAGAAAATATTCAGTAGTTTTTTTATAGCATTTTCAAAAAAAAAAAAAATAGTTATTTGGCGGACCCTTTAGAATGTTCATGACTGTAAGTCTAGAATGTTCGTGTCTAGAATATTCAGCCAAAGTCGTTAAAACTTAATGCTGCCATATTGCTCAGCTATGTTTATAATAGGGTGTTCTCAATAAATTAAAATTTCTACAAATGCTAAACAAGTTGTATGTCGATGAACACGCCATCTGTTGATAAAGATGTTGTATGTTGATACCGACCGGTAAATTTAAATTGAAATACATATGTGTAGGTACATATGTACATATATTAACATACATTATTTCCATTATTTAATATTTAATTGAATAAGCAATGCGGAAGGGATTTTTATCTATAGGATAATTGTAATTTAATTAACCAGAAATTCTGCGTGGTACAAGTTCTTACACATCCATAAAAATCTCTTCAACCTAACAAATAAATGTGAATTAAATTTCCATTAGGATGGTCTGATTTAAATGCTCCAAAAATAATTTGCCTGGCGCTATAAGCCAAAAATCCAGAAGAATGTCCACATACCAGTTTACAGAATCTTTACGATATCAACTTTTGTTGAAAATTTGCTCTTTTTTTTAGCCATCCTACTATTTATTATTCGTGTGACGGCACATTGAGGCTATTTATTTAAAATGACAATGACATTTTTTTAAAAAATCCAGTGCACTTCCTTGTTTTTTATAGGTCGTGAGTAGGCTTGCTACTTGTTACTTACACTAACACATAAACTACTAAATAACTAATATGTATATTAAATGAAGATTTTTTACTTTCAGGGTGACATATTTTTAATGGCACATCAATGCTGTTTATACCAATACACAGTGGGGCAAAAACTTTTTTTTTTTTTTTTTGAAAATAACTCTGCCGCTGGTCCGCTCGCGATTTAAAATTTTTAAAATTTGCAGATTTAAATTGGTATTTTTATTCTAAGCGAAATATTGACTTGCATTAATATTTTTTCTTAATAAACCAGTTGGGCCAAATTGTTGCTATATTTGAAAATCTATAAACATTTTTATAATAAAGATTCTAAAAATGTACCAAAACTATTAAGTATTTACTCTATTTTATTTGAATTTCCAAAGATTATAAATTTTGATCCCTTAAATAAATCTACCTACCTATACACTAAAAATCTTAAGCTCTTAATAACCCTTGAAGGTCGACCATCAAAAAAGTACTATTCTAATAAATATTTTTCTGATTGCAAAGAGCAACAACACAAATTTTACAAACAAATTGTAAATTTTTATAGTTAAAAAAAATATATATATTAAACATTTTACGTCATTAGTTTTTTACTCGTCGTTACCGCCTAACTGACGTTTTATGAAAAAGATAAATTGCAAAAAAATTTACGAATCTACGCCGGTTCAAAATAATTTATATCAATTTAGAAAAAAGTATTCAAAAGGTACCAAAAAAAGTACTAATAATTTATTTTTTGCTTTTTATTTTTGTATTTACCAAATTCCGTTATAGAAATCCTTATTTAACATCACAAGTCTGTATCTCCTTTTTACCCGTTATTTCCTTCTAAGGGTCGTATTGTAAAGAAATCACTTCTCAAATACTTGTTTTGGCATAAAGCCAGAACACACATTTCGTTGTCTGAAAACAACTGATGCAAATTGTACCAAAAAATTACCAAACACACATTTTAGTTTGAATTTTCTAAATTTAAGTTTTTGATAAGTTTTTGTTTTGTTTTTTGGTATATCAATATTTAAAAATTTATGTCTGCAGATCATTTATTAGATTAAACACAAAAATGCCCCTTTTTAACCCCTTGAAAACTCGTATGTCACTCCAGAAAGCTAAAATAAAAATGTGGTTTCTTCATAACAAAGACAATCATTGTTAAAGAACAAAATTTTAAAAGTTTTCCCATGTCACGAGGTTCCACTGCTCTAATGTTCGCGTATGGTCCTGGTATGACCCAAAGGTAGGCATCACATCCCGTAATATTCAAAATACACACATACATACATTGAAATATATACGAGTATAAATCTAAAATTACACATCCGAGTAAAAATTTTACACAATATGTCGAGTATTACGCATGAAGTGTCAACATCTATGTTGACGTTACGTTGTTGAAATTAGCTTCAAATAATAAGGGTATTCATGATATTGCTTAAAATTGCCGTTTGTGCAATTGGGCAAACTTGCGAGACTTGTTTCATAAAGGCCGTTTTTAAGTTTTGTGCAACCTAACAACGTCAGTTTGTGAGAAACGTCAATTTAAAAATAAATAAATTAAATTAAAATTTTTTTTTAAACAAGATATTTATTTTTAAAAACTCCTAAAGAAAGTCAAAAGACAAAATTACTCATGCTTGGTTTTCACTATGTCATTGTTGTTGTCAAATTGTTGGCAATTGTATGAAAACAGGTTGTAATATGTTTGCAATCATGACGCCAATTTCATACAATTGCCAACAATTTGACAACAAAAATGACATTGTGAAAACGCGGCCTCAGATTATTTGAAGAAGTTACCGTTTGTGGTATGTTAACACTTGAATGTTTTGGTAAAAATTATGGAAGGCATAAATCCTTTTGTGTATGTACATATGTCACTATGTTACTTTTCTATTTTGCCTGTTTATGGATAATCAATTTGATTTTGGAAGATTTCACTTGTGTTCTTGCAGCTGGAGAATATTTTCGTTGCCCAATGCCATTTTTCATCATTCGGTACCGAAATCACAAATTTTTTTTGCAAATGTCTTTTTTTCAAAAGTAAATAAAAATCAGCTGTTGATTTAAATGCACAAAGCAAGTTTACGAGCCAAAATTGTTGGGCAAATTTACGAAGTATGTGTAAATAATTTTGCATGTAATTTTTGGCAATTCATTTACGAGACCGTAAAAATGCACAGTTTGCACAGTTTTGCAAGACTTTTAAACGATATCATGAGGACCCTTAATATTTTATAATAAAAATAAATGGAATTTGTTGGACAGAAGTATCAAAAATTCTGTTTGAGGATTACTGATAGTGTCGGTGGCATTTCGTGCATCCTGCCAGCATAGAAAACCTCGACAATTAATTAATATTATTAAAAATTAACAGATCAGAATAACTTGGAACTTTAAAAGTGCCTTTATAAATAGCTCATTTAACTCATTTATACATATCAGTGATGGCAAACATGGTACAATTGTACTTTTTTACTACATTTTAGACACAGTTGGTACCGTGGTACTACCACGAGTCATATGGTACAATTTCAAAATACTGTTGCATCAAAATTTGGTATTTCAGATGAAATATATAACAAGTAAGAAAGTATAGTCGGTCAAGCCCGATCATATAATACCCTACACCTAGTATACGTATAAAACAAATTTTCAGATATGTGCGCTATATGGGAGATATTACCTCTTATGGACCGATCATCAAAAATTTAGTGCCATGACTTCCGTGAATATAAATATATGTGTGTTAACTTTTATCTCGATATAAATACGTTTAAAAGATTTATGGAGGTTAAAGTGAATTACGAAGATGATCTTATATGGGAGTTTTGACTATTTATGAACTGACTATTATAAAATTAGGTGTCATCCTATTTGTACATAAGAAGCTCATTTTTGTTAAATTTTATTCGGAAGTGGGCCTTATATGGGAGCTATGACTAATTATGGACCGATCTTCACGAAATTTGTAAATGTGATTTAGCTTCATTTATTACTCATTTGTGGTGAAATTTGTTTGCATACTTGCATAATTCAAAGATTTATGACCAGTAAACCCTAATTTCGGGAGGACATTTGTATTGGGGCCAGGTGAAATAATAGACCGATTTCCACCAGTTTCAATCCCATCCTTCCTTGGGCCGAAAAAATATCACATACCAAATTTTATCGAAATATATTCAAAATTGCGACCTGTACTCTGCGTACCAGCTTTACATGGACAGCCAGCCAGCCAGCCAGACGGACGGACATCGTTAAATCGATTCAGAAAGTGATTCTGACTCGATCGGTATACTTTAAGGTGGGTGTTGGAGCAATATTTCTGAGCGTTACAAACATCAGCACAAATCCAATATACCCTCCCCACTATTGTGGTGTAGGGTATAAATATATTATATAAGTTACTATTTCTGTCATAGTGCAAGCAAAAGAGATTTTATTAAATTTCATCAACATTTTGGAGCTGATATCAATTTGATCTTTAAATATGCATCTATAAGATGACTATTGCGACAATAAATTTGTGGTTGCATTATTGAATAATGGGAGCCTTTGGCATATTAGTTTACATTAAATGATTTTGAGGCTGAATTCAAAAACTAAAGCTTAAAATGTAGTTAATCGGGATTTCAAAATCGTTAGAAGTTAACCCTTTCAGGCTAACATTTCTCAAATAACTCGATACTTCATAAATAAGAATATTTTAGATAATCGCGACAATTAACGCAAATAATATTCTTAAAGATTCATAATTAGCCGTCTAACTATATATTTATTTATTTATATAAACACAGACATATCCCAAATGAAAATAATTTACAGGAAACATTTTATTACAAAACAAGCTCTGTTTCTTTGTCTTTCCAAGAAGACGAGGATTAATTTTCTTTGATTCAGATACATTACAATAAAATTGTTAGAACTTTCTTCATGGAACACTTGTTGCATATCATGAACAAATCATTTATCTGGTAGTATTTTCCAATAGAGACTAATTTTATAGCATTTATAATATCACCAGAAGTTAGATGACGATTCTTTGAAGAAGTCTTTCTTACACCATCACTTGCAATAAATCAATAGCAATCGAGTAAAAATTGTTTAAACATTCGTTATACCTATAATAATATAATACCTATATTCAAAATGTTGCCATAAGATACGTATATGTAAATCGTATTTTCGATAAAGTAAGTTTGTGGTAAAGTTTTCTTATTATTTAACCTTCGCTTTACTAATGCCCACCCGGGTGGTTTTTTGAATTTTGTTTTTCTTATAACTTTTTGTCTTTAGATGGAAAATGACTATGGTGTCGAATCACTGAACAAATTTCAGAGTTTTTTTTGTAAAGTCTAATCAAAACTATTTTTTTTTTCATTGTTTCATGCATTTTTTGGTGTTTTGTCATTTTTTCTTTGCAGTTTACTAATATCACCCGGGTGGCCACTATCAGTTTCTCCCTTTATTATATTATTACTAGGGCAAGGAATCTCATGCAAATGCATGTTTTTACTGGGCATCCTAAAACGGGAACGTTTAAGTTAAATGGCATTCAATCGTTTTTGCATATTTTGTCAATTTTAATATTTACACAACATAAAAGCGCCTTCGCGTGTACAGATTTTTAATGAAACATTTCCTGATATTCCGCTTCCTCCAGAGCCAATTACAACAAGATGGGGCTTAATGCTATCAAATATTATGCCCAGAACATCGAGACATTTAGCGAAGTAGTAAAGGAGCAAGGAGCTTGACGATTCCGATTCGATATCGATTAAAAGCGTAAAAGAACTGTTAGACTTGCCTTCTCTCAAATCTCAACTGATTTTTGTACATATGTATGTAGCAATTATGGGTTTTTATGCGAAGTAATAAAAATAATTAGAAGGACGAAATTCTTTGAAAGATGCAGTCGATTTTATAAATAATTCTGTGAAGAAAATAAATGTTGCAAAAGGGTCAATTGGCCAAAAAATTATTGAAAAATTAAACAATGTTCTCTTAAAGAATAAAGGTTTCTTTGAAATAAGGAAACATGCAGGAATTTTAGAATTTGATGAAAATTCTTCCCAAACCAATTATACAATAAAAGAAGTATGTGCTTTTAAATATTCCTGTAACATCTGTTGATGTTAAGCGCTCCTTTTCTATATACAAGAACTTTTTAAGACCTAATCGGGAAAGCTTTGTGTTTGAAAACCTTAAAAAGAACTTTTTGGTTTACGCCAATAACGCAATAAATTAAAATTGATCTCTCTTATATGTATGTATATACTTACGGTCTAATTCATAAATACATTATAACAGGGTAATAAAGCAATGACAGGCAAAATACGAAAAAATTGAATTCATAAATGCACAATAGCTTGTTAGCTGGTTATAAGTCTCTTGTATGTTTTGATATTTTTATTGTGTTCTCTACCCAACTTTAACCATTTAATAAAGTGACACGTGAATGCTTGTTTGCAAAATATTTGAACAGATACGAGAAAATTTGTGTTTTTTTTTGTATAAAAGTTAATAAAAAGTGATTAAAGAAGTAAAAATATTTACAATAAATTTGGCTTAAATCGGTTTTAGTGACTTTTTTCAAATCACTTCCAAAATTTTATCACTCATAGTTTAAAATACTGATTAAATAAAAAAGAATTTCGACGGCCACGCCTATTTTCGAGTGGGCGGGGCTCCAAAGTTTATAATATATTTAGATATATCTTGAAAACTACATTTCTTTATTAGACATATTTCATATTAGATATATTTCAAATGACCTTTCTAACGATATATAACATGATCTATTTGTATGGATGACCTATAGGTCAATTTCGGAAAATGATATTTTGATCCTATATTTTTTTAAAAAAATCTTAAAAATCCTAGAAAAAGGTCTATATGAGTAGATATATTACAAAATTTTAAAGTGAAGAAGCTTCAATATAATATGACCATGTAGGTTTTATAGATCCGAAGATATTAAAGAAAAATTATTACATTTCACCATAAAAAATACTATCTTGACTATGCTAAACCGGTGTTCTGTATATCATAGAGGAGAAAACCTTACGCCCGGCCGTAGTCCGGCAATACAGGAAATCTAAAGCTGGTAAACTATAAACCATAGAGAAGAAAATCCTTTCCTGTATACAAAATTTTGAATAAATACGTTGTTTTTTAATTTTACAGACCTTATAATTCTCTGATTGTAGTACCTACAGTCACATATGATACCTTAAATTAAAGCTTAATATCTTATCTATTTATATTAATAAACTAACATAACACTTATATAGAATTTTTTTAGATATTAAAAAAAATTCAGGTCAAAAAATATTATTTTCAGATTTAACCCATAGCTGTTCCATATTTTGTAATCGTGATATATATCGTTAGAAAGGTATTTTTAATGCCTTTAATTCGATATATTACAAATTATCATAGAACCAGTTCCCGAGATAAAGGCTAATATATTTTCAACTTTGAGGGCCCTCCCCCTCGAAAATAGGCGTGGCCGTCAAACAAAATTTTTATTGCTTTTATCTCTTCTAAAAGCCCTATTTGATGAATTTTTTTTGAGCAGTCAGTTAAACCGACTTGTTCCATAAATTTAATTAACCGAATTCGTAAGTATATATACATGTACATACATATGTCCAGACATATGTATGTATGTATATATACAAATGGTATCTTCATAGCAAACATTACATAGCAGAAATATCGACAAGAAGATCAAAAACAATTGCTACCACGTTTACTATTCAATACGGAAGGAGAAGTATCATAAATTGTATCCATTCTTTTTATTTATATAAATATTACTTAAGGTATGTGTCCACGATCATCAGATATTACAACGTTGTCAGAAAAATATGCAGAAATTGTCTAACAACCGTGTAAACTTAAAATTTTTGTCTTCCAACGTTGTAAGAAAAAGCATTTGAATACATTGGAAGACAAAAATATTGTCACACATCTAACAATCGTGTAAACACACAATTTTGGCATTGTTATTGTTTTAAGACAATTGTCAAACACTTTTCATTGTCATATGTGCAAAGTTTATGCATCTGCCAATGGCAGCATTGTCATAGAAATTATATGTATATACATATAATACATAAATAAACAATCAAGTGTGTATTAATAACATTTTTGAAAAAAGTGGAAGAAAATTAAAGAAAATAGAAAATGGATAGCGACATATTTTTTGATGAATCCTGTTTAATAGAGTGCAGACAAAATGGTTCCAGTTGCTCTTTTTTGTACCATGACAATATTTAAAATTTTTAAACACACACACAACGCTGCAAAACGAATTTGACAATGTCACACAACAATCTGACAACCGTGTAAACTGACAATTTCGGTTGACAGATAAATTCATTATGTGACAATTGTGTGCAAATGAAATTGTTAGTTTTCTTACAGTCGTGTAAACTGACAATTCACCTTTTGCTTAAAATTTTTCAATGTCACTACATTGCTAGCACATTGGTAGATATGACAACATTGTAATATCTGACGACCGTCGACACATAGCTTTACATAAAAATAAACATAATTATAGAGATGCATAAACAATTACATTAAAGTAAGTAGTCGACTACCTGTTGTTGACGGCGGCACAGAGTACTCTTTAAACTCTGTGCCAGCGGTGAATAATTGTATTTAAAAGCAAATTTTTTACTATAGAACTTACTTTTTATATAATAACAAGTAATAAAACATATGTTTTTTAACAATTCGATTAAATTATGTGCAATAATTCAGATTATTTTCAGTATTCTATTAGGGTACTTAAATAATCAATTGTAATTGTATTCATCACTAAGTATAAAATGAGAGTGAAAATAACATGTTATTGCCAACATAAAACTACAAAACTATTAAAACCGACTTTTATTGTTAATTTACTCTTATTGTGTAGTTATGAATACAAATTTTTATCAGTAGCTTCTAAAGCAAAAAGAAACTTATAACTATTATAAGTTAAAATTTTAAATTTTTGTGAATTAGACCGTTAATTGCTTTAATTTTATTTAGTTTTAATTGAACTTATTTTTGTCGAATTTATTCTTTATACTAGTTTTCTTTGTATGTATAGTACATGTACATATGTATTACATGAATTGTTTTCAGCATTTTTTTTGTTAAATTACTTGCAATATTTTTTTTTAATAAAGTAAAAAAGTGAACAAATATTTTCAATTGCATATTTCCAGTGTTTTTAGTGCATATTTTCTAATTTTAAGTGCATGTTTTAAGCGCATATTTTAGATTATTTAGTGCATGAGATTTCTTGCCCTAATCATAACAGTTAAAACTGTAAATATGTACCTACATACATATGTACATATTTGTTTTGTTTTCACTTTTATTCAGTTTATCTAGTAATTTAAGGTGGATGTGACAAGTTTTATAAAACTAAAAAAAGAAAATACTTGTCAGCAGGAAGACCAACTGCCAAATTAATAATAATAAGAAAATAATTTAACAAAACTTAATATATGCATTAATTTAATTAATTTATAGTTTTAAAACATTTTACATCTTTTTAAGAAAAATAAAAAATAATAATACAAATTTAGTATGAATTTGAATAACTTTTAATTTTAAATATTTTTTTAGCCTAATCATTAGTTACAGCCTGTTTATGTTACACGTTTAAAGTTAGACGAAACTGGACGAAACGTCAACGATAACGTAACAATTTTCGTTTATGTAACGCGCTCTCTATTGTTCGTCTTCATTTGCGTTATGGACGTATAAATTAACAAAGTGTCAAATCACAGTATTGCCTGTATGTAAATATATTTGTTTTGTTTACTTTTGTTCATATTGAATATCTTAATTTACTATAAACAATGGCTACCCTACTAAGAGCAAAAAAATAAACAGGATATACATACATTATAAACAAATCAAATTATTTACAAATTTGTGTAATTTTGAAAAATAATTAAATTAATAAAAAAAAATGTGTTTTCATCATTATTATACATTGCTTTTACATAAATGAAATATTTTATTCGTCTTTCTTTCGTTTGTTTGACATTTAAAAACGCGATACACAACCCAAAAAAATGTATCAATTGTTACGTTATTCGTCAAAAAATTTGACTTTCGTGTTACATAGCCCAATTATTTTTGACGTAAACAGGCTGTTAAGTGCCCCTTACTATAACCACAAGCTAGCTCATTATGAGTTAGCTGGTGGTTAGCTGAAACTTATGTAGAGTGAGTGAGTACTGACTAATTCTGATGACAACGCGTGGAAAAACTGAATAGAGTTTTACATGGAAAATGAGTTAGTTTTTGAGTCACTTGTGACTTATTTTAGATTGACCATGAGTTAGTTTTAAGTTAACTCAAAGTCCGAGAGGGTAATTGCAATTTCATTAAATGTTTGTAAGACATTTTTGTTGTGTTTGTTCCACACTTGGCACTTAAGTATGTAAATACATACATACATACATACATATGTATGGATTTTATTTATTAACATTGTCGAATACAAATAAAAATGTTTTCCTAGTTAAACTTGAAAAGGTCAACTTAAAATAGAAGTGAATGCACTCTACTCATACACTTTATCTAATAATCTAATGAAGACGTAAATAATAAAATCATAATAAAAGCAGAAGTTGCTGTAGAAATAAGTTGCGATAAGAAATAGTAAACTAAACAAATATTAACAATGAGACTGCTAAGATTCAATGTACTCGTTCATACATACATACATGTACAAACATACATTAGAGTGCTGCTAGAAAATGAATTAAATTTTTATCGCCCATCCCTTACAAATTGTTCAACGAAGAAAAAACTTTTATTGAAGTATTTACGGATATATTTAAAGTACAAATACAATTTTATTACAATATTTTTAAAAGACTTTTAAACAATGTTTGTCTTTTTTAAATACAAATGTAGCATTAAAAACATTCGAGACAGCAGGCTACACGACTACACGAGTGCTTATGCTGCCTTAAGCCAGCTACTTAATTATTTTGAAAACAATAGCTAATCCCGAAATCTGACGTTTTAATAAAAAAATCAATTTGTTTTTCGAATTTTCTAAATAACATAATGGCTGAAGAGAATTTTATTGATTTTATAGAAGCTATTACTAAAATACAGCAAAAAAGTAAAAAAAAAACATTTAAAATAATAAATCTTAAACAATAAAACACTTACAAACTTTAATCAAACAAAACAATGAAAATATAAACAGCTGTTGACGCAATTCATTTATATTTCAGTTGTGCCACTTAAGGCTTGTATTTTTTCAAAGTAGAATTTTATTTATGAAACATGGAAAACATATCTCCATGATTCCAGACATGCTAATAAACTTTACTCATTTTTATTAATATAAAATATTATATTATTAATATAATATATAATATTATTGATACATTTAACAATTCTTGTAATTTTGTATTATACTTTTTATTTTATTTAATTTGCTTTACACATTTTGCCATATGGTCAACACTGTTTTTGTTTTGTCGCCAACAGAAAATAGAAATTAGTTTAATTTGACAGAGACGCCTGCTGCCTGCTGTCGTCAATATAGTCACACTCATATAAACGTGTGTATTTTATTTTTGACATATTGTACTCGGTAGCTTGCTGCCTCGAATGTGTTTAATGCTTGTACGAGTATGTCAATGAATCAATAATTTATTCCATGTACATTTCGACTCTTCTATTGTAAATTAAAATACAAAGATAATTATTTAATGGCAAAATTTTTGCAGACATTTGGAAGAAATATTTTTTTCGCCCTCTCGCAATAGTTGAGCTGTAAAGTTACCAGTTATTGTTATTATATCATTTTAATATTTTTCAAAACAGTTCTAGAAGGTAGAGCGGCTTGTATAATTGTTATATACATATATACATATATATGTATATATATACAAACATATGTAAATATAGTGTAGGTTTATCTTTCTGTTTAATGTTCTATATTTATTAAATGAAAAGGCATAATGTTGTGGTTTTCTACAAAATTATTTGTTCACTTCTTACTTATTTAAATGTAGAAAAAAACAAGTAAGAAAGTGTAGTCGGTCAAACCCGACCATATAATACCCTACACCCAGTACATGTATGAAACAGTTTTTAAGATATGGGCGATATATGACCTATTATATACCGCTCATCCAAAAATTTAGTGCCAAGAATCTATGAATATAAATATTATATTTATCTTCAATATTATTTAGATAGCGACATTTTTAAGTGAGTTACGTTCTTTAAAGTGATTTTCGGAAGTGGGCCTTTTATGGCCCATTGTCATAAAATTTGTAGATGTGATTTGGCTTCATTTACCACTCATTTGTGGTGAAGTACATATGTTTATATACTTGCATACTTCAAACATTTATGATCGTTAAACCCCTATTTCGGGAGGACATTTGTATCGGGTCAGGCGATTTCCACCAGTTTCAATCCCATTCATCCTTGGGACGAAAAAATATCACGTAACAAAATTCATCGAAATATCTTAAAAATTACGACCTGTACTCTGCGCACAAGTTTTACAAACGGACGGGCGGACGGATTTTATTTCTGGGCGTTACAAACATAAGCATAAATCCAATATACCCTCCCCACTATGGTGGTGTAGGATATTAAAATGCATAAATATTAGGTTTAAGGCATGAATTGATGTGAACAAAGGTATTAATATAGAATGAAAAGTTTGCCTAACAGTTTAAGTTTTCTTTTTAATAACTTCCTTTAACTTTATTGGCATGAAATGCAGAAATTTTTTTATGACGTCGCTGCCAATATTATGCCATTCTTCCATCAGGATGTTCTTAAGTTGTGTCTTACTTGTAACATTGCGCCTTCCTACTTGGCTGTCTATTTCATCCCAAAGGTGTTCAATGGGATTCATGTCATGAGAGTCAGGAGGTGGAGTTGGGAGGAGAATATGGGGAAAATGATAGCATTATTGTAAGTATGCATCATTTTAAGTGCCTGACCAAAACAAGTACTTATTCTTCAACGAACCAAAATAATATCACAATGTAAACAAATACGCTTTGGTCATGAAATAAACGTCGCAATGCATCGCACTTGAAATGGACACCCGCGTTACGACACAACCTTAAGTATGGGAATATTTTATTTAAGTCAAACTAAATCAAATTACACTAAATATTCCCATGCATTAGTTTAAGAATTAGTCGACTAGTATATTTTCATAAGTAGTACATATGTATACATATAAACAAAACGTATTTAGTAATAACAAAACAATGTTGATAATAAAGTTGCTCAAATAAAAACAAATTGTATTCAATGACTTTTAATATCACACCACATTCGAACATCATACGCAGTATGTTTCGGATCGTTGTCCTGCTAAAAATAGAACTTTTCCCCGACACCTAGCTTTTCGACATTTTGTATTAACTTTTATTTTAAAAAAACGTGTAGCCAATGTTGCCTATTACGCGAATTTACATAATTTGACGTTTTTTTTATTGAAAGTACGCCACATTGTTTTACTTATGTAAACAAAACACATATGTTTCGCTTTTTTGTGAATTTAAATCGAAAATAAATAAAAGTTAAAATATTAAAAAAATCTGTGTTGATCGAAATCTTTAAATAAAAATGAATAAACAAATATTACTAGCCGCTTGTGCAGCAGAACAACAAGTAATAGATATTGTTGTTGCGACAGAAGAGCTTTTGAATAAAAATCCCACGTGAAACAATTGCTACTTTAATTATTTCGCTGTGAAAAAATAATGTTGCCAGATACATTTCACATGTTTTTCACAAAATGAACAGAGTACTACTTCTGCAACATTTTTTCATGAAAATTTCATGTTTACTTTTTTAACATGTATTTTGACAGCATTCCACTTGAAATTTTGAACAGAGTGCTATGCTTTATCTATTGCAACATCGACGAAAACTAGCTTTCCTATATTGCTTTTCCAGTTCGTTGTTTGGCTTTCTCCAAACTCGTATCCTTCCACCGGACTGAAAAGTATTTAATTTCCTTCCGTCAGAAAACAGTACGCCCTCCTAGAAATGTTCAGTTCTATTTTCATACTCATTTGCATACACATACTCAGACGTTTGGTTTTATTTATTTTGCTTTTGGCTGTTTTTTCCCCTGGCAACACGAGAGTTGTAACCTGCACGGTGCAAGGCTCTGCGCACAGTTTTTGAATTAATTTCTTTACCTGTTTCTTCTAAACAGTCTGCAACCAATTTAGTTGAGAATATTTTAGGTTTTTTTTAATTTTTCTCACGTTTTGCATTTCATTTCTTGCGTTAAGCTTCCGTGGCCGACCAATACGATGAACAGCTTTAAAGTTTGTAGACTCATTATCCTTTTAAACAATGCTGGCTACAGTAAATCGGCTTCTTTTAACTATTTCGCCGATTTCAGCATACGATTTATAGCCATTTTAACAAAAAAGAGTATTTCAGTATGTTCAACTCTAAAATATGCAACTCTATTAATACTTTTTAATATTTCTTTTAATGTGGCGCAGTTAGTAACTGGTTTTTTTTCTACATTTAAAATTTAAATAAATTTAAAATTTTTTTTAAGTTTTAAATAAGTAACAAGTGAACAAACAATTTTGTAGAAAATCACACCATTACGCCTTTTTATTTAATAAATACTCGTAGAACATTTAAAACAAAGTTGGCTGCTGTGTGAATATTTTCGTCCGCCTCTGTACGTTCCGAATTTCATTAAAATTGGTTCAGCTGTTTAGGCGTGATTTGGGAACAAACAAACAAACTTACAAATGCATATATAATATACATACTAGCTTTTTGTACCCGGCGCTGCCCGGGATATTATTGATCTTTTATTCCGATTACCGCATTTTGGTAATCTGTTTTAAGAATAGCACTCCAACGAAGCATGTTTCGTGTGTAAAGCGGCAGTTTATTCTGTAGGAGAAAAAAAAAACATTCATACAACTCAAATTCTTTTATGGGGCAGCATTTTCTCGAAACAAATTCATTAACTATTACGAAAAATAAATATTTGAACAACGCAATGTTGATATTCAGATTTTAAGACGCTGTTAAATTTGTTTTCTTAATTTTCCCTTTCTAAACGTATATTTGAGCTCATGGTTAAATTAAATACCAGGTGACAGCATTTCTACAACAATTACAACAAGGTAAGAACAACAGGCATTTTTGTTTGTGTAATACTTTCGTTACTGTGAAAAACATCTGGCATAAAATAAAGAAAACAAATATACAAACATGGATAAAAAGAGAAAACAATTGTGATTTTTTTTTTGTTTCTTTTCTTTTCTCAAAGAATTTTTCTTTAAGTTGCGCATAATATTTATTTAAATATACAAGTAATACGTCATTTTGCAAAGTAAAACATGCAAAATTCTTTATTTTCAAAATTAATGTATGTATAAGTATTGTATAACAACAACGCATTTTTCTGCAGCAAAAGAAAATCAATTTAGAGAGGAATTTTAATATTTATCTTACAAAAAAAAACTAACAGCCTGTTTATGTTACACGTTTAAAGTTAGACGAAACTGGACGAAACGTCAACGATAACGTAACAGTTTTCGTTTATGTAACGCGCTCTCTATTGTTCGTCTTCATTTGCGTTATGGACGTATAAATTAACAAAGTGTCAAATCACAGTATTGCCTGTATGTAAATATATTTGTTTTGTTTACTTTTGTTCATATTGAATATCTTAATTTACTATAAACAATGGCTACCCTACTAAGAGCAAAAAAATAAACAGGATATACATACATTATAAACAAATCAAATTATTTACAAATTTGTGTAATTTTGAAAAATAATTAAATTAATAAAAAAAAATGTGTTTTCATCATTATTATACATTGCTTTTACATAAATGAAATATTTTATTCGTCTTTCTTTCGTTTGTTTGACATTTAAAAACGCGATACACAAACCAAAAAAATGTGTCAATTGTTACCTTATTCTTAAAAAAATTTGACTTTCGTGTTACATAGCCCAAAATAGGAAAAACGTCAATTATTTTTGGCGTTTGTTTAGTTATTCATCTTACATAAACAGGCTGTAACATTTTTAGCAAAACAACTCAAAAAACAAACACACTATTTAATATAATATAGTTTTTTTAACACTTTTAAGTTATTTCACGTAGATAAAACGGCGACAAAAACTCAATTTTTCAAAAACAAAATAATTTTGTAACGTTTTTATATAAACTTTGACTATTTGTAAACAACTTTTTGACATTTTCAATTTCACCATGAATGGAGTAAAAAATAATCAGCTGGCGCTATGCTGTCACTTGGTAGAATTTTACCACGTTTGAGCTTGTTAATCGTACATATTTTTGAAAAAGAATAAACCATGGTGAAATAACTCTACAAGGTAGTGTTGAAACGCCAACTGTTTTTTTTTAGTCATGTTCGTTATGTCAAACTTTATATGTATGTATGCTCAAGTTGTGTTGAAAAAATAGCAAAAGTATCAAGTTATACAAAAAAAGTGAAAAAAACAATTGTCCATAATTTAAATGTTTCATAAATTAACAAATTTATAAATTATTTTTATTTTCATCTTGAAATTAAAAAAATTGTATGTATGTATGTATATATTTATTTTTCTGCAAAAATGTTTGTAAACAATAACCAGTTGTTTTTGACATTACAAACATGAAAGCAGAAACAAAAATACCATGTTGTTTCTGTTGCTTTTGTATTGTTGTAATATTGCCATCACCTTGTAGAGTTATTTCACCATGGAATAAACTTACATTTAATATTTGAATGGTCTTCGTTATTTTTACGTCTTTGGCCATAATGTATAAGATCTTAATTGGTATTGAAAATTGTGTGCTAATAAATTTTTTCTTCATTAAAGGAATAGGTGACCCGATTCCTCTTTTTATGTATGTAAGACTACTGTTTATATAAATAAATAAAAAAATAAAACGTATTTATATATTTACAAAAATTTATTTATTTAATTTTAATTTATTTATTGCAATGCTTTAGGATATACAATATTTTTAGTTTGCCCATGAGGAGCATACACATATAAATTGGTGATTTTTCCTACACGTGATGTTACAGTCATCGCAAACGCTAACCGAACAGGAAACTGCCATTGTTTAAAATCGAATGGTAAATCTGTTGGTAGCATTGGAATGCGTGGCAAAAGTACATCTGTACCTTTATATTTTCCTGTTATAATAGTCGCTTCTATTAAATTATTTCTCAGTTTTTTTTTTACTGCAAATCGAGTGCCATTGAAAGCTGTAGTGATCGATATTACGCAGTAAAATAATTGGCACTCCAATTTTAAGTTGTAGCACATGTGATGGAAAGCCTGGCACATCGAGTGAATTTAAGAACTCAACAGGATAATTAACGGCCTTATGGGTTGCTTGATTGATTTGACGCATTTCAAAGTGATATCCATATAGAAAAATAATAGGATACTGAAGCGCGTCATATGAGCGATGCATTTCAGTGGGCGAGGTCATGCCCCTTTGTCCACTTACAACTTTATTTAGTCAAGAATGAACAATTTCGTAAGAATATCCTATTGGAAAAATTTAATGACGATTGGTCCAGTAGTTACGACTATATTACGATTTTTAGTTTGCCTAAAAAGGGGCCACTTTTCTCCTGGGACGTATTCCTAATTATGCCAATACCATGTACGTCAAAAAATTGCCAAAAAATTTTTTTTTTAACTTTTTATTATTTATTGAATCTGCCTTATTTCCTTAGGCCTAACAATAAGTATTCAAATCTTAAAACTAAAATAAATCTAATTACTCTCTAACAGAGCATTAATTTCTTATTGGCTGTTAAGCTCTACGAAGCCTCGACTCCGTCTGGCTCTGAGCTAGAATTCTAGCCAGCGGATTCGGGTGGGTTTGTAGCTTTTTGATGTAGTTCTTGCGGATCCTTCCGAATTCATCCTTTACCAATGGTACTTCTAGATCTCTGTGGATGTTTTCATTTCTTATGTACCATGGTGCGCCCGTCATGGTCCTAAGAATTTTTAATTGGGCCCTCTGTATAATTTCAATACTGGTATTACTAGCAGTTCCCCACAATTGGGTTTCATATGTCCAAATTGGTTTTAAAATGGTTTTATACAGGGTGACTTTATAGTCCAGGCTTAGCTTAGATTGCCAAAATAACCGTTATTTTAAATTTTTCCAAAAAGTATTTATTTATTCATCAATAACTATGTATCTTGTCCCCTTTAAAGTAATCCCCCTCAGATATAATACACTTATGACAACGTTTTTTTCAATCCTCGAAACACTTCTGAAACGCGCTTTCTGGTATCGCCAAGAGCTGCTATTTCTCCTCAGTCGTAGCAAAATGCTTTCCTTTCATCGGTGTCTTCAGTTTTGGGAAGCGAAAAAAGTCAGCGGGGGCCAAGTCCGGTGAATACGGTGGTTGAGGCATGAAAACGGTTTTGTTTTTGGCCAAAAACTCACGCACAAGCATCGATGTGTGAGCTGGTGCGTTATCATGGTGCAAAATCCATGATTGGTTTTTCTACAATTCTGTGCTTTTCTGACAAATTGCTTTTCACAAACGGCACATAACTTCAAGGTAGTATTCCTTATTGACCGTACGACCTTGTGGCAAGAATTCATGATACACCACGCCATTGCAGTCGAAGAAAACAGTGAGCAAAACCTTCACATTTGATCGAACTTTACGTGCTTTTTTCGATCTTAGCTCTCTAGATGTTTTCATTGGGATGATTGGACTTTGGTTTCAATGTCATAGCCATACACCCATGATTCGTCACCAGTTATGATCTTTTTGAGGATATCTGGATCGTCGTTGACGATGTTCAACAGCTCCTGAGCGATGTCAATGCGACGTTGTTTTTGCTCAAAATTTAGCAATTTTGGAACAATCTTCGCTGCCGCACGTTTCATACCTAAAACATCCGTAAAAATTGCTTGGCATGAGCCGAACGATATGCCAACATCATCAGCAACCTCTCTGAGAGTGATTCGACGATTATCCAAAATCATTTTCTTCATTGCTTCAATGTTTTCATCGGTTGTTGACGTGCTCGGGCAACCAGGATGAGCATCGTCATTGACATCTTCTCGGCCTTCTTAAAACCGGTTATACCACAATTGAACTTGTGTTCTGCTCATAGTAGACTCGCCAAATGCCACAGTCAACATTTCAAACGTCCTTGAACATTTAATTTTTTACACAAAATTTAATACAGTTTCCTTGATCCATTTTTTCGAATAGTAAAAATATCGAAGAGCCCACCAAAACACGACTAACCTTTTTATCTGTCAAAAACAAGCTGATAATCCAAAATGGCTGATATTACCAAGAAATATAACAGACATGTGTAACAACATAACAGAAAAAAAAATGCGAAAATCGAAAATACGTAACTCACGAAATTTGAAAATAACGGTTATTTTTTGAACAGACCTCGTATATGTATTACGTTTATATCAAAGAATTTCTTCTTTAAGCGTTCATTATTAAAAATTATAGGTATAAATGACTAAAGGCCCAACTAAAATATGCATGTGCTAGCTTAAGCATCCGTGCGAACACATATACATAAATTGTATGTGGCAAACTATAATGTACTTAACGAAACTTTTCGTTAAGTTTTTCAACTGTCATTTGCTTAAGCAAAAAGCGAAACTGATCGCACATTCTGTACGGAATCAGCTGTTTGTTTAATTTGTATATAGTACATACATACATACATATATATATATACTCGTATGTATGTATGTATGTATACGGAAAAGGTACATAAATAATATACATTATACAATAATTACAGACAATAATGTGTATCAAAAATCCAGTTTGTTCAGTTCCCTAAATTTAATTATCAAACCGAAATATTGGTTCACAAACAAGTTCTCTGTTACTCCCGTGACTAATTTAAAATATGTAAAAATTTTATTTTTCAAGCAAAAATCTAAAAACCGAAAATAGAACAATTTGTGAACGCATACCCAAACTTCAGACGGAATCGATCAACATTATTCAAGTTCGACTATTACAGGCATGTATGTATGTAAAAGTTGATACGGGTTTTTTAATACTATTTCATGTTCTAAAGTTCAGTGGTATTCCCTTGACTAATTTGATACTCCCAAAGTTAAATATTGAGAAAAGGTTCTGGGAAAATAAATTGAAACTAGCTTTGTTTAAAAATAATTTGCAGTAAAAAAAAGATTTTATATCCCTAACCGTTCTAAACACAATCAGGACGGTTGAAGAACACATGTAATAAAGCGTTGTATTGTTTGTGCTCACAACTGTATTTGTCAATTGATTTGATTGATTTTTAATAAATATGTGTAAAAACCTTTGTCATACCGTTTGTAATTTTTAAAATTTCCATCCGAGACCTTCTCGGAACTCAAAAACACGATATTCTAAATGTTTTTTTTTTTAATAAATACTAAGGTTTTTTGAATGTGCTTATTATTTCTGGCGGTGGTTTTTTTTGGCGATAGTTTGCGATTCGTAAGTCAATTTTTTTTTCTAAAAACACTTTATGCTGACTACAATTTTGATACTTTTACGATGTAAATCGCGCGCCATCGCCTACGTCTTACACCTAAGCGGTGAATACGGGAGCGCACACAAGTAACGGAAAATATCCTCACAACAATCAAAATATTTTTGTATTCTTTATCGTTTAGAGTTGAGTCATCAATGTTTTCTCGGTGCATTTTTTTCTTGTTGTTTTGTTCAGGTAACGGTAAAATAAATATTTGGTTTCAAGAACAATTAGCAAAATTGTCAGTTTGTTAGAGAACGTGATACTCAGAGGTATGGATTTTATACGATTTTATTATATAACATCTTTCAAAACTACTTTGCACAAATTTCTTGTCTTTCTTATTTTCATCCCATTACAGAGTCGTCCCACCATTCGTGAATCGCCTGACCATAGTGTAATGATGACACGCGATTCGCCTAAAGATCGCTCGCGAATCGCGACAGGCACACAGGCGATCATTTTGTCTAATCGCCCGACCATAGTTTAATGATCGCACGCGATCAATCGCAGCGACTATACACAACTCAACGGCGATTCGCTGACCATCATTTGGCGATTGAAAATGTTTGCAGGGTGTATATATATATTTATGTATGTACGAGTATGTATATGTGTGTAGTTTAGTGTCCCTGCAGAAAATGTCAATAGTGAAACAAGTGACTTAGTATACCCCAGACAATGCTAATTACTATAGATATTTAACATACGCATGTCATTGAAAATCCACTACTGACATAGGTACTATTGAAAAGGTAGTTCTTTTGGGACCACATTGTCTACAGTTTTGGTACTTCTACTAAAAAATAAAATATAAATCGAACCCGCAACCCTCTGAATGATAGTCCGGCATACTATGGCCTAGTGTGTCGGGGCTCACAATTGAAAAAAATAATTGTATAATAATAACAATGTGACAATGCTGTTGACAATGTCGCCAAACCGTCACTAAAATAGTAGACAAAAGTGGTGACTTGGAGACACTTGTCCCCAGGTTTCCTACAGGGGTAGTACACGCATGAATTTTAGGCTTTCAAGGTTTTCTTTTTCTGTCTACCTCTTTATCAAAATTCTAGAGAAACTTATAAAGTGTCGTTGAATTATGTGTAAACAAAAATAACTTTATAAGTATCGTAAAAACTTATCTTCCTCGTAATCTCGTTCTCTTTCTGATTATGTAAAATGTTCTCTTATACGTGTGTATTTACAATAGGAATGTTAAACATGGTACTTTTGCATTAATAGACTCATGTCCGAATTCACAGTCTTTAGTTAGCTAATGACAAAGGTTTAACTAATGATTCTTTATTCGCAATACTTAGTTTGCCATAAGAATAACAAGTAATAGTTAAACGATAGTTAGTATTTTAGTTTACCAATGGTTAACTAATGACCGAGAATTCAGTCATCAGTGGTATATAGAGTTTCCAATTTCCCGACCTTTCTTGATTCCCGTGAATCGGGAATAAAAATATCGTATTCCCGAGAAATAAAAAAAAATCCATTTCAACGGTTTTTTTTAAATTTTATTAATTTTTTTAACAAAAATGAAATATACAGTAATTTATAATATCAGGTAACTCAGAAATATTATAATTAAAATAAGGTAAATGAAATAAAATCAGGTAATTCATAGATATTAATTTTAAAATCACATGTAAATGATAAATTTAATTAATAAAAAATTTGTTTGTAGTTTGGGTAAAATTGATAGATAAAAAATACTATTTAATTTTGCATATTAGTTTTTATTATTTTCAATAAAATAATATTTTAAAATCACCAATGCGTTAATAGATTTATCAAACAAACGGTTTCTAATTTTTTTAACAATATTTCCAGAAACAGAACAAACACACTCACTCTCTATGGAAGTAGGTCTTTTTGTCAATAAATCATTAAATAAATTATCCAAATTTTCAGTTCTAGTGCCAGTTTGAAGTAACATTAACATTAAAAATTCTTTTTTTAATAGTCGATTATATGATGACTTTGACCTTTTACCTTCACACATTACAATTTCGATAGCTCGGTTAAGCTTTGATGATAAAATCGTTCCATTTTATCATCAAATTCAATTTCAGAGTCTGATTCTGTATTTAGTACTAAATTATTTTGGAATAATCTATTATACAAATTTTCTCCAAAAGCTTTCGATGAGTTTTTAAAAATTATATTTTCGATTTGGATGCTTTTAAATAATTCGGAATTTTTTAAATATTTTAATAGCGTTATGATTTCCACGTTCCTATGTTCCGAAATTCGTTTCGTAAGAGCATTAATTATTTATTAAGATTATCTTCTGCAATTAATTTTTTAAAAAGCTGCTCTATTATCGCATTACGACGACTTAAAGCATCTACGGATATTTTAATTGGGTATAAAACATTGTACAATGATTCTAAATTGCCGAAGTTATCATCCCACATATGAGCTAAATTATAATCTATGAACGTCTTTTTAATACAATTATTAATTTTTAGAAATGAATCCATCATTGTTAACAGCGAGTTCCACCGTGCTTTTATATCTAGACAGAGTTGTAATTCTTTACCAAATTCCGCTTTAACAAGTTTGCAACGTTCCCTTTTTTTAAGGGATTTCGTTTAATACATTTTTTAATTTTTCTCACATTGTTTAAAACACTAGAGTATATTTCTATTATACATGTCAGTGTCGCTATCATTACTGGAACTAGAACATTCAGCTTTAGTGGTTTTTTTTTTTGGGAAAGGAACGTCCAAAATAGCTAAATGGATACAGTGATTGAGACAAAGTATTTTACATGCTGGACTTTCACTAATGAACTTTTTCATTACGTTTGGTCCATCTGAAATTGTACACACAATATGTTCTTTTAGGCTTAAATTGTATTCATCAAGTTTTGTTTCGACCATTTTTCTTAATTCCAATGCGCCGCATTTTCCTTCAATGTTAATCATACCGATATTGAATAGCTTTTTATTTGGTCTATATAAAATTATATTCAGATAACGTCTATTTTTCCCGGGAATCGGGAAGTTAAAAATCACTGTATTTCCCGGGATTTTTTTTCCATACGCTTCCCGGGAGCGAAACCCTAGGGGTATATCAAAATTAAGTACTCCAGAGATATAGATTTGAGTTGCCATTTGTTAAGTAGAGCAAGCCCAAGAGAGTTTTTATTAAATATTTTGGAACTAAATTTTCAAATTATTATTTCACATTTAATGATTTTGAGGCTTAATGCAATAATTTGCTGTCTAACTATACCGAGCAGAAAATTTTCTAGGGCTTCACTTGGTACGCATTCTCGATACTCATTCCTCACTGCCTTCTTTCTGAAAATATATGTATAAGATTATGATCTTATGGTGAATTTATTAAGAATATGATCCCTCTTTTTAGATGTATGTATGTAATACATCTTAAAAGACTTGAGAACTGCAGTTACGCTTTCTGTATCAGGCATTTTAAAAGGAGTACGATGTAGTTACTCTATGAGGTATTATGTGTAAAATTAAAACGATTTTGCAATGCGGTTTCCTTGTGTCAGCAAAATAAGGCCTTAAAGAAGGCCTCTTTACTACTCCAACAACTACACTTGCATATATACGTTTGCGGTTAAGTTTTATTTTGTTGTTGGTACCGTGAAGGTCATATTACATTTTATTAATATAGTTGGTACAAAAGCCATAAAGTTATTTCCATCTCTGATGTACAACGTCCGCACAGTGGTGTGATCGTTAGGCAACACATTTGTTATTGTTTTTAACACAATTTCCAGCAACTTCTCAATAAAACTTGAACACATTTCACTAAAAAGTTGCTGACAATTAGTTTAAGCATTTCTAAGCATATTGTTTAACATTTTGTGATAGAATAAGCTTTAATGAAGTATGTAAGTGTAATTTTTAAGATACACCCTACACACAGCAACAAAATTTTAAAAAATATATAAAGAACTTCCGATTTTGTTTAATTTTAGTATTTCTCCAAAACCTTTTAAAACGTATCAGTATAAATAAATTAAAATAAATCAAAATCGCATGTCAATATTTTTATACCCTTCACCTTCATGAGAAGGATATATATAAGTTTGTCATTCCGTTTGTAATTTCCACAATATAATTTTCCGATCCTATAAAGTATATATATTCTGGATCCTTATAGATAGCGGAGTCGATTAAGCCATGCCCGTCTGTCTGTCTGTCAGTTTTCTGAAGCCCCCAGATATCTTCGGAATCCAATTCTTCAATAATTCTGTCAGACATGCTTTCGAGAAGTTTGCTATTTAAAATCAGCCAAACCCGTTTAGGCCAACCAGAGTTATGGACCAATATGTGAGACAACCTCCATAAAAATTTGATATTGTTTGTCCATTTTCTTGCAATATTTAGAAATATATTGCATATAATATCATGAAATTTTGTATACGTTGTTTTTATGATAAAAGAAGAAAGTGTGCGGAAAATAGTATGAATCGGTCTATGATTTCTCATAGCCCCCATACAAAAATCTTCCCGAAATATTTTCTCAATTGTGCATAAATGCCTATAAAATTGGAAAATCAAGACAAAATTCAGCAAAAATAAGTTTTATGCAAAAAGAAATCGTAAAACGAAATTTTATTTTAGTTCGGTCCATGTTTGACTTCCAAAATTCATTTAAGTACGTATAAAACAGATTTAAATAATGTTAAATGGCTGAAATTTGACATAAATAATCTTTACAGGCAAATAAACTGTTGTACTAAATTTTATGGTGGTCGGCCCAAAATTGGTCATAGCTCCCATACAAGGACCACATCTGAAAAGACATTTATCCCTATATATATTTTATAAATATCGGTACCGACTCAAAACTTTACACAAATCATTTGCATATATACAAAAATCATCCCATAGAATTTTGTGAATTTCGGTCTATTTTTAACTGTATGCCACATATAAAGCCCTCTTCCGAAATCCACGTTAATACCTGCCATATAAAAATTTCCAAAAAAACAAATAAATTCGGGTCAAAAAATATTCTTTTCGGATTTAACCCATATTCGGTCCATATTTTATAATCATGATATACATCGTTGGAAAAGTATACCTTTTATTTAATGTATTACAAATTATCATACACCCAGTAGTTCCCGAGAAATAGGCCTATATAGGCGTGACCGCCATCAAATTTTTTTTGTTGGCATCTCCTCTAAAAGCCCTATTTGATGAAGTTTTTTTTTTTTGAGCAAAGTCACTAAAACCGAATTGCTCCCCTTTTTATACTCTGTTTGTTAAATTACACTCAAGATTATTATGAAAATTATGGTAAGAATTGGTAATTAAATCAATTAAAAATGGTGAAAATCACTTTAAGAGCTTAACTCATTCAAAAATGTGGGTATCCAAATAATATTTAATACAAATATATTTTGTATACATACATATATACAAATAATACGGTACAATTTTATTGTGATCGGTCTGTAATTAGGCGAAACTTCCATAAAAGACCCTCTCCGTAATTCACTTTAACCTCCATAAATCTTTTAAAAGTATTTATATCGAGATAAAGTTTAACACATATAATATAGACATCATGACACTAAATTTTTGGATGATCGGTCCATAATATATATGTATGTATTTTATATATTTTTATATATATTTCATTATCACTTTTGTTCAATTTGCGTGCGTCCTCTCTGCTTAAAAACAATTTGATGACTTGATTGCGTAATAAAAAAGAAGTAATTTTAAGCATCTTTTGTTTTCGGTAACATGTCGGGAATAATCGTAAACACATTTTGAAATCATTGCAATACAACGTGCTTCCACGTAAGGGATAAACAGAAGCACTTTGAACTTTGGTCGTAATTTTTTCTTTAAAATAATCATTTCAACTATTCACTTACAACCTGCTTACTTATAAGGGATTATGCGAAGCTATTAAATAATTTTCATTTACTTATATTAAAAATTCACTTCAATGGTTTTCGCGCATATATCAGCGCTCTTGTACTTTTATGGCTTCCAAAAACATTAAAATTTTTTACTGGGATGTAATATCTCTCATATAATGTCCATTTCTGAAACACTGTTTTATACATATTCTAGGTGTAGGGTATTATATGGCCGGGCTTGACCGACTATACTATATAAATAGAATGAGTTTTATATTAATGCTGAATTGTGTAAATACTAAAGGCCTTTTATACGATTTGAAATAACACAATACTCGTATCTAGTCTACTACTTATGTATAAAGGTGTGAAAAATATTAATATTATTATAAGCAAACATTACCTCGTTTGTTTTTATTAATTTGTATTGTACATACCTGGAATTCTTCGTCAATGTGATTTTGTTCAGCTTATTACAATGTTGTTGACTGCTATGATCATGGATAATTGTACTCCTATCTGATCCGATTGTGGCTGGATCATCTAACAGTGACTGTTGCTGTTGTTGGAAAGATTTCAAAATACCATCACTCGATGAAGCAGGCTGTATGACATTATCTTTGGAATGAAAACAAGAGTTGCATGCACACAAACCGTCGTTTGATTTAAAACCATTTGAATTTGTGTTGGCATTTGTTTGAGAATGAAGTGGAGAAATGGCCGATAATAGAGAATATGAAGAAGTAGTTGTTGATGATTGTGACGATGAAGATGGTGGTTTTGGTTTTCCATTTCTCGTTTCTATTTCATCTGTTAGTTTTTGAATGTTTTTCTGTATTTTTATTACATCGGTTGACCTGTTGTCTTTAGTTTCGCCAATGGTAGACATTGTGGTTGTGTCAACATTCAAATTACTAAATAATTCTTCATTTTGATCATCAATTGCTTGAAAACAGTTTAATTTATCGCCTGTTAGATTATTAGTATCTGGACTATAGTTTGAATGATGATTTTTATCATATTGATGTTGATTTTGTTGGTGATGAAGGCGCTTAAATTGGTTTTGATGATTTGGCGAAGGTAATGGTGTCACTCCGATAGTAATAGTATTTGGCGTTGTTGTCGTTGTTGAAGTAACAATTGTAGTTGTTGTTGCAACTGGTGGTACTGAAGTGGTTCCCGATGATTCTGGTATTATTGTGCTAAAGATATGCTCGCCAAAAATAAAAAGATCTTTTGAAATTATCATTATTACAAATCTGAATACAGACGAACGAACACACGAACAAATACACAATTGCAATTTACAAATCACTGTTTATTATTTCTATCTGTCTTTATTAGCTGGTTATCTGTAAATTTTATTATTACATATTTATTTACCAGCGTTGTAGTACCTGCACAAACAATCCCATTAAATAACGACAAATATCGATTGTTTTAACGATATACAATTTTCATAGTTATTCCTGCTTTCACTTTCACTGATATGAATGTTTTTTTTTTAATAACAGAATTGCTAAAAACCTTCAAAGGACGTTTTTAATTATTTTCTCGGACAGAGCGGTTAAATGTTTAAACCGCTAAAGGTATTTTTTATTATTTTTAAATATCCCTGTGAATAGTAATCTTGTTATAACAAAACCAGTAACAAGGTGGTTATGGAACTACTCCGAGTACTAATAGAAGATACCCATGTGTTCATGCTCCACCTGATTGTTATTAAAAAAACATGATGTATTGCGAGTCATCAATTTGAAATTAGAAATTTTAAAATGTATGATTGACTAACAAACTCATAGAAGAAATATACCCTAATATGTACATTCGGGCCCGGCCAAGAACGATAAATTACAGTTATTCAACTGAACTGCAATGAATACATTATTTTCGAATAAAATTGATGAAACGATGAAGATACATAAGTATGTATAAGTATGTACATACCTACAGATTTTTAAACTACAATTAGTTAATTAGTTAAGGCAGAATTAGTCTTTACTTTCTGTTCCGTTCCGAATTAGCTGACTTGATTCTGTTAAATAGAAAATGTGTAGAAGTCGTTAGTTGTTTTGTTACTTTCCCAGCCGTTGCGGACGAACTTGTTGAAAACAAAAATTTGTTAAGTAATTGTAAGTGACAGCACAAAGCAGCTGACATCAGCACAACAAAAAAATTTTTAGTTTATTACAAAAATTTTTAATTTCTTTGATGTTATTAAGCTTTTGTATAAAAGTTATAACAATATAAAAAAGAAACGATGAATGACGTAAAACTCATTACATTAGTCGAAAGTAATGACATATTGTACAATAAAAAAACTTTGATTTGTAACTACAAAAATTTAACAACAGAACGACACAGAACAGCAACAGAAAGTAAAGACTAATGAAGCCTTTAGTCTTTAAAAACATAAACAAAGTTTACGAAATGCTATTGCTTACAACGAATGTGAAATTAATTCCGAACAATGCCGAGAAAGCAGAAATATTAAATCGCTCAAGAATTAACTTTTTAGAAACTCGGTTTTCAGGTTATTCGAAAAACTAAATTTTCTAAAAAACCCGCTTTCGAAGACGGTTTTAGCTGAAAATACCGGTTAATCGTTTTTTCATTATATGCGTTTTTATTTCAGTTTTTATTCCCAGTACAACATGGAAATATTGGTTGCAGAACTAAAAAGTATATTTATACTGGGTCCTAACGAAATTCGAAGACGTTCTAGCAATGTCCGTCCAGCAGTTTGACTGTTGTAGACTCTATAGAGCCTCGAAAAAAAAGCTGAGGATAATTTGATATTGAAAATGGACTAAATCAATTAAGTGGAACCACAGTTTGAGACAATCTCGATATTTTTCAAAAAATATTTTGCTATTTTCTTTAATAATATTGCAAATATTAATCTCAAAATTCCGTTTGCAACGTCCATATTTTAACATAGCCCCCATATAAAGTCCACTTCCATATCGTATCAAGTTTCAATTCGACTCAAATAATCCGCATATATACATAAATTGTCATACCAAATTTTATAATGATCAACCTACAAAAGGTCATAGCTTCCATATGAGGACTGCTTCCTAAAAACTCATTAACCTACATAAATATGTATGTACATATAGCATATTATAAATTTTTATAAAGAACTGTGTTAAAACTATACTAATGCAGTTTGTGGGGCCAGGGCTCTCCAGCATAACTGGAATATCCATAAAATTCTTGAAAACATACATAGAAATTACTAAAAAGCTCCCATGTAAGTGACCCGAAAAATAAAATAACCAGTATAAAGATCGTTATCAATACAGAATAGTTTCAAATATGCACAGATCTCATAGGTATGTACTATATATACTCGTATGTACATAAGATTCGATTCAACTTAATATAAACTATTAGTTGTTCTTTATTAATTATTCTGCTGAAAATTCGATTTGAAAAGAAGTTTGTGATATACATACATACATATGTACATAATTTTAAAAATAATAAACAATTTAAATTTAACAAAATACAGATGTACTCGTAGGTTTAATTAGCACTTAAGCTGTTTGACATAGCGCGTTAGATACTTGTATCAGTAAAATATGTACATACATATGTCAAAAGTATTTCCAAATGTTTACAAATTTAAGACTTTTTGGAGACCTCATATATCTAAATATGCTTAATGTTGCAATCGGTCTTGGATCCGAAAACTTTTTATTTTTTTTTTCAAACAAGCAAAACAGTTTTTACAAGGTATTTTAATCAGATTGAGATTTTCGATACCAATTCGAGAAAATATGGTCAGTTATAAAAAAAAAGAGAAATATTTTATTTTTAAATGTCGTTTTAACATTCTCCATCGTGCATATAGTGTAATACTATTAAGGCAAATAATTTAAAACATTTTATTGTTTGATTCTAATTCTTAAGGTGGATTCACCCATTCGCTCTTAACAAAAAATTTGTTCGAACATTTTTTTATATGAAGTTTGACGTCTATCTTTTTGAGAATGAGAAAATATTTTTCACGAACTTGAATTGGTTTAATTATACCCTACACCACAATAGTGGGGAGGGTATATTGGATTTGTGTTGATATTTGTAACGCCCAGAAATATTGCTCCAACACCCACCTTAAAGTATACGGATCGGCTCAGAATCACGTTCTGAGTCGATCTAACGATGTCCGTCCGTCCGTCTGGCTGTCCATGTTAAGCTTGTGCGCAGAGTACAGGTCGCAATTTTGAAGATATTTCGATAAAATTTGATACGTAATATTTTTTCGGTCCAAGGACGGATGGGATTGAAACTGGTGGCAATCGGTTCATTATTTCACCTGGCCCCCATACAAAAGTCCTCCCGCAATTGGAGTTTACCGATCATAAATGTTTCAATTACGAAAGGAACCAAACAAATTTCATCACAAATGAGTGGTAAATAAAGTCAAATCACACATACAAATTTTGTGCAGATCGGTTCATAATTAGTCGTAGCTCCCATATAAGGCACACTACCGAAAATCACTTTAAAGAGCGTAACTCACTCAAAAATGTTGGTATCGTAATAATATTTAACGCAAATATATTTCATATGTATACCAACAATACGGTACAATTTTATTGTGATCGGTCTGTAATTAGGCGAAACTCCCATAAAAGACCCTCTCCGTAATTCACTTTAACCTCCATAAATCTTTTAAAAGTATTTATATCGAGATAAAGTTTAACACATATAATATTTATATTCATAGACATCATGACACTAAATTTTTGGATTATCGGTCCATAATAGATCATATCTGCCATATAGCGCACATTTCTGAAAAATTGTTTTATACATATACAGGGTGTAGGGTATTATATGGTCGGGCTTGACCGACTATACTTTCTTACTTACTATATTTTTTCTGGACAAAAATGAACTGAGTTGCCAATAGGTTGCATTTTTTCATACAAATAACAATGCCTTATGTATTTCCATGGCCATCAGTAAAAGCAACCTTCGTTTTTCATTCATTTATTAAAATTAATGTCGTTAATGTCATGAACAAGATATTTGATTTTTATCTGAAATCCACTCCGGGCTCCCATAGGGGATAGGGAATATGGACTGTGATATTTTTGATTATTTTTTTTTTTTTTTGCTCTGGATTCATACGATTAATTGTAGGTATATTTATTTATTTTTTCCATTGGAACGATAACTATTATTTATGTATGTACATGTACAACTCGTTTTATATTTTATTAACATATTTGTGATTAATACATTCCTGTTCTGTTACATTTTTTGAACAATTGTTGACTAGTATTTAAGGATTATTTTGTTTATATTGGTTTTGTTTTTATCTAACAGATTATAATCTGTTTGATATCGTAAATGCCGGGAGCAAGCATTGTTCAACGATGGACATAATGTGATGATTCTAATTAATATTTTAAATGTAGCAAAGTTGCTTTTCCATTTACATATTGTGTACTGGAACAAAACGTATATAGTTCTAAGATTTATTTACTTGTTATTTGTTATAATGTCGATTCATATACTCACTGTAAAGTTTTTGAAAAGAAGCCTCAATAAAGATTTTTACTTACTTACTTTTGATTCATTTTGAATTTATATCTGTGATTTTGAATACACAATACTTTAAAATAATTTAATATTTGTATTTTGACACTTAAAACCCAAAGCAAAATAAATCAATTGCCGAACTTGTAAAACTAATAGATTTTGTTTAAATGTGGCAGCTTTGATTTTTCAGAAAAATCGTGCGAAATGGGTGAATCGTGCTGCAAAAAACTCTCAGTAAAAACATTTTTCTCCGGAAAATATTTTTGTTAAGAACAAATGAGTGAATCCACCTTTAGAATTGCTATAAAATTAATAAAAACCAGAGACACAGGGCTATACATACATACATATGTATGTATGTATGTACTTTAAAGTTCGATGTAAATAATAATTTCACCAAACATACATATGTACATATATACGTACATATGTATGTATGTATGATCAAAGAGTTGACAAAATCATACCACCTACTCAGATTATTATGGATTTGCATACATACAATAAATGTGTTTTTTGAGGTAAAAGGTCAATGTTGTTTGTTTATTTCTTCGTTGGTGGCATTTGTTTCATTATGTCGTTTTTTTGAAAATTGCATTAAATTTTAAAATTGTTTTACCCCCTTATTCAAAAACGATTATTAAATTTAACAAACGTTTATTAAGACAGATTTTCATATAAAAATTTGCTTAATAAACGTTTGTTAAATTTAATAATCATTTTTGAATAAGGGGGTTAGTGTTTAAGTACATTTGTACATACATACATATTTATAAAAAAAAACAACTAAAATAAACAAAATATCCTTTAAAAAACACCAAACACCTGCTGCTATTTACATACACAAGTATGTATGTAGGTACATAAGTAGGTATTATTTATTTAATATTACAAAAAACTTAATTTTTAAAAGTGCTCTACTTTATGTAAGTTATGGCTATACATACTATATTTTTGTACATACTCGTATGTACATATGTACATATGTATGTAAGTAGGTATAGGTATTATATTTAATTCTTTTTTTTTTTGTTTTTGTTTTCTTTTTGTTCGTAAATAATAATTTTTAGTTATTTCAATTTGTTTAGTTACTTTGTAATAATTTTCACTGTGATTTTGAATATTATAAAATCATGTTGATTTTGTTGTTTTGTTTTAATTTCTGTAAAATGTTTTTACATTAATTGCTCTGCACAGTAAGATGTGTTGTTTTCGTTGCCGTTGACGTTGAACTTGGATGTACATGCATACATATGTACATACAAACAAAACACAATTTGTGTTGTATTTTTGAATAGGCATCGTTAAGAAAATAAATAATAAATATTGAAAATAATCATATTAAACATTTACAACCAACAATTTTATGTATATGCTTACATACATATGTATGTATGTACATATATGTATAGTTATTAAATTTTATATGTCTGTATATTTATTTTCGGATTTGTTTATGTATGTATGTATAGGAAAAAAAAACACCATCCAACAATATACAAATGTATGTACATACATACATACACGCATATGTATATACATATGTCTGAAAATAAATGTAGGTAGGTAGGTATTTACATATGCCGAGATTTTATAATTTTTTGGGATTTCTGTCTTTCTGATATTCCGCGAACCGTTTAACATGTTCTTTCGCCGACCGATCTCGTTTTTAACTGATCTTGCTGCAGTAGATGAAGACAACTGGAAAACAACGCCGCGTCGTCAGTAAGCAATATGTGTACCGAATGCTTGTTGTTGTGCTTTGTGTTACATATGTACATACATACATATAAATAAAGTTGTGTTGTTATCTCTCGTATCCAGTATCAATTCGACATTTAATGAAAGAGAAAAAAAAACTGAATACAGAGGAGTAAAGTGGAAGAAATTACTTAAAAAAGAAAATGATTAACAGATGTTGTAATGCAAGCAATGCAAAATAAAAGAATGCCAATGTAACAGCACAACGTTATCGGCTACTCCAATAATCACAAATGCACCCGCCAATTGGAAATTTCACCCCCTACAAGTATTGAGGTGAACACATGTATTTGGTATTGCTTTTAAGTCGAAACAACAGCATAATTAAATTGTCAAGGCACTGTTTTATGTACATACATATGTACATATGTACTATGTAAGGTCATCGAACTGGCCCAAATTTCAATAATCCAAAACAAATGAATACATACATACATATTATTTTACTCAGATATGTTTAACTTTTTTATTATTTAATAACGTTTGAATTTTCTTAAGTTTCTATATCAACTAGCAAAAGAATGATGGAATATTAAGTTTGTCATTCTGATTGTAAAACATCGAAATATTGGTGGTAGAACTTAAAAATATACGACTGTAAATACATATGTATGTACTAAGTCTTTCCTTCTGTTGAAGACATTGAGGGCTTGGAGGAAATTATTTGACCACATTTCTTATACATACATACATACATACATATAAAGTCTTATACGGAAAATCACTTAAATGTACATAAACCTTTAAAAAACATCACTATCGAATTGAAATTCGATTTAAATAATCTTCATATACCTACATATGTATGTACCTACACTGTGTTGTTTTATTATAATTAGTCCCAATTTACACGAAGCAATTATTTAAGCTAAGCTTATTACATACAAAACTGCTAGACTTGAATTAGCTAAAAGAAACTAGAAACCGGTAAGCTGATAATCTTTGTTAATAGTTGCACTATTTAAACATATACTCGTATGTATATACATACATATGTATGTGTTTAAGGTGATTTTTTCCGATGAAAAAAAAATTCAATCTTAATGGTCAAAATGAAGCTGTTATAAATGTTTGGGGATCTAAATCTGAAGATATAAGCACGAATACGGTGAATAGTATGCGTGATCAAAATTTTTAGATGATTCCAAAACAAGGGCCTATCACATTATTAAAGTCTAAAATTTTTTAGTGAATATTGGTATTTCAGTTATTTAATTTGCAATGTATTTATAGTAATGAATTTTTTAATAAAAACAAGTAAGAATGTTAGTCGGTCAAGCACGACCATATAATACCCTACACCCAGTATATATATAAAATAGTTTTTTCAGAAATGGGCGCTATATGGGAGATATGACCTATTATGGACCGATTATCCAAAAATTTAGTGTCATGATTTCTGTGAATATAAATATTATATGTATTAAACTGTATCTCGATATAAATACTTTTAAAAGATTTATGGAGCTTAAATTGAATTAAGATTTACTTTATGAGATCATTAGAAATTTCAAAAGTCATGGCAACATTGCTGACTACATTTCAAACAACATAATAATATTTAATAATGCATTTAACATATTATTTTTTTTTTTTTAAATGTTAATAGTAATAAATATCCTCCGCATTGCTCAAAGGTAGTTCTAACAAGTAAGAGTGCTATATTCGGCTGTGCCGAATCTTAAATACCCTCCACCCAAACGTAATAAGAAATACAGAAATAGTGCAAATTTTATTAGTATTTGATATATTGTTTGAAAGACAATTTTACGACCAACATAATTTATGAAAAATATTTTGAAATTTTGTCTAATTTTCACCATTTTTGGTGATTTAATTACCAATTCTTACCATAATTTTCATAATAATCTTGAGTGTAATTTAACAAACAGAGGCTAAAAAAGGGGAACAATTCGGTTTTAGTGACTTGCTCAAAAAAAACTTCATCAAATAGGGCTTTTAGAGCAGATGCCAGCAAAAAAAAATTTGTTAGCGGTCACGCCTATTTTCGAGAGGGCGGGCCCGTAAAGTTGAAAATATATAGGCCTATATCTCGGGAACTACTGGGTGTATGATAATTTGTAATGCATTAAATAAAAGGTATTAAAAATACCTTTCCAACGATATATATCATGATTATAAAATATTGACCGAATATGGGTTAAATCCGAAAAGAATATTTTGTGACCCGAATTTATTTGCTTTTGGGAAATGGTATTTATATGGCAGCTATGACAAATTATGGGCCGTTCTTCTTAAATTTTGAAACAGTGATTTTCAGGCATATGAGGATATTTTATGTCGAATTTCAACATAATAACGGTATATTTAAGATATATATTAGTATTAACGTGGATTTCGAGGGTGGACCTTATGTGTGGGATATCAAATATGGACCGATATTCTCAAAATCCAGCAGTTTGATTTAGGCATGTATGTAAATGATCCGTGTAAAATTTTGGATTGGTACCCTTATTTATAAGAGATTTATGAGTATTATAGTGATTTTCGGAAGAGGGCTTTATATGGGGCATACGGTTAAAAATAGACCAAAATTCACAAAATTTTGTGGGGTTGATTTTTGTGTATATGAAAATGATCTGCGCAAAATTTGGGGTCGGAACCGATATTTATACAATTGATAAATGTCTTTTTCAGACGTGGTCACCATAAAATTTAGTACAACAATTTACTTGCCTATAAAGATTATTCATGTCAAATTTTAGCCGTTTAAAATTATTTATATCTGTTTTATACGTATTTAAGTGAATTTTGGAAGTGGACTTTATATGGGGGCTATGGTCAAACATGGACCGAACTAAAAAAAACTTCGTTTTGCGATTTGTTTTTGCATAAAACTTATTTTTGCTGAATTTTGTCTTGATATTCCAATTTTATAGGCATTTATGTATAATTGAGCAACATTTCGGGAAGATTTTTGTATGGGGGCTATGAGAAATCATGGACCGATTCATACTATTTTCCGCACATTTTCTTCTTTTATCATAAAAACAACGTGTACAAAATTTCATGATATTATCTGCAATATATTTCAAAATATTGCAATAAAATGGACAAAAAATATCAAATTTTTATGGAGGTTGTCTCACATATTGGTCCATAACTCTGGTTGGCCTAAAGCGAGTTTGCTGATTTTAAATAGTAAACTTCTAGAAAGCATTTCTGACAGAATTATCGAAGATTTGGATCCCGAAGATTTCTGGGGACTTCAGAAAATTGATTTCAAGAGAAGACAGACAGACAGACAGACGGACATGACTTAATCGACTCCGCTATCTATAAGGATCCAAAATATATATACTTTATAGGGTCGGAAAATTATATTGTGAAAATTACAAACGGAATGACAAACTTATATATACCCTTCTCATGATGGTGAAGGGTATGAAAAATGCACCGAGAAAACATTGATGACTCATCTCTAAACTATAAAGAATACAAAAATATTTTGATTGTTGTAAGGATATTTCCTGTTACTTGTGTGCGCTCGCGTATTCATCGCTTAGGTGTAAGGCGTAGGCGATGGCGCTCGATTCACATCGTAAAAGTCATTAAAATTGTTGTCAGCATAAAGTGTTTTTAGAAAAAAAAATTGACTTACGATCTCGTATTCATCGCTTAGTTGTAAGGCGTAGGCGATAGTTAGCGATTCGTAAGGATCGTGTAATCATCCAAGTAACGATATCCTATCATCCTAATATTTTTCAGGACGTGTTTCTAAAATCCATAGAACAATTCTAGGGGTGGGGGCCATACAATCTTGAAGCACTCTAATATACAACTACATATATTATAATTTTAAAACCTCATTAAGTTTCCGTTTCAGTTTATACATACCGTATGTATTAAAATTTTTATATTTTAAAACGAAAAGTTAGTTGCATGGTGTAACTGTAAAAGGTGAGTGCAGTAGCACAGCTGACTGACTTTATTTACAATTTACGTCAACTTATGTGAAAAGTAATACTTTTTCAAGTGTTTTTGACTGTAGTAAATTATTTTACACAAACAAAATGCCTGTTGTTTCTGTATCGCGTTGTATTTGTTGCCGATTTGAACTCACCTTGTATAGTTACACCATGGTTAGTTGCGATTAAAGTCAGTTTAATGTTTAATTTTTAAAAATCAAGGTTTCATAAGCATCGTTTTTATGCCAGTTTTCTGCCGTATTATTTATGTATATTAGTTTTATTTATTTATCAAGAAATAAAATATTTTAACTGTTTGATGGTTTTTTTTGTTTCTTATGAAGCTTTAATGTTTTCTACATACACATAAATTAAAAAAAAAAAAAACAAGTAAGACCGACTATACTGGTCTAGCCCGACCATATAGATAATAGCCAGTATATGTATAAATGAGTTTTTCAGAAATGTGCACTATATGGAAGATATGACCTATAATGGACCGATCATCCAAAAATTTAGTGTCATGATTTTTGTGAATATAAATAGTGTGTATGTTAAACTTTATCTCGATATAAATACATACTTTTAAAAGATTTATGGTGGTTAAAGTACGGTCTCTTGTATGGATGTATTCGACTAATTACGGACCGACCATTATAAAATTCGGTGTCATCATTTCTGTATATTATTTGTGTCGAATTTTATTTGATTACCAACATTCTTAAGAAATTTATGATCGTTAAAGTGATTTTCTGAAGTGGGCCATTTATGGGAGCTACGACTAATTATGGACCGATTATAATAAAATTGTACCGTATTGCTTGTATACATATGAAATATATTGCGTTCAATATTATTTGGATACCAAAATTTTTGAGAGTGTTATGCTCTTTAAAGTGATTTTCGGAAGTGGGCCTTATACGGGAGCTACGGGTAATTAGGAACCGATCACAATAAAATTGTACCGTATTGTTTGTATATATGAGATATATTTGTGTTAAATATTATTTGGATACCAAAATGTTTGAGTGAGTTATGCTCTTTAAAGTGATTTTTGGAAGTGGGCCTTATATGGGAGCTACGACTAATTATGGACCGATCTGCACAAAATTTGTATATGTGCTTTACCTTCATTTACCACTCATTTGTGATGAAATTTGTTTGGTTCCTTTCGTAATTGAAACATTTATGATCGATAAACTCCAATTTCGGGAGGACTTTTGTATGGGGGCTAGGTGAAATAATGGACCGATTGCCACCAGTTTCAATGCCATCCGTCCTTGGGCCGAAAAAATATCACGCACGAAATTTTATCGAAATATCTTCAAAATTGCGACCTGTACTCTGCGCACAAGCTTTTCATGGACAGCCAGACGGACGGACGGACATCTTTAGGGTGGGTTTTGGACCAATATTTCTGGGCGTTACAAACATATGCACAAATCCAATATACCCTCCCCACTATGGTGGTGTAGGGTATAATAACTGGAAATTTTGTTAAGTTAAGTTTTGTATTTTCGACGTCAGAGTGTTTTACAGAAACGAACGGACAGACGAACATGGCTCAATCGACTTAGAATTTCATTAGGATCAAGAATATATATAATTTCTGAATATTAACAAATTTTCACACGGAATGACAATTGTAATACATAAACTCTCATTTACCACTTGCGCTGGTACTTTTTTTTACTAATTGTACTTCTGTCTGCATAAGGCCTAAAGAAGTACGCAAATGTACTTTTATCATCCTCTGTACTTTTTATTTTTTTAATGATCAATTTCTTATTTGATAGCAAATATTTTGCTTAGTGTATAAAAGAAGCAACTTCAGAAGATGGTAAAAATGGAATAGTTAACCAAGTCCAAAAAAGCGATAAATATTTATAATTTTTTCAAGTTGCCAAAAAACAAGTTGTATTAAAACATTTAATATGTGAAGCATAAGAACAACACAAAAGAAAATGGCGTATCTGTGTCGGAAAAACCTTCAGACCCTACTGGTAAGACGTTTTTCCCTCCAATCGTTCTGCTTGAGGCAAAATCACCGAAAATCTGGTTTAAGATAAAAAATGTAAACGTGCGTAAAAGTAAACTGTATATTGCAGATCCCACATTTCATGCTGAAATGATGGTTCTCCTAAGGGAAAAGAGGATAAATTCCTACTTTTTTACACCAAAGGAATTTAAGCAAGTATCCGTTTTTATACGTGGACTTTATTACAAGACGAATGTAGATGACATCAAAACATTCTGGTTCCTGATACAGTTTCGAAAGTTTCAAAAGAATAACTTGGATACTGGTTTATTTCTCATATCTTAACTGCCTGGAAAAAAATTAGGAGATGTTGCTACTATTAGATACTTGCTTCATCAGTCAGTAATTTGGGAGAAACCTAAAAGAAAAGAACAAGAAATTCAGTGTCATAGATGTCAACACTGGGGGCATATTTCAAGGAATTGCAATTCCATCTTTAAGTGTGTCAAATGTAATGAATCACATGAACCAGGGGCCTGTTCCCGAACAAACGCAAATGAGTCTGATAAATTTTGCGTTAATTGTAAAGAGTCTGGCAACCCGGCAAACTGGAGAGGTTGCCCTGTGTTTAAAAAATACTTGTCAGCTAAGAAGGAACGTCTGAGTAGATCTCGTGAAATCAAAAATTCTGCTAAGAACAATGTAAACAAAGTATTAATATCTACTGCAGTGTCTCTGAGTAGAACTTTTGCGAATCTGTTCCACACTCAATCAGAACGAATTGAAAACCCACAAAAAGAAAAATCACCTATCATTGACACATTTTTAAAATTGTCAAAATATTTTTTAGAGCCGGAAGAGCTGTCATTGGATCATGAAATATATAACTTTCTTGTCAACTACAAAAACATGTCGAAAATTGAGGCCAAACACGAATTTTTGCGCCTGCTCAACAAAGTTAAAAGTATCTATGGGCCATAGATACTTAAAATTTGTTACATTTAATGTCAGATCACTTGTCGTCGTATTGACCTGTTTAACACACTATTTCACAACAAAATTGACATTGCCTTCATCCAAGAGTGTCATCTACGAAAGAATGAAAAAGTGAAACTAAAGGGATATAATTTTATTTACGACAACCCACCTATTGGGGTAGCCATTGCAATAAAGGACAGCATTTTTTATAGTCGAATAAATATCATGGACATTGGATTCAATAGTAATTTTATTAAAATTGAACTTAACAATAATAACATACTGAAAAAATTTTTAATTGGTTCAATTTATATCCCCTGTAATTATACTTCTTCTTCTTTATATAATGGGCTGAACAAAATTCTACAGGTTGTTAGTGGTTTCGATGGATTTATCATTGGAGGTGATCTGAATTCCAAGAATACGACTTTGGGTGACATGATGAGTAACTGCAATGGAATTGTCTTGGAAAATTGATTACAAACACATACTATCGAAGTGATACGTACATATATGCGACAATGTGTCGTAGTATCCAAATGGTGCCTCTTTTATCGACCACTTTCTTATAAGTCCCAGTATTATTAACTTAAGGAATCCGAATTATAAAATCTCTACACTCTCTACATTTTCAGATCACTTTCCAATCAAGCTAGAACTGAAAATGGAATTCTTCGAGCTAATTATACAAACCCCTAGACACATTATATAGTACAAAAATACCAATTGGGACCACTTCCGCCGTGACATGGAAATTACTTCATACAGTATGATGCCTTCTGAAAGTAGAAATTATGAAAACGATGAAATTGATTTTCTTATAAATGATTTTAATGTCAATTCATAACTTACATTCGGAAAAAATTCAATTGAAAAACAACAAAACCCCAGTTTCTGAAAATATTAGAAAATTTTTTAAAATAAAACATAGATGGCAAAAGGAATTGAAGAAGATATTTTTTTTTCAATGTTTATTTAATATATATTTAGAACAAAAATTACAAACTCCAAATAAACAAAAAGTATCTTGATATTTTTTTTGTTTGGTGAAACCATTTTCGATTGTTTTTCAAATATATTCCTCGTCAGCGTAGTAAGGAGCCAAAATTAAATTGTTCTCAATGATATTTGAGCTGTTTACAATGTGATTTCTTATGATATGAATAATAAAGTTATCAAATCTAGATATTTTGGCTTTTTCATAGAGGATTTTGTTTGAAATGTATTTTTGGTAGTTGCTACTTTTTGATCTGTATGATGAAGTACAACATCTGAGACATTTCCTTTCGAAAACGCGAATTTTCTCCATATAGGAGGGGCAAATATTAAACCAAATTTGGCAGCCATATGATAAAATTGGTCTGATCAAACTTTGATACATGTTGATTTTACCCTTGGTTGTATATATTTAGAAAAAAAGAATTTTTTGCATACAAAAAATGTATTTCTAGCTTTTATAAGTTTTTGATTAATGTGGTTGTAAAAGTATAGAAATTTATCTAACTCTATTCCTAATAGTCTAACCCTTTGTTTTACGGAAATGTTTATATTATTTGTGGATCTAATACGAAATGACTTCCAGTTTCTTCGAATATTACTAATAACGGGTGGTTAAATTTCAAGGGCCGATGTTGATATTGAATAAAACACAAACTATTTAGGAAATTATTGTAATTTTACTTTATTATGATATATTGGTATTATTCAATTATGTATGGAACAAAGTATCGGCCAAATGAGCGCCGCGACCACGGCGGCACACCTCCATCCGATGGTCCAAATTTTCGATGACCCTGAGGCATAATGGAGGTTCTATGCTGTTAATGTACCGAATTATCTCATCCTTTGCTCTTTCAAATAACCCCAAAGAAAAAAGTCCAACGGTGTCAAATCACATGATCTTGGCGGCCAATTGGCATCGCCATTACGTGAGATAACACGGCCATTGAATTTGTTGCGCAAAAGAGCCATTGTTTCGTTAGCTGTGTGTCAAGTGGCACCGTCCTGCTGAAACCACATATCGTCCACATCCATATCTTCCAATTCGGGCCATAAAAAGTTCGTTATCATCTCACGATAGCGAACACCATTCACAGTAACTGCCTGACCGGCCTCATTTTGGAAAAAATACGGCCCGATGATGCCGCCAGCCCATAAACCGCACCAAACAGTCACTTTTTGTGGGTGCATTGGTTTTTCGACAATCACTCTTGGATTCTCATTCGCCCAAATGCGGCAATTCTGTTTATTGACGAATCCACTGAGGTGAAAATGTGCTTCATCACTGAAGATGATTTTCTTCGAAAATTGATCATCCACTGTTGCCATTTCTCGCCACCATTCTGCCCATTCACGACGTTTGGAATGGTCAAGAGGCTTTAGTTCTTGAGCCAATTGCACCTTGTAAGCGTGTAAATGCAAGTCTTTATGCATAATGTTCATCAACGACGAGCGTGAGAGGTGCAATTGTTGGGCACGACGACGAGTTGAGGTGGACGGCTCTTCAGCCACACTATCGCGAACAGCAGCAATATTTTCTGCAGTACGAGCTGTACGAGCATGCACTGGTATTCTCACATCTTCTACAGACCCGGTTTGCTCGAAATTTTCCACGATTTTTGCGATTGTACGCACATTTGGACGATCAAATTGACCAAAAAAATCACGAAGTGCACGATATGCATTTTGATTTGAACGCCCATTTTCATAATAAGTCTGGATAACTTTAACACGTTGTTGGATTGTGTATCTCATGAGATCATGTATACATGGTTCAAATTGAGTAAGTCTGAAATAGAGAAATGTCAAATAAAATTCGGAAAAAAGCTTGGCGTTTAGGTGTGGTTCCCATTCAACATCGGCCCTTACAATTTAACCACCCTTTATATTTCCCAACAGGTGGCCTAAAAATAATACATTCACATTTGTCCAAATTGATCATGATGTGCCAATCTTTAGAATATTTTTCAATTATCAAAAATTTACTTTGCAAACCGTCATTAATTTTATCAACTGTATTGTCAGCATGATATATAGATATATCGTCTGCAAAGGCTATAACATTGTCCATTTTATCTAGTAAATCTAACAAGTATTAATTAAACAGTATAGGAGAATTAACAGTTCCCTGTTGCAATCCGTTGACAATGGACATGGAAATTTATATTTGAGCAATTTAAAAATAAGGCCAGGAATCCAAATACTGTCAAAAGCTTTCTCAAAGTCAACTAGGCAAGCGCCAGTATATAAAGATTTGTTAAGATTCCATTGAATATTTGAAACTAATAAATGAATTGCATGTACTGTTGTATGATTGTATTTAAAGCCAAATTGTCTTTCATCAACTAACTTATTTTTCTCGCAAAACTTGATTATAGTCATATTGATACATACTTCAAATACTTTGCTTATGTTTGGAAGCCCGTAAATTTTTTGGATTCGATGTATCCTTATCTTTCTTGGGTAAAACTATCACTTTGGCTTGCTTCCATGCACGGGGAAAGTAAGCATTATTTAGCATGTTATTGAAAAGCATTCCATATTTGAATATTAAATTTTCGGGTAAATTACGCAATACAATGTTTGGGATATTATCAACTCCTGATGACAATTTAGGTCTTAATTTTTTAAAAATTGATAAAACTGTATCTTTTTGAACAATAATGTTATTTAATTGAGTTTCGTTTAAGTCATCTGCTTTATTTGACTGTAAAAATGTTGTCAAGGTTGAAAAATTGTATTCATATTGCATTTTTTCTTTCAAAAAATCATTGAAACGACTATCAACTTCCAGATGTACTGTATTATCAGGATCAATCTTCTTAAAAGAGTGAACCGATTCTAAAAACGAACCAAATATATTTAAGTTATGCTCTTCCCTGTAAATCAAATAATTCTCACCTTCCTTTTCTAGAACTTGGGAGTCAATACCAACGTTTCTGTTGGCATCCCCAAATAAGCTACTGTGGGGTAGTACTAAATTCAACTGTATTTTTATATATTTTTCTTTTGTTATCGTTTACCGCTAAAATATTGTACGAGGTCATTTTGTACATTGTCATCTCGTCTATTGTAACAAACACACAAGTATATACGCGGTTAATGTTGGGTTAGAATAATAACCATCTTATGACTTTCAATCATGACAGTTTCTTATCAATCTTTCATCCTCTAGAGGAATTCTCAGAATATCTAGTTCGAAAGGCCGTGTTGGCTTAAACTGTTTTCTCACTTCACCAAACATATTTGATGAGTCTTTAGAACTCAGTAGTTTAAGTCTGTCTTGAAAATATTTATTTATTGAGATTATAAAATTGTCGTTAAGGAGTTTTCTAATTAGCTTCAATTTCGCCTTCAGAACTTTAATTTCGGATTATGTTAAAAAGATTTCTAGTCTATTGAAACGTTTAATAATGGTAAGAATTTTACTTTTCTCTACCTGTAACTTTTTAATAATCGAATTGGTGAATCTTTCAGTCGAGTCATGTGTTTTATGTTTTGGAATTGATGTGGCTTTTATAATATAATCGTTCAGTTCACGCAAATAAAGATCTATTTCGTTATTCATTAGATTCCTATCATTCGGAATTATAATATTATTATTAGTTTTTCTTAACAACAAATTTCTGAACTTCCTCCAATTCGTTTTCTTAAAATTAAACCTTGCTTCGGGAGATTCTTTAAAGAACGAAAGAGGGTGGTAATTTTCAACTCCTAATAATTTGATTTTAACTGCATCATGATCACTATCATATCCCACAGTCTCGAGACAATTCATGGAATCATTTGCCCTATAAAACTTCAGTCTCGAATCAATTATGCACAAGTCCAGATAAGAATTACAACGTGGGTATGATGGACTACAAGTCGCAAGTAGTTTACATCTAAATCTTATTTCATAATCCACTATCCATTCTTTCAAATGGTTGCCTTTAGTGTTTGACTCTGAGTTTTTCCAGTCAGTATGTCTGCAATTTAAGTCACCGGCTAAAATATAATTCATCGTTTGAAAAAGACTTAAAAGCTCTGATTTAAAAAGATTGCAATTGTTTCCCGAAGGGTAATAGGCAGCTATAATGAAAAGTGTCTTATTTGGGCAAAAAGGTATTTTTACTACAGATGTTTCTATGTGTCTACAAAGATTGAGGTTTTTATTACTATATTTTATTCCTTTTCTGATCAGAATAGCTGTTTATAGTTTTCAAAATTCAGTTTGTGTTTGGCGGTAAGTTTTGTTTCGTTAATTAAAACTAAATCTTGATTGTTATTATTTAGGAATACACTAAGGTTGTATCTTCTACTTAAGTTAATTAAGGAGTTAATATTTATGAGTATAATATTTAATTCTTTTGCAATTGTTTCAGCCATCGTAAATAATTAAGATTCTATCATAGAGTAAAGAGCATCTATTCCAGACGATTGTAATTGTAATTGTTTGTTCAGATTAATAATTTGGTTAGATAAGGCTTGTACTGAGTTATTTAATTGTTCTAAGATATTATTAATTGTGTGATCTGAGTTAACATTTTGTGGTGTAAAATTATTTTTTTTTGTGTCCTTTTGTCTGACAACTGCTGATTTTTAGCCCGTAGCTTATGCTGAAGCTCCTTATACTTTGGACAACCTTTGTATGATGCTGGATGACCATAACTATTGCATAGCACGCAGAAAAGCTTCTCTCTTTCAGTTGCTGGAACCTCTTGTAACGAACATTTACCGATTTCGTGATTATCTTTACATTTAACGCATCTACGTGGTAGATAACAATTTGAAGCACTATGCAGGAAGCTTTGGCAATTTCTACACTCTGCTATTTCAGATTTATGTATACAACGATATAGCAGCCCCTTGATTGTTTTGAGTTCACTAATTTTACTCTCACCGCTTATTTCAACCATATAAATTGGTAAATTATGTCCATTGGCATCAGCTCTTTTAGTTGTAAATCGACTTACTTTAATAAAATCCAAATTTTCATTTTCAAACTTCTTTAATTCAGTTAATATTAGATCAGGATTCATTTTGGCAGTTAAGCCCTTTAACAAAAAGGTTTTTGTTTTTAGATTTTTCGGAGTAAAGGTGAAAAATTTTGTTTTGGTTTCGAGTGGATATGCTCTTATTTTGGAATAATCGTCTATCGAAGAGGTGAGTAGTTGAATTTTACTGTTATTATATTCTCTTATCTTGAAATCATTTATACTAAGGCCTTTCTTAACGAATTATATAAGAGAGTTAGGATTCACATCAAAGATGTAGAGTGGAGGTGTTTTTTTATTTTTATTTTGATTAGAGTTCGTTTTTTCAACGTTGGTATTATTATTGTTATTGCTATTACTAGCGTTATTATTGGTTTTGCTCTCAGTAGTTGGAGAGGTAATTAAAGTAACAGTTTTGGATGTTGTGGGTATTTCTCTATCTTGCACATGATTTTTAAATTGTTGTATTACTTCGTTATTACAATTTTTTCCATCGGCAAGAGGTGCCCAATAATTATTTTTTAAATGTTTAGGTGTTGATTCTATCATTGTAACACTTTATTTTTTTCATTGTTTTTGTCACCGTTTGTAAATGAGTAAAGAGCATTATGCTCACTCATAATTAAATTGATTTTTTTTTGTTTATGAATAAGAGTCTATTTCTCTTGGAATTTAATAACAACAATTTTACACAAGAATATGAATATGTAAAAAAGACAGAATAAACGACAAAGAATTTTAAGCAATGATATATGTACGTCCGTCTATTATGACAGTTTGAACGCAACTCCCATTGAAGAAGATATTTCATCGCACAGGAAACAGGCATAGTACAGAATATAATACTCTTTCAATCCAAATTCAGCTTTTGAAGACAATCATCAAAGAAATGGTTAACATTGCGCAAGCCAAGATATTTAATGATAAATTGGAAAATATAAAGCCAGGCCCTTCGGACTTTAAACAAGTTTACCAAGTAATTGGTAAAAAGAATCCCCTTTTTTTCAACAAATTTGTGTTGACAATCTTACAATATCCAATGGTGGTGATATTGCAGAACGTTTCAGAGAGTATTACTCCTCAGTTTTCCCTGAAAGTACACCAGAATATCGTAATGGGGAATTTGACGGCCGTATTTCATCCTATGTAGACGCTGTTCCTAGACGCATTTATTCTTTTGATGAAAATTTTAACTCTCTGGAAAATTTTAACACTTACCATTTTACGAAAATGGAAACTCTGAAAGATATACATAATTAAGAAAATTAATAACAAAAAATCAGTTGGTAGTGATAAAATTTCAAATTTTCTCATCAAAAAGCTCCCTGACACTTCTTCCCTGATGTTACAAGGAATCTGAGGGATAAAACTTGCACTGTTGTCATATCATTGGACATCGAGAAAGGTTTGATTCTGCTTGGCATAAAGATATTCTTTTTAAAATGGTGAATCTTGGAATTGATCCCTTCCTGGTTAAAATATTTCAAAGTTATTTCTGTGACCGGAAATTTGATGTCCAAATAAATGAAAATTCCTCCGTCTTTGATGATGTGAAAAGTGGCATCCCCCAGGGTAGTGTGCTCGCGCCCTTCCTTTTTAATCTCTTTCTTCATGACTTCCCACACTTAACAGATGACTCAAAGGCAATCCTATATGCTGTCGATTGCTTAATATATTCCCATCAAGAATCTCCAATCCAGGCCCTTAGTACAGCAGCATACCATCTTGGCATCATAAACAACTTCTACAAAAATGGGGTATTAACATAAACGTGTCAAAATCAGAGGCAATATGCTTGAGGAATGCTTCTGGCAAATGTGCTAGATTCGTGGTCCCACAGAGCAGGCTGCTGCAGCTCTCTCTTGACGGCGTTGATATTCCTGTTAAATCTTGGGGTAAATATTGATAAACTAATGAGATTCAACAAACATGGCCGATTTACACTGTCAAAGGCGAAGCGTATTGCCGGTATGTTTGCTAGTTTGATGAATAGTAAATATCTTCATCAGAACACGAAGCTGCTTTTATACAAAGTAGCTATCAGATCTGTTCTCATATATGCTTTCCCCATCTGGTTCTCTATTTCTCCAGTTGTGGCTATAGAATTGGAAATTATTGAGAAGATGTATTGGTAAAAATTTTCGGAACCATAGGAAACGTTACTCTGACAAATACGTGTATGAACAATCAGGTGTTGTTCCATTCTGCAGATACGCCATGGTTCTCCAAAGGAAATTTGTTGATGACCTCGAACTTTGAGAGAAATATTGAATGGACAGGCTCTAACTTATTTGTCACCCATTGGCATAGTATCAAATCTGATTGATGATGACCCTGAACCGTTTGTCTTGCACGGCTTCCACAGCAAGGCTACTCCTGGTTCCCATAGGGGCTAACTCATAATCTGTGATATTTTTAACTTAATATTATTTTATCTATTTATGAAAAAAGTACTTTATTGGTACGTTCGAATACTAATATGAAAGCTTTGACTATTTTTATATACATACATATACTGGGAATTTTCTATTAATATCAATTTTTTATACTTGTACATATCGTTCGCTTTATGAGCCTTCTGTGATAATTTTAGTTTTATGTTATTTTAATTGTTTAACGGACTCTCGCTCTGTTCGTCATTGAAAATGCCGGGAGCAAGCATTGTTCATCAACTTAACTGAACAACAACCCTACGTACATATATGTGAGATATTACAAACACTGGTCACACTGTTAAGCGGCTAAATCAGTTTAAAAATAAGCTAAAATATGCTAAAACTGGTTTTAAAATGTCAAAAAAATGTGCTAAATTTTTTAAAATACTTCGTAGAAATAATTTTTTACAATTTGTGGTACGCATGATTAAAAAATAAACTTTTTATATAATTAACTTTGAACTCAATAACAAAACTAATTAAAGTTCTCTTAAGGAGTCTAAAGCTAGATTTACACGATTAATAAATAAATATAGTTCCTCAACCAATGCGCCGCATTGAGATATCGTTTGATTCATCGGTTCTCAAAACCAAAAATTCAGTTCATCCCATATGCAACTTGCGTTACCTACTCAACAGAAGAATAACTGTTGAGCAGCCATTAAAACTAAAGGGTCCCTCCCAATGCACAAACTGTCAGGAATATGGGCATACAAAAACATATTGTAAATTGCCTCACGGATATGTGGTTTGTGGCGACGCTCATAAAACCGCCGAATGTATTCGTTCTAAAGCTGACCCGAATGTTAAGAAATGTAGCAACTGTGGCGAAAATCACACGGCAAATTATAGGGGTTGCAAAGTCTTCTTGCATTTAAAACAGGGAAAGGCAAAACATGGGCGCCGTGTTTTTCTTACGTACGTGTGCACACGCATTGTAGAGAAATAAACAAATTTTAATCAGTCTAGTTTGAGCATTCAAGCAGACAGGTTGCCAGAAAAAAATTTTTTCCCCAACTTTTTTCAAAATGTGTAATGAATATGAAATTAATTTGTTATTTTCTTTAAATTATTATGAGAAACCAGAATCCTTGGTTTGCCAACGTGCGTTATCACGCACTAAAAAACATGACATGCAAAGGCATTTTCTTGCATATCACAAGGAATACGAAAGTATTACTGGTGATTTTGTTGCCCATATGAAATAAATGTTGAAGATGTAATGCAATTTCCTAACTGATTTTCTAATTTTTCGCAAATAATAAAATAGAGATTTTAAATTTTTAATTGGGGATAAGTGACGAAAGTTTTCTGGCAACACCGATTTGTGTTGAGAGCGAAGAGAGTATATTACTAATACAATTGCAAAATGTAATAGTATAGGTTGCCTTTCCCTGATTTAAAAAAACCTGCTTTAGTTCAAAAATATACTCACTCACAATATGGTCCGTCATATGCGCCCAGCTAAGCCGCTGCCTCTATTGCTAGTACTACACAAACAAACAAAACCAATCATATGCCCAAGTCTTAAAAGGAAACCCAAATGCGAAAAAGTTCCCAAGTACTTCTGATGCAAAACAGCTTCCATACGCTGATGTTCCTAGGGAAGGTCTAGAAATGCCTTCTGGCTCAATTGAAAATTTAATTCAAACTATGAATAACTTCATGGCCACTATGCAGAACATGTTTCAGGAAATGATGCGAAACTAGAACATGCTCCTGCAAGTTCTACTCAACAATAAATGAACCAGTTAAAAATATGTTTCTGTTCTGGAATGCAAACGGGTTATCCCAACATAAACACGAAGTTGCAAACTTTCTTCATAGACATGAAATAGACGTACTTCTTGTCTCTGAAACACACTTTACTCATAAAAACTGCTTTGGGGTGTCATACGTAAGGTGTATGACACAAAACATCCCAGCGGTGGTGGCACAGCCATAATTGTTTACAAACATTTACCATTGCCAGAGTTCGAAGAAGATTGTATTCAGGCCACATCTATAAATCTTACTGATTTCAAACTTACATACCTTGTCATCCGTTTATTGTCCCCGAGGCACAAAATTGTACACGATAAATTTCTCAATTTCTTCTCCACATTGGGCCAGAAATTCATTGCTGCTGGCGATTACAACGCTAAACATACATTTTGGAGCTCTAGACTTATTAGTCCTAGAGGTAATCAGCTATACAATACCGTAACTGCAAATAATTTTGATATCGTATCGAGTGGTGAGCCTACCTATTGGCCAACCGACTTCAACAAGATACCAGACCTTATTGACTTTGTTGTAATTAAAAACATCAAGCGCGATCAGGTACTAGTTATTTCCTCCTATGATCTATCGTCTGATCATTCACCTTCAATCCTCATTTTAAAAGGCAACTCTGAAGCCGCAGCTGCAAACTTTATTTCCTATCCAAACAGAAACACAAATTGATTAAAGTATAAAATGTATGTGAGCTCTCACCTATCACAGTGCATTCCCCTAAAAAATTCATCTGATTTTGGATTTTTTGGATTCTACAGAAAGAAATGCAACCCCAATCAAGAGGACAATTAAACGTGCTCCTTACAATACATCGACGGATATAGAGACCCTGATTAGAGAAAAAGGAAGTTAAGAAGACAATGGCAAAACAGTCGTTCCCCAACCACTAAGGCCCAACTACAATTATGCCTGACAACTCATCGCAACACAAACAACTCCAATTACAGCTTATGGAAGGCTGTACGGCATATGAAATACCCTATAACCCAAGAATCTCCATTAAGACTGGAAAACCGCACTTGGACCAAAAACACAAATGAAAAATTAAACGCTTTCGCGGCCCACCTTGAGAAACTTTTCACGCCACATGATGCACATACATGTTCCTGTCGTCCAATCATTCCTGATAAGGTAAACCATCCAATAAAATTTAACATAACTCAAGTAAAATCTGCAATAGAAAATCTCCCGGACCTGGCCGCATCACAGGGTCAATGATAAGAAACTTACCATCGTCTGCTTCTAGAATCTTGCTGCTCATTTTTAACGCGATATTAAGAGTCGGATACTTTCCATCCTCATGGAAGAGGTCTATAATTGTTATAAGCCAGGGAAAGATGCTAGCCAGGTTGCGTCGTACAGACCGATGAGCTTTTATCAATCCTATCGAAGCTTTTCGAAAAAATATTCGTTTTAAGTATAACTCCTCATCTAAATGAACACGACATCATCCCGGATCACCAGTTCGGATACAGAGCGAAACACGGTACAATAGAACAAGTGCATACAATTGTTTGAGAAAAAGCAATACTGCTCAGCCCTGTTTATAGACATTTCCCAAGCATTTGACAAAGTTTGGCATGATGGGCTACTCATCAAAATAACACGAATGCTTCCTCAAAACACTCACAAGCTTCTGGAGAGCTATCTAATAGGCATAGTAAGGTCGCAAGATAAATACTCCCCCCTCAAGAAAATTACTGCTGGTGTCCCCCAAGGCAGCATATTAGGACCGCTTCTATATATAATATACACAGCGGATATTCCAACAAACCTGAGCACGCATACCTCTACATTTTCAGACGACACAGCATTTATTATCGTCAACCATGACCCAAAAGTCGCATCGCAAAATCTGCAGTCCCACATCAATGAACTAGAGGCCTGGCTAGAAAAATGGAAAATATAGGTTAACCCGGCTAAATGTGCTCACTTAACTTTCACGCTCAGAAGACAAACGTGCCCAACTGTAAAAATAAATAACATCACTGTTCCGGTAGAAAACCATGTAAGTACTTGGGAATTCATATAGATAGACGCTTGGCCTGGTCTCGTCTTATTGAAGCGAAAATAACGGCTATGAAACTTAAAGAAGCTCAACTACATTGGCTTCTCGGTCGAAACTCAAACTTGTCTTTAGACAACAAAATTCTCTTATACAAGTCCATCATAAAACCAATATGGGCATATGGCATCCAATTATGGGGTACTGCATGTGCGTCTAACATCCAAAAGCTTCAAAGAAGACAGTCTAGAATATTACTACAAATTGTCTGCACCCCTTGGTATATAAGTAATGATATTATCCACAGAGATATCAACGTCCCCACTATCCAGGAGGAAATTAAAAAATATTCAATCAGCTACATCGATAAACTAATGGCCCATCCTAACTACCTCGCTCGGGGTCTGCTTCAGTTCGAAGGTCACCACAATACAGCAATAGTGGTTACATTGGTAACAACTAATAAACAACAAGTAGAATTAAGATTTGAATACTTATTGTAAATTTCGATAAGAAAGATTCAATAATAAAAATAAATTAACAAAAAAAAAAATAAATAAATTTTGAAGAATTTTTGAAGCATTTTGAAGAGCAATTTTGAAGAAAATTTCAATCGTGTAAATCTAGCTTAACCTTAAAGTTAATTATTTTTGTGTAATTTTCATAATTTTTGTATAAGTATAAGTCCTTACTTAAGTCTTCTGTAATTTGAAAACATTAATTAAATATTTTTAATCCACATCTAATATAAAGAATAGAATTCTGGGTAATTAAAATCATTCACCCCTATCGTGAATAAAAATTCCACATGAAATTTGTTCCCTTTTCACATTTTTCCAATTAAAATTCAATGTTAAAAAATAAAAGGGAACAAATTTCATGTGGAATTTTTATTCACGATAGGGGTAAAGTTGCAACTTTACCGAGGACCTTCGACGAGCTGTGCATCACGCTTCCACTTATCACGTTGAATGTAGAAATAGGACAAACAGAACTTATTTATCTGAACTCGAACATCTCCTATCAGAAAAAAGAAGAATGAGAAGAGAGTGGCAACTTCACAGGTCTCCTGAACTGAAAGCTAGGCTACGGGTATGCAGAGATATACTAAGACATTTCTTAGAAACCCAAAGAACGGCTTCACTTACATCCTACTTGGAGGGTCTTGATAGTACCCCACAATCTGACTACTCGTTATGGAGGGCGGCAAGAGGTTTAAAAAGACCAGTGAGAGGAAAACCTCCTTTGCGAAATCCGACTGGTGACTGGGCTAGAAATGATTCCGAGAAAGGGACATTATTTGTTAACCATTTAAGAAATGTGTTTACTAAAAACAACTCAAATAACGTATCTGATTTGCCACCACTCGTTATTAGACCTCCTGTACCTCTAAGACTAAACTTTGGTGATGTCCAAAGCGCTATTGGTACTCTGAACCTTAGAAAGGCTCCAGGTATGGATAAAATCAGCAATAAAATGCTTGTGGAGTTACCTCGTGTAGCTAGAAGAATTATCCTCTTTATCTTCAACGCTATTTTACGCCTAGAATACTATCCTGCAGATTGGAAGGTGTCTATGATCACTATGATTCCTAAGTCAGGGAAGGATCACACCAAAGTAGAGTCATATAGGCCAATTAGCCTATTGCCAACAATTTCTAAACTGTTCGAAAAATTGTTAATGACTAAGTTGATTCCAATTCTGAACGACACTGAATGCATTCCTAATCATCAATTCGGCTTCAGAGCTAAACACAGCACCATCGAACAAACACACAGATTGGTAAATGTGATAAGAGGGTCGTTTGAAGACAAAAAATACTGCTCCGCCCTTTTCATTGATGTGTCCCAAGCGTTCGACAAAGTTTGGCATGAGCAAATTTAAAATCAAAGAAGGCAATTTTTTAAGCCCCGCTCAGCCAATTGAAACAGGTGTGCCACAGGGTAGCATACTGGGTCCTACTTTATATTTGATTTATGCCTCCGACATGCCGTCAGACCCCAAAATCCACACGTCAACTTTCGCAGACGATACAGCCTTTATCAGCGTTCACAAGGACCACCAAGTAGCATCACAGAATTTGCAGAATTACGTTTATAAACTAGAGAATTGGCTAGAGCTTTGGAAAATCAGGGTTAATGAACAGAAATGTATTCATATCACTTTCACATTGCGAAAAGAAACTTGCTCGTTCATCAAAATAAATAATCAAATTATTCCTCAACATAATGAAGTCAAATACCTCGGCATTCACCTCGACCGCCGTTTAACTTGGAAGTCTCATATTGAAGCGAAACTTACACAGATGAAATTAAAAGCAGGGCAACTTAATTGGCTAATTGGCAGAAATTCTTCACTAAAGTTGGACTGCAAACTATTGTTGTACAATGCAATTCTAAAGCCAATCTGGTGCTATGGAATTCAATTATGGGGTACTGCCTCAGCATCAAACATTGAAAAAATTCAAAGGGGTCAAAATAAAATTCTACGTATAATTACTGCAGCTCCATGGTATGTTAAAAATTCTCGAATTCACAAAGATCTATGCGTGCCATCAGTAAAAGTTGAATTTACAAAACACGCGTCAAAGTATGTCAGCAAACTTGAACACCACCCAAACCCACTTGCACGAGACATCCTTAACTTTAGTGGCCATAATCGGTTGAGAAGGAGGGATACCCTTGCTTTAGCTCAAGCGCAAAATAGATGACTGGATCAGTTGATGTGAATTTTTTTTTAGTATCATAAAATTTTTGTCTAGCACTGGCTGGGCTTATTATTTTCTTTTTAGTATTAAGATTTGCATACTTATTGTCATTTCATTATATGAAGATTCAATAAATAAATAAAGGCTATAAAAAAAAAAAAAAAAAAAAAAAAAAAAAAACGATAGGGGTGATTATGTTTCTTATTTTATTATACCCTACATCACCTTAGTAGGGACAACAACCCTGGCTTTGTGCTGATGTTTGTAACGCCCAAATATATCGATTGTTGAAATTGGTCCATTATTTCATTACGACTCCATATAAATGTCCTCTCGAGATAGGGCTTTATCGATCATAAATGTGTGATTTATAAATGTATCCAAATAAATTTTGCCACAAATACTTACAGATTTTTTGCAGATCGGTCAATAATTAGTCATAGCTAAAATTAGTCATTAGTCAAAATTAATATTATTCAATACAAATAAGTTTCATGTCTATATATATAAATCATGATCCCATGGTCTATAATTAGTCATTGCTCCGATATAAGGCTCAATTCCGAGACTTACTTAAATGTTAGTTTTCAAATGCAATTAAAAATTAGAAATCAGGCCACCTAATTTGATAACGATTGGTCGATAATTAATTATAGCTCCCATATAAGAACCACTTCTGAAAAACACTCAACTAGTAATATAAATGGGCTTGACTAACTTGGTTTTTACAGAATTCATTCCACTAAATATACATACGTTTATTTTCTGAATTACTAAATGGCAAAACTAAAATCTTCATAGCAAAAGATGAGAAATTCTACTGTTGAGTTTTGATTTTCCCACTCATATGAAGTTAATTTTTGTCATTTTAGTTCACTTGTAATTTAATCTTTTAATAAATTTGTCATTTATGCTTTAAAATGTTCATTTAATTTTCCTTTTTGTATTTTCAAGCTATTTTGAACAGAAAATATTTTTAAATTTTAAAATGCTAAACCTATTACATATTATAAAATCCCAAATAAAATGCCAAATGCTAAATGTAAAATTTTGCAGCTAAACCAAAACAAAATAAGCTAAATTTAGCCGCAAAAATGCTAAAATGGTCACACTGATTACGAAACATGGACCGATCTTCTTAAATTTCAGAACAGAGAATTTTATACATATGAGAATATCCGACGTTGAATTTCAATATAATAATAGTATTTTTAAGATACATATTAGTATTAACGTAAATTTCGAAAGTCCATCTTATTGGGGGATATGGTTAAATATGGACCGATGTTTTCAAAATCCAGCAGTTTGATTTTGGCATACGAGTATACATACATATGTAAATGCTCCGTGTAAAATTTTGGATCGGTATCGTTATTTTTAAAATATTTAGTATTGAAGTGATGTTCGGAAGAGCGCTTCATATGGTCAAATATGGACCGAAATTCACAAAATGCTGTAGTATGATTTTTGTGTACATGTAAATGGTCTGTGTAAAGTTTTGAATCAATACCGATACATAATTATAAGATAAATGACTTTTTCGGATGTGGTTCTTATATGGGAGCTATGACCAATTATGGACCGACCATCATAAAATTTAGTACAACAATTTATTTGCCTATAAGGACTATTTATGACGAATTTTAACCTGGTAACTATATTTATACCAGATTATTATGTATTTAAATGAATTTGAAGGTGGACTTTATATGGAGTCTATGGTCAAACATGGACTGAAATAAAAAAAATTTCGTTTTGGAATTTATATGTCATTGAGCCATACTTCGGGAAGATATTTGTATGGGGGCTATGAGAAATCATGAACCGATTCTTACTATTTTCCTCACAGTTTCTTCTTTTATGTTTAAAAATATCAAATTTTTATGGAGGTTGTTTCACATTTTGGTCCATAACTCTGGTTCTACCATACCGATTTTGGTGATTTTCAATACCAAACTGCTTAGGAGAATTATAATCGTTTTTCGGAAACTATGTTGATGTTAGTAGTTGCTTTTGGACGTGAGAGTGTTTTAGAAATCCATAAGGATCAAGAATATATATACTTTGTCGGGTCTCAGATGAATATTTGTCAGTGTTACACACGCAATGGTAAACTTATATATACCCTCATTCACCACTTATGGTGGTGGTGGGTATAATTAACCAAATCTGGTGAACCAGATACATAAATGTTTTTATAGAAAATTCACAAAAATCGTTAGCCGTATTAATATTACACTTTTTTACATTTTAAAGTAAACTTTACTTTAACTACTCAAAACTGGCTAATTATAATTGAATCAATATTTTGAGATCTCGAATATAACAAATGATATAATGGCCATATTTAAGGTTAAAGTAAAATAACTATTTGGTACGAGTTTGGCTTTGAAGCACAATAAGTATATATTAAAGATTCATCATCGACAATGCTCCATCATAGTTTAAAAGGTAGAACATCAATGAAGAATCAACCACGATGCCACAAGCAAATTTGAGAGCCAGTTGTATCGTCATGACATTCGTGAACATGAACATCAATGAAGAATCAACCACGATGTCACAAGCAAATTTGAGAGCCAGTTGTATCGTCATGATATTCATCGGCAACCAGTTTAACATGGTAAGTAGATCTTTGTATGCTCTATCACTCCAATTATCATCATCGCAGATGACCCGTGAACACGTTCAACGTGATAGTCTTCTATCCAGGATAATACATTGTATAATTTTCAGTCTGATTCAATTCAGTTTCCTAGCTTATTGTCGATAATGTTTCAGTTTCGTTTTCAACTGATTTACTACATCGTCAAGATATCCGATATTTTTAAACCTCTTGTTTTTACACTTAACAAACAGACCTAATTCCACAAAAGGGGATATAATAATCATCTCCATGTGGAATAGTACTGGTGAAGTATGACATACTGTGAAATGTGAGATGGAATAACAAATAAAACTTTTCACTTTAGTCCAAAATATGGGTATATCGGTTCCCTAACTTTTTTAACATCTGGAAAAGTTTACGACATGCCATTCTGGCACAATCTTACCTTTTCAATGTAGGCTTAGTATCATCTCCAAAATTAAAATAAACGATAAACAGTTTTTATTTTTGAAATATCTTTTCTTTTAATTCAATGGTTGTTGCAAAGCTTTACTTTTTAACAAAATTAATTTTTGTTATTATCAATTAAAAGTGTCTGCCACATGCATATGTACCTACGTACATACTTACAAATTCCAATGTTTCAGTATTAATTTTTTACATTTATTTATTAGGAAATCTTATGTATCCTTCTTAAATTACAATACATATACATACATATGAATTTCTACTTGTACGATAGATACTATGTATTAGTAACAGACATACAATACACCTTTATTTGTGTTATTTTTTAATATTACCTATATTTTATGGATTATGAAATACATACATATATACTCGTACATACATACATATAATAAGTATTCAATTTTTATATATTCAAATTGCGAAATTTTTAATGTTTATTAACAAAATTTGTTTTCTATATATTTGTTTCTTACTTAAAAATAGTTTTATTAAAAAATAGTTTATACAAAAATATTATTTGTTTTACATTATCTTAAACAGTATCGTGTGCTGCTTATGACAGACAAAATAATAATAATAATAATCATAGTAATGATACAATGCTGTATTAAATACATATATGTAGGTATATATTTAAATAACTATGTATTTCTATTAAACTAATTAATATATTGACAAGAACTGTTAAACTGTGAGGGAGGCATTTACCATATTTACATAACAATTTCTTTAATGTTACTTAATGTTTTTTTTTTAGCACACAGAAACAATTGATCTTTATTTTAAGACTACTTGTAATTCTACTTGTAACTAATTACACATATAAACAATAAATCACATAATTACTAATTACTACAAATACCAGTATTTAGCACTGAGACTTATACTCTATACGTACGTATAAATATCTTTTAGAACAACACTAAAATGCACCATTAGACAAATAAAATATGTAATAATACTTACGTACATAAATATACATACATATATATCAATGATAGAAAAATAAAGCTAAATAAATTGTAAATAATGTATTACTAAATAAACAGCAGAATAGGAAAGAAATAAAACTATAAATATTATAATTTACGACAAAGGCAATAATTATTTATACATATGTACATACATTTTTCATTTATTAGAAACAGTTTTATTTTTATTTTTCAATTTGACTATTAAAATATTTTTGGTTTTATTTGTTAGCAAAGCGAAAAAAAACAAAAATAAATAAATAAATAATTAATCAAAGAAAATTTGAAATAAAAATCTTATGCTATAGGTGGAAATATATTAGCGAAACATAAGTTCGGCCAAAGTTCTTTCAGTCTGAAATGATAAAAGAGATATAAAAAAATAAAACAATAAAAACAATTTTAAAAGAAAATAACAAAATAAAAATAACCAAGTATTTAAAAAACAACAATATCTTGTCTGTCGGCACAACACACTTACAAATAAATAAAGTTTATTATTACATATTATTTTCTATTAATTTATATATTTGTGTGATTTTTTTTTTTATTTTGCGAAAATAAGACAAATTGTAACCACATCAAATCAGCAATGGACTTTAGTACCATAAAGCTTATACAGTTCATGAACTTTAATCCAATTATATACCTTCTTTCATTTACGTCACAATTCTTAATCCTTGTGAGAATTCAAAATTTCAACATATTGTTTTTCTACGCACATCTCACTTCAAATTTCTACACCGCTTTTTTTTAAATAATAATAATATTATTATTAAATATTAATATAATAATATTTTTGAAATTTAAATTTGAAACTTGTTCGAAGCAATTCCCAATTTGCAATTTCCATGTCTCATACGTTCAAAAAAAAAAAATACAAAAATTTCGGAACGTATGCTTTTAACCATTTTAACAATTAGTTTTTTTTTAAACACATATAACTACAAATCTCTCTTGCTCTAATAATAACACATATTTAGTAAAATTATAGAAGTGTCGGATTAATTTTACTATGAAGAATGTTTTGTAGTTCTGAGCGATATAAAAAACCTATTTACAATACAAATTTATAAGTTCTCGTATTGCAATTGGATGATTAGATGAACACGATATTTTCAATTTGGGATCGTAGTTTTTGGAAGAGTCGTAATCTTGTATTTATAGTGTTGTAGTGATACATACAGGCATGTCACAGAAATCGATCGGAATGGTTTCAATTCCGTATTCGCAAATCGATCGTTTTTACTTTGCGTTCTCTAGATTCCGATCGATTTTGTTTATTCCCAAAAAAAATTTAAATCTCGTTTTTTAACTTCAATATGGTAACGTTGTGTAACCAAAACAAAAAATATGATTTTTGTAATAAAAAGTATAACAAAAGCGAACAGAAAGAGCGCTAACAAAGAAATTTTAATTGTTGCTGTTTTAAATGAACAAAGACATCAAAACGTAGTTGAAAAGCTACAAAGAAGAAATTTAAGGGATGTATCTGAAAACGACAAAAGTTTTCTTGTTGCTGACACCAACTTTGAAATTTTTAACGTTTTATTTAAATATCAATGAGTTAACTAAAACAAAAATGAAATAATAAAAGTAATTGTTTAATTGTTATTATAAATTAGTAGTATGAGTTTTTTTTTCAGTATAAAATAATAAAAAATAACAATTCCACTTTAGAAATCTAAAGTGGTTTCATTTCGAAAAAAAAAATCGTTTTTCTTTTTCTAAAGACTCAATTTACGGAATCAAAACCACTTTCGATCGGAATTGAGTTCTGTGACATGGCTGATAATATTTTTGCCTAAAGTTAATTAGATTTCTATTTCCCATTTTGTGCATGATTGCACAGACAAGTTCTGAGGAAGAGCTGTTTACAGGCTTCATTGAGATAATCAACAAATGAGGATGAATGCTAAATATTAGGATAGATTTATGCCTTGAATACCCCTTTCGATTTTGCTATAAATATTTAACTATTGTAGAGCCGGGCAATTATGTCAACATATCATTTTAGACCGATTGTTCAGAAATGCTAATCTGTCTGGGACATGGATTTGAATTTCATTTAAGATTTACAATATGCATTGCTTGCGAACTATATAATTGACAGATCTCAATTTAAATGCGGTTTAATTTTTTTTTCTAAACTTAAAATTGTTTAAAACAAGATGGATTTTCCGACCTTAGTCGATCGTATAACAATCGGAGTAATTTAATTTTCACTCTTTTTTTTTAAGAAATATATTTTGGAATTAACGAATTAAAGTTCATCACTGATTTGATCGATTTGTTGGGTTAGTTTATCATTTTGGAACATATTTTGACAAACAACGCTCACCTTTTTTAACAACTCAATTGCGGTCTGCAATACTGTGTGCCACTTTTTTAATTCGGTTTCATGTAAAATTTCCTGCTGGCGCAATAAGTCAATCCAATCTTCATGATTGTTTGGCAATTCCCTGTAAATTTATAAAAAAAAAATGCAATTTAGTACAAGATATCAAAGTTATATAAAATATGATATTAACAACCAAAATACAAAATAATGTTGGAACATACTTTAGAGCTGATAAATTTGGCATACGTGCTCTAGTGGACATGTCTTCATCAATGCGCTCCTCTAATTTCCATAATTTAAGCAATAATATGATATTAACAATTATGAGGAAACATAATAGAACAAGAACAAACAGTGACAGCCACCTGAATTTTGTAGTCGCTTCAACTGCTACAACAGGACTGTCGGATGGATGGCGAGTAAAAATTGTTTGTGCAATGCCACAGTGGTCCGCTGGCTCAGGTTTTGTTTGCAAAATAGGCATCTCTTCAATTGGACGAATTTGAGCGGCAGTGCCTAAAACGATTATTAATATAATTTTCTTATACATACATACATATGTACATATTGTATATTGCATATAAATACATATGTATATGTACATAGTTGACACCAAACAAAACTCGCATGCAAAACAATTAGAATAAAAATTTCAGTGAGTACACATTATTAAACAGAACAAAAAAATTCAAATATAAAAAGTAGTTTATCTTTGCACTATTGAAACTTTTAAATCGTAACTGGCTAGAAAAATTACAAATTTACAATTGAATTGAAAATCTAAATATTTAAATTAAATTATTAATTTTATTCGAACTTGTTAATTTGTATAAATATATTCATACGAGCACATACATATGTACATATATAAAGGTAGTTGTTTTCTTTAAACACACGGTTTTGTGGCACAACTTCTGAGCATATTAAAATTGTTGCCTTGATTAATTTTAACATTTTAATATTATCTCGATATAAACACTTTTAAAAGATTTATGAATGTTAAAGTGATTTTCATAGGTATATAAAACTTATTTTGTGTTGAATTTTATTTGGCTATCAGCAGTATTACGAGATTTATGGTCGTTAAAGTGATTTTCGGAAGTGGGCCTTATATGGGAGCTTCGACTTATTATGGACTGATCATCATAAAATTGGGACGAATTGTGTTGAATATTATTTGAATACCAATATTTTAAAGAGTTATGCTCGTTAAAGTGATTTTCGGAAGTGGGCCTTATATGGGAGCTATGACCGATATGCTCAAAATTTGTAGGTATGATTAGATTTCATTCATGATTAGGAGTGAAATTTATGACCGATAAAGCCCTATTGTATGGGGCCTAGGTGAAAGAATAGACCGATTTCAACCAAATTCAATCCCAATCGTCCTTAGGCCGAAAAAATATAATGTACCAAATTTTATTAAAATATCTTAAAAATGGTGACCTGTTCTTTGTGCAGACATCCAGTCAGCCAAACGGACGGACGGACATCGTTTAATCGACTCAAAAAGTGATTCTGGTGGGTGTTGTACTAATGTTTTTGGGCGTTACAAACATCAGCACAAATAATAAAAATATACAGGTTCTATTAGAGTCCATAGATTTAGAAAATATTTACAGTTCTTCTCTATCACTTCGTTTATCTGTTTAAAAGGAAAAACTCATAAAGTTTCTATAGAACATACTTTTCTTGAAGTTTTAGCTTTAAGAATACTTGTACTCCACTAAAAAAAAATACTAAAGTGTTCAAGAAAAACTTAACTATTCCTCTTACTTAATGATCACCGTGTTTACTTTTTCATTGACTTTTGTATCAGTATTGTTAAGATATAGTCGTGTTTCAACACTAGATTTTTTTGAATAAGCATTAAACTATTTTTTCATTTATTTCATAGATAAATGCAACGCCATTCGTAGCCCACTATTTTCGTCTTTAGCACTATTCTAGTCCACATAGTAAAAAATCTTTAATTATACGTGTGTATGTATTTAACTCAAATTTTGATGGCAAATAGTTTCCTTTACATAGTATTATTTACATCTACTGCAGCTTTCTGATTTTATTGAATATATTTATAACTGAATACATATTAAGAGAAGAAGTAATTGATAGCCTTTTGTAACAGTGAAAATTTTATACTTTAGTTTGAAAAAGTAGATTAAATTAACAGGATGTCTAAAAATTGCAGCTTACGGTATCCAATAATAAACAAATTACTGAAGCAAATATTAAAAGGTTGCATTTAAAAATGTCCAGATGTGTGCTCATGTCGATAGTAAAAAAATGAGACGAATCTCTATTTTCTAATTTTTTTTCAATTTAATTTCTTTTTCGTCTCTATTTTAATAATTAATTATTAATAGTAAATAGGGATACAAGCCAAAAAAAATATATCTATTATTTATTTAAGGAGTTTTGCTTGGTTCGACAATATAAAATAATCTTACTAGCCACATTTAAAGGTTTTTCATTCAGATTCTATTGAAAATTTGATCGAAAGGAAATTTGTAAATTTTAAGTACGAGTAGAGGACTAACAAATATCTTTGAAAACCTCCAAATCTGACCAGTAAGGAAACATACTTTTTTAACTTGATATGGAAATTTGAAGGCAAGATTAATATGTAGATAAATGGAAATTGTCATTCGCCAATATACCTTTTTTGTCGTTTTCTATTTTATGTTGAGGACAACAGTGATAATGGCGGTGATGATTGTGGCTGTGATTGTGATTATTGTGGTGGCGACAATGACAATGAATTGTTGTGGTATCATAAAAACAGAGATCAAGGATGTTTTTATTACCATTACCCAGATATTCATGTTCATCAACGCTTGTTACAGAAGAAGTGATGGTTTGACCACCATCTTCACTCAATGGTGCAATTAAACATAAAGCATTTAATTGTTTATGCTTACCCCTGCGTGGACGCCTTCCTTTGCCCTTGGCCGGTGGAATGCATGTTTCGCTTTGTAATGAATGCAATAGCGACGTGTAGAAATCGTCCAGACCAGCCCAAGTATTTTTTTCTATGAAACCTTTTACAACACCCCAAATTGATTTTTTATATTTGATTTGGGCATGAACCGAAAGCATTGTATGATCATCTACAGTCCTTTGATGGTAGGTGTAGAACCAAAAAAAAAAAATAAAACAATTTATTTGTGATATAAAAGTCCATTGCAATATAAGCATACATATATGTAAACTTACTTCACTAGACAATAATGTACTAAAACACTAAAACTATCTGCATATGGAATGCCAGCATTGACGTTATTTATATCAATGGAATACAGTTCTCCAGGCTTACTGCAATCTCGCATCAATTGAAATTCCGTAACCTTTGTGAATTGAATTGTTTCAAGTTAAATTTATATATCATTCAATAAGGTTCTTTAATATTTATACCTTGGATGTTTTTGGACCAACCGAAGCAGCCAACTGCACAGTAACATTAAAAGTACGCGTTTTCTGTCCATCTTCATCCGTTAGCCAATCACCAAAAATCAACTCCGTTGATTTGCGCATTGCATGAAAATCTAGTAAAAATTTAGACTTGGAAAATAATAAATTGAATAAAGTTTCAATGTTGATCGGTAGTATTGTATGCACCAGTTGACGTCCTTCGTGAGGAGAGTTGCATTCAGCTGTGGCAACGAATCTAAAATAGTTAAATGTAAAATTAGCACATATCGACAACAAATAGCGAAAAGATTTTAAGCGCAAAACATGTAATTTTACAGGAGAAGCATTTTTCTGATTGTCTGCCATTTTTTATTTTAATAAAAGCTAAAATTGCATATGCAGATTGCTTTAAAAAAAGAGCGCGGTTGTCTCTTCAAATATAATCCTTAAATGTAATTTTATATAAGACTCTTAAATAAAAAAGTTGATTTAATGTTTCAAAATGAAAATGAACGCATTCTTGATGATAAAAACAGTACACAAAACGAACAAAACGATAAGAGTAGATTATTTTGTGCCATTGCCGGAAGTCGTAAGAAATGATAATCATATACCTCGCTACTTAGTTGCTTCATGACACTCCATTTCTGATTCCATGGAAAATAAACCTTTTTCCTCATACAATGTTTTTCAAATAGAGAAAGGCCTCAATTTTATCTCTCGGGAGTATGAAGACATTACAGAAATGCATGATCGCCACTAGAAAAATAATAGATATCCCAGAAAGTGAAATTATTAAATCTTTGGAAGACCAAAAAGTTATTGATTGATATTCGCAACTTTAAAAGAAAATAAGGAAATAAGTTTGTTTCTACTGGTGCAGCTGTAGTCACATTCTACCTCATACATCAACCAGATATTTTAAAACTGCGTTGGGAAAGAGTACGTGTTGAGAAATACTTATGTACATCGCCAATTAAATGAGATGCGTCAACTGCTAAAAATTGGTTCACACAAAGAATAGATGTCAGAACATAGAACTTTGCAAAGGATGTGGTATGAACAATGCAAAAGAACTGTAACTGAGTCACACACATTTTACGACCCTTTGTCTCCATCTTTTATCAAACATAAATCTGTAAACAAAATCAATGCTGATAGAAGATGCACGGTAAGAGACGCTTGAAAAGTTTTTACCGAGAATCCCTCTATTCATACAATAAAACCATTTTCAAAAAAAGTAACCACATTCTCTGATATATTACGAAATAACAATTCTCACACAAACAATGATCAGTCATTAACAAAAAACATAATAAAAACGAATAAAACGTCTATCAAAAATGCACCAGAAACTACAACCTTGGAAGAAACCAATAAATGTTAACTATAGCAATAACAATACTCGTATCAAAAACAACAACAACAACAAAAATACAGTAGAACATTCCATATTAAATATGTAGTACATACATATAAATGAAATTCCGTTACATCAACTAATAACGATCAATAATGATAAAATAAAGATTACGCCATGCGCATGATTTCCCGTTATGTGACGTAGAAGTTCCATTCTAAGGGTTACCAAGAATGTTTCATGTGTTACTATTAAAATTTATTGCGAAAAATGTATGTTTTATGTGATAGTTGGCAACCTTGCAATTGAAATCTCTCTGAGAGTTCTAAAATAAAAGCTGTTTAAAAAAGAAAAACAAGCAAAAAAAAACAACAACAAATATAAACATGAAGTGTTCAGTGAGCAAATGCAAGCAAAACAACAGTAAAAAAACAAGTGAGAAAAAATTAGCCAATAGAAACACAGAACATGTGACGTCACAGTTCCAAAATGCGCAGAACATTTTAAAATTTGACGCGCGTTGGCGTAATTCTTATTTTATCATTCTTGATAACGATTCAGCACAAAACAGTCGATAATAATATTATCGATGCAGGGGCTAAATCACCGCATTCGATTCGAGTAAAAATTATAGTAATTTTCTTATTTGAGATTATGGCATTCGATATTGAGTAAGAAATTTAGTACATTTTATCATAATTTCGATATCGAAATCATTTTTCGATACGATAGCTCATTCGATAACGAATGCGGTAATTTGGCCCCAGAACAGACCATTTACAACTTTCAGAAGAAACATTATTACGTACACCACCATCAAGTAAATCTGCAAACAATTCTGATTTATCTGCTTGTAGTAGGTAGTTTGTATATTAAATTTGCAAATTTAAATGTGTTATTAAGAAAACAATGCCTCGAATAGATAATGATACGGGAGAGTAGATTTGAATTGTAAGAAGCACCATGGATGGATATTGGTTTAAATATTTAAATTCTGCAGTTTAATATTCAAGACTTTACCACCCATAAATACGCTTTGGAAAACATTGTTGCTAAACATAAGCCATATACATATATAATCCAAGAATCACATTTGTACTTATCATCGACAAAAATAGACAGAATTTACATCTTCCAGGTTATAAAATATATACATACATATATCATCAAAATAAATGTTTTGATTATGCCAAATCTGAAATTGCCCTTCTCATTGAACCCAATATACATACATACATATGTATGTACGTACATGTAACACAACACATTATAACAATTGAAGGAAATAAAAAGTTAAATATTACTAATACTAATGGTTCTTTCCAGAATTGTTTAACATCTTATGCTGCATTTATTTATGCCATAGAAAAGAATTGAACGGCGATAATATGCGCGGATAATCTCAGTGATGTTAAAAATATTTTTTACAATAAAAATGAAATTTATGACAGCATGTTCAAAAATCCTAAATTGTATCGCCCTATTCTTATTTTATGGATACCTTCGCATATTGGCATAAAGTACTATTCAACACCAAACATTTGTATAAGCGGAGCGAACCTCCTGAGTGCCTTACTTGTAATGTAAGGTAATGAGTGTGTATCATGTGCATATTAAAGCAATATCCAATATCTAGAATGGCTAATGCATTGGACAAAATTCTTAATTGCTTATTTAGAAGAGAATTTTTTTTTATAGTCGAAAATGATAACCATTCTTCCAATGGCATGCTAATGTTAAATTCATGACATATTCACCAGAATTTGATTTAGTTCAGGTTTGCTGTTGTGGTGATTCAATAACATATTTTTGAAACAATTTTTTTGAAGGCAGCTTAAAACAAACACACGCCCTGTGTTTAACAGGAGGATTATAAGTACTTTGAATAAGAAACGTCACACGCAATACAAAAACTAGATACAGGTATCAGGAAATCCTGATGCATTGAATTTTCCGATTTCAAGCAATGAAATCATTGTTGCTGGTGATTTAAATGTTCATAATTCTTTTTGGCATTGTCATTCTAAACAATAGTAAAAATAAAAATATGTAATAATAAAAATTCACAAGCTTTTTTCAGAGGTTTCTTTTCACTTTTTAAACTTGTAAAAAGTACAAATAGTAGATATAAACATCTCAACAAAAAATAATTAAAGTCATACTTTAAAAGTGACATTTTAACTACAGCCAAAGTAGCTAATACGTATTATTTTTTAGAATCTAAATGAGTACTCTGTTTCGGATTAAGGCAAAAATCGGCTTAATACCAATATTCGGTATTCGGTCAAAACTTTAATAAAAGAAAAACATAGATTTTGGCATTTTTAATATACATAATTAAAAGAATAGAAAAAGTGTTGTTACTTTAGGGCACCTTTAAATGATCTAAACATGTTACAAAATTAAAATACATAAATATTTTTTTGGGAAATTAATAGTACATTTTGAAAGTTTCAGTTTTTTCGGATTATGCCGAATATCGATTTTTTGGCCGAATATTAGTTTCGGTTCAGTTTCGATCCGCGAAAACCGGTTTCGATCGGACTCTATTATTTTGCTTTTATGAAGTAAATATACATACATAAATAACTTCTCTGAACCAAGTTGTTCAGTGGGTTTTACACATTTTTTAAAACGCGCTTAAAAAGCGTCCAAAGTGTTAAGTTTTACATTTTATAAAGTAATATTTATATAGACTGACTGACTGATTCATCATCGCACAGCCCAAACTGCTAAAGCTAGAAACTTGAAATTATGGTAATGGGTTCCTTTTACAATATGTAGATCCACTAAGAAGAAATTTTTGAAGATTCGGTCGTTAAGGGGGACAAATGGGGAAAAAACGGGTAAAACCAGTACCTATATATTTCCAAAACGATTAAACTTAAAAATAATATTTTAAATACGTCCGCCTTTAATTAAAAAAAGAGCAGACAGGTGTCTGGTACTTTTTTGAAATTCGAAATTCAAGTGACCATATGGGGTAAAAATAGTCCCCATAAAACGCTCCGTTAACATATATATCTCCTACATAAATAAACATAGAAATACTATATTAAATGAATCTGGCTCAGATCAATAAAGACTAGAGATCGTTTTGGTACTTTTTTGAAATTCGAATTCCTATGGCTTAAAAATTTTATTCTTTTTTGGTACTTTTTTTATTAAAATAGATTCCACAATCTATTATTTTCAAATAGTACGTATTACGAATAACTAATAGGTACTTTTTTGAAAATTATTTTTTCACGGGTGACAAAAAAGGGACAAAACCCGGGTAAAGCGGACATTTAATATTATTTATTCAATTTAAAATAAATTAAGATAAAATATTTTTCCATCCTCACAAATTTCAGTACACTTATATTGGTACTTTTTTGAAATTCATTTCTACTATTCTATTCTCACAAATTATGCATCTGATCATGTTATTATCTTCGGCAAAGTTGTTGTGCATGAGCGCGGGAAGGTTTCTGAGTTGGTACGAACACGCCTACTCTAACGCCCACTTTTTTAATTAACTACAACGCCTACCGGGAAGGCCAGAGCGCTGAATCGATTTTACTAAAACTTTGACGGGATATAACTAATGAACAAAATCAATATTGAATCAATATTGCCAAATATTGAAAAATCTTATTCTTGAGTTAAAAAATAATTTTTTTGATAGATATCCCACGTAAAAAAATCATTAAAGCCACCACCAATATATCTGCGTGAGTCCAGCTCGAATGATTTGGTCAAAACATTTGTTGAACTCATTGCAAAAAATAATTTCCATATTGTTCCAATAAGAAAAGTCGGTGTGCAAGAGACGAAAAAAGTCGTATACACTGAGGATTTTTATAGAAAAATCTCTCAATATCTAAATGATAAAAAAAAAGAATTTTTATACCTGTCAACTGAAAAGTAGTAAGAGGTTGACAGTTGTCATTAAAGGCATCGAGTCCAGTGTTGAGACTAATGATATTAAGGATGCTCTGCAAGAATTGGGCTACGAAATAAGAGCTGTAGTCAATATATTCAATAGGGATAAAATTTCTCAGCCAATGTTTAGAGTCGAGTTGGAGCCAGAGAAAAATAAACTGAGAGGAAATGAAACTCAGTGTGTGTGGCATGTGGAGACCTTCAGTATTCATCACAATGTGATATTCAAAAGAATGGTCTCAGCAGAAAATGTGGCGATCATTCAGCCAACTACCGAGGGTGCCCAGTTTATAAGGAGCTACTGAACAGATTAAGAGAGAGGCAAAAGCTAATAAGAGGGAAAACTTCTGAAGTACCAGCCTACAAATTTGTAAACACCTATACACCAGTCAATTCTGAAGTTCCGTTATTAAACAAAAATGCAGCCTCAACTCAATTAAATCTACAATCCACTCAAATTGAACATCCTAAAAATGGAGCAGGTTTCTATGCCAATGTTTTGAGAATGGGTTACCAGCAACCTAGTGTTCCCCAAAATACGGGAGGGTTGGAAGCACTTATGCAGGCGCTTACCCAGAATATTACCTCTCTTAATCAAAATATGACAAACTTTATGTCATCCATGCAAAACACAATACAAGGGCTTTTAAGAGCGCAGAACCAAATGATACAAATCCTCTTAACAAAAAAATTAGTTATTTGAGAATATGTTTCTGGAATGCAAACGGTTTAAACCAACACAAATCAGAGGTATCCCATTTCATGCTGAATAAAAACATCGACATGCTATTGATTTCGGAAACTCATCTTACAAACAGGTATAACTTTTTTATTTCAGGTTATATGTACATTCTACGGTACAAATCATCCAGACTTTAAAGCACATGGTGGTACTGGTATTTTAATTAGAAATCGTTTGAAACATTATCCCCTAAATGAATTCTCAAAAGATTATATGCAGGCAACATCTATTCATCTCGAAAGTTTTGCTGGAGATTTAAATATAAGCGCGATATAATGCAAACACACTTACTGGGGCTCTCGACTAATTAATCCCAGAGGTAGACAGCTTTATAAAGCATTAGTTGATCGTAAAAATGGCTTGGATTTTGTGTCCCCTGGACAACCAACATACTCTCCTACTGATCCTAAAAAAATTCCTGATGTTATAGACTTTGCCATAACAATAAATATAATTCGAAATACAATATCTACAGAAATATCATATGATTTATCTTCTGATCATTCCCCAATTATACTATCTTATTATGGGAGGACTAACATTTCAAAAATTCATAATGAAACATATTACTTTAAAACAAATTGGCTTAAATACAAGAAATATATCAGCAGTCATATCCACACAGATCTTTGTATTCAGTGCGAGGAAGATGTAGATAAGTGTGTCAATGACTTCACGTCATTAATGGTATCGGCTCTTAATCATTCTAAGAGTCAAACATTTCCTAGAACTAATATGCACATTTCCAACTCAGATACTGAACGACTTCTCGAAAAGAGAAAACTTTTTTTGGTAAAAAAAAAAAAAAAATTATGTTTCTACAACGACTGCGCATATTGGAAAAAGTTTAACCTTACTTAAAGAAAATTTCATTGCGGAATTTCGGTTTTTTTAGTTTATTCAATAAACTAAACCGTTTTTGAGTTACGCAAATATATGTTGTGCAACCTCTTCCATTTTCGAAATAACGGTATATTTCGAAAACAAGAGCTAACCTAAAAAAACGGTTAGGTTAGCACCACTGGATTCAGCGTACCCGAATTACGTTAACCCGCCAGGTGCCCCGCTTATCACTTTTTCCAACTAGCACAGTGTTATTTATTTTGAAATTTTCAAACGGAAACTCCGTATTTATTATTGCTAGATACTTACGGAATATTATTTTCTTCCGAATCACTGGAATCCGATATATCTGTTGGTAGAGTTTCAGAATTTTTATTTGTATTTTCTTCTCTTTGTCGATTGTTTTTCGGCACTTTACGTTTGGTATCGAATGCTAAAGTGTTATGCTTTGATTCTTTTGAAACATTAGCATTATGACTAGCAGTAATGGCGTTCCCACTACCGCTGCCACCACTAGCACCTGATGTTGGCTGAGTTTGAGAATTCGAAGCGAGACCGTCCTCTGGTTTTGCTGAGATTAATGTCAATTCTTTTGCATTAGACTTCATTGTTTTAGAATTTACACAATCACCACTAATGGCACTATTGTTACCACTATTGTTATTAGAAGCACTGCTTCCACTACTGCTATCAATTGCTTGGTAAATATTTGAATTGGATTTGTCTATAGCTTCTTCGTAGACACTGAATGTGATGGAATCATCTATTGCCGAGACAAAGTCTAGATTTGAAGTGCTGTCGTCCCGGTCTTCTGCAGTTGGATCTATATAGTCTTCGTCATCTGTTGTGAGACCTAATTCATCACCATAATAATTGTGTACTAATTGCCATATCTCCTGCGCTGGCATGGATTTATTCATTAACATATTTTGCCATACTCGAAAGAGAATTAAAAACGTTTTATCGCGCGTAGTGAATGACGAAAAAAAGAATTTTTCTTTTGGTGTACAAATCAAAATGGCGTTTGGTATAACCAGTGCTGTTTTTTCTTTAGTTATTGATGTTACATCTTTCCATTTAATATTCAAACAGGTTTCCCAACCCAAAATGTTGGCATGAAAACAAACGTAATTCTGCGATATATACAAACGTCCCTGTATAAGTAAATCTCTATAGAGTGCACAGGAATAGTCTACAATTAAAAAAATTAACATATTAATAAATTTCAGCGATTACCTTGGTTTTTATATGTATCATCTAATATTCGTAAACAATTCAAAAAACTAAATGCAAATATGTAAAAATAAGTATCGTACGAGGAATAGCTTAGGAATAGGATGTAAAGGTGCATATGAAACATAAAACGTTCTAGAATCGTCTACTTTCAATAATATGTTTAAAGCTATTTTGTCATGTTTTAAATAAAAAGATTTAATTTAGATTAAATTAAACTCATAAACAAAAACAATCTCACAAAAATGTGTTTCCAGACAAACTATTGACTACTATTGAGTTTAAAAGCGACTTACAAGTTCCGTTTTATGATTTAGCATTTAATATATAGTTTACCTTAAGCGGGCTGAGCAATAAGGTGAAGAGTGTTGTTATTATAAATAGTACTGTAACAGATTTTATACAATTCCTCAGATATTTTTGTTCAAATGTTATTTAGATATTTCAGTTTTTGAGGCGACAATAAAGTGTTCGTATTCAAAGTAGAGATTTTTAATTGAATACGAGTTTGGATACTATGTATACTCGTAAATTTACAAAATTGTCAATGCTTTCTATATACATATATGTACATGGTTTAAATATTTTGAAAATTTCACTCACTGGTATTTTTATTGACTGTATGTTTTCAGCTAAACTAAAGTGTTTAATTTGCGAAATATTATACAATAAAAATATATACTTCATACACATATGTATGTACATATGTTCTGAATAATCTTACTATTTTATACTACTTAGCTCGAACAAATAATGTTCTTATTTGTTTATGTTTTCATCTATAAATACTTTATTCTTGTTCTATTTTTAAAGTTTTGCATATTGACAAGACAATATTATTAATATCATTAAAGATTGGGAAAGTTTTCTACACGATATTTATTTTAAGTAAATAGATCATTTTGCATTGTAAAGGTATGGTCACACATGGCGAATATTTACTCCAAAATGCGTAACCACTTGTTTTAGCACAAATTTGTTTGACGTTGTTTACTCTTACAAGAGTTTTGCAAGATGAAACAGCATCAAATAAAATAAAACTAAATATTTGTTGTGTCTTGTCCTAAATAAATGAAGTTATTTTTAAATAAATAAACGAGTTCAAAAACATTTTATTTAGTGGTTACATCTTTTTTGGCAAATATTTGCCAAGTGTGACCGTACCTTAAGAAATATTGTAGATTGGATTTAATTTGTGACTTCAGTAAATTCTATCTCTAGCATATGTAGTATGTAATTTATATTATTTAATGGTAATAATAAATCAAAATGTAAAATGGCCGCATTTGTTCTATAATATAAGTTAAACAAATGGTTTTCTTTGAAATTTATACCAAAAATTTGGGCCTGTTTCCTAAATAGTTTGCTATCAAATCTCGTATTCATGAAAATTTAAGATAGAGGGTAAGGTACTGAGTTTAGTTACCCGACATTTTCTTTGCATTATTTGTAGCTTTATGTACTCTGAAATTATTTGATCATTGCATATTTACTCTCACATACTGGGTGGTATTATTGATTCCGCACGGAAAGAAATATCGAAATATGATACCACAAAAAGGACAAATACAGCAGCAATAGAATGAATAATTTGAATAATTCCGCACAAAATGCTTAGTTCGTCCCACTATTTGTGTGCGTTACAAACATCAGCGTCAAGTAGTTTCACCACCAATAGTATAGTGTAGAAAAACTAAATTAACTCCAAGAATTATAAATATATAACCTGTTCGACTCGTCAAAATAACGAAAGAAAGTACATACTCGTAAAGTAGTCCCAAATACGATTAAATATTAAATAATTCTGTATTAACATCAACATAAATGTGCCTATTTTTTCATATTATCAATTTGAAGAACTAAAAAAATTTTGGGAACATAAAATGAAAAATATTTAAATGAAATTAACACAATTATAGCATATTTTTTCATATTTTTTTTTAGTTATCTTATGTTTTTAAATCTAAATTGAACATAAATAACTCAAATTTAAGAATTTATGATCATGACTTGTTGGACATAATAACATTCCTATCATCACTATCAATAGAGCTGTGTCGTTCATGAACTGATGATGTTTATCAAAAAACAATTGAAATTGAAATTTGAAATTAAATTTTATTGAGACTTTTTCTTTTACAATCGAAAGGTTAGAACTATATCCGTCTATTTCTAATACACGCTAATTGTATAAGCTACATGCTAATTAAAATAACTAGCATAATATATATATGTCTATATGAATTTTAAATATCAATCAATAAGGGTTGTATTCATTCGTTCAAAGTGAACGATAAATGAATGAAAATGGCCGGTCACTGAAATGAACGATCGGGCACAACTCTACCTATCACATTGGTGCTAAGCATACTGAAAGTAATCACACAAAATTAATTTCAACAGGTCGTTACTAATATTTCGATAATGTTACAGGCAGAATACGAGTATATGTATAAATGTAATTTATGTATATTTTTTTATTTTATCTTCTGCAATGCTACTTGTAGCCATTTGCATTTAGATGGCGATATGTATGTATGTATGTAGTACATCGTTATCGGTAAATTTAGTTGTTTTAATTTAGAACATTTTAGGCAGCGTTGATAATTGTCACTCATCGAATAATAATTAACAACAATTAAAATTTATTGGAATTTAACAATGTCAGCAAAAAGAACATTTCGGTCATTTGCGAACACGTAAAGTCATGTTTCAAAAAATATATCCGAATTTCACTAAGTTTAAAAAGTGCAACTTTTTTAGTTATGGCTACCTTGTCGCAAATACTGATTAAATAATTTTTATTGTATTAACTTACCCACAATTAGACGTTCGTCTTTTGGCACCTCCTTAAACAATTTTTTAAAGTCCTGTGAACGCGACTTGTAATTGGGATACAACACGTTATACCACGATTTCTTTTTAGCACGTTCTGATAGACGTGGAACGTTTTTAATTTTATCAATACAGTCAGACGAATAGATGGATCTTATTAAATCTCCAGAGTTTTCACTGGACTTGCTTAAAGAATCCTACAAATAAACGAACCAAAAAATAAACACACATCACACTTTAGAACTGGTAAATATTTCAATAGTTTATAAGTATAATTACAATATTTACAGTCTCATCTCATGGGTATAACCGAAATTCTATGTATATGAATGTATATGTAGGTTACTCATTATTGTCAGATTAATTTGTCTTATCAAATACACTATCATAGAACGGTGATAATACAGAACTTGTTTGGTGTACTATTTTCTCAGTAATATTTTTATAGATACATAATCGAGTTATTCCGATAAATATGTAGAATATTAGCCAAAATTATTTAAGACGTTACTGGTTTAAATGTCATTGGCCGTACTAAAGCATGTTTAGCATGGAAGTAGTATGAACACACATACACACGCAAACAAAAAATACACATTTTGTTATTGTGTTAAGTGTTTGTACAGCAAGCTGTTATCAATGAAAGCTTTTCATCAATGCTGAGCTTTTTGTCATGGAGTTTTCTAATCAACTTTGTTTAGAGCTTTCTTTACTAGTTGGTGAAATATGAGTTCAAGCTAATTGATCGAACCATCAACCATGTGAAAAACAACACTGACAAATAATGTTTTTTAAACAGTAGACAACAGGTAAATACAAACACCTTATTTATCAAATCACACCCGTTTATAAACATATGTACATGTTGTCTGATGATGAACTATCGCAAAATAGCTAGAAGGAGGGAAATTAGAAAAAAAAAATAAAAAATAAATAAACCGAATACCCAGATTTAAGCTAGAACGAAGCTAAAGGATGATCATATTGAAATTCTAGCAAAAAGAAATTCTTTTACGACAGCCCGAGATTTAAAGGAGGAACTAGAATTAAATATTTCGACTCAAACTGTCAAAAAAAAGCCTTAACGAAATCGGTCTAAAAGGTGTGTTCACTAAGTAAAAGCCTCTTTTACGAGCTGCAAATATAAATAAAAAATAAATAAAAAAAAAAAAAATTTTTTTAAAACGCTTTTCTTTACCTTAATATATTGATCAGTTGTGAACACAAAATAAATATGAATACTAAAAAAATCGACTAAAAGTCAAAAAATAAGAACATTTCAAACAACATAAACTTTTAAATCAAAATGGAAAAAATCTCACACATTCCTTAAAGAAAAGTCCTTCTGCAAATATGTTTGGTTCCAAATCAATAACAGCATGATCGACAGTCGAACCTTGCATTTTTTGTTTAGTTGAAGCCCATGACAGAACTAAGGGTAGTATCGTGTTTCTGCCGTTCCAAAACTCCGTTTTACTTGAAACTGAACTGAAATCGGCCGTATCAAGTGTACGCCAATTTGATCGAATTTCACTTTTACAGACGTTTATTTAGCTTCACTTCGGAAAATCAAATCTTGTACGGATTTTATCCTGGCGAATGCCTGCAAAGTTTTATCCATTTGCGTTGAGTAGAAGGCAGTTAAAAAAGCATTTTACCAAAAAAAAATTTTGCCCCCCCACACCCCTAGATTTTATCCTGGCTATGCCCATGTATTGTCATCGGGAATATGTATGCCTGCAAAGTTTCATCCATTTGCATTGAGTAGAAGGCATTCAAAAAAACATTTTATCAAAAAAAAAAATGTTCATCCATTTGCATTGAGTTAAAGGTTTTAAAAAATCGGTTTGAATTTGCAAAGAAGTACATAAATATTAGATAAAATATTAACTGAATTAAAAATAAAACAATAATGTATAATTATTAAAAAATAATAAATACATGTTTTAATCAAAAAATAAGAAATATTTGAAACCGCACTTTATTTTATCCGACAGTGTATATTAAAGTGAAGCTGAATTGTAATTACTTAATATTTTCATTATACATAATTCTAATATTCTTCCAATATCGAAAATTTGCAATTCCAGAGAAAATATGACAATAAACAACAAAATATATACATATGTACATAAATATGTACATACATATGTATATTGTTTACTTTGTAAGTACTTATTAATACTAAATTATCGTAAATTAGATTTATAATTAATATTTGAAGAATTTACAATAATATAATTATTACTCACCTCATCACAGCGTAATATATTTGCGGAATCGATTGATAACTTGCTTTCGGCGAAACTTAAATCATTTACTCTGTCAAGTAACTCAATATTATCAATATTACTGCAAATGTTTAGTTCCGTTTGTACTTTGGAAGATTCAGTAGATTGATTCAAGTCAGTTTCAGCTGTGTTAAATGTACCAGAAAAACTATTTGAAATTGATGAACATGACGATTTTAAAGTACTTTCATTATTAGAACAATTGTCTGAAATCGATGGATTTATATCGATTTGCTTTGTCAAATCTTCCCGCAGGAGAAGTTTTCTGAAAAAGTTGTAATAGTATTTATAATTAGATCATTACGACATAAGAATGTTTGCCACAATTTAATAATTCATATTCATTATTTTACGTTCTTCTCTGACTAGAATTTGTCTTAAAAAAGTTAATTTTTAAACACAATTTCAAAATATTTATATCCTAATTAATTATTGTCGATTTTCTTTAATTTCATCGAGAACATGTACATTGTATATTGATAAGGCTGTTTATTTTCAAATTTCTAGATGTCCGGTTTGGATAAGTCTGACTAATTCTGGCACTTGGTATTAAACTGTAACGTTAAAGTTTGTGTCAATCGTTTAATGTTAGCATCGGCTCTGAATTTTAGAAATGAGTTTATATGGCAAAAAATTACATCTTCGATTTTTTTAAATTTCATTTAAAGTTAGTCTGAAACGTGATATAATTGTCTTAAATTGGATGGTAAATTTTCAAGGTATTCAAAATCCCCACGACAATTACGTGTATCAGGCTATATGTACAGGAAAAGGCAGAATAAATTTATATACGCCACACGTGTCTTGCTAAAAATTTACTTTTTGGTATCCTTAAAATTACTGGAATTAAGAAATTAATTGAGGTATTAACTCTAATATTTTTTGTTTTAATTTCTTAATTGGAATTGGTTTAACAAATTATTTACAAAACCAAAAAAAAAATACTATATAAGAATTTACCTAATAAAGGCAAATGTAGAGTAGGACTATTAATTATAACAACTGCCAAAATAATTCGAAAAAAAAACCGAGAAAACACCCTTAATATTTACATATGTAAGTAACGACACCAATCAATAATTTGAACCTACCTTTCGAAATAAAAACAAATATTTATTTCTTCAACATCTTCTTCATTCCCATCCATGTGAAGTGAAGAATTTTCGTCATTTCTACATCAATGTGCGATCACAGGAATAAAGGTTATAATTTCATAAAAAATAAAAATTTAATAAAATTAAAATCAAATTCAAATAAACGTTAAAAATATACAAGTATGTACAAATTAAAAAAGTTAACAATTTAAATAACAAATAAATATGCAGGTGTTAATTAATTCCAACTAACAATAAAGTCTGTATTCATAATTTCAACCATTTTTCGAAAAATTATGTATTATTGTATCTACATATATACATATGTATATGTACATATGTATATGAAATTTGTTAGTGGACAGTCAACATTTTCACTTTCCAATACTCGACAAATGATAATCTTATAGCAAGGATGGCAAAGCTGAGATCTTTTTGATACAATTCGATTCGAAAAAACTACAATTAAAATTATAATTTTATATTCAGATTCATAAACGAATACTAAAATATTCATAAATGAACAGTTTAATGTTAACCTTAGTAGTATTTTAAAATAATAAAGTTATAGAAGATACATATTACGCTATTAAAGCGGTTTGAAAAAGAAAAAGAATCAAATGAATTGACTTAGCTCGTGATAAAATTTAACACAAATAAGTCTTATAAATACACAAAACGTACACATAGTGTATCGCAAAACTATTTTGACTACTCATTTCGAGGAGAAATTTGCTTTCCATGCATACATACATATATAAAATGGTAGAAAAAAGCTGGCCAATTAATTATATTTTAATTGATAATATAATAATAATAAAAGGTGATTTTTTAGCAACTTTCTCTTCGGCAAGACTGTTTTTGGCAGCTCAACTGTTTTCGTGTAACATCTTACTGTTCAGTTTGGTCTATAATTTACCATAAATCGACTTACAAACGAACAACGCTTGCAGATTATTTAATTTTATTATCAAAATTCATGCTCGGTTAAGAAAGTACATCATGCAGCGTAGAAGGTAATTTCTGGTTGAATGGATATGTAAATAAGCAAAATTGTCATATTTGGTGTGAAGAGCAGCCAGAAGCATTGCAAGAACTGCCAATAATGCCTTCCGAAAAATGCACTGTTTCGTGTGAATTATGGACCGATGGCATCATTGGACCGTACTTTTTCAAAGACGACGAAAGCAGGAAGGTTACTATGAATGGCAAGCGCTACCGTGCGATGATTACAAATTTTTTTTTTCCCCCAAAATCGAAGAGATGGTCTTGGGTGACATATGGTTTCAACAAGACGGTGCCACATAGCCACACAGCACGTGTAACTATGGCCTAATAAAGCTATATTGAAGGATTTATTCGTGAGATATCGGCCGATATGTTGGAGAGAATATGGCCCAGCGTATGAACCAATTGAAGCATAGCCGCGGTCTACATTTACACGAAATAATCTTTAAACGTTGATTTATATAGATCGTTTTATTGATTCAAATAAAGATTTCATACATTTCTCTAAGTTTTATGTTCTTTTCAAAACAAATCCAATCTTTACTTTGTGCTGGCAAGTGTTTTGTATGGATATGTTCAGATATACAGCTTCAAACTGTCATAGAACTACTGCTTAACCCTTGGTTTTATATTACTTATATTTAAGGCTTTATTTGGCTTCACTTTACCATACGTCGCACATTTGAACCAAAAATGTTGCATTTATCATTTTGTCATTAAATATAACAGATTAAAAATTTTATTTCTTTGTAGTTGAGGAAATGATAGATAACCTCTTCTGTCAGTTAATTTCCGAAATAAGAGTTTTTCCTCTTCATATATTGGCTTTCAGCACCCTATGGACGTGGTGGACGGGACCAGAAGCATTACGGATAATCGATTTTAACTTTTAAATTTTTTTATTTTCTTTTTTTTTATGCATGTTGATTTGCATTAAAAAGTACGAAAATTGAATTGACGTGTGTAAATGAAATGACAAAATTCAAAAGAGAATTAAACAAAAACTGGTCAGCTAAATCTGAGGAATGTGAAACAAGACTTACAGTATTTTATAAATAAATATCTGAATTTAGCATATTTTATTAACTAAGGATAAATTACAATATCAAAACAATTTAGTTTATTAAGTTTTAAATAACATTTTGAGTATATAATCCAATTTATCCATCATATACACGTACTTATTTTTAAAGATTTCTGTATTTTTGTTATGTTTAAATTTATTTGGCCGAATATTCTTTCGACGTTTTGTTAAATTAGTTTTTGTAAAGTTTTCCCCTTAAAACTTGTTTCCACTAAAAACTTTAGTTCATGGAATTCAGCATTAAAAATAGCTTTTTATGTTTACAAATAAATAAGAAATTACTACTATTATTTTAAATTGTTGTATTTAAACTTAACAATTGTCAATAATTAAGAAATCACTCTTATTACTTAGTTTTGTTTTTGAAATATGTCATGTTCCTCTTAATATTTATGACATTAAATGATAAAAATAGTTGTTGTGTCAAAAAAGAGAGAATTTAGTAACAAAAACATTAACAAAACAAACAAATGATAAAAAAATTTTACTAATTCAGAAATCGTCACTTTCAATGAAAAAATCGTCACTTAGCTATTTTTGAAACAAAAATCGTTAAAATGACGATAAATTATCAAATCTGGCAGCTATGGCCGTGGCTCTTAAGTTGACAGCTCTTTTCCGATTAAACTCGTATCATTGCGTTGCCGCAAAGTATATTTATTGAATATTTTTATCAAATAATAAAAAAAAACTTGCTTTTTTATACAGCAAAAAAAAAACACTTTTAAAGAGTAATCTTTATTTATCTTACAAAAGAAAAACTAACACTTTTAGTAAAACAACTCAAAAAAAAAACAAACACACTATTTAATATAAAAGAGTTGTTTAACACTTTTAAACTATTTTACGCAGATAAAACGGCGACAAAAATTCAATTTTTCAAAAACAAAATAATTTTGTAACGTTTTTTATATAAACTTTGACTATTTGTAAACAACTTTTTGACATTTTCAATTTCACCATGAATAGAGCAAAAAATAATTAGCTGGCCCTATGCTGTCACCTGGTATAATTTCACCATGAATTATTCTACTTTTTGACAGTTGTTTAGAACGCGAGAAACGCGTAAACGCTTGGTGTAGACCTTCAGCTTAAGACCTAAAGATTTTCTTAAAAAAATGACAGTAATTGCAGCAATTTTATGCAATCAAAAGAAATGGCAAAAAAATTACTAAAGAAATGTACAAATCTAATTAAATCCAGAAATGTATATTATTTTAAAAATGTTTTTTTTTTAACATAATTTTATTATTTTAAACTAAATTTAAAAAACTAAGAAAAAATGTTTTAATTTTGTCGTTATCGTGAAGTTTTTTTATTTTGTTATTAAGTATTTAATTTGTAATGTTTTTAAGTTTTAATAAAAAAAAAATATGAAAAACTTATAAAGTTTTTTGATTTTTTCGGTGCAGTTTTTTTACGTGAAAATCAGTTTTTTTTTCTAAATTTGCAGTTAAAGAAAAAATATTATGGCAACGCTGTCTAGGGGTATTTTAATATTGAGTTAATTTAAAAAATATTCAAAAAACACAATTGCACACTATTTGAGGCAAATCGATTACTTTCAAACCATGGTGAAATTATATAATTTCACCATGTTTCAAACTATCTTTTGGAAAGAGTGTGATGAATATCATTCGATTTCAAGTATGATCTTTTAAGTAGTGGATAAAGTATCAAATAATTTAAAAGAATTTAGTCAATAAATTTGATAAAATGTAGCGGCAAAATTTCACATTAGAATTGTAAACTACACACAAAATTAAAGTAATAAATTAATTACAATCTTCATTCGTACATGTAGGAATTTATTGTTTAGAAATTATTCTTGTAATCGATCGAAATTCATCACACCTCATAAAATTGATCGTTTTGTGTCACATATCTTATAATTAAAAAATGAAAACAAAGAAACAAAAGTTTCAATTTTAATTGTGTTCAAATTGGTATATTGGTATTTGTCCAATTTAAATTTAGAATTTAGTCAATAAATTTGATAAAATGTAGCGGCAAAATAGGTATCACATTGGAATTGTAAACTATACACAAAATTAAAGTAATAAATTAATTACAATCTTCATTCGTACAATAAAACAACAACTTTAATTAGTATGTGAATTTTATGTTAAATTTGTATAGCGTTAATATGAAAAGATTTGTTAAAAGAATGTAAAATATGAAATATTTTAAAAATATACTTACATGGATTGGATACCACCGACTGCTTCCAAGGGTGCATTTGATACATTTGAAGATGTTAATGACAAGGATGACGAAGAAGACGGCAAGATTAACGTTGAGGTGTTAGAAGCAGCTGTAGAAGTTGAATTAACAACAGACACGCAATCGATAGGAACTGTTTTATTTTGTATTGATGTTAAGATTTCTAAGCAATTTTGCGGAGTTGTAAATGATTTCGAAGGATTAATTGAATTGCTGATATTGCTGAATGTGTTTCTACAGCTTTGTTTATCTGTTCTTGTTGGTCCAATAGTTGTCGTTGGTTTACTAGCGCTATTGGAGGCAGTTATTGTGGTGCTAACAGATGCTACTGTCGCCGCTGTAGTTACAGTATTATTGGTATTAGTATAAGTAGTAGTAGCAGTAGTAGTAAATTGTGTTATACCAAAATTCATGACAAAACCTAAAAATTGTTAATACTTGCAGATAATTCTCCAGATTGACAGAGGCATTAAACAGACTACACTGAATGATGATGACAACTGCATTGATTTTTCTAAACTACATATGGTCCTCATGTGTAAAATTTCTGTTTTGTGTTTTCGTTCATTCAAATAAATCAATTCTATATTATTTTCTGTTTACACTTTGTTCGTAAATATTTTCGAGTTCTAACATAGTATTACAGTATTTTTTTTATACATTTGTATTTATTGTTTAAAATATTTAATGAGATTTGATGGAAGCAAATGCACGGAAGTGAAAAAAAATATTTCACTAATAATAGAAATGAGAATTTATCTATGATAAACAGCTGTTCCTATCTCAATTCTATATGGAAAGACAGGCTGTTAAATGTATACATAATAAATTTGCGTGATGTATCACCACCCTGTATCACATATAACAGTGTTGTCAATTAATTTTTTGATATAATTACGTTAACGTAACAGTCTAGTTATATCATTTAAAAATTTTTATTATCGGCACTTCTAATCCCGACTATAAACAAAAAATAAAAATGATATGAATGAAAACAATTTGTAATTTGTTGCGGCTAGTATTCTGTTAACTGGTATTTTGTTTTTTTTTAGAATTGTGCAGGCAGCTGTAGAATTCTGCGGCTTTGTGGTATTTTTTTTTTTGTTTTGAGTTGTTTTTTTTCAATTCTTAAATATTATGATTTTTTTAAACTGTTGTATGTTATTTTGTTAAATTTTATTTTTATTATTTAATTCTAGTTTTAATTGTCTGTTTTGTTTTGCTTTGTACAAATGTTGCATCGTAGTCAATTACGGTAGTAGACGTAACCATGCTCAGTATATTGAATTGAAAAGAAAGCGCTAAGAAAAAGTAGTACGGATGAAAAGCTAGAAAATATAGGGAAAATCTTTGTATGTCTAATGGAAAAAAAAGATGGACATTTGGCGGCAAGAAATAAAGTCGAGAAAGTTCTGAAATAAAAAGAAAATATGGCGATGCAAGGAAAAAAGAAAAGAAAATTGGAAGAAAAAAATGGAAATTTTGGAAAATCTGTAGGAGAATAGGTAAAAGAAGATTTGCAGTACAGATCAAATGAAAAAAGTGAGTCAAAGGGATCACAAGTACAAAGTTGGTGAAGTTTGTGAAGTAAACAAAGTTTTTCTCGCTGAAGTGACTTTATTTAACATAATTTAAGAAGTCCTATTGAAATTCATCCTGGGAGGAGTAATAAAGTGCAACCGGAGGAATAGTTAAGAATTAAACTTAAAACGTAAGAATAATTTGCGAAGAGTGTAAAATAAAAAGTAAAGAAAGTGATTTGTTTGTTTAGCTGGCTGGTGATAGAAAAGGTAAATAACTGGTGCATACAGAGGCAAGACATTTAATAATTTTCCCTGGACAAGGAGTGTGAATCGTAAAAACTGCTACCACAGCCAGGTAAAATAAAAAAAGAAAAAAATAATAATTGGAAGTTTTATGCAAAGGCTTCTGAAGGAGAATTAATAATTAAGGAAAAGAAATATAATAAATATTTTTTTTTTGTATAAAAGAAAAAAAAAAGAAAATAATATAAAAATTAATAGATTAAATGCAAGATTAGGGAAGTGTATATTAAGAATTTAGATATAGTTTTTATTAGCTTTAATTTTTTTTATTTTTTATTTGAATTCTCAAAATTATACAGTACAGTGAACGGTTTTGGGTAGTATCAACATAAAATTAGTACCGCCTAAAAATATGTTTTTTTGTGATTGCTAAAAGTTTTTTTTTGAAGTATTGCGCCGGAAGTAAAATTTTTCTATACTAAAGTTAAATCGTTTTGTTTAGTGTCTTTGTTTTTTTTTTGTGTGTTATTAGTCCTGAGAATGTTAAGGGCAAAGTGCTAGTCTTAGGGAGCTCCTTCAGGTTAGGTAGATTACATTAATTAAAAAAGTTATAAAGAAAATGGTTTAACCGAAAAAGAAATTGTTATAAAAAAAAAATTTTGAAATATTTATCTTCGTGGTGTATACAAAAAATATTTGACTGTACTAGAGAAATTTAATTATTGTTATAAAAAAATCTTTTTTTGTAATAGTTTTTAATTAATCTAATTGTTGTTCTTTTGTAAAAAATTTCGTTTCTTTATATAATAAAATATGTAATTTGTTAATTTTAAATTGAAATTCTAAAATGAAGTTTTTGGCTTAAGTTTATAGGAATATTGGCATGAATGTAAGCTAAAGTTGGAGAAGTCGAGTGGTTTATTGGGTCACAAATGAATGTGTGGTGGATCTTTCTGTGACATGGCAGGGTGGGCAAACCGGGGCATAACAACCGCTTTCTGAAAAGGAATCAAAATAAAGTATCATTTTTAGGGTGTATTTGTGTTTGTGTATTGCGTAGTTGAGATAGTACCTGATTTTTTTTATGTGCAGCGTACCCAGTGAGCAGGGTTGGAACCTTCTGGGATTTGTTCACCGTGGCTAGTCGGAAACCTCATTGGCCCCTACGGCTGTAACAAATTTTTGTTTCATTCCATAATTATCACATTAACAATAATAAATTTAGAATTGCAAGAAAAAAACAACAGTTGAAAATGACAGTTGAAATAACATTTTTTATATGAGTTTGACAAACAAACCGATAAAAAACTTCATATAAAAAAATCAGCTGGGCATATGGCATCACCTCCTAAAGTACATATAAAAAAATTGACGCGAAAAATCTTCGCATGTAACTTGAAATACATGACGCTTAAATGCGTTGACGCCAAAACGCGAGTTGTGGACCTCCAGCTTTAAAAAAGACTAATGTACATATTTATAAAAAATAAAGTAGGCTTGAAGTGTGCTTTTAGACAAAATTTTCTTAAAGTGCATTTAAGTATACAGTGCACTCGGGAAAACGTCAACTAATTAAAACCGCGGGTGTTGACGTTTAAAAAATTGTTGACGTTTACGAATGTAAAATTTTTAAATAAAAAACATATCGATAATGTGCTTTTAAACGTTTTTATTGATTATAAACTAAAATCAAACACAAACAATTTCAAAAAGGAAACCAAAAAGGCATTCAACCTGACTAGAAACATAGAAGACAACTAGAACCAAAAGAATACATTTTAAATGAGATCATATTTTTATATGCATTTAAAAAATCTGTTATTTTTTTTCTGTTGTTTTTTTCTTTCCAACACTTGGAAGAGAGCCTTCTCTCTATTTTAGAGTAGGTAATGTAAAAAAAGGGTTGACGTTTTGGGATGTTGACGTAAACGAGCGTTGACGTTTTCCCAAGTGCACTGTACTTTAATTTTTTATGAATAAGGGGGTAAATTTATAGACGCTCTGTTTATTCATTTTTATTACTCGTATAACAAAGTGAGTAAAATAATGTTTGTTGTTGTAATGACGATAAGCAGGAATAATTCTAGAAGGCCTTCTGAGAGAAGGCATAGTGGAATGAGTATCGAATTTTTTAGAATGTGTAAACAGGCCTTCTAGAAGGCATGCAAATGGAAGTACTTGTACAATTTTTCCCGCTGGGTATGTAATAGGCTAGACGAATCTTGCTTCATATTACCACTTAGAATTTCTTCATCACTAACAGCCTGTTTATGTTACACGTTTAAAGTTAAACGAAACTGGACGAAACGTTAACGATAACGTAACAATTTGCGTTTATGTAACGCGCTATCTTCATTAGCGTTATGGACGTATATATTAACAATGTGTCAAATCACAGTATTGCCTGCATGTAAATATATTTGTTTTGTTTACTTTTGTTCATATTGAATATCTTAATTTACTATAAACAATGGCTACCCTACTAAGAGCAAAAAAATAAACAGCTGGGTTTACATTATAAACAAATTAAATTATTTTCAAATTTGTGTATTTTTGAAAAATTATTAAAGTAATAAAAAAAAATATGTTTGCATCATTATTATACATTGCTTTTACATAAATAATTGTTTGTGTATATTTACCATTTTCTAGTATCAATTTAAAAATTTTCCTGTTTCTTATACATATGTATGTACATATTTCTTTTGAACTAATGAAATATTTTATTCGTCTTTCTTTCGTTTGTTTGACATTTAAAAACACGATACACAAACCAAAAAAATGTGTCAATTGTTACGTTATTCGTCAAAAAAAATTTGACTTTCGTGTTACATAGCCCAAAATAGGAAAAACGTTAATAATTTTTGGCGTTTGTTTAGTTATTGATCTTACATAAACAGACTGTTTCTAAGCTCAAGGAATACTCAATAAATTTTTTTTTTTTTTTTTTATAATACATTATATTTATTTATTGAATCTTCAGATATTGAAATGACAATAAGTTTTCGAATCTTAATACTAAAAGAAAATAGTAAGTCCAGCCAGTGCTAGACAAAATATTATGATACTACAAAAAAATTTACATCCACTGATCCAGTCATCTGTTTTGCGTTTGAGTTAAAGCAAGGGTATCCCTCCTTCTCAACCGAACATGGCCACTAAAGTTAAGGATGTCTCGTGCAAGTGGGTTTGGATGGTGTTCAAGTTTGCTGACATATTTTGAGGCGTATTTTGTAAATTCGTCTTTCACCAAAGGAATGCCTAGATCTTTGTGAATTCGAGAATTTTTAACGTACCATGGAGCTGCAGTAATTATACGTAGAATTTTATTTTGACCTCTTTGAATTTTTTCAATGTTGGATGCTGAGGCAGTACCCCATAATTGAATTCCATAACACCATATTGGCTTTAGAATTGCATTGTACAACAAAAGTTTACAATCCAACTTTAATGTAGAATTTCTGCCGATTAGCCAATTAAGTTGCACTGCTTTTAATCTCATCTGTGTAAGTTTTGCGTCAATATGAGACTTCCAGGTTAAACGACGATCGAGGTGGATTCCGAGGTATTTGACTTCATTGTGTTGCGGAATAATTTGGTTATTTATTCTGATGGACGAGCAGGTATCTTTTCGCAATGTGAAAGTTATATGAATACATTTCTGTTCGTTAACCCTGATTTTCCAAAGCTCAAGCCAATTCTCTAGTTTATAAATATAATTCTGCAAATTCTGTGATGCTATTTGATGGTCCTTATGAACGCTAATAAAGGCTGTATCGTCAGCAAAAGTTGAAGTATGTATATTGGGGTCTGACGGCATATCGGATGCATAAATCAAATATAAAGTAGGACCCAGTATGCTACCCTGGGGTACTCCTGCTTCAATTGGCTGAGCGGGGCTTAAAAAATCGCCTTCTTTGATTGTAAATTTGCGACCATATAAATAACTTTTCATAAGTTTGTGGGTGTTAGCAGGCAGAGCTAATTTTATTTTGTGCATTAAACCTTCATGCCAGACTTTGTCGAACGCTTGGGAAACATCAATGAAAAGCGCGGAACAGTATTTTTTCTCTTCAAACGACCGTCTTATCACATTTACTAATCTGTGTGTTTGTTCGATGGTACTGTGTTTAGCTCTGAACCCGAATTGATGATTTGGAATACATTGAGTGTCGTTCAGAATTGGAATCAACTTAGCCATTAACAATTTTTCAAACAGTTTTGAAATTGTCGGCAGTAGGCTAATTGGCCTATATGACTCTACTTTGGTGAGGTCCTTCCCTGGCTTAGGAATCATGGTAATCATAGATACCTTCCAATCTGCAGGATAGTATTCTAGGCATAAAATAGCATTGAAGATAAAGAGAATAATTCTTCTAGCTACACGAGGTAACTCCACGAGCATTTTGTTGCTGATTTTATCCATACCTGAAGCTTTTTTAAGGTTCAGAGTACCAATAGCGCTTTGAATATCATTAAAGCTAAGTCTTAGAGGTACAGGAGGTCTAATAACGAGTGGTGGCAATTCAGTTGCATTATTTGAGTTGTTTATAGTAAACACATTTCTCAAATGGTTAACAAATAAAGTCCCTTTCTCGGAATCGTTTCTAGCCCAGTCACCAATCGGATTTCGCAAAGGAGGCTTTCCTCTAACTGGTCTTTTTAAACCTCGTGCCGCCTTCCATAACGAATAGTCAGATTGTGGGGAACTGTCAATTCCCTCCAAGTATGATTTAAGTGAAGCCATTCTTTGGGTTTCTAAGAAATTTCTTAGTATATCTCTGCATTCCCGTAGCCTAGCTTTCAGTTGAGGAGACCTGTGAATTTGCCACTCTCTTCTAACTCTTCTTTTTTCTGTCAGGAGATGTTCGAGTTCAGCGAAATAAGTTCTGTTTGTCCTATTTCTGCATTCAACGTCATATGTGGAAGCGTGATGCACAGCTCTTCGTATGTCCTCAGTAAACTTGCCAATCGACCCATCAATATCCTCGGTAGTTCTCAACACTACATTTTCCGTGCAGTGAGAACTTAAATACTTTTTATACTTTATCCAACTTACTCTGGATTTAGACATGTCCCGAAATGGAGAGCCATACCCTTGAAGGAAACGCATTGAAATAATAGAAGGAGAGTGATCTGAAGACAAGTCTAATGAAGGCTCCACTTGTATCGATTCTACAGGGATATTTTTCACTACTCCGAAGTCAATAATATCGGGAATCTTCCGTCGGTCCGTCGGCCAGTAGGTGGGATGCCCGCTTGAGAGTACATCTAAGCCCATTTTGGCAATGGTGTTGAAGAGTTCACGACCCTTCGGGGTCACTAGACGTGAACCCCAAAATGTGTGTTTGGCGTTAAAGTCACCAGCAACCAAAAATCTAGCTCCAAGGGAATTGAAGAAGCTGTAGTATTGATGTTCTTTTATTGAAAATCGAGGCGGCGAATAAATTGATGATAAAACAAAGTTGTATTGACAGAATTCAATACAAATGTTTGTTGCTTGTAGGTAATCCTCACATATGTTGTTCAGTAAATAATGTTTTATTCTGTTCTTTATAAGAATTGCCGAACCTCCACATGCTCTTCCGCGGGGATCTTTAGTATCATACAACACGTATCCATTAATTTTGAAGTACCCTGTCGCCGTCAAGTGAGTTTCAGCAATCATCATGACATCAATCTGCTTATCCATCAGGAAGTGTTCCAGTTCGTTTTTATGTTGGCGGAGGCCGTTCGCGTTCCAAAAACAAATTTTTAAACAAATCATTTCTTTAAAATTGCTTGTAAGATAGTGGATTGCATTTTCAGCATTTCCTGCATCATGGATGTCATAGTGGTCGTAAAAGTGTTCATAGTTTGGACAAGTGTCTGCAAAGTAATCTCTAGAGTGTTAATATTAGGCTCGTAATATTGAGATTTAGGTTCCTGCTCCAAACCTGGCATATTAGATTTAACCACGTTAGCGTAAGAAACTTGTCTAGAACTAGGCGCGTTTTCATGACTAGTGGGCCGTAACAATTGAGGAAAATTGTTACTCGATGCAAAATTAGGCTGTTGTGGATGAACAGGTAATACTGACGTCTTGTTGGTCCTTATGCCTTTCAAATGACAACCTCTGGACAACCTCTATAATTTGCGGTATGATTACCTCCGCAGTTACTGCATTTTTTGATTTTTGAGTCGGCTTTCGACTTATCACATTGAGCAGTTGTATGTAGTTCCCCACACGCAACACAAACTGACGGCAATTTACAATATGCTTTAGTGTGACCAAATTCTTGACAATTAAGACACTGGACGGGTCCCTGACGCTTATGCGGTTCTTCCACGGTGATTCTACGATGCAGAAGGTAAATCAGATTGTAGATGGGATGGGACTCGTTTTTCTTTAAGACTATATCTCCGGGTTCCAATTCCACCCTGAACATAGGCTGAGGAATCTTTTCACGGTTTCTAATATTCGTTATGTTCTTAATTTTGAAGCCATTTTCCATTAAACTAGTCTTTATCTCGGCAGGATCAACATCTGGGTCTATACCCTTTAGAACGACTTGGAGTCCTTTTGCGCTTTTCAGCTGGTAGGTATAGAAATCCCTACTCTCCCTCTCCAACTGGTTGGACAATTTTCGAAAGTCATCTTCCTTTTTCACTTGAATTTTGGTTTCGCTGATATTTCCATGTTTAATTGAGGTTACGCTAAACATATTTTCACCTATTACCGAAACAATTCCTTGTACCAATTTACTGGAAGTGGGCTCTCTCAGATAAATTGGTGGGGGCTTAAACGTTTTTTTAGGAAGTTCTGGATCATCCGTCTGGAGGAGAGCAAACCTGTTTTGATCATTTGGATTGTCAATACTCACGGTCTTAGGAGCTTTTGAATTTGATGACGTTTGAGCAGATGTCGGGCTCCTCTGTCGCTTAAGAACTGTGACGTATTTATCCATACCTACTTGTTTTCTAGGTTTAACTGCACTATTTGATGTAGAAGATATTGATGTTTTATCATCTGATGAAATCACTATATTGGGCGAACAGGAACGGCGCCGTTCTACGGCTCTTGTAGTGAGAAGATTCTCCACAGATTTTTTTAAGGATTCTTCCTCAGAGATCCATAAAGATTTTCTAGTCGAGCTAAGCTCTTTCTCAGAATTACATCTGAGAGGAATACTCATACAGTTTTTATGCGATTTTTAATGTTTTTTATTATTTTTTTTTTTTAATGTTTTTTATTTTTTAATGTTTTTTTATTTTTTTTACCGTAGGTATTTTTACCTATTACGAATTATTTTTTAACTTTTTGTTTTATTTCGACCTATTACACTTTTTCACCTATTACGATTTTTTCACCGAAAATTCAGCCGCACTAAAAATAACACGTCCGAACAGTTCAACAACACTATGTGTAATCACAATAAATGAGTATACTTGCATCTTTAGCATTATTGGAATCATTATCAGGCATGTGATGGAAATCGAAAACGAATGAGTTTTAGAAGTGTTGTGTATTTTTAGAATTACAAAATAAAACACAGTATGCTTATGTTAACAATTCATTTAATTATATAAAAAAGAAGGAAAAAAAAGGTTTGTACGATACAACGGTAGATCTTCAACAACGTTATATTTTCTCTATATCTATATAAAGTATATACAAAACTAGAATGTTCTTGAAATATTTGACAGTAGAAGTCTACAATAATAGTGATGTCAACTCTAACTTCTGATACAACAGTTCTCCCACGCTTGATTAAAACTTCTAGTTGGACTTGAACTCATTCCATTACATAATCGTCTAGATGCTTTGGAGGTCTACGTTGCCTTTGTGTTGTTCGGGTGGAATTCCGATTCTTGGTCTGGAGATTGTGTAGGTGTTCCATTGTCGGCCACTTCTGGATGTGCTGTTGCAAATCGAGACGTGCAAGGTAATTCCTCGTGATTGGGTAGACATATTGCCAACTTCGGTAATACTCTTGCTTGCTGAGATAATGGTTGATCTTCTTGGTTTTTATAGTGCTCATTTGTTTGATGTTGAATATCTGCTGTGTCATTGAAACTTACGTGAGTAGCACGAAGTTGGTTCAGATGTCTTTTATAAATGTATCCATCATGGAGCTTAACTATGTAATGAAGTAGACCCAGCCTTTTGAGAATAATTCCCAGTTTCCACGACGTTTTATTCGGGGTGTAATATTGAGCCTGAACTCGGTCGCCCTCTCGCAATTGTCTACTCGGACCGTGTGATGGTGTAGATTTTCGTAGCTGTGAGGGTCTTAACGCATCTAACTTTGTTCGTATTTGTCTTCCCAGGTACAGTACTGATGGACTTTTGCCATTGCGTAGTGGTGTGGCCCTATATTTAAATAATATTTCCCTTATCTTTGATGATATGGTTGATGTATTGTCTGATATGGCTGCTAAACGTTGCTTCAGTGTTTGAACGTTCCTTTCAGCCAATCCGTTTGTTGCTGGATGGCCTGGGGCTATAAATTTTTGAAAAATACCCGATTCGTTACAGTATTATCGGATACCATAACATCGGGTAGTTCCTTGAAAAAATATTCTGTAAAATTTGAATTGTTGACGCTGTTGTTTGCGCAGCTGGGGGTTTACTCTCTATTGCGATGCGATAACCGTACAATTTGTATGCTTATCGCATCGCAATAGAGAGTAACCCCCTGTAGTCACTCCCATCTCAGCCCATTTAGACTTCGAATCAACAACAACAAGAAAATAATGTCATTGATATGGACCTGCATAATCAATATGCACACGCTGCCAGTTGTATTCAGGTTCCTCTCAAGGATGAAGAATTGCCTTTGGAGGACTTTTTGCGGTAGAAGCACATGCAGCACAGGAACGAACACAGGTTTCAACGTCTTTATCAATGGACGTCCAGTATACATATCGTCTAGCAAGTTGTTTCATTTTTGTTATACCAATGTGTGTGCGGTGTAATTCTTCCAATACGGATTTTTGTAATGACGATGGTACAACTACTCATTTACCCCTAAACAATATGTCTCTATCAATTGTATACTCTGCGTCGGGTACATTAGAACTTCGAAGCTTCTTTAATATATTCATCATTATGGCATCTTTGCTTGTTTCCTCACGGAGAGAGTTTAAATTCAGTTTAGTAGAATAAATTTGGTTTAAAGTTAAATTGCAAACGTTCTATAAAATTTTGACAAATCGTACCTGAATCTATAGGCGCTCCAGCTATTCCTGTAGAACTAGCATCACAAGCCAGCAATTGGAGCTAGATTTTTAGTTGCTGGCGACTTTAACGCCAAACACACATTTTGGGGTTCACGTCTGGTAACCCCAAAGGGTCGCGTACTCTTCAACACCATTGCTCAAATGGGCTTAGATGTACTCTCAAGCGGACATCCCACCTACTGGCCGACGGACCGACGGAAGATTCCCGATGTTATTGACTTTGGAGTAGTGAAAAATATCCCTGTAGAATGGATGCAAGTGGATCCTTCATTAGACTTGTCCTCAGATCACTCTCCTACTATCATTTCAATGCATTTCCCTCAAGTGTGTGGCTCTCCATTTAGAAACATGACTAAGACCCGAGTAAGCTGGATAAAATACAAAAAGTATTTAAGTTCTCATTGCACGGAAAATATTGTGTTGAGAACTACCGACGATATCGATGAGTCGATTGGCAACTTTACCGAGGACCTTCGACGAGCTGTGCATCACGCTTCCACTTATCACGTTGAATGTAGAAATAGGACAAACAGAACTTATTTATCTGAACTCGAACATCTCCTATCAGAAAAAAGAAGAATGAGAAGAGAGTGGCAACTTCACAGGTCTCCTGAACTGAAAGCTAGGCTACGGGTATGCAGAGATATACTAAGACATTTCTTAGAAACCCAAAGATCGGCTTCACTTAGATCCTACTTGGAGGGTCTTGATAGTACCCCACAATCTGACTACTCGTTATGGAGGGCGGCAAGAGGTTTAAAAAGACCAGTGAGAGGAAAACCTCCTTTGCGAAATCCGACTGGTGACTGGGCTAGAAATGATTCCGAGAAAGGGACATTATTTGTTAACCATTTAAGAAATGTGTTTACTAAAAACAACTCAAATAACGTATCTGATTTGCCACCACTCGTTATTAGACCTCCTGTACCTCTAAGACTAAACTTTGGTGATGTCCAAAGCGCTATTGGTACTCTGAACCTTAGAAAGGCTCCAGGTATGGATAAAATCAGCAATAAAATGCTTGTGGAGTTACCTCGTGTAGCTAGAAGAATTATCCTCTTTATCTTCAACGCTATTTTACGCCTAGAATACTATCCTGCAGATTGGAAGGTGTCTATGATCACTATGATTCCTAAGTCAGGGAAGGATCACACCAAAGTAGAGTCATATAGGCCAATTAGCCTACTGCCGACAATTTCTAAACTGTTCGAAAAATTGTTAATGACTAAGTTGATTCCAATTTCGAACGACACTGAATGCATTCCTAATCATCAATTCGGCTTCAGAGCTAAACACAGCACCATCGAACAAACACACAGATTGGTAAATGTGATAAGAGGGTCGTTTGAAGACAAAAAATACTGCTCCGCCCTTTTCATTGATGTGTCCCAAGCGTTCGACAAAGTTTGGCATGAGCAAATTTAAAATCAAAGAAGGCAATTTTTTAAGCCCCGCTCAGCCAATTGAAACAGGTGTGCCACAGGGTAGCATACTGGGTCCTACTTTATATTTGATTTATGCCTCCGACATGCCGTCAGACCCCAAAATCCACACGTCAACTTTCGCAGACGATACAGCCTTTATCAGCGTTCACAAGGACCACCAAGTAGCATCACAGAATTTGCAGAATTATGTTTATAAACTAGAGAATTGGCTAGAGCTTTGGAAAATCAGGGTTAATGAACAGAAATGTATTCATATCACTTTCACATTGCGAAAAGAAACTTGCTCGCTCATCAAAATAAATAATCAAATTATTCCTCAACATAATGAAGTCAAATACCTCGGCATTCACCTCGACCGCCGTTTAACTTGGAAGTCTCATATTGAAGCAAAACTTACACAGATGAGATTAAAAGCAGTGCAACTTAATTGGCTAATTGGCAGAAATTCTTCACTAAAGTTGGACTGCAAACTATTGTTGTACAATGCAATTCTAAAGCCAATCTGGTGCTATGGAATTCAATTATGGGGTACTGCCTCAGCATCAAACATTGAAAAAATTCAAAGGGGTCAAAATAAAATTCTACGTATAATTACTGCAGCTCCATGGTATGTTAAAAATTCTCGAATTCACAAAGATCTATGCGTGCCATTAGTAAAAGTTGAATTTACAAAACACGCGTCAAAGTATGTCAGCAAACTTGAACACCACCCAAACCCACTTGCACGAGACATCCTTAGCTTTAGTGGCCATAACCGGTTGAGAAGGAGGGATACCCTTGCTTTAACTCAAGCGCAAAATAGATGACTGGATCAGTTGATGTGAAATTTTTTTAGTATCATAAAATTTTTGTCTAGCACTGGCTGGGCTTATTATTTTCTTTTTAGTATTAAGATTTGAATACTTATTGTCATTTCATTATATGAAGATTCAATAAATAAATAAAGGCTAAAAAAAAAAAAAAAAAAAAAAAAAAAAAAAAAAAAAAAAAAAAAAAAAAACAAGCAAGCTGCACTGGAAGCTCGGGGTTAAATGGCATAATCACTCGATCTCTAGTTTTAAAAAGTTGAAAGATTCCTGACAAGCACGTGTTCATTGAAATTTCGAATTTTTCGTTAACAATTTTCGCAACGGTGTTGTTATTGTGGATGCGTTTGGAATAAACTTTATATAATATGTAATCATGCCGAGAAATCGTCGAACATCATAAGCGTGGCATTTCAATAATTGCCTTTATTTTGATGGTGACTTTTGAACTTTATTAAACTGCACTGTGTGTCCCAAAAATTAAATTTGGGTTTCGAAAAATGTACACTTTGAAATGTCGTATTTTTGCAGTTGACTTAAGCACTTTCGTAAATTAGCTTTGCACTCAGCTTTAGATTGACCGTGTACTACTATGTCATCGAAATAAGATTGTGTTTTAGGGACCTCGCGTAATATTTGGTCAACTATTCTATTAAATTCCGATGGAACAGTCTTTACGTCGAATGAGAGCCTGTTCATGCGGTAAGTACCTTTATGTGTGGATATTGTTTGAACCTCACTTGACTTCTCATCGACAGAAACGTGTAAGTATGCTTTATACAAATCAAGAGTGCAAAAGTATTTGGAGTCTCTTAGGCTGCTAAAAATCTCATCAATTTTTTTTATAGGATAATGTGCATCTACAAGCCGCTGATTAACGCCGACTTTGTTCTCGACGCACAACCGAATCCCCGATCCCCAATCGCTATTGTCGGTTTTTGTAATTATTCCCGCATTTTCGAGATTTTCTAACTCCTTATTGACACTTTCTGTCAAGGCATATGGAATTTGTATTTCTTTAGGATTTTTACTTATATCTCCGTTATTTATGGACGGATTTTGCTGATTTTAAATAGCAAACTTCTCGAAAGCATGTATGACAGAATTATTGAAGATTCGGATCCCGAATATATCTGTAGCTTAACCGATACTAATATGATTTCTGGATTAAAATGTCTGATCCATATAAAAGTTGGTTCGATATCGATATTTATTAGATATTTTTGTGTTGTTTTTTGGAAATAGTTCTTATATGGCAGCTAATTATGGGCCGATCTTTTTAAATTTTGGAACAGTTATTTTCATGCATACGAGGATATTTCACGTCGAATTTCAACATAATAACGGTATATTTAACATATATGTATGTAGGATATCAACCGTGGTCGACCTCTACTGACGTTTACATAACGGGGAATCATACTATATACAGACGAAACGACGGACATGAAACGATTTGAAGTAGAGACAGATTGGACAGAAAGAACATGAGTTGTAGGAAAGATGTTGAAGTGACAACAGATAGATCGGACGTGAAGTTTTGTAATAATAATATAAGAAAGTTGAAATGTAATATAATAGAATTAAAATGTAATATAATTAAAACGTAATATAAGAAAACTAAAATGTACTATAAATGAATTTAATAAAAATAAACAGTATGATATAATGAATTTCCTACAATTTTCCTACATTTTTAGGGACTCAGCCGAAATCTTATGACTTTGAGCAAATAAATGAATGTGTTGTGAGTTGTGTAGTGAAAAGAAAAAACTGTGTTGTAAAGATGAACAAAAAAGTGTCCGATCATTAATAATTTTATATTGCATCAACAAATAAAATTAAAAGAAGAAAAACAGAACAAGAAAAAGAAACCAAACGCAAAAACCCACCCTTAATTCAAAGAACACTTTCTACATATTTGTGAAGTATATACAAGTAGAAATGGAACAAACGTCGACAAAAAACTAAAGTGAGTTGTGGTTGCGCGTAGATAAAGAAGAAGAGAGTTTTTTTTACAAAAATATTTTGTGTTGTGGAGCGAAACAAAATAATTTGTTGTCGTTTAATATAAAAACTTGTGTTGTTGTGAAGAGAAACAGACTTGAACTTGCTGTCTCTTAAAATAAAAAACTGTGTTGGTATTGTGGAGCGAAACAAAATAATTTGTTGTCGCTTAATATAAAAACTTGTGTTGTTGTGGAGAGAAACAGACTTAAAAACTTGTTGTCTCTTAGAATAAAAAACTGTGTTGGTATTGTGGAGCGAAGCAGAATAATTTGTTGTCGCTTAATATAAAAACTGTAGTGGAGTACAACAAACGCTGTTATTGTTACTCAAAACTTGTGTTGTTGTGGAGTGAAACAGACTTAAACTTGTTGTCTCTCAGAAGAAAAAACTGTGTGTTATTGTGGAACGAAACAGAGTCGTTGTCGTTCAAATATAAGAAATACCGTTTTAACGTACATACATTCGAACGAAAGAAGAAAAGAAAAACAACTTGCTTGTGTATGCTGGTGAAGAAGAAAACGTAGATGCTGTTATTGTTGTTACCCGTTACAGTGTATGGTGTGTATGGTGTGGCGAGTCGCTGATAGAATCTTGTGCGCAGCAGCAGAGACAGTAATTGGAATTCGCACAGTGGGTGAGAAGTCAACGAATTTTGTATACAAATTTGTCAGTTGAAATTAAAAAAAATTTTATTTGAGATTAAAGTAAATATTCCTTTATGAATTAAATACTGATGTTTTAAATTAAATTTTATTTGAGTGTATAAATTTAACGTAATTTTTCTTTGGTGCAAATTGGATATTAACGTAAATTTTTATTTTTTGATTTGATTGTTGAATGTTAAAGTAGTTTTCTCTTGATTTGATAATTGAAGTATTGTGAAACTGATTTTGATTGATTATCTTTAATATTATTATTATTAATTAATATTTAATATTCGATATTTTTATAATATTTTTATTGGACTTTTGTGAAATTTATATTGTTTTGTAAGATGGATAGGCAGACTATTTTGAGACTGAATGTTGCGGAACTTAGGGCGGAGTTGACTAGGTTGGGGTTGAATGTTCAGGGAATAAAGGCGGACTTACAGGAAAGACTTTTAGGGCACTACGGACTGGAAACTTCGGATGTTATGGTTGACACGGATGACTGTGTCAGTGCAGTCGGTTCTGATGTGGGTGATATTGCCGGAGCCAGTGTAGTCGTGGATAGAGTGGTCCCTGCACAGAGAAGCCTGTATACGCTTAAGGATGTAGATAGCTTGTCGTCATTTAGTGGAACGGATTCACCTGACATTAATCAGTGGATCACCGAATTCGAGGAGATGGCCGAGATTGTACAGTGGAGTACGCTTCAAAAGTTTGTGTATGCGAGACAGTTGTTAGTTGGGGCAGCAAAAATGTTTGTTAGAAGTCAAAGTGGCCTTAAGGATTGGCAGATGCTGAAGCGATGTTTGCGGGATGAATTTAATGTTCGTTTTTCATCGGCAGAAATTCATCGAAAGCTACGTAACAGGAAATTAAATAAAGGTGAGACAATGTTGGAGTACTTGTACTGTTTAATAGAGTTGGGTTTTGTACCAGGCAAATAACATGAGTGAATTAAAGCGACAGATCCAGGTTTATGAGAAAGTAAGACCAAATCCCCGGTCATCATACAAGGGAAAGGAGTCATTTACTGTAGAGAAAAAAGATGAATCAGAGAAGTATGAAAAGTCTGAAACAAGTAAAGGTGATAAGCGGTGCTACAAGTGTGGTGTATCTTGTCCTGAGAAACAGGTGAAGTGTTTCAAGTGCCAGAGATTCGGACATCGTTCCTTTGAGTGCAAGATAAAAAAGCCTGAAACACAAGCTGTAAAGTCAGAACATGGACAGGCAAATATGGTTCGCAAGGGCCCAGGTTTGATTTTTAAGGATATTACCATTATGGGTAGGACTTTGGATGCATTGATCGATACCGGATGTGACGTGTGTATTATTAGGAATGACCTGTTATTGATTTTGGGTGATGTCGAGTTCATTCCCGAAAAGGTGAAACTGTATGGTATAGGTGGCAGTATGATAATGACATTAGGTCGTTTTGATGTTGAGGTTGAAATCGACAGTATAGATTTTAATGTGACTTTCTATGTTGTTAAGGAGAGCGACGCTATTCACTCCATAATGATTGGAAACAGTTTGATGAGAGAGGCCGAAGTTACTATAAAAAACGGAGAGGCTATTTTTGGAAAACCTTTGAGTGTGAATATTTTGATGGGAGAATTTGAGAGCATTTGTTTAAACGCGGAACAGTTCGTTCCAGAGGTGGAGACCAAACTTGATCATTTAGAAGGAGCAACAGCTGGGAAAGTTGCCAAAATGATTACAGACTACAGGCCACGTAATGATTTTAAGAGTCCAGTTGAGATGAAAATTGTGTTAAGGGACGACATACCAGTTTACCAGCGACCAAGACGTTTACCATTGTCAGATCAGCGAATAGTCGACAACCAAGTGTCGGAATGGTTAAGTCAGAAGATAATCCAGCCCAGTACATCGGGATATGCCTCACCGATAGTTTTAGCTGCAAAGAAGGATGGATCGAAAAGGTTATGCTGTGATTATCGCAAGTTGAACCAGAAGATTGTGCGTGATAACTTTCCGATGCCGTTGATAGAGGAAGTTTTGGACAAGTTGCAAAAGGCAAACGTATATACAACGCTAGATTTGATGAACGGTTTTTTCCACGTGCCGCTTGAAAAGTCGTCGAGAAAATATACATCATTTGTATCGAGTAATGGACAGTTTGAATTTCTATTTGTGCCTTTTGGTATTAGTAATTCTCCAGCAGTTTTTAACCGTTTTATAGCCGCAGTATTGATGGACCTTATACGTGATGGCACGATTATAGTGTATATGGACGATATCATAATTCCCTCCATGGATTTGATAGAAGGTGTGAGAAAATTAGAGATAGTGTTGAATAGAGCGGAGATGTGTGGTCTACGAATAAAATGGAGTAAATGCCAGGTTTTGCAGGAAGAAGTAAATTTTCTTGGCTACGTGGTGAGGAATGGTTCGATAAAACCATCCAGTGAGAAGGTCAGAGCTGTGCACAATTTCCCAATACCCACCGATAGGAAGATGGTGCAAAGATTTTTAGGTTTAACTTCGTATTTCAGGAAGTTTGTTGAGAATTATGCAGTTATTGCGAAGCCCTTAACCGATCTATTGCGAAAGAATGTTCCATTTGTTGTTAATGATGAGGTGTTAGTATCATGTCGACAGTTGAAAGAGGCTTTGGTTAGTGCACCTGTACTCAAATTATATGATCCTGATGCTATAACGGAGGTACACGCAAATGCCTGTAAATACGGGTATGGTGCGATTCTCTTGCAGAAAAGTCTGGATGATCAGCAGATGCATCATGTTCAATTCATGAGCCGTAGAACTAAAACATATGAAGAGAAGTACCACTCATACGAGCTGGAAGTGTTGGCTATAATTGAAGCTCTAAAGAAGTGGCGAGTCTATCTACTTGGCATACCGTTTAAGATAGTGACGGATTGTAGCGCGTTTAAAATGACGATGAACAAGGCTGACGTGCCGCCTAGGATATCGAGATGGGTAATGTTTTTACAAGATTTTTCATATGAAATCGAGCATAGGCCAGGTAGCAAGATGCAGCATGTCGATGCGTTAAGTCGAATGTCGTGTTTGATGGTTGAGACAAGTTTGTCACATCGAATGAGAGAGGCACAAGAGATAGATGATAAGGTGATAAGAGCTATTTTGGAATTCGGAGATTATGAGGACTATTTTATGAAGAATGGTGTTTTGTTTAAGGATCCCGTCAAGGAACTTATCGTTGTACCAGTCCAGATGGAAAGCGAGATAATTATGCTTGCACACAAACAGGGTCACTATGGAGTTACAAGAACTCAGGAAATTATCGAGAAGCAGTATTACATACCACAAATCGCAGTGAAGGTGTCGAAAACAGTTCGAAGTTGCATGGAGTGCATTATCACTGATGCAAAAACTGGAAGAAAAGAGGGTTTTCTAAATCCTATTGATAAGGAAGATATTCCTTTGAAGACGTACCATGTTGACCACGTTGGTCCAATGGAAGTGACGAAGAAGGCGTATAACTACATTTTTGTAGTCGTAGATGGTTTCACTAAATTCGTGTGGCTCTATCCCACGAAGTCAACGGATGCGAAATCGGTGATGGACTGTTTGGAACGGCAATCATCGGTTTTCGGAAATCCCAAGCGAATTGTTACAGATAGAGGCGCGGCGTTCACCTCAAATGCATTTGACAGCTATTGTAGGGAGGAAAATATACAGCACTTGTTAATAGCTACTGGTGTTCCTCGTGGTAACGGTCAAGTGGAGCGGATGCATAAGATTGTGGTACCGATGTTGACTAAACTGTGCATGGAAGATCCAAGGAGTTGGTATAAGCATGTTCGGCGAGTACAAACTGTTATTAATTCGACAAAATCAAGAAGTACACAATATTCTCCCTTTAAGTTACTGATTGGAGTAGAGATGAGGTTGCCAGACTATCCTGATATGCGTGATATAATTGAGGTTGAGACGATAGAAGGTTGGCTTAATGATCACGATGAAATGCGTACTGAAGCTAGGGCGAATATGGCTAAAGTTCAGAGAGAGAATTGTAAGACTTTTAATAACAGACGAAAGATTGAGGAGATATATGAGTTGAATGAGTTGGTCGCCATCAAGCGAACTCAGTTTGGAACAGGTCTTAAACTAAGGGGAAAGTTCCTCGGACCATACAAGGTTGTTAGGAGGCTACCTCATGGAAGGTACGGAGTGCAGAAGGTGGGAGATCACGATGGTCCCACCCGGACAACCACGGTTGCAGAATTTATGAAAAGATGGCAATCCGAGCCGTATCGCCGTCAGGAGGGCCGATTGTAGGATATCAACCGTGGTCGACCTCTACTGACGTTTACATAACGGGGAATCATACTATATACAGACGAAACGACGGACATGAAACGATTTGAAGTAGAGACAGATTGGACAGAAAGAACATGAGTTGTAGGAAAGATGTTGAAGTGACAACAGATAGATCGGACGTGAAGTTTTGTAATAATAATATAAGAAAGTTGAAATGTAATATAATAGAATTAAAATGTAATATAATTAAAACGTAATATAAGAAAACTAAAATGTACTATAAATGAATTTAATAAAAATAAACAGTATGATATAATGAATTTCCTACAATTTTCCTACATGTATATTAGTATTATTGTATTGTATTTGTATTGTATTTATTAATTTGATTTTCTAATACAACAAGACACAACATCTTATAAATTACAGCATTAGAATCAGACAAGTTAAAGTTTCCATTGTTAAAGAAAAGAAAATATTTTCTAAGAACTACATAGATTATATTTAAATTTAAATAGAGTAAAATAAATGAAGTGAAGGTATATAAAATTAAAAAAATAAAAAAAGAGTTTACATTTAAACATTAAAAAAATTTATGAAAAATATTCCCTCAGTAATTTTCTAAATCTTATAGCGTTGCTAGTGATTTGTAAATCATTTGGAAGTTGATTCCAGAGACGTATGCTTAATATAAAGTATTGGCATTCATTAAATTAAATTTTTCCCTCTACACGATCTAGAAAACTGCAAACGTTCATAAATATATTTTGGCTCCTTTGTCATTATTATTTTGTGAAGTAATATTAAGTTTTTAAATTGAAGATATTTTGAAAATAACATATTGAATACACGACAAGAGTGCTGCGATATATGATCAAATATTTTTAAAGAGAAAATGTAACAATTGATATTGTTGTATGTTACAGTCAGCTTTCTCATATCATTTGTGTTACAACCAGTAAAAATTTCAGATGAGTATAAAAGTGTCGGCAGAAGATAAGTTTTTGCAAGTGCTGTGTAGCCATAAACTTCGCAACATGTCATATACTTTACTACAAACTTGTGTAATTTTATTCGACCAGGTTAAAGTTTTGGACCGATATTCTCAAAATCCAGCAGTTTGATTTAGGCATGTATGTAAATGATTCGTGTAAATTTTGGATTGGTAGATTTATATATGGGGCATACGGTTAAAAATATACCGAAATTCACAAAATTTTGTGGGATGATTTTTGTATATGGGCATTTCACGTCAAGTGACCCAATTTTAAAATCGATGTCTTCCGATTTGGATGAAATTTGCACCAATGTTAGCAGCTCTATCATTCAAGAACTGCCGGAGTTAGAGGGGATCAAAGTTGTACATTTTGGTCATGCAGGGGTTTTTTTAAATGAGTGTAACTTTTCACCTATTGGTCCTAGCAAAAATTGTCCAAAGGACTTTAGGTAGCTATTTCAATCATTCCAAAAATATTTTTTTTTAATTTTTAAAAAATTTTTTTTTTTTAATTATTTTTTTTTTTAATTTTTTTTCAATTTGGGCCCTTTTTTTTCTCAAAAGAAAGCTTATACAATTTACTTTAAGGCCTTTATAGTCGCCTAATGGGATGCGAGTGGTATATCTATCAAAAAAATTATTTTTTAACTCTAGAATAAGATTTTTCAATATTTGGCACATGTATCATTTTCATTTTCCCCCATTTTGTTATTTTTTTTTCAAAATGGAGTTTTTTTATTTTTCCTCAAAAAAAAACTTTAGACCATTTGCTTTAAGAGCTTTGTGGTCACTTAATGGGATGCAAGTGGGGTATCTATAAAAAAAATTGCAACTCAAAGAAGAAATTGTTTAAATTTTTACCATATGCACTATTTTCATTTTTTTCTCTATTTGTGTGTAAGTTTTATTCAAATGATAAAAAAAAAACTTCAACAACAGCCTAGAAACTTCTCCCTGCAATTTTCTAAGTCACACATCTTTTCATTGAGGCTTTTTTGTCAATTCTATAGGTAGTTTAGAGCGCACGTAATATTGTATGAAATTTTTATTATCAAAGTAACAGGTACCCCTGAGACCCTTTTTGAATCAAGTGGAAAACCATTCTCTGAAATTTTATGACACTTGACTTTAAAACGGAGAGGTAGAAGTTAACAGGTACTTTATTATAATGCTACCTGATCATCAAATATGCGATATATTTCCGACAACTTAGTGAACAAATTCCCAACGCTGTTAAAACGTTTGCTAATTTGTGGATCGTGCAGGAAAATGATGTGAAAGTTGGAAAGTTGCCAAAATCATAACATCATAAGGATGCATTAGAAGTTTTTGAACAAATAAAAAGAAGTACAAATCGTCACAGAGTACATCTGAAAGAATTCAACTTCTTACTCTTGCCCCATCGTCATGGAGTTGTTCAAAAATAATGACCGAGTTTGGAACGTCTCAACGAAAAGCAAGAATTAAAAACTTGGTTGCTGAGCATGGGATTCACACACTTCCAAACGAGAAGAAGGGAAAAAACTTTAGCGTGCAAAACTGAAGCTTTAGTAACTCAATTTTATCAGCGAGATGATATGAGTCGAATGATGCCTGGAATGAAAGACTGTGTCTGTTCGAATCGATGGCCAGAAAGTCCAAATGCAGAAGAGGATGGTTCTCTGTAACCTGAACGAGTTATATGCAACATTTCAATCTGAATACGAGGACGTCAAAATTGGATTTCCAAAATTATCCAACTGAGGCCAAAGCATTGCGTTTTGGCAGGAAGCAGCGGAACACACACAGTATGAGTTTGCATTTACCATGAAAATGTTAAACTCATGGTGAAGGAAATCAACTTAAAGTATTTGACAGATGATTCCTCAGAAGATTTGCACGATTACCGTGATTGCCTTAAATTGACTATGTGTCCTTATGTAACAACTTCTTGCCACTTAGGCCCTGATACCACATTCATTAAGGAGAATTTAATGAACTCTTTTGATCGAGCATGTATTGATGAGATGAAATTTAAATCTTGGCTTCAGACTGAAAGATGTACCTTAAAAGCAGTAATTTTAAATGTGGATGATGTTGTGGATGAAATATGCAAAGGTTTGCTAAATTTGAGAACTCATGACTTTTTAGTCAAACAGCAATGGTAATTTTTGAATAATTTGAAGACACATTTGAAGCCTGGTGAATTCGTGATTTCATATGATTTCGCAGAGAACTATAAATATGTTATTCAGGATGCCATACAAGGATTCCACTTCAATAATGACCAAGCAACTATATTCACAGTTGTTATTTACTACATAGAAGATGAAAAACTGGAACACAAAAGTATGGCAATCATATCCGATGATTTAAAACATGATACCGCTACAGTTTATGAATACTAGAAGATAATTCTAAATTATCTAAAATCTAAATTTATAGTGGAGAAGGTATACTACGTTTCGGATGGAGCTCGTCAACATTTTAAAAACAAAAATAGCTTCGCAAATCTTATAGCTCACGAAAAAGATTTGGAATTCCAGCTGAATGGCATTTTCATCCAACTGCACATGGCAAAGGAGCATGTGATGGCATTGGAGCAAATATCAAAAGCAATGCAGCGAGATATAGCCTGCAGTGCTCTCATCAAGATCGCATCTTAGATGCGAACGCTTTATTCCGATGGGCAAAGAACCATTGTAAAGAAACTGAAGTAGTTTTTAGTAGCAAAGCTGATCATGAGGAAACATTAAAAACATTGAGGAGTAGATTCGACGCTGCTGTAACAATTGATGGCACATCTCAATACCATGCTTTTATACCACTTATCGATGGAAGACTCCAGTTTAAAAAGTTTTCTGCATCTACTCAATGCGATTTCTGTCCAAAGCCAAAAAAGAAAGCAATAGCTCTTAAAAGAAATGGTCTAAAGTTTCTTTTGAGGAAAAATAAAAAAACTCCATTTTGAAAAAAAAATAACAAAATGGGGGAAAATGAAAATGATACGTGCCAAATATTGAAAAATCTTATTCTTGAGTTACAAAATAATTTTTTTGATAGATATCCCACTCGCATCCCATTAAGCGACTATAAAGGCCTTAAAGTAAATTGTATAAGCTTCTTTTGAGAAAAAAAGGGCCCAAATTGAAAAAAAAAATATTTTTGGAATGATTGAAGAAATAGCTACCTAAAGTCCTTTGGACAATTTTTGCTAGGACCAATAGGTGAAAAGTTACACTCATTTAAAAAAAACCCTGCATAACCAAAATGTCCAACTTTGATCCCCTCTAACTCCGGCAGTTCTTGAATGATAGAGCTGAAAATTTAGGTCTGGCATACTATCCAATAGTACTAACCTTGGTGCAAATTTCATCCAAATCGGAAGACATCGATTTTAAAATTGGGCCACTTGACGTGAAATTGCCCATATATATGAATGTCTTTTTCAGATGTGGTCCTTGTATGGGAGATATGCCCAATTCTGGGCCGACCACCATAAAATTTAGTACAACAATTTATTTGCCTATAAAGATTATTTATGTCAAATTTTTATATCTGTTTTATTCGCATTTAAGTGAATTTTAGAAGTGGACTTTATATGGGTGTCGTGTGCACCCTGTTGGAACAGTAGAAAGAGGTTGGCAACACCAGAGGGATTTTTTTTTTGACAGCTGGACACATAATGATGGGGGTAAACAAAAACAAAGACCGGCATAAAAAAATTTTATAATGAAATGTAAAGGCTGAATTAGGAACGATAGACAGGAAGCCATTTGGCTTGCCGAGGTATCGTGGCGAGGGAAAATAAAATTGTCGGCCTTTTTTTTTGATTTTTTGTGGATGAAGGTGGAGTTTGTGGCAGAGCAGATAAAATTATTGCACTTAACTTTCAATTTTGATTGAGTTTCTTTTATTGGTCTCTAAAGTAAATACATAATCTTAAAATTTAAATTAAATAGTAAAAAGTACCTTGTAAGAATAATAATAAAGCCCGAGAGCAGAGTACACCATCACCAACTCCATCCAACGAGGGAAGAGCGGAGCAGCACCACCACTCCAGGGGTGCATTGGTATTAAAGGTTTTCTGACAGGTACTAAACGCTAAACCCGGACTAGAGACGGACAAGTGAGTCGTTCCTTTTCCTTTATATAATTTATATAAAATAGAATAAGTTGATAAGGAAAATTATATACGCGCGTGCGCAACTGGTTAGGGAGAGCTCTGGCCAACTAGGATTAGCAGTGAAACAATTTTTAAGTTATCCGAAAATTGTATGTGATTTTCCTTAACACAAAAAAAGGCAATTTATAAGTAAAAGAAAAAGGAATCCTCAATAAATTTGTTTTGATAATCGAACTATACAAACCTCTGGACACAATACGGACGGACAGGAAATCCCACTTCCATCCCCGCCTTGTGCTCTCCCTTGGTGCCAGATAGCCTAATAAAAACCGTAAAAGTTGTCCTGCCTAAATTGGTTGCTTACAAGAGGGAGTCTGATCAAATAATATAAAAACTCAACCATTTCTAGTTTTTTTTATGAAAATATTATTGAACAAAAAGTTAAAAAAAGGAATCATCAATTAAAAATTAAATAATTCAAATTAAATTAAAATTTAAATAATTTAAATTAAAGTAAAATTCAAATTAAATTAAAGTAAAATTTAAATTAAATGATTCAAATTAAATCAAAATTAATATTAGAACTTAATAATTCGAATTTTAAATTAAAGTAAAACTAAAAATTTAAACGTTTGAACCCGAAATTGAAGTAAAATTAAATTAGATAATTCGAATATAAATTAGAAATAAGATTAAAATTTAGTAATTTGATCTTGAATTAAATTAACTTTTGTACTAAATATTGAAAGATTTAAAGATTGTTTTGTTGGTTTTATCTACCAACCATTTTATTGTTGTTGCTAATTTTTATTAATTTTTTTTAATGAAATCTAATTAACTAAAGTTTGTATAATAAATGTAAATATTATAATGTTGAAATGAATTTTTCAATGTTTTGTCATTCAAATATGATGGCGTAATCAAAACAATAGGCGGTAAGTTAGGAAGGTAATAAATTTGCAGGATACGTTTGGGACATTCTTATACTTGGATGTCATGGCGGGATCCTCTATCCCGAGTGGGAGGGTAATCGCTGGCATAACACCAGCCAGACAAATTGTTCGCTAGGTAATTTAGTAGGGAGACAGCAACAACCTACTCGGTGCCCCTTTTTCTTGTATTGACTTATTAATGCTGATATGATTATTTTTTGTGTGTGTGTAGGTATTCTTGTCCTGAGTAGTAGCAAGAACCACCCCCATCCGGCGAGCTCCAAGCCCGGCAACCACGAGCATATCAGCAATGCTACCCCTCTGACAACACTCGTTTTATTATGTTTGGGTATTACATTCGCAATACCATAAATCACCACAAAATCACAATACATGGGGTCTATTTTCAAACATGGACCGAACTAAAAAAAATTTCGTTTTGCGATTTATTTTTGCATGAAACTTATTTTTGCTGAATTTTGTCTTGATATTCCATTTCTATAGGCATGTATGTATAATTGAGCAATATTTCGGGAAGATTTTTGTATGGGGGCTATGAGAAATCATGGACCAATTCATACTATTTTCCGCACACTTTCTTCTTTTATTATAAAAACAACGTATACAAAATTTCATGGTATTATCTGCAATATATTTCAAAATATTGCAATAAAGTGGACAAAAAATATCAAATTTTTAAACCGATTTTGCTGATTTTAAATAGCAAACTTCTCGAAAGCATGTCTGACAGAATTATTGAAGATTTGGATCCTGAAGATATCTGGGGACTTCAGAAAACTGATTTCAACATCCAGACAGACAGACGGACATGGCTTAATAGACTCCGCTATCTATAAGGATCCAGAATATATATACTTTAAAATTATATTGTGAAAATTACAAACGGAATGACAAACTTATATATACCTTACTCATTAAGGTGAAGCGTATAATAAGGCAAAGTAAACAAAATATTCATTAATATTTTTGCGAATAAAAAAGAAAAAGCTTGAAAGACCAGATATTCAACTGGATTTAAAAAAGTCCGAAATTTTAGCTTGGCGAGTTTTTCGTTTAATTTCAATATCTTGGAAACGCATTTGAAGATCAGTCAGCATTTTAACACTTTCAAGGTCGATGTGATATAAGGAAACCCCGTTAAGTTTTCTTATGACTAAATAATAAGAAGTTAACTTGTCTTCAATTTTATTTTCTAGCTCATCTACAGATGAGCTTTCCATAATTTCTTCGGAAACTATTAACATTTTAGTACTAATGCTTTCCACATCTTCATCATTAATAACTATGTCATTATCTAACGTGATATAATCTTCGACTTTAACTTGTATCTGGGCCTGAACTCGATTAACGATATCGGAGGCATGTGCGCACACACACAGTCACATGCAATACATCAAAAAACTCAATAACACACTACTGACCATTTTTTAAAATTTTTGAAAGTTTGTTGCGTAAAAACTTTTAAAATACAGTCTCCCGAGAATTGAACTATACCACGATCGATTCGTATTTCTTTAGTCCATTGATTGCATATAACAAGATATATGCACGTGGAATCATTTCTTAGTTATTCGAGAAAAACTCACTCACATATTTTTGGCGATTTAAAATTTTTTTGAAAGTTTGTTGCGTAATAACTTCTAAACTACAGTCTCCCGAGAAATGAGCTATACCACTATCGATTGGTATTTCTTTGGTCAATCGATTGCAATTAACGAGATATGCACACGCGGAATAGTTTTGTAGTTAATAATCAAAAACTGTACTGATTTTTTTGTATCATTTTCCAAAGTTTGTTGTGTAATAACTTCTAAACTACAGTCTTCAGAAATATAAACTATATCACCATGGACTCGTATTTTTGTTTCCTATCGGTTACAGTTAACGAATACTTTTGGTTTTATTATAAAAAATATGAAAATATATGTGATTGGAATAAATGCGCTTCATTAAGTAAATAGTTATAATGTCGAAAGTGACAACCATGAAATTTGATAACTGGGCCATTGTACTGTTGATTCGCGTTTTCTAATTTTATTTTCATAAAAAAATGCTAAAAAGTTTGTTTTCTTCAGCTGCATCATAAAAACAATGGGTCATAACCATATACAAACACTAAAGCCGGTTCTTTTTAAAAACAACTTTAAACTTAAAACCTACTTTTAATTATTTTGTAACTATAGTCAAAATTTTAGGTCGTTTTAAGTTAAACTGACTTTAACTGGGTGCCACCTCATATGTAGAAAATTATTTCACACAAACTGTAAAGAAAAATAAGCAAATGGCAGCTTTAAACAGCTGTCATTGAAAATAAAAACAAAAATCGCAAAAAAGCGGGAAAATTTAAGAAAAGTGTCTGCGGTGGAAAAATAGAAAAGACGCTCGATCTTTTGAATTTGTTAAAAAAAATATATATATATAAACAAATATAGAATAATTATTATTTCATAATCGAACTGTTAATTTTTACTTCTTGATAATTTAGTTAGGCTCGAGTTCATTAGAACGCAAAGAATTCTGATGAGAAAAAGTGGGATTTCTCGAAACATATGTAAATTCAACAACCCAGGTTCGATCCCCAGTCAAGAAAAATTATCAAACATTTTTTAATAATAAATTTTTCAAGTTGTAATTCCTAACTTCAGTAAAAAATAATTTAATGAAAATTAAATTTTATGAACTCGAGCCTAACTAAAATTTATCAAGAAGTAAAAATTAACAGTTCGATTATGAAATTAATAATTATTCTATTTTTCTTTTATTTAATAACAACAAAAAATCGAGTTGTAAAAAGTTTAAGATTTTCTTGATTTTTGTGATATATTTTCGTAACGTCCGAACGGTATGGTATTATAACATCTGTTTTAGTGGAATTTTATTACATTAGGTATTATTTACACAGATGCCTAAAACGTCAGCAGAAAGAGCGAAAGCCTGGAGAATTGCAATGAAAAAAGAGTGGATATCTTGCAAAAGAAGCTGAAAGAAAGCGTGATTATCGGCAAAAATATAAATTGAAAATTATTGAAGCACCATCTCTCGCTGATAAATTGAAACTCCAAAATTGTGATCGTCAAAAGGCATTTCGAAAAAATAAAAAAGAATCACAATCTGGAGCAGTATCGGAACCATATAATTCTAAACAAACATTAGGTAAAGCCGTGCACAAAGCAGAGCGCGCTTTGCCCAATGACTTGTATAAAAAACGCAAAGTGATTGACGTCTTATACAAGAAGCACAATGTGGAAGAAGAAATTAAAAGTTCACCAGGCGACTGCAATCATAAAGAAGATAAAGATGTAAAACTTGTACAGCAATTCTTTTTACGTGACGACATTTCTGTGCAAGCAGCTGGACGAAAAGATACTGTTATTTTAGGTTTAGGAGAATTGCCTATAGCAAAGCGGTATGTGGTTCTGACCGTAAACGAAGCATACGAACTTTTTAAAACTGAATTTCCGTACAAAAAAATTTCAAGAAGTAAGTTTTATGAAAATAGGCCTAAAACGGTGTTATTAAGCCGTGATATGCCACATAATATGTGTGTCTGTCAGTACCATGCTAACTTTTCATTCCTATTAGAGGCCATTAAAAGTAAAATTTCATCGTTTCCAACTAAGTTTGATGATTTTTTTAAAAGTGTTTGTTGTGATGTAACGGACGAAAAATGTATGTCAAATGAATGCAACGATTGTGAATTCGATATAACTTTTGCATTGGTTCCTTTAAGTTGTATAAGAACACTTCATGATACTGTAAAGTGGAAACATTGGCGAGTTATTGACAATCGAATGATTGTAAGCTACTCAGAGGAATCAACAAAAGAACTTATTGCCGAAATAGAGTCACAGCTGCCTGCTTTCAAACTGCATTCATTTATTAAACGCACTCAACAACAGCATTTCGAAAACACAAAAACATATTTATTACCTGAGGAACTAGTTCTTCAAATCGATTTTGCAGAGAATTATAGACTTACTTCGCAAAACGAAGTACAGTCTGCTCACTTTAGTTATACTCAAGTTACACTATTTACATGCGTGGCATGGCTTCACAAAGAAGTCAAATCGTTCGTTATTGTTAGCGACAAACTAACGCACAATAAATACGACGTTTATTGTTTTTTATCTAACATTATTAATAAGCTGCAAAAAACACATGTTATTTCAAAAATGTTTGTGTTTTCTGATGGATGCAGCAGTCAATTTAAGAATAAGTTAATACTTAGCACTATTCCAAATTTCGTTAACTCTTTTCAAATAAAATTTTTCCAGTGGAATTTTTTTGCAACCTCGCATGGTAAGGGTGCAGTTGATGGCATTGGTGCTGTCATAAAACGAAAAGTTTGGGAAACAGTAAGGACTCAAAACATAGTTTTAAGCAATGCTTACGAATTTTATGAATGCGCTAGGCAAAACATTTCAGGCATTGACATAATTTTTACATCAGGAAAAGAAATAGACAATTTATCTGAGTTTACTAAAAATTTATGGCTTAATATAAGGAATATACCCGGCTTAAAAAGTTTCCATTCCTTCCAATGGTCAAGTAAAAACTTTATAAAAGCAGCTAGAACTGCTAACTCCAAGTATACTGAAATTAAAATGTAATTATATTATTTGTTAAGATTTTATGAATTACAGCTAATTTTATTTATCAAGTAGACATTTTATTGGAGTTTAATAATAGTATCTTTTCCGAACTTAAAACCGTATAAAAGCACTGGATTTTTTGAATTATGTACAAGTATAATTAAGTTAACAAATGAAAATATTACTGTTTACTGTTTTAATTTTGCTTTTAAATAAACTTTTTAAAATGTTGCATTAATGAGTTTTAGTGCGTTGGAAAAATGTGTAACGTCCGAACGATTAAAATCATTAACTGTTTTAAAATAAGGTAGGAGTTTTTTTAAGCTTATTAAATTTGCCAAAACTTCTAACCTAATACTTTTTTCTATGATTAATAAATGAGCACAAATTAGCTCATTTTAATATCAATCTCAAAATGACTTCCAAATTTTGTAACGTCCGAACGCACCCATATATAAAATATATCTGGGGTAATTGTTGTAAGTGTTGCGATATTTTAATTTCTATATACTATATTAAGGACAAGCTACACAACATAATGCAACTAATATTTAAAACCGTACTAAATACCGTTTAAAATGAACCAAACAAGCGTCCAAACGTAACGTCCGAACGCCAGGATTTACCCATATATTAAATGTAAAAAATCGTAGTTGGCAATCATTGTTTACATGGTTTCAACTCATTTTTTTATAATTTGTGAATTTGAGAAATAAATTGCCTACGAAAAAAAACCAAAATAGGCAAACATTTCATGAGCGTCACTTTTGATATATATTGCTTCATAGCTTAACAGCTTAATTTTTACTTTATTTTTTAATTTGAAAGAGTAAAACAACAAAATTGACGGCGGCTGAAAGAGCACGGAGATATCGAGAGAAAATAAAGCGCATAATGACGAATATAAAATAAAAAAGAAAGAAAGGTTTAATCGTGGTATATTTGAGTTTAATTTTTATTGTTACTGACTGATTCTGTTTTTGCTACAAACTTAATTCGAAAGTGGTAAAAATGAATGAGAATGAAAAAAAACAAAGCCGCTTGTCATTTCATGAAGTTTATACAAATTCAGAATAAGAATTCGAATGAAAATTTATAAATTAAATTAAGTTATTGTTTTGCGTCAAATATTTACATATGTGTATAAGTTTCTTCAAGAATTACTTCCTTTTTTTCCATTTTTTTAAAGACATCAAAGAATATTTAGATGTTTAGTTTTGTATGAAAATTTTTATTTTTTGAAGAATTTTTGTTTTTTTTTTATTTACTTTTTGTAAAAGAATAAACTTTTTTTATTAAACTTTAAATTTGGCATTATTTCTTCTTTACGTGCAACAAAATATCTTGAGCGTCACACTTAGTTTTTTTCCTTAAAACGCTTATAATTGCAGTTTTTTAAATACATTGTTACAAGCATATTACTTTGCAAGTAACCTCTAAGAGCAAGTCTGTTTTTAACAAAAATTTACGTATTTTCATCTCAAAATTTTAAAATACTAGTCACTTTAAACAAATAAAAATCAAATTGAATCGTGATTTTTTGTTTATAATCGAAAAGGTGATTTTTGCAAAGTCAATCTTGAGAAACAAAAGAACATCGTAGTAAGCTTGAATTCCAAATATTTTTGCATTTTTAGCGATTTTTTATACATACATATTTGGTGTATGACGCTCAAGATAAAAATCATAGAAAACCTTAAAAAAAATCCAAAAATATTGATTTTTTTTAAAAAAGCCTAAAAGTACCACCGGATTCTTCATCAATATCTACATAAATTGGCCACTCTTACAGGAGAATTGAAAAAACATTAAAAATAAGCAAAAAAAAACTCGTGTACGTTTTTTTGAAATTGACCCATAATCAAACCAATTTATTTATTAATACACAAATGTACATATGTATGTATGTGGATTGAAAATTAACCCAGCAAGCCATATGAGTCCGAAAAGAGTCTTTTCTGACACCTTTTCCTGAGCGTTCATGCTCTTATGAGCAGAAAAGAGGGTCATTACATACGAAAATGGTCCGTCAGAAAGAGCACTTAGATAATGTCAGAAAAGAGTCTTTTATGAGGGGGGTTTTTTTGGCTCAGAAAGAGCTCTTACATCATGTCAGAAAAGAGTCATTGCAATTTTAAATATAAATGGAAAAATGGAAAAAAAATAATTTTTTAAGCAAATTTTTCTTTCGCTCCGAAAATGCTTTTTAGTTGGACTCTTTTCTGATTCCTTTTTCGGAGCGCTTCGAAAATGCTCTTTAGTTCGACTCTTTTCTGACTCCTTTTTTGGAGCGCTCCTAGAATGGTATGCTGGGAATTGTCAAATGCATACATATGTACATATGTATGATTGTATGTATAATTAAAACTAAAAATATATTATAAATATTTAACCTAACACAAATGTATTTTAATAATCAAACTTTGTTGTTGACTTTATTGTTGCATTTTGGCTCCCATCCGTACATTATATATTATACATATGTTTGTATGTAAGTACATAAATGTGCACATATATATGTATGGATGTATATGTAAGGTACATATCTAATAAATCATTGAAGACGCTGAAAGTGAAATAAAAAATAATTGATTGATCTTTGGTCCCACTTAGAGATTCATTTGGATTGTTTAGTAGATAAAAAGATTAGATTAGTGATCGAGAGTAATAGTAGTGGCCTAGGAAGAATAGAATAAAAATCTAGAGACATTGATATTAAGGGAAAAAACCATTTGGTGTAAGTACAAGACTAGAGTTTCCGCTTTTCAAAAGTCCTCGTATTAGAGCGAGATCATCAGGTGTTAGAGACCAGCCACTAAGTTGACCAATGGATTGCAATTCAGGGCATCTTTCCATTAAAATCTAGAAAACAAAGATAACAAATATTTAGTTTTTTTTTAGTTACATCATTATCATTATATGTATATAGATTAACAATTTTTTACAATTACGGAAATAATGCACTTTATGTAAACCATTAAACACATTCGAGACAGCAGGCTACACGACTACACGAGTGCAAATGCCGCTGCTTAATTATTTTGAAAACGACAGCTACGTAGTCAGCTGCTTATCCTGAAATCTGACGTTTTAATAAAAAATAAATTTGTTCTTCGAATTTTTTAAATAACATAATGGCTGAAGAGAATTTTGTTGATTTTATAGAAGCTATTACAAAAATACAATAAAAAAGTAAATAAAAACATTAAAAATAATAAATCTTAAACAATAAAACACCTACAAACTTTAATCAAACAAAACAATAAAAATATAAGCAGCTGTTGACGCAATTCATTTATATTTCAGTTGTGCCACTTAAGGCTTGTATTTTTTCAAAGTAGAATTTTATTTATGAAACATGGAAAACATATCTCCATGATTCCAGACATGCTAATAAACTTTACTCATTTTTATTAATATAAAATATTATATTATTAATATAATATATAATATTATTGATACATTTAACAATTCTTGTAATTTTGTATTATGCTTTTTATTTTATTTCATTTGCTTTACACATTTTGCCATATGGTCAACACTGTTTTTGTTTTGTCGCCAACAGAAAATAGAAATTAGTTTAATTTGACAGCGACGAAATAATCAGCATGGACAACAACCTGCAGTCGTGTTGCCTGCTGTCGTCAATATAGTCACACTCATATGAACGTGTGTATTAACATATTGTAGTCGGTAGCCTGCTGTATCGAATGTGTTTAATGCCTAATGGAAACGTATAAATGCAATATTAATATTAAATAAACAATAAAAAGAAATATAAAAATTCGACTATTATTTTAAATTTCGTACTATGTCACATTAACGACAGACAATTTTTTTTTGGTCGACTTTATTAAACGGATTTTATAATTTCCACCATATTATTTCTTCTACAGGCTGATTTATGAAAGATTCCGTGACTGTGCAGACCAATCCTGGGGCAGTAGGTCGGATTGCATAGTGTCCAGGGCCTTATGGCCAAAACTAAATGCAAACGCGACCGAAACGCTGATGGAATTGGACAGGTATAGTCTCAGGATTCTGGTAGGAGTGATAACCGGTCATTGTTCGATTGGGGCCATCAGAGGCAAATTGGATAATAACACACAGGACTTCTGTAGGGTGTGGGGGGACGCAGAGGAGCCAGAGACAATAGACCACATCATGTGCAACTGTCCTAGGTTACAGGGTCATAGACTTAAGTGGCTAGGAAATAGATTCCTGGACGAACTCAGCAATGTTGCCGGCTGCAAACCGGGTAACATTGTGGGTTTCATTAGGAGAATAGGGTGGCTATTTGAGGGGCATTCTACGGCGACTCCAAATCCGTAAGGGGATATTTCTTTCTTTCCTTCTTTCTACTCTTATCAGGCGGTTTGGTTCTTCTTTCATTTCAAATCTATCTCGCTATCTTTCTACTCTTTTTCTTTTCTCAACTGAAGGGAATCACAATGGACCACAGGGTCTCCGAGTGGAAGTGCACATGGTGTACAACCCTTCTTATCTTACCATTAACATATTATAACTACACAAGGTGAGTGCCTTTACAATTTACTTATGACTTTCTTTACAATTTACTTATGTCAAAAGTAAACTTTTTAAAGTGTTTGTGACAGTAGTATATTATTTTACACAAACAAAATGCCTGTTGTTTCTGTATTGTATTGCCGATTTGCACTCACCTTGTATAATTACATCATGATTTCCAAACTAATTTATTTGAACATTTGAAATTTTAACATGAGAAATACATGCAGTGGCTCACAGCTTATTTTATGCGGTGCATTTTCTTGTTTTCAAAGCTCCATAAAAAGAAAACTAACAGGAGCTTAAAAAATAAACTGTTGCCATATTAAATAAAAAATAAAAAAAAATTAATTGCAAAAATGTACATTTTAATATGTATATTCAAACTAAAGAAATGCCCGTTTTCACGTCACAGCTTATTTTATGCAGTCAATTTCTACTATACCGGCTCAATGCAGCGTTGTTTTTTTCTCGTTTTTTTTTCTACTTCTATCAATATTTTATATTGAATTGTGAGTCCGGTTTGTAACGTCATGTGTCAATTTGAATTCTCAAATGAGTTCAAATGAGCCCGCGTGCAACGATGGAGCAATGAGAATTGATTCTAAATCATTTCCAAAATGGCCACTCACAGCGAAAAAATAGATTTCTTCTAATTAATTTCTTAAAATTAAAATTTCCACAGTCCAAAAAATCATTAAACACTTTGTACATTAAAATCGGGTCCGTAACAAAGGCAGAAAGGCACAAAATTAAATTTTCAATATGCATGATTTTTCATTGAACAAATTATTGCTCTTGCAATATCGGAAAACAGAATAACTAAATAAATTTTTAAAAAATGAGCCATTAAAAGTCTAAAAATACCTGTCAAATGTAAGCCCTCCTTGCGAAATTTAAGTGATGGAATATTATCCACCAGAATGAAAGGTTTTACTGCTCTCCATGACACAAAAGCCGGGAAAAGATCACACAAAAGTAGAATCTTATAGACCCAACAGTATATTACCGAATATATCGAAGCTAGTCGAGAATATACTTATAAAAGAGTTATACACGATTTTAATTGAAAGCAATTGTATTCCAAATCATTGCGAAAATATGAACACCCCAAAATATGGACACTTTTTCTCTGCCATTGACTACTCCAAAATATTAACTTTGTACAAAAGCTTCAAAATATGAACATTAATTTTTTTATTTTGCAACAGATTTTAGTTACATAATATGCATTGAAAATTAGGGGAAACCCCGAGCTATGAACATTTGAATACCAAATATCAATGGTCAAACAAACAAGTTAGTTTTTACACTTACGCAAACGCATGTTTGGTTTTTAAGTGTTAATTATAAGTGAATAATTTTTATAATATGCATATAAAACAACATAAATTGCAATTTCAAATTGTGTCAAAAATACATTAATCGGACCTGGAAATAGAAAAACTATTGGTTTTATTAAAATATTGTGCCATTTGTAAATATGTATGAACAATCCCAAAAATTTGAACTGTCATTGTTTTCATTAGTTCATATTACCGCGAGTGCACTGTACACCTAATTCTGTTTTTACACGGTCTTTTTTTACACGGTTTGAAAATAAACAAATTTTAAATTCTTACACGATTTTATTCAATTTAGCACGATTTAAAATCTCTTGGGCTTTTCTGGAATATGTTCATATCACATTACATACATATTTAGGGGAATATCCTTTTTGTGGATACAAGCAAATTTACTGGTCAGAGCAATTGTAAATAGCACAAATTTGAGGGAATTCCCCTTTAGTGCATATAATAAAATGAACTGTCATACATGCATACATTTTTTTACATAACCTTAAAAGTTTATATCAGTGTATCAGTGAGTGAAAAAAAAATCAAATAAATCAAAAAATTCAAAGTGAAAAAAAAAATAAAAAAATATTTGTAATAGGGGGGAAAAAATATCAATAACTAAGGTGCCCGAAGAGATTTGTGAATGAGCCTCACAAATACTCCCAACAAGGAGAGTAGGCCCAGCACAAATAGCAGAAATGCGTATATTGTGGTAAGCTCTCCGAGCGTGAGCAATATTCGATACCCAGAATTAAATAAAAAGTATTTAAGTGCAAAAATTGCCAGCGCAACTGGTTTTCCATATAGTAATTTAAGTGCAAGTGTGCGCATCCTGAGTAAGTGTGTTGATCCGACCGTAAATGTGGTTCAAAGTGTGAAGCCGTCTGATCAGAGGAATAATAACGAAAAACCTGAAACATCACGATTAGCATTAATAAATACAGGAGCTGTGCCAAAAAGTACTAAAGTGCAAACAGGCATGGACAGATATTACAATAACTAAGAGAAAGGCTAGCCCTAGGTCCACCCAACAGGAATGCATGGCCAAATAATACAAAGGCTGTAACGTAGTCTCTTTACCAACAAGTGGTAACAGATTCTCTGTACTATCCAACCTGACGATGAAGAAGCAGAATCAGCTAATGGAACAGCCACTAAAGAAGTTAAACCACCACTTATCTATCTGCGGGAGCAAACATCAAATAGCATAGTCAACATGTTGACTCAACTTGTAGGTAAGAATAATTTCTACGTCGTTTCTATACGACGCGGGCAAATTCAAGAGACCAAAATTCAAGCCAGAACAGAAACGAACTTTCGTATTATATCAAGACAACTGGACGCAGAAAATAAAAGTTACTATACATACCAATTAAAAAGTGTTAAGGGTTTGATTATTGTCATAAAAGGCATAGATAGTTCTGTTCCTACAGAGGAAATAAAATCTGCCGTAAAGCAAGAGGGGTATGAGGTAAAATCTGTTCATAACATTTTGAACAGGAATAAGGTTCCTCAACCAATGCACCGCATTAAGATATCGTTTAATTCATCGGTTCTCAAAACCAAGCATTCAGTTCATCCCATATACAACTTGCGTTACCTACTCAACAGAAGGATAACTGTTGAGGAGCCATTAAAACGAAAAGGTCCCTCCCAATGCACAAACTGTCAGGAATATGGGCATACAAAAACATATTGTAAATTGCCTCACGGATGTGTGGTTTGTGGCGACGCTCATAAAACCGCCGAATGTAATCGTTCTAAAGCTGACCCGAAAGTTAAGAAATGCAGCAACTATGGCGAAAATCACACGGCAAACTATAGGGGTTGTAAAGTCTTCTTGCATTTAAAAAAACCTGCTTTAGTTCAAAAATATACTCACTCCCAATATGGTCCGTCATATGCGCCCAGCCAAGCCGCTGGCTCTATTGCTAGTACTACACAAACAAACAAACAAAACCAATCATATGCCCAAGTCTTAAAAGCTTGCAAACTTTCTTCATATACATGAAATAGACGTACTTCTTGTCTCTGAAACACACTTTACTCATAAAAACTGCTTTAGGGTAAATGGATACCTTACGTATGACACAAAACATCCCAGCGGACGGGCTTGTGGTGGCCATAATTGTTTACACACACACACATCAGACACTTACCATTGGCAGAGTTCGAAGAAGATTATATTCAGGCCACATCTATAAATCTTACTGATTTCAAACTTACATACCTTGTCATCCGTTTATTGTCCCCCGCGGCACAAAATTGTATACGATAAATTTCTCAATTTCTTCTCCACATTGGGCCAGAAATTCATTGCTGCTGGCGATTACAACGCTAAACATACATTTTGGGGCTCTAGACTCATTAGTCCTAGAGGTAATCAGCTATACAATACCGTAACTGCAAATAATTTTGCTATCGTATCGAGTGGTGAGCCTACCTATTGGCCAACCGACTTCAACAAGATACCAGACCTTATTGACTTTGTTGTAATTAAAAACATCAAGCGCGATCAGGTACTAGTTAGTTCCTCCTATGATCTATCGTCTGATCATTCACCTTCAATCCTCATTTTAAAAGGCAACTCTGAAGCCGCAGCTGCAAACTTTATTTCCTATCCAAACAGAAACACAAATTGATTAAAGTATAAAATGTATGTGAGCTCTCACCTATCACAGTGCATTCCCCTAAAAAATTCATCTGTCATCCAAATAGCTGTCGACCGACTTACAGAAGAAATGCAACCCCAATCAAGCGGACAATTAAACGTGCTCCTTACAATACATTGACGGATATAGAGACAGTCGTTCCCCAACCACTAAGGCCCAACTACAATTATGCCTGACAACTCTTCGCAACAAATTGAGACAGAACCACGAGTCTGCAATAGAATGCTATCTAAACAGCCTAGATGCCACAAACAACTCCAATTACAGCTTATGGAAGGCTGTACGGCATATAAAATACCCTACAACCCAAGAATCTCCATTAAGACTGGAAAACCGCACTTGGACCAAAAACACAAATGAAAAATTAAACGCTTTCGCGGCCCACCTTGAGAAACTTTTCACGCCACATGATGCACATACATGTTCCTGTCGTCCAATCATTCCTGATAAGGTAAACCATCCAATAAAATTTAACATAACTCAAGTAAAACTGCAATAGAAAAAGTGAATATTAGAAAATCTCCCGGACCTGACCGCATCACAGGGTCAATGATAAGAAACTTACCATCGTCTGCTTCTAGAATCTTGCTGCTAATTTTTAACGCGATATTAAGAATCGGATACTTCCCATCCTCATGGAAGAGGTCTATAATTGTTATAAGCCCGGGGAAAGATGATACCCAGGTTGCGTCGTACAGACCGATGAGCTTATTATCAATCCTATCGAAGCTTTTCGAAAAAATATTCGTTTTAAGTATAACTCCTCATCTAAATGAACACGACATCATCCCGGATCACCAGTTCGGATACAGAGCGAAACATGGTACAGAACAAGTGAATACAATTGTCACCCTAATCAGATCGGCGTTTAAGAAAAAGCAAGACTGCTCAGCCCTGTTATAGACATTTCCCAAGCATTTGACAAAGTTTGGCATGATGGGCTACTCATCAAAATAACACGAATGCTTCCTCAAAACACTCACAAGCTTCTGGAGAGCTATCTAACAGGCAGAACATTCATAGTAAGGTCGCAAGATAAATACTCCCCCCTCAAGAAAATTACTGCTGGTGTCCCCCAAGGCAGCATATTAGGACCGCTTCTATATATAATATACACAGCGGATATGCCAACAAACCTGAGCACGCATACCTCTACATTTTCAGACGACACAGCATTTATTATCGTCAACCATGACCCAAAAGTCGCATCGCAAAATCTGCAGTCCCACATCAATGAACTAGAGGCCTGGCTAGAAAAATGGAGAATAAAGGTTAACCCGGATAAATGTGCTCACTTAACTTTCACGCTCAGAAGACAAACGTGCCCAACTGTAAAAATAAATAACATCACTGTTCCGGTAGAAAACCATGTAAGTACTTGGGAATTCATATAGATAGACGCTTGGCCTGGTCTCGTCATATTGAAGCGAAAATAACGGCTATGAAACTTAAAGAAGCTCAACTACATTGGCTTCTCGGTCGAAACTCAAACTCATAAAACCAATATGGACATATGGCATCCAATTATGGGGTACTGCATGCGCATCTAACATCCAAAAGCTTCAAAGAAGACAGTCTAGAATATTACGACAAATTGTCTGCACCCCTTGGTATATAAGTAATGATATTATCCACAGAGATCTCAACGTCCCCACTATCCAGGAGGAAATTAAAAAATATTCAATCAGCTACATCGATAAACTAATGTCCCACCCTAACTACCTCGCTCGGGGTCTGCTTCAGTTCGAAGGTCACCAGAGGCTAAAAAGAACCGACAATTTCAACCTAATTTGATTACAGCAGTTAGTGGTTACATTGGTAACAACTAAAAAACAACAAGTAGAATTAAGATTTGAATACTTATTGTAAATTTCGATACGAAAGATTCAATAATAAAAAAATTAAAAGAAAAATATTTATTTTTGTTTATTTAATTAATAACTATGCTTGTGTAAAAACACATTTTATATGTGATTTAATATTATAAACCTGAATAGTTGTTCTTAAAAAATCTTTGTTTTTCAATAATTACAATCACATCTATCGTGAATAAGAATTCCACATGAAATTTGTTCCCTTTTCACATTTTTCCAATAAAATTCAATATTAAAAAATAAAAGAGAACAAATTTCATGTGGAATTTTTATTCACGATAGGGGTGAATAGGTTTTAGAGCTAAGGAACCAATCACATATTTTTTACACGGAATTTCCTGGAACAAGTTTCCGTGTAAAAACAGAATTAGGTGTAATTAAAATAAAAACCTATAGTATATTTGTATCTAAATAAGTGAACATAGAAATACAAATTAACACTGATACTTGACTCAAGATAGGGCAGAAATGTTTATGGAAACAGGACATTTTCTAATATTTAATAACGGCCTAATAAGTGTAAAATTTGCATTTAACCACTTAAAATTTAACTCTTAATACGATATACGGAATTCAAGTAGTAAGTGATAAAACTGTCTAATTTCAGTACACATATTTTGGTACTTTTTTGAAATTCTTTATGTTATATGGAAGTATGTACTTCTATTTTAATTTGTTTTTCAATAAAATTTGTTGTGCCTCCACTGAGACTCATTGGTATAGTAGACCAAACCCGGATTCGAATTCTTAAGGCCTTAAAGTACCCCTTGTTGGTAATTTTTTGTCAAAATCAATTTTCTAAATCATTGGTACTTGTTTTCAAGAATTAATTTTCGCAATAAAAATACTATGAAGTATTATTTTCTAATAGTACGCATTACTAAGAATTAATATGAACTTATTCAAAAATTAAAATTTATTTTAAAATTAATGAGCTAATAACGATAAAATTTGCTTTTACTCGTAACTACTCGGACTTTAATTTAAAATTTGGCATTCGGAACTCAAGGAATAACTTGTAAAAATGTGTCCATTTCAGTACACATATTTTGGTACCTTTTTTAAATTAATTTGGATTTCTATTATAAATAATTTTATTTGAGTTTTTTTTATTAAAATTTGCATATAAACCAAACCATTTCAACAAACATTCCATGAAATATAAGTTATCTAATAGTACATATTACTAAAACTTAAGACGAACTTATTTAAAAATTATTCTTATGGGGGGTACGAAAATGGAAAAAAAGAGGTAAAACCAGGATATTTTCTATTTTTTTTTTTTTATTAAAACTAACAAGCTAATAACGATGAAATTAACGTTTAACCACTCAAAATTTAACTCACAATATGCAATCGGAACTCAAGTACTAACTAGTAAAAAGAGCTAATTTCAGTATACATCTATTGGTACTTTTATGAAATTCTTTTTGTTTTCTATTATAAGTACTTATATTTGAATACTTTAAATAAAAGTTGTTGCGCCTACAATGAGACTCGAACTCAGGTAATTTTTATTCCAAGTTTAAAATATTTATTTTATTTTTAAACTTTTTATCCAATTCACTATTAGCAATAGTACTTACCTTTATGGGACGAATTTGATAATATGCATATATGTATTCGTATTGAGGTCCTTATAGACGTCTTAACAACCTTATAGAGAGCTAAACGTTTAAAACGATTTTCTTGAAATGTTTTGTTTTAAAATTGCAAGTATGTGAAATCTCATGCCCACATAGTGTCAATATGATTATTTTAGACGAAAGTAGTCGGATCAAAAGTAGTGGGCGCGGTATATCTCAAAATATACGATAGGTAGAATATTCAAACTTCGTGTCAGTAACTAACAACTATATATGAGCTTAATTGGTTCAGTTTAGAAAAATGGGCGATGCGTAATAAATTCTGAAATTCGTATATATATCTTGGAAAATGGAAATACATAATAGAATCTTTAAATTTTGTATTAATATCTATATATATTATCAACATCATTATAATATGCGAAAATATAAAATACTCGTAGATATAAAATACAATATTGAAAATCTTAAAATTTTATATAGCACATCTACATCTTACATCTATATAACATGTATTGTACAAATTCGTTTAACGCCTCCATACAAATTAGTACTAAAATTCGTATATTTTTAACAAACACAAACTGCGAAACTGCAGAAAACACCCAGAGTCTTTGGCAGGAATCGAACCCGCAACCCTCTGACTGATAGTCCGGCACACTATCGCCCAGTCTATCGGGGCACCCATCTTGAATAATACAAAAGTTTTATGAATAATTACGGAATCATAAAAAGTCGGTTGTGAAAAATATTTTGACATTAATAAGTGATTAATAACATGTAAATATTTCATATGACCAGTGACCAGATACGACTAGTGATCGATGCAAACAATCGCAGCAATCGTATAATTTATCATCGGATTGTCTTTCACAGGATAAAATAAAAACTAATCTGTAAGGAAATGTGAACTTTTCTCCTTTATATGAGGTTGCTAGATTTATTAATGTTTCTTCTAGGAACCAATGTATTCTTTTCCAAAGTAGACCTTACGACTATATTGAAAAAACTTAAGTGGTAAGAATATAAATGCAAAACAAGAGCTTATATTCGGCTGTGCCGAATCTTATACACCCAACACCAAATCACCGCTTATAGTGCGAACGCCATAAAATATTGTACCGTAATTTCTATTTGTTTTAGGTTTATTTATTCTGAATTTCATCTCAATTGCGATATTTACAATAATTTTATGCATATTTCAGTTATAATCAAGAATTTATATATATGTATGTATAAATTATTTACCAAAAAGCCCTAGGAAACATCAAAATTGTTACCTCTGTACACTCTGTGGTTATTCTCGGAAGTGGAGGTTGTATGGGAGCTATGCCCAATTATGGACCAACTTTCACAAAAGTCAATAGTATAATTTACATAAGTACTTATAACTGATCTGTGTAAAATTTCGGTTCGTTCGATATGCAGGTTAATGAGTTCTCAGGAGAAGTCCTCATAAAGAAGCTATGACCTATTACGGGTCAATCAACATGAAATTCTGTACGTCGATTTACATGGATGTTTATGCATATGAATTATTTTTATTAAATATCAACTTAATAATGATTTACATAAGAGAAATATGCACATTTGAGTTCCAAGTTGATAGTGATTTTTATAAGAGATTTATGCGCATATAAATGATTTTCAGAAGTGGACTTAATATGAGGGCTGCGGTCAAAATATAATCCAATGCAAACGATATATAGTTTTAAGATTTCTCGTCACATACGATACGGTTTTACTATAGAGATTTATGTACCATAAAGACATATTTCGGGAAGACATTTGAATGGGAGCTATGAGAAATCGTGACCGATTTTTGTTATTTTCAATAGCATGAAAATTAAATGTGCAAAATTTCATGATATTATCTGCAATATATTTGAAGAAAATATCAAAAATTATCTAAAAAATATTGAGGTTGTCTGAAACTTTGGTCTATAACTCAATACCAAACATTTCGGTGGATCAAAGTAATTTTGATAAATATTTCATTGTTCTTTCTATCTTTTTTCGAAGCTCCATCGTGCCTTCATCAGACGAACAGAGGGACAGACCAACGGGCATGGCTAGATCGTCTTACAATCTTATAAGGACCCAGAATATATAGACTATTTGGTTCTACTATCCATATTTTGATGTCTTACAAACGGAGTGACCCCCATCTTTTTGGTGGTGGGTATAAAAATCTATATAAAATCACAAGTTTTTCAAAATTTATCATTTCGATAACTTTCTTCAGCGAGAACGCGGATTGTTGAAGCAAACTTTATGACTCTTTTAATATGTATGTATTTTTTCCATTCATTATCTACATAATTTAGAATTATAATCTTTTTTTTGTTAAACTTTTTCCCATACAGAAGAACATGAACAAATATTAATGTCTGCAATTATGCCGACGCCAGTGTTCGATTTCAGAATTTAGGACGACAAAAATCATAACTTTGCAAATAATTAAGATAGAGTCCCAATTTTTTGTACAGGTGATTCTTGTGTGTAATACATAAAACAATTAGGTGAGAAATTATACCGTTCCGCTTACTGCATTTGCTACTTGTCATATATAAATCTGTCAGTCCATCTGTCCGTTTGGTTGGGGCAGAAAAACGTAATTTTTTAAATTAAATTTATTTATGAGGGATTTTTTGGTCAAATAGCTTGAAGTATGTGTCCGCGTCCGATTATTAGAGTGTCCGGTTATTGGAGTCATATTTTTATTGAAAAACTAATAAAATGGTTGTGTCCACGAAATTTGTCCGGTTATTGAAGGTGTCCGGTTATAAGAAGTGTCCGCAATGGGGAGTTTTACTGTATTCATAAAGTTTAAATTTATGTATGTATACACATATTTTACAATAATAAAAGTAAAACAAATTATATAAATTAACAATAATATAAAAAAATAAAAAAAAAAACAAGTAAGAAAGTATAGTCGGTCAAGCCCGACCATATAATACCCTACACCTAGTATATGTAAATATAAAACAGTTTTTCAGAAATGGGCGTTATATGGGAGATATCACCTATTTTGGACCAAAATTCAGTGTCATGATTTCTGTGAATATAAATATTATATGTGTTCAACTTTATTTCGATATAAATACTTTTAAAAGATTTATGGAAGTTAAAGTGAATTACGGAGAGGGTCTTATATTGGACTTTCGACTAATTATGGACCGATCATTACAAAATTAGATGTCATTATTTTTGTATATAAGAAACTTATTTGTGTCGAGTTTTATTTGATTACCAACATTTTTAAAAAATTTATGCTCTTTAAAGTGGTTTTCGGAAGTGGGCCTTAGATGGGAGCTACGACTAATTATGGAACGATCATAATAAAATTGTACCGTATTATTAGTATGTATATGAAATATATTTGTGGTAAATATTATTTGGATACCAACATTTTTGAGTGGGTTAAGCCACAGAGTATAACAGAGGTGACAGAAGGGGAATGAAAATGTAGTTTTATACTTGTCTCTTTCTTTGAGTCCTGCCTTTTTGTTTTCTTTATGTTACTATTTTTCTTTATTTTTCTGACGCAATAAAATTCATTTTTGGCACAGATAATTTTTGTATTGTTTGATACAACCATAAAAAATGCATTTATATCATCTAACGAATGCACAAACTCCACAATGCATTCCACAAAGTATAACAAAATATTAAAATACAATTTAGTAAGTTATTGAAATCACAAACATATAAACAAAATTTCAATTCAAATATTCTAACTCAAATTGTTTTGTTTATTTTGTTTTGTTCACAAAATTCTTGTGCTTTGCTTTTTCACATTACAAATTTACTACCAGAAACTATTTTCCTTCTCTTTTTAATATACCTGCCTTTTTAGCTGATTGTAGCGATTTTGAAACGCCAAAATTGTCGCCTCTGTTAACCACAGTGCTCTTTAAAATGATTTTCGGAAGTGGGTCTTATATGGGAGCTACGACTAACTATGGACCCAGGGCTGCCAGAAATTTTCAGCAAAAAATCTTAATTTCGCCAAAAAAAAATAACTTATTTTTGAGAAAAAAATCTTGTTTTTGGAAATAAGTAGTTTTTTTTTATTATAAATAATAAAAACAATTCATATTTTATTTAACACTAACCAAAAAAATAACAAAAATTCATTTTCTTATACTATTGCACATTTTTTGAGATTCATTAGTTTATAGTTTTTCAAATGGGAACAAAGAAGATTTTTTTAATTGAACCTTACCTTCGTCTAAACAAAACAAAAAAACTTTTCTTTGGGGAAAAAATCTTAAAATCTTTTTTCGGTTAAAAAATCTTAAAAAATAAGGTAAAATCTTACTTCTGGCAGCGCTGTATGGACCGATCGTCATAAAATTCTACCATATTATATGTATATGTACGAAAGATATTTGTGTTCAATATTATTTGGAAACCCACATTTTTGAATGAGTTAATGGACCGATCTTCACGAAATTTGTAGATGTGATTTAGCTCTATTTACTACTCATCTGTGGTAAATTTTGTTTGCTTACTTGCATAATTTAAAGATTTATGACCGGTAAACCCCAATTTCGGGAGGACATTTGTATGGGGGCCAGGTGAAATAATAGACCGATTTCCACCAGTTTCAATCCCATCCATCCTTGGACCGAAAAAATATCACGTACCAAATTTTATCAAAATATCTTCAAAATTACGACCTGTACTCTGCGCACAAGCTTTACATGGACAGCCAGACGGACGGACGGACATCGTTAAATCGACTCAGAAAGTGATTCTGAGCCGATCTGTATACTTTAAGGTGGGTGTTGGACCAATATTTCTGGGCGTTACAAACATCAGCACAAATCCAATATGGTGTAGGTTATAATGAGCACAGTAAAATATTAATTAAATTAAAATTAAAATAATAATAATAATAAAAAAGAGAATAAAAAACAAAGATGCAACATTAAAATATCTTTAAAAATAACAATTTTAAAATAACATTTTTGTAAATTGTAAAGCGTTGCAAATGATTTGTAATGGGTCTGGTAACGAGTTCCACAGTCGTATTGTATTTGTAAAGAACTGCCACTTAGATATTAAAGTCCGATATCTTAGTTGAATGTTTGGTTTCCCTCTGTTAGATCTTGCAAATTGAATGCGATTAAATAAGTAAGACGCTTCTTGTGTGTAAATAATTTTATGCAAAAAGATTAATGCCCTGATTTTCAGTAAGTCCATAATTTCGACTCCGTATAATGATTTAGAATACAGAGAGGTACCATCATATCTTCTTATGCTGTAGACGTATCGAAGAATAGCGTTATACGCTACTGTTAGTCTGGTTTTACTGGTTGAATCACAATATGCAAAAATTTCGCAGCCATACAAAATCTTAGGCATTAAAAAAGTTTTTGCGAGAAGCACACGAATATGAAGAGGTGTGATGTGTTGCAGTGGATATAGCCTTCTATGCATTGAGAATATTGTTTTGGAAACAGAGTTAATATGAGTGTTCCATTGAAGGGAATTGTTGAAAATTATGCCAAGGTTCTTAGTTGATTGATTAATTGAATATCCACACGATAAGCATTCCAAAATAACATGAAATCGCCTTAAGAGTTCTAAGTCTATACCAGTTATTTCGGCAGATTCTACGGCATTTTTAAAAAAGCGCCGAGCTGTATTTCCGTCATTGGTGTTTCCTGTCGTCTGCTTTGGCATATCTATAAGCAATCCCATTTTTGATTTAAACTTTTCTTGTATAGAAAGTTTTCGTTGTTGAAGCTTTTGTGGCTCTTGCTATTTGTAGTAAACATTCCATGAACCTAATCCATGACAAACCAAACTCTGGGGCAGCTTAGGGCAGGAATTTATTTAGTCTATTAAAGCAAGTTTGGAAGATTACAGAATCGTTTTTGGATGTGGTGAAACGGATGGAAATCAAAAAATTTCGTCTGACAAAGTTAGTTTGTTTGTTAATTATTGTAAAAAAAAATTTACTTAGCCACTTTTTAAAAAACTTACCATTAATTATAAAATAATGAATTTTTTGTGTGTTTGTTTTAAAAGTTATAACAATTTAATAATAAAAAAATTTGTAATATCGCTTTTAAATTTGCATGAAATTCGCATAGAATTTTTGTGTTTTTATTTGTTTTTCTTTTAAAAAAATTGAAAGATATACAAGAATCATATAATTTTAAGCTAGTCTGGGTCTTCGCTTGCAAACAATGTGGTCAATTTAAATTTTTAATTAACTTGATATTTTATTTTTGTCGTCCTAATTTTTTAAATCGAACACTGTGCGACGTTTTGTTCTTATGAGCACAAAGTTTTTGGGTTTGAGAAATTACCGTTGCATCAACATTAAATAAGTAACATACCTACTTACCTCAATCGACTGAACCGTTAAATTTGGCGCTAAGGTGAACCATACATCCTCGAGTTCATTGAAGTCGTGCTCAATAAAAATGCTAAAACAATAAAGTGTATTAGTTAGAGGGTTATAATAAGACTAATAAATATGTATGTATTATTATGCAAGTTGCAAATACAAGTTGGTAAAGTAAACATCAATAGGAAAGATAAAAGAATGTATTTATGATCACTTAAAACCAGAGACCGACAATAACGGGTCCATTTTAAATTTAGTGGTTAATTGACACCATTTATCATTCAAAATTAGTTATTTGTTTTATATCACTGAGAGAGTGATTTATAAGAGAATATTTTAGGTTTGTGGTTGAGAGAAACAGAAAAGAAAACAAGTTAGAGTGCTATATTCGGCTGTACCGAATCTTTAATATCCTCCACCAAAACGTTATAAGAAATACAAAAACTACACTGGTTATAGGACTACAATATCCTTATTCCCTGTTTTTTAGTCAGCCTTAGTGCATTTTTTTAGTATTTTCTATATTGTTTGAAAGACAATTTTACGACCAACATAATTTATTTCAAATGTTTTGAAATTTTATCTAATATTGACCATTTATAATTCATTTAATTACCGATTCTTACTATAATTTACAGAGTTTATCTGATATTCAAAATAATCTTGATTGTAATTTAACAAACAGAGTATAAACAAGTAAGAGTGCTATATTCGGCTATGCCGAATCTTAAATACCCTTCACTTTTGTTGTGGATGCATAATTATATTATATATATATACATACATACATATATATATTATATTGTTACGTTTTTACCTTTTAAAAGCGGTAGTTTATTTCCTTTAAACCGGATTCTTTTTAATTGCAAAATAAAAGCGTTAAGTAGTTTAAAGAAAATATAACGAGTCTTTATTTGTTTAAATGTACATAAACCCAATTAAAAAAAAGGGTATAATGAACACACTGTCTTTTATACACTTATATTATGGTTTAAGAACACACTTAAACACTTTGTTTGATCAGCGCCATCTGTTTATGAAATTATTCGTAACAATATTAATACAGTTAGTTTTTTTGATGAAATTTTCAGAGGTTGTCTCGGATTTTTGCTTATATCTCCATTATTTATGGACGGATTTTGCTGATTTTAAATAACAAACTTCTCGAAAGCATGCCTGACAGAATTATTGAAGATTTGAATCCCAAAGATATCTGGGAACTTCCGAAAATTAATTTCAATAAACAGACAGACGGACATGGCTTAATATACTCAGCTATCTATAAGGATCCAGAATATATATACTTTATAGGGTCGGAAAATTATATTGTGGAAATTACAAATGGAATGACAAACTTATATATACCCTTCTCATGAAGTTGGAGGGTATAAAAAGGATAAGATATACGATGAGGCTTTTTTGTTTGAATTTGATCTCAATAACATTATTTACAAAAGATTTATGGGTGGCATAGTAGAAATGGACCAATTATAGACTGATAGCTTCTAAATCCAGTATCGAGTAATGTGATTTGGTTTAAATCCATCTCAATAATGTTATTTACAAGAGTTGTAAGGTTGGTTGGTGTGCTGAGAAGTGGACTTAATTCGGGAGCTATTGCCCATTATTGACTGACAGCTACAAAATCCAGTAGCAATATTGGAACAGTGATTTTTATGCAAATGAGGATATCTCATGTCGAATTTGAACGTAATAATAGAAGAGGACCTTATATGGGGGACATATTCAAATATGGACGAATATTCTCAAAATCCAGCAATTAGTTTTTGGCATGTATGTAAATGATCCGTGTAAAATTTTGGATCGGTACTGGTATTTATTAGAGATTTATAAGTATTGAAGTGATTTTCGGAAGAGGGCTTTATATGAGGAATACGGTTAAAAATGGACTAAAATGCACAAAATTTTGTGGGACGATTTTGAGTCAAAGTTTTGAGTCGATACCGATATACGATATATATTGGCCAATTATGGGCCGACCATCATAAACATTAGTACAACAATTTATTTACCTATAAGGTTTATTTATGTCAAGTTTTAGCCGTTTAACATTATTTATATCAGTTTTATACGTATTTAAGTGAAATTAGGAAGTAGACTTTATATGGGGTCCATGTTCAAACATGGACTGAACTAAAAAAAAATTCGTTTTGCGATTTATTTTTGCATAAAACTTACTTTTGCTGAATTTTGTCTTGATATTCAAATTTTATAGGCATTTATGTATAATTGAGCAATATTTCGGAAAGATTTTTGTATGGGATCATAAAAATAACGTATACAAAATTTCATGGTATATAAAATGAACAAAAAAAGATACAATTTTTATAGAGGTTGTCCCACATTTTTTGATTTTCAATACCAAAGTTATCTGCAAAATTAGAAATATTTTTCTGAAAATTTCGTTTAGTTAGGTTGTATAGTTTAGACGTTAGAGTGTTTTACACAGACGGACAGACAGACGGAAATGGTTCAATCGACTTAGAATTTCAGAAGGATCAAGAAAATACTTTGTTGGGTCTCAGATGAATATTAATAAAGTTTCACACGGAATGACGTAATATACCTTCATTCACCACTCTTGTTGGTGGGGCGTATATTAACGGAAATAATCAAGATGAGTGATTTATAATTAATTTTTTTTTTTGTAAAATAAATGGCAAAAGTTCATTTAATAAAAAAAATAAAACTTGAATAAAAAATTCACTTTTTTTACTTCTTGCCCAATATCGGCACTGCTTTAGTTCATATTCAATTTAGAATTTGTTAAAAAAGTATAAAAACAAGTAAGAAAGTATTGGCGGTCAAGCCCGACCATATAATACCCTACACCAAGTATATGTATAAGAGAGTTTTTCAGAAATATGCGCTATAAGGGAGATATGACTTATTATGGACCGATCATCCAAAAATTTAGTGTCATGACTTCCGTAAATAAAAATATTGTATGTTAAACTTTATGCCGATATAAATACTTTTAAAAGATTTATAGAGGTTAAAGTGGATTATGGAGAGGGTCTTATATGGGAGTTTCGACTAATTACGAACCGATCATTATAAAATTGTACTGTATTGTTTGTATACATATGAGATATATTTTTGAGTGAGTTATGCTCTTTAAAGTGATTTTTTGAAAGTGGACCTTATATGGGAGCTACGACTAATTATGGACCGATCTTCTTCTTTGTTTGGTTCCTTCATTCCGATATAGACAAATTGCACAACTAGTGTATAACTAACCTGATGGAACTACATCTGAAAAAATGTCAATTTATGTCCTTTTCGAGATATTCCCCGTCCATACATGAATATCTTATTGTGAGCTCAAAATTAACTCAACTTTGATAGAAAACTGAACTCATATAACTATGACTGCTAATATATATAAAACATTGGGCAATCGAATTTAATGACCCATATGTGACAAACAAATCTATTCAGAACGTTGCACAGTGGCCGAAATACTTAATCTAGCGGCGCTTTGTTAATAACTCCAAAAACATAAAAAATTCTGAAAGTTTTTTTTTTATTTATTTATATATATTTAAATATATCCAATTCATTAAATTTTAAAATTTGTTTGTTTTTTCAAGTATATGGGTAGATCCATATATAACCAACCAATAAAATAGACATTTTTAATCTGACCCTCTCCAAACTTGACGAAATTCGGTATAAAAATTGTATTCTACATGGTTAAGACAAATACAAGCTTTGGGATTGCTAGACTAAATGGTTCCGGAGATATAGGTCATGAACGCTATAAGCTTTATCTTTCTTAATTTTTATGCAACAACAATCAACAAAATCTCATTGTAAAGCTAATGAGGTTTCTATTATAATAGTGTTTAACAAAATTTTTTGTAAAGGGTTGAAGGTCATATTTACCATGAATTTTTAAAAAGTTAAAAAGGTTTATGCTTCATATTTTTTTTACAGTTTACATAAAAAATAAATAAAAAGAACTATTCAGAGTCGGAGCTTTCAGGATTAATGCTGTCATGTAGGTCATTTATATTTACCAGAAGCTGCTTGTCCTCATCATCTTTTTTAATGTGTTTTTTTGAGTATTTCGAGGTGCTTTTTGATTTCGATGTAATAAAAGGATCCGACGATCCTTTGTCGCTGCCTCAGTTGAACTGAATTTAGCTTGTTCATCAATTTTGGTGTCGCCCCACAAATTCCACAAGCCAGTGATGATGACTCCGCTATGGTATTCAACACTTTTCCATCGATCATGGTCAAATTAAATTCGTGCGTTACTTCAAAAAAACTTACCTCCTGGCCCACGATGTCGAACGATGACGTTCGCTTAGATAAGACTTAAGACACAGATTTAAGCAGTTTTGTAGCCACTGTAAATTCTATACATAACTTTGAAACAACCTGTGATGCGCTTCTTTTTCCAGCCTTGTAAAGACTCACGCTCGCCGCTACCATTAACTCTTGGTTCGGCGTTTTACTGGCAATTGAAGCAATTTTTTTTTTTTTTTGAGTCTTACTTGTGCACTCTGAAAAAGGTTTCTCTTTACGTTGTGCAACGGCTGAATTAGGGAAAATAATGTCATCATCCAACCACATTTTATTTCGCTCTTCAAACACAGCCAAAACTCTGTTACTTTCTTTCCACTTTTGTATAAGTTTGCTAATAAAATGTCTCAATTGTTTTTGAATTTGGTGGTATGTATTGTTCTTCACTATATTTCGAGCGATCAATGACATTGTAAAATATATGATTTTCAACCATTAAAAATTTTTTTGTTGGTACTGCTTCACTATGCCATATTAAAAAAAGAGTGCGTTTAGATTCTGCCATTGTAACTAAAAAACGGAAAAAAACAAAACTTTGCAAAAACTTGCAGCCCATATTTTAACTTGACATAGATAACAACCCATTTAAACAAACTATACAAACAGTGAACCGAATACGATCAAATCCACCCTACTTTTATTCCACACAAAATTGAATTTAATATCTAAAAACACTTTCACAAAGGACATTTTATTTTTCCATTGTTCAGCACTAAAACAAACAATTACAGATCACAAAACTATTTTTTTTTATTTAATACGTACCTTTTACTTAAAATCAAATCGAAAATCTTATCAAAAAATTAAAGTTTTAATTTTTTACTGTCAACAAAATTGCACTTAAAAACAGCTGAAAACTAGTTATTGCACTTGCTGTGCGAATATTAGGAAGAAAACAAAAAAGAAAACAGAAAAAAATCAGTTGAGGTTTAAATTTTCAAAAAAAAAAAAAATAAAGCTAGCCGAATTCTTAACTTGAAAAAATCGCTAAAGAGACGCTAGATTGGGTATTTCGGCCACCGTGTGTTGGTAAGACCGATACTTGAATATGAATCTAATCAAAAACAATTTCTTATATTTGCCTTTGGAATCTACGATGGAATCCTGAAATAAACCTTCTGCCATACCGAAGTTGACTGGCACTCATAAAGCTCCCAACATTAAGAAGTAAAAGAATAATCGCAAATGTTACCTAATTAATGGTACTTTTGATTCCGAATATCTTGTTTCTAATGTTTGCTTCAATGTCCCAAACAGACAACTAAGATCATCTAAACCATCTGAAATTCCATAGATTAAACTTTATTAATTTTGATCCTATATCTATTCTATGATTTAATTGATTTTTCTGATACAACTGAGGAAATAAAGAGCATACTGGCGTACTATTTGAATTCAAATTATTATAACTATGATTGTTTTTGATAGTATATATTAGTATTGTACTTAATTATAGTACTAAATCTATATCACGCCTAAATGGCTGAACCGATTTTAATGCTTGGAAGCGTCAACAGGCTATATTATTTTTCAATACTTGGACCAGGTCGGGATAAGGAGGGGAAACCCGGTAAAGCCAAACGGCTAAACTAATTTCATTGAATTGGATTAGGAAGTGATAAATTGGGTAAAAACCGGTAAAATTTAATATAACGTTGATACCGTTGATAAGGGACTAAAAGTGGAAAATTTGTCTCTGAAATAATGATGGTCTTTGTTATGAAGAAACAGCATTTTTATTTTACATATCTGTGTCACAAAGTTGTGTATTAGAAGAGTAGTTCTTTGTATGTCTATCAAGGGAATAAAAACTTGTAAGAAGTGGAATTTTGTGCTTAATCTTAATAAGTGATCTACAGACTCGAACCTTTAAATGTTGATACATTAAAAGACAAAAAAACTTATTAACAAGTAAGAGTGCTATATTCGGCTGTGCCGAATCTTAAATACCCTCCACCTAAACGTAATAAGAGATAAAAAACTACACTGGTTATAGGACTAGAATATCCTTATTCTGTATTTTTTCTTCAGTTTTAGTGCAAATTTAATTAGTATTTGATATATTGTTAGAAAGACAATTTTACGACCAACATAATTTATGTTAAATATTTTGAAATTTCTAATTTTCACTATTTTTAATTGATTTAATTACCAATTCTTACCATAATTTACAGAGTTTGTCTGATGTTCATAATAATCTTGAATGTAATTTAACAAATAGAGTATAAAAAAGGGGAACAATTCGGTTTTAGTGACTTTGCTCAAAAAAAAAAAAAAAAAAAAAAAAACTTCATCAAATAGGGCTTTTAGAGGAGATGCCAGCAAAAAAATGTTTGTCGGTCACTCCTATTTTCGAGGGGGCGGCCCCGTAAAATTGGAACTACTGGGTGTATGATAATTTGTAATACATTAAATAAAAGGTATTAAAAATACCTTTCCAACGACTTTATATCATGATTATAAAATATGGATCGAATATGGGTTAAATCCGAAAAGAATATTTTTTGACCCGATTATATTTGTTTTTTTGGAAATGGTTCTTATATGGCAGCTATGACAAATTATGGGCCGATCTTCTTAAATTTTGGAACACTGATTCTCATGCATATGAGGATATTTCACGTCGAATTTCAACATAATAACGGTATATTTAAGATATATATTAGTATTAGCGTGGATTTCGGAAATGGACCTTATATGGGGGTCATAGTCAAATATGGACCAATATTCTCAAAATCCTGCAGTTTGATTTAGGTATGTATGTAAATGATCCGTGTAAAACATTAGATTGGTACCCTTATTTATACGAGATTTATGAGTATTAAAGTGATTTCCGGAAGAGGGCTTTATATGGGGCATACGGTTAACAATAGACCGAAATTCACAAAATTTTGTGGGATGATTTTTGTATATACATATGTAAATGATTTGTGTAAAGCTTTGAGTCAGTACCGATATTTATACAATATATATAGGGATAAATGTCTTTTTCAGATGAGGTCCTTGTATGGGAGCTATGACCAATTCTGGGCCGACCACCATAAAATTTAGTACAACAATTTATTTGCCTATAAAGATTCTTCATATCAAGTTTTAGTAGTTTAACATTATTTATATCTGTTTTATACGCATTTAAGTGAATTTTGGAAGTGGACTTTATATGGGGGCTATGGTCAAACATGGACTGAACTAAAAAAAATTTCGTTTTGCGATTTATTTTTGTATAAAACTTATTTTTGCTGAATTTTGTCTTGATATTCCAATTTTATAGGCATTTATGTATAATTGAGCAATATTTCGGGAAGATTTTTGTATGGGGGCTATGAGAAATCATGGACCGATTCATACTATTTTCCGCACACTTCTATTATCATAAAAACAACGTATACAAAATTTCATGGCATTATCTGCAATATATTTAAAAATATTGCAATAAAATGGACAACAAATATAAAATTTTTATGGAGGTTGTCTCACATATCAATCCATAACTCTGGTTGGCCTAAACCGATTTTGCTGATTTTAAATAGTAAACTTCTCGAAAGCATGTCTGACAGAATTGTTGAAGATTTGGATCTCGAAGATATCTGCGGACTTCAGAAAACTGATTTCAACATCCAGACAGACAGACGGACATGGCTTAATCGACTCCGCTATCTATAAGGATCCAGAATATATATACTTTATAGGGTCGGAAAATTATATTGTGGATATTACAAACGGAATGACAAACTTATATATACCCTTCTCATGAAGGTGAAGGGTATAAAAACATACAAACTAAAACGGTAAAAAAGGGTAAAGATTTGTGAGTTTTGGTTGTTTTAAGAAGAAAAGCAAAAACAAATTTGTAATAATACAAGATTTATAAATAATAATAAAGAATTGTAAACGTACGTAAATTTCGTTCTAACTCACAAAACGTAATAAAAAAAGAAATATGATAATTCTCGTATTCTATTTCTCAAAAAAACGGTGGACAATGAAGATTGCTGATGACGCCTTTGGCAGGGTAGAAAATGCATTCCAATTTGCCAATTGTTCCAGTACTTTACAATATTATTCTTGATTATTCGAACTATTAGCCTGAATAAAAAACTTTTCTCTTAAAAAGATAAATATTAGTTCAATTCCTTCTCTAAATAATTAAGACAACGAATTTTTTGAGAGAAATTATTTTTTTATAATACGACACGGTTAAAAGCGGGAATTTTGCATTACTTTGAAATGAATCACTAACAGACTTACAGAAAGAAATATAAGTTAAACCTAAAATTAGACGACCAAAAAGTGAAAAATTGTATAGCTGGTACTTTTTGTATACTTTGTTCTAAACATACATACATAAAAATACTTAAATAGAGGAATCGGGTCACCTGTTCCTTTAATGATGAAAAATTATTAGCACACAATATGGCCAAAGACGTGAAAATAACAAAGGCTATTCAAATTTTAAATGTAAGTTTATTCATTTTCAAAAATACGTACGATTAACAAGCTCAAATATATGTACGTTTAGAAAGGGAAAATTAAGAAAACAAATTTAACAGTTATCATCAACCAGAGATGAATGTCAACATTGCGTTGTTAAAAAATTTATTTTTTGAAGTAGTTAATGAATTTGTTTCGAAAATATTCTGCCCAATAAAAGAATTTGAGTTGTATGAATGTTTTCTTTTTTCTCCTACAGAATAAACTGCCACTTTACACACGAAATATGCTTCGTTTGTGTCACAGAGTATAACAGAGGCGACAATTTTGGCGTTTCAAAATCGCTACAATCAGCTAAAAAGACAGGTATATTAAAAAGAGAAACAAAATATTTTCTAGTAGTAAATTTGTAATGTGAAAAAGCAAAGCACAAGAATTTTGTGAACAAAACAAAATAAACAAAACAATTTGAGTTGGAATATTTGAATTGAAATTTTGTTTATATGTTTGTGATTTCAATAACTTACTAAATTGTATTTTAATAATTGTTATACTTTGTGGAATGCATTGTGGAGTTTGTGCATTCGTTAGATGATATAAATGCATTTTTTATGGTGGTATCAAACAATACAAAAATTATCTGTGCCAAAAATGAATTTTATTGCGTCAGAAAAATAGTAACATAAAGAAAACAAAAAGACAAGTATAAAACTACATTTTCTTTCCCCTTCTGTTACCTCCGTTATACTCTGTGGTTTGTGTGCTGTTCTTAATACAGATGTTAAATGATTAGCGGCCAGGAATAAAAGATCGATAATATCCCGGGCACAAAAGCTAGTAAATAAATAAATCTTACTTGTTTTATGTTTATTTACTTCGATGATACCAGAAACAAGATTCTACGATTTGACCTCCTAGAATTTACAAAAACTGCAAAAAGACAGCTTTCCGCTTTTGATTAACGGATTACACATTTAAAATTTTGATATATTTATTTAATATATACATATTTATATTTATTGTTTCCTTTGGATATGCATAGGGATCAAATTTACTTGTTTGGGCCATTTATCTTCCTAAAAAACGTTAATATCACACCGTCGACTTAGCCGATTAAAACAAAAAGTCGAATAATTAAATACCCTATCCAGACGTTTTATTTGGCAATTATCGCAAACATAGTTTCATACATACTTTACCTGACAATATCTTCATCGTTGAATGTAACGCTATCGACCGCCAATCGTTTTAGTTGTATATTATTGCATATCAGGGCTTTTAAAGCTATATTAGTCATTGGGCTGCTTAACATTTCAAGACCCTGTAAGCAGGTAAAGCGGCAATGATTAGAATTGGCATAAATCAAACCATCCATCATATAGCAATCTAAATCAATCAATCCAGGACACAATCGAGCTAAAACATTCAAGTCCAAATCACCATTGCTTTTAATCATTGTCAGATGAACTAAATTGCGCCCAATGTGTTGGAGTAATTTCACCAATTCATTGGATGAAAATTTATAAATTTTAAGTTTTCGCAAGAAAGTACCAGCGAGCGCAGGCAGACAACCAAACTTTGGTGTATCTAAATAAAGTGATTCTAGATTTGGACACGTCTTGACTATTATTTTTACTGTTTCCTCATCTGAAGCCGTATCATGGAGATATTTCAGTTTGCAAGTAAAGTTCTTGTCGACATTATCATGAACAAACTTAAGAGCAGGTCCAACAAACGAATATGTTGACAGGGTCTCCACATTAGGGCAATTTTCCAAAATAAGAGCAATATCAGAATAACAAATGTTTTCCTCGCCTGGCATCCCAACGTCAATGACAATTAAACGTTGTGCACACAAACCCTTGCTAAGATATTCAATGCCAATTTCGGTAATGTCCGTTTCGCCCGATATGTCCACTACCTGTAAGCGTTTGCAGTGTTTGGCAATCACTTGCAGCAGATCATCATTAGCAATGTAGGGCACATAAAGTTTTGTAAGATACTGACATTTCTTTACAATTTCAAACATGTAGTGCATGTGTTCATCCTTAACCCATATTCCCTTCAAATTAAGGACACGCAATCCTGCTCCCTGTGCTGCAATCACCTGTAGTATCTTCTCATAATATGAAAATGGGAAGACCTCGGTCATCAGAAACGAAACTCCACAATTTAACAACATCTGCAAACATGTAAACCGCATACTAGCATCCAGGTAATCCGAACTTAGTATCACTCGTAGCAAATCTTGATAAATGTTGGATGTTGCGCCAGCCATTTCAAGATACTGATTTATTTCAACCATAACAATATTAATATCGAGATTAACGTCCGGTGCATATTTTGCATATCCCAATGTCGACACAATCAAATTAGCTAATTCACCCAAAGAGTTGTCGCCCAATGACCGCACATTACATTTTTTAGCCATATTTTATTTGTTATACCTATAGTTTCTATATTTCTTTTGTTTTATGTTTCCTCTTTTATATGCTGCAATTCAGAAATATTTTATCGTGATCGTTAATTCATTAGCATACACTTAGTTCGTGATAATTTTCTCTCACTCTCAGCCTCACTCTTATCCGTCTTTTATCTTTTTTATCTTCTGCTGTTCTTTTCCCCGCCTTTGTGTTATCGATGTTATTTTTTGTTATCGAGCATTCTAAATTCTGAATTTTTGTATTTAAAAAACTGCGTATAAACAATGAATTTGTTTGTAAACAAATTAGTTACATATATATACATATATATATCTATGTATATGTATGTATGTACATGTGTTGTTTTCCTTCACATCATAAAAATGTATGTATGTAGCTACTGGCTTGTCTGCCGTCGCGTCTGCCTGTCTTCACAACAAGATGAAAAGCTTTTATGCCAAAACACTTTCAAGTTCAATAATATGCATTATACTGAAATCAAAATTTATTACATCATTATTAATTATTTTATACGAATGTATTTCCAAGATACTTTGAAATTTTTTTTTAATTATTTATTAGCTGCAGATTATAGTCAAAACAACGGAATAATTTGCACTTTACTTTTTAATACAAAGCGACAGGTGTTTGTTTATTTTTTTTTTAACGATTGCTGAAGAAGTAAATTTAAAATATATTTTTATATTTTCAATGTACGAACCGGGAAATAAGACATTTGAACGAGACAAAACTAATGAAGGTACTAAAAAAGCTTTCATTTCTGCAGATTTTAAATATAAGAATGCTTGTACACAAATCTAGAACAAAATACATACAAAAAGTATGTACATTATGTATGTATGTATGTATGTATACACCGAGGAAAATTAAGTTTTATAAATTTTCAATATTATCTCTATTGTTAGTTGTTGAATAATATTTTCATGTCATTCGAATGCTATAAAAGCTTATAAAATTATACCCTACACCACCATAGTGGGGAGGTCGATTTAACGATGTCCGTCCGTCTGGCTGGCTGTCCATGTAAAACTTGTGCGCAGAGTACAGGTCGCAATTTTGAAGATATTTCAATAAAATTTGGTACGTAATATTTGTTCGGCCCAAGGACGGATGGGATTGGAACTGGTGGAAATCGGTCCATTATTTCACATACAAATGTCCTCCCGAAATAGGAGTTTAACGATAATAAATGTTTGAATTATAAAAGTATGCAAACAAATTTCACCACAATTGCGTAATAATGAAGCTAAATCAAATCTACAAATTTTGTCAAGATCGGTCCATAATTAGTCGTAGCCTCTATATAAGGCCCACATCCGAAAATCACTTTAAAGAGCATAAATCTCTCCAAAATGTTGGTATCCAAATAATATTGAATACAAACATGTTTCGTATATATACATATAATATGGTAGAATTTTATGATGATCGGTCCATAACTAGTCATAGCTCCCATATAAGGCCCACTTTCGATAATCACTTTAAAGATCATAGCTCTCTCAAAAATTTTGGTATCCAAATATTATTGAACACAAATATATTTCATATATATAGAAATGATGACACCTAATTTTATAATGGTCGGTCCATAATTAGTCGAAACTCCCATATAAGACCCTCTACGTAATTCAATTAAATCTTTTAAAAGTATTTATGTTTAATATTAAAACTATTTTAGAAGAATCGAATATTAATTTTCCTATGTGTTCCAATAAATTTTGACACGATTTCCTTGAGAGTATTATTTGTTTTAATATACGTATACAGTGGCTCTCAGCTTATTTCAACCGACTTGATTTAAAATATTTAGCTGTCTATAACTTCTACGCAAAAAAAATCTGCACTTTTTCAATTTTGTTTCATATGTAGGTATCCTAAATTAAAAAGAATGTTTAAAACAAAAGTCCGAAAATTATGTGGCTAGGTAATAAAATGTACATGCAGTGGTTCCAAGACACATTTGCACAGTAAATTTTTCTCTATATTTTTATCCCACCACCAAAAAAATGGGCGGTATATTATGTTTGGCACGATAGAGCTTCAAAAAAGTCATATAACAATGTAATTTTCCCAAAAATTATTTGATCCACCGAAATGTTTGGTATTGAAAATGGGCAAAACCGGCAATAGAATCAGATTTTTTTGCTATTTTCCTTAAATATAATGCAGATAATATCATAAAATTTTTCAAATTTTATTTTTATTACAGAAGGGCAAGTCCTGTTGAAAATGGTAGGAATCGGTACACGATTTCTCATAGCCCCCATACAAATGTCTTTATGGTACATAAATGTCTATAGAAAAGCCGTATCTAAACAAAATTCTGCAATAATAAGTTTTATGCAAAGTGAAATCTCAAAACAATATTTTGTTTGCATTGGTCCATAATTTTGGCATAGCCCCATACAAAGACCACTTCCGAAAATCACTTAAATGAACATAAATCTTTTGTAAAAATGACTATCAAGTTGAAATTCGATAGGCATAATCTGAATATATATTCAAATCATCGTACCAAATTTGATGATGATCGGTCCATAATTTACGATAGTCCCCATATAAAGTCCAGTTCAGAAAATCACTTAAATGCGCATAAATCTCTTACAAAACACTATCCAATTAAAATTTTACACAAATAGTTCATATGTATGTATGTCAATATAATTATGATCGGTCCATATTTGACCGTAGCCCCCATATAAAGCCTACTTCCGAAAATCTATAAAATTCGAATAAATCTCCTATAAAAACCACCAAGAAGCCGAAATTATACACAAGTAATCCGTATATACATTTAAATTTTTTTTACCTTACGTTACCTACTCAACAGAAGAATAACTGTTGAGGAGCCATTAAAACGAAAGGCTCCCTCCCAATGCACAAATTGTTAGGAATATGGGCATACAAAATCATATTGTAAATTGCCTCACGTATGTGTGGTTTGTGGCGACGCTCATAAAACCGCCGAATGTAATCGTTCTAAAGCTGACCCGAAAGTTAAGAAATGCAGCAACTATGGCGAAAATCACACGGCAAACTATAGGGGTTGTAAAGTCTTCTTGCATTTAAAAAAACCTGCTTTAGTTCAAAAATATACTCACTCCCAATATGGTCCGTCATATGCGCCCAGCCAAGCCGCTGGCTCTATTGCTAGTACTACACAAACAAACAAACAAAACCAATCATATGCCCAAGTCTTAAAAGCTTGCAAACTTTCTTCATATACATGAAATAGACGTACTTCTTGTCTCTGAAACACACTTTACTCATAAAAACTGCTTTAGGGTAAATGGATACCTTACGTATGACACAAAACATCCCAGCGGACGGGCTTGTGGTGGCCATAATTGTTTACACACACACACATCAGAAACTTACCATTGGCAGAGTTCGAAGAAGATTGTATTCAGGCCACATCTATAAATCTTACTGATTTCAAACTTACATACCTTGTCATCCGTTTATTGTCCCCCCGCGGCACAAAATTGTATACGATAAATTTCTCAATTTCTTCTCCACATTGGGCCAGAAATTCATTGCTGCTGGCGATTACAACGCTAAACATACATTTTGGAGCTCTAGACTTATTAGTCCTAGAGGTAATCAGCTATACAATACCGTAGCTGCAAATAATTTTGCTATCGTATCGAGTGGTGAGCCTACCTATTGGCCAACCGACTTCAACAAGATACCAGACCTTATTGACTTTGTTGTAATTAAAAACATCAAGCGCGATCAGGTACTAGTTAGTTCCTCCTATGATCTATCGTCTGATCATTCACCTTCAATCCTCATTTTAAAAGGCAACTCTGAAGCCGCAGCTGCAAACTTTATTTCCTATCCAAACAGAAACACAAATTGATTATAGTATAAAATGTATGTGAGCTCTCATCTATCACAGTGCATTGCCCTAAAAAATTCATCTGTCATCCAAATAGCTGTCGACCGACTTACAGAAGAAATGCAACCCCAATCAAGCGGACAATTAAACGTGCTCCTTACAATACATTGACGGATATAGAGACAGTCGTTCCCCAACCACCAAGGCCCAACTACAATTATGCCTGACAACTCTTCGCAACAAATTGAGACAGAACCACGAGTTTGCAATAGAATGCTATCTAAACAGCCTATATGCCACAAACAACTCCAATTACAGCTTATGGAAGGCTGTACGGCATATAAAATACCCTACAACCCAAGAATCTCCATTAAGACTGGAAAACCGCACTTGGACCAAAAACACAAATGAAAAATTAAACGCTTTCGCGGCCCACCTTAGAAAGTTTCACGCCACATGATGCACATACATGTTCCTGTCGTCCAATCATTCCTGATAAGGTAAACCATCCAATAAAATTTAACATAACTCAAGTAAAACTGCAATAGAAAAAGTGAATATTAGAAAATCTCCCGGACCTGACCGCATCACAGGGTCAATGATAAGAAACTTACCATCGTCTGCTTCTAGAATCTTGCTGCTCATTTTTAACGCGATATTAAGAGTCGGATACTTTCCATCCTCATGGAAGAGGTCTATAATTGTTATAAGCCAGGGAAAGATGCTAGCCAGGTTGCGTCGTACAGATCGATAAGCTTATTATCAATCCTATCGAAGCTTTTCGAAAAAATATTCGTTTTAAGTATAACTCCTCATCTAAATGAACACGACATCATCCCGGATCACCAGTTCGGATACAGAGCGAAACATGGTACAATAGAACAAGTGAATACAATTGTCACCCTAATCAGATCGGCGTTTAAGAAAAAGCAAGACTGCTCAGCCCTGTTATAGACATTTCCCAAGCATTTGACAAAGTTTGGCATGATGGGCTACTCATCAAAATAACACGAATGCTTCCTCAAAACACTCACAAGCTTCTGGAGAGCTATCTAACAGGCAGAACATTCATAGTAAGGTCGCAAGATAAATACTCCCCCCTCAAGAAAATTACTGCTGGTGTCCCCCAAGGCAGCATATTAGGACCGCTTCTATATATAATATACACAGCGGATATGCCAACAAACCTGAGCACGCATACCTCTACATTTTCAGACGACACAGCATTTATTATCGTCAACCATGACCCAAAAGTCGCATCGCAAAATCTGCAGTCCCACATCAATGAACTAGAGGCCTGGCTAGAAAAATGGAGAATAAAGGTTAACCCGGCTAAATGTGCTCACTTAACTTTCACGCTCAGAAGACAAACGTGCCCAATTGTAAAAATAAATAACATCACTGTTCCGGTAGAAAACCATGTAAGTACTTGGGAATTAATATATATAGACGCTTGGCCTGGTCTCGTCATATTGAAGCGAAAATAACGGCTATGAAACTTAAAGAAGCTCAACTACATAGGCTTCTCGGTCGAAACTCAAACTTGTCTTTTGACAACGAAATTCTCTTATACAAGTCCATCATAAAGCCAATATGGACATATCTAACATCCAAAAGCTTCAAAGAAGACAGTCAGAATATTACGACAAATTTTCTGCACCCCTTGGCATATAAGTAATGATATTATCCACAGAGATATCAACGTCCCCACTATCCAGGAGGAAATTAAAAAATATTCAATCAGCTACATCGATAAACTAATGTCCCACCCTAACTACCTCGCTCGGGGTATGCTTCAGTTCGAAGGTCACCAGAGACTAAAAAGAACCGATACTTTGAGCCAAACTAGAAGACAGTAGAATTAAGATTTGAATAATTATGTATTGTAAATTTCGATAAGAAAGATTCAATAATAAAAACAAAAAACTTAAATTTTGTTTGTTTTAAAAACAAACACAAACTGCGAAGCTTTTTGGCTTGTTTCCAGAAAACACCCATAGTCTTTGGCGGGAATCGAACCCGCAACCCTCTGACTGATAGTGCGGCACACTATCGCCTAGTCTATCGGGGCACCCCATAACTCCCTTATAAAACCAGTATCAAGTTGGAATTCAACACAAATAGTCCATATATAAAAATCGTCGATCTCAGATTTATGATTATCAGTTAATATTTGACCGTAGCCCCCACCTCTAAAAATAACTTAAATGCGCATAAAGTTCTTATTCGCATCAGCAGCAAGTTTAAATTCGACACAAATAGTTATTACAATTATAATATATAATTCGTCACTCTCAATATGATGATGATGGGTCCATATTTGGCAGCAGCCCCCATATAATATCTACTTCCGGAAATCACTTAAATAAGTATAAATCTCTAATAAAAACCACTATAAAGTTGGAATGCAACACAAATAGTCCATATATACATACATAACCGTAGATGGGGGCTACAGGACATAAAGTCAACTTCCGGAAATCACTTAAATGCGCATAAATCTGTTAGAAGCATCCATAGAAATATTCGTATCCAATTTTATGACGATCGGTCCATATATGTCCGATTCACATACATACATACATATACATAAATCGTCATATATAATTTCGTGATGATCATATCGAAATTTTACACAGATCAGTTATAAGTATGTATAAGTAAGTAAAAATAAAATGAAATTAAAACAACAAAGATGTAGCGAAATATCTAGAATAAAAAATTTTATTTTAATAAAAAAAGAAATTAAGCTCGACAATTACTGAAATGGAATTTTTTTTACTTTTATTGGAATCACAAGTATACAAACAAATTTTAAAATTTCAATTAAAATATTCTAACTGAAATTGTTTGTTTTGTTTATTTTGCTTTGTCCACAAAATTCGTGTTGTATATAATGCTTTGCTTTTTCACATTACAAACATACTACCACAAAATATTTTCTTTCTCTTTTTTAAGAGAACTTCCTTATCAGCTGATTGTAGCTCTTTTGAAACGGCAATATTTAAACCGTCAAACATTTTTGTGGCTAAATTTAGCTTATTTTATTTAGCTGGACAATTTTTCATTTGGCATTTAATTTAGCATTTTCTAGCTTTTAAAATTAAAAAAAATTATTTATTTACTATTAGACACAAAGAATGCTGATGACGGCTTTAGCAGGCCAGAAAAAGCTTTACATTTTGCTATTGTCTCTTTGTATATAATTGTATGATTTTACATTTATGTTTTCCAACGGAAAGCTATGTGAAATATATAAAAGAAATATACAAAAATAAATTGTAGTGTATATAATTGTTTTCAAACAATTTGTATATTTAACTTGAAGTAAAACTTTGAATATAAATTTTTTAAAAAATTTTCAAATTCTCGCAAGAGGAATAGTTCTCAATTAGTATTTAAAAATTATTTATTTTTTTGCCAAAAATAGCTTAAAAATAAGAAAAGGAAAATTATATTTTATTATATTCTAAGAATAAATCATCAAATTATCAACAGATGAAATTACAACTCTTTATCTACAATGGCAAAAATTAACTTCATATGAGTGGGAAAATCAAAATTAAACTTTTTTTATATACAAATAATTATTGTAAAAATTGATCTTTTTCTATTATTTTATAATTTTAAGATTAGACTCTTGAAGACAACCTTTAATTAATAAATAATTCTTAAAATGTTCTTGAGTTCGAAGTTGTATTATTTATATAAAAAGTTTATTTTTTAATCATGAGTACCTCAAATTGTTAAAAATAATTTCAAAAAAGTATTTTAAAAAATTTAGCACATTTTTGTGGCATTTTAAATTTAAAATTTCCACATTTTAACATTATTTTAAAATTGATTTGAGATCTGGTCACATTTCGAGGATCCATTTCGAGGTTCCCTACTTTTTTAAAGGAAAAAAAATACAAAAAATTCAAATTTAATGGGGAATGTTTATTATCATTTGAAAGAACGTTCTTTGGCATCTATTTTTTGAAGATTATGTATATCAAATGTTGGCCGTTGCTACGTCGCAGATGGTCTATCCGTTGAGTTCAATTTTCGATGACGCGTTCGAGCATTTCGACTGATAACTGGCGAATGACACGCGTGATGTTTTCCTTTAAGACCTGAATCGAAGCGGGTTTGTCCGTATAAACTTTAGACTTTACATATCCCCACAGGAAAAAGTCTAACGGTGTTATATCACACGATCTTGGTGGCCAATCGTCCGGCAAAAAACGTGAAATTATGTGCTCATCGAAGTGTTCTCTCAATAAATCCATTGATTGATGCCATGTGTGGAAAGTGGCGTGGTCTAGCTGAAACCAAATGTCGCTGAGATCACGAGCTTCAATTTCAGGCATCAAATAGTCGGTTATCATGGCACGATAACGGTCGCATTGAAGGTTACGTTCGCACCGGCATCATTTTTAAAGAAATATGGACCGATGATTCCAACGGCCCACAAACCACACCAAACCGTCTATTCGGTCGAATATTATTCAATAATGAATGCTGGGTCTCAAAATTGGTGATGGCGTTGCGAATAGTACGCTCAGTAGGCCGATTATGTTGACAATAAGTTGAGCGAAGTGCACGTAACACATTCCTTACATGAATTTTCGTAATAAAGTTGAACGATTTGTAAACGTTGTACAGGCGTAAATCTTTCCATTATGAAATGCCAAAGAATACTAAACAAAAACAAGTAAGAGTGCTATATTCGGCTATGCCGAATCTTATATACCCTTCACCTTTGTTGTGGATGCAATTCTAACCATAATTTACAGAGTTTGTCTCATGTTCATAATAATCTTGAGTGTAATTTAACAAACAGAGTATAAAAAAGGGGAACAATCCGGTTTTAGTGAGTTTGCTCAAAAAAAAAACCTTCATCAAATAGGGCTTTTAGAGGAGATGCCAGCAAAAAAAATTGTTGGCGGTCACGCCTATTTTCGAGGGGGCGGGACCGTAAAGTTGAAAATATATAGGCCTATATCTCGGGAACTACTGGGTGTCTGATAATTTGAAATACATTAAAGAAAGGTATTAAAAATACCTTTCCAACGATATATATCATGATTATAAAATATGGACCGAATATGGGTTAAATCCGAAAAGAATATTTTTTGACCCGAATATATTTGTTTTTTTGGAAATGGTTCTTATATGGCAGCTATGACAAATTATGGGCCGATCTTCTTAAATTTTGGAACAGTGATTTTCATGCATATGAGGAAATTTCACGTCGAATTTCAACATAATAACGGTATATTTAAGATATATATTAGTATTAACGTGGATTTCGGAAGTGGACCTTATATGGGGGACATGGTCAAATATGGACTGATATTCTCAAAATCCAACAGTTTGATTTAGGTATGTATGTAAATGATCCGTGTAAAATTTTGGATTGGTACCCTTCTCTTATAAGATTTATAAGTATTAAAGTGATTTTCGGAAGAGGGCTTTATATGGGGCATACGGTTAAAAATAGACCGAAATTCACAAAATTTTGTGGGATGATTTTTGTATATATGTAAATGATCTGTGCAAAGTTTTGAGTCGGTAAGGATATTTATACAATATATATAGGGATAAATGTCTTTTTCAGATGTGGTCCTTGTACGGGAGCTATGACCAATTCTGGGCCGACCACCATAAAATTTAGTACAACAATTTAGTTACCTATAAAGATTCATCATGTCAAATTTTAGCCGTTTAACATTATTTATATCTGTTTTATACGTATTTAAGTGAATTTTGGAAGTGGACTGACCACTGACGTGCTTGTATGTTTTGGGTCGTCATCTTGTTGGAAGACCCAAATCAATGGCATGTCGTACATGGCATAGGAAAGCATAACATTATTTAGTCTTTCAACGTACACATGTTGATCCATTGTTGATTTTATGCAATGCATTGGCCCCACTCCGTAACATGAAAAGCATCCACATATACACATATTGTGCAAATTATATGTATATGTAAATATTTTTGCCGGTACTGTATGTATACATATATAATTTAGAATGTACCCAGCAGTCGGGGTAAGTTGTGAATGATTTATTATTTGACTACTTACCAATAATCGCCAGTACTTACCGGCCATACCACTGGCAATGTTAATGAGTGACGAGTAGTCACCTCTCAGCAGTCATTTCGTTTGTGGCATAGGACATACCGATGTAGCAACTAGAATTTATGTGGCATAACGGGGACATTTTTACATTCTCTCTCTTTCTCGTAAATCGTATTGGCGTCACCGAAGATATACATATGTATTTATAGAGGCAGTAAGCTAAACTTACATACATATATTTTCAATACAACATTTAGATATTAAATTAAACATTTTAATTTTCTCGAGCTCGAAAAAACTTTTTTATTTTATCAAAAAAGGTCGAAGAAATCAAAATTTAATTTAATCATTTTAATTTTCTTTCTTAGTGAATCTCAAATAGAACTCTTACTTGTAATATTATATTATAATCTTATATACCCAGAACGAAATACCCGTAGTGTGATCTATGAATACTTGAAACTAATTTGTGTTACATTTTGTATCGGTAACGAAAATTATACTGGTTATTTTGTGGAGCCCTTACATGATACTTGAATATGTACCGATTATCATGAAATTTGGTACTACGATTTATAAATATATGTACATGTATGTACGAGTAAACATGGATTACATATTTGTGTTGAATTTCGAATTATTGCTGATTTTTATAAGAAATTTATGCGCATTTAAGTGATTATCGGAAGTTTACTTTATATGAACGCTACGGTCAAATATGGGCCAATTATCATGAAATTTGGTTCGATTTATATGTTTTTTTTATTACTTCTATTTATTTATTGTATCTTCATTAACTAAAGCTAGATTTACACGATTGAAATTTTCTTCAAAATGCTTCAAACTCGTGTAAACTCGTAAAATTTAAGTTATTAAATAAATAAATTCTAAAGAAAATTTCAATCATGTAAATCTAGCTTAACAATAAATATTTCAAATCTTATACCTAATGAATTTTAATTATTTAGTCTTGATTATTTGTATTAAGTAGGCATTCTTCCTTCTTGTCTTTGGCTCAGTCAAATATTGCGGGCTAAATGGGTTTGGGTGTATTTTTCTGCATATTTTTGGATCTCAGATTTTACTAAAGGCACGTTTAGGTCTTTATGAATACATATTCGATTTTTTTATATCCCTGGGGCATTTGTGATATTGTAGCAATTTTTTTTTTTTTTGACGTCTTTGAATTCTGTCTACATTTGAAGCTGAGGCTGTTACCATAGATGTATTCCATAACACCATATATGTAGGTTTTATGGTTGAGTTGTAAAGTAGGTGTTTACGAGTACAATCTAAACTATGCTTAGAGTTTCTGCCAATGAGCCAAATAATAGGGAATAATTGCATTTGAGTCAATTTTGCATCTACATGGGATTTCCATGTAAGGCGACGATCAAGGTGTATACTAAGGTATTTAACTTCGGATTGTTGTGTTACTGCTTCATTATTGATATAAATAGGGGAGCATGATCATCTACGCAATGTAAAGGTTATGTGTGTGCATTTCTGCTCATTAAATTTTATCCTCCATTGCTTTAACCATTTTTTTAATTCAAATAGTTCTTGAGGGTTTTCATGAATGCTTAAAATAGTTCAATAGAATTTTCGATCTCTAGAATCTCAAAACGTAGGGCTACATCTGCTTCTAAATGGTGTGTGACTGGTATCAAGTCAATTGTTTCATATGATGTGTTTGGGGTGAATACTTTTTTCAAATGTTAATAAACGGATGCTTTTTTTCAGGACTTACATAACACAGGTCTTTTAAGATTTTTAGTCGCGCGCCATAGTGAGTAATCTGATTGCGGGGTTGCGTCCAGACTTTCGAAATATTTATTTAGTTATTCAGTTTTCCGATATTCCAAAAGCTCTTTGAACCTTTTTATTCAATCTTTTAGCTTAGATTTGAGTTGGGACGATCTGTGCAACTGCCACTCTCTTCAAATTCTTCCTGTTTCATTTAAGAGCAGTTCGACATCTGCAGAATAAATTCTATTATATCTGAGTAGTTGGGGGGTTTGGGTAGCAAGATGAGCAGCCAGTTTAATATCATTATCCAAATTGATAACAGAGTAATCGATATTTTCTGGTGTTTAGCGGTATGTTTTCAGAACAATGTGTACATAAGAATTTTCTATACAATTTATACTACTGTCTATCATCGTTACATTACCAGTCGGGGATACAATTTCTCGGGGGATCGATATGGTAAAAATTATGCACAAATTAGCACAAAGTCAAAAAACAAAAATAAAACTATTGACTGTAGCTTAACTATGAGATGTTATTTGCTGACGCAAATTTTGCTGAATTTTTCTTTTATGCTTTTGCTGAGCTAAAAACTGTGAACGATTGCTGTGCTGAAGTTAAGCAAGTCTTATTTTTGTTGTAGTGCTTGCTTGTGTTACATTTCTCTTTGTTCCCAGCAAGCCATATAAGTCCGTAAAGAGTCTTATCTGACACCTTTTTCGAAGCGTTAACGCTCTTTATGAGCCCAAAAAACAATCATAAGAAGGTCATTACATTCGAAAATGGTCCGTCAGAAAGAGCTCTTAGATAATGTCAGTCAAGAATCTTTTATGAGGGGTTTTTGGGCTCTGAAAGCGCTCTTAGATAATGTCAGAAAAGAGTCTTTTATGAGGGTTTTTTGGGCTCTGAAAGAGCTCTTAGATAATGTCAGAAAAGAGTCTTTTATGAGGTTTTTTTGGGCTCTTAAAGAGCTCTTAGATAATGTCAGTAAAGAATCTTTTATGAGGGTTTTTTGGGCTCTGAAAGAGCTCTTAGATAATGTCAGAAAAGAGTCTTTTATGAGGTTTTTTTGGGCTCTTAAAGAGCTCTTAGATAATGTCAGTAAAGAATCTTTTATGAGGGTTTCTTGGGCTCTGAAAGAGCTCTTAGATAATGTCAGTAAAGAATCTTTTATGAGGGTTTCTTGGGCTCTGAAAGAGCTCTTAGATAATGTCAGAAAAGAATCTTTTATGAGGGTTTTTTGGGCTCTGAAAGCGCTCTTAGATAATGTCAGTCAAGAATCTTTTATGAGGGTTTTTTGGGCTCTGAAAGAGCTCTTAGATAATGTCAGAAAAGAGTCTTTTATGAGGTTTTTTTTGGGCTCTTAAAGAGCTCTTAGATAATGTCAGTAAAGAATCTTTTATGAGGGTTTTTTGGGCTCTGAAAGAGCTCTTAGATAATGTCAGAAAAGAGTCTTTTATGAGGTTTTTTTGGGCTCTTAAAGAGCTCTTAGATAATGTCAGTAAAGAATCTTTTATGAGGGTTTCTTGGGCTCTGAAAGAGCTCTTAGATAATGTCAGAAAAGAATCTTTTATGAGGGTTTTTTGGGCTCTGAAAGCGCTCTTAGATAATGTCAGTCAAGAATCTTTTATGAGGGTTTTTTGGGCTCTGAAAGAGCTCTTAGATAATGTCAGAAAAGAGTCTTTTATGAGGTTTTTTGGGCTCTTAAAGAGCTCTTAGATAATGTCAGTAAAGAATCTTTTATGAGGGTTTCTTGGGCTCTGAAAGAGCTCTTAGATAATGTCAGAAAAGAATCTTTTATGAGGGTTTTTTGGGCTCTGAAAGCGCTCTTAGATAATGTCAGTCAAGAATCTTTTATGAGGGTTTTTTGGGCTCTGAAAGAGCTCTTAGATAATGTCAGAAAAGAGTCTTTTATGAGGTTTTTTTGGGCTCTTAAAGAGCTCTTAGATAATGTCAGTGAAGAATCTTTTATGAGGGTTTCTTGGGCTCTGAAAGAGCTCTTAGATAATGTCAGAAAAGAGTCTTTTATGAGGGGTTTTTTTTGGGCTCTTAAATAGCTCTTAGATAATGTCAGTAAAGAATCTTTTATGAGGTTTTTTTTGGGCTGTGTGTAATCTTGTTTTTTATCATTCTTGTGTGGTATAGCTATGTTTTTTTTGTTCAAAGCACAAATAACAGGAAACAACGCTTTGGTACACACTTAATTAAGTAGAATTTCTGAGTCATACTTGTGCACAAAAATTATTTTAGCTATATTTTATTCTTGATTTTTTTTTGATGATTTTACTTTTTATTATGCCCAACACCACCATAGTGAGGAGGGTATATTGGATTTGTGCTGATGTTCGTAATGCCAACAAATATAGTCCAACACCCACCTTAAAGTAAACCGATCGAGTCGACTTAACGATGTCCGTCCGTCTGGCTGGATATCATGTAAACCTTGTGCGCAGAGTATAGTATAGTATGGGATATCCTCATATGCATTAGATTCTTTGTTTTTAAGAAGACCGGCCCATGTTTTGTAATTGCTTACATATACGAAAAACAAGTTAACTCTCAATAATGTCTAATAAATATCGATATCGAATCAACATTTTGTACAGATCAGAGATTGTAATCCAGAAATCGCACTAATATTGTTTATACGGCAATTATGCTACTGAATGTTGTAGCTATCAGTGCATATTTGTCAATAGCTCCCAAATTAAGATCACTTCCGAGTATAACAAACCAACCAAACAACTCTTGTAAATAACGTTATTGAGATGAATTTCAATATGGAAAATGTTTTTTTAGTTTTATAAATTGTTAAATTACACTCAAGATTGTTATGAATATCAGACAAATTCTGTAAATTATGGTGAGAGTTGGTAATTATATTAATTTTAAATAGTCAAAATTAGATAAAATTTCAATACATCTATATATGTATATAAAAATTAAATGGTCCATGTATGTAATGGCATCACGTGAGAACAGCTGGAGCGATTTGGCTGATTTTTTTTTTAATTTCCGAGTTTTACCAGGAATTTTTTAATTTTTTTTTACAAACCATCTCCTGAAAAATTTGAATAGAATTAAAAAATCAGCCAAATCGCTCCAGCCGTTTTCACGTGATGTCATTTAATTTTTATATATATAGATATAGAATAAGATGTATTAACAACCTTCATACCAAGAAAGGTGAGGTTCTTACCCATTTAAAGTTTGAGAATAGGTTAAGATCGTTTCGGCCTCTAATCAATCTCTGGTACAGCGATTATTTTACATAATTTTACATAATTTTTAAATGCAGCAGCTATCCTGAGAAAAACTTCGGAGGGAACCAGCTACTAGATGGTTCGATTAGTCTTTTGCCCCTATACTCAATTCTGAAAATCGATTTGCACGTCAGAACTGTTTCGGTCTTCCATCATGCTTTCCCTGACTTCAACCTGATCAAGTATAGTTCACAATCTTTCGGGTCACAGCATACATATGTATATGCTTCAAAACTGCCTCCTTTTCACTACTCAATTGTTTTACTTAACCTACGCCTAAACTTTAGAAAGTTCCTAATGAGTGATATATGTATGTGTTTGCTCTGTGATATATGTACATATGTAAATTACCAGTGCTTTAAAATTTTTTGTGTGATTTTATATAATTGTTGTTGCATATAATAATAATCGAATTTTGAGGAAACTTTTTGAGCAGTAAATTGATACAAACTTTTGTTATTTTTTCTTTTTCTGAAATTTTTGTGTTTTAATTTTTAATTCTATATGAAATACAAATCATTAGTAACTACCGAGCAAAGCCGGGTCGGTCAGCTAGTTTGAAATAAATTATGTTTGTAAAATTGCCTTGCAAATGCTAAGCTATTAGTTGAAAAAACACTGAATGAGTATATTCTAGTCCTTTAACCAGTGTAGTTTTTGTATATGTATCTCAATATATTTAGGTGGAATATTGCACTCTAACTTGTTTTATTTAATTTTGCTTTCTTTTTGTTTACAATCTATGCTTAAGGTTTACTCTTAATTCTTTTTGCAATCAATCATTGAACCCGACAATGTTGGATTTTCAAGAAATTTGTGTTTTTCTATTGCTCAGCATTCGTACAATAAAAATCCCGAATCCCGGGATTTCCAAAACCAGTGTCGTTTGGCATCCCTACTGTATACCCTCAAATATTTTAAAATATTCTTGTATGTTTTTTTGTGTACAAAAACGAAAATAAACCTGGGCCCTAATTTTATTGTAGCTGATTGTAGCACTTTTGAACATTCAAAATTGTCACCTCTGTGTACTTTGTGATATAACTGAGTCTTTTTGTTCAGTTCTTCATTTAGTTCATTTGTTCTTTATTCATGATTGTATTGTAAAAATGTTAAAAGCAATGTACTGAAAGAAACAAGTATATATATGTATGTATGAACAATCATAGTACATATTCTTGTTGTTCAGTGAACAACTGAACGAAAAGAACGACCTAGTTCATTTTTTTGAACTGAACAAAAATGAACGATCACTGAAATGAACGATTACGCCCAAGCCGTTTACAGGGTATTCACTATGAAGTTATAAAAACAAACATAATGCACTATATATGTAGTTTGTTCATTCCTAAAACCGATAAATTTCGTGGTGACAAAATGAAATTAATCTACTTCGATAGAGAAATATCCTACGAATCGGGCTATATAGTTGTCATTTTCGAAAAATTTGCCGTTTACAGGGTGTTTACTATGAAGGTGTAAAAACTAACATAATGCACTACATATATAGTTTGATTATTCCTAAAACCGATAAATTTGGTGGTGCCAAAATGAAACTAATGTATTTCGATAGAAAAATATCCTACGAATCAGCTAATTTTTCGAAAATGACAACTATATAACATGGTAAATAAGAAGTTAATTTATGTATTCTTTATTACTATAATATAAACAACAAAATACGATCAATAAATTAAATTTTAATAAATTTTAATAATTTAAATTAAGAAAACAATATAACCAGAGATTTATGTTGAGCTATACATTATTGTTGTGAGTAGTGTATGTATATTGACTCAATGTTTTATTTATTCAGCGATTTCCTTGGTCGGCTGGCTGTTATCTGTTGAATCGTGTTCGGTGGAACTCGTAGCAGAAACTACTTCATCATCAGATTTTATATTATTTCCAATTAATGGCTGTTTTCCTGCTGTAATTATTGCTGGATGCAAAAATCCTAATCGTGCACTTGATATGGTTGTACCAGGTTTCACACCATTAAAAGACATTAAATTTCCGAAGTAAACATGTTGAATTATTGGAAATTTTGATAAAATCTATAAAAAATTATTATTGTATATTTAATAAAAAAAAACTATTTAAAATATGTTTATTGTGTTTGGAAGTTTTTGTTTTGCTTTTTGTTTATTATTAATCATTATATGTATGTATAATACAATACATAATCGCAATCCATACAGAATTATCATTCTAAAAATATATAAAAGTAAAAATTGCAAGACAATTGTTACCTTCCTATGATTAATAAAAACTCTGATATAATTTTGAAATCGGTCTGTATGGTAAATTAATGTATTTAGAATGGTGGTATTTATACAAAAATTTATAAAAAAAAAGACGATTTATGTTAGAAATGTTACAGATTATTAATGTACCCATAGAAAAGAGAATTAATTTTAAAACAGATACAGACAATGTAGCTCAAAATTACAGACATTTAATTTAGAAGAATAAGTTTAGAAACTAAAAATATTACATATATAATTTTTCATTTACTATTCCAAACAAGTTTTATATACATATATATATCATAATTGTATATCATAATTTAAAGCTTTTCATTTTCTGTTAAAAATTTTTTTCATTTTTATACATACTTCAATTATTATTTTATTGTAATTCAAAACTTATATTATCCCTGAAGAAGCTATCCATTGTGATAGCGAAATATTGGAAATTAATATATATAAATAAATTAAATATTTTTATATAAAATTCAATTGACCTTATTGCTTGAAAGAAGAAGAAACTATTAAATATTAAAATAAAGGTCAAATAAACGAACTAAATATTAAACAAAACAATTTGAGTTAGAATATTTGAATTGAAATTTTGTTTATGTTTGTGATTTTAATAACTAACTAAATTGTATTTTAATAATTGTTATACTGTGTGGTATGCATTGTTGAGTTTGTGCATTCGTTAGATGATATAAATGCATTTTTTTATGGTTGTATCAAACAATACAAAAATACTCTGTGCCAAAAATTAATTTTATTACGTCAGAAAAATAGTAACATAAAGAAAACAAAAAGGCAGGTTTCAAAGAGACAAGAAAAAAAACTACACTATCTTTGCTCTTCTGTCACCTCTGTTATACTCTGTGGAACTACGTAGTATTACTGGACAGTGTTTTTATTGAATTTGCTGAGGAAAATTATGGAAATAATTTTACATTTCAGCAGGACAACGCCCCTATATATAAAGCCAAAAGAACTAAAGAATTTTTTGAAGAAAAGGATATAGCTGTTTGGACTGGCCACCTCTTAGCCCTGATCTACATCCAGTTGAAAACCTCTGGGGAATTTTAAGTGCCCAAATGTATAAAAATTAAATGACTTATAACTCCTTAAAAGAGCTCAAAGAAGCTTTATTAAAAAATGGAAAGAAATTACTCAAGATGTGTTACAAAAATTAATAAACTCTATGCCACGTCGGTTAAATGAAGTAATTAAAAATCGAGGAGGACATTCGCATTATTAAAATTTATATATTAGTTGAATATATTTAATTTAATAAACAAATCCTGAAAAGCTTTTAATTTAATTTTTTGTTTTTTTCTACTAAATACATATAAAAAATATATATATAAACTTTTACATTAGCTTTAAAAACAGAGATTTTTAGAAAAAAAAACATTGTTACCGACGCCACCCTAAGGTTTAAAAACCTTCTATTGTCCTATTTACTTTAACATTTTATTTTCACTTAAATTATAAACATACACACGTACTTATACATATGTAGTAAATATGCTATATTCATTCCTTCTTACTTATTGTGATATTGATTAATAACGGGATTTTACATTTTTGTCATTTACTTTAAAAGGGAAACAAGAGAAGTGTTAAGCTTTTAATATTGAAGTTTGAACAAGTAAAAAACAAATTGTTTTAAAGCGGTTCATTTGTGATTTTTTTAAATAATTAAAAATATTAAATAAATAGAATTACATTGTCGCTCATAAAGTTGTCTTTTATTAAATTTAAATTCGGAAATAAATAATTTCTTCCTTGGCTGTAATTTCTTCATGTTGATAGCTAGCTGTCTTAGTATTTTTTGTTGGTTTAGAATCTATAGGACTTTAAGTATTTATATACCTATAATAGTAAATATCTCCAATAATTAATAAATTGTTCAAATACCTTCCGTCTAATTGGTTCATACTATTGAATGTCCACTCTACATACATATATTGCATAATTTTACATACCTCTTTCTGGTACATTTTAACGAGACCAGCATTTATTTTAGACCATGAAGGAACGGCGGAAATACTCCACAACTGATATGAATGTTCAGAAAAGTGGCCAGTTTTTACCTTGAATAGGAACGTTTTATAAAAATAATATTTTAACGTAATTCACTTGAGCGCACCTGTTGTATAAAGTCAACACAACTTATATACATATAATCGTTTTTATATGAATTAATTATATCCTCATCCAAGAACTTGGCTGGTGGAAAAGGACTTCCAACTTATAAAAATAAAATAAATTAGAAAATTTATAATTAAATAGTTATAATAAATGTAGAGCTTACATGAAAGCTGAGCACTTCCCCATATAAATGGAATAAACTGATAATCATCAAGCGACCAGACACCCTGGCTCCCAGCCGGCTCCATACGATACGTTTTCTGAAGACGTCGCACAAACGTAAGGTACGTATTAAATAGGATTAATGCACTAGCAATATTGTCCTCCTCTTCTAAAATTTCTGCTTTAAATAGCGAGCATAAAAAGAAAATAAAAGACAGCTCGTGTCCAGTGCCATAGTCAATACGCACAGAATTGCCAAACGATTCGGATAAGTAGAAACCCAATTCTGTAACCAGGTGACATTTATCAGCCGGAATACTATTTTGTAATATTTGAAATATCTCCTGTAAAAAATAATAATTGCATACATTAGAAATGAGTAAACTTTTTTATATTAAAGTATTCTTAATTACATGATTCATTTTTCTAGACCAAGCACGAAAAGCTTTATTTCCAAAACGTTGTGGTTGTTCAATGGGTGGTGTTTCATCAATTAATGCATTCAATTTAGCAAAGATCTCAATTAAACTTTTCATTGATGGCGAAATGTAAATTTGGTCATTTATCTTTTGTCCTTGCACTGCCGTACTGATACCATTAATGAATCCCACTAAATCGTAATATGCCTCTGAACGTAGCCATACTTGTACATCGGATAATTGTTTTACTCTTTTCTCGGGTTGTGCTGCACCGGCTAATTCCACTTTTAAAAATAAATAAATACGAAGTCATATTTACATGTACTTTCATTCAACGAAATAGTCTGCTTTCGACTTACGTGGAATATTTTTGGGTTCTTGTACAACCATATCCATTTTAAATATAATTAATTACAATATTTTTGGACTGTTTCTTGAAATTTTGTATTGTCCTCTGTGTTTTGTATCAAACAAAAATGATGAAACGTAATATACTTTTGACATTTCGTTAATTATTTACCTATACAGTTAACGACAAAAAACTTTCCATGTTATATTGTAATCAAATTCTAGTAAATTTATCTTAAACTACGTTAACTGTGTTGCTAAATTCTATTATTAGTGAACTGTAAGTGTGATTGTATAAATGAAAAATTGTGAATGTTTTGGAAAAATTTTAATTATTATTGATGTATTAAAAACGCAAACTATAAAAAGTTGTTGTAATATAAAATATGTTGCTTCGGTAACACTGATTTGTACCCCTCGATGTAAAGCTGGAGGTCCACACCAAGCGTCTACGCGTTTCACGCGTTTTAAGCAACTCTCAAAAAAGGAGAATCAATGCAGTTGTATGAGTTAAGTTACACACTCAAAAGCATAGGACGCGCTGACGCCTGAAACGCGAAAAGTTCGTTTACTTTAGCTGGAGGTCCACACCAAGCGTCGACGCGTTTCACGTATTCTAAGCATCTGTCAAAAAAGTAGAATCAATGTAGTTGTATGAGTTAAGTTACACACTCAAAAGCGTAGGACGCGCTGACGCCTGAAACGCGAAAAGTTCGTTTACTTTCTACTTTTGAACGCGGTGCACGCGTCACAGCTGACTTTGACAAATGCAAAGCAAATTTATTTTAAAGATGATATCACCAGAAAAAATGACAGTTGAAATAACATTTTTTATATGAGTTTGACAAACAAACCGATAAAAAACTTCATATAAAAAAAAAATCAGCTGAAATGCCTGACGCTTAAAACGTTTAGAAAGCTTAAAACGTGTTGACGCCAAAACGCGAGTTGTGGACCTCTAGCTTAAGATTGTGCTCTCTGCGATTGAATTTCGCATTTGCTAATATATAAATCTTAGATATTATACTACGTGGAGACGACGGCATGTTACATACTGTCTCCAACTTTCATACAGTATGAAAGAAAACCAATTTATTTATATTTTATTAATTTTAAACGGAACACAATATAACACATCATAATTTTCGAAGAGCCATAGAGTAATGACATTCATATTTTAAAATTTTCAAACGTTTTTATATTAAATTATTAAACGAACGAAAAACAGGTATAATATTAACTCTGTGGCTGTGTACACATCAGAGATCGGCAATGAATCGTTTTTTTTACGATTCGCAACTACTCATAACATTTTAAGTATAAGTGGTTTTACATCATTGCAATTTAACTACTCTGAGCTCCTCAAACTCACAACAACTTTGATTCATAAATGCAAGTGGATATAAGTATGAGTACTACGCCGACATCGAGCTCATACCATTCCCAATATGTTTGATTCATAAACCGCGGTATTTAGATTTACATTTAAAGTAAAATACTCACATACTCATAAAGTATTCAAATCAGTTGTCATTGAAAAAAATTTCAGCTTATTCCGTTAGGTATTTATACAAAATAAGTAAAAAAGAAATATAAAAACATACAAGTATGTTTATAGGAAAACATATTGGCGAAAATATAACATCTATTAGGTATTTTATATAATTTTTATAAGCAGGCTGTAAAAATTAACGACACTCGCATGAGTGTATGCGAGTCATACTTATTTTTTTTATCGTCTACGTACATTGAGTTAAGGAGAGTCTAAATAAACAACATCATACATGAGATTAAGTATGAATATAATGAGTACTTCAAACTTTAAAGATGAGTATTGGTTTGATAATATTGAGACAAATATGAGTACGTATAAGTACAATAAATTATAAGTCATGATTCGAGTATACTCACTTTTTCAGTACTCATAAATGATCTCTGGTACACATAATGATATATTACACACAACTCCATTATACCTTAATTAGGAAACTATCCGCCAACACCAAATAAAAAATATAAAAAAGCTAAAATGTTGGTTCATATTCATCAGTATGATGTACATATAATAAAAATAACACTAAACATATTATAATTTCATAAATTAATTTTTAGAGTTTTCTGTGTTTTTTTTACTGAAAAATTGTTGAACTTTTGATAAATTAAAAAATAAATTTTTCAATGTCCCGTTTTTGATTACTTACACATAAATCGGCAACACTGATACACGTTATTTGTTTTATTTTTAAGTTGGCTACGCAATATATTTGTCATCTTTTTACAATTAATTTGTAGGCAATTTATCGGTGGGTGTATTGTTATTTGTAAACGTAAACAATTGAAATATTGTAAAAAACTGGAAAAAATGTTACAAAGTATATATGAGCTACCATTTCATATTTTGGTACCTCCAAATATTAAGCTCCGCATACAAATTTCAAAGCCATCGCCCTTTTTCATATTCTGTTGTATTTTGGTGTCATACTTTTTGGTTACTGGAGGTAAGAAATGATGCTTTGCAATATGTAAATGCATAGATACATATATATTTAGAATCCTTATATGTATGTGTTTGTTTTTTCAGGTATAATATATGATGTTATTGTAGAACCACCAAGCGTAGGTGCAACTGTTGATGAAAATGGTCATTCAAGACCAGTAGCTTTTATGCCCTATCGAGTCAATGGACAGTACATAATGGAGGGATTGGCAAGCAGTTTTCTTTTTACTATAGGAGGTCTTGGATTTATTATAATGGATCAGACTCATGCCCCAGGAAAAACGAACCTTAATCGGTTATTGCTCACTTCCATGGGATTCATATTTATTTTGGTATCATTTTTTACAACCTGGCTGTTCATGAGAATGAAATTGCCCAGTTATTTGCAACCTTAAATTAAACCGAATTAATATCATAAGCTAATTTATGCTGCTCATTTTTACAAAAATGCAATCTATTAATGCGATTTTGAAACCATAACGCTATCAGATGCATTTCCCAATAGGCCTTAATACTTTTTTAACACAATAAAATTTCAATGAGGTATTTTTTGCAATAATCTCTATTAATATTGTATATTAAAAATGTATAAGCTAAATATATGTTAATTCAAAATTACTAAAAAAAATAGGTTAATAAATACGTAGATATAACCTTGAAAAAAGTGAACTAATCAAGTTTATATTTTCAAAATTTCTTACTAGTCCGGACGCATGAAATTTTTGATTTTTTTCAAATCACTTCCAAAATTTTAAATTCTCATTAAAATAAAAGAAATTTTTTTTGGAGGTTTGTAAAATATTTAGCTAAATCTTCTATATTAGAGTATATATGTATATATTAGAGAATTTTTTGATCCGATATTTTTTTAAAAAATCTAAAAATAAATTACAAAATTTTAAAGTCAAAAAATTAAACTTTAATTTAAGATATACAGCCATGTCACAGAATTCAATTCCGTTCGGAAGTAGAATTAATTCCGTATTTTGCTTCTATAGGAAAAGTAAAACCAACAATTTTTTCGGAATGAAACCTTAATTAAAAAAATGCTTAAAATTACAATTCCACAGCAAATTTAAAGTTGTTTCATTTCAAAAAAATTTTTCGTTTTGCTTTTTCTATAGATTCAAAAAACGGAATTAATTCCACTTCCGAACGGAATTAAATTCTGTGACATAGCTGATAATCTATATATTTAAAAGAGTAACATGACTGACTAACTGACTGATTCATTCATCATCGCACAGCTCAAACCGCTAAAGCTAGAAACTTGAAATTCGGGTAATGATTTCCTTTTAATTTATTTATTGAATTTTTTCATTTCCTGTACAACAAGACTAAGTCTTATATTTATAGCACAGGAACGCATTACGTGATGAACAATTTTTTTCTTACGTGAAAAAGTTATATAAAAAATTTCTGAAACTATTAGCATTACTATTTATTTGTTGATTTCGTAGAAGATTGTTCCAAAGACGAGGGCATGTACATAAAACTGCCATTCAGAAACTAGGTATTGATGTCGAGGTATTATAATATTTCGAGACGATTGGAAGAAACGTATTTTTTCAAACATATATTTGGGAGTATTTATTATTTTGTACAAAAATACGAATTTTTAATAGGCTATCAAGTGAAACTCCGTAAAGTTTATTGGAAACAGCAGAAACATGATCAAACATTCTCAATCCATACACATATCTTATAATGTTGTTAAACAATATATTAAGCTTACTTTTACTACTTGAATCACAGCTTCCAAATAACTCCCACCCATAAATTAGAGAAGGAATCAGATACGTCTTGGCTAGTAAGGTTCTTATTCTTATTGGTGTAAAATATTGTGTAGACCAGAGAGCTCGTAACTTTATGTATGTTTGACCAACCAGTGAATTTATATGATCAGTCCATGTCAGATTGATATTGAAAATTATACCGAGATTTTTCGCTGAATTAACGATTTTATTTTTTTCGCCATTTAAAACAATATTTTCAGGAATTTAAGCTCCTTTTACATATTACAATGCATTTAGATTTGTCTGGATTTAAACAGAGTCCATTTGCACAAGCCCAGAGGTAAATTTTGTTCAAATCCTCATTTAGAGATGATATTCCTGAAACTATATTTTGAACAGAGCTACTTAGAATAAGTTGCACGTCATCTGCGTATACATAAATGGATGTTGCATTCAGAGAGTTGGTTTGGCAAATCGTTTATATATAAAGAAAATAAGAGTGGTCCTAAAATAGAATCTTGAGGTACTCCTCTATTGAGGGATACGCTATCTGACCATGTATTGTTCACAAACACCGATTGTGTGCGGTTCGTAAGATACGAAGATATAAGTTTAGTAGAAATGTCGTTAAACCGAAAAAAAGTGGTCCAGTTTTTTAATAAGTATGTCATGGTCTACTGTATCGAACGCCTTAAAATGGTCTAGAAGTACTAAAAAAATTCATACTACCTTCATCTAATCCTTGACGTATATTTTCGCTAACCTCCAGCCGTAACGGCAGCTGTGATTCTGACGAAACCCCGATTGCGTGCTGGAAAGTAAACTATGAGTATCAATATATTCCAACATTTGTTTGTACAAAAGCTTCTCTAAAACCTTCGGTAGAAAACACAAGATAGCTATCGGTCTATATTCTCCATTCGATTTAGGTAATGGTATAATTTTTGCGTGTTTCCAGTTTAACGGATACGTACTTGACATTATAATAGTATTAAATTGATAAGTAACATACAGTAGAATCACGGGTAAAAGTAATCTTATAAACTTCGGGTGTATGTCGTTAATTCCTACTGCATTTGATTTTATCAAAGAGCTTGTTGAAATAACGTCATATTGAGTAACGCACGAAAATTGAAAATGTTCACTAATAATTCCAGTATCTGTATTTGGAGAGCTTGAGGAAAAATTAAAAAAAGTGGGATTTGCCTACTACAGGTATGGTAGTGAAAGTTCTGTTAAGCATGTTTGCATCCACATTACATTCTGTACGGTTATTAGTATTGCCAATTCCTATTTCGCGAATGGTATTCCAAGTTTGTTGAGAATTGATTGCTGAGTCAAAGCGTTTAGAATAATATTCAGTTTTTGCCTATTTAATATGTTTATTTACATTTTTCCTGGCATTGGAACATTGTAATTTTAGTTCAGAAGTTTTAAATCTTTTCCATCTGGCATATGCTAAGTCCCTCAATTGTATTGCATTCTTAACAGAATTTGAAAACCATGGTTTTTGAGTATGTAATGTTTTTTTATATTTTAGTGGTGCTGTTAGATCGAAAGGATATTGAATATTGTGTTCCAGAAATGACGATTGTTCATCAACGGTGTACATAAAATAGATATCATTTCAGGCAATATAGGAACAATATTCATATAAAATATTTAAATCTAGATGCTTAGAAATAATATTTTAAATACGTCCGCCATTAATCAAAAAAAGAGCCGACAGGTGTCTGGTACTTTTTTGAAATTCGAAATTCAAGTAACCATATGGGGTAAAAATAGTCCCCGTAGAACGCTCCGTTAACATGTATATCTCCTACATAAATAAACATAGAAATATAAAATACTATATTAAATGCATCTGGTTCAGATCAATAAAGACTAGAAATCTTTTTGGTACTTTTCTGAAATTCAAATTCCTATGGCCTAAAAATTGTATTCTTTTTTGTACATTTTTATCAAAATGTATTTTCTCACTAAACATTCCATCAACTATTATTTTCAAATAGTACGTATTACGGATAATTAATAGGTACTTTTTTTAAAATAAATTATTTATTCACTGGTGACAAAAAAAGAACAAAAAAAAGGGTAAAAACGGACATTTGATATTATTTATTCAATTTAAAAATAAAAAAAGATAAAATATTCTTCCATCCACACAAAAAAGAACTCAGAACATGCTATTCATGACTCAAATATAAAGGTGTATGTAAAAAGGGCCAAATTTCAGTACACTTATATTGGTACTTTTTGAAATTCATTTTTTCTATTCTATTTTCGCAAACTATGCATCTGATCATGTTCTTATCTTCGGCAAAGTTGTTGTACATGAGCCCGGGTACGTTTCTGATTTGTTATGAACACGCCTACTCTAACGCCCACTTTTTTAATTAACTACAACGCCTGCCGAAAAGGCCAGACCGCTGGACCGATCTTACTAAAACTTTGACGGGATATAACTAATGAACAAAATCAATAAAATTACTCAAAATGAATTGAATATTTGTGTAATGCCTTTCTTTCAAATTCATTTTAATTGGTGGCGTTCAGTAACTTAAATAATATACATATTTATATAATTTACCTTTTTTTTATTGACAAATTGTACACAAATTATGGTCTCTAAAAATTATTTGGTAAGACCTAAAAATATTCATTTTTTTTAATGTTGGTCATATTTATATATTTTAATTTAATCTTGAATATCGATTTCTCTATTATGTTGGGAATCTTTTCATTGACACAATTGCGTTTATTTCTCGTACTACACAATTCCCTTGTATATCTGATTTTACGCACTGTTGTTTGACGTTTCTACACCATAACTTTTTCCTCCTTTTATTATCTTGCTTTCCTTTTGTTAACTCATCCTCAAAATAGGAGAAAAACATTTTTTATGGATCATACGATTGGAAAGTTACCGTTACATTCCAGTTGAATAATGAAATATTTTAGAATTATTTCGTCACATAGTTAGTAACTAAAGAGGAAAAAAGAAAAAGACGCTTAGCATTGAGTAGTGAAAAAGTTGTTAAAGACATAGATTAAGACTAGATTAGTCTGTGGTTAAAGAGGACGGTTGTTTAAATCGGTGGTGAACAAGTGGCATATTAAGATACTTATTTAAAAGTTAAAAAAAAGGAATGAATAATTAATGTTTAATAAAAAAGTGCTGAAAAAAAAATTAACATTGAAAAAAAACGAAGAAAAGAACAAATCAAATTGAAAAGATCTAACAATTAAAAATTTAAAGTTACATTGTACAAACACTGCACGCAAATAAGAATGGTTTTTTATTTTTGTAAATTATAAACAATATATAATGTGAAGTTTTCAGAAGTATTTAAGATATTTTTCACATACTAAATAGTTTATTGTGCAAACCTTTCGTGGCTGTTTTAAGATTCCTAATAAAACACACACACAATCAAATAAAGTGGAAACAAAAGAAAATCTAATTGACGGTATCCATTAATACTCCTGGATATTATTCATCCAATCATCGACACGGCAACCATAACGTTTGGTAGGCAGAAGTACCATCAAAGTCGTACAGGGTTACAACAACTACAACCGCCAAAAGCTCCATCACCAACAACATTAACTCCCAAATACCACATCATTGGCACCACATCCATATCATCATTGTCATCACATCCATGTCATCATCATCATTGTCATCCTCACATCTTTCTTCATCATTGTCATCCTCCCATCATTGTCATCCTCCCATCATTGTCATCTTCCCATTATCATCATTGTCATCTTCCCATCATCATTATTGTCATCTCCACATCATTTATATTTATATATTATACCTATTTATTTATATATATTTGGTTATATATTTATTTAAGTATGTATAAATTTATATCTAAATTATAATATTATATTCCCTATTACTAACCTAACATGAAAACTTATTAAATTGAATTTTTTTATAATGAATATTGAAATGAATGTGTAAATTCATTTATTTGAGAGAGACAGGCTCAGCATAGATTTGGTATGTATAATGCAGTGAAAGTTTCATGGGGTAACATGAGACATATGGTACCCATGTTGCCACTGGAGTATTCCTACGGAATTTTGGGAGGGAAATATGGTACCTAAAGTGGCATTACCATCAAGTCATTTCATTTTTTTTGCTCATTTTCGGTCAGCTAATATTGGACAATTTTTTTTTTGTTTGCATAGTAAATTTTATTGAGGTGATTTTAAGGCAATTTGTTTTTATGTGTACGGGTCGAAGACTAGGGCCAAGAACCATATCACCTCTGGCAGAGCTAGCCTATTTTACCTTTATATGCCTTAAGCCCAGTTTTTGTATTTTCCATCAATCTTGAAAAATTTTAATAGGCCGAACGTAACAATTATCACAAAATTTTCAGCGACAATTACAGTAGTCTTATATACCTACAAAACATTACACATTATGATCAAAAAAACGTAAGAAGTTCAGATTGAACTATTTAAAACATTTTTAAGGAATACCAACCAATGTCAAATACGGAAAAATTAATAATTTAAAATGATCAGCGGTCGGGAATAAAAAATAACAGATCCCCGGGCAACGCCGGTTTCAAAAAGCTAGTATGAACATATAGGTATTATTGATTCAAAGATGTTAAAGAAAGATTATGACATTTCACCATAAATAATACAATATCTGTACTACGCGAAGGCGGTGTATACCAAGAGGAGAAAATCCTTTCTGAAGTATTCACATAAAAATTCTAAACACATTTTTTTGCGCAATGTTAAGTCACAACATATACATATGTATGTATATAAAGATGCCAACATCGTTTAGATACATACGTTACGTTGTAACTATTCACTGAAATTTCCCATTATCTATTCCGCGATTTTCTTTCCGAATGAACAAATGGGCATGGTGGTCCACGAGTAAAACCAATTTTTCAAATTTAGTAGCGTGATTTATGTGCACATAAAAATTATTTGCATAAAATTTTATTTCGATATCAACACTTTGAATGTTGAATTGATTTTTAGAAGAGTCTCTATTCTATGACTAATTATCGTTATAAAATGAGGTAAAATTTGTATTTATGAAACTTATTTTTGTTGAATTTTTTTCGATACCAAAATTTTTCAGACAATTATGGTCTTTAAAGGGATTTTCGTAAGTGGGAACTATGACAATTATGGATCGATCATCATAAAATTAGGCCGAAGATTTGAACATATTTGTGTTAAATATTACTTAAAAACGTTGGTATGTTTTTAAGTGATTTTCGAAAGTGGGGCTTATATGGGAACTATGGTCACTTATAGACCGATCTGCACAAATTTTGTAAGTGTGATTAAGTTTTATATATGTATAAAGGAAGTATCCTGGGAACCTTCTTATACTTGATATATACAGCTACGTACAACTAACAACGACACGATAATAACATGTGAGCTTGAAGCAAATTATACAACAGGTTTTATGATATTCTCAAAATTTGTCGTAGTTTAGTTAATTGGTTCATAAACTACTATATAAGTTTATTTTAGATTGTAAACTCCTACTTTATAACCCAATCATAATACCTACATGCTCGTATATGGTGTTATGGGATACGGCCTCAGCTTAAAATGTCGACAAAATTTAAAGACGCAAAAACAAATTGCTACGAATGATCACAATTGCCCCCAGGTATGTAAAAAAATTCGAATATTCAATAAGGCCTAAACGTGCCTTTGGTAAAAATTGAGATCCAAAAATATACAGAAAAATACTTAAAAAAGCTTGAACTACACCCAAACCCATTAGCCCGCAGCATTTTACTAAATAGTGAATATATTCGACTAAAAAGAATGGATACAGTGGATCTGAACCAAAGACAAGAAGGAAGAATGACAACTCAATATACAAATATAAATAACAATGGATAAAGAATTTTCTTCACTGGCACTGGCTGGACTAAATGAATAAAATTCATTAGATAGAAGATTTGAATTACTTATTGTTAGTTCGTTTTTAATAAATATACAATAGATAAATAAAAGTAAAGAAAATATACATACTTACATATGTACATATGTATGTATATATAAATTAAAATCCTATTTGGGGAAGACATTTGTCGGGGGGCTAGTAGAAATCATGGACCAATTTCAACCAAATTCAATACCGACAGTCCTTGCACAGCAAGGATTCTGAATCGATAAGTATACTTTAGGGTAAGTGTTAAGTACGGTCACACATGGCAAATATTTACTTAAAAAAGCGTTACTTCTATTTGTTAAAAAAACAGTGGTCGAATTATTTATTTCGTTGCTGCGGTATTTTCCTTTTTTCGGTACATTTTATATATTGATCGATATTTCTTTCCGCTCAATTTTCCTAATTAATTATACCTAATTAGCTTCATCGACAAGATGACCGAATTCCAAAGTGCAGATGCCTCCATAGTCTGTTCTTCGGGTATAAAAACGGTTTCTAGCGTACAACTCGGCCATTAAAATCATGCTGGCGAAAGACACAACGAAAAGTTTTAGCGCAACATTGTTTGCTTAGGTCAACTTCAACTTCGGAGGTCAGTTGTAATGCTGATTGCTTTGGATTTGCCCTTAGTTTTCTTAAAATGTTCGCTTATCATGCTCATTGTATTCAGTGATTACGACTTTTCCGTTAAGTATTTGTATATGTGTCCGTACCTTTTAGACTAATATTTTTGGGCGTTAGAAACATCAGCACAAAGAATGAAAAATGATGATAAAAGATGCAGAAACCTAAATTCTGTATTACACCTTGTTAGCCCAGTTCAACGATTTCTCATTAAAATCTCCACCAATTATGGTCAACTTTTCGAAATTGGCAAAGAAGGACATTAACATTATCATATACATTATCATTATCAATAACAGTGCAACCGGTGGAATGCAAAATTCTTCGTAACAGGTAGTGAAACCATGTTCCCACGTTAATATATTATCAATGCATATTGTATAGGTAATATTTCACATTTATTGTTTTATATTTTCCAGTATATAATAGTAATAGACTAGATATCGGTATACATATACTGTACTCTAACATTATGATTGTTTTAATGTTTATCCAGGAGGTTCAGCTTGTATTTAGTTTGTTGTTTACGTTTGTTCAATGTCTGGAGGCGTAAAAATTGCACACAACATCAAACGGCATCCGATCTGAGTGGAGACCACACAGGGCTTTAACAGGTATATGCTTTGTGAAAGGACAGTTCTGTTGTGCTTAGACTTATCGACACATTCAACTATGCCACACTTTTCCATTAGCTTGGATAATGAAATGTTGTTAGCTACATATGTATGTATGTAAAAGATGTTTGGTTGAACAGTAATAAACGATAAACTCCAGTGAGTAAAACAGTGGAGTAACATTAAAAATTTCCAAAATACCGCCTTCAGGACCATCATGGGCTACGCGAGGGTACGTATTATTGAATAAAATAACTTGTTTTCAAAACATCAGTTGAAGTTTCAACGAGAAACGGAGGTATCTTCAGGATCCACTGGATCGGGGATTGTAGCTTGCAGAATACCGGACGCATGTCGTACGCCCATAAAACGCACAAATGTCGGAACGTGACTTCAAGGGTACTCATGTCATCTAATCTTGAAGTTAAACATTCCTTAGACTTGACTTCGACCCAAATAAAAAAACGAAAATTGTATACTACATATTCACCCCTATTCTGACTTCCGATTCGAATCGAAATTTTCTCCGTTTTGGCAAATTTGGTATTCAGAGTTTCGATTCCGCTACGTTTCTTTCGATTGTAGGTATTCTGTATTACGATCGTAGTTACGTTTTTCTACGCTCATATTTTAGCAGCGGAATTTTATTCGATTACTCTTTTTCTAAACTTAAAAAGTGTTTCATTTATAAAATGTAAGTATAAAATGTTTCAAAAGTGATTTATATAAATTTTTGTTGTACGGCCAATCAAGAGGTGATATACAGCAACAAAGAACATGGTTAAACGAATGTATAATAGTAGAACGAAGGAGTTTTGAATTACTGTCACTACAAACAGGAAAGCAGCCCATTTATTTATTTTTCTAGGTCAAAAACAACGACATCAGAGCAATACGAAAAGCTGGCAAGTTTAATGTCAACAAAACAGGATATTGCTTGCGGCTACCATAAGCGATCCAAGGAGGAAGTTCAGGTATTTTCTTTTCAAGCTTTTCAAGCATTACCTCTGTGTTCTGAGTCACGTTGTTCTCATCTTCTACCAATAAAACCACTGCTATGGATTCCATTTCTTCTTCAAATACAAAAATTAAAAATACCACCTCCGGCTTGACAGGATTCTTAGCACTTAAATATTTTGCAAACAAAAATGATTACCTTTTTATTATTATTAATTCACAAGTCTCTTGTATTATTTTATTTTTATTATTTCTCCTTATTAATCGTACAAATTTTTTTATTTTCCTATTTTTATTGTTTGTTGTGACTTTTGTTTATTAAAATAGCAACTAACTTGCTCATTTCTTTGTTTCTATTCCACATTTCATAGTAACAAATTGGTTTTGTTTGTTTGTTGTGACTTTTGTTTATTAAAATAGTAACAAACTTGCTCATTTCTTTGTTTCTATTCCACATTTCATAGTAACAAATTGGTTTTGTAAACATTGTTGTCTTCTTCTTGGTCTTTCGATTCAGTTTTTGTTTGGAATACCAATTTTCGATCGTAGCGTAACTGAATGCGGAGACGTAATCGAAACTCAGAATAGGGGTGATTAACAATTAAAGCAATAGCAACCTTTCTAATGTTAGTTAATAGACGGGGTTTTCGAAATTTGATCTCTTTTGGGAGCTGATTAATTTAAAATCCCAATCAATAAATGTCATATTCTGGAAACGTTTTTATTTGTACTCATTGTCCTTCAATTTATATGAAACATTTAATCCGATTTGAAATTTTGAACTGCTGATTGAAAATGCTCGTACAATTTTCAAGTACATATTTACAAACTTTTTTAGGATCAATTACGTCGAGGCATACTTTCTACACGCTTTATACAATGAGAAGTGTATGCTTTGCTACCACCATTGTAAGGAAATAGAATTCAAGATGTCAGGTTTAGAAGTGCTTTATAGAATTTTAAAATTTTAACAATTGTATTTTAAATGATATACGAATTTTTACTGTACATATTGTTACTCATAAGAAATTAGAAGATAGTTCCTATTGTATTCTTCTAGATATACTAATTTTAGTATTTACATACTTCGTATGTGGGGTGCAACTCCCACTTTTTTATATGGAACACTATAAACACTTAAGTGAATATCACAAATTTTAAAGACTCTAGATATTATATTTTTTTAAATTTCTTTTTGAAAAATATCGTATCTCCTTCCGTAGGTCTCGCCAATAGCTGTTGAATAGAGCTGTGTCGTTCATGAACGAACGGGTTAAAATGAACGGATCACTTCATTGAACGGAATGATCCGGTCATTTAACTGAACGACTTTCGTTCAATAGTGTATGGTGGATCAATTTCGTTCAGCTGCTGATTATCAAAAGACAAGAAAATCACATTCAATTAGGGTTGTATTCATTCGTTCAAAGTGAACGATTGGGCGAATTGAATGAACGAATCAGTCTTGGATAAATGAACGAAAATGACCGGTCACTGAAATGAACGACCGGGCACAACTCTACTGTTGAAACCATCTGGACCATCAAGATAAAATTCCTCTCATTGGAGAAAATCAAATACCTATATGTTTAAATAGAGCAACTATTAATAACGATTATTGGCTCACCGATCCAGTCCAGTTAGTTTGTGAGTTTGTTTTAGTCTAGCAATTTTGTGCCGGAGTAATAGACGTGGCACAAACAGGGTTGGGATTTTCTTAACAGTATACTTATGGTTGGTTTACCTCATATTCATTAATAATCTGACCAAGACTTTTCGTTGTGTTGGCACAGTATATAATTCTGCGATTGTTCCGTTCAGAAAGCTTTTAATCCGAATTATTTGCAAAATTTGTTACTACAACATGCGACCTGTTTTTTTTTTTTTTTTTTGCAATTTCTCGAAACCTTAAGCCATTTTATATAAATTGAAATTTAACTTTATTTCATCATCATTAAGGTGCAAAGTTTGTACTACAAACCACATGACATTTTATAACAAATTGTTGAAAATTGCATAATAGTAATAATAAATGTTTATCATTAAATGTTATTATAGTTATGAGACACTAACAAAATGTTATGCACAAAAATGTTATAATTTAAGAAAATTGTTTTTGATAAAGAAGTACCAAAAAGGAATATAACTTTTAGGCTTTAAAAATTCGAATTTCAAAAAAAGTAGCAAAAAGATTTTAGCTCTTCATTGATCTTAGCCGGATTTATTTTAAATTTTATTTCTATGTTTATTTATTTAGCAGATAGAGGGTTCTCGGGTACCGTTTTTACCCATTTTCATCGTCTAAAATTCGAATTTCCAAAAACTACCGGACACCTATCCTCTCCTTCTTTGATTAAAGGCAAATTATTTTCTAGCTTTCTAGCTTCAGATTCAGAGTTACCATTTGGTACTTTTTTCCCCCTTAACGTCGGAACTTCCAAAAATCCCTACTTAGTGGATTTATTTGATGTAAAAGGAATCCAATACCCGAATTTCATATTTCTAGCTTTAGCGCTTTGTTTGGGCTGTGCAATGATGAATTAGTCAATCAGTCACGCTACCCTCATATAAATAGGTATATAGATTTTATCAATAAGTTTTCTTTTGGCTGCTGCAACTGCCTTTTATGAACCACAAATTTTCAGTTGAGCTTAAAATTAAGCTTTGTGCTAAACCTCTTGGGTTTTCAGCCAACTGTCAACGCAACAGGTATATTTTCACAAAGTAGGATTTGTATCAACGCTGAAATAGGAGAAACATACACATGCAAGCTATTAAAAAAACTGCTGTTATATAAATTATGCTATCGGATTTATATACATCATCAACAAAATAAATATGTTAAATGTCCTCTTTAGACTTTGTTTTTAATGGGCTGCATGGTGTACATATGTACATATGTATATGTAAATCATTCTCCTCCTTTTAGAAATTTTACTATATTAGTGGGTTTTTATATCCACCACTATATATTCTGGGTCCTTATAAAATTCTAAGATGATCTAGCCATGTCCGCACGTCTGTCCGTCTGTTGAAGGTACGATAGAGCTTTGAAAGAAAGACTTAGAAATTTAAATTTTTCCAAATATTCCTTGTTTAACCGAAATGTTTGGTATAGAAAATGGGCAAAATCGGTCCAGTAGGATCCGAGTTATAGACCAAAGTTTCAGACAGCCTCGATATTTTCCAAATACTTTTTGATTCTTCGCGGAATATGGCTTTATGGTACATAAATGTCTATAGAAAATACAAAAGTCAGCAGAAATAAACTTAGCTTTATTATGTGTATTTGTCATGTGGAATGTCACTTTTCTACCCATATGTAATTTCATGTGTATGTCAAAATTTGAGTTTTACATACGGTTTATAATTTACATGTTCATATGTTGTTATGTCAAGTACATTTGACATAACCTATAAAAAAAACTTAAAACAGCTGATTGCTTTATGTATATAAAAATTAAATTTGTAATTAAAAAAAATTTTATTTAAAAATGGAACGAGAGGTTGATAAAATAGATTACATGCACCTTTTTTAATTTTAATAAATTCTTCCAGGAAACCCATTTCGTTGAAACAAAACACACAAGCACCGGCCCCGCTTCTTTTTTCTTTTGCAATTTCGCGGCTATATAGACCGCGCAAGTATGTTATTTTATTCTGGAAATATATTGCGTTACATTTATAACAATTGCCAAATGCTTTAAATTAACTTCATTAGGCCCAAAAGATAAATTGAAAATCTTTAATTTGTCAGCCATATCATTAAGCGCTGCGTATCTGGCTTGCTTATTATAGTAAAACTTATTCCGCGGGTTATACAAGCATTCGGTCAACTGTAAAACCGCTTCTTTGCACCAGTCAAACTGGAAAAACATGAAAATAACTATAAAAATTGCAATAAAAAAATACATATGTATGTATGTACTTACTTTTGTTAACCTTTTAAATTTTTCCCTCAATTTTCAATAATAAATTTGTGTAGTTTTTTTTTTGTATTTTTGTTTTACTATTAGGTATAAATTATATTTATTAACCCTAATTTTTTCCGTTTTTCGTTATTTTTTCGAAGAAAAAGAATTTTTTTTTTAAATATAAAAATATATCTATGTATACAACTAGTTTCAACTTTGGGAGTGTTCCCCTTTTAAGTGTGAATTGTAGAAGTGAAGTAACATATGGGTGTTTCCAAAGTAACGGTAGTTACCGATTTTCGGTGATTTTTAAAATAAAATTTCAACCTAAGCAAATATGCCACGAGGATTGCTTAATTTTGGGCCTACTTAAGTTCAGCATCGGTAGCAATCGAAAGAATATAATTTCAATACTTTTTGGATCATTAAAAAGGTAAACAGCACATTTATAAAGTAACGACCGTTACCGAAAGTGGTCGGTAAAAAATTCTCCACTTAATCGTGCTGCAATGGGCATCAAAAGATTCGAAGTAATATTACATTTTATAAGGTTTGATGATTCCAACACAATAGCGATGCGCCAAGAAACTGGCAAAGCTGCACCAATTTCCGAGTTATGGACAATGATGAATTACAATTTCGAACATTTTTACAAACCAAGTGAAAATCTTACCGTCGACGAGCAGTTGTTTCCCTATCGTGGCCGTACCCGTTTCACGCAATACATTCCGTCCAAACCGGCAAAGTATGATATCATAGTGTGGTAGTTATGTGATGCCAAAACTCTTACCCACTGCATGGACAAATATATACCGGCCAAGATGTTACAGGACGTGACGTTGTTAAGGATCTGGTAAGCCGCTTTCGTGGAAGCGGACGTAATGTAACAATGGACAATTTTTTCACAAATCTCAATTTGTTTCAAAACTAATGGTCGATGAATTTGACAGCTGTTGGAACTGTGCGACAAAATAAATAGTTTATACCCAAGGAAATGTTAGCACATAACGATCGCCCCGTAGAATCGACAGTCTTCGGTTTTATGCCCAACATTTCGATATGCTCATACGTGCCAAAAAAAAAAAAAAAACAAGGCAGTTATTTTATTATCTATCATCAATGCATGAGGATGATGCCATCGGCACAGCGACAAACCAGAAATCATTGAGTTTTATAATGGAACAAAAGGAGTATTGCCAAAGCCAGATGAAACGTTGGCCATTACCTCTATTTTTCAATATAATTGATTTGACGGCATTGGCAGCTTACATCATATATTTTGAAAATAATACCAATATAACACACAGTGAGTTGAGGCGTAAACGCGTTCTGCGTCAGCTTTGTATGCCGGTCATTGAAGAGCGGTCAGTTAATGTTCAGGTAATGCGCAACTTCAACACAAAACTTGGCATAGCGAGCTTTATTAGTAAGGCTTTACAAGAAAGAGCTGACGATTTACCATCAACGTCTGCAGCTGCTGATGGGCGGGAAGCTGTCATATGTGTTATATTCGCGAAAAACGCAGAAGACGCACCTGCAAAATATGCTCTTTATGTAAACGGCCAATATGTTTGCAGCATTTAAGCAATTCGTTTGTGTGTGAAATTTGCAAAAGGGAGGACAAAATTTAAATAATTTAATTGACAATAAATAATTATTATAATATTAATATAATTATTATTATAATATAAAAATAAATTTACATTACCAATACAAAAACATTCTTTGATTATGTAGTCAATTCATAAACTTGCATAAAAATAACAACAAGTACACTTGTACTTGGGTATACGTTCTTGGGGGTCTCGACTTTGGAGGCTCATAGCTTCTCAATGCCTTGACCTAGGACAGTAGTTGAGGTGTCAATCTTAAGCGGTATAGGAGGTATATTACTAGGAGATACATACTGGCCACACCTGTATCCAGGTATAAGGACTAGGGTTAAAATTTCAATTAATTTTTGCCGCCACAAAATTTTTGTTATAAAAAACAATTGATGTCAGATGGTTTGTCACTTGAAAATAGAACTCATTCTAAATAAAAAATGTCATGTGTATTGCACACAGAGAAAAACACATGATATTGTTTGGAGGTGTTCAGACTATATGTACAAATTTGACATGCGAAAAAGTGACAGTCCACATGACAAATACACATAATGTGAACACAGCTTAAGTTTCATGCAAAGTAAAATCTCAAAACGATATTTTGTTTGCATTGGTCCATATTTTAAAATAGCCCCCATATAAAGTTCACTTCTGGAAATCGCTTAAATGTGCATAAATCGTTTAAATTCGACACAAATAATTCACATATACGAGGTCTGATCAAAAAATTACCCGTTATTTTAAAATTTCGTGAGTTACGTATGTTCGATTTTCGCATTTTTTTTTCTGTTATGTTGGTACACATGTATTTTTCCCTTTTTATATCTTTTCTGTTCCACTGATATATTTCATTAAATTTTACTGGTTTTTACCTAATTTATCCCTTCCTGGTCCAAGTCTTGAAAATAGATCTATCTGCGTTTCATATTTCAATACAATTGGTTTAGTCGTTTTTACCCAATTTATTCCAACCTGGTCTAATTTTTGAAAAAAAGTATAGCCTATTGACATGGATCTACCTACGTTTTAAATTTCAATAAAATCGGTTCAGCCGTTTGTGTTTACCGGGTTTTCCCCTTTTTATCCCGATCTGGTCAAAGTCTTACAAAAATATATAGCCTGTTGACGCTTCCCAGCATAGATCTATCTACGTTCCGAAGATCATTAAAATCGGTTCAGCCGTTTAGACATTTATAATATACTACCTGTACCCTGCGCGCGTTGCTACACAGCCAATTAAAATAAATTTGAAAAAAAGACATTACACAAATATTCAATTCATTTCAAATAATTTTATTGATTTTGATAAATTGTGAAATTGCAGTGTTTCATTTTAATTCGTCTTTTATTGAAGTGCTGTTGGATATACAATATTTTTTGTTTTTCCTTCCGGTGCGTAAACGCATAAATGAGAAGGCCACAGAAAGCTGCAAATGTGAGAAGCATGGATTCTCCAAATTTAATCCACACACTTGTAACGATTATCCTTGCGCTTTGTTGATAGTAATTGCGAAAGCAAGTCTCACTGGGAACTGCAAACGTTTGAATTCGAATGGCAAGAATTTGCAAAATTAGGTATTAATTTTGGTTTTTAGAAAGTGGTGAGCAAAAAAATTCTTCAATTTTCATAATAATTTTGAATTCAAAATGTATAATATTGTTTGAAAGCATATGTATGTACCATGCGCGCGTTGCTACGCAAATTAAAATAAATTTAAAATAAAGACATTACACAAATATTGAATTCATTTTGAGTACTTTTATTGATTTTTCTCATTTTGAAAAAAAAGTAGGCGGTCGAAAGAAGTGTTCTTAGTCATGCCGGAGTCTTAGTTATATTCCGTCAAATTTTTAGTAAGATCGGTCCAGCAGTCTGGCCTTCACGGTTGACCTGCTAGAGATAGGGCGTGAAATTTGTATTTGATTTGAAGTAAATATGTTAAAATCCTAGTAGAATCAATTACACATTTAAAAAAAGTAGGAGTGGTCGAAAGAAATAAGAAGCTTTGGCAAATAACATTTTTATTATATATATATATATATATATATTATACAAATTGTTTGAAGTAAATCTGTAAAAACTCATGCAGAAGAAATTAATCAATTTAAAAAAGTGGGCGTTAGAGTAGGCATGGTCGTACCAACTGAGAAACCTTCTCAGACTCAAACACAACAATTTTGCCGAAGATCATCACATGATCAAATGTATAGTTTACGATTCTATAAAGGACATACTTACAAACATTAATTTCTTGAAATGGGGTGTGAAAGTGGGCGTGGCACATAAAATTTTTATTTTTATCTCGCCTTCAGTAAGATGTGGATACATTTGTATGAAGTAAATCTGTTAAAACCCATGCAGAAGCAATTAATGATATTAAATATTTATTTTGTATTGGAGCTGCCACTCAGACTGGTCCGATCCCTCCCATTTTTCCCCTGATTATTCAAATCAGTAACATATGGGATACTGCAATGTTTCAAAACTCTTGCTATCACAATAGTCAAGATATATGATGTAATTCAATTTATGTGGGAGGGGCCACGCCCACTTGAAATATATATAGCCGAAAACCTAATTTGGACTATAACCTTTCAAATGAAACAGGTTTGGGCCAAATCGGTTGGATAGTTTTAGAGTCTATAGAGGACAAACATACAGACATTGTATTTTATATATATAGATGGGGCAATTAAAACGTACACAACGAGTTTTTTTTTTTGCTTATTTTTAATTTTTTTTCAATTCGCCTGTAAGGGTGGCCAATTTATGTAGAAATTGATGAAGAATCTGGTGATAATTTTAGGCTCTCAAAAAAATAAATGTTTTTGGTTTTTTTTAGGTTTTCTATGATTTATATCTTGAGCGTCACACACCAAATATGTATAAAGAAATCTCTAAAAATGCAAAAATATTTGAAATTCAAGCTTAGTACACAAAACACAAAATCACGATTCAACTTGATTTTTAATTTTTTTTAAAGTGACTAGTTATTTTAAAATTTTAAGATGAAAATAGAGATTACTTGCAAAGTAATAGGCTTGTAACAATGTATTTAAAAAAACTGCAATTATAAGCGTTTTAAGGAAAAAAACTAAGTGTGACGCTCAAGAGATTTTGTTGCACGTAAAGAAGAAATAATGCCAAATCTAAAGTTTAAAGAAAAAAAGTTCATTCTTTTACAAAAAGTAAATAAAAAAAACAAACATTTTCATACAAAACTAAACATGTACATATTCTTTGATGTCTTTAACAAAAATGGAAAAAAGGAAGTAATTCTTGAAGAAATTTATACACATATGTAAATATTTGACACAAAACAATAACTTAATTTATAAATTTCCATTCGAATTCTTATTCTGAATCTGTATAAACTTCATGAAATGACAAGCGGCTTTGTTTTTTTTTTATTTTCATTCATTTTTGCCACTTTCGAATTAAGTTTGTGGCGAAAACAGAATCAGTCAGTAACAATAAAAATTAAACTCAAATATACCACGATTAAACCTTTCTTTCTCCATTGTTTTATATTCGTCACTACGCGCTTTATCGAGCTTTATTTTCTCTCGATATATCCGTGCTCTTTCAGCCGCCGTTAATTTTGTTGTTTTACTCTTGAAAATTAAAAAATAAAATCAAAATTAAGCATGTTAAGCTATGAAGCAATAAATTTCAAAAGTGATGCTCATGAAATATTTGCCTATTTATAAAAAAAATGAGTTGAAACCATGTAAACAATGATTGTCAACTTCAATTTTTAACATTTAATATATTCACTTTAAAAAAAAATTAGCGTGACGCTCAAGAAATTTTATCGCGCCCTTACCATGGTGTTCACAAAAACTACGCAATGCACACTTTTTTTTAATAATTTTTTTTTTCGCTTACGTTATTTACTTTATTTAAACTTGAAATTGAAAACTAGTAATATTACTTGACAAATTCGCACTAATTAAGTTTCGACGACTATAACAAATCAAAACACAAGAAATAAACGCAATAATTCGAAATTTGTTATTAAATGTTGCATATTTACTTTTTTCTTGATTTTATTTTATTTTATTTACTAAAAATTCTAACGGGGGACACATGCTTTTGTATGGAAGCAGTCAGAGGGAGAAACAAAACACCATTCTGAATAAACATACAAATTTGAGAATTACGGTTTTTTGTTTCTTATTCCTCGCTGATCAATTTTACATTTTTGTTTTCTTTTCCTAAAATTGACCCATATACATACATATATGTATTATCATAATAATCGCATTCCGTTTCCTCGAAAAACTCTTACAAAATTCCCAGAAAATACAAGGATATTTTTTTATTGCAGCCAAAAATCTCATCAAATACACTAGTGAATAAAATTTTAGTAGATTTGTTCACGTTACTCAATTATTATAACGTACAAAATGAATAATTTATTGTCCATCAAGTTTACATTTATCAATTTATTTTTTAATAAAATTTTTATTACAACAATTTATAGATTTTCTAATTTACAGTAACTAATAAGTATGTACATACATATATCGATTTGTACACCAACAACAATTGTTATCCGAATTAATATATGTACAATACATATGTATAAATAAACTTTTACAATTTTAAATGAAATATTTGAATATTTAAGTACATATGTACTCGTATGTTTTTTTTACAAATATTCGTACCTAGAAAGTTAAAGTGAGTTGAGTTTGAGTATATTGTCACATTTAATAGACCTTAATATTTTGGAGGGAAATAAAGCTTGCTTTTCTTATAACTATTTGTACATGATGGAAAGAGTAACATCTACTAAATATTTCTTAGACGACTTTAAAGGAATAAAGATCTTTTTAGGTCAGTCTTAATCTCGTATAGAACACATTAATTTACATAGTAGAAGCACTGAAAATAAAGACAAAAATAAAGTTGTATATTATTTAAAATGTATAAGATTTGGACTATAGTAAAATTAATTAGACTGTACTACATTTAATGTAATTAAATTAATAATATAAATTATTTTCAATGGCGTCTTTTTTTATTTTTTATGAAAATTTTAAAATTTTATTAAACCAAAAGAAACGATTTTCTATATTCTTTCTGAATTAAATAACACATACAGAGTCAGATTTGTAGGCATTTGACACATAAATTATCACAGTAAACAAAACGGATGTCACCAATTAAAATATAATTTAGTATAAATGAATATACTCGTGTACCATATTGTTACAAAATCACATTACCAATTGGAATTTAACGGATATATGTACATTAGGGTGGCCCCAAAAAAAAATTGCAGATGTTTCCGACTAATATGAAAATTTGATTCATTTTAAGACTACTTTTCTCCATTTTCTTTTTGTCCTGGGGTCAATATTTGGTGAGCTGGATCAAAGGATAAAAAGGTCCTTTTTAGAGGTTTTTTGATTTTTTTCACATTTCCCCCAAGGGAACTATATGTAAATTTGGTATCATATTAAAGGACTTTGAGAGACGCATTCAATGGGTTATGAAACATTAAAAACAATTGTTTTTAAATTCTAAAATTTTGAAAATTTCAGACAAAATTTTAGTGTTTTTTTTGTTTTTTCATAGAATTTACGTAAATAAATAGCTGAAATTTTGCTGCCTTGGTTAATGCTTGGCGTCGCCTTCTGTACCGCATTACGGTTCTTCGAAGTTGTGCATTGGTCACATGCTAAATTTTTAATACAAGATGTAAGCGTTCCAGCTTCCTATATGAAGGTATAGGTCGACTTGGGACTTACTTAAATCAATAGTGGGATAACCTGGCAATTTGAGGGATTAGTTCTCCGCCAAAAATCACCACTTAAAATTAAAAATCTCGTGATTTTCATAACACCAAAATATTCCTCCCGTGATTTCTGATTGAAAATTTTATTGTTTAACTAAAAAAATAATTTTAAGGAAAATCGGTTAAAAATCACCATATGTATATTAAAAAAAAAACAGACAAAAACGTGTTTGGTAAAATTTAAATTTGCATGTAGCATAATTAGCACATGCAAGCATGTTTATTTGTTGGATTCGTAATTCTCATATTTAATAATCTTATGTTTATTGAAAGTTTGAAATTCATTTTCAACTTACCTCATAAGTAGCTTGTTACAATAATTGGCTGACATTGCATTTCTTCATATTATATTCACCAGTAATTTCTTCTTCCGCCACTTCTTCATCTTCACTATTAATTTCTGCTGAGTTCAGGCCATTGGATTTAGTATTTTTTGATGATATCATACTGTTGATGTGGGCGTTTTGAATTTTTCGCCTTAGCGCTCTCCATTTATTGCTAGACGATGCTATCGTAAGAGCTGATCGGGTGTGGCGATTTTTCATCATCGCTCGAGTCCTATAGTTTAGGGGCTAAATTAGTATGTGACAATTGAGCAGTTGTGTGTTGGAAGTATGGTTGTAGGATTGTGGAGATAATAGGTAGGGCAGGGAAAAAGACAAGTGTTTGGTTAGATAAGGATAAAATAATAATAAAAAAATGAATCAAAAAAAAAAATTATTAAATCTATTCTACAATAAAAATAAAACTTGAAATAAAAAAAAAAACTCGAAAACTATTTTTTAAACAAACAATAAAACTAGCAAAACATTTACGAATTCTTAAAAGTGAGTAACAAATGTTCAGGGTATTGCGAAATACACATAGAGCGGAATCTCTGCTGTCAAAAACTGAAGTGCTAAAGTATGGAATATAAAACAAGTTCGAGTGCTATATTCGGCTGTGCCGAATCTTAAATACCCTTCATCTAAACGTACTAAGAAATAGAAAAACTACACTGGTTATTCTTATTCTGTGTTTTCTATTCAGTCTTAGTGCAAATTTTGTTAGTACATATTTTATATATTGTTTGAAAGACAATTTTACGACCAACATAATTTATGTTAAATATTTTGAAAACAGAGTTTGTTTGATTTTCATAATAATCTTGATTGTAATTTAACAATTTATAAAATTAAAGGAACATTTATCATATTCACAAGTAAAGAAACAGAGTATAAAAAAGTATTAAATATAAGGTGAGGCTTTTGTGTTTGACCATTATTTACAAAAGATTTATGGGTGGCATAGAAGAAATTGACCAATCATGGACTGATATCTTCTAAATCCAGTATCCACTAAGTGATTTCTATGTATTTTAGGATTATATTGGTTGAATTTCATCTCAATAGCGTTATTTACAAGAGTTGTATGGCTGGTTGTTATGCTCGGAAGTGGACTTAATTCAGGAATTATTATTTACTGACAGATACAAAATCCAGTAGCTTAATTGCCGCATAACCGATACTACTATGATTTCTGGATTAAAATTTCTGATCCATATAAAAGTTGGTTCGATATCGATATTTATTAGACATTTTTGCCGGTTTATTTGGTATTTGGAAATGGTTCTTATATGGCAGCTATGACAAATTATGGGCCGATCTTCTTAAATTTTGGAACAGTGATTTTCATGCATATGGGGATATTTCACGTCGAATTTTAACATAATAACGGTATATTTAAGATATATATTAGTATTAACGTTGATTTCGAGAGTGGACCTAATGTGGGGGATATTGACAAATATGGACCGATATTCTCAAAATCCAGCAGTTTGATTTAGGCATGTATGTAAATGATCCGCGTAAAATGTTGGATCGGTACCCTTATTTAGAAGAGATTTATGAGTATTAAAGTGATTGGGCATACGGTTAAAAATAGACCGAAATTCACAAAATTTTGTGGGATGATTTTTGTTTATATGTAAATGATCTGTGCAAAGTTTTGAGTCGGTACCGATATTTAGACAATATATATAGGGATAAATATCTTTTTCAGAAAAATTTTTACATGGACCGATTCTTACTATTTTCCGCACACTTTCTTCTTTATTCATAAAAACAATGTATACAAAATTTTATAGTATTATCTGCAATATATTTCAAAATACAATTGCAATAAAATGGACAAAAAATATCAAATTTTTATGTAGGTTGTCTCACATATTGGTCCATAACTCTGGTTGGCCTAAATCGATTTTGCTGATTTTTAATACTAAAGTTACCTGCAAAATAAGAACTATTTTTCTGGAAATTTCGTTTAGTTAAGTTGTATAGTTTGGTCGTGAGAGTGTTTTACACAGACTGACATGGCACAATCGACTTAGAATTTCATAAGGATCAAAAAAATATATACTTTGTTGGTCTCAGATGAATATTAAAAAAGTTTCACACGGAATGACAAACGTAACTCTTGGTGGTGAAGGGTATAAAAAATAATGTGAAAACGAAAACAAAACTTGTATGTACGATTTTTTATGTATTTTTTATACCCACCACCAAAAGAATGTTTAAGTTTGTCAGTCCGTTTGTAATACATCGAAATAATAGTGGTAGAAACAAAAAGTCTATCCATGTCCGTCCGTCTGTTGAAAGCACAATAGAGCTTCGAAATAAAAGACATAGAACAATGAAATTTTTAATAAACATTCTTTGATTCACCGAAATGTTTGGCATTAAAAATGGGCAAAATCGGTCCAGTAGGATCCGAGTTATAGATCAAAGTTTCAGACTATCTCGATATTTTTTGCAATTTTCTTTAAATATAATGCAGATAATATTATGAAATTTTGCACACTTTATTTTTATTATAGAAGGAAAATTCCTGTTGAAAATGGTAGGAATCGGTCCACGATTTTTCATAGCCCCTTTCAAATGTCTTATGGCTTTATAGAACATAAATGTCTACAGAAAAGTCGTTTCCATACAAAATTTAGCAATAATAAGTTTCATGCAAAGTGAAATCTCAAAACGATATTTGTTTGCATCGGTCCATATTTTGACATAGGCTCTAATACAAACCACTATTAAGTTGTAATTCAACACAAATAGTCAAAATACATATAAAAAAATCGTCAATATCAATATCATGATAATCGGTTCATATTTGACCGTAGTCCCCATATAAAGATCACTTCGAAAAAGCACTTAAATGCGCATAAATCTTTTATAAAAAAATCATTATTACGTTGAAATTCAACACACATAATTCGCATACACATATAAATCATCGTACAGAATTGCATGAGGATTGACCAATAATAGGTCATAGTGTAAATTCTTGGTTATAATTGTAATATGCACAAAATTCTTATAAATATCGTTATTGAGATGTAATTAAACCAAAATAAACCTTAAATAAATAGAAATTACGCTACAATATTTTATGACGATCACCCCATAATAGGTGATTTGGTGGTGGGTATATAAGATTCGGCACAGCCGAATATAAACTCTTACTTGTTTTTGTTTGAGTTTATTTCATGTTTCCGATCTATGTATATTTTTATATGGTTCAGAGCATTTGGAAATATATAATGTTTTATTTAATTTTAATACTCGAAAAGAAAAAATATACAAAGAACTAGCTGAACTTTGATTCAATTATTTTTTAATTAAAAATTCATACAAATTAAATAGAATTATATATTAATTACAATTTGGAATTAATTTTCGATTTGCATAAAATACGTAAATGAATGCCAAAAATCTATAATTGACACAAAAATAGAGAAAATATCACGAATTATCATTAGCAATGTTTTGAATATTTTTTTGAAAATGTTCTCAATTCAAGAGAAGACAACTTTAAGAACTAAACCCGGAGCACGATGTCTAATTAAAAAAATATAATCGCAAAGTGTATTGAAAATGTAAATCACCAATCGTTGTAAAATTTTCGAAATAAAAATAGTTCTAGTTATATTCATAAAACGAAAAGTGTAAAAAAGCCATTCTACGTGTATTATGTTACAAAGATTCAAAAACAGAACAACAATTTTATATACATACTTCATTTAAGCGATAACTTTTAGCTGTTCAAAAATCTATTTACGTAGAAAAAAAAACGTTCATTACCTCCGGCACAAAATATTGACGAGTTCATTTCATTCCATTTAGAAACCCAAGTTGGCTACATCCATCTAATTTATACTAGTCAGTGAAATACTTGAATAAATATTCTCGAAGGGAGAACTGTTCCAGTCAGTACAAAAAACACTTTTTGAGTGTGACTTAATACACATGATTAGGTTTATAATCGGAACAGTTTTTTAGGTCATTCCTAAAAACCATACCACAGTGCAACACACATTGGGACAGAATAAATATTTTCATTATTTCGGATAGGAGAGTATTAAGGTTAATGTTCAAATGACGTACAATAATATGTAACTGGACGCTTCCCAATTTACAAGCTGTTTATTGAATATTACACATCGTTAGCTAAAACGCAAACGGCCCTATCTAATATTTTGAACATTTTACAGAAGCAAAAAAAAAAAAACTCTTTTAAACTAATGGAATAGTTTCGATCAGTATGATTTTTACCAGTATGTATTATAAAAAAAGGTGTGAGAATTTGAATTCTTGCAAAATAAAATAAAATTTTAAAATATTTAAAAAGCCTTGTTAGTTAAGTCCTTTGGTACTCTAATTTAATGAAACCAAAGGCCCTATCTACACATTAATACAAAGTAGATTAATTGTATTTTTGGTTTGTTAGGAAAACGCTGTTTAATAAATTTATATATACGTACATATGTATATGTTTTATTTATTTTTAATCAAGAGTTGCAAGAATTGGAATAAAGAAAAGTATTAATTAATTTTCAAATGATATGCTATCATAGAGATAATGTCCATATTTTGGAAGTAGTGGTTTTAAAATCTGCAGATGTTGACACTTCCTTTTTTTTTAGAAACTTTTAATCTTTCTTCGGAGGTAAAGCGGCAATGATTTCGTTTAAAATAAATAGTGCCTGATTGTTCGTATGCCAGTGCACGTATCATAAATATTGACAGTGGGATCCCCGGATTTTTGTCATTAAAAATAAAATATACTTTTTAGATTCAGTAGATTTTACAGAAATACATTTCATATTATACCTGGTCTTCTAGATTTATATCGCTATAGCGTAGACAGACGACACAGTTAATTTGCATTAGGTTAGACGTAAATGCACAAAATCAGAGTGAATTTAGCTATTTCAATATGGCAAAATCGTCGACAACCAATCAAATTGTTTACTATTGTAAAATAAGAAGAAGACTGTAAAGATTGTAAAATTAAAATAATAAAAATAAATTTCCACAATTGCCTTTCTCTTATTTCAGAGTGTCCTACTGTGGTAGCAACACGTTCAGGTTGATGGTTGCTAGTGCATGAACAATTTCAGCTTTTTTTTTTTCAAATAAATTCTGATTTTTCACCAAAATTTTTTCACATTTAAACAGTTGTTTACAATCAAACAGCTGTTTACTAAATGCAAAAACTGTCGTCTTTCAGGGTAAAATATTAATTCACATTAGTGAGATTTTAATGCAAATTAATGCTGTAGTCGTCTCTCTACGCTATTAGGGACAGATTCATAATCAAGAAAGTAATTGTGATTCAAGTGGTGAACTTTTAGAGGAAAACTGTCTTTTTCCACACATAAGCATTTGAAAGGACGACATTTCTGTTTTGATAAAAACAACCATCACAATAGATAATGATGTGGTGAATTTCAGGGAACCGTTCAAGTGAATTTCTCAAATGTTTAATAATAATTGTAGTAAACGTGTATGAAACAAGATTTCCCTCAGTTTCATTTCAAATATAATTGTCAGACTCGTGATTAACTGCATTGTAAATGGTAAAATTATGAAGCTGTAGCTTCATTTTATAATAAGACGAGTTAGCTTTAGACTGGGGTAAAGCTTCACTGTTTGCATGTCTATACAAAGTAGTAAACAAAATCCTGATTTTGCGTTAAGCTGTTACAAATTTATTTCTCTATAATAAATAAATTGTTGGAGGGTTAAATCTGACAATTTTTTTTTGTCAACTTACAATGTTGTCTATACAAACAATCGTTAGGTCTTTTTGCATTTATGAAATACATACATAAATGCTTTTGTTGATAGGGCCGTTTGTTTTTCGTTAATAAAGTTGGTAATTTTGGTCAAATAAGTCAAAATTTTCAGAATCACCAAAAAACCGATTTTGGATTTTTTGTTAATTAGAGCCGTTTGTGTTTTAACAAACGATATGCATATATTTATGACTTTTCCTATTTCACAATTATTGTCTAAATAATCATTATTTTCTAAATATCGGTGGACATTTTTTTAAAGTTCAGAACTTTAGCAATTTTTAGTGAAGAACGCACATTCAAATATTAGCCCCGAGAAAAGAAATACATATTTACAAGTTTATAAAATCAAATTAGTGTTGTTTTTATCCGACCTTTCAGTTATAATTTTTAATAAATAAAATTGTTTGAGCTCGAGGTCAAGAGAAGACCTACAATATTGACGAAATATGTAGATGATTTGTTTGGTATAGTTAGAGAGAATGCAATAGAGGAAATAATGACGTATTTGAATAGTTTTAACAATAATATTAAGTTTACAATGGAAAGGGAAATAAACTCCAAACTTCCATATTTGGATACGATAGTGATAAGGGAGAAAAATAAAATAAAAGTTGACTGGTACCAAAAACCTACTGCATCTGGTAGAATTATAAACTTCAATTCAAGACACCCTAAGAGAATGATAATAAATACTGCTAATAACTTAATAAATAGAATACTAAGGATAAGCGATACCGAATTTCACAATGAAAATATAAGCAAAATAAGAAACATTTTATTTAACAACAATTTGCCCCAAAAATTAACCGAAAAACTAATAAGAGATCATCAAAAACCCAATAATAACAGACAACTAGAGAATACAGATGCAAAAGTATATAAATCCCTATTATATATCCCAGAAATATCAGAAAGAATTCAAAATTCAAATCTTTTTGACAAGGAAAAATACCGAATGGCTCATAAAACTGAACAAACAGTGGGTAGATTATTCAGCAAGACTAAGGATAGGATAAATAAATTCGAAAAATCAAATGTGGTTTACAGAATACCGAGCAACGGCAATCCTGTGGATAGTTGTAATAAAATTTACATAGGCACAACAAAGAACAAACTAAAAACAAGCTGGACACAAATCAAATCAAAAGATGAAAAACAATACGGAAGTTACACAAAAAACAGCGAGGAAAAATCATTCCCCCGATTTTGTCAAAGTACAAATTATTGACAGTGAAAACAATTATAAACGCTCGAAATGCTTCATATAATCAATATACCGACAAACGATAGGATAAACTACAAAGCCGACACTGAAAGTGTAGCGCAAAGCTATTGTCATTTAATTTACAAAGGAAAACGAAGGATAGTGCAATAATATAATTATTTTTAAGATCAGTGTAACATTAGACGATGAAGAAGACACTCACTCACTTTACGCGCATAAAATTAAATGTATTTTTTGTTTTTGTTTAATATAAACTTTTTCGGTAATAATTGTTATTGTTGTTTTTTACATTTAATATTTTTTATTTGTGATTTTGTTTGTGCTTTACATAAAAAATTTTACTTTTGTATTTTATTTCATCGTTATCTTATTATTATTAATGTTCATACACTTTTTGTTTTTTGATTTTATTTAGAAAATAAGCTTTGAAAATGCTATACGAAGTGTAGCGAAATATCAGCAATACAGAATTTTACATACACTTGACCTCGAGCTCAAACAATTTTATTTCTTAAAAATGTATAAAATCTTTAAATACAATATTATTTTTAGAAAAAATTCGTTCTGTCGTAATATAAAAAAATGCAGATCTATTTCCAAAATTTTTTGATTCTGTGCCAATGAAATTTCAAGGACATTCGGAGACTACTATAGTACATATGTACATTTTACATATACATACACATATAAAACTATAATGCGAAATAAAAGAACCAGTAAATTTGGTACACACATCACGAAAATACGTACTAAGAACTCACGCACCGATAGATAGATAGATGCATTAAAAAAAATACCATAAAACAATAGGGTCAGCTATGTATGTATTATGTGCCTTTAATTATTTTTTACAATTCTCTACAAATACAAACAATGCCTAACTAAGTAGATATACTTTGTAGCTGGCCAATGTCGGTCACATTATTTCCCCAGCAAGAACTACTAATTTAATTACATACATATTTCTATGTGCATTTCCATAACTTATAAATGATCACGAATAATTATAAATGTGTCAAATATAATTGTGATCTTCACTATACGAGTATCTTTTTCAAAGTACATACAAATGATGACCGTAATCGTACCGTAATCAATGACTTTTTAAATCGGTATTTTAACACGTTTTTAAATGAACTTACCTACAACACTACGAGTACTACTGAAAAATAATTACATTAGCATTTTAAACAATTAAAAAAAAATTAAAGTGTTTACTGGGCTATTATTGGTTATGTCAATAAGGCAGCTCCTGCAGCCACTTTTCACTTTTCGAACAAATTTTGCGATTTCTTTTCATAATTATCATCAAGTTATATCAAGTTTAAACGCAGTGAATAGAAAAATATATAGAAAAATAAACTCCATCCATGCTACCACGAATAATAAGAAATCAAGTAAATTTAAGGAGTAGGAGAAAAATCAATATCAAAATCAAAAATAAAACGAAAAACCATGCAATTCAACACAAAATTATTAAAAATGTTAAAATTGTTATACAACTTAGGCACTTACTTTTAATTTTGTCATTAAATTACAGTTACGTTTCAACATTTTATATTGTAGAATGCGTGTAAACGTGTGTGTGTGTGTGTGTGCGTTTCTATATATATACATATGTATGTATGGACTTGTATTTATAATATCCCAGCTAGCATTTTTAATCGTAGAGGACACTTCTGCAATCGGAGCTGGCGATTAAATTAATCGTCCGCGATGTCATATTCCGATCGCGGAAGTTTATTGCAACGGGAGAAACTGTGTCATGACGGCTACTCTTCCATATAAGTCGTCTACGATGCAATTAAAGTATAATTTTGATGAGCTAAATACGATCGTTGACTGCAAACAATCTTCCAATGCTCGCCAAAATGAGTAAACGACGATTCATTCGTTCAACAAACGTCGCAATGACTCGCAAAAGCATCGTTTGGAAGCGAAAAATATAAATATACTTTAACAATCGTCTGAACGATTAAAAAAAGAGTCGTGAAATGATCGCGCTCGTCAAACAATCATCCAAATGCTAGCTGGGATACATTATGTATAGTAAATATAGTATATAAGCATGTATGTATGTACATATATGTAGTAGAAAGAAGTAAGTATACATAGGTATATTTGAATCATTTTATTTATTATAACTTTTATTTATTAATTATTTATTTATTTTCCTGCATAAATTTATTATAACCGATGCATTTTAGTTTGCCTTACACATTTACGTAACATAAATAAATATTCAATATTATTGTTAAATTTCTCTTTTTTTTATTTTTAATTAATGAAATTGACTAAAAAACAATTTGAAATAAATTTACTATCTAATCTACTATAATCTTAATTAGTACAATATAATTAATGGTGGTCCTTTTGAGAAAACTTTTGATCATGCAATTTTTCTATCTACTATAATAATATCTACTAATTAATAAAATATTTGATTTTATTTAATTGGCAGAATAACCACTTAAACATATTTTAAGGTGTACAATTCATTCATTTCTTCAGAAAACTAAAACCTATGCAACGTTATTTACTGGCCCAGTTTTTCTAATATACGAGAGTATTAAAAAATTTTTATAAATACATAGTAAATTTTAAGTAGATTACAATACTAAATAAATAATGATTTTTTTTTAATAACTAAGACATTCCTGAACACGAATGTGTAAATATTTTATTTTTTTAATCAATAGGTTCCTTCCTACACAATACGGTCCCGAAAAGTAATATTATTCCAAAGATGTATATTTATGTACAAGTTCAGACCCCATCAAAAAAAATATTAAGGTCATGTTTCATCCGCCATTGGGGCATCATTTCGCCAATCACACACCACTGATCCCGATCCCATAAACTAATAATTGTACCTATAAAAATAATATAAAACTAAATAAAATATGTTCGGGTTAATCACGTGTTTAATACTGTGTTCAGATATGAAATCTATTGAGACGGTTAATTGACAATATTATTTTAAGTGTTCAGGAATACGCAATTTTCAGCTCACTCAATAATTATTTGACAGCTGGAAAACAATATAAAAATTCTCTAAATGGTTGTTGTCTTTCTATGTAAACAAACTTACCTTTACATTGATTTTTTAATGATTTCTTTTGTTTTCTTTTGTTGACATTTGCCATTTTATACAATTTTTTTCACTAAGCACAGTTGCGAACAGTGTTGCATCGAAATTTTACTCAATATTATAAGAATTTCGTACTTATTGCGCAATAATTATTTGAGATTTATATGGAATATTGAGCTCAATAATGGCGTTTATTTGCTATTATCGAAATAAAGTTGCATATCTGAACACAGTATAAATAAACCAATCCATTTATGCATTTCTTGAAGACTAATGTTACTATTATTTTATTTTGGAAATAACTCTGTAGCTCATTAACCATTAATACATAATTACTTAATTAAATGTTACACAGTAAAAGCCATGGTGTTTCTGAGTAAATTTGCAAACTCGTATGTACGCGTATCCTAGAGGCCCTTTACACGATGCAATTTTTCATGCAATTAATTACATGCAATTGATGTTTGTTGGCGAACGGGGTAGAGAAGCAAGAAGACAAAGTTGCACGATTTTCGTTTTTCATGCAATTTTTTGACATTTCCTTTTACCATCGTTTGTGTTTTACTTATTTTGTTTTATTCTTATTCTGACTTTGAAGTGTGCGTTATAAAAATTAATTTGCAAGAAATTTTTCAATTACATCTTCTGTATTAAAATCTTCAATTTTTTATATTTTTTAAAATTTTTGTATATTGTATTTATGCGTATGTATGTATATTATTTTATATACATACATATGTACATATATTTTTTGTATGTTTATTATACATATTTATAATTTAAAACTTTGTTTTCTTTGTTGCGAATGAATGTGTAATTAAACGCGAAAAAACTTCATGATTTGTTGCATGTAAAATTTCATCGTATAAATGCATAACATTTTACTTAGCAATTTTAAAAGAGAATTGAAAAAATTGCATGCAATCGTGCATTGCATCATGTAAAGGGCCTCTTAGAATGGGTGCTAGCATATCAGTTAAAAAAATTATACTCGTATAAAAAATAAAATAGAAAAAAATTTATCCAGATTTAGAGAGCAAATTTTGTAGTCTGATACTTCTAAAAAGTGGTTGAAAAATGACGGCACTGCTAATATTTACATAATTAAAAACATTAGAGTTCGACCGATTCCAAACCTAATAGTCGGCCTAATCAGAAACAAACTTTTCAAACTTCCTGAATTTCTTTTTCAATTTTAGAGCATGTTTCATTCAGCTTATTATAATTGCCCTGCAGCACATAGTGACAATTTAGACGTTTCAAAAAGCAAAAATCAGTTTTCATAGAAAGATATACAGTGCAAGCTGGCGACGGCCTGGTTATCGCAACGGCTTGATTTTTTAAATTGTAGGTTCTATAATCGTGACAGTTTACGAAAAACAGGTTCTATTTTCGCGACTTTTATCTGTTTTTTTTTAAATTTGATTACAATGTCTGTAACCAAAAAAGGATGATTTTTTGGATGATTTTGATCGTGAATTTTGTCAGTTTATTCGTGTCATTTGTTGTGTAAATACATTTCTTAATATGGGAAAAGTTCAACATATTTTAAAGCCAACGATTTCTTAAAAATTAGATATTTTAAAAAATTTTAAAAGTGGAGATTCCATAAATTCAATTTGCATAAATCTTCGGTTTACCGCATTATAAAGCAAGAAAATTCATTAAAATGCATCGATAAACATATGCATACAATGGGCTTCGGAAAATGATAACCCGACAACTGCACTATATGAACTACGTGATTCTGCTGTTATTTTAAAAAATAATTTGCCAAAAAAGCAACTCAAAATCTCCAATTTCTTTAACAATCTTTAAAATCAATAAAAACAACTTAATTTTAAAAATTACATACAATTTTTCAATAAAATTTTGGGTTCTGTTTTGGCGACTGGCCTGGTTTTTAATTAGTCGCGAATACCGAGCTTGCACTGATTACTTTTTGGTACTTAATTCATTTTGGTTTCGGTATTCGGTTAAAATTTGGACGAATTCCAAATACTGGTATTAGTCCGATTTTTGGCCTAATCCGGAAAGGCAACTACATATAACACCTATCGTATATTTTGTTCATAATAGATTTTTTTTGCTTTCTTACATTAACTAATATTAAAAGCATTTAATGATTTTTTAGAAGCATATAAATATTTCTTGAAATATCTCTTGAACTAAACTTATACGAGTATACATAGTATAGAGCAATTCCATATGAAAGCGATCACCTTTTGGACGACCCCTCTCCGATTTTAAACTAAATAGTCTCAATCGATTGCCCAGCAAAAAATTTTTTTTTTATAGTGACTGGTTTAGTGGTGGTGTACACCACTGTAAGTGACAAAATTGAAGAATTCTTCATAAGGGACCTCACTGAAAGTTGTTTAAAAAAAAAAAAACTACTAAAGCGATCGCAACGAGTGATAGCTCGTTGGAAAGGTATTGAATCAGGCTTTAATTGAAAAATAAAATTTTCCTAATTTTTCTTAGAAATTTACCTTTAAATTTTCCCATGAAAATTAAATTTTCCGATTTTCCACAGAAGCTCCTAAATTTTCCGGCTAATTTTTTTTTTTTTGGATTCCTCATAATTTTTGCTTTAAGAATCAGCAATAAAAAAATGGGCCCCGACTCCTTGTTTGGACAGGAGAAGAGCATTTAAGAGACCACCTTGTTAAAAATACATTTTAAAAATTATTTTACAGTTAAAAATACATTTATGAAGAAAAAATCAATTTTTTTTAAGAGCCCCAAGTTGAGTGTGTAGTGAATATGGTCTGCCTGCCACCATCTGATAGTAAGGCAGACATTCCGATGGTCAATATGTCTTTGAGTCCTTTGAATGAGGCTATTACCACTTTAGGTGAAACGCCTATTAGAAAAAGAAAGTTGCGAAGTGAAACATACAGGAAAGAGAAAAAAGGTAAGGTTGTGAGTGCAATCGCGACAATATTTGATGAAGGCTTTGATAACGAATGCAGTCAAGCAGATGACGTTGATAACGGCAAACAAATGATTGAGCAGTTGCTACCTCAATCATGGTCTATACGCAAGATTTCTGAACAGTTTCAAACATCTTTTTACATCGCGAGAAGAAGCAAAGAATTAGTTTGACAGAAGGGCATATTGGCGACTCCCACCAAGAAATTTGGCTCAAGGACCCTCAGCGAAGCAACGGTGAAATTGATTCAAGATTTTTACTGCAATGATGACAACAGCCGCGCCTGCCCAGGTACACGTGACTATGTTATCACACGTGAAGATGGAGAAAAAGTACACAAGCAGCGCAGATTATTATTATGTAATCTATCCGAAGCATACCATCAGTTCAATGGGAAATACCCAGCAGAAAAAGTGGAATTTTCTAAGTTTGCCATCCTACGACCAAAAGAATGCGTGCTGGCATTAGACAGGCACGGAACGCATTCAGTCTGCGTTTGCATGTTTCATCAAAACATCAAATTAATTTTCTTTCCATGCAAGAAATTGAAAGTATTTCACGGTGAATTTGAAACATATAGGGATCTCCTGTCGAAGTCGTTGTGCGCATACCCCACGGAAAATTGTCATCTGTCCAAATGCGACAATTGTCCGAAGATTGACGAGCTAGAGCAATATTTGGCGGAAAAGTTTGAACAGCTGTTAATTCAGGAGGTGCATTTCAAACAGTGGATAATTAGCAGCGGCAGATGTTCCCTTGAGACCGTGGTAAAGCAGATTCCGGAATTCATCGAGGAATTCGGATTCCGAGATGCAATCGAAATTTCTAAAGGAAAGTAAGGAGAAATTAGCCCAAAATGAATTCATTGTGATAAGCGACTTTGCCGAGAATTACACTTTTCTCGTTCAGGATGAAATTCAGGCTTATCACTGGGCAAACGACCAGTGCACGGTGCATCCTTTTTGCATTTATTTCAAAAACGAACATAACGAACTACAGACCGTAAGCCTTGTTGTTGTCGCGGAGAGTTTAGCTCATAATTATGTGTCCGTTTATTTATTTCAAATGAAACTGTTTGAATTCTTAAGATCAAAATTTGATGCAATCGACAAAGTAACGTTTTTCTCAGACGGCGCGGCTTCTCAGTACAAGAATAAAAAAAATTTTTACAATCTTTGCATAATTGAAGAAGAACAAAACTGCAAGGTCGAGTGGCACTTTTTCGCGACGTCCCACGGTAAGGGCCCATGCGATGCGTTAGGGGGAACCCTAAAACGCATGGCGACTAAGGCAAGTTTGCAAAGGCCATATACTTACCATATCTTAAATGTACAACATTTGTTTTCGTGGATTCAAAGCAAGGAAATTGCCATTAACACAGTTTTATGCCCTCAAAAAGAACACGATGCCATGGAGCGACGAATTCAAAACAGATATAATAATGTCAAAACTATAACTGGAACGCAAAAGTTTCATTGCTTCATACCAAATATTTCTGATATGTCAATTAATGTAAAGCGGTACTCTTCGTCTGCCGACGTGCTAAATTTAAAGTTACTTTAATTTTATAATGATGCCAAGACAATTGAAATTTTTAATAAATATTGTAATTAAGTATAAGCAGCAAAATAAGAAAGATTTTTTCTTCATAAATGTATTTTTAACTGTAAAATAATTTTTAAAATGTATTTTTAACAAGGTGGTCTCTTAAATGCTCTTCTCCTGTCCAAACAAGGAGTCGGGGCCCATTTTTTTATTGCTGATTCTTAAAGCAAAAATTATGAGGAATCCAAAAAAAAAAAAAATTAGCCGGAAAATTTAGGAGCTTCTGTGGAAAATCGGAAAATTTAATTTTCATGGGAAAATTTAAAGGTAAATTTCTAAGAAAAATTAGGAAAATTTTATTTTTTAATTAAAGCCTAATTCAATACCTTTCCCACGAGCTATCACTAGTTGCGATCGCTTTAGTAGTTTTTTTTTAAACAACTTTCAGTGAGGTCCCTTATGAAGAATTCTTCAATTTTGTCACTTACAGTGGTGTACACCACCACTAAACCAGTCACTATAAAAAAAAAAAAATATATGTAGGTACATTATTTTTTGCTGGGCAATCGATTGACTACTGCAAATGCAAATCAACTCAAAGACACATGAGATATGAAAGTGTTAAAGTTCATGAAATATCTGCAATGTTTCGCAGTAGCTTGAATTATTTCAAAAACTATTTTTTTTTTTTCGAAAAACACTGTATGTCAGTAGTTTCTATCACAACTATAATAAATTTTAATTGTATCAATATTAGAAAAATAAATAGAAATTTTTTATAGAAAATCGTGTTCTTGACTGAAAAACTAAACAACTCAGCAACTCAGCTTCCATATATTTCAGAGAAAGCCGAGATACATATATGAATTTAATAAAATGTGAAAAATATTATTTTTATGCAAAATACATACATATGTATGTACGAGTATGAATACAAGTATTAGCAGTAACAAAAACTACGAACTAAGAACAAAAATATGGAAATTTCTTTCATAATCCTACAAAAATCCTTAAATATTCAATTAACAAATTGGACTCAATTGTGAACTTAACTTTCGTTAACTTTCAACACACACAGTTTTAAACACTCAGGTTTTTTTTTAGTGAAAACTGACCGTAGGGATTTAAAAATGTCTAGTATGTTTAACTGCGATCAATTTTATGATTTTCCTTTACTCAAATATTTATGTATTAATATTTGTTTTAAGGACACTACCAAATGATTATAGTTATGATTTTTTATTCAAATATAACTTGAGTGTGCTACATGCATATACATATGTATGTCTATAATATGTACTTAATAAACATCCATTAAACTGTAAAAGTTTTTATTGATTGCCCAAATGACCACACATTCGAAAATAAGTTCGATAAATGAAATAAAAATGACATAGAAATACATATTAATTGCCAAAGAATATTTTAATTTATTTTGTATAATTATTTACTTAAATTTTGAAATTAATTCACAAATGATTAATGATTAAACAATTTTTCTAAAAGAACTGAATATGTAGGTACTGATGTTGTAAAGTTGGAGTGTGATGGGGTAATAATGCCTTTAGCGACAAACAACGAACCTACTAACGAGCCTTTTTCGATTCGCTTTTATCGTCGTTCTCGAATCTTTTCTACGATAATCGTTCGCAAATACAATAGTTCAACAGTGATATCATTTCGAATTACGTGGTCAGATGGGTTGCTACATTTCGGTTAGTATCACGTTTAATTTCCTAATGATAATATGATTTTCAAAATTAGTTATATTGTAATATTTTAGGATTATACAATTAATATGGAGGTACAATTATGAGCATATCTTAATGTCTATGAAATATTAATTATTATTTTATATTGTTGTTATATACATTTTGTATTATGTTTCATTATTTAGTCATTTGCTTTATCCAGCGACTGGGTAATTAATAATACGACGCACAGTGTACTTTTTTGGAGGTGTGGTAGATCAAAAGTCTATAATAAATAAACATGTATAGGTACATATATAGTATAAAGTCAATTTAAAAAAATATAAAACAAGCCAAAATTTTACCTTGTAAGACTTAATAAAATCAATAGGATAATTTAATTCTGTGTACTCGAGGTAGCTTGCCCGTTTTATGTCCAATTTTTATAAATTGGATTAATAAGATTCCCTAAATTTTTAAGCATTCAATACTGTAATTGTTTGCATAAAAATAATACCTATGTATGTAAATATTTATGTATGTACGTACTCAAAACGCGACAAATGTTTCCTCAAAAAAGCGTAAACACATTTTTAGCACACATTTCTTTGACGCTATTTGATCTTACAAGTGTTTAATAAGATCAAACAGCATTAAGTAAAATAAAACTAAATTGTTTGTGCAACTTATCCTAAATAAAACATGTTTTTGAAATAAATAAAAGAAATTAAATGTGTATATTGTTACAAAATTGTATTTCAATTTAAATTTAACGGTTAGTATCAATATACAGCATGTTTAGTTTCGCCTTAATTGACCCCCGCTTTATTGATTGACTTAATTGATACAAAAAATCGCAATATACATCTCCCCATAAAAACTATATGAAGATTTTCTTGTTTAAAAGATTTCCGCTTAATTGATTTACCCTTTTATTAGACTCATTAAATAAACACTCCTTTTAGAAATCTCTAAAAAAAATCCCGCTTAATTGTCATATTTGGCAACACTTCAAAACATGTTTTCATTTTTTTTTTGTTTTTGTTATTTCTTACTGTTTTAAGTATGTAATTAATTGTTTTTAAATAAATCTACATATTTAGATTAAAAATACATAATATATTTGTTTTTGAAATTTATACGGACATCTATTAATAAACGATTTTTTTTTAATTGACTTGAAAGATCAATTTACCAAGTATCGGATAAATGAATTTTCGGTTAATTGATCCAAAAGCTATGCATTTTCGGAAAATCAATTAAGCAGAAATTACTGTATAACATTTTTATCAACATACGGCTTGTTTATCGACATACAACTTGTTTAGCATTTGTAGAAGTTTTAATTTATAAACATTATTCAGACCACCCTGTTATAAACATAGCTGAGCAATATGGCAACATTGAGTTTTAACGACTTTGGCTGAATATTCTAGACTTGCGGTCATGAACATTCTAGTATCTTAGCTCCGAACCATCCAGAAATTATGATTGGTGTATAAATAGACTAACAGGGCCAATCGAGTTAATCAGTTTATTGTGAGTCATCGTTGAGTAAACATCAAAGTGTGTTCTTAAACCGTAATATACTTATGTAAGTGTGCAAAAAGACAGAGTAGTCATTATTATTAATTGTTTTTGTGTACATTTAAATAAAGACTCGTTATATTTTCTACAAACTACTTGACGCTTTTATTTTGCAATTAATAAGAATCCGGTTTATTTAAAGGAAATAAACCACCATTTTTAAAAGGTAAAAACGTAACAATATTTTAGTCTGTGGTTAGGTTTTTTCTTTAAATATTTGCCATGTGTGACCGTACCTTACGCATCGACACACAGTGGTTAGGAAACATTTTACTTCTTAAATATTTACGTCATGCGTAAACGATTTAGAAATATTTACAAATTGTATACAAATCCGAACAAATTATTATTCTATAAAAGTGCATTTAAACAAAATCAAAAACTAGTTGCTTCTCAATAAAAACGAATTTAAATAAGTAAGAAAGTATAGTCGGTCAAGCCCGACCATATAATACCCTACACCTTGTATATGTAAATATAAAAAAGTTTTTCAGAAATGGGCGTTATTTGCCCTATTTTGGACCAAAATTCAGTGTCATGATTTCTGTGAATATAAATATTATATGTGTTAAACTTTATCTCGATATAAATACTTTTAAAAGATTTATGGAAATTAAAGTGAATTACGGAGAGGGTCTTATATGGGAGTTTCGACTAATTATGGACCGACCATTACAAAATTATTTGTGTCGAATTACGGACCGATCACAATAAAATTAAACTGTATTATTAGTATCCATACTAAATATATTTGTGTTCAATATTATTTAGATATCAACATTTTTAAGAGAGTTAGGCTCGTTTAAGTGATTTTCGGAAGTGGGCCTTATATGGGAGCTACGACTAATTATGGACCGATCGTCATAAAATTCTACCATATTATATGTATATCTACGAAACATATTTGTGTTCAATATTATTTGGATACCAACGTTTTTAAGAGAGTTATGCTCTTTTAAGTGATTTTTGGAAGTGGGCCTTATATGGGAGCTACAACTAATTATGGACCGATCTTCACGAAATTTGTAGATGTGCGTTAGCTTCATTTACTACTCATTTGTGGTAAATTTTGTTTGCATACTTTCATAATTCAAAGATTTATGACCGGAAAACCCCAATTTCGGGAGGACATTTGTATGGGGGCTAGGTGAAATAATGGACCGATTTCCACCAGTTTCAATCCCATCCATCCTTGGGCCAAAAAATATCACGTACCAAATTTTATCGAAATATCTTCAAAATTGCGACCTGTACATGGACAGCCACCCAGCCAGCCAGACAGACGGACATCGTTAAATCGACTCAGAAAGTGATTCTAAGCCGATCGGTATACTTTAAGGTGGGTGTTGGACCAGTATTTAGGGGCGTTACAAACATCAGCACAAATCCAATATACCCTCCCCACTATTGTGGTATAGGGTATAAAAATCACTGCGTTTACACATCAATTTTCTGGTTTTTGTTTGTCGTATACACAATTATACATTAACACACTTTAATTCGATCGCAACAAAATGAACGTTTTGATTGTTAAAACTGCTTAAGAACAATGTTAATAAATAAAGATATTTATGAAATTTATTGATTTTTTTTATTTTTGACATTTTCTTTTATTCATTATATATATATGTACTTTATATGTACATATAAATGCCCAATATTAAAAATAGCCAAAGTTATAATTTTAGTAGTTTTTTTTAGGTTTTTATCAAAAACCAGTTGAAAATAGTTTTTGATTTGTATTAGGAATGTTAAACGGGACTGGTTTTTCAAATCGGGATTTTCAATATTTTTGGTTTATGTTAAAACAAATTGGTTTATAAATAATAACAATTTATTCCAGTGATGATGATACAATTGTTTAAAAAATTTACACACATTTGTTATGCTCTTTTAAAAACATTCATTCAGTCCTCGTTGAGCAAGCGATGAGAACACATGCGACGGACTATCGTCTTTTTTTCAGAAATTTGTTAAGCATTGTTGTTGCTTCTTGTTGGACGAAGCATAGCAAACACAAGCGATTCCATTACAATTGAACACAAAAAACTGTTTTAGATGGACTTATTTTTGTTTTTTTCTGAAAATAACTGTTCTAAAATTGTTTTTTAATATTGATAATTGTTATTTATGGTCCCCTATATTTTTTCTTAAGGTGTTTATATCTGGCTAAAACCAAAGACTATAAATAATTTTATCTTTAAACTATTACGAGAGAGTCGTTGTCGTAAAAAGAAAACGGCACTCATATTAAGGCTGATTATTTCATTCGTTTCGCAATAAACGTTTTTAATTCATTTCTAATAAAAGTGTTGAGGAGTAAATCATCCTTCTTTTTTGGTTTCTTTTAAGGAGAGATTCTACCAGATCACTCACTCTTTTATATCTCTTTGAGCATAAATAAAAGTGCAACATCAGCAGAGATTCATATCACTGCGACAACGAGCTTTGCCTGTTACTTTAACTGGATTTAAAATGACAACTACACATTTGTTTAAGTAAAACAAATTCTACATCTCTTGAGATTTTAGCCCTTCTTTGCATAGTGGTGGAAATTTCCATCCTAACTATAAAACTAAATCAAAAAAAAAAAAACATTTTAAGAGAGGATAATCAAACATCTCTTACTGAAAATACGCCAACAATGCGTAGTTGTGTTGACCGTGAATCTCTTTTTTTATCGAACATGAACACAAATTCTCCAGTAAGATTTATCCAAGTAATGGACAAACGCTTTGAAAAACTCAGTGAACAATTAAAAACAACTATACAATCAACAATACAATCAATGTTCTTAGAATATGAAGAACGTTTTTTGAAAGAGATTGATAAACGTCTTAATGTAACAATGACTGAACTAAATAACTTGTCTGAAAGAGTACATACTCTTGAATCGACAGTGCATGAAATGAAAAGTACATCTTCGACCAAAGCAATAGCACAAAATAGTGAACATTATAAAAAATGATATTCTATATTTAAAAAAAAATATAAAAAAACAGGAAAATTCATTGGTTTCAAATGACTTACGTATAAATGGCATTCCACAAAATAACAATGAAAATCTTTTTACCGTATATAATAAAATATGCAATCTTATTAATGTTGAACCACCCAATGTAAAAGAAAGTTATAGTATACAAATAAATAAAAATAATAATTTTATTCCTAAAAAGAGAGCCATTGACAAAATATCAGATGCTGCTGTTATCATAAAAATGCACAGTCCTTATCATAGAAATTATATCCTTAAATGTATCAAAAGTTATGTTAGAGGTAAGAAGGATCCTCTCATAACACATTAGAAAATGAAATGAATTCAATTGGGCTTGACTTAGTTAACAATGAAATGCCAACTCACTTCACATCTACATCCAGTACCTTGCTTGATCTTTGTTTTATAAACAACTACTCTCATTTACAACTATTTCAACAGCTTTCTGCGCCTGTATTCTCCCGCCATGATTTATTGTTTCTGTCATATACCTTTAAGCTTGTAAATAACAATAAACCGCAAATATTGAAATACAGAAGCTTCGAGAATATAAACTATCAATCTCTTGTTCCTGAAATATGTAGCATTAATTGGAATCAAATTTACTTAATGTCGTGAACAGCTGCAATTTTTACAAAACAAATTTTACTATCTTCAAGAAAAATATGTGCCTGTAAAAACAAAAGTCATTTGATACAATAAACCTTGGTTTACACTAGATATAAAATCACTTATTGAAGAAAGAAACCATGCATATGCGAGATGGAAACGGTTTAAAATGCCAGAGTTTTATGTTACTTTTAAATCTGCGAGGACCGCAGTAAATTTACAAATAAGGATGAAGAAAATAGAGTTTTACCAAAATAAATTTAAAACACTTGTCGATTCACGTAAAAAGTGGGTTGAAATTCGGAAAATGGGCCTTGTTTCTCAGGACAATAGTGATGAGCATCCAATTGACGTAAACCAGCTTAACCAGCAATTTGCCAACATACCAATGCCACAAATCGATACTGACTATTATGATGGTGTTAATAATAATGCAATTGTTGAATTTAATTTTATGCATTTTACACAAGAAGAAGTACTTAAATCATTTCTAAGTATTAAATCAAACGCAACTGGTTTTGACTACCTACTTCCAAAGTTTATTAAGCTGACTCTAACTTTCACCTTATGTCACTTCACCCATTTGTTCAACACCATAATAACTACCTCAAAATTCCCAACTATGTGGAAGCACGCTAAAATAATACCAGTAAAAAACCCGATAACACATACCGCCCAATTGCAATATTGTCTTTTCTGTCAAAAGTGTTGGAGAAATTAGTACATGCACAAATAAGTTATTATTTTAATAAGCACTCTTTGTTAAATGAACGGCAATCTGGTTTTAGGCCAAAACATAGCTGTTTGACTTCTCTTATTGATGTTGCCGAGGAAATAAGATGCCAAATTGATAAACCACAAATAATATCTTTCCTTATTATACTTGATCATTCTAAGACCACTCTGTATTATGCCTAAAGTTGAAAAGAATGTACAATTTTTCTAAAACTGCGTTAAAACTTTTATTATCATATTTAAGTAATAGAAGTCAAAGTGTTTGTTCTGGTGAAAATATATCCATAAACTGCTTGATGTCAAGAGGTGTCCCACAGGGCTCTATACTTGGACCGCTTTTATACTCCATTTACGCCAATGATCTCCCGTTGCAGGTTACACATTGTAAAATACAAATGTATGCTAATGATGTCCAATTATATACAAGTTGCAACAAATCAGATGCGTCAAATTCTGTTGGGCTAATAAACCAAGATTTACGAAGAATATTTTTATGGGCATCTGCAAATGGTTTAAGCCTTAACCCAAGAAAATCAGTGTGCTTATTAATTGGATCACCAAGCACTAATATTCCGAGTATTCCACCACTACATTTAAATAATGCGCCGATTAATGTTGTAGAAAATGCAAAAAATCTTGGCGTTATATTTAACAATGAGCTAAGCTGGTCAGATCACATCAAAACAAACTGCCGGAAAACATTTTACATATTGCGAAATCTGGGGGGTTACTCCGTATTTCGATTTGAAAACAAAAGCTTTCGAAATACAATGTAAAAAGTATACAAATTCGAATGATTTTCTTTTCGAATCGAAATACGGAGTAACCCCCCTGTGGATATCACAGTATTTTACACCAATACACATCCGAATGCTGCTTGCAAAAACTTATCTGTTACCAAGCCTCTTATATGGCTGTGAGTTATTTGCAAGTTGTGATGCTGAAAGTAGGCGAAAACTGAATGTGACATATAATAATGTTGCTAGATATGTATTTGGCGTGAAAAGGAACAGTAGCATCACACTATTAGCTAAGCAAATATATAATCTTACCCTAGATAATTTTAATAAAATGCCGAACACTTCTCTTTTTGCACAAAATTATCTATGACAGACAACCAAATTATCTATTCAGAAGATTAATATTTTCTAGATCCAACAAAGGTAAAAAGATCAACAATATAAAATTTACAATTTTATATTTTTCATAAATTCTATTCGCTTATGGAGCCAACTACCCACCCTCTTATATTCAATTTATACGCAATGCAAGTCATTTTAAAACTGCCATATTTGAACAATTTTGTGACTAATAAATATTATTGTAATGTTAAATTATGTATGTATGCATGTAATATTTATGATTATTATTTATATTGTATTCTTCCTTATGCCAATTTTTCTACCCAATACTTTAATATAAGATATTTTCTTGTTGTATTGTATTGACTGATAAGTAAATAAATAAATAAATAATTATCATTTTTCAATTTCTATTCATATGTGCCTCCTTTTCTTCAGTTCGTATTCATGTCAAGATTTTTTGTCTTGTAAACTTGAATACATTTGTTTATTATGTTTTTTGTCCACTTTCGTCGACATTTTTATGTGTACCACTTTTGAGTACAAATACAAACATTAGAAGCTGGTGCCCATAGCTATTTTTAGAACAATTATTATTTTTAGTTGAATTGTTAATTTTTTAAATTTTTTTGGTATTTCTTTAGTCAGGCTCAAGTTCATTAAATTATTTTTACTGAAGGTAGGATTTTGATTTTCGACCAAAAATTTATTTTTCAACCAATAATTATCTTGAATTAAAATAAATAACACAAACGTCACAAAAACTGTCTGACTGTGTAAAAATTAATTTAGATATACCCGTATATCATTCACGAACTACCGAATTATTTCCAAAATAACATGTATTATTTTTGAGGAGATACAAAATCCTATTATCACACTGCCCGAATTGATCGTTATATAAATTACTCCTTTGGACAGCGGAAAATTTCTGATTTATTCTTAACCAAACCTATAGCATATAACAGCACATCAACTGCCACGACAGTAATAAAGGGTGGTTAAATTGTAAGGGCCGATGTTGAATGTGAACCACACCTAAACGACAAGATTTTTCCGAATTTTATTTGACATTTCTCTATTTCAGACTTACTCAATTTGAACCATGGAGAGATACACAATCCAACAACGTGTTAAAGTTATCCAGACTTATTATGAAAATGGGCGTTCAAATCAAAATGCATATCGTGCACTATGATTTTTTTGGTCAATTTGATCGTCCAAATGTGCGTACAATCGCAAAAATCGTGGAAAAATTCGAGCAAACCGGGTCTGTAGAAGATGTGCATGCTCGTACTGCAGAAAATATTGCTGCTGTTCGCGATAGTGTGGCTGAAGAGCCGTCCACCTCAACTCGTCGTCGTGCCCAACAATTGCACCTCTCACGCTCGTCGTTGATGAACATTATGCATAAAGACTTGCATTTACACGCTTACAAGGTGCAATTGGCTCAAGAACTAAAGCAAGAAATGGCAACAGTGGATGATCAATTTTCCAAGAAAATCATCTTCAGTGATGAGGCACATTTTCACCTCAGTGGATTCGTCAATAAACAGAATTGCCGCATTTGGGCGAATGAGAATCCAAGAGTGATTGTCGAAAAACCAATGCACCTACAAAGAGTGACTGTTTGGTGCGGTTTATGGGCTGGCGGCATCATCGGCAGTTACTGTGAATGGTGTTCGCTATCGTGAGATGATAACGAACTTTTTATGGCCCGAATTGGAAGATATGGATGTGGACGATATGTGGTTTCAGCAGGACGGTGCCACTTGCCACACAGCTAACGAAACAATGGCTCTTTTGCGCAACAAATTCAATGGCCGTGTTATCTCACGTAATGGCGATGTCAATTGGCCGCCAAGATCATGTGATTTGACACCGTTGGACTTTTTTCTTTGGGGTTATTTGAAAGAAAAGGTGTACGTCGATAAGCCAGCAACAATTCAAGAGCTAAAGGATGAGATAATTCGGCACATTAACGGCATAGAACCTCCATTATGCCTCAGGGTCATCGAAAATTTGGACCATCGGATGGAGGTGTTCCGCCGTGGTCGCGGCGCCCATTTGGCCGATATTTTGTTCCATACATAATTGAGTATTGGATTTGAAGTTTACAGACGCGCTTTTGGGTGACTATGAACCCGTCGAATGACTGTCTGACTACCAGAGTTGGGAGCAGTTCAGTGAACATTTCTGTATTGCATTAAAATGTGAAAAAGGAAGAAAATAAATTCTAAGCTTTCTATAATATCTTCTCTTATACCAAGTAAAACAAAGGGACCAATTGCATTAACCCTAATGTAATATTACAGGATAAGTAAGAGCTTAGGTCAAATAGAAAAAGATAGGAAATGTTTGTTTAGCACGAAAAATAATCAGCTATACTTCACTCTAATTAAAAATTAAACAAACAATAAATCATTTTTTATTTAATGTTCAGTTTATCATTATTAATGAAAATAAAACCTAGTATTTTTAAATTTTACCGACTTTAAACCAAATAATTTTCTTCACAACAAAAACAAATTGAACAGATTTGGGAAATTCAAAATCTTTAACATTAAAATTTAATTTCTACGGTTTTACCATTTTTTGATTACTCATCTGAGGAAAAATGAACACTGTGCGACGCAAGTCTTGTAAACTTATTAATAATACGATGCATTGTGTGTAGTTTTTTTTTTAGCATACGATTATATTCATTATGTTTTGCTTATTTGTGTGTTTCAATTAATAAATAAATTTACTTATTTACGTAGGTGTATATTTAATGACAAAATAACTAATTACGCACAACGTTACGGAAGCGATTGTCACAAATACGATTGCAGTTATTACGATTTTAATATCCATCTCAGAAATTTTGCCAAAAAATCCTGTAAAAGTATTACATATAAACAAGTATAAATTTCATCATCAATCAAAAACAGAATCAGTTTTTAAGTAATTGAAAACATTTACAGGAAATAGAAAATAGAAAACAGAACATGAGAATTAAAAAGCTAATGAAATGTATTTATACACATACGAGTACGAGGAGTAGGAGTATGTATGTACGAATAAGTAATAATGAACATGTTCTACAATTTAGTTTATTTTGTTTTTTTTTCGTTACACTATTATCGATCGGATTGGATGGAGAAATACAAAATTATATGAATAATAATAATTATAGCATAAATGTAAATATCGTTATATGTATGTAGGTTTATAATACATATGTATGTATCTTCCAAGTTACATATTAAAAGAAAGCTATACATACTTTTAGTTGGTTTTTATTGCATACAGTTATGGACGAAACTATAGAATCACCAAATAAAATTAAAATATTTACTCTTATATAATATCAAACCCAACGGAACTTAATATTACACCAAATGTCAACAAATTTTTTTAAATACTGCCGCACAATGGTTTAGATATATGTATGTACATATATTATTTCAACTTTGTATGTTTGGCTGTTTATATTTTTCATGTGCCATATGTGTTTGTGGTTTTTCAAGTTGTAATTTCTTTGCATGGTTTATGTTTTTGTAGTAAAATATTTTTTTTTTAAATTGTACACACATCAAAAGGCTTTGTGGAGGCCAAAAGTATGCATGTGTTCTCGTAGTAATTATATATACATATGTATATGTATTGCACAATAACAATTTTTATTTTATGTTCTGGTTGCTGCAGTAAATATTTTGTATGACAAAATATTTTGAGAATAACTGCAAGAAATATTTCTATATGGAAATTATTTCTGCATATAAATATGAAAGTGGTACAATAGGTAAAACGTTTGTCTAAATATTAAACCCTGGTAATTTTAATGCATCAAAGCATAAATACTACAATACTGGATATTATTTATGTATCATATTTAAATTTGACCGTCTAAATAAAAATAGTATTATATATTTTTTTTAATTAATTCAAAAATGTTTCGGGCATGTATTTATTTATAAATACAAATAAAGCAAACAAAAATGTAAAGAAAAAATAAAATAAAAATAAAGTTTGCAAAATATATCAATACTAGACCATAAATTTTATTTTAATATCGATTGATTTCAACATTATAAGTTTGAAATGTATGTATTTACACCCAAGAATGATAAAATAAAGATTACGCGAACGCGCGTAAAATTTTAAAATGTTCTGCGCATTTTGGAACTGTGACGTCACACGTTCTGTGTTTCTATTGGCTAATTTTGTCTCACTTGTTTTTTTACTGTCGTTTTGCTTGCATTTGATTACTGCACACTTCCTGCCGTATTTATAAAAACTAAAGTAGTCTTGAAGTGTGCTTTAAGACAAAATTTGCATATAAAATTTTCTTAAAGTACACTTGAAGTCTACTTTAATTTTTTATAAATACGACCGTTCATGTTTATAGTTTTTGTTGTTTTTTTTTCTTTTTTAAACAGCTTTTATTTTAGAACTCTCAGAGATTTCAATTTCAAGGTTGCCAGCTATCACATAAAACATACATTTTACGCAAGAAATTTTAATTCTAACACATGAAACATTCTTGGTAACCCTTAGAATGGAACTTCTACGCCACATAACGGGAAATCATGCGCATGGCGTAATCTTTATTTTATCATTCTTGTTTACACCCATTATGTTTTGTGTTTAGTCGTCTGAGTTCTATAGTTATTGTAAGAAAAAATTTTGGAAAATATGAATAATGTAATTTCAACTATTTGCCCATGTACGATTTCGATACATCAGCTGATCGTTAGGTTTGTACAAAAAATGGAATACATGGTGTTTCTATTGATTATTCCATATTGTATAGGTTTCAAATTCATATGTTTATGTATTTTAATGAAATAAATGTATGTATATTAAATAATATCCATTAAAAACAATAGGATTGCGGGATATGTTTTAAATATGAAAATAATTATGACATCTAAATTGTATGTATCTAGTCTTAAATCTATTTTATTTCAGCCGATTTTTTTTGCATAAATAAGAAGACTCGATCCTATTCTAATAGTTTTCTATATATATATAAAATAATGAATAATAATTTATTTGGAATAATAGCATTTTTTACATCGCATTTTGTTTTTAAAAGTGTTAATTGAAAAGCAAATATGACGTGACTTTTTGGATATTTATGACCAATGTTATTAAGCTATTATAATAAAAAAATTAATTGGTATGGTTAAAAAATAACATTGTTTATTATTGCGTAAATTAATAAAAAAAAAATCTTCTGGGAAAGACACCCACCTGATACTGATTTACTTTCACTTGGTATGAAATAAATATTGTCATCGCCTTCGAAATACTATGTAATGTAACCAATAAAATAAAGAATTTGTTTCAATAAGCAGTAATCGTTAACAAAAGCCTACACTAACTACACTCTACATATTAATGTTTTCTGATATATACATATACATACATATTTTTTATACACTATACTTATTTATCAACGGTAAAATTCATAAAATAAAAATAAATGATTCATGGCCAGAGACCATCATTCTTCTTCATAAATATCGGCCCAATCATGAATAAAAAAATCCGCGGGAGTTTTTTCCCTTTTTATTTTTTTTTTAACATAAAATTTGAATAGGAACAAGTAAGGAAGTATAATCGGTCAAGCCCGACCATATAATACCCTACACACAGTATATGTATAAAACAGTTTTTCAGAAATGGGCGCTATATGGGAGATATAACCTATTGTGGACCGATCATCAAAAAATGTAATGCCATGACTTCCGTGAATATAAATATGTATTGTGTATGTTATAATTTATCTCGATATAAATAGTTTAAAAGATTTATGGAGGTTAAAGTGAATTACGGAGAGGGTCTTATATGGGAGTTTTGACTAATTATGGACCAAACATTATAAAATTTCTGTACATATGAAACTTCTTTTTATTAAATTTTATTCGGATAATAACATTTTGAAGAGATTTATAGTCGTTAAAGTGATTTTCGGAAGTGGGCCTTATATGGGAGCTACGACTAATTATGGACTGATATGGACAAAATTCGTAGATGTGATTTATCTTCATTTATAACTCACTTGTGGTGAAATTTGTTTGGATACTTTCATAATTCAAACATTTATGATCGCTAAACTCCTATTTCGGGAGACCAAGTGAAATAATGGACCGATTTCCACCAGTTTCAATCCCATCCGTCCTTGGGCCAAAAAAATATCACGTACCAAATTTTATTGAAATATCTTCAGAAAGTGATTCTAAGTCGATCGGTGTACTTTAAGGTAGGTGTTGGACCAATATTTATGGGCAAAACAAACATCAGCACAAACCCAATATACCCTCCCCACTATTGTGGTGTAGGGTATAAAAATGGGAAAAGGGAAAAACCTACCACGGAATTTTTATTCATGATTGGGCTGAATATAAAATAAAATGTTTTTATTATGTAAGTCTCACGAATACTTATTTGTATTAACTATAAAATACTAGTGTCTCCGGAAATTAGACGTAAGGCTTTAACAATAACATTTAAGGTCAGACATGTCGGATGTAACAGGTATTCGATAATTATGAAATTCCATCTGTATGACAAAATAAAGATGCAAATCATATTTTCCATGGCCTTCCTTTGTATTGTATTTTTTTACCAGAGAAATAAGTCTATAAATTCTAAACGTTAAGGATATGTGAAATATTAAAAACGATCCGAATTCTTCGTCCGTAATCCGATTTCAAACATTGTACTATATATGAAATCTCTTATTCGATATTTTTGCAAAGGAAATTCAATGCAGACTTTTTTTTAAGCAATCCAAACGTCTGTTTTTTGAGTTTTTTTGCGGAAATAAACATTTTTTAAAATGAAATAAAACTTTTTATTTGTAAATATATTTTTAATTTAGTATTTATACAGACATATTTTTGCAAAATAATAAAATGAAAACAAAATCCAAATTTTTTTTATGAGATACTTCCCAATTCCCAAAAAAGTTTTGAAAAAATAAAAGGTTTTCGGTTCTATGATAGATTACAACTGATTAGGACATATTTTCGACGTATAATACGACGTTTTTTTTTTTTTCTTATGTAGAACATTTAGTAATCATTTGAGATCTCCAAAAAGTATTCATTTTGGAAATACTTAATTATTCAAGAAACTATAGATAAGATAACCGAATTTTTCTGCTAAAACCGTATTCGAAACCGGTTTTTCTAAAAAAGACGGTTTTTTGAATATTCTACTATGATTATATTGGCTTTATAAATGTGAAATTTCGTAAATTCGTTTTTTTAGATGGTTGTTGTTTTGAAGTTGTTGAAAAACCATATCTCGTATATATGGTATGTAACAGAGATCCAAAATATCTCTCGCAAATGAATATTGAAGGAGTTAAAAAGCATCTATGTACGTGGGTACTTTACTATCAAACATGAAAACTAGTCAGTCTTTGTTTTGATTTCTTAATTGATTTTACGTTTTAAAAGGATTTGGAGAACTAATCAATTATAGAAAATCAAAATTTAGCTATAATATTACCTTTATGCTGGTCTAACACAATATTTACTTCACTGAGTATATGAAGAAAAAATATTATTTAAAATTTTGTTTTGTTTTTCAAAAATTCATAAAAAACAGAGATAACAACAAAAGTTCCAATATTTTTCTATAGCCATATAGACAGATATGTTCTGCATAAAAGGCAATATTTCTTGCTAATATGGGCGCAATAGTTTTGATTTTATTATTAATTTTGCTTGTTGTTTTACAAAAATATTAAAACAATCAATCAAAAGTACCACATATCTCTGTGTACATTTTTATGTATAACGTATTTTCTTTTAATCATATAGTTACTTTATTTCGAATAAAACCCACAGATGTGAATGGATTTTAGCTTGCTGTATGCGTAACATATTTTTCTATATGACTGATATAATGGACAATTTGTCGTCTTTTCAATTTTTTATGAATTTTTGAAAAATAAAAAATATATAAACAAAATTTTCCATCGAAAGTTGAGCGATATCTCCGAATATACTCCATGAAATCAAAATAATTTAAATACAACAAAAAGATAATAGAATAATTATTAATTTCATAATCGAACTGTTAATTTTTTACTTCTTGATAAATTTTAGTTAGGCTCGAGTTCATTAAATTTAATTTTCATTAAATTATTTTTACTGAAGTTAGGAATTACAACTTGAAAAATTTATTATTAAAAAATGTTTGATAATTTTTCTTGACTGGGGATCGAACCTGGGTTGTTGAATTTACATATGTTTCGAGAAATCCCACTTTCTCTCATCAGAATTCTTTGCGTTCTACCACCTGCACCACTGCGGTGCCGGTCAGCCAAGAAAAGGAAAAAACAACTAGGTATGAATAGAAATTAATAAAGAATGATAATTACAGCAAAAACTTCGAACTACCAGAACTAACACTGGTTAAAGGATTGATGTTTGTCTGTTGGCTGACCGTCACCGCAGTGGTGCAGGTGGTAGAACGCAAAGAATTCTGATGAGAGAAAGTGGGATTGAAGCTTAATACTAGATGCATACAAACTGACTAAGAAATTTAAGGCACATTTTGTCGGGCTGTCTTATTATTCATTATTCATAAATACATAGACCCCCGTTTTCGCGATGACTGATTATTTGTTAACTTAAAGTTATACTGACGTTTAAAATAATTGTTTAATTGTCTGTTAAATGAGTACAATGTCTTCAAAATATTCTCAACTTGATTCGTTTTTAAAATTCCAAATAGGTCGTCTACATATTTCGTCATCATTCTTGGTCTGATCTCCATTTTATTAAGAATTGTGTCCAATAATTCTTCCATAACAATATCCGCAATAATTGGAGAAATGGGAGATCCCATTCGCATACCTTTGTTCTGTGTGTAGATATTGTCCTTAAATTTGAAATATCTACAATCTATTATGCAAAACTTTAAAATATCCATGAACAAATCTTTAGGTATTCTGGTATGTTCTTCTAACATAAACCATTTTTTTCTCAATAATCTGAACAGCCAGGTTAACGGGAATGCTGAGAAATAGTGGAATCACATCAAATGATACTAGTATTTCATCGTTGTCTATTAATGTATTATCCATCTTACTTTTAAATTGTATCGCGTCCTTTACATTGTATGTAGAGTTGTTTGTCAAGTTCTTTAAAATATCAATTCAAGAGTTTTTATATTTTGAATAAAAGAAACCTCAAGCCGAATTAATAAAGTAAAAAGATGTTTAAAATAATTGTAAATAAATTTAGTCATATTTTAGTTAAACTAATTAAACAGACGAACATGAACATGAATAATTATAAAAATATTTTATCTGAATTATTATCAGTGCTATATACTTTTTCATTGCAATACGCACATGTTCTTTATTACGCTGAGTGGTAAATTATGTATACATACTCGTATGTATTGTATTGTATTAATATTATATTGCAACGTTAAGACAAATAAATAATATTTATTATTATCATATCGTATATTTAAAATACAAATTGAATTACTGATTACAGATTAATACTGAGTCATTAAATTACCTACATAAAATAGTTTTACATGAATAATTTATTAATCGTTTTCTAATCATGTTCTATACATTTATATAATATTTTTTTTAGTTTGTAATTACTACTCGCACCAACAGCAACAGGTTATGGTTGTAACCGATACAATTAAGACATGCTATAGATTTTCTAATATGTATGTGTAAATACATACATAGATACTTGTATGTATTATCGAATGGGATAATTATTTTATCCAGAAGCTTTCTGTTTCTACAGTCTTGATATATTTTATTATATGTATGTATGTAAAATTATTTAACAACCACTTAACAGTTCAAAAGATAGAGAGATAATTAAAACGATTTGAAAATACGAGTACATAATATAATCTACGATTAAGATTATTTTGCTAAGAATTAAGTGTTTTAATATTACAATAAATAAATCATAATATCGGCGTTCGCTAGAAATCATATTTAAATTAATAAATTCTTTTTAAATTTGTTAAGTCATTCATCCATCGAGATAAGATTTCAATTCTCATCGACATTTACATATGTATAAGCTCTATCTAAAGCGAAAGAAATAACTTACGATAGTATAAGGCACGACAGCGCCAAAATAAGGACAGAATAGCTCGCCAACATCCCTCAAAAATGAATAAATACATTTTTCAATCAGACAGTAAAGTAAGTTAATGCATATGTGGTTGTGTATAAAAAATTCAAATAATAATGGAAAACTTCTTTAAGATATGAATACAAGGTTAATGAGTGAAGATTTACCCCCAATTGTGAATGTACAGTGTGTTTAGTTAAGTGTCTTATAAATGTTTAAATATGTAGATTTAATAAAAATTATATCCTTAAACTAAAAAAGTTTATGTTGTATCTATATTTACCTTTTTAGTTGGTATTTGGGGCACTTGAAGGTGATATTGATCTTCACAGTATTGCCGTAACAGGTGAATACCTTCAATTCGATTATTAGCATAACGTGATTCCCATGCATCTAGCAAGCGATTGTAATAACGTGGGGCTTCGGTATATTTTAAATATTTGTAAGTGTCAATTGTAGGGAAAATTCGTTCCAACGGCGAACACCGTGCCAATTCATCTTCAGCTATTATAAGGCAACGCACATCATCCGGCGTCAAATGTTCCAAAATGCCATTTACATACTTTTTAATAAAATAAATGAAAGCAATTAAATTATGCCATTAATAAGGATACGTTTTACCTACACTGATTACTTATTTAATAATTTAACGAATCGCAAATAAATTTGTATATAAGCTTTAATGTGTGCAAATAACAAATCGTTTTAATATATACGAGTAAACAATGGATTTCAATTTTGTTTTTTGATTCTGAAAGCTTACTAAATTACTATCATATAACAATTGTTTTTCTATTATTTGAATATCGCGAAATGTTGCCAAAAAAAAAAATTTATAATACCATAACCATAAAAGAAATTTCAAGAAACAATTTTAGTCGTTTAGTAAATTATGTAAGCAATACCAATTTTACCTTAAGATTCAAAAAAGCTCTGATATTAAAATTAGTCTCTAATTTAAAATTAAGGATTTATTCCATTGACTTAATAAATAGAGAAGAAAAAATTGGCAACAAAATATTTTTTAAGGAAAGAATTTTAACGAATTTGTAACCCAATTTCTAACACTATCCTCCCCTTCAGCAAAATTTTAAATACATATACATACTTGAAATTTTACGATTTTTTAGGTATCAAGCTGTAATTGCTTATATGTATGCTTTGGGAGCATCAAAAACGAAAATATCAAATATAATCTTAATATACATTTGTTAACTCAGGCGCGACATACAAGATATACAATAAAATTCGAATTGAATCGTTTCGCGAGTTAATTTTATTAAATATCCTCTTTACTATGCTATTTATTTAGAGTATTCGAAATTTATTATTTCTTAATTATATGTATAAATACCTCATCACGATCCTCCATACTTTTACGAGTGAATGTATTATGCTTGATTTTTTCGGTTCGCGATAAATAATTTATATACATACGTTTATCGTAACATATGGGCCCAGGCGGTAATGACATTTCTATGGCGATTTCCCTTTGACGCTCGATAGGAATTTTAGGTGGTATCTAAAAATATTTTGCCATCATGAGCTTTTAAATACAATTTATAAATTATAACAAATTATAAATTCTTACATTATAAAGAGCAGTATTTAAAACACTCTGGACAAGCGGAGCCTTTACATGTGAATCTAAAGGTAGTTCGGAATGCAATGATGGTGAAATATTAACTTCTAAAAGCCAAGGAACTAAATCTGCATCCAATAGAACATCAAAACCAAACAGTTCAAAACAACTGTATTTAGACTCAACATTTGCTCTAATCATATTGTTAATTGAATTTTCGCCAGCTAAAATTGTACGCAGCACTAAACTTCTTAAAGCCGCCCATAGCAGATCGGTACGAACACCACGACTTCCTAAATATGTCCATAACGACTTTATCGTCCATTTGTGGCCATGACAAGCATTGACATCTTCATTCTTCGCATAGTTCGATGAAAATTTGTTAATGCTGTAATTGGTTAAATGCATACAACGGTCATTTAACGTATCCGATTTATCGCTATATTTTACTGCAATGAAAGTAAACAGACATATTTCATTAATAAAGGTTATACATAGTGCCGGACAAGGAAACAGTCAAATATATAAATTAATTTTTTTAAAATCTTTATTTCATCTAGACAAACCATGGGAAATAGTACAGTGATCTTTTTGCAGAAATCCTACAATATATACATATGTATTTTGAATAGCATCCCTGTAATGTATTGTTGTAATTTTGTTAATTCTTTTGTCAAAAATTCTTTAATAGGGGAAAAAAATTCCGCTTTATACAGCTGTCAGTGAGTTGAGAATCTTCGGCCGATTAAAACTTGGATCTTTGTGCTATCCACTGTTCAGTCAACCACAATTGAATGTTCTATACCTAAACTATAGTTGAACTTTTGTGGCAAAAAAAAATATAATATGAAAACCCGATCAACAACTCTTGGACCAAAAACTTTTGAATGTTTCGAGTAGGAGATAAATTATAGGGATCATAATCTCTTTTTGGTACAGATTTGGGAAGTGAAATGTTTCACAATTTGTCAGCATAACAGGGTTGCGCACTTTTTGTCATCCGTTATTCGTTTTATTATTGTTATATCGCACTGATATTGGGGCAGACTAATTGCTTGTAGTTGGAAGCGTGGTTTGTTATTTTCTTGCGTTTGTGTAAATTGATTTGTACGCAAGCATTTTTGAAAAGTTACTCCATGTTAATCAAAAATAGAATGATTGAAAAATATTGTCGAAAATACATAATGGATGCTATTATTGATTCCGCACGGAAAGAAATCTAAACGAAAAGAAATATCGATCGATATGTAAAATGTAATTATTCATTTCTGCGATATGCCGCAATACTTTCTGTGTAGAGATGATACCGCAAAAAGGAAAAACACCTCAGCAACGGAATGAATAAATCGACCCAATAATAATAATAAATTACCTGATGCGAATCGAGCTAATCCATTGTGATACATGTACACGCGCAATGGATTAATAGAGGTAACTAAGACATATAAACGTAAATCAAATTTACTTCCATTTATTAGCAGCGGACGTTCAATGTACTTTTGGACGATAAGAGGTTTTCGTTTAGGTATTTGCGCCCATCTATCGACTACGCGAATTCCAGTACCCCGAGCACTTGCTGGTGGTTTTATGATCCATTTAACATTCTTCTGGGCGTATTTTGGCCAATTTTTACGCAACTGTTTTAGATCATTTGGTATAATATAAGTCCTGTTGATGGAAACAAAATTGATCTAGTAGTTTAAATTTGTGCTGTTAATATACATAATTGTTTATTACTTACTTGGGCATAAATCCAAAATCTTTCTTTCCATGTTTTGCCATTAATTTAACTAAATTTTTCCAACATGAATCCTTTCGGCCTATTTTAAAGGAACCTGGCAAGTGATTGATTTTTTGGTATGGTCGGATTGTTTTAAAGCACGGCGACTTCATATGTTTTCCCCAGACACCCATCCAGTCATTTGTTTCTAAGAAATAATCATACAATTAATATAAATTTATTCATGGAACGCTTATCGAAAAAGTACTTTTTAGTAAACGCATCCCACTATTGGCTAAAATGGAGCGTACTACACGCGGCATAACATTCGTAACTCTCCATTTAAGTATCCTATAGAGATCGGTCGGAACCTCCGGACCTTTTTTGGTATTTGAAGAAAACGCTAAGTACGGTGGTACATTTGGAAATAAACTAGGTACTAAAAGAGCATCAGGGTTATCTAAACTTTCGGATTCAGAATTAATTGAAGATTGTACCGATGGTGAAGTAGACACCACATCCAGGGAATGCGTTAATTTATAAACATACGACTTATAACCTTCTTCGGAATCTGAAGAAATGTCTGAGCCACTGCTGCTACCGAAATCTGAAACTAATCATATATCAACGTGAAAATAAATGTAAACGTTATAATAAAAATTATATCAATTACAAAAAGTTACACATACCATTATCAAAATCCTCATCGTCGTCATCGTCACTGTTGGCATCATCGTTATTATTATTGTTTCCATTTAAAATATCCTCAATTTTATTTCCATTCTTCTGCTTGCTGCTATCACAGTTTTTATTTCCCAATTCTTTAATGTGACTGATAGAATCAACATTTCTCTTCCCACAAGACGTCACATCAACAGTAGGTATTTTATTATCGTCTTTTGTCTCGTTATGCAGTATAAATTTAGATCGTTGCAATCGAATATTAGAAGTTGATAAACGAGATAAACGTGGACTTTGAATATTGTAAATTAAAACGCGACGATTTTTTGGTGGAGGCGAACATTTTTTTACAGGTGTAGCAACTTTCAGAAACAAGAAAACAAATTATTAGTACGATAATTTTGTAATTTTAAATCTTGTATATCATAGAAGTTTAGAGCTTATTTGCCACTAATATAGTAAAAATATTGAATTGGTTGTTTTGATCAAACTTTTTATAAAATATTAATCTGCATTACTAGAACTCTTTTGAACAAAAAATATTGTTTAAAGATATCCTCTGCGATTTGCAATAAATGTGGCATAATAAACTTATCTTAGGGTTTCATAACTGTAAGTTAAAAGGAGCGTGTTCAAAGAAGGGAAAATATAATTATTTCGCACACATTTTTACGTATAACAGGGTCGTAAAAATAACTCATAACGATCTGTCTGGAAGCTACAAACCGATATCGTGTGGATCAGATAAACACAATATTTTTAATGTTGCAAGTTACATATTTTATCAAAAAAAAAAATTATGAAAATAAATTATTGATTTTGACATTAAAGTATAGAAATCTACGAAATATAAATAGAGCATTTAAGAGTCCAAAACACCAAAAAGCAAAAACCTGTGAAATCACGAAATTCCAAAATGTCTAATTCATTCCAAATATATCCATCAGATGTTACAAAGAAAGTTGTTCAAACTAGACAGACGTATGTACGTCAAATACTGGATGTTTTTCATTATTTATTTTCAAACTTTTTGTGCCTGATGTGATATTTTTTGATGAAAATTAAATTGTTGCTAATGTTTCTATGATTTTAAAGGGAATTGAAGAGATCTGCGAATGGAATCTAGATTTTCTTGTACAGAAATTTTAATAGTCCGTCATTAATTATGTTGGATGTGTTGCAAGTTAGTAATTTATTTGAAAAATAAAAACAGCTTAGAACTAATATTTTATTGAAAATTGATTTTTTTTTAAATATAAAACAAAACAATGATGCGACAGACGTATGTATGTACATTGGGACACCCAGTGTATAAGTACGTACAGTATCTCATTATATTGTTACGTTTTTACCTTTTAAAAACGGGGGTTTATTGTTACGAAATTAAATTTATGGACACAACCTTTTTAAAGTTTGAACAATTTATTAAGAGTAAATATTTTAAATGAAAAATATTGACAATCTAAAATATTTTCAAAGCTGAAATGATTAAAATATTTTAACAAAGTATTTTAGATAAAACAAGTTGTTTGGTATTATAATTGTATTAAATTCTTAACATTTATTTGCTTTAAATAAACCGGATTCTTTTTAATTGCAGAAAATATAAGCAGCCTTTTTTAATTTTCTTTTATTTAAATAAAAATGAACACTTAAATGATTTGCCCTGTTAGTCTACTTATACACCAATCATAATTTCTGGATGGTTTGTAGCTAAAGCATAGTACTCTGTTCAAAATTTCAAGTAGAATGCTGTCAAAATACATGTTAAAAAAATAAACATGAAATTTTCATGAAAAAATGTTGCAGAAGTAGTACTCTGTTCATTTTGTGGAAAACATGTGAAATGTATCTGGCAACATTATTTTTTCACAGCGAAATAATTAAAGTAGCAATTGTTTCACGTGGAATTTGTATCCAAAAGCTCTTCTGTCGCAACAACAATATCTATTACTTGTTGTTCTGCTGCACAAGCGGCTAGTAATATTTGCTTATTCATTTTTATTTAAAGATTTCGATTCAACACAGATTTTTTAATATTTTAACTTTTATTTATTTTCGATTTAAATTCACAAAAAAGCAAAACATATGTGTTTTGTTTACAAAAGTACATTAGCTACACGTCAAATTTTCCGTATGAAATAATTAATGTTGCTCAACATTTTTCCCAAATTTGAACAGAGTACTAGGCTATAGACAGAAAACGCATTTGCAAAACCAAGCAAATTAAAGTAGTATGTGTTGGTTTTGTTATTATGATGGTTTTTTCTTAAAGTCCGTCTCTCTTCCAAGTGTTGGAAAGCAAAAAACAGCAGAAAAAAATAACAGATTTTTGTTAAAACGTCAACACCCGCGGTTTTAATTAGTTGACGTTTGCCCGAGTGCACTGTATTTGGTTCTAATATTATAATTTTAGCCTAAAAATATTCTTTATTAACTTAAAAGCGAAACAACTGCAATTTTAGTTATTACTAGTCACAGGGTTGTTATTTAATTTTAACAATTATTAGAACAATTAACTCTTAATGAAGCAATTATCTTAATTGAAATTTTGTATGGATAATTGAATTCAATTAGGCGTTAATTAAAAAATGTCAATTAAAAATGCATGTGTGAACACCATATAACCTAAGGTTGAGGTGAATGAGATGCCGAATATGTGATAGAAACTGACATTTAAAATGACATTGATGATAATAACTTTAAAATAGACAAAGAACATAATTATTAAAATGTTTATATGTATGTACATGTACTAATAGACGATACTACTTTATGTACGATTTTATGACGTAGAACTGTTTTCATAAACGCAGTATGCAATGCAACACTGCATTGCCGTAAATTCATTAATGCATGACACCGCTTTTGAATGCGCAACAGTTGTCAAATTTGTGCAGTGTTTTTTTTTTGTGATGCTTTATGATTTTTCAACAATTGAAATGACGGACATATTACCGTAAGTTTATATTTAACGTAATTCATTTGTTTTTTTTTACAATGAATATACACATATTAATTTATTTTTATAAAATACCCAAAAAAACATACGAAAAGCAGTAATAGCATTCATAAACGTTTCAAAATGTAAATGCATTATTTGACAACGCAGTGTTGACATGAAGTAATGCTTTGCATTGTAAACGCATTTATTTGCAGTGTTGCATTGCATACTGCATTTATGAAAACAGCCAAAACTACATAGAAAATATTTATATGTGCATTGCTTGACAGTTGAGTTTATGTCATATAATATTTCTTAGGTTTTAATTAAATACAATATACTTTTTGTGATGAAAATATTGCATATATGTACATGCATATGCATACTCGTACATTTACATTATATGTACATATATAGAAAAAATGGTTTCGGCAATGTTTGCAGTAAACAATGCCACGTGGAACTGAACTAACTGATGAGCGTCGCGAAAAAAATGAGGAAATACGGCTTGCTGGATATCGCTAGTGCATTTAACCGGCATGAAACGCGATCTCTAATTTTCTAAGAGCTAGTTTTTTACTTGTCAGTTAAACTCAGCTTAACACACTGTTATATTAAACCTCAAATATATTTTGCCGGGATTTAACTACTGATTGTGTTTCTCAGTAGTGGATTACCTCCTGTCAATTTTGTTAGCATTGCCGTACTGTTCAGTCAAAATACATATGGCATTCCTCCTAATTTTTTATATAAATATGGCAATATCTTAAATTTTTCCAAAAAATCAAACCAACGTATCCTAAGGAATTCTAAAAATTACAATTTGCAATTGTTAGAAATGAATTATTATTTAGTTTTTTAGAGAATTTTTGTTTTTTTTTTTAATAAATTAGTTTGTTAAGCGAAATCTTTGAACGAATTCGGCGTCGGTATAAATGCAGAAATGATTTGGACGTGTCCTTATTGTTCGTATCTTTCTAACAATTGACATATTTAAGTTATTATATGTGTTTGAATCACTTAAATCCTCATCATCACTAGAATAATCCATTTTTTTTTTAATTTTTGTTAAAATATCGTAAATTTCTTTTCACTTGTTGAATTGTTTATTTTATTTTTCAGCTGTTTGTATTTTGCCATTTTATATCTAGGTTTAACTCACCAATGATGCTCAGTTAAACCTAGATTATATATCAAATAAATAATAACTGAGAAACACAATTTTTAGTTTAATCTAGGTTTAAGCGAAAAATGTAGATTATCTTTATCCCAGAAACTAGCTCTAAAAGATCCAAAAAATTATGGCAAAAATAAACGCATTGGAAGAATTTTGACCATAGACATAAGGGCTAAGCGGCGAATTCGACATTTAGCAGCAAATGAAGACATGAGCTGCAGGCAAATAAAAGTAGAACTCGGCATTAGCGTTATCCGGCAGCATATACAGCAACTGCTAAAAGAGAATATTGTGATCCTAACTCATCTCCCCGAAAGAGCGCGTTGTGTTATAATAACGATCGTGGCGACATCCTTTAAAGGCCTTAGAACATTACTCCAACTGTTGGAGATTTGGTTTTGGTGGAAAATTTTATGGATGGGATATATTTATAGATTTTGAAAAATAATTTATTACAAACTGCAAATAAGAGTGGGGTTTTCAAAGGACAACAAATCAATATTTGCCAAAATAATGACCAGTAGCAAAAAGAGCATTCCGTGTGAATGTGGATTATTTCATTGCCAAAAAGTACAGGATACGTCAGCGCTGAACGCAGACTTAAAGCCTATTAAAAAAGTGTAAAACAAAAATAGCAAAATTATGAAGAAAGTAATCACCCCTACCGTGAATAAAAATTCCACATGAAATTTGTTCCCTTTAATTTTTTTTAACATTGAATTTTAATAGGAAAAATGGAAAAGGGAACAAATTTCATGTGGAATTTTTATTCACGATAGGGGTGAATATGTATTTGAGGAATGGAATAAAATGCCAAACAAATACGGTTTTAATAAATTAATTAGTTCAATGAAAAAGAGGCTACAAGTAGTGTTGGCAACCCTATTTATTATTATTTTATCTTTTTGTCAGTTAACTATTTGCTTTTGTTCTTTTGTTCTCATGTTCTTTTATATAAACGTATTATTTGATAGTTGAATTTCAGGCATCGTTACAAACGGTCGCGTCATTAATGCACTACAATTCTAATTAAATTCTCCTAACATTTAATAAACAATTTATAATATTTTTATGTTTAATCCTGGCTACGTGTTTTATTTGAAAAGATTGTTGTAGTGTGTCTTTTAGATCAGAAGTGGGATATTAATCGTTTAAGTAAAGTGCGAAATTACGAAAGGAGAAATATAAAAAGTAATTAGAAAAGTGTCGCAACAAAAATGAAAAAGCTTTCGACGTTAAAAGTGGAGCACTTGAAACAATTGCTCCGTGATCAGGAATTACCAACGTCGGGTACAAAAGCGGAACTGATTGTACGCCTATCGGGAATTCTTGGTACGGATGAAATCGACTCCAGCTGTGAGGATGGTGATGCCTTCGAGGAAACATCTTCTATGGCTACTTTCTCCAACATACGACAAAACGAAAACGTCATGAATGTTCCACAAGAGAACACAAGCGTCATGAACTTGCAACGGTAGGTTGATGGGTTGAGGGGGTTGCTAGAAGATGCTTTAAGCATTTTGTTCGTTTGCAACAAATCAACGGCAACGAACAAAACGTACCACGAAATAACAACAACAACGTACAACCACAACGTACAACCACAACGAAATAACAACGTACAACCACAACGAAATAACAACAACATCGAGCAAAACTTATCAAGAAATAACAACGAACAGAATCTAATACAAAACGTTCAACAAGCAACAGGCATGCAGCGACAAGCATGGCAGTGCAGTAGCGAAAATTTGAATACAACGGAAATGTTTCATGGTTTTCATAACGTACGCTCAACTGGAAATTGCTCAGTGAGGGAAATTGCAGAAACGATACCTGAATAGGTAGAAACTTTACCGTCTGATTGGGGTATATTTTCTGCAGAATTAAAGGATGAATTTGGTTCCATCCATGATGAAGCTGACGTGCATTTCAAAATGGCAAGTGCTGCAAGAAGAGATGGTGAAAAAGTAACCGATTATTGTTTCCGTATGCTACAGGGTTCACGCTAAAAATGAAACCGATTGTAAACGAAATGCTACGGTACGGAATACATTTTGTAATAATGATGAACGTTTTAAAATAAAGGTTAATTTGAACAATAACAGATTAGGTGCTTTTATAGACACTGGTAGTCAGTGCAGTTTGATAAAAGAATCTATTTGCAATCAGGTGAACTGTGAGCGGAAAAAATGTAATATGAGAATCTCTGGCATTTGTGGCGGAATACGTGTTGCAAAAGAAATGATTTCTGTGAACTTAATGTTGAATGATATTGTGTTACCCGTAACACTTTATTCGGTCGAAGATGAACTTTTATTAACGGATATTTTACTCGGGAACGATAATTTTGTAAACGGAAATTTAAGACTCACAATTCGGAACGGTAATGTCGAAATCGATTATGATAATGACAACGAAATAGTGATAAACGGAAAAACTGAAACGAATTTAATACCCAATGAGAATGTAATTAATGAAAATCAAATCGTAATTAATGAGACCCAAAACGTAACAAAATGTAATTAATGAACAATTATTGAAATGTGATTTGGACAATGAAAACGAAAGAATTAGATTAACAGAATTGATTCGGGAATATGGAAGTGTGTTCGCAAGTGATTTGAAAAATCTCGGAAAAACTGATCTAGTCGAAATGAAGATAAACGTTACGGATAATAAAATCGTTGCACAACCCCCGTATCGCGTTTCCGAACCGAAGAAAATGGTAATATCAAATATGATTCACGAACTTTTGGAAAATGATATTATTACGCGATCCGAATCGAAATATGCTAGTCCAGTCGTACTGCATAAAAAGAAAAACGGTGGTGAACGATTGTGCGTCGACTACAGACAAATAAATCAACTAATGCCAAAGGAAAATTTTCCTCTACCAAATATTGAAGAATCTTTACAAGAAGCAAAAAAATACAAATATTTTACAACTTTGGATCTCAACAGCGGATACTACCAAATTTTAATTGAACCGGAAGGTCGTAAGTACACTGCTTTTATAACAACAGACGGACTTTATGAATTTAAACGTATGCCTTTCGGGTTGCGAAATGCACCCATTGTTTTTCAACGACTGATGTCAAAGATTCAAGAACGTACCAGTAGAGATAACATGGTGCATTATATAAATGATTTACTTATTGGAAGTAATGCGAAAGATGAAATGTTTGTTAAACTACGAACCGTTCTAAACGTACTAAAGGATGCGAACTTGACCTTAAACATTCAAAAATGTGAATTTTTCAGGACCACGGTCGACTTTTTAGGTCATCGGTTAACTCCAGACGGCATACGACCTGGTAAAATAAAATCAACGGCTATTGAAAATTTTGGTCTTAGCGGATATTTTCGAAAATTTATCCCAGGGTACTCAGTGATATCAGAACCTTTAAGAAGATTACTACGTAAAGATATAAATTTCGAATGGAAAGATGAACAGGAACGAGCTTTCAACGAATTAAAATCGAAATTATCATCTCAGCCCGTAATGACAGGTTTTCGACTTGAAGCCGTGGCAGGCGTGCTACTACAACGGGAAGGTGTTGAATTGAAACCCGTGGCGTATTACAGTCGATCAACGAGTAATACGGAGAAGAATTTTCACAGTTACGAACTGGAAACTTTAGCTGTCGTCGAAACATTGGAAAGATTTTATTATATATATGGTAAAACTGTTAAAGTTGTCACTGATTGCAGTGTCGTAAAATCTGTTATGACAAAACGAGAATTAATCACACGGATTGCCCGATGGTGGTTAAGAATCCAAGATTTTGACCTGATTATGGAACATCGTTCAGGCCAACGCATGGAGCACGTCGATGCTCTTAGCAGAACACCAAACGAACCTCCAAACGATATTGATGTCGCTACGTTACGTGTATGCAAATTCAAGATGATTCCATAAAAGAAATTGTTGAAAAGTTAACCGTTAAGGATAAAACGGTTGCAAGAGAATACTGCATCGAAGTTTCGTAAATACGAAACGAAAAAGTTATGGTTAGTTCCAAAAGCATTGCGATGGAGAGTAGTTGAAGACTGCCACGATAAGAACGGACACCTTGGTGTCGATAAAACGATCGAAAAACTTTTGAATTACGTCTGGTTCCCCAGAATGAGAAATTTCGTAAAATCTTATGTGAAATCTTGTGTTGAATGCGCTTACAACAAGCATAAAGGTGGTCGTACCGAGGGCGAGTATCATTTTAGCGATATCCAGCCAATACCGTTTGATACGATCCATATGGATCACTTGGGCATGTACTAAATGCAGTAAGGACTCCTAGGGCTAATGGTCATGCAGAACGAACAAACCGAACTTTACTTTCTATGCTGTTATCAACAACACAGAACGATAAACACTGGGATGAACATCTAACGAACATACAATGGTCTTTGAACACGATGATGAACAAAACATCTGGTAAAAGTCCACACGAACTTTTATTTTGTTATTCTCCAAGAGATATTTTACACAATAAAATTCTACTTGCCGTGCATGACGGTGTTAACCTTAGTGAAGAAGAAATGCAGATTGTAAGGCAGGAAACTACCATAAGAATCAATGGTAAAAGACAACTTGCTAAGGAACGCTTCGATAAAGAACACTCCAAGCCTCACGTTTATGATGTAGGTGAACTTGTACTTGCCGAAAATGAACCCCCGAGCACCGGTACTTCACGTAAATTAGAACCACGCTACAAGGCTCCATTTATTGTTTCTAATGTTCTTGGTAATGATCGATACGTAATTGAGGATCTTCCAAATACCACACGTACATCACGACATTATTCATCAGTCTATGCATCTGACAAATTAAAGCAATGTTGGACATTGCCACCTATGTTTGATGAAGATGAATGCGATTCAGATGAAGACGAATTACCCAAGTGACCGATGCGAGGTCGCTTCTGAAGCAGGATAGCCGAAAAAGAGGCTACAAGTAGTGTTGGCAACCCTATTTATTATTATTTTATCTTTTTGTCAGTTAACTATTTTCTTTTGTTCTCATGTTCTTTTATATAAACGTATTATTTGATAGTTGAATTTCAGGCATCGTTACAAACGGTCGCGTCATTAATGCACTACAATTCTAATTAAATTCTCCTAACATTTAATAAACAATTTATAATATTTTTATGTTTAATCCTGGCTACGTCTTTTATTTGAAAAGATATTTGTAGTGTGTCTTTTAGATGCTAAAGATGACCATACTAAATACTAAGTTGAGAATTTAAAAATTTTTCATTATTATTCTATTAATGTAAAAAGAGTTTCTTATTACATTACACTACATTTCGTTTTTTTAATTCTTTTATGCTTTGATATTAGTTTTTTTTATTGTAAAATATATTTAAATACATTAACTAATCAAATATTAACACTAAATATGCTGAAAATTATAAATACATATGTATGTATATAAAATAATACATTTTTAATTGTTTATTTACTTAAATTAATTGTTTTTACAATTTCTTGACAAAATGTATGTATGTACATATATATGAAAGCTATAAAATCTTAGAAAACTTTTATGGCCATTTTTATATATTTTTTTCTATAATCGAGCAAAGATATACATAAATAATACATTTCATGTATATTGTTAGTATTATTGTGCAACAATATTTTGATTCTAAAGTACTTGTATGGAGTTATTTAGAAACCAATTATATAGAACTAGTGACACATTAGATTATAGTTGTATAGTTGCATGGATTTCGAAAAATGCACAGCACCACCACAGCATTATCCACCATAGTCACTCAGATCGCACAAACCAGCAGAGGCCTTGTGAACCATCCTATTGGCATTTGATTTGTCAAAAGCTTTCGACACGATTAGTCATGCCTAACGTGACGGGATAATCCCCGATTTTATAACACGCTTTTTAAACCAATATCCCGCTTTTTACTGAAACTCAAGTAGCTCAATTTCTGGGCTGCATCTAGCAGAACCCCCGGATTAAATTTTAAATAATGAATTGCTGCTACAACAACAGCAACAACTATAGTTGTAATAAAATCCAAAATTCTTTTGTAAAACTTACTTTGTTTATTTACTTTTTTATAACTTTAAAAACATGTGTAGTATTCATATTTGCTGCTGCTTTTGAATTTTTCTTTTATGCTTTTGCTGAACTGAAAACTGTGAACGTTTGCTGTGCTAAAGTTAAGCAAGTCTTAAGGTACGGTCACATTTGGCAAATATTTACTAAAAAAAACCGTAACCACTTGTTTTGGAACAAATTTGTTTGACGTTGTTTAACCTTACAAGAGTTTTGCAAGATCAAACAGCATCAAATACATTAAAACTAAATATTTGTTGTGCTTTAGCCTAAATAAGAAAAGGTTTTTTTTACTAACTAAACGAGTTCAAATATTATTGATATACTTTTTAGGTTTAGGGTATTATAGGTCGGGCTTGACCGACTATTATTTCTGACTTGTTTTTGTTTTTTGACTTTGTTCTCTGCTTTTGCTTGGGTATTTTCCTCTAGTTAAAGTTAAGCACATATGTACATACGCAGTGCTTGAAAATAGTTAAGCATTTTTAAGCCCTGCATAAAATAAAGGAAAGTCAAGTATCGATGAAAAATTTTAACAAAATGCCTCTTTTGAATTATGTTTATAACAACAGACTTTTGGGTATCAATTACATAAATAGTTATCATCTATTATAGTATTCTTCAATAGTATATTTTTTAGCCATCTATATACATATGTACATATATAAAATTGAATGTTTGTTTATTGGTTTGTGGATAGGAGACCAAACCTCTAGACCGATATTTTTGAAATTTTTACAGCATTTAACTGGAACTCTGGTATGATTAATAGGGTACTTTTTTTGACCACGTCCCCTTTTTTAAAATATTGTAATTGGAGACCAAATCTCTCAACCAATATTTTTGAAATTTTCACAGCATTTAACTGGGACTCTGGTGTAATTAATAGGGTATTTTTCTTTTTTGACCACACCCACTTTTACGCCCACTTTTTGAAATTATGTAATTGTTCCCATATAGTTTTTAACAGATTTACTTCAAATTGTATACAAATTATATACTCCAGGCGGGGTAGAAATAAACATTTCTTACGCCACACCCCCTTTACGCTCCTTTTCACACCAAATTTTGTTTGAAAGTTTTACCCCCTTATTCAGAAACGATTATTAAATTTAACAAACGTTTATTAAGCAAATTTTTATATGGAAATCTGTCTTAATAACCGTTTGTTAAATTTAATAATCGTTTCTGAATAAGGGGGTTAAACTTTTTGTTCTCTATACAAATTTGTTCCTTCCAACGTATTTTTTTTATTTGGTAGTATATTGCTCTTAATACTGTTAACGTTGCCATATAACTATGAACCACGCCCACTTCACCGCCCCCTTTTTCTATTTCAGATACTTACTTATACCCCTAACAATGTTTGCTATACAAAATACTTTTATTGTAATATGTATTTATTTCTAAGTTTTATATACTTTATACCAAATCCCCCTTTTTCGCCCCATTTTACCTTAAATTATAATTAATCTACTTTTAATCTATATATATGTATATAAAAATTAATGTGTGTATGTTTGTGCTTAATAGAAGGCCAAACCCTTGGACCGATCTGCCTGAAATTTTCGTGTTACTGTGACTCTGGAAGGAATAATAGGCTATATGAAGTTTTGATTGTACAAACGAGGGTGACACCGCCCATATAACCCAAAAATTTAAATCGCCATATTTTGGGCATTTTTTGACCTACGTTAATGATATGTGGTACTTATGGTATTGGCATAATTAGGAATACGTACCAGGAGAAAAGTGGGTGGGACCACGCCCATTTTTAGGAAAATTAAAAATCGTAATATTCAGGCATATCACAGAATTCGATCGGAATGGTTTCAATTCCGTATTCGCAAATCGATCGTTTTTACTTTGCGTTCTCTAGATTCCGATCGATTTTGTTTATTCCCAAAAAAATTTTAAATTTCGGGTTTTAACTTAACAACGTTACCATATGTGTAACCAAAACAAAAAAATATGATTTTTGTAATAAAAAGTATAACAAATGCGAACAGAAAGAGCACTAACAAAAAATGCCCGAAATTTAAATTGTTGCTGTTTTAAATGAACAAAGACATCAAAACGCAGTTGAAAAGCTACAAAGAAGAAATTTAAGGGATGCATCTGAAAACGACAAAAGTTTTCTTGTTGCTGACACCAACTTTGAAATTTTTAACATTTTATTAAATATCAATGAGATAACTAAAACAATAATAAAATAATAAACGTAATTATTTAATTGTTATTATAAATTAGTAGTATGAGTTTTTTTCAGTATAAAATAATAAAAAATAACAATTCCACTTTAGAAATATAGTGGTTTCATTCCGAAAAAAAAAAATTCGTTTTGCGTTTTCTAAAGACTCAATTTACGGAATCAAAACCACTTGCGATCGGAATTGAGTTCTGTGACATGGCTGATAGTCTAAACTACTGGACCGATCGTCATAATATTTTCACAATAGGATGTTCTTAAGAAATAATAAATTCTTGACTATGTAAGTGGACAAAGAGGCATGGCCTCGCCCACTGAAATGCATCGCTTATATGACGCGCTTTAGTATCCTATTAATTTTCCATATGGAGAAGATGGATATCACTTTGAAATGCGTCAAATCAATCAAGCAACCCGTAAGGCCGTTAATTATCCTGTTGAGTTCTTAAATTAACTCGATGTGCCAGGCTTTCCACCACATGTGCTATAACTTAAAATTGGAGTGCTAATTATTTTACTGCATAATATCGATCACCACGGCTTTGCAATGGCACTCGACTTGCAGTAATAAAAAAAACTGAGAAATAATTTAATAGAAGCGACCATTATAACAGGTGCAGATGTACTTTTGCTACGCATTCCAATGCTACCAACAAATTTACCATTCGATTTTAAAGAATTTTTTCCTGTTCGGTTAGTGTTTGTGATGACTGTTAACAAAGCTCAAGGTTAATATCCCGTGTATATGTGTATGCTCCAGATGGGCAAACTAAAAATATTGTATATCCTAAAGCATTGCAATAAATACATTAAAATTAAATAAATAAATGTCTGTAAATATATAAATACTAGTATTATATAAACATTACATAAATTATAATACTGAATTAATAATTTTACACTTTTAAATATGAATATGTTTGTAATTTTATAATTACCTTTAGCTTTCGTTGGAGTCGCAGGCAATTTTATGTTTCTATGAGATGTCTCCTCTTTCTCAAGTAAGGTTTGTTGTTTCTGATGTCTTCTGACATTTCCCTTGACATTTTCCATCTCGCTTGATATCTGATTATTATAGGCAAAATTTGCACCATTCTCTGAAGTGTTTGTTCTTAATTTACGTTTATTTTTCTGTTGTTGGAGGAAAAATATGGCAGCATTCGAATCATGTTCACAAAAGTTTTGAGAATTATATTCGTGAGCTTCGAACGATTTAAGGTCCAAATAATCACCGCCATCATGTTTTGCCTGTGCTACATCATTTGAATCATAATGCCAATTCCCATTATCAAAAACAGCTACTACGTCGTTATTGTTTGCAGTTTTTTCTCTCAGCACATAATTGCAATTCGCTCGAGCATTGTTTTCAGTATCGTTGTCATTCTTGTCCGCCACCAAGTTGTTAGCTTCGACAGATACCAAGTCATATTTGGCTATTAATTGACTCTCGGTGTTATGCTCACTATTCTTAGAAAAAGGCATTTTTGATGTGACTGGCAATCTTCTGACTCGCCTCGAACCACTTGCTAATTTAGAACTGCGACTATGTTGATTATAGAAGTAAGAGTAATAGTGCTGATAATGTTGTTCGCTCACAAAATTAGGCCTGGTTTGATCCGAACTATAAATTAATTATAAAGGGAGGTTTATTTGAAAATGATTTAATTGTAACGACTAAACAAACTAAAACAAAAATGAAAAATGTCTCAAATCTTTAATAAATCAAATATCTATGTAATAATCGTGTTATTTTGTGGAGGAAGATAAATATTATAAGAGAAAAATACAAATTAAATAAAAATTGTCTCTAACTTGAAATAAAAATAAATAAATCTTGTTGTACATATGTATGTATTGTTATATGTATGTATGTGGTATGTATCAAGTATGTGTGTACTATGTAGGTTTGTTTGTATGGTGTTCTTTATTTTTTTTTTTTAAACGAAAATGGAAATGGTTTTATTTAAGAAAAAGAAAAAAAAACAAAATATGGTAAAGAAAAATAAAGAGAATTTAATTAATTTTAATTATTACGATTTAAGTTGCAGACATTCTGTTGTTGGCAGTGATTGATGATGATGTGTTTCTCCAATAAAACGGTCGTCGCATTTTTTGTTATAATTATTATCATTATGGTTATTGAAATTGTGGAGTTTGTTAACAGAACTCTGATGAACACTTGGCGGTGGTATACCATGGTCACTGTACTCATCTTCATAAGCGCTTTTTTTAGAATAATGATAGTGATGACTGTGATCGTTATGATTATGACGTTGTTCACGTTGATGAACTTGATACTGATGATCTTGTTTCTGGTGTTGTTGATATTCAGTCGCTTTGTGATGATTATGATCTGGATGATGTTGATAACTAAGCTTATGAGTTCTGTATGTTGAAAGTGAAGATTTTGGAAGCAAATCAAATCCATCATCCAACCCACCATCATTCTCATAATCATATGTTGGTTGATGACTACTAAATATTTCAAACTCTTGTTGAAATCGTTTGGGCATTTTTATCACATTTTCATCATCTTCAATATTTAGGTCGAATGCTTGTGGTAATGAAGTATAGTTTGAAATTTTTATTCCATTAACAACATAATAAAACCCATTCTCAGCCACATGTAAACTACGATGTTGATGATTTTCAATTTCTCCGTTGTGTTTGGAATACATAACACCTTTTCCAGTTATTCATTAAAACTAATATACAAGTTGTATATGTTACGTATGAAAACACTAATATTTTTCTTTCTTTCTGATTCTGCTTATTCTACAGAGAATATACAATACAATAATAAATAACATACATTCATGAAAATAATTTCAAACACATAAACATTTATATTTGTGTTAAGTGTTATATTAATGCTCCACTACAATCCATCCAACATACATATATAGGTACATAAATTAGTACGCTAACAACTTGTTACCTAATAAGCTCTTTTATTATAGAAATCATTTAAAATACTTTGCCGGCAATTTTCATAAAAGGTTTTGTTAAATAATAATAAACTCTTAAGATTTCATTTTATTTATTGGTACTGTCTATGACTGGACTGTGCAGTTAAGATTCGATCTTTGTTGTGGTAATATCTTTATCCTTGTTAGTCATGTTATATAGTCAAGGTGTATGGAGGCTGTGCTGCGAATTCAGTGATTTATTAATGTCTAAAGAAATTTGTTTTTTGGACTAAAATAGTTTTATTTTTACCACGTTAATTTTTTTTTAATATTTTCAATGCATCTTAATATTCCATTTTCTTATACATATTACTATTTTTTAAAACTAGATTAGAAATAATTAAAATTAATGGAAAACTTCTGTTATAGTACGGTGTTTTTATCTCATATCATTGCAAATATTCTGGTTAAAAACATAAAAATCGATTTAAAAATAGAGCGTTGTAAATGAATTTGTTGTTAATGCTAATAATTTTTTTAGGACATTCTAATCAGGTCAATATTGTTTATATTTAATATGTACGTCCTTTATTGTGGCATGCACTACTATAAAAATATATGTAAGTATTTATGTATGTACACAAAAAGCAACATGCGTGTGAACATGTGCCATGGCAATGACATTGAAGTACATACATTCATGTTATGCTATTGCAATTTGTAAATGAGATTGTTCTGATCCAATTATTAGTACATACTTTTATTTTTTAAATGAAACTACATACTGATACTGTTAGGGACAATATTATGTATCCATGCATAACTGACCTTATTAAGCTGCTATTGGAAATTTTTGCACTCGACACAATCAATCACAACGGAAACTTAAGTACATAGGTATTGAGATATTCAGATGTACAAACTAATGTTACAATCTAAGATAATTAACGATATACTCCAGACGAAATCTTTAAACTATCTTTATATAGAAATATTGTAAAAATTAATTTTACTGATAGGGCAATGAGATCCAACCATACTTCTAGTCACAATCACCACACAAAAATTTATGGTATTTTTTCTATTTTTATACAAATGTTGAAAAATTTGATTATATTTATTTTAAATTATTATATTTACATATATATATATACATATATATCAACTAATACTTTTTAAAAATATATTTTCAGTAACAAAAAAATAAATTGATGTTTTTAGCAATGATGAAAGACAAAAACGTGCAATATATTTAGTGATAGTAATTTAGCTATTTTATAGGAAAATTTAGCGATTTTGTTACCAACTTAGCGGGGGAAAAAGTATTTTATATGGTACTATAATTGAAAAAAATCGAAAAAAAATAGAATTCATTCGACTACCATTCTGAAATTTACAGGGAATATTAAGGTTATATTGAGCTTTAAGAAAAAAAATTTTTTAGATTTTTGACTTGTTCGAAGGTGGTGGAAAACAGAAAATAAATAAAAAAAAAAAGCAAATTTAAAAATAAAAACAATTATAAAAAAAAATAAATAATAATTTTTAAAAAGGAGGTTCAAATACCTTTAAAATAAGGCATTGGTCTTTAAAATCCATCCACAAGTTTTTGCAAAATATTAGTTCAAGAGTTGTCTAGTCGGAAGATTTTTCATGATTTTGACGGTTTTCAAATGCACATAACTTGTTGAAAAAAAAATATTGTAAAATATTTTTTAATGAAGAATATGTCTGCAAAATTTAAAGTAAATCGGAAGAGGTGTTGTAAAAAAGGTGTTCGGTCTGACATGGAATGACTCATATGCAAACAACTGTTAATTATAAAGTTTTTGTTATCAATAAATCAATTTGTATAATCTTTGCAATACGCGCGTTAAAGTGAGAAAATTATGTAAAGCAACAACATGAAAAAATGCGAAGAGTGGAAACTGTAAACGAAAAATTTGTTAAAATGTCCAGTACAGTAGAGGCACAAAGTATACAGAGGTGACAGAAGGGGAAAGAAAATGTAGTTTTATATTTGTCTTTCTTTATTTTTCTGGGGAATAAAATTCAATTTTGATCACAGAGTATTTTTGTATTATTTGATACAATCATAAAAAAATACATTTATATTATCTAACGAATGCACAAACTCCACAATGCATACCAAAAAGTATAACAATTATTAAAATACAATTTAGTAAGTTATCGAAATCGCTAACATATAAACAAAATTTCACGTCACATATTTTAACTCAAATTGTTTTGTTTATTTTGTTTTGTCCACAAAATTCTTGTTGTATATAGTGCTTTGCTTTTTCACATTACCAAATACTACCACAAAATATTTTCTTTCTCTTTTTAATAGAACTGCCTTATCAACATCTTCACAAGATGTTCCTAACTCATTATGTTCCCATTTACATTTTTCATATTGGAAATATGCTAACCGTATTTAAAAACTTAAACGTCAGAATGTCATTGAAAATAAATTTTTTGCATTGTCATGCAGAAAAATTTAATGAACAATCACCAGCCGAGTCTGATGAACATGGCGAGAGATTTAACCAATTAACACCAGGCTCGAACACTGGTATAGTGGCAAACAACTTGATTCGCTATTAGGGGATATTTGTTGGAATCTGCAGGAGGAAAAAGAATAAATTTGTAAATAAAAACTTACCCCCTTATTCAAAAACGATTATTAAATTTAACAAACGTTTATTAAGCAAATTTTTATATGCAAATCTGTCTTAATAAACGTTTGTTAAATTTAATATTCGTTTCGGAATACGGGGGTTAAACTTTAATTAACAACAAAAATAAATGTTTTAATTCTTGAAGTTTCGTCTGGTTATTAAATATTTCATCTTTTGTGAATAAAATCAAAAGTTGTAAACAGATTTTAATTATTTATGTCTTGTTTTGTTTGGAACTTTATTTGCTATACGTGCAGAAAAAATTAGAAGCGTTTTCCAATTTTTTATGCCGTTTTAAAGAACAAAACTTTCGAAATTTTGCTAAAAAAAAACCAATTTTTTTTGGTCAAAAAAAAAATATGTTTCTACAACGAATGTGCATATTGGAAAAAGTTTAACCTTACTTAAAGAAAACTTCGTTTTTTTTTAGTTTATTCAATAAACTAAACCGTTTTTGAGTTACGCGAATATATGTTGTGCAACCTTCTCCATTTTCGAAATAACGGTATATTTCGAAAACAAGAGCTAACCTAAAAAACGGTTAGCACCACTCAAATAACAGTGTTTATGTTATTCCCTGCAACTGTCCATTTATTCTTGCTGCCAGATTAAATAAACTTTAACGTGCAAAAGTGGATACATTGCCATTTCACATAAATTTACCCTAAACTTCACATTCGCTTTAATAATTAATGAATTTCAATTTATTTTCATTTTTGTTTTATTTATTTAACATTATTATTTTTAAAAACTGTATGTATTCATTTTTTTCTATAGGAATGTTTGTAAACAATAGTCAGTTGTTTTTGACATTACAAACATGAAAGCAAAAACAAAAATACCATGTTGTTTCTGTTGCTTTTGTATTGTATTCTCAATGTCACCTTGTATTGATTTCACCATGGTCCAGTACAGTGGAGGTTTGCCACACACTCTTCCTTTTCAATACATCGCCAACAAACTTCGTCTGTCTGTCTTTCAATTTCTCAACTGTAAAAGGGGACTACCACAAAGTATAGTAGAAAAAGTTGCAAGACTTTCAGCTGGAGGTCCACACCAAGCGTCTACGCGTTTCACGCGTTCTAAGCAACTGTCATAAAAGTAGAATCAATGCAGTTGTATGTTTTAAGTTACCCGGCATTTACCCTGCCTTTGCAGTGTATAATAATAATAATATAACAGAAATATACAAAAATAAATTTGAAATAAATTTTATATTTAACTAGAAGTAAGGTTCGAAATAAAAATTTTTTACAATAAATACTCGCAAGAGGAAAAATTCTCATTCAGTAAATTAAAACGAGTTAAATATAAAAAATTTGAAAATAAACAATATTAGGCACAAAGAATGCTGATGACGGCTTTAGCAGGCCAGAAAATGCATTACATTTTGCTAGTGTCTCTTTGTATGTTTCTATATGATTTTACATTTATGCTCTCCAACGGAAAGCTAATGTAGAACATATAACAGAAATATACAAAAATAAATTTCAAATAAATTTTATATTTAACTAGAAGTAAGCTTCGAATAAAATTTTTTTTTTTATCTGGCTAAAACTCTTTCTTTTTTTCTTATTTTAAGCGTTTGACAATATGTTTGTTGGGAAAAATCTCTCACCAATACATCTTCATTTTATTTTTGAACACCACTGCTTTACACATGCAAGCCTGCCAACATTTTCTATTGCGGAAGTGACTCAGAAGTGACGCTAAGAAGTTGAAACTCATCTTCTGCGATACCATTTTCTCATCGTAGAAGCGTCTTCCGCATTGAGAAGTTGTACCCCCCGGAAGTGACTTCTTGAAGTCACTACTGCGTAACTTCAAGAAGTCACTTCTGAGTACCTTAAAGAAGTCACTTCTGAGATTTCGATTTCTTAAAGGTAAATCGCCTCTCTTTTGTTTTTGATTTTTTTTTGCCTTTACAGATAATACACTTCTATTGACTATGAGATAACAAATATGTAATAACTACAACAATAAAAAAAACAAAACCACACTTTACCACTGACCGACCACAGCAAATGACATAATAAAACTAATTTCGATGATGTCAAAAACTTCTTTTTTGCATTCTTTTCATTTATTTTATAACGGTGTTGTAAACAACAAACAATCTTCCAAACGCCGTCTGGATGATTAAAAGACGACTGCAATGTAAATTGTTATTATTATCTTCCAATTAACGTCTGGAAGTGAGTAAGACGTAACGCCTTTGACGATTAAAGAATCTTCCAATTGCTGACAGGGAGTACTTGCATGCGAGTTGTGTACGTATTACCCGGCATTTACACATGCAAGTGCAAGTTCGAAAAAGTCAATACATTCACACTTTTTTACTAATAACTCACATTTTTTCAATTGCAGAGCTACTCGAGTTTTTCGAATAAGGTTTCGTATATAATACGTACACAGCACTTGCATGTGTAAAGGCAGGGTTACCCGGGGTTTACACATGCAAGTGCAAGTTCGAAAAACTCAATACACTCACATCTGTTCATGGTGAAATTGAAAATGTCAAAAAGTTGTTTACAAATAGTCAAAGTTTATATAAAAACGTTACAAAATTATTTTGTTTTTGAAAAATTAAGTTTTTTCGCCGTTTTATCTGCGTAAAATAGCTTAAAAGTGTTAAAAAACTATATTATATTAAATAGTGTGTTTGTTTTTTGAGTTGTTTTACTAAAAGTGTTAGTTTTTTTCTGTAAGATAAATGTTAAGATTCCTCTTTAAAAATGATTTTTTTTTTGCTGCAGAAAAATGCGTTGTTGCATCTTATGCCGTAAAAAAGGAGTAGCTGGAAGTGGTACTTTCCGACATTATATCTGCGGGAATTCGTTGTTTGTTAATGCCCAACGCTATGCCAATAGTGTAGCAGCAAAACAAAACAACAATGCATAGTGTTGTGCCTTTAGGGCTATCATGCCCAACAGAATTTCGAATGTCATCCGAAGTTAATCCATCAGAGAAACCTTCACATGGCTTACATTTATTTTCCATGGAAGAATTTTCGAATACTGCAGCTTCAAAATATCATGGGCAAATTCAGAGAGAAAAAGAATCTCAAACTGAGAAGTGATTAAAGTTATCAATAATTTCATGAATGTACTTATTTCTTTTTTGTGCCTTTTATATATATACATAATTAAATTATATAATAATATAATTAATTATATTAATAAATTATCTATTTTATTATTTTTTGAAGAGCTTCTAATATTGCTTTTGCTGTTTCACTTTTAGTCCTTCAATTTTTGATACAGTATCAAAAAATTATCAAGAAAAAATTCGCCAATTGGAATCTGAAAATAAAGATTTAAAATGTAAGCTCCTTCAAGCAAATTTAGCGCTTGATTCTATGCGGAAAATATTTACAGAAGGTCAAATGCGAAGAAGGTCAACGTTTAACACTATTTTTATGTACCACCACATTTTCGCCCAGTGACACCTTGACCAAACTAGACGTAGGGCTTTTATAGATACATATTATTTTTGTGGAAGATATACATCTGTTTCAGTTCGACAATGCCCATATCAGGTACTAAGGGGTATGTCCAACGATTTATGATGTCATTGCTGACAATTTGATAAGTCAGCCAATTGTTCACCTTTCGAGCATACTGTTCGCGTGGCAAGAGGGAAACACAGATACGACTGTCTAGAATGTCCTCATTAATCAAAATGCCCCGAACAAAATCATCACGAGTTTCGAAATTGTTTAAGAAAATAAAATAAACAATTTTTCACTACTATTGTTTTCTGTTTTTATCCATGTTTGTATGTTTGTTTTCTTTATTTTATGCCAGATGTTTTTGTCAGTAACGAAAGTATTACACAAACAAAAATGCCTGTTGTTCTTGCCTTGTTGTAATTGTTGTAGCAATGCTGTCACCTTGTATTTAATTTCACCATGTACTTGTTTAAGTTTTTTACACCACAGAAGCAATGAATCGATTCGATTCGTATCGAGTATCATCATTAGAAAATTTTGCACTGTCGAAATAAATTTCGATCACGACTGCCAGAATTAGCCCCCTGATACATGTGTAGAAAACCTTTCTGAAGCATCTATACTTGAGATAAAATGCAATTTATTTAAATTTTATCAAAAACTGTGCAGTGAAGTAATGTCTAGAATTGACATTTATGATAAAAAAAAACTTAATGGATTACGATTTTTAGATCTAGCATATTTAAGGGCCAATGAAGATATTAATTATTTTTAACTTGTTTCAGAGTTCGCTGATATACTAACTGACCCAGAAGAGTTTATTAACGAATTCAAGGTATTAGAAAGTTAAATAAATGACAAAAGCTGTGAGCATGTCTTTACAAATTTAAGTTCGAAAACTTTTTGGTATGTATGAAGTGGGAAAGCTAAAAAATGCATTTAGTAAACCTTTATTTGTGAATTTATACCAATTTTCATCGTACATAAATATGTATATATTTACGTTACCACATAGCAGTGCACTTATGAAAAATAAGTTGTCAAACCGATTAAAAGTTAGTATGTACCTGTGAAAATATACCTTCAGCATTAAACTTATTAGATGTTGATTTGGAAGATTGGAATCCAAATGACGATCTCGTTAAAAAATATATATTTGCACAATTTCAAACCATTAAAACAGAAAAATTTATAAAAAATATGTCAAATTTATAAAAAATAATAAATAAATCCCATGTATTTATAAAAAATAAAGTAGGCTTGAAGTGTGCTTTCAGATAAAATTTTCATACAATATTTTCTTAAAGTACATTTTTTTATTTTTTATATGTAAATACGGCAGTTAATGTTTAAAGTTTTTCAACAAGTTGTTGATTTTCGTAATACATTTTGAAACTGTCATGTTAAAACAGCTGCAGTAGATTAAAGCAAAAGAATCCTTATTTTATTTATGCTTTCGTTGTGTTTTGTAGTTATAATTTCTAAATAAAATAATTTTTTTTTATTTTCATGAATAAAACTAAATTTTTAACCGTGTTTAATCATTAATTAATGTTTTTTAAGTTGTTGTCCCTTTTTTTTAAAAAATCCCCTTTTTGTGCCACTTTTCGAAATTTAACGGTCACACTGGTTCCAGTTAGCATTTGGAAGATAGTTTTTTCAAAAATCACCAAACCAAGTCTTTTTTGAGTACTTTTGGTGATCAAAAACTTATTAATCACTTACACGGTTAAAAAACTGACTCCAGAATGAATCGCGCTTATGATTAAAAAGTGTTTGTTTTAAAATACAACAACAAATTGTTTAGCAATCGCAAATGGATCATCTAAGCGTTTAAAATAATTTGAGCATGTAGAAGATTGAAAACTGCTTGCTCGCAGGTGTTTGAAATGTGATTATGTTTTTTGTGTTGTAGGATCATATTTTGCGCAGATAGATGATCAAACACTGCTTGGTATGATGGTTTTTATAAAGAATAACGGGATACATAATTGATCGTTAAATAAATTGTGAAAGATATTTGAAAAGTGAATAACTTAAATAAAAAGTGTAATTTTATTTAATGTAATTGAATTTAAATAGTACAGGAAAATGAGAAAAAGCTCCAACAATTTGTAAGTAAAAACAATTAACTAACTAACTACCTAAATAATAAATAAATAAATTATTCTTAGTCAATCTAATTTTTTATAAACTACTTCATTTTTTATTAAGAATATATTGCAAAAACCGGCGGTGAAGGACCCGCACAATTTCTAAGAGGTGCAGTTCGAAAATTATTTTCTGATGACTTAGCCATCTTGTATAGCACTAAGCCCAGCGCCGAAAAGTGCTTTCTTATAACAACAATAAAAAGTAGGTTCATAATTCTATTATTAAAAAGAAAAAAACTTATATTTTTTGTTTCAGATATTTGTCATCTTATATACAAAAGCACAGACAAGGACATTTTGTACATGCCAAAGATAGAGTCACCAAAAGAAAACGTAAAAATTAGATTTTCCTATCTGTTGATAATTTAATTTCATTTTTATAACCTTCACCTTCAAGAAGAGTATACATATATAAGTTATCTTCAATAATTCTGTCAGACATCCTTTCGAGAAGTTTGCTGAAATCAGCAAAATCCGTCCATAAATAACGGAGATATGAGCAAAAATCTGAGACAACATCTGACCTATAAAGTATATATATTCTGGATCCTATTAAGCCATGCCCATCTGTCTGTCTGTTGAAATCAATTTTCTGAAGTCCAAATCTTCAATAATTCTGTCAGACATGCTTTCGAGAAGTTTGCTGAAATCCGCAAAATCCGTCCATAAATAACGGAGATATCAGCAATAATCTGAGACAACATCTGCAAATTTCATCAAAAAAACTATCAAACAAAGTATATAATATAATTATGCATCCACAACAAAGGTGAAGGGTATATAAGATTCGGCATAGCCGAATATAGCACTCTTACTTGTTTAAATTATTTATTTATTAAAAAATTTATTATAATTAAAATTACAATAAATCTAGGGCTAAAAGCACTAGCATCAATGGCTATCGGCTTAATATTTCGTGAATAAGTGTGTATATGTTAGTATTTTGTTAGATAATGATAATAAAATTTAAATTAGGTTATGAAAAGAAATTTTCTTTAAGAATTCAAAGACTGGATATGTTATTACCAGGGAAACCAAAATATGCAAATGCATGTTTTTTCTGGTGAGTCTAATGGGCACATGGATAAGATATTTACACGTTTCAGAACTATTTAAGAATTTTGGCATCGATTTGTTAGTGCATATTTTTACATATTTTACCCTTAAATGCATATTTTTGCATATATTTGTTTTAAGAGCATATTTATGTCGTATTTTTGCGTTTTAGATCATATTTTACTGTTTAATAGCATATTTTGAGTTTATCAAAAACAAATTTTGTCTTACTTATTTTTCGCTGTTGTGTTACAGGTTTTTTCTTTCTTTGTTTAAAATTCAAAATTGAAAAATAAATGGCTTTTTTTAATATAAAATAAGAACTATTTTAATAATAGCGCCATCAAAATGTCAAATTTTAGATCTAATTCAAACTTAGCCGTTCTTTAATATTAAGAGAATGTATTCGATGACTCTATAAAAATTTTGGATCCTAATTTTAACAAAAACATGGTTTTGCTCTTCGTTACCGACGCGTCGTCGCGACGCTGCACCGTATACGGTTAAGACAGGTAAAGCTATTATGGTTTTTTAGCCCAATGTTATACATGCCACATGCATTGCGCATGGTTTTCATCGCTTGTGTAAACGTATAAGGGACTCCTACAAAGACGTAAACAAGGTTATTGCAAATGTGAAAAAAGTATTTTTAAGAGCCCCAAATAGGATTGATACTTTAAAAGAAATGTATCCTGCTCTAGAATTGCAACCAGAGCCTGTTGTAACTCGCTGGGGAACATGGCTTTGAACTGTTAATTATTACGCCAACAATTTTGAAAAAATTTGTGAAGTTATCAATGCTTTAAATGCTGATTTAACGATTTTTATTTGAAAATTTAAGTCAATATTTTGTAATTTATTGCAATAATAACCTTCATTGAAGAAGTGACTTAAATATAAAATATCATCAAAAAATACCTCTCGAGGCCATTTCATAACTTAAGTTCATATTGTTTTTATATTGTATTTATTTTTTGTTATACTTGTTTTAGTTCTTGTTCTTTTTGTTTATTTTATGTTAATTTACCTTTCTAGAAATGAATTGTATTGATTTTTTTAAATAAAAGTATATTTTTTGGTTAAAAATTATGTAAAAGTTTTTTTTTTAAGAGCATATTTTTTAAATATTAAGAGCATATTTTAAAGTTTTTTCTGCATATTTCCGGTTTCCCTGGTTATTACTATTTCGAGTTTTTAAAGATTCAACAATGTTAGAGGGCTTAAAAATGCACGTAGATTGAAGAGTACTGGGCAGTCCACTAAGATGTGAAAGACAGTTAATGGCGAGGAGCTGCAAAAGGAACATATTGGCTGTGCAGTTTTGTTCAATAAATATTGATGTGTGAAACGTGTATGTGTTAGTCGCAGCCTAGTGAAACATTTATTTTGCAAGCAATTGGTTGATTTTGGTAGATTAACAGGTTGTTTTGTTGTGTTAAAAGTTTTGTAGTGGTGGTTGTATTCGTTCCATTTACGATCTAAGGAAATATTGAGTTTTGTGGTGGCAGATCTGGTTACAAATTGTTTTAATTTTGGAATGAATAAGTATATGGGATGTAGGTACACATACTTAGCCGCGAGGTCTGCGGCCTCGTTGCCGTCAATGCCCATGTGACTAGGAACCCATAGTAACTTAACATTTTTTCTCCTTTTTATCATTAGCTGTTGTATTAAAATAATTAATTCATTCTTATTCTTTTGATTTAAAGTGGCACCGAACACTGAACGACTGTCTGTGCAGATTATATATTTGCTTTGTGAATCATTGCTAAGCTGTAGGGCCTCAATAACTGCAATGGCTTCGGTTTCAAATATAGTCGTATTTTGAGGTAATATTCCGTTTTTTTTGTGCTTACACTATGGTCTGTTACGGCAAAACCTATGTCTTTTTGATCCATCTGTATAAAGGAAGTGCCAGCCTTGGGAGTTATATTCACAATACATTTCATTAAACAAGGATTTAAAGACAAATGGATTTGTATTGCTTTTGTTGAAGCTTTGAATGTCTTTTAAAAAATTACTGGAATCAAGATGCCATGGAGGTTGAATTTCCAAGGGAGGAGTGTACTCAAATAAATTATATTTTTTTTTTAGCGATTTTAATGATCTCTCAAAGAGTAGACGGATATTTAAGCGTTGTTTTCCTTTTTTAGCTGGTTGATGGGTTTATGAAGAAGCGATGAGTCGGAGCAGTTGATTTTGTGCAGTAGCCGAAACAAAAGTCTTTTAGAGTGAACGCGAAGGGGCTCAAAACCGCTTTCTGCTTGCAGGTTCACGATTGGAGTCGTACGAAATGCTCTAAGGCTGGCTCTAATGACAGCATTAAGAATATTTTCCACAGTTTTTAGAGTCGTCTTGGAAGTCTTGTTGTAGATAACTAAACCATAATCAATTTTAGAAAGAATAACTGAGTTCACTAATCTTAGTAGACTGTTTGTGTGCATTTGACTTTTGATTGAATGATAAATACCTAATAAAATTTAATCTACTTGTTAAATCTCTTTTGAAATAATTACAATGATTCTTAAAGCTATATTTACTATCAATATTTAGACCTAAAATTTTACAATTGGTTACAGTTTGAATGTTTATGTTATTAAAAGTAATACTTATATCATTACAATTGCATTTTTTGCAAACATGCAGATGGCATGTTTTTTCTAAGGAGATATCTGCTCCGGAAGTTTTTGACCAGATGTCAATTTTTATTAAAATTTCTTGAAAAGCTTGTGAGATTTTTTCGTTTTTTTGATCTTTTGCTATTACATAGAGATCATCAGCATAGATGCAGTGATCGACTCTTTTATCCATGTTTAGTAGACGGCTAAGGTCGTCGACGGCAATGATAAAAATGGTAACCGATAACGGTGATAAATGAATATAAAAATACTCCCAAACAGATTGATAAGTGACTCAAAAAAGACTCGTAAGCGACTTGAAATATAACTGGTAAATTACTTACAAACAGAGTAAAATAAGACTGATAAGACTAGAAAACGATTCGAAAAAACTATAATACCATTAACAAAAAGGGTCAAAAGTTACTTTAAACCAGGGGCTTCCAAAATTTTGTTGCTTGTGTATTAGTGAGTACCAGAGAGTAATAAAATTGAGAGAATACATTTATTTAAAGCCGCAGAAAAATGCTAGTAATATACATATTTTATATGTATATATATGTATACTAACTAGAGAGTTAGTTGAAAGAGAATTCTTTATTCCCAAATTAGAAGAGAAAACTGAGGCAGTGGTAAAGAGCTGTGTAGAGTGCATTATAGTCGAGGCAAAATCCAGAAAAAAGGAATGCTCAACCCGATCGACAAGTCGGACAGACCTTTCGTGACCTACCATCTAGATCATGTCGGACCAATGGAGGCTACACATAAAATGTACAATCACATCCTCGTTGTGATCGATGCATTCACGAAATTTGTCTGGTTATACCCAACCAAGAGCACTGGCAGCAAAGAAGTGGTCGGAACGATGAGAAAGCAGTCCACCATATTTGGTAACCCACAAAGAGTAATAACGGATAGGGGTACCGCTTTTACCGCCAATGAATTTGAACAGTATTGTAAGAGCGAATGGATTCAGCATTTGCTAATTGCCACAGGAGTCCCTAGAGGTAATGGGCAGGTAGAACGAATCAACCGAGTAATCGTTCCCATGTTAGCCAAAATGTGTGCCGAGAAACCCAACCATTGGTATAGGTATGTTGAAAGATTTCAGCAAGTAATAAACAACTCTCCTTCGAGAAGTACTCAGAATACACCTTTCCAGTTAATGACGGGCATGAATATGCGAACGAAAGACCCACAATTAAATCAAATGTTGCAGGAATTCTCGACTGCCGAACTCCAGCAAGAAAGAGATGAAACTAGAGATGAGGCACGAAGGAATATTTCTAAAATACAAGCGGAAAACAAGAAGACGTTTGACAGAAAGAGTAACCAGGTGCAGATTATAAAGTGGGCGACCTCGTAGCAATCAAACGCACTCAATATGGAGTAGGTATGAAGTTACGTCCAAAATTCTTAGGCCCATATAAGATAGTGTCCAAATTAAACCACGACTGATACGAGGTAGTAAAACTGGGTGAAGGCGAAGGTTCGAGAAAATGTAACACCGCCGCCGAATACATGAAACCGTGGAATCCAACTTCGGGACGAAGCCGACATCAGGACGGCCGAATGTAGGATGTACGTTGACCCACTGTAACATAACGGGACCTTAACTTATAATATACTCACTGAAGTTGTTGCATTTTACATAGGACACAACTTTAATGATTTTTGTCAAATGAATCAGTATCAAATTGAACTCTAATGTGAGAACAACTCAGTGGTGGCTTTCGTTTTATTTTATTAATACATACCTTAGAATTAAAGAAAAATTAACTAATAAATGAACTGTAATTTTAATGAAATTGTTTAAATTAAAAAGTGTTTGATTTGATACCCTAGAAATGGGGGCTCGTCCGGGATGAGGCCGAAACCAAGAGTTATTTGCGAAAATTAAAAAATAAAAACATTTAAAAAAGCAAAAGAGAAAATATAAAAACAGTTTATTTTACAAAGAAAATTGAAAGTGAGCGAAGAGAAGAACACAAGATATAAAAAAATAAACAAATTTTTAGTGTGACTACATACCATGTACATATTTAAATACATGAACAGTTATAACTGCTCGTTAGAACAAATAAATAAGAATTGTGGAAACATAAAGACAAAGTGAAAAGAAAAAAAACCTGTGTGAATAATATCGAGAGGGTGTAAAACATAGATGCCCAGTAGTGGCTGATATCAGCAAATTGAACTCACACGTATACTTACGCTCTTTTGTTTGATCGTTCATCAACCAATAGGAAATCAGCATGTTGAGTGTGAGAGACAAAATACACTTGCAGAACTTATGTGTCTTATTCATGATTCAAGAAAATGAATATTATTAAAATATTTTTGGACCAAACAAGGGAAATCAAAAAGGAAATATATTTAATGATTACATTTTAATCGTCATCGAGACTGAATTATATTTGCTCAAAAACACGCAATAAGCTGAATTCTTCTAGTTTGAGAAATATACTTTTACTGCGTAATTACAATAAGAGTATCAACATGGAAGATTTCATTCCTTTTTAATTGCAAATAAGACAATGATTAATTGAGGGAAAATTTATAAACACTTCGAAGAATCTTTTTATTTCGAAATATGTATATCTAACTATCCAGATGTCCGCACATATAAATTATATATGTATTATATATATATATGTACATATGTATATCTATCAATACATTCATCAAGAGTATTACTAAAATATGTACATCCATTTATTTTACATTTCCCTTTTGCTAAATAAAGAAACAGAAAAAAATGACAACACCCGCCACACATGTGTTTTCGTCGCAATCTCGCTAACGACTAAATAAAATGAATATCAAATTTTTTTCTTTCAGTGTTATTTTGTCACTCTAACCAATACTACTACCTTGGGCATCACTGGTTTATGCATACCAGGGTTCTTTTTCTTTTACACCAGTGATGCCCAAGGTAGTAGTATTGGTTAGAGTGACAAAATAACACTGAAAGAAAAAAATTTGATAGTCCCAACGCGACCGGGACAAAGACTGACTTACAAGAGAGACTTATTCGACATTTCGGTTGTCTTACTGATGTTGGTGAAAGCTCAACGTCAGATGCAGTGGCTACAGGGGTGGAAAATGAACCTATGGTATATTCAAATTTTACCCTGAGAGAGGTTGAAGATTCCGCAACCAAATTTTCAGGCGAAGATGCTCATGGTGTAGAGACGTGGATTAATGAATTAAAGATTGTGCTCACGTACTGAAGTGGAATCTGCTACAAAAGTACATCTATGCCAAGCAGTTGTTGACAGGTGCGCCCAAGACCTTCATCAGAAGTCAATCTGGTGCAAGAGATTGGAGTGCTTTGAAAACCATTTATTGAGTAGAAAACAAACATTGAATTGCAATTGAAGTTAACAGCTTACAGTTGTCAGATGCCATCAGTAAGTTTTTGGCAACTGTCAACTCCACTGAGGTTCGGTTGCCATCCGTAATCGACCCATAAGTAGCGTTACCGTTGTTGTGACTAAAGTCTCAATTTGACCCTTTTACAGATGCGTTGCCACTTTTTGTGTACCTTTTTTTTGTTTTACTTGATATATATTAGTTTTTTTATTATATGAAACTTATTTATTTATTTACAAAATATTTTACAAACTAAATTTATAAAATATAGGAAAAAGGCGCCGGTAACAAGACCATATGCGCTCGTATTACAAAAGCTTCACTGACTATAATTACATATTTACATTTCAATATAATTTGAAGATACAATTTTTGAAAATAAAAAAAAAAGTTTTAAATAGTTTAAAATAAAAAATATTAAAAATTTACAAATAAAATTGTTATGAAATTTCGACCTATACATCTTGGATGTTGTGTTGTTGTAGACATCTCTTAATCTTCTTGATGTTATTGGTAGTCGCAAAGTTGAGTATCTCCTCTAGTGGTTCTCCTAAACCCGAAACTGGACAATTAGTAAGTAAATGCGGAATGTCAAGTATAACGTTACAGTTGAAACATCTTGGCGGATCAGTTTTCTTAGTATTGTTTCGAGTTAAATATACATTTACCCACCCTTAAGCGGGCTAACAAAATGCATTCAGATCTGGTTAAATTACCGTTGTATCTAGGTCTGGTTGTAGGTATGCTTCTGGTTGCCTTAAACGGATTCTTTATTGCCTTTGGGAAACAGGGAGTTTCAGTTATTTGTGGTAAATTCAGTGCCTTTTTAGCACCATAATCAGCTTTCTCTTTGCCCTGAATTCCAATGTGTGAGGGAATCGAGAGTATTAAAATTTGGGAAGTTCTATTCTCCAACTTTAAAATGTCATCATAAATCCCGTTGTGATTTTTTATTATTGCCTGAGTTGCACCCAGGCTGTCAGTACAAATTAACGTTTTTCCACCATGCTATGTGGCATGATCAATGGCTGATTTTATAGCCGCAATCTCTGCCGTAAATATTCCTGTATGATCTGGTAGTCGAGACTCCTTGACAGTTTCAAGTGTGATTGAAAATTGTCTAACTACGGAATATGATGTTATATTATTTTGAAAAGATCCATCTGTGTAGTAAATCATATTTGGAGAAAAAGACGATATTTTCTGAGACAATATTCTCTTAAAACACGTTGGATCAGTATTGTTTTTAGCAAATCGACTCAGACTATCATCTGCATGAACAATAGCATCAGAAGACCTTGGTGTTATTGGCTTCTGTGGTAAAGATATGTTTGAGTTTCTTAAAATCGAAATAACGTTGTCCGTGGCAGATGGTGGACAAATTGTTGTAGTATCAAGATTTTTCCAAAAAGATTTATGTAAGCCATCGGATGATATGGTAATCGCCGAAAATCTGTGTAATTTGCCTCAGTTCTCAACTTATTGAGCGGCGTCGTACGAAGCAAACCAGAGGCTGTTCTGAAGCAGTTGTTGTTGGAGGTGTTAATTTTATCCACATTTTTCTTTAAAGTCCAGCCGTAAATGGTTATACCGTGCAAAATTGTTCCGATTGTTAAAGAACGACAAATGTTAAGGGCCGTTTCCATATGTGGGCCTTTATTTCTTGAACAAATAAGCTTTAGCAGGTTGTTAATTTTACTCAGTCTATAAGTTAACTGTTTGACATGGTTGTTCCAAAGAAGATTTCTGGTGGAAAGCAAGCCCAAGATTCGCATTTGATCAGAAAGTTTAATGTTAACGTCTCCAATCCCTTTTTCTACAAACATGGAGAATTTCTGATTTATTGACTGGAATAACAGCACCTCTGCTCTTAGCCCATTGATGTATTTTCGTATCTAAGTTGTTTAAATTTAATCGAACTACTTCCGGGTTTCCCGAAGCGACTGCAAAAATATTGTCGGCGTAGATGCCAATGTAGTCAATCCCCGGTAGGTAACTTTAACGGTTACTGTGCGGTTTCTGAGGAACGAATCCAATAATTTAAGGATGGTTTTTGGAATACCCCACTCGTGGAGCTCCAATATGATATATGCGGACACTACTCTGTCGAAAGCTTTCTCAATGTCTTCCGAAATGACTAAATTATGTTTACCATGTTTCAGGTTTCGACGCAGGATTTCCTCAAGTTGGTGACAGATGCTGTGAACTCCATGTCTAGGTATAAAGGCGTGTTGTAAGTTTGACAAATTCTGTCTCATATTTTTCCAAAAACGTTTGGCCATAATTTTTTCAAGTATCTTCGATAAGACCGGTAACAAGGAAATCGGCCTATAACCTTCAAGATCGTTAGGATTCTTCCCGGGTTTTGGTATCGGCGATAGTACAGCAGTCTTCCAATCATGTGGAAATATTCCAGTGGAAAGTATGTTGTTGTAAAGTCCAACTTCAAATTCAACCCAGACATTCAATTTAGCTCCCAGCGATGACTATAGAAAATATAACGAAAAAGCACACCATTTTTTTAATGTAATTCCATATCACCAACGTCTTCAGAATTATCAGAAAATAAGATCTCGGATTTTCTGTGAAAGTATACTACCGAAAATGATAACAAGTAACAATAGGAAAAGTATTAGATTTATAGAACGTCTGAAATCGTTTTGGAATAGGATTAGACAGTGACCTTATTTGGGAAAGAAGTTTATGCTTTGTTAGATTCGGGTGCTTCCATTACATGTCTTGGTAATCAAGCGGCCAAAGACTTTTTAGACAGTGGTAAAGAATATAAATCCTTAAACGAATTTGTTAAAACGGCAGGTGGTCGAAAGCATCGGATCAAGGGTTATGTAGGAACGGATATTATTTTTCGAGGTGAATCGCGTAGAATGAAAATCTATATAATACCGGACTTGTGTCAGAATTACTATCTTGGAGCTGTTAAGAAAAATTCTTGAATCATTTTCATGTGACGAAGATGACTTAAAAGATTTTCCGGAAATGCAGGAACCTAGTCCATTAGAGAGAAACCGTCTGAAAACTGTAATTGATTTGTTCGCTTCGTATGAAAAGGAAGGTTTAGGTCGTACTCATTTACTACAACACACGATCGAATTAGGCAAAGATGCAAAACCAGTTAAGCAACGATATTTTTCAATATCACCGGCTGTTGAGAAAAAGCTGCATCTAGAAATCGATCGAATGATGGAGCTGAAAGTTATTGAGTTAGCACCTCCAAATTGTCCTTGGAGTAGCCCTGTGGCAATGACGGAACGTAATGACAAAATCCGATTATGTCTAGACTCTAGGAAACTCAATAGCGTGACTGTAAGAGATGCATACCCTATGCCAAAAGTAGATGGCATACTTAGTCGCCTTCCTAGAGCTAAATATAACGGGTGGTTAAATTTCAAGGGCCGATGTTGATTTTGAATAAAACACAAACTATTTAGGAAATTATTGTAATTTTATTTTATTATGATATATTGGTATTACTCAATTATGTATGGAACAAAATATCGGCCAAATGGGCGCCGCGACCACGGCGGCACACCTCCATCCGATGGTCCAAATTTTCGATGACCCTGAGGCATAATGGAGGTTCTATGCCGTTAATGTGCCGAATTATCTCTTCCTTTAGCTCTTGAATTGTTGCTGGCTTATCGACGTACACCTTTTCTTTCAAATAACCCCAAAGAAAAAAGTCCAACGGTGTCAAATCACATGATCTTGGCGGCCAATTGACATCGCCATTACGTGAGATAACACGGCCATTGAATTTGTTGCGCAAAAGAGCCATTGTTTCGTTAGCTGTGTGGCAAGTGGCACCGTCCTGCTAAAACCACATATCATCCACATCCATATCTTCCAATTCGGGCCAAAAAAAGTTCGTTATCATCTCACGATAGCGAACACCATTCACAGTAACTGCCTGACCGGCCTCATTTTGGAAAAAATACGGCCCGATGATGCCGCCAGCCCATAAACCGCACCAAACAGTCACTCTTTGTGGGTGCATTGGTTTTTCGACAATCACTCTTGGATTCTCATTCGCCCAAATGCGGCAATTCTGTTTATTGACGAATCCACTGAGGTGAAAATGTGCCTCATCACTGAAGATGATTTTCTTCGAAAATTGATCTTGCCACCATTCTGCCCATTCACGACGTTTGGAATGGTCAAGGCTTTAGTTCTTGAGCCAATTGCACCTTGTAAGCGTGTAAATGCAAGTCTTTACGCATAATGTTCATCAACGACGAGCGTGAGAGGTGCAATTGTTGGGCACGACGCGAACAGCAGCAATATTTTCTGCAGTACGAGCATGCACATCTTCTACAGACCCGGTTTGCTCGAATTTTTCCACGATTTTTGCGATTGTACGCACATTTGGACGATCAAATTGACCAAAAAAATCACGAAGTGCACGATATGCATTTTGATTTGAACGCCCATTTTCATAATAAGTCTGGATTACTTTAACACGTTGTTGGATTGTGTATCTCTCCATGGTTCAAATTGAGTAAGTCTGAAATAGAGAAATGTCAAATAAAATTCGACCTAAATCGCAACGTGTACTTTAATTTTTCAAAAAGTTTCGAATTACATTACGCGATAACTTATTGTAAGTACAGTTTCTTTTTTTTTGCATAAAATGCCTATAGCTGATAAACTTATTTGGTATTTAGAAACCTACAAATCTTTCTACGATTTCGATAATATAGTTACGCTATAGGACTGCCCATCTTTCGAAAGGTGCTCCGAGCATCCAACAAAGTTATATGTGACTCGATTTCCTGATACCTAATAAAATCAAGCCTCCGTAGTGACCGAGGATTGTTGTTGGGGGACTCCTGCTACTTTAAGGACGAATATTTCCAAGGCTGTTGTGGATCCCCGATCTTTCAATTATAATTATTTTAAAATCGTACTATTGGATATTTTAATTACTGAAATTAAAACTAAATTTAGTATCACGGTATAAGTACAAGGAGCCAGGGAGTATCCACAATTAATTTTCGTTAAGATATACTTGGAATTTATAATTATAGAAGAATTATTGTCAAAAGAAAATAAGTGTCACATCATCAGACTTTTATCGGCATCACAATCCGGAGGACTGGCCAGCTGAAAGAAAAGTGAGTAAGTACCAAAAATGCAAAAACGAACTATTTTACGAAAAAGTGATTTTCAGAACATGCCTGATAATCGACCCATAAAACTCAGGAGTGGAGTTCGGGAAGTCCGGTTTCCCATACGAAGGTATAGGTCGGTGGATCTTCCTTGACGAGACTCCTTTAGGCGTAAACCGGATATTGGTAATGGCGTTATGATATATATCAAAGCCAAGTAAATCCTCCTGGTAAGGAGGCAACTTAACTAAATACAAATTTGAAAGGACTACCACGAATTATGGTTTGATGATTCGTCTGATGAATAAAATTAAACTCCTGTGTAATGCCCTCCCATTTTTGGTCCTGAAATTTAGCGTTTATTTATTTACCTTTTGCTAACAGTGAATGTTCTTCCATGAGAGAAACAAGGTTCTCCAATGGTTCTTCCAAGCTTTTGTACTTACGACCTTAGACCAGCAGGATATTAGCAAAAGTAATTTGCAAGTAGTATTTGGTTGACCAAAACCAAAAAGAAACTTACATTTTTAATTAATTTCGCACAGTTTTATACAGCGTCGACAGCAAATTTGTGTTCGATAAAAAATTTGTTGAACGAAATTTTCGACAGTAATGCCAACTCGTACTACAAATTTTACATTCGATAGCCAGCGAATATCGATTGGCGCCACTTGGGTTTACCCGTAAAAATGAATTACTCTGTACATCTTTCGAACGTATTACATAATACGATTTAGTTTTCGTATCGAAAATTGCATTCAAGTCTTTTCGATTTGAAATACGCAATAACCTCCCAGTTTTTTTTTTTAATCAGATACCACTCCTTTCTAGGATAATACAAATAAATAGCATTATTTTATGAAATTTTCAATGATCAAGTCCTTGAACTAAGAAACCTTTGAAGGTTTCATTATGGATAATGTCCACATTCATTTGCAATTCCCATTCCCATTTTGTTTATTGCAACGTATAATCAACAACTTTCGTAACCTCACCTTATTGAATTCGCTTTGCACGAAAACGTGTCGATTTCCATCGAATGCGTGTTAATTTCTTTTTGCAGCTCTGTATCAACTTCAAGCGTGTTTATTTCGAAATTGGAAAATATTTACAGAAAAACACATATATTTATTGATATTCAAAAAACTTTATTTAAAAGTTATTAAAAAAAAAACTGAAAATTCCATAAAATTCAAATGAAATGATATTAAACTTACTGGTAAATAAAAAATTTTATAATAATTATTAATAAAAAAGTAGAAAATGAAAATAATTCAAAGTAATAAAAATATTCAATTCCATTAAAAATGAAAATAACATCTGGTTCATGGTGCAACTATACAAGGTGAGTGCGAATCGACGACAAATACAACACAAAACAAAAACAACAGGCATTTTGTTTGTGTAAAATAATGTACTACTGTCAAAAATACTTGAAAAAGTATTACTTTTGACATAAGTAAATTGTAAACAAAGTCAGTCAGCTGGGCTACTGCACCCACCTTGTATAGTTGCGCCATGATCTGGTTGTAAAAAACAAACTGTTAATAGTCATCAAGGTTTAAAGGAAGTATAATTGATTCTCCAAAACATTGCTTGGAGCACGATGAATACTCTCTGCTACTAGAAATGCTAGCTTATGAGCATATTGACAAACGGCTGGTACACGCACCGTTCCAGACCAATTGTAATATAAATGAGTCATTTTATAAGTCAAGATTTGTATTTTATCTGGACTTAGTCCCATATTGTCGTATATAACGTTGTAGCTTGTGGGAGAAACTGTACCTTGACGCACTGACTGCGATACCAAAAAGAAATCATATCGTTCTGGCAGTGTAATTATATCGTCCACTATTGTACCAGGCACTGGGTTTTGGTTGTTTAAGAAGTAACGCGTATTTATACGTTTTGTCACAATAATGAACGCTAGGCGACAACCCTTCTCGATGCCGGCTGATTTATAAATTTCATCTAATTTATTTTTGAGAAATTTCACCTCGGTGCTAAAAACCTGATGGAGTTGACCGTCGCCTACACCATCACGGAAGAATAAAATACGTTCAGGCAGAGTTCCATGTGTTGCACGATAAGCCTTCAGAGCACAAGTCATTTTCACACTGATTTCATTGGAAAGCTCTTGACCTTTCAGGTGCTGAGTAACGGCTGAGAAATATTTGGTAGATTGTTTTAAATCCATTGTTGCGACAAGAGCGCCGTAAGACTTATTTTTCTCCTTAGCCGAATGACAAACATCGAAGCCCACTGTCATTAGTCCATTCAATGGCATATCAATCATCCATGGGGCTCCCATTAGCTTGGCATTCATTTGGATGACAATTTTCATGGCTATCGACATAAGTCCAGCAGCTTTGTCCCCTCTTGGAGCTATAGTTCTCAGTGTACAAACTTGTGAAGGCACTGGTCTATCCACACAGCATTTTTTTTTAATACAAGAATACCTTTGAAAATAAAAAAAATATTATACATTATTTTTCATACAAGGCAGGAGAATTTTACTAACTTTTCCTCGTGATTGTTAACAAGCACCAACATCAATATTTGTGGATCTTGACTTGTTGTCTTGTCAATCGCTTGAGAATAGGAACCAGTTCGATCATCAGGCATTTCCTCGCTAAAACAGATATAATTATTTTTTTTTTTTCCTATTTTTCGCAATAATTAAACCAATTACTTACTATCGCGGCTCAGATATGTGCATTTTCATGGAACGTGCTGCTTGAATGCACATTTTTACAAATTCTTGAACTTCTCGCAAATTACGACGTGGAACAACAACATACCACCGTTTTATGTCAACCTGAGCAAACATGATATTATTTCGGAATTCACGCTGCCAGTCTGCGTTTCTGTCACATGCAACTTTTTTTTGATTACCAAAAACTATTTTTTCAGGTGGCAATATACGTCCAGGAATTTCCACCAAATTTGTATCAAGTTTCATATTCCACAGCGAAAAAACTTCCATACTGACTTTCGAGCTGTGAAGTCGTTTATTGAATGTTCGTAAGCGTTCCATTCGACGATCAGGATTTAATCGTGTATAATCGCTCATAGCTCTCATTAATCTATATAGTGTAAAAAACAAAACATATTTGAAAATATAAAATATTTTTAATATTTAGTTCGTTTATTTGACCTTTTTTTAATATTTAATAGTTTCTTTTTACAAGCAATAACGTCACTTGAATTTTATATAAAAATATTAATTTATTTATATATATTTATTTCCAATATTTCGCTATCACAAATAATCATTATAATTCAAAACTTATATTATCCCTGAAGAAGCTATCCATTGTGATAGCGAAATATTGGAAATAAATATATATAAATAAATTAAATATGTTTATATAAAATTCAAGTGACCTTATTGCTTGTAAAAAGAAACTATTAAATAAAATATTTTTTTTTTGTAAATAAATTTCCACTGCCCTTAATTAATCCAAAATTTTATCTTCGGTTATACTTTGAAAATTTCTTTAAAATGCCTTTAATTTGAAATGAAAACTGCAACGATATTCTATTATTATTATATAAAAATACTAGCATGCAACCCGCTACTTCGTTAGCGAAAAAAATGTGGAAATAACAAAACAACTACATAAATTATTTTAAAATATTTATTATAGAACTTTTAATTATTGTGTAAAATAAATACACCTTACAACATGATATAGGCTGTCTCCAACATTATTAAAACGTATACTAAAAATGCTAAATCTTGAATTACGATTGGATTAAAAATCTTTTATGTAATTTACAAATTATTCTTGTTGATCGTTGCATTAGAAAACATTTGAGATCGTACAGCGTCGGCTGCCAAATATATAGTGCGTATCATAACTGCAAATCACTGATGTCCAATAGGCTTTAAAGTATTTTGTACATTATAAATATGAAATGCAGAATTGGTTTAGATAATTTAAAAAAAAAAATAGTTCTGCGAATGTATCTAACTTGGGCTGTAAGAAACAAAGTTTTAAATCTACAAAATGATTTTTTAGAAATTAAACTTTTTACCAATATTTTTCTTGATTGACATTTATTGAGTTACATTATTTGTTGCACATACAATGTTTTTAAGCCATAATGTCAGAGAACCACCGAAGAAGAATTTAGCTTAGGTTTAGTGGATTAAATTTATTCGAAAGCGAGGCCTTTTACTTCTTTGACTGGAATATTATTTCAACCTCCCGCATACATTTATATACCCTATCACACACATCATCAGTTAAATTAAACGATTAATTTGTGTGATACTATATAAATAAAACTAATGTTAACTTGACTAATATAATGCCTTCAATGAGATCGTCAAGCACAAGCCCCAAATGATACGTGTATTCAAATGTCTTCCCCAATATTGGTTCCTAACATCTTTTAGCGGCAAAGCACTCATAAACTTAATGAATTGCAGGATTTGAAAAATTTTATTTTGTTAGATTTCTTTACTACACAGAAGATTCATCAAGTAAGAGATATATATTTTGAAAGAATAAATAATTTCATAGGATGATGGATGATTAACACAGTCTTTTAGGAATTGTTTTGTTTTTGAGACATAACTTGGTGGCATTATTTTGAAAGATATTTTGGAAAATGTTTATGGATTTTCTTACTGGGTTTCAGAAAGGGTTTATCGTATAGGATATTCATATTTTTGTTAAAGGAATATATTTATCAGGAGTAGGAATTTGTTTCTGTAATGGAATGTACACATTATTGTGCAATAATGCAGAAATTCCCATCTTCTAACGAAGAACTTCTTTGTAGACAGCATTTGTTGTTTTTCCGTCAGGTAATAGAAAATATAAATTTTTGTTTGAACTTACTCTTGAGCAAGCGACATAAAATTGACCATGTGACAAATAATTATAATTGTGTCCATTAAACTTAACCCTCTAGTGTCCAAGCCTGCCTTTAGACGGCATAGATATATTACGTGTGTACTTTCCCTTTCTATTTATTTTTTATGTTTTTCTTATTTAATGTGTTTTGGGGAATCCCCGAATTTCTTTTGTTTACATTTGCAACAAGTTCTGATACGTACATCATCTGCAACAATCAGTCTAATTTGGAATTTCGTGAAAATCAGTGAGAATAATTATTTGGAAAAATCATAAACAAAAAGAAAAAATAAATAAAATATAATTCGTGCACATAGCTGAAAAAAAAACAAGTAAGAGTGCTATATTCGATGCAATTCTTACCATAATGTACAGAGTTTGTCTGATGTTCATAATAATCTTGAATGTAATTTAACAAACAGAGTATAAAAAAGGGGAACAATTCGGTGAAAAAAAAACTTCATCAAATAGGGCTTTTAGAGAAGCCAGCAAAAAAAATTTGTTGTCGGATACGCCTATTTTCGAGGGGGCGGACCCGTAAAGTTGAAAATATATAGGCCTATATCTCGGGAACTACTGGGTGTCTGATAATTTGTTATACATTAAATAAAAGGTATTAAAAATACCTCTCCAACGATATATATCGTATATTATAAAATATGGACCGAATATGGGTTAAATCCGAAAAGAATATTTTTTGACCCGAATTTATATGTTTTTTGGAAATGGTTCTTATATGGCAGCTATGACAAATTATTTTCACGCATATGGGGATATTTCACGTCGAATTTCAACATAATAACGGTATATTTAAGATATATATTAGTATTAACGTGGATTTCGGATGTGGACCTTATATGGGGGACATAGTCAAATATGGACTGATATTCTCAAAATCCAGCAGTTAGATTTAGGTATGTATGTAAATGATCCGTGTAAAATTTTGGATTGGTACCCTTATTTATAAGAGACTTATGTGTATTAAAGTGATTTTCGGAAGAGGGCTTTATATGGGGCATACGGTTAACAATAGACCGAAATTCACAAAATTTGAGGGATGATTTTTGTATATATGTAAATGATGTGTGCAAAGTTTTTAGTCGGTACCGATATTTATACAATATATATATACGGATAAATGTCTTTTTCAGACGTGATCCTTGTACGGGAGCTATGACCAATTCTGGGTCGACCACCATAAAATTTAGTACAACAATTTATTTGCCTATAAAGATTATTCATGTCAAATTTTAGCCTATAAAAATTATTCATGTCAAATTTTAGCCGTTTAACATTATTTATATCTGGTTGTCTCACATATTGGGCCATAACTCTGGTTGGCATAACCGATATATTTTTAACTGTAAAATAATTTTTAAAATGTATTTTTAACAAGGTGGTCTCTTAAATGCTCTTCTCCTGTCCAAACAAGGAGTCGGGTCCATTTTTTTATTGCTGATTCTTAAAGCAAAAATTATGAGGAATCCAAAAAAAAAAAAAATTAGCCGGAAAATTTAGGAGCTTCTGTGGAAAATTGGAAAATCGGAAAATTTAAAGGTAAATTTCTAAGAAAAATTAGGAAAATTTTATTTTTTAATTAAAGCCTAATTCAATACCTTTCCCACGAGCTATCACTAGTTGCGATCGCTTTAGTAGTTTTTTTTTTAACAACTTTCAGTGAGGTCCCTTATGAAGAATTCTTCAATTTTGTCACTTACAGTGGTGTACACCACCACTAAACCAGTCACTATAAAAAAAAAAAATATGTAGGTACATTATTTTTTGCTGGGCAATCGATTGAGACTATTTATTTTAAAATCGGAGGGGTCGTCCAAAAATTTGCCAATTTTGATCGTTTTCATATGGAATTGCTCTATATACTTTATAGGGCTCATAGGGATCCCAGCAAAAAAATTTGTTGGCGTTTACGCCAATATTCGAGGGGCGGGCCCGTAAAGTTGAATATATATAGGCCTATGACTGGTCTTTTCGGAAGAATTTGGTCAGATAGAAAATTTTTGAGTGGCAACCCTGGTTATCATATCAACTAAAACAATGAATTTAGATGAAGAGGAACGAATGATGCAGCTTTTGTCCAGTTAGTTTACAACATAGTAAATCAGCTGTTAAATGAAGATATTCTTTATATGTTTTTGACATTTAATAGTGCTACCATTCATTTATCATAATTAAATACCAAACACAATTTGAGACTGAAAAAATGAAACCATATTTAAATAAAACTTAAGTTTAAGAAAAAATTAACTAATTTCGTATTGAAATATCAAGTTAAAAACTGGCCATTAATCTCATGTATGATGTTGTTTATTCTGACTCTCCTTAACTCAATGTACGTATACGATAAAAAATAAAATAAATATAACTCGCATACACTCATGCGAGTGTCGTTCATTTTTTACAGCCTGCTTATAAAATGTATATAAAATAATAAATTTTATATTTTCCCCAATATGTTTTCCTATAAACTTACTATGTCAATGCCTCCCATAGTTTTTCTGTAAATGCAAAATTCTTTCGTGTTATGAATTTTAAGCTCATTCTGAATATATAGTGAAGTTCAAAGGTCGAATTGGAATTTTTAATGAAATATATACCAATACGCAATCGATGTGACGACTCTGCAATGAAACAAAAAAGTTTTGCAACAAAATATTGATTAGAATTTTAACAGAAATTTAACCGCCGTTTCCAATCAAATTGAGAACAATTTATTTAAATGTTTAAAATATATATATATATATATATATGTATGAATAGGTATGAATATATTTACGTTTCAAATTTCCATAAAATCGGTTCAGCCGTTTGGTCTTACCGGTTTTCCAGTAAGACCATCTATATATTTTGAATTGTGTGTTTCTCGCACCAATTTAAAATGTGAATATTCTTACAGGAACACTTTCTCACATCCTTCCAATAACTGTTGGAAAACTATTTAAATGACAGATATTTCTCGCAAAATAAAGTTACAGAAACACTTGTGTGAGAAATACAATTTTTTGTTTCATTTTACACTGTTTTTGTTACAATTCACTAAAATTCCATGTGGAGAATTTTACGATGCGAGAAATACAGAAATATCTGTATATTTGACACACAATTTTAGAACACAAAAAAAATATTTTATTTACATATGTATATCAGAGTTCAACAAAAAAAATTGTATTGTTAAAATAGATTTTTAGAAAATAAGGCACTTTTATTTATGAAATTGTAAATATAAATGCAATTTCCTTTAGTCAAATTAAATCAAATTAAATTTAGCCAAATTATCGCAGGTACAGAAAAACTATGGAACATTGACAAAATTCTTTTATATTTTAGTTCTCTCATATAAACTTAATTAATCCCAAAAAGATGATCTAAAATTTCATTAATAAAATTAAAAAAAAAAAAGAGTTTTGAAACGGCCGATAAAAAATCAACAACAAATCAATCAACGTTAGTCTACGAATAAAAAAAACGGGTATATTTGAAGTAAAAATATGCTGTAATTTAAATATTTCTCAAAATTTGTAAAATTTTTACTAAATATCTTGTTCATGTGATCTAAAAACACGTTAATGGTGCGGGGAATTTTTTAAAGTAAAGTCCCAATGTTTTAAAGTCCCCAACAAACGCATTTTTTGCCCTACAGATGCCTTCCAATTTTATTACATTTTTCAGGACGGGTAATATTTTAAAGTAATTGTGGGATTCTTATCTGATACATTGATACCAATTGTGGAACATTAGCTTATCTGATAGACGGCTATAGCCTAGTCGATTCCGATATTAATATAAGATATTCATAATTTAACGTGTAACATTCTTGAATTACTTACTTAAAATTACTCCGCATAGCATCAGTTATGCCTGTTGCACGGCATAGCTCAGGTATTAGCATAATAAATTCATTCTGACCCCCACGGATATTTTTCTCTGTAGGGCGTGAAATTAACAATGGTTGTTTTTGATCTCGAATATGTAAGTTGTAGCGCTAAAGATGAAAATAGAAATAAATTTTAAATTATAATTACAAGTTGTACAATATTGGTAAATTGTAAAATAAATTTAGTCAATTCTTAAACAAAATTACCCCCGGCCCACGATGTCGAACGATAACGTTCGCTTCGATAAGACTTAAGACACAAACTTGATTGTGGAATAAACAAACTTGATTGAGTAAAAAATAGATACGATAAAAAGTTTATGTCTTAAGTCTTATCTAAGCGAATGTTATCGTTCGACATCGTGGGCCAGGCGGTTAGTCTGTCATTTATTATTTGAAGACTTGTTAACTAATCCTAGAATACTAAACATCGCCTACGAGTCACAACAACTTCTATCAACAAAATCAAATTACGTGCAAACTTGGTTGACTGATATGTTCTTGCGTGCTATAATTAAAAAAATTGCATTCATAATTACATAATTACTGTAACATCATTATAAATTTTACAGAAATGGACAATTGCACTATGTCTAGACTCGGCTCGAGTGTAAGATTATAAAATCTAATCTAACGCATTCATAGCTAAAGGCTGGGAAGATATTATCAATCAAAAGCTTTATTAATATTCAATACTAGCTGATACCCAGCATGTGATACTACGCCAAAAATAAACATTTATTTATTTATTCTAGCCTGACTATACATCAGTGATGTTTAAAAATAAAAGTGAAGATGTATTGGTGAGATTTTGTCCAGCAAACATCCCAGCATACCATTCTAGGAGCGCTCCGAAAAAGAAGTCAGAAAAGAGTCCAACTAAAGAGAATTTTCGGAGCGAAAGAAAAATTTGCTTGTTACTGTCCTGAGTAGGAACGTAGTATGACTCAGAAATTCCACTTAATTATGTGTGTACCAAAGCGTTGTTATCCTGATATTTGTGCTTTGAACAAAAAAAAAACATAGCTGTACCACACAAGAATGATAAAAACAAGATTACACAGAGCTCAAAAAAACCTCATAAAAGACTCTTTTCTGACATTATCTAAGAGCTCTTTAAGAGCCACAAAAAAAAAACCCTCATAAAAGACTCTTTTCTGACATTATCTAAGAGCTCTTTCTGACGGACCATTTTTGAATGCAATGACCCTCTTTTCTGAAGGTTTTCGGAGCAATTATGATTGTTATGGGCTCATAAAGAGCGTTAACGCTCCGAAAAAGGTGTCAAAAAAGACTCTTCGAACTCATATGGCTTGCTGGGATAATATCAAACGCTTAAATAAGAAAAAAAATAGTTTTTTGCCAGATTTAAACAAAAAATATCAGGGAACGTAAATAACAAATATCTATGTATATCAAAAAAACTAATTTTAAAACAGTTGTTTTTGGAAAAAAGCAGTTATTTATTTTTCGTGTTCAATTGTAATTGAATCGCGTGTGTTGCCTATGCTTCGTCCAACAATGCAAAAAAAAAACATCCGCATGTGTTTTAATAGCTTACTCAACGACGAATAAATGAAAGTTTTTAACAGCATAACAAATGTGTAAATTTTGTGTAAAACAATTGTTGTATGGGCTGAACATCACTGATCTACATGCGTTGGAAATTTCAATAAAACCGATTCAGCCGTTTAGAAGTGATTGCGAAACTTACAAAACGAAATTCTGAGAAATTCTAAAATCGGTTTCATGAATGGACCGAATGTGCATTAGTGGTCTAATACAGTCATGACCAAAATCTAAATTCCCTCTTAAAAAATTCCCTGGCCACAAAATTCAGGGGCCAAATTATCGCATTCGTGATCGAATGAGCTATCGTATCGAAAAATGGTTTCGATATCGAAATTATGATAAAATGTACTAAATTTCTTGCTCGATATCGAATGCCATTATCTCAAATAACAAAATTACGATCAATTTTACTCGATATCGTCTGTTTCCCTGTGGGGCGGCAATCAGCCGTTGCATCAACTTTATTTCCCCTCAATAGAGGGATGGTTGATGGAACATTGGTCCGATTGATCCTGTACTCAGGTCACTCATCAGTCCGTCCGAAATCCACCAGTGTCTGTTCCCATATTGGGCGGCTGGTGGTCTGCGTCTGTGTTTCCCCTGTGGGGTGGCAGTTTTTCAACACCTGGCAGGCAGGTATAAAATGCACCAATCTTTTTGTCCGAAAGGACCAGGATAGGCTAAAAAGAATCATGCCTCTCGTACCCGGTCCGGGGCTTCATAATCTCCGGGGACCCTACCCTACTCCCACAGCGATGGTATCGGGCTGTGGTGAGTCGAATGCCACTGCTACTCAGGCTAGTCAGGTGACTACACCGGGCCAGGCTAATCTGCAAGCTACTGGTGTCGCAGGAAGCCAATCTGTCACACCCAGGTTGGTGAAATGTAATAAAAAACCCACTGTAATGCGTGGTTGTCACGTTAGTGGCGAGATGCCTCTGGACTTCTCTCCAAGCACCTCCAAAACCGCTTAAGTCCGCGCCGCAAAAGCGGTGAACCCCCCTGCTTCTGCTACTAGTGTGAAGGAAGCGACTAAGTCGCCCCAAACAACAGTCTCCCAGGTGCCCTTTGTGCAGACAAGGACAGTGAAGGAACCCTCCTGTCCTGACGCTGCACCACCCCCTGCCAATCTCGACAACACTCAGAACCCGCGGCACAAAAATCCTGCTCGATGGGCTGCAACCACGAGGCGCTCCGCCTTGAGATTTATTGAGTCTTTGGGTCATAAAAAAACCTGAAGACCTCACTCCGGAGCAAATCGCTTCCCTTAACTGGGCCAAAGCCCATATTGCTGGTCTGCAAAACGCACCTCCTCCTGCTGTATCTACAGAAGTGCCTAAATGGCAGCGTTCAGAGGAGGAAGCGGCAGTCAAAAGCCAGCAACCAGGAGCTCCAAGCATATGCCTAAGTCTCTGACTCACTAAATCCTTCAGTGAGGTTGTTAAAGACAATCTCATGCGGGCTGTTATTGACAGAGGCTCAAATGATGGAACCATATCTCAATCCAATTGGGATATGGTAAAACAAAAACTGGTGGCTGTGTTCTGGAAGGTTTTCAAAGAAAATCCAGGCACTCCTCCTCAATGCGATGACGCTGGTTGGTACCATTCTGGTACCACGACGACGTCCATTCTGTCACAAACATAGTGGGTGCCTTCTTTGAACACCTGGACGAGGTGATTGACGAGGACGCCCTGCTGAACTCTGATCAGGAGGACGTCAACGTCACTGTTGTTAAAATGGAAGATGGTGAAGTTGACTCAAATTAATCTTAACCAGCTTCTGCTGCACTACTCCTCCGAATGGCTCAAAGAGGGGAGGAGTTTATAATAATCCAAGAACCATGGATCCACAAGGATCGGGTTTGCGGACAAAATTTGAGAGGATATAAGCTTCTCCACACTAAATGCTCAGGTAAAATTAGATCCTGTATTCTGGCCAAAAGCTCTATGAATATCTTCATTCTATCTGGGGGGTTACTGCGTATTTCGATTCGAAAGCAAAAGCTTTCGAAATACAATGTAAAAAGTATACAAATTCGAACGATTTTCTTTTCGAATCGAAGTACACAATAACCCCCTGACTACAATGAGGAAGACACAGTTACAGCCTCCTGGGAAACTAAGGATGGTGATGCTATTTGGCTGATTTCAAGCTACATGGCTCATGACCGTGGGAATAATCCTCCAAATGACAAGTTAAAAAGTGCGGTACGGAAAGCGAATTAATCAAAAATACCGATAATAATTTGCTCTGATGCTAACTCGCACCACATTATATGGGGTAGTAGTGATACCAACTGCAGAGGTTTGAATCTTTTCAACTTTATAATCAAAAGAGGTTCAGAACATACTTTTATTGTAGCCAATAGAAGAGAATTTCTTGACTTGACGCTTGTAAGTACTTCGCATAGAAGTATGATCTCTACTTGGACTGTCTCTAAAGACTGCTCCTTATCGGATCATCAGTACATTGATTTCACTATTACTGATGTAAAGATTACAAGTGGGAATATAATTCAGAATCGTAGAAGGACTGATTGGGCATTACAACATGATGTCCTTGCACAATCACTGTCCAATCCTACGACCATTGAAAGTGTTAATGATATTGAAATGCTGTGAACATTGTGACTGAGTCATTTAGCTTTGCTACGAATCTGGCCTGTAGGCCTACTTTATCCAGAGGCAAAATCAAGCCACCTTGGTAAAATCCAGATATAGCGCATGCAAGAGGTACATGTCGTAAATTGTTTAATGAGGCGAAACGTATGGGCACATGGGCCTATAAAACCTCTTTAAATCTCTTTAAGAACCTAATAAGAAATGCGAAAAGGAAGGCTTGGAGGGACTTCTGTGATGGGAGTGGAATTCTCATCTGAGACAAACGAAACCCTGGATGTATTACTTGATACTAATTTTCCAGGCTGTGCTCAGTAATGACAATAGCCCTCAAAGTAACTCTATTCCGATAAATCGTGAAAGGATACGGTGGGCGATTAGTAGCTTTGGTCCTTATTAGTCACCGGGACCAGATGGTATTATTCCAGCAGATCTTCAGAAAAACGAGGATATTGTAATCCCTTGGCTTATAAATATATACAATGAGTGTATTACTAATGTAAGGTTGTATTTATCCCCAATTAGTTTATCGTCTTTTTTGCTTAAGACTCTGGAAAGGGTCATTGACATTCACCTGAGAATGACTCTTCATACTGAGCTAATTTCGTCGAATCAGCATGCCTATACCAAAGGTAAGTCTGTGGAAACTGCTCTACACTCACTAGTGGGCTCCATTTAGGAGTCACTGGGACATAAGTAATACTCTCTGGTCGCCTTTCTGGATATAGAAGGGGCCTTCAATAACGTCAGACCATCAGCTGGAGAGACTGGGTGCTGGTTCTAGTATCTGCCAATTTATATGTAAACTACTTGGCAATAGGGTCATATGGGCCACGCTTGGTAGCTCTACTGTGAACAGAGTGGAACTTGGCTATGAACTCCTTGCTGGTTGAAATGGACAGTAGGAGAATAAAGACAGTTCCATATGCTGACGATGTTGCGGTTTTAATATCCGGTAAATATCTTGATACAATATCTAGATGTATGGAGTCAGGGGCCAAATTACCGCATTCGATATCGAGTAAAATTGATCGTAATTTTCTCATTTGAGATTATGGCATTCGATATCGAGCAAGAAATTTAGTACATTTTATCATAATTTCGATATCGAAATAATTTTTCGATACGATAGCTCATTCGATCACGAATGTGGTAATTTGGTCCTTGAAAAATTAAGAAATGTAAAAATCTAACCCCCTTATTCAAAAACGATCATTAAATTTAACAAACGTTTATTAAGCAAATTTTTATATGCAAATCTGTCTTAATAAATGACAACAAAATTCAGAATCGTATAGTGAATTTTGAAGTCGTTTGCTTGAGATTTGTGGTTTTGGGACACTGTTAAAGTCAGGAAAGTTGATTAAATTGCATGCGTGTTCATTGACTTTTTACGGTTTTGGGAGGTTTACAATATATTTTTTTGTGAGTAAACGAATAAAGATTTTACATTGATTTTTTTTTCTGTGAAAGACTATATTAGCAGCTACTTATAAAAATTTTATTAGAAATTTTTATGATAAAAAAAATTCCTTCGAAATTAAAAAAAAAAAAAAAAAAAGTTGCGGCATTTTTTTATGATTTTTTGAAATTTTCACCTTTTTTCTGGTTTTGCTCATCTTGCATAGGTTTGTACATATGATAGAAACCCTTTTGTCAGTCATTAAATGTTTTGGTTGTACGTAGATTTTTGTTCTTTAAATTATTACATCTAAGATTTATATTACCTGTGTAAAAAGAGGAATGTGCGAAACAGTAAGTAACGGTTTTTAACTACCTGTGCAGGAGCTAAGTGGCGTTATTTTATGGAACAAAATAAATGTACCTGTTTTGCATAACTTTTAAAATTATTAGCAACAAAAATAATATTTAATAAAAAATCAAATCTGAGCTCCAGGTAGGTACTTAGTTTTTTTTTTTTTTACTATATATTGTGTTTATTGCATAAAATTGTTAACAGAACCATTTTGAATCTTCGAGAGTAAAATGGAAAAAATTTATACGAAATTAGAGTTATTCCAAATTATACAAGAATGTAATGCTAAACTCGTTGAAGAGAAATTACAATTTTTACTTAGAAAATTGTGCGAAATTTCAAAATGTCGAGGAGATAGTGACATATCAGTAGTAAGTCAGTGCTTAAAGGATTTCAAATATTTTGGCATTCAGCACAAAGAAAAAAAGGATCGATTTGTAAGCATGCATGCCAAATGGCTGGAAGGAACAGTGACAATACCTATATTTGGGAGTTCGTCTTCAAAACGACTACAAAATCCGTTTGTTGAATTGACCAAAAGAAGAGAAGAAAAACTGAAATCTTGCGAACTCAATGCGATGCTGATTTATTGATACATGCTGCCCAAACACAACTACAAACGTGTGGAAAAAAAGATGCCTCGTCTGCTTAAAGATAAAAGCTACAAATTTAAAAAAAGCATACAAAGCTGCACAAGAGGATAAAGTAAAACAGCTAAACCCTCTAAAGCCACTTTCTATATTTGTAGAAGCTGATCTTTCTCGAAACCATATGAAATAATCCGAAGTGCCGATAAGAAGCTTTATCCTAGCTACAATATTCTGCAGAGAGAAAAATGAATGCTATCATCCAATGTGAAGTAACGGAAACATGTACTCAAATAAATCTTCAGGATTTGCTTAATCATACTGCAACTAGATTACTAACATATTTAAAAGATGTTTTATGTGGTTCACAAATAGAAGAATGCAACTCCTTCGAGATAATAAGCAAATGGGGCTGCGATGGCTCACACCAGCAGAAGATTTTTTTTTTTACAAGTGGTCACAAAATCCATTTGCACGAGTTTGCCAATTATTGCTTAGACACTGCAAAACTTTACGTTACTCTTTATCCCTGGCATCCTATAACACCAACAATGCACAAGATTTTAACTGTAATGAGCGAGGCATTGTTGCCTATTGGGCTATTATCAGAAGAAGCGTCTGAGGCACGAAATAAACATCTTCGGCGTTACAGGCAGAATTTTGCTAGAAAGTTTTCGAGGGTTCAGTGTAACAAAGATATTATAAATAGACTTTTGCTCAGTTCTGACCCACTGATTACTAGCATAAGACCAACTCCAAAAAAAGTCATTACCATTTACGAAAGAAGCAATTTATTTTATGCTTCCACCTGTACTTGGATCTGAAGAGAGTTCAGATTCGGAAGAGGATTTTGAATAAACAGACGAAGAAGAACCATGACACTCATCATCATCTTAGTTCAAAAGAGAAGCTATTTTAAATAAATTAGTTGTTATTATTTTAAATAAAATTTGTTGTTAATATTATAAATAAATTATAATTACGAATAAATTTATTATTTTCAGATAAATTAAATACTATGAAATACATACATAAAATCTTAAAAATTAATTTTTTTTTTTTGGAAATTTGTGGGTGGGCTTGGAGGGATACCTTCCCCTGCCCATAAAAGTTAAAAAAATTAATTTTTATAGTATTAATATATTTTTTTAATAATTACATTTTTTTAAATATTATTTTATGTAACCGCCCACAAAATAGGACGGGGCCGAAAAGTGTAATTTTATGATCTCTTGGGTCTAATTTTAGGTTTTTTAACTTTCGTCGACGTTAAAAGTTGAATTTGTCAAACAAAAACTTGAAAAAATTGCATTTTTCAGAGGTTGGATTAGTTCTTCTTGGGGGAACTTTTTCCTCCTAGGTCCGATTTTATTTATTTTTATGGGGTACCTATGACAATAACACCCATTTCTGCCAAGTTTCATCGATCTAGGGGCACTCAATAACTTTTAAGAAACAATTTAAGCTATAACAACAAGTAATGTCCGGCTAGATTGGCAAAAAACATCTATGTGTGACGGCTCCTAAAGGGGAAATAGGATTGGTGGTGGATTCTACATTAAAGAATGCGGGACCAAAAGGCGTTAAGCCTATGGCTCCATCCCGATCTCAGTTGTGCCAGAACAACTCTTGTCTTTTGCGGCAGTTGTTTTTCGGTATCTGCAATGGGCGGCGTCCAAGTACGACATTCATGCGGTATCCTGCGACCGTGGTATTGATGGCATCTCTGTGAATGTCTTTCAAAGCTGCTACATAGAAGTTTTGATGTAGTGGATCCTGTGTATATCTTCGTATGTCTTCTTCGTATATTCGAAGGCCCTTCCTGACATGCCTCGGGGGAGACTCCAGCTGTGTGATATTAAAGCTTGGGCGATTCCTCCGATGACATCCCAGGAGGAACTGTTTTGTCAGCATGACATTATGTTCTATTACAGGTAGAACCTTCATTTCCTTATGTAGATGGTTTTCTGAGGTTATTTGCATGTAGCCTGTGATGATGTCTAAAAGGTAATCAGCTAAGCTTAAAGAAATGCTTCGTGTAAATTGGGATTAAGACTCAATTCTATACAAATTATTATTTTATACGCTCAAATCAACGTATACTGTATAGGTATGAAATTTCCTTGTCCATAGCTTTTTTCCCAGTTTTTTAATTCATATATGTATGTATGTATATGCGTCGTAAATATTTATACGCCAAAGAAATTTTATACATGCAAATTTTATACATAAACATTTATAACTTTGCAAAATTTCGTATTTACATATACATTTTTTTTATTTCGCATATTTTTGTCTGTTTGTGGTTTCTATACCCTCCACCACCAAGAGTGGTAAATGAGGATATATGTATGTATGTATTACGTTTGTCATTGCGTGTGAAGCATTGTTAATATTCATCTAAGACCCAACAAAGTATATATTTTCTTGATCCTTATGAAGTTCTAAGTCGATTGAGCTATGTTTGACCATAGACCCGATATAAAGTCCACTTCCAAAATTCACTTAAATACGTATAAAACTAGTATAAATAATGTTACCAGGTTAAAATTTTGACACAAAAAATTGTTATAGGTAAATAAATTTGTTTACTAAATTTTATGGCGGTCGGCCCATAATTGATCATAGCTCCCATATAAGGGCTTTCATTTCAGTGGCCGGTCATTTTCGTTCATTTTTCCAAGACTGATTCGTTCATACAATTCGTTCAATCGTTCACTTTGAACGAATGAATACAACCCTTATTGAATGTGATTTTCTTCTTGTCTTTTGATAAACAACAGCTGAACGAAATTGATCCGTACACTATTTAACGAAAATCGTTCAGTTAAATGACCGAAAAAACAATTTAATCCACGAAAATGTCTAGGAAATATCGATATCGAATCAACTTTTATACAGATCAGAAATTTTAATACAAAAATCATCCTAATATCGGTTATTTTATGTCACTGGATTTTGTAGCTGTTAGCCAATAATTGGGAATAGCTCCCGAATGAAGTCCACTTTCGAGTATAACAACCAACCATATAACTCTTGTAAATAACGCTATTGAGATGAAATTAAACCAAAATAAGTAAATCTAAATCACATTAGCTGATATTGGAGTTAGAAGCAATCTTCATAATTTTTACAATTATACTATGCCACCCATAAATATCATGTAAATAAAGTTATTGAGATCAAATTCAACTAAAAAAGCCTCACCTTATCTTACACTTTTTATACTCTGTTTCTTAACTTGTTGTAAATATGGAAAAATGTTCTTTTAATTACATAAATTGTTAACGGTGAGATTCATTGGTAATTACATGAAGTATAAATGGTCAAAATTCGATAAAATTTCAAATCATTTAGAGCTAGTTTTTTACTTGTCAGTTAAACTCAGTTTAACACACTGTTACAGTTCCTTCCCATTCTCGAGGGATGAATTAACCAGATGTTTTATGAATATTATGCGGACTTATAAACGAATAAAAAAAAAGAAATAATACATCCGGTGAAGCTGCAACGAATTGGGAATATTTTGATGAGATCGATAAAGTGTTTAACACACTGTTATATTAAACCTCAAATATAATTTGCCGGGATTTAGATTATCTTTATCTCAGAAACCAGCTCTTAATATAAAATCACAATAGTGATTTATGACCAACAGGTCGTAATATTGTTTTTCAAAAATATATAAAATAGGCCGACTTCCCAAATGCAAATTGCAATGCATAATTTGAAAAAATGCGTATGTAATGAAAATAATGTTTGAAATGCAGCCTTGCTTTGCAGAGAAATCTTTTTCATATTAATGGCATTTAGGAACCTCCCTTCCCTTTCGGAATCCTTATGTAAAAATTCAAGAACTTCGTCCCTTTTTCTTTTCATAGATGTTGTTGGATATCTAGATTCTGTGGTCGAATTATTTAATAGCATATTAGTTACATCCTGCAACGAATATTCAAACATTTGTGGAGGAATATCAATGCAACTTCAAAACACTTTATCGATCTCATCAAAATATTCCCAATTCGTTGCAGCTTCACCGGATGTATTATTTCTTTTTTTTTATTCGTTTATAAGTCCGCATAATATTCATAAAACATCTGGTTAATTCATCCCTCGAGAATGGGAAGGAACTGTTCATATCTTTTATTTCCCGGAGCCTTGTCGCAATTAGTAATTTTTTGCGTTCGTGTGTCCACTTTTTGTCTCTGCGAAATAAAATTTTTAGTTATTTATATTAAATTTATTAATTTAAATATAATTTACTTAAGTTAAGGCAGCATTGGTTGCTTCCCTAACGAACCATCCAGATTCCCTGACAAAGGTGTTGATGCATCTTGGATTTATCCTTGGTAGTGTACCCAAACATGAAAGAAAAAATAATGTACCTACATATATTTTTTTTTATAGTGACTGGTTTAGTGGTGGTGTACACCACTGTCATGTGACAAAATTGAAGAATTCTCGGCATTAAACGAATTGAATATATATTCGAAGCGACATTACGAGCTTTAACATTAAAAAATGGCGTCGATGAAATATATGACGATGTATTTTCCACCACTTGAAGCTTGTCTTCCATTTTGTACTTTTTTTTTCGTTTTTCAGAATTTTTTACTTTTTTACTTTTGGTTCACAACTGACACCATGTTGTGTTATATTCAAGATCTCTTTATTTAATGATTTCTTATAAATGAATATAATACATAATTGTATAAAATAGTACTTAACATTTAATGGTTGCCATAGAGGACTTACTAAATACCATTAGTGTTGTTACAATTACAATGAAGTAGTCATTACCACATTCCGGAACATTCTAGGATAACGCTAATATGGGTCCCTGGACATAGCTGAATTCAGGGTAACTATATTGCTGATGATTTAGCCAAGAAAGGTACAACGCTGACTGATGAGGAGATTGATCCCTTCATTGGCATTAACATTAAGTCTGAAATTACTCATTCGGGATGAAATGTTCAGACTTGCTCAGATAAGGTGGACGAACGAGATCAGCTGCTCTATTGCAAGGTCCACATGGCCCTTATTTGATGCGGGAAGGACGAATTCACTACTTAGTTTTCGTCGCGACCTAATTAGGCTTATTGTATCTCTACTTACAGGTCACTGTACTTTTGGAACACACGCCAAAAGACTCGGTCTACAACATAATGACTTTTGTAGAAGTTGTCACAACGAGGAGGAAGAGGAAACAGTCATCCACTTCCTCTGCGAATGCCCTATCGATGAAAAGGGAACGGATACTCGCGGCACCCTTTCTTTCATGTTTGGGTACACTACCAAGGATAAATCCAAGATGCATCAACACCTTTGTCAGGGAATCTGGATGGTTCGTTAGGGAAGCAACCAATGCTGCCTTAACCTAAGTAAATTATATTTAAATTAATAAATTTAATATAAATAACTAAAAATTTTATTTCGCAGAGACAAAAAGTGGACACACGAACGCAAAAAATTACTAATTGCGACAAGGCTCCGGGAAATAAAAGATATGAACAGTTCCTTCCCATTCTCGAGGGATGAATTAACCAGATGTTTTATGAATATTATGCGGACTTATAAACGAATAAAAAAAAAGAAATAATACATCCGGTGAAGCTGCAACGAATTGGGAATATTTTGATGAGATCGATGAAGTGTTTTGAAGTTGCATTGATATTCCTCCACAAATGTTTGAATATTCGTTGCAGGATGTAACTAATATGCTATTAAATAATTCGACCACAGAATCTAGATATCCAACAACATCTATGAAAAGAAAAAGGGACGAAGTTCTTGAATTTTTACATAAGGATTCCGAAAGGGAAGGGAGGTTCCTAAATGCCATTAATATGAAAAAGATTTCTCTGCAAAGCAAGGCTGCATTTCAAACATTATTTTCATTACATACGCATTTTTTCAAATTATGCATTGCAATTTGCATTTGGGAAGTCGGCCTATTTTATATATTTTTGAAAAACAATATTACGACCTGTTGGTCATAAATCACTATTGTGATTTTATATTAAGAGCTGGTTTCTGAGATAAAGATAATCTAAATCCCGGCAAATTATATTTGAGGTTTAATATAACAGTGTGTTAAACTGAGTTTAACTGACAAGTAAAAAACTAGCTCTAAATGATTTGAAATTTTATCGAATTTTGACCATTTATACTTCATGTAATTACCAATGAATCTCACCGTTAACAATTTATGTAATTAAAAGAACATTTTTCCATATTTACAACAAGTTAAGAAACAGAGTATAAAAAGTGTAAGATAAGGTGAGGCTTTTTTAGTTGAATTTGATCTCAATAACTTTATTTACATGATATTTATGGGTGGCATAGTATAATTGTAAAAATTATGAAGATTGCTTCTAACTCCAATATCAGCTAATGTGATTTAGATTTACTTATTTTGGTTTAATTTCATCTCAATAGCGTTATTTACAAGAGTTATATGGTTGGTTGTTATACTCGAAAGTGGACTTCATTCGGGAGCTATTCCCAATTATTGGCTAACAGCTACAAAATCCAGTGACATAAAATAACCGATATTAGGATGATTTTTGTATTAAAATTTCTGATCTGTATAAAAGTTGATTCGATATCGATATTTCCTAGACATTTTCGTGGATTAAATTGTTTTTTCGGGAATGGTCCTTATATGAAAGCTATGACAAATAGAGCTGTGTCGTTCATGAGCGAACGGGTTAAAATGAACGGATCACTTCATTGAACGAAATGAGCCGGTCATTTAACTGAACGATTTTCGTTAAATAGTGTACGGATCAATTTCGTTCAGCTGTTGTTTATCAAAAGACAAGAAGAAAATCACATTCAATAAGGGTTGTATTCATTCGTTCAAAGTGAACGATTGAACGAATTGTATGAACGAATCAGTCTTGGATAAATGAACGAAAATGACCGGCCACTGAAATGAAAGCCCTTATATGGGAGCTATGATCAATTATGGGCCGACCGCCATAAAATTTAGTAAACAAATTTATTTACCTATAACAATTTTTTGTGTCAAAATTTTAACCTGGTAACATTATTTATACTAGTTTTATACGTATTTAAGTGAATTTTGGAAGTGGACTTTATATCGGGTCTATGGTCAAACATAGCTCAATCGACTTAGAACTTCATAAGGATCAAGAAAATATATACTTTGTTGGGTCTTAGATGAATATTAACAATGCTTCACACGCAATGACAAACGTAATACATACATACATATATCCTCATTTACCACTCTTGGTGGTGGAGGGTATAGAAACCACAAACAGACAAAAATATGCGAAATAAAAAAAATGTATATGTAAGTACGAAATTTTGCAAAGTTATAAATGTTTATGTATAAAATTTGCATGTATAAAATTTCTTTGGCGTATAAATATTTACGACGCATATACATACATACATATATGAATTAAAAAACTGGGAAAAAAGCTATGGACAAGGAAATTTCATACCTATACAGTATACGTTGATTTGAGCGTATAAAATAATAATTTGTATAGAATTGAGTCTTAATCCCAATTTACACGAAGCATTTCTTTAAGCTTAGCTGATTACCTTTTAGACATCATCACAGGCTACATGCAAATAACCTCAGAAAACCATCTACATAAGGAAATGAAGGTTCTACCTGTAATAGAACATAATGTCATGCTGACAAAACAGTTCCTCCTGGGATGTCATCGGAGGAATCGCCCAAGCTTTAATATCACACAGCTGGAGTCTCCCCCGAGGCATGTCAGGAAGGGCCTTCGAATATACGAAGAAGACATACGAAGATATACACAGGATCCACTACATCAAAACTTCTATGTAGCAGCTTTGAAAGACATTCACAGAGATGCCATCAATACCACGGTCGCAGGATACCGCATGAATGTCGTACTTGGACGCCGCCCATTGCAGATACCGAAAAACAACTGCCGCAAAAGACAAGAGTTGTTCTGGCACAACTGAGATCGGGATGGAGCAATAGGCTTAACGCCTTTTGGTCCCGCATAGACCGTGCCATCCCTAACCTATACCCTGCATGTGGCCAGGGTCTTTATGACACCAACCACATCTTCAATTGTCCAGCCAACCATACTTCACTTCGTCCAATGGATTTATGGACCAATCCAGTAGAAGTAGCCCAGTTTCTTGGTCTGGACCTCATTAAACTTACTTGGTTGTAGCTTTTACAACAACAAACCTTTTAGACACTTGATTGTACTTACAATTCGTTTTCTCTTGTTCGTATTACATATGTACATATGTGTATACCCTCTTCGGACGGTGGGTATACATATGTGTACATTCACTTATTACAAGTTTTAAACACTAGCGTCATCGTGTGGTCACTAGCAACAGTTTTATTACTAGATTTAAGCTACTGGGCTTAAAAAAAATAACAGTAGATGGTGCTGCTTAGAAGTTGAAGGCAATATTTTTGCATTTGAATTTAACAGTTTGAAAAAATTTCTAGTAGGCCTTGGCAAAATTGTAAAAAATGTAATGGCGAATAGAATTGGACCAGTGGTACAAAAATTAAAGCCCGACAAGCAGTTAAAAAGGGGAGAATGGGACGATAAAGTTAGAAGTGATGATAAAGTCTGTATCATTAAATGGATGAATACGAAATCAGTTACGATGCTATCAACGTGTTCTGGAGATACTTGCCAACGTTGGTGCTAAAAAGAAAAGAAAAAAATTGAAGTAACTCGGCCAGCTGCTGTAAATAATTATAACTCCTGCATGGGTGGCATAGATTTATGCGATATATTGATAGCTTACTCTTCAAGTTCAATGCGGACGAAAAAATGGCCCGTGAGAGCTTTCTGTCATTTCTTGGACCTAGTTATCGTTAATTGGTGGGTCATGTACATGCGTGTACAAGAAAATGTCCAACGAAAGGGCAAGTTAGGCTTGCTGCAATACAGGCTGAATCTAGCGAAAGCGATGATGAAGTATGATGGAGGCAGAGTTGAATCCAATTTATTAACTTGTGGCACTATATCTCGTCCCACCACCAGCGGATTTTCCGGATGCAGCTTGGATGCCATAGTTTAAAGTCAATATTGTCTAAACGAACCTCCCTCAAAGAAGCACCGTACGGTTGTGCCACACCCACAGTGAGAAATAAGGCTCGACAATGTTGGTCACGTACCGCGCTTTGTAGAGCGCACGCCTGCATCAAAATGTCGCCACCCATCTTTCTCTTCACGCTGCCGTAATGTATAAAATGCAATGTATATTTATGTATTTTAAAAAATAACTGCTTTGAGCACTACCATAGCGTAAAGTCTATTGGTAATCACTAACTACTCGTTTAAACCTGAAGTACACATATGTGCACCTCCTTTTTCTACCACTTAAAATAAAAAAAAAATAAAAACAAGTATTTTAATTACACCTCAAAAGATAAAAAAAAACACAGTTGAAAAACCTTTTACTCAATCGGTTCACGTTCAGGTCTTAAGAGGATACAAATGTGTGAACACCGAAGAAATTTCAAAGAAAAAATTGTATCAATCACACTTATTGTGTAAAGCGTTAGCGTAAAACGACTCATTGCATTGTCATAGTAAAATGCCAAATTTTTCATATTTTCAATAAAAATTGCTTCTAGTAAATTGGGACTTATTAAAATAAGGAATTGATGTACAATAAAATATAAGTTACCTTTTTAAAGTAATGTTTTGTTTTTCGTAAATTTTTCTAATATAATTGATTTTTCTAATAGGAATCCAGAAAACTTTAAAATAAAGATGTAAGTATGTATTAAATTAAAAAGTTGCTTCAAAATGGAATTTGCAAAGAAGTGCCTCCATTGATCGGATGTAGAATGGAAATTGTATTATTTTCGGACGAAATAAAAATTAATAGGGTCTCTAAGAAGGAAAAAATATTTTCGGCGGCCAAAGTGTAAAGATTTGATCCAATGTACACCCACGCCACTTTAAAGGTTCTATAATGCTTTGGGCTGCTATGTCGTCACGTTGTGTTGGGCCGCTGCACAAAATTGAGAGAAAAATGGATAAGTTTCAGTATGCCAGTATATATATATATATGAATATGCTTTTGACTGGTCTTCATGCAGTCCAGGGGGGTTACTCCGTATTTCATTTCGAAAGCAAAAGCTTTCGATATACAATGTAAAAAGTATACAAATTCGAATGATTTTCTTATCGAATCGAAATACGGAGTAACCCCCCTGATTTCAACCCGATTGAAAACTTATGGCAAGTTGTAAAAACCAAAGTAAGCTCTGTAAAAATAAGCAATTTTAATAATCTTTTTGCCGAAACAAACAAAGCTTGGAAAGCCATTCCCAGTAGTGTACATATGTATGTAAAATTGTGTTGACCTCAATGCATCGCATCAATTTGTACGCTTATCGCATCGCAGTAGAGAGTAACCCCCCTGATATCGATAACAATGGATTGGCAACAAAAGGTTGATTTATTTTTAAATAAATAAATTTTTTTTGTAAAATTTGTGGTATGTCCTTAATTATATACACGACTGATATTAATCTTATTTGAAAATATGACTCACAGATTCATAAATAATAATTAATTTTTTATTAATTTGACACAATATACAGTTATTTTCTAGGAGTAAGAGTTAAATTGACTAAGCTACGACAAATTTTAAGAATATCATGAAACCTTTCGTATTATTTGTTTCAAGCTCTCATATTAGTATCGTGTCCTGAATTAGTTGCACGTAGCTGTACAATGTAACAATGCTTTTATTTACAATTATATCATTAAGGTAATGAAATCAAATTTGAAAGTAAATAGCAATAAAAGCGTTTCATTTAAATGCATTTTAATTAAGGAAAACGATGGCAATTGAAAAATTAATAAAAATATCTTCAACTTAATGCTAATAAAATTGTCTATTGATTAAATATTCTCCAGCAAAGTGAACAAATCTATAAAACATTTACAACTGTCGAGTCGAACACTACTTCACTTCGTAGCAGAACCATAGATAGTTTAGATGTTCAAAACAACAACAAAATCAAGAAAAAGTATTGTACATACATACTGTACAAATATTAGTTGTTTGCTAACAAAAACGATTAAAATAAACTAGATTAAAATTAAATACATAATTTTTTTATACAGCCCAATCATGAATAAAAATTCCGCGGGAGTTTTTTCCCTTTTCTCATTATTTTTCCTATTCAAATTCAATGTTAAAAAAAAAGGAAGGTAAAAAACTTCCGCGGGTTTTTTATTCGTGATTGGGCTGTTTAACTTTTTTTGTAAAACAGTTACTAACCTTTTTATAATATGCAATATATGAAACTTCTCCATCCTTTGTGGCAAATTTTGACATTGGTGATGCATTAAAATCAACATCATCCACCCGGTATGTTTTATTATTGTAGTCAGTAAGTACAACGGTTCCTTTTGATAAAAATATATAGAATTTGATGATGAATTCAATATGAATTTAGTTAAGAGTTTGTTCAATGAATCTTACCAACAACCTGCTGTTTGAAACTTGTTTGGAAATCTTGAAAATCTCGTGAACACTCAGATAGGATTTGGTAAAGCGTTTGGGTGCGCATTACTTTGTGAGTAATTTCGGCACATAATAGTATATCTCTTTCATGCTGCCTGATAGATGTTTGATAGCCAGGCCAAAGTTCCATTCTATAACTATCTAAATTAATCTATTGTTCAAGTAAAAACAAAATATTAATTAATTATTACTATTTGGTTCTCCATGATTAAAAAAGAATTTTGTTTCTTATTTTGGGCCTTCATTCAAATTTTGTTCGATAATTAAATTAAGTTTTTTCATTAAATGTTTTATTTAGAATTAAGATGACTTCTTATCACAAAAATATTTTAAATAAAATAAAGTTTTTTTCAAGTTCGAGGCCAATTATATGTAAAAAATGTATATATTATTTAGTAAATTATTTCTTCCAATATTTCGATATCCTTCGGATATCATTATCAAGGATGTAGTAACAATAAAAGAAAAACACAAATGTACGAAAAATATTAACAACGACTGTGTTTTAAATAAAATTAAAAAAACATAATAACAACAAAAATAAAACAGAAAGAAAAACAAAACACTTACAATGAGTTACAATTATATTTTTAAGAGACGTATTATTGTCCCACCTGCAATAATGAACTAACTTAACTATCTACTTTTCTTTTTTATTATGTGTCTATAGCTATTGGCGCAGTTCTCTGTGTCTGTCTTATAATTCATTCTCCTCTTCTTTGGTATGTTAATTATATGGAGCATCTCCATTATTATAATTCAGAAGTATAATAAATGGTATACTTTGGAGATGCTCCATATAATTAACATACCAAAGGAGAGGAGAATGAATTATAAGACAGCAAGCATGTACGAAAAGAAACTTTACAATGACAATCACTGTTTTGAACAGCTGACTGTTTATTTATTGTATGTTTTGTTTTGTTTTTCTTGGACATATTTAGTAATTGTAAAAACATTAAATCAGTAAATAATTCCTCCGAATCCATTATAATCGAGATTAATTCAGTTTTAAAATATATAATTTAAACTGATGTAGAAAACAGACTATTAGATACAAAATACAATATGGTTGTACCATGTGTTGTTTATATTTTTTTGTTTGTCGTACGGCACGTTTTCAAATGTTCTATAATCGCACAAACGTGCTTACAGTACGTTACAGTAGAGAGACGTGGACGTTCGGCTAATTCTACCTTAACTCATTGTAAGTGTTTTGTTTTTCTTTTCTGTTTTATTTTTGATGTTATTATGTTTTTTATTTAAAACATAGTCGTTGTTAATATTTTTCGGACATTTGTGTTTTTCTTTTATTGTTACTACGGCCTTGATAATGATATCCGAAGGATATCGAAATATTGGAAGAAATAATTTAATAAATAATATATACATTTTTTACAAATAATTGGCCTCGAGCTCGAAAAAACTTTTTATTTTATTAAAAGAAAGGTCGAAAAAATCAAAATTTAATTTAATATTTTAAATATTTAAAAATTATTCGAAAATTGTTTTAAATCCAAAAACCGCTATTGGCATATGTTTATGAAATTGTTTTTATTGAAAATTATGTTCATATTACTTAAGTAATCAACTGATTATTTTGATTACAAAATAGCGAATGATGATAGCGGTTATCTATTCTAACTAAAAAGTGAGTTAAAATTAAAGTGAATAATAGAATTATTTCTTTCAAGTTTTTTAATTCATAATGCATTCATAAAAATTTTAATTTAATCTGTATTTTGCGAAAAATTAATGCATCAATTGTACTTACTTTTGCAACAGGATCAAAGAAATTTCTTCCAACTAATTGTAACTGAAGGCCTTCCATAGCACGACGTAAAATCAAATTTAATACTTGAATTTGTTGTGCATCTGAAACATCAACAATGCCGACATGTTTAATTTTTATTTTTATTATTTCCCCTTCACGGTTCTTAGTTAAAAGTTCTTTTTGGCCATTTGCTTGATCCATAAAAAAATTTGTACAGAATAGCATTGTACCATCAAATATAAAGCCACCAAATAGATCTTTATGTTGAGCTAAATAAGCTCGACTAAGACGTATCATATCAACCTCAGGACTAAAGTCCACACGATACTGATGAATGGACCACTTTGGTTTTCTAAGTAAACGAAAATAATTTGTTTGCACTGACACTTTGTTACCAATAGTACCGCATTTCGTTGCCAAATCTCGGGGGCGAGAGCGAACAAGTTCAGCAATAACACGTTTCCCACGAACTACACCACGATTATCCTCTGTACCAACGGCTTTAAATAAAAACACCACAAATTTATAATTTAATACGAATATTTACTTATTTATAAATAATTTTAAAAACTTAAAAGTTGAATTAATTGCTTAATTTAATAAAGATTTTTAACTTAAATTACATATTTAATAATCAAATTAGTTTATATAAAAGCAAATATACAGCCATGTCACAGAATTTAATTCCGTTCAGAAGTGGAATTAATTTCGTTTTTTGCTTCTATAGAAAAGCAAAACGAACATTTTTTTCGGAATGAAACCTAGATGTGCTTAAAACTACAATTCCACATAGCAAACTAAAAGTGGTTTTATTCCTAAAAAAGATTTGCATATAAAAATTTGATTAATAAACGTTTGTTAAATTTATTAATCGTCTTTGAATAAGTGAGGTTAAACTTTAGAGTATTGTCTGCCAAGCGCAACGTGAAATGATTTAGATTTAAATGAATGGATTTTGTAGATCTATCGATGATACTGTATGCTCTTAATTTTACTTTGTCTGAAAACTCAGCCACATATAAAATGAAAAGTAAAAATGAATATTAAACAAAAATTTAAATTTATTAAATATTTTGTGAAAAAATAAAAATAAAAAGCAACAGAAATACGAAAAACAAAATTTGAAAAATCTCTATAAATACAAATGAAATGCTGTCCGCTGCTGAACGCATAACTTAAGCACGGCTTGACCGATTTCGCTGTTTTTTTTTTTTTTTTGAAATGTGTGTAATAGTCTGAAAAGGGTTTATATGGAAAGAAAGAAAAATTAGAAAAGTTAAGTTTAATTGTCCACCTCTATTTTTACGTCCATATATTATAAATGGATTATAAGTTTTTTTGTTTTTTCCGCAATCACGCAGGTAAAATTAGTACCTTTGTTTCTTAAACAAAAAATCCAAAACGGCTGAACCGATTTTTTTGAAATTTGGTAGGTAGAAAATCCATACTTAGACGTGCAATTAAGCTTCATATTTTTTCAAGACTTGGACCAGGGATAGGTAAAAAGGGGAAACGGTTAAAATTTTAATATTTTGTTTTTTAATAATGATTAACTTTGTTATGAAGCAACTGCATTCTTATTTTAGCTTTCTATAGCCATAAAAATGTGTATTACAAAAGTACCTTTTCGGAAGTTTCCTTTCAAGGGGCTAAAAAGCGGATAAAAAGAGAAATTTCTGGTTGTACAAAAAGGGAAAACCCGGTAAGACCAAACGGCTGAACCGATTTTATTGAAATTTTAAACATTGAAAGATCCATGCTTGGAAACGTCAACAGGCTATATATCTTCTTAAAACTTGCACCAGATCGGGATAAAAAGGGGAAACCCGGTAAGACCAAACGGCTAAATGAATTTTATTGAAATGTGGAACGCAGATAGATCTATTTGCAAGACTTGGATCAGGAAGTAAAAAAAACCGGTAAAATGTAATGTAACGGCGATACCGGAAAGGGACAAAAACAGGAAAATTTTTAAAATTTGCCTCTCAAATAATGACTGTCTTTGTTATGAAGCAACAGCACAAAGTTGTGAATTAGAAAAGTAGTTCTTTGTAAGTCTATCTTCAATGGAATAAAAACGATTTGGACTGAATCTTAATAACTGATCTCAGACCCGAAACTTTAAATATTGATATATTAAAAGACAAAAAAACTTATTAAAAACATACCAACTGAAGAGGTCACAAAGGTAAAGATTTGTGTTATTGGTACCTTTTGTATCTGTTGTTTTAACCCTCTGTGACTGACGTGATTTTGTTCTCGCAATTCCATTGACGTGGTGTACAACAGACACCATTTTCATGACCCAATATTTTCCAAAGTGTTTCGTAAAATTTTTTAAACTTTTTTTATTTCTAGTCATGAGTGTAAGTTTTTATTAAAATAATAATTAAAAACGGAAAATTCGTATTAAATGCAGTTTCTTGATATATCAATAATTTGCAAATGACTTTTTTATGTTTTTAGTGTCTGTTAGACTACCAGTCAGTCGCAGAAGGTTAAGAAAACGAAATTTTTGTTGTAGCTTTAATAAAAATATATAAAAATATGTATTTGAGAAGTTAATTTTTTATATTACGACACCTACATAGTAATATGTAACAGTTAAAAATGGCAATTTTGCATTTCTTTGAAATGAATCACTAACAAACTTACAGTTCTAAATATAGATTCTTTCAATGAAATATAAGTTAAACCTAAAATTTGAGGACCAAAAAGTGAAAAATTGTATAGTTGGAATTTTTGCATACTTTGTTCTAAACTGATAATAAAATTTTTTGTCGCTCTCTGCAATCAGTAAAATATTTATTTATATTTATTATGATGAATAAATACTTTTTGAAAAAAAAAAATTTTAAATAACAATTATTTTTTGATCAGACCTATGTAATTTCAATCTGTACATAAAGTATGAAAAAAGTTCGCCGGTTGAAAAAGTCATATTAAATTCGTACAGTCTACTTTATTAACTTATTACATTATTAAATACCAACCTCCTTGAGATTCAACATCTGGTACATCACGATGTGTAGTGGCACGGCCTAGTGTAACTGGCGCTGGTGGACGTTGCTGTGCTATAGCTGTAGGTTGTGCTGCGCTCATAACTACACCTCCTCGACTTGTGCCCCGTGCTCCACCAACATTTGGATTACCCCAAGCAAAAGGAGCTGAGACTACAGCTTCTGGTGCCGGTAGTCCTCCTGGGGCTTGAACCTAATTTGTTACAAAAAATATTACAAACGAATTAAAAACTTCAATTATGTTTCGAATAGGATATGTGATTTATAACAAAAATCAAATTACACAATGAAAAAACTGAAACTCTTTCAGTTCTTTAACTCATAAATATTTTCAATAATAATTATTTATCCAATCGACACTTTTTTTTGTCGATCATTAAAATCAGCTTAAATTTTAAAATACATATAGGTACTTGTTTATTATTTTAAAAGAGATATTGTGAAATAAATATCTGATAGATAAATTATGTCAGATACTGGCTTCGTATAAAAATATGTAACTAACAATCAAAAACTAGCTGAAAGTCGATGAGGAATTTGAACCATTCTGGATTAATGCTCAGTCAAACATTGTCAGATTTACCAAGATTTTAAAATATTTATCAACAAGAAAATTAAATTGTTAAAAGTCCAGGAGAACCATTTGCCGCAAATTATTTTTCAGATTTTTATAAAAGACGTAAAACCCCCTTTATTTCATATAATATGGCGATCAGTAAAAGATTGGCAAAATAATCAGGGGTGTCATAGAAACCAATATTGTCAGAATTGGTTTTAAAACCGACAAGAAAAAATGCTTTGGTGTCATAGGGCACTGCTCGCGTTCAATATATGGGTGTTTCCATGGTTATGCACGCGACATTTTGTACACGTTTAATTGTCTTTGAATATTGTGAAAATGGAAATGGATTGGAATTTTAGAATGGAATTATAGAATCGTTCATTGTATGTGATGAGACTTTTCAAAAAGTATATATATTGGAAAATTGATCACCCAAGTTCCATGCAATCAAAGTTGACTTACGCACGTGACAAAAAATGGAAGTGCCTTTTAGAGCCGTAAGAAAAAGTGCGAAATTAAGCGAATTGTAGGAAATTTTTATTTCGGAAAAAATGTTTTTATAAAGGTTAATAATGGACCTTTATAATAATGCTTTGTTCAAAAACAACTATGCATAAATTTGCTAAGAAAAAAATAATTTGTTGATTACGCACGTTACATTACGCACGTGACACTTTTTACTTTCATACATATTTTAGTAATTTTATATACATATATGTATGTATATATATTTTTTTTACCAAAAAATTAAACTTTTATTCAAAAATTAAAAATAAAAATATACTACAATTAATCTAATTTAATTTTTTCCTTAAAAAAAATTATGCGAGCGTTGTGATTTTTTAAGTCACGGTGGACCATTTCATGGAAGTACCCATATGTATATCGAGATATTTCTAGTATTACGATATTTATTGAACGTGTAGCAGTGCCCTATGACACCAAAGCATTTTGAATGAGTTCGTTTTGTTTAGTGTTGAAATAACAGTTTTTTTAGTGCTTAGTCCTTTCATATGAAATCTTAGAACTAGACCAAGTTCCTACCGCCGATACTCCAATCGCTGGAACCAATCTTCCTCCTATTGAATCGAATTTATGTGTTTCAACTCTTAATTATCAATAATTTTTAAAGTGAAAACTGTTTATTACATTTTAAGCCTACCCACATTTTTTAACATATGGGTATTTTCATATAGCCGTACGTGACATTCGTACGCATATGGAGTAATATAAATCTCACAAAAATAGAAGTTAATGAAAAACAATATTACAGTTATTTTGTTTGATTGCAACAACAGCTTCTATGTTTGAGAAAAAAATGGACAGCCTCGAAACTTTGGTGTCGAAAATATCCGATCAAAATAAGGTGATAACGTACATGCCAAAGTCTACGAATCATGGCAGTTTTCCTTTTCTTTAAAAATTCCTAAAATAAGCTAAATAATGTACCGTTGCATTCCTTTAATATTTAAAGAGATTTCATCTAACCAGAAACATAACGTACGTGACAATATTTCTCGTATATAAATAATGAAATGTATTTTGTAATAATTTTAGACATAAATTTGGGGAAAGAAAATAATAAAAATAATATCAAATTCATAAAATGTTTATTAATATTAATTCATCACATACTTATTAACAAAACTGTAACATTTTTTCGTAATGAGTAAGCCGTTCGAGCAACATTTATACGTTGACGCATTTTTTGATGACGAATACGATCTTTTTTTTCTTTTTTTATTGAAGTAGTTTGACATCTTCTTTTGCTTCATTTGCCTTCCTTTTGCGATAGTCCCGCTGTCTTTCAGCCTCCTTTTTTGGTGTTTTTTTAGTTTTGCTTCGTGTTTTTTTAACTCTTCCCGGCAGCGTTTTATGGTTTTACGACTATTTAAAATAATCTAAATAGAAAATTTGCATTTGACATTGATTTTGATGCATTTCATTTAAATTGTCGTACTTATAATAACATATGCGACAAACTTTAAAAGGTAATAACTTTTTTTTTATTTCGGTTGAAAAGGAAATTTTAGTTAATATCTTTAATTGGAAGAATTCTTATTTTAGAATTGTAATCTTCTTTACCTGCGACTGCCCATATACAAATGACATAGTTAAACAATGTTCTTGCATAAGAATACCATAAAAATCAAATAAAAAAAATACCGTTATTCGAACTCTAACTTCTCGTTTTTCTCATTATTATAGTTATTTGTTATTGCAAATTTATTTTTAAGATGTAATTGTAATGTTTCAAATCTATTAATTTAGTTAATAGCAAAGAGAAAATAATTTATTTTATTTGCAAAAACTGAGTCAAAGAGACATTCAGTTTTTTCTTCCCTTTTTGAGTTTTAAAATTCCAATAACCTGTAATTATGAAAAAATCGAATATTTTTCTCTTATTAAATCATATTAGAAACATTTTTCAAGTACACTTAATTTTTTGGTCGTGGTTGACATTTTCATGGAACTTCCGATGTGTTTTTCATTTGGTAATAATGGTGAATTTGAAATATATAGCCATGTCACAGAATTTATTTCCGTTCAGAAGTGGAATGAATTAAATTCTATAGAAAAAGTAAATCGAAAATTTTTTTCCGAATGCTGTGTGAAAATGTAATTTTAGGAAATTTCTAGCTTTCATTCAGAAGAAATTTTTGGTTTTACTTTTTCTATAGAAGCAAAATACGGAATTGATTCCACTTTCGAACTGAATTAAATTCTGTGACAGGACTGATATATTCATTTATACATACATATATACATAACTGCCCTATCGAGATTAACCTCTAAATAAGAAGGTGGTGGTAAATATTTCACTGCTTTTAAAATTTTTTGATTCGCTCTATTCTCTTGCGATCTGCAAAAGTTAGTTAGTTCATTTTTATTAGTATTAATAATACTCTTAGATTCACATATTTTTGAAAATACATTACAGTATCTTACAATGATCATATATTATTTTTTACAAAAAGTACACATTGCTTATTAAATTCATTGATATTTGTTTCCGTTTTAACTACATTCAGAAGCGAATTGAATAATTTAAAACCTTTGAAAAAAAGAGACCTCTGCAATGAAGATGCCGCAACACGAGGTAGTCTGAAATTATCAGCGCTCCTTAACAAATATGGTTGTACTTCGCCAACGTATCTGGTTTGTTCAGAGATAATCAGGTGCATTCCCAAGTCTTATTTTTCGAATTAGTTGAAGTGTATTTAGCGCAAGTCGTTGTTTTATTGAAAGCCATTTCAGAGTCTCTAGCATTATATTTATTGAGGCATATCTGTTTAATTTTAAATTTGATCTCATAGCTTTGTTTTGTAGTTTTTGCAGTCTTTCTAAGTGTGATTCAGTGCAGCAAGTATATAATATCGTAGAGCCATATTCAAAATGAGGTTTTATTATAGTATTATATATGTATATTTATCGCAGTAAGCACATTTATTTTGTTTCTTATTCTCTTTAAAAACCCAATTTTCTTTCCAATTTTTTTACATAAATATTCAAAGTGATCATTAAAATTTAATTTTTTATCAATTACGAACCCGAGATATTTCATTTGGTTTACTTTTTCTATTGTCTCTCCATTTAATTCAAAGTTATATTCGCTTGTGATGTTAATTTCCATAATTTTAGTTTTCTTCTCATTTAACTTTAGTTTGTTCATTTTTAACCACGTATCAATATTATTTATTTTATTTATTTGTTTTATGTTATGTCTTAATCTGGCATCATGAGATCATCTGGATATCTGGCAACGCTAATTATGTTGCGCATCATTATACATACACATTCTCTTTGTGCAAGAACTGTATTACTAATATCACATTATTTTTCAAATAAAGAATTTAACATTTGGTGTCAGAAGTGGGATCTAGTACACCAAAAATGCCACTGGAATCTAGTGATATTCAGGCTCTATCACAATTGTTGGCAGAGGCCTTACAGTCCGCCGCACAAACTACAACTCAACAGGGTGCAATACCCATAGTCTCTGCACCGCCAGTTTCCATCCTAGGATACAAAGCTGCGGATTACACATCAGTCCAAGATTATTTTATGCGGTGTGAATGGTCTTTTCAATTAAGCCGAATTCCAGAGTTGGAGTATAAGACCTATATGCTGGTACATATGGGTGCAGAACTAAACAACGCCCTCAAAATCTTGGTAAGCCCCAAGACTCCAGAGGAACTAACATATGCAGAAATAAAAACAACGCTTGTTAACCATTTCGACAGAAAAAGAAATCAATATGCCGAAAGCGTCAAATTTCGTCAAATTGTGCAGAGAGAAGGCGAAAGTGTGGCTGATTTCGCACTACGTTTAAGACAAGCTGCAACACATTGCAATTATGGCTCCTCTTTGGACCGAATGCTAACAGAGCAACTTTTTGGCTTGGAATCCAGAAGCATTTGTGATGAGATAATTGCTAGAGAACCTGCAGAATTTAAGAAAGCTTATGAGATAGCACAAAGGTTGGAAGCATCTCACAAATCGTCGGTCGAAATGAATAGCAATTCCCCTAATTCTAACCCGTTAATGGAAGCAACATTTAAAGTTGGGTATAAGCCAAACAAACCGCAAGAAAGTCCGAAAGTGATGCGTTCGAAAAGGCTAGATGCTCACAGCGATCGTCAAAACAATTTTGGTAGCCCCAAATGTTATGGGTGTGGGGGAAATCACAACAGAAACCAATGTAAATTCCGTAATGCTACATGTTACGCTTGTAATAAGACGGGTCACATTGCAAAAGTTTGCAAATCAAGAACAGCGCAGATCACAGATGACGATGCTGAAAGCGATGCGGAGTTAATTCAGAGGTTGAATAAAGTAAGTGGCCCTAGAACTACAAAACACATGATAGAAGTGTTACTGAACAATAAAAAAGTGATGATGAAGTTGGACTCAGGTGCCCCATGCGGATTGATCAGCAGATCATCGCTAAAAGCTGCTATTGGGAATTTTCGTATACTACCAACAGAAAGAAAATTTACGAGCTATACGGGACACAAAATAAATCTGGTCGGGAGAGCAGTAGTAGATGTTACAGTGGGGTCCACAAGCCGAAAACTTAACTTGTACGTTGTTGATGGAAATTACGATGCTCTTTTCGGCAGAGAATGGATCCAGCAATTTGTTAATGAAATAGATTTCAAGAAATTATTTTCTCCAGCGGAGCCTATTGGGGCAATAAAAATGGAGACCCCTTATTTAACTCAAAGCCAAGATCAAAATTTGCAAAAGTTACTCCTTCGTTTTAGCGACGTCTTTAGTGATACTGCAGGAAAGTTAAAGATGCCACCAATAAGGCTCCATTTAAGAGAAGGTGCCCAACCTATTTTCGCCAAAGCAAGAGAGATTCCAGTTGCTCTGAGAGACGCTTATGCAGCCGAAATAGATAAAAAAAATTGCTTGTGGCATTTTTAAGAGTTGATTTTTCCGAATGGGCATCAACAACACACGTTGTGTCAAAAAAAGATGGGAGGATCCGGATAACAGGTAACTATAAACCCACTGTAAATCCCAGAATAATGGTAGATGAGCATCCTATACCCAAATTGGAAACTGTTTTCAATAAAATGACTGGCTCAAAGTTATTTTGTCATTTAGATATTACCGACGCGTATAGCCATTTGCAAATTGATGAGGACCTAGCACAGGCCCTCACATTAAACACGCCAACTCATGGGTTAATTCGTCCTACTCGTGCTGTCTACGGTGCTGCTAATATACCAGCAATTTGGCAGCGAACGATGGAATCGGTGCTGCAAGATGTTCCGAATGTGTGTAATTTTTTTGATGACATTTTAATTTATGCCAGGGATTTTGAGGAATTGTTGTCTACATTAGAAAGTACATTAAACCGCTTAAGAGAAAAAGGATTGAAGTTGAAACGATCAAAATGTGTTTTTTGTGCACCGGCTGTTGAGTTTTTAGGACACAAAATTGATAGTAAGGGCATTCACAAGTCGGATAAGCACATAGAGACAGTGAGAGATGCGCCGAGACCAACTTCGCATGAGGAATTACAACTCTTTTTAGGAAAGGCTAATTACTATGGTTCATTTATACCCGAATTGTCAACTCGCAGCAAACCTCTCCGAAATGTACTGCTCGATAAGGAGTTCAAGTGGACTACGGAAGCAGAACAGGCATATGCAGATATAAAAATGGACTTAGTGTCACCTAGAGTGTTGATGCCCTACAACCCTGAGCTGCCGTTACTGCTTGCCACAGATGCAAGTCAAGTTGGATTAGGGGCAGTCATGTCACATCGGTTGCCAGATGGTCGAGAGAAACCGATTGCATATGCAAGTCGAACTTTGACCAGTACGGAACAGAAGCATCCGCAAATCGACAAAGAGGCCCTAGCAATTGTATGGGCGGTGCAAAAGTATTTTATGTACTTGTATGCTCGACACTTTAGTCTTATCACGGACCACAAACTACTCACACAAATTTTAGATCCCCATAAATCGCTACCGGTACTTTGTATAAGCCGCATGGCCAACTACGCTGATTTCCTTGCAAATTTCGATTTTGACATCACGTTTAAAAACACAAAAGATAACGCAAATGCTGATTACTGTTCAAGAATAGTAAGGAACGATAATTTTCACCAGGTGACACAAGAACCAGACACCGATAATTTTGACATGTTTGTGATTAACCAAATTCAACAGCTTCCAACAAGCGCCGTTCAAATAGCGACTGAAACAAGAAAAGACGAAAAATTAGGTGCTATAATTAAAATTCTTGAAAGGGGGAAATCCCTACAATCATTTGGCTATAAATCGCCTGAAATAAATTATAGAACGTCTGGAAATTGTTTAATGTTTGAACACAGAGTAGTGATTCCAGAAAAACTTAGACCAAAAATACTACAAGACTTGCACTCTGCTCATTTGGGCATAGTAAAAATGAAAGGCATCGCTAGATCCTTCGTGTATTGGCCCGGCATCGATAAGGATATTGAGAAAATCGCGAAATGCTGTGCTAGATGTGCAAATGACCCCCCAAAATACCGAGAACATCATTGGCATTACCCTAAAGCGCCGTGGGAGCGAATTCACGTTGACTACGCGGGACCATTCCTTGGTACAATGGTTCTTATTGTAACTGATGCGTATAGCAAGTGGATTTAGGCAAAGGTAACCTCCAGGAGTACATCCGCTGCTACTATTAATATTCTGGACGAAATGTTTGCCGCTTATGGTGTACCGGTCACAATAATAACAGATAACGGCACATGCTTTGCGTCGGCAGAATTTAAGGAATTTCTCACCAATGTCGGCGTAAAATATCATAAATTTACGGCTCCATACCACCCATCAACAAACGGCCAAGCGGAGAGATCAGTTCAGACTATCAAGAATGCGCTAAAATCATGCGGAGCAGTTAGAAACAACCTTCAAAGCCATTTGAATATATTTCTTCGTCAATATAGAATTACTCCCCATTAAACAACTGGCAAACCACCATCAATTTTATTTTTGGGGCGTGTTTTTCGTACACATCTCGATTTAATGTTACCACAAGAAGTATCTGCGGAGATTACTGACAAACAATATATGAAATTTAACCCAGTATTTAGAACATTGGCTCCAATGGAAAATGTGTATTTTCTCTCAAACAATATACGCTTGCCCAAGTGGTTACCGGGGTTAATTTTGAGTCGCATCGGGGACCTACATTATGAAATTCTGTATAACGGAAAACATTTTAAGAGACACATTGATCAAATAAGGAGTAATGTTACTTTGAACTCCGAGTTGAGTATTGAGGAGCCTAGGAAACTTAGAGACACCGGGACAGGAAAAATGTTGCGCCGACGTCAATCTCATTTTAAAATGAGCAACTCTAATCAATCGCTTCAAACAAGTGACGAACCCCCAATTGCCGATCTACCAATAAGCATGTCAACACCTCAACAAGATGTAGGAGATGAGAACAATTCGTTTTTACTGGATGATTCCAACGGAAATCTTTCAAGTTTCAGAGGTTTTAGTTCGCAGGAGGAAGACGTTGATGAGCAGCCTAATCCAAGCATAGGTAACGCCGAGATCGATCCTAGTAACAGGGGAAGCCGACCAAATCATACAGGAGAACGAATGTTACCACGAAGATCTACCAGGAATCGAAGACCAAGGATTATATATTCTCCTAATCAAGTGTCATGTAAGGGAGGAAGTGTTATGTCTTAATCTGGCATCATGAGATCATCTGGATATCTGGCAACGCTAATTATGTTGCGCATCATTATACATACACATTCTCTTTGTACAAGAACTGTATTACTAATATCACATTATTTTTCAAATAAAGAATTTAACATTTTATTTATTTCATTTATTTGTAATATTATGCCTTCTCGGCCAAAATAAAAAATATATTACATAGTAATAAAAATAATAAAATTATTTTTATTTTATTATTAATTATTATTAAAATAATATTAATAATAATAAAAATAATAATAATATTAATAATAATAAGTTACTATTTAGATCTGTTATTAAATTTTTCCGACATTATTCAGGGTTGGATCCTTCTGTAAATATGAGAGTATCATCCGCGTATAAAACCATTTCGCTTTTTTTGCAACACATTCGCCATATCATTTAGATATAAAATAAACAGTAACGCTCTCAGTATTGAACCCTGGGGAACTCCAAAAGTAGTATCAATTTTCTCTGATTTAGCGTCATTTACCTTTGTAAATTGCTTTCTGTTTGATAAATATGATGCAAACCACTTAAGCTCAATATTTTGTATGCCATATACATATGTACAGTTTATTTAGTAATATTTCACGGTCGATGGTTTCAAATGCTCTTTTAAAATCTAAAAATATTGCCATTATTTTATTTTTCTGAACATTTTTCCACCGGTTTATAACAAAGTTCACTGTAGTTTCACATGAAAAATTTTTACGGAAGCCAGATTGATATTTAGTTAGTACAGAGCATGATTCAACGTATTTTTCTAATTGTTCCTTCGCGACTTTCTCTAAAATGTTTTCAAACGTTTTTAAGGCATTTATGGGCCTAAATTCTTTTTGTCTTTGCCACTTTTTCGACCGGAGTAATCATAGTATCCTTCCAATTATCTGGAAATATTCCAGTTTCTAGCGAGTCATTTATGATTTTTAATAGTATATCTCCCGTTGGAGCCCAGTTATTTAATATTATTTTTGGTGATATTCTCTCAGTCACTTTTATTTTTTAAGTTTTTAATGATATTTTTAAGTTCCACAAGAGTGATTTCACGGTATTTGAACTGTGTGTTGGACATATTTATATTGTTTACATATTGCACATTGTCTATTGAGTTTCTTATATCATTAATACTATTAACAAAATATTCATTAAAACGACTAGCTATTTGATTATTATCCTTATACTCTACATCATTAAATATCACAGATTTTATCACATTTTGCTTTTTCTTCATCACCAAATTTTTTATTACGCCCCACATTTGTTTCTGGTCTTTGGCACTGTTTATTTTCCCATTGATGTACTGAAATTTTCCGTTCTCAATTGCTACTTTATATTTGTTTCTTATCGCGGTGTATTTTTGCTACGCTTCAATTGTATTTTCATATTTGGCCTTGTCATGCAATATAATTTACTCATGTTTCATTTTTTGAGATCATTTGTAAACCATTTGTCACAATTTTCTGATCCTTAACCGTTATTGTTTTATAGAATTTTTGAAAAGTTTCTTCGAAACAACTGTCCAAATAATTTGCGTTACGGTTTATGTCTCTGCCTTAATCATATTTTAATATTGCACATAATTCTCTGTTGAAAGCGTCGGGCTTATATTTAAAAATCTTAACTTGTTTATTGCACATTATTTCTTTCTTATCACATTTAATTGTTATGCTAATCGCCTCATGGTCTGATATATTTAACGCTGGATTAAGGATGGAAGGATTTTCTCCTCCATGGTATACAGAACACCGGCTTCGCATAGTACAGATTCCCTGTATTGCCGGCCTATGGCCGGTCGGAAGGATTTTCTCCTCCATGGTATACAGAACACCGGCTTCGCATAGTACTGATTGTATTTTTTATGGTGAAATGTCATAATATTTCTTTAATATCTTCGGATTTATATTACCTACATGGTCATGTTATACCTTAAATTCAATTATTATTACTATTATGTATATGCTTACATATAATTGTGAAATAAAAAGCGTTCTGTAAAAGGAAATCAAAAAATTGGGAGTAAATTCATTTTTATTGGGATTTATTTTTACATTTTGAAATAAGTTCCAAAAATTTGGGACTTCCTTCATTTTGCCTTTGGAAGTTATTTAATTTTTTTCAGTTGGGCGTTATTTCATTTTTCATGGGACTTATTTCATTTGGGAGTTATTGCACTGTACCGTATAAGACAATTGTCATGTATGAACTTTATTTTTGTAATAACTATTTTTCGACCAGTCAATATTAATGTATGTATGTATGTATGTATGCTTTATTAGTATTCAAAATACTTTAAAATTTCACATTGATATTATAAATAAAATAAAATTTTATATATTATTATTTTTAACAAAATTTACACATTCTTTTCTAAAAATATTAATATTTGTTTCAATTTTTATTTCATTTGCTAGTGAATTAAACAATTTAAATCCTTTGTAGAAAAGTGATTTTTGTCCAGCTGTTGTAGTAGCCCTTTCTAGCCTAAAATTATCAGCATTTCTCAATCCGTATGGTTGTACTTCTCCTACATATTTGATTTGATCACATAAATATTCAGGTGCATTTCCATATTTAATTTTGTGAATAAAGTTCAAAGTATTTAGTGCAAGTCTCTGGTTAATGTTGAGCCAATTAAGCGTATCAAGCATTGTTCGTATATTTGTATATCTGTTACACTTTAAGATCGTTTGCATCGCTTTGTTTTGTAACTTTTGAAGTCGTTCTATTTGGGATTCGTTACAGCACGTATATATTATTGTAGACCCGAACTCAAAATGAGGTTTTATTATTGTATTATATATATTAATAGAAGTTATCAGAGATATTTTGTTTCTTATTCTTTTGAAAAAGCCCGTTTTCTTACTAATTTTTTTACAAATATATTCTATATGGTCTTTGAATTTAATTTCTTTGTCTATTATAAATCCTAAATATTTAATACTTTTTACTTTTTCTATAATTTCATTATTTATTTTAAATACTTTTTCAGTGTTCATATTTATTTCCATAATTTTTGTTTTGTTTTCATTGAGTTTTAGTTTATTCTTTTTTAGCCATATATTAACATTATCTATATCGCTCAACATATTATCATAACATTTCTCATTAGTGTCTTCTTCTGTGTAGATTAAAGTATCATTCGCATATAAAACAATTTTACATTTTCCGAGAATTTCTGGCTTATCATTTATATATATTATAAATAGCAAAGCCCTCAAAATAGATCCCTGTGGAACATTATTATTGTCATTATTCATTACACTTGATTTTGTACCATTTACTTTAGTTAATTCTCTTCTGCTTGTCAAGTATGATTTAAACCATTCTAGTTCTCTTTGCCGTATACCGTACATGTATAGTTTATTTATTAAAATCTGTCTATCAATTGTTTCAAACGCCCGTTTAAAGTCTAAAAATATTGCTATTAACTTTCTGTTGTTTTTTATATTTTTCCACCGATTAATCACATAATTTACCGTTGTCTCACATGAAAATTTTTTTCTGAAGCAACGAATGCTAAGAAGTGTAAAAGTGAAGCTCTAGAAAATTAATTATTTAATTAATAAAAAAATAAAAATCAATGATAGACAGTGACTATTAAAACATAAGAATACAGAAAATATAAAGTGTGATATTAATAATTAATAAAATATTTGTTAAAACAAAATAATATGGCTGATTGCAGTAAATGCAAATCAGCAATTAGAGGCGAAAGCGGAATTAGATGTAATGGTGTATGTGATAAGGTGTATCATTTTACAAAAAAATGCGCTGGAATTGATCAGTATACTGCAAAAATAATGGATGAAGATAATTTTGTTCGATTTATTTGTGGAGATTGCATGCAATATATTCAGAATGTAGATCTGGTACTAAGAGTAATTCAAGATGGTGTTGATAGAAATAAAATTGCACTATTAGAATACAAAAACGAATTCGAAAGCTCACTCAAACAGAACGAAAATGAGATTAAAAAGCTATTAGAAGCTATAGAAAAACGGTACGATGAAAGATTTAGAAAAATAGACAAAATTCAAAAACTATGTGAAAAAAATGTACAAGAAGTAAAAAGCTTATATGAAAATGTAAATGAAGTTGAAAATAAAAACAAAGATATGTATGAGACTATTGAAAAAAACAATGTAAAGATGTGTAATGAACTAAAGAAAGTTATAAAAGAAAACAACAACAACGGTAAAACAAAAATGTCATATGCGCAAACATTGACAAGTAATCGAAAAATGTCCCATTAATTATAAAGCCCAAAGAAAAACAAAGTATAGAACAAACTAAATCTGAACTAAACAAAAAAGTAGATCCTATGAATTTTAAAATAACGAATATTGAAAACAAAAAAAAAATGGAACAATAGTGATCCAGAGTAAAAATACAGAGGAACGTGAAAAAATTAAAGAAGCAGTACAAAATGAAATTAGTGAAAGTTATGAAGTAAAAATTCCAAAGGAAGTTGAGATGCAAATAATAATTACAGATTTAAATTTTAAAATGTCCGAAAAAGAATTATTGGAAAAATTGAGAAAGCAAAACGAAATAATAAAAAATAGTGAAATAGAGCTAATTAAAATTTTTGAAACAAAACGATATAATAAAACTATATATAATGCAAAATTGAAAATTGACAATGAAACATATCCAAAAGTAATAGCTGGAGAAAAACTTAATGTAGGATGGGATATATGTAGAGTTTTTGATGGTACAAACGTAATGCAGTGTTTTAAGTGTCAAGGCTATAACCATAAATCATCTGATTGTAAAAATGATGAAGATAAATGCTACAAATGCCATGGAAACCACAGAGGTAGAGAATGCAATAAAGAAACAATAATGAAATGTATTAACTGTATTAGAGAGAATAAAAGACTTAATTTAGGACTTGATGAAAATCATGTCACTAACAGCCAAAAATGTCCGGTGTATCAAAATAAGTTAAATTTAAAAAAGAGGCGAATGGGTATATCAGCCTAACAATCAAGGAAAATATATGGCATATATACAAATATTCAGGGTCTAGTTAATAATTTCAACCAATTAGAAATAGTAGCAGAAACGGCGAAACCTGATTTTATTATTCTTTCCGAAACACATCAAACTAAAGATATAGATGACAACGAAATTGAAATGAATCTATACAATAACTACAGTACATTATCGAATTCATCAAAAACTGGAGGAGTAATAATTTATTTTAAAAAACAATGGAACGTAACTAAAATTAAAGAAATCATTATCGAATCAAAACAATGGATTAGCGCTTATATCGCAAAAAATGAAAGAAAATCATTTATAATTATAGCATTATATAGATCACCAAGTTGTTCAAAATCCGAGTTCTGTGATACATTTCAAGATTTTATAGATGAAATTTGCGAAAGAAACTGATATTTTAATTGCCGGGGATTTTAATATTGACTGGAATAAAGATTTCTACACAAACAAATTACAAAGTATTCTTAACGATAATGGCCTCAAACATGTAATGAATGAATACACGAGAATAACACAAACGTCAAAAACTTTGATAGACTATATTTTAACAAATAATGAAAATATATCGGCAAAAATTAATATTAAAAATAAAATATCAGATCATGAAACTATAGACATTTTTATTGAATATGAATCAAGACAACAAGAATATCACATTAAAGACATAGATATTTTTAAATACAATAAAAACAGCTTTAAAAGAGAACTAAATGCAATAATACAATATGATGAAACAAAAGATTTAAATTATAACGTACTTAATTTTGATAATGCTTTCGAACATACAATACGAAATTTTAGTGTAAAAAAGAAAATAAATGAAACTTTTAAAAATAAATGGTTCAATAATGAAATTAGAAGATTGAAATATGAAAAAATATATAGATACCAAATAGCAATTACTGAAAATACTAATGAAGCGTGGAACAACTACAGAATAATAAGAAATGCATATAAAGTTAAAGTTGAAAATGAAAAAAATAAATTTATAAACAATAAAATGTGGTCAAAAATAAAAGAACTTGTACTAAAAATACCCAGAAATGCTATAAAAACTGTGATAATAAACCAAATAGAATATAAGGATAATTTACAAATAGCTAAAAATTTTAATAATTATTTTGTTGAAAGTATCAAAAAAATTAGAGGTACCATCGAATATGTGCAATATGAAAAAAAATATCTGTGATAGATCTAAAATTTAAATTTCGTGCAATTTCTTTGCAAGAACTTAAAATAGTCTGTAAGGACATCAATAAAAAACCTGACTACAAAAAAATAACCAACAAGTTAATATTAGATAACTGGGATATTATCGGCAATATTATGCTAAATATTATAAACAAATCTTTAGAAACTGGAGTTTTCCCTAACAACTGGAAAGAATCAATGATAATACCTATTGAAAAAATTAAAAACACTAAAAAATTCGAAGAGTTTCGACCAATAAACACACTTAAGACATTTGAAAAAATTATTGAAAAAATTGTAAAAAGTCAATTAGAAAATTATTTAGAACAAAATATGCTTTATCAAAATATCAATCAGGTTTTAGAAAAAAACATTCATGTGAGACAGCAGTTAACTACGTAATAAACAGATGGAAATTTATGAAGAAAAATAATAAAATAATGGCAATTTTTTTGGACTTTAAAAGAGCATTTGAAACAATAGATAGGAATATACTACTAAAAAAATTATATAAATACGGAATTCAAGATACAGAACTTAAATGGTTTGAATCATATCTAAATAATCGTCGACAGATCACAAAGGTTAACAATATATTATCAAATGATATTGAAAATGATTTTGGAGTACCACAAGGATCAATATTAGGAGCACTCTTATTTATAATATATATTAATGATATGGAGAAAGTTTTAGATAAATGTGAAATTGTCTTATACGCAGATGATACTCTAATCTTCACAGAAACAGCCACAGAGGAGATGTGTTACAGCAATTTAAAAAATGATATGGACAACATTAATATATGGTTAAAAATGAATAAACTAAAGTTAAACGAAAACAAAACAAAAATAATGGAAATAAATATGAACACCAATATAACATTTAAAATTAATAATGTAATAATAGAAAAAGTGAACAATATAAAATATCTGGGTTTTCTTATAGATAAATACATAAAATTAAAAGATCATATTGAATATATATGTAAAAAAATTGGTTTTTTCAACCGTTTAAGAAACAAAATATCTATTATAACAGCAGTAAATATATATAATACAATGATAAAGCCGCACTTTGAATATGGTTCAACTGTGCTATACACATGCTGTTCAGATCAGCAATTATCAAGACTGCAGAAATTACAAAATAAAGCAATGCGTTCAATACTTAAATGTAATCGATATACATCAATACAACATATGCTATCTACGCTTAAATGGTTAAACATAAAACAAAGACTGGAATTAAACACAATCAACTTTATTCAAAAGATGAAAATAGGAAATTCTCCTGAATATTTGGTTGAGCAACTAAGATACGTGGGTGAAATGCAACCATATAATCTAAGAAACGCTTCAGACTTTAGAATTCAACGAGCGGAGAACAACACCATGCAACGATCACTATTTTATAAAGAACTGACTCTCTTTAATACATTGCCAAATAATATTAAAAATTAATTAAATTCAAACATATTTAGAAGAAAAATTGCATCATTTGTAAAAACTAACAATGTAAACCAAAGTTAAAAGATATAGTTTGTAAAAAAAATGTAAAGAGCATTATAAAAGTATTTAAAATACTACTAAAAAAGAAATAATAAAAAAAACTGAAACCCGATTGATATTTTGAAAATAACTTATTTTTCTCAAAATATTTTTCAAGCTGTTCTTTAACGACTTTTTCCAGTATTTTTCACAGGTTTTTAATGAATTTATGGGACGAAACTCTTCACATTTTCTTGTTTTTGCCACTTTTTCAATTGGTGTAACCATTGACTCTTTCCAATTTTCTGGAAATTCTCCAGATTCTAGTGATTTGTTTACTATTTTCAGTATATTTTCCCCAATTATTTGCCAGATATCAAGTATAATTTTCGTTGATATTTTGCAGTAGTCTGGTTTGTTTTTTATTTCTTTTACTATTTTCTTTAGTTCTAAAATTGTTATTGCACTAAATTTAAATCTTGAGTTAACCATTTGTATTTAATTTGTGTATTGCACATTTTCTATTGAATCTCTTATTATCTTAACACTATTTATAAAATACTTATTAAAATGACTAGCGATTTGTGTATTTTCTTCATATTCCACTTTATTAAATATCACCGATTTTATCACATTCTGATTTCTCCTTATAATTAGGTCCTTAATTTGCCTCCACATTTGTTTTTGATCCTTTGCATTATTTATTTTGTTGTTTATGTATTTATATTTCTCGTTTTCTATCTTTACTTTATATAAATTTCTTATTGATTTGTACTTATTCCATGCTTCAATATTGTTTTCAAGTTTTGCAGTTTGGTATTTAACTATTTTTTCTTCTTTTATAAGGCGCAGTTCATTATTAAACCACTGGTTAACATTATTTTGTTTCTTTATTGTTTGTTTTATAGTAAGTTTTTTTATTGTTTCCTCCATGCAATTATCAAAAATCAACACATTTTGACTAACATCTACATTTTCATCATATCTAATTATTGCACTTAGTTCTCTCGTAAATATTTCTCTATTATATTTAAACTTATCCGTGATTTTATTGTTTTCGTTCCCACTATGCTCTTTTTCGTTTCTGACTAAAATTTTTATTATTTCATGATCTGAAATTTTGTTTTTATTACAATTTTGTGCTGATATTTTGTAGCTGTTATTCGTTATTACATAGTCAATTATAGTTCTTGTTGTATTTGTTACCCGTGTATATTTATTAACTATTTGCTTAAATCCGTTGTCATTTAATACGCTATTTATTCGATTTTTATAAAAATTATTAGTAGCCCAGTCTATATTAAAGTCACCGGTAATTATAATGTCATTTATTTCCTCACTCAAGTTCTCCACAGTTTCTTGAAAAATTTCACAAAATTCTGATTCCGAACCACTCGGAGATCTATATATTGCCACTATTATAATTTGTGTGTTCCCCCGTTGTGCTCTACTAGCTATAATCCAGCATTTTCTATTTTCAACCTTTTCAAATATCTTTCCATTCCTTTCTATAATAAATAATTACACCTCCAGTTCTTGTTGAACTAGACAACGTTATTAATTGGTTATAATCACACAAGCTAATTTCGTCTTCATTTATACTTTCTGTCATATGCGTTTCCGATAATATTAGAAATTCTGGTTGTTCTGTTGCAGCTATTATCTCCACTTGATTAAAATTATTTATTAGCCCTTGTACATTTGTGTATAAAATATATGTGGTTTTTAATTGTTACATTGGCAATCCCATTCTTCTCTTTTTCATATTCAGTTTATTTTGGTATACTGGACATTCTTTATTGTATGTTTCATGGCTTTCATCTAACTCCATATTCAATTTTTGATTCATCTTAACACAGTTAATACATTTAAGTATTGTCTCCCTATTACACTCCTTCGACTTGTGATCATTTGATACATACCTATTTCTTGATTTTTACATTCACTTGAAATATGGTTATACCCTTTGCATTTAAAACACCTCGTTACACCATCCATCCATCCATCAAACACTCTGCATTTTTCCCATCCTAGATTTATTTTTTTCTCACTCATTAATTTTGTATATAGCTCGCTATCTGTTTTAATTTTAATATTGTTATTGTTCTATTGTTTCTTTTAAAATCGAATGTCATTACAATTTTTATTTCACTATTATGTGTAATCGGAGTTTGTTTTTTTATTTTCTCAGTAAACTCTTCTTCAGAATATTTAAACGAAATGTCCGTAATATCTATATAAAAGTCCGTTGGGTTAGGTACTTTAATTTCATAGTTCCCACTCATCTGATTTTCTATGGCTGTTTTTATTTTCTCCCTTTCTTCGCTATTTTCACTTTGAATTACTATTGTTCCGTTTCTTCTATTAGGATTAACTTTTTGTTTAATTCATATTTTGTTTTTTCGATATTTTGTTTCTCTTTAGGTTTAATTATTAAAGGCACCTGTTTATTAACATCTGGCATCACTGTTTTGGATTTCACTGTTTCTGCATACGATATTTTATTCTGTTTGACATTTGCTTCTGCTATTGCTTTTTTTATATCTCTACACATTTTCACAGTATTTTCTTCAATTTTGTTACAGATTTCTTTATTTTTATTTGCAAATTCATTTACATTTTCGGATAATTTTTGTATTTCCTGCGCGTTTTTTTTCAAACGATTTGTGTTCACTATCTAGTTTTTTTAACCTGTCCTCATATCGCTTTTCTATTGCCTCTAATAGCATTTTTATTTCACATTCATTTTCTCTTAAAGACATTTTAAATTCATGTTTATATTCCGTTAGGTTTTGTTTGTTTTTGTTAACATCTTCCTGAATATCTTTTAATACCAAATCAACATTTTGTATATACTGGAGACAATCATCACATACAAATCTAACAAAATTATTTCCATCCAAGATTTTTGATGAATATTGGTCAGCACATTTTGTGGTACAATGATACACTTTATTGTATACTCCCATGCATTGTACACCCGTTTCCCCCCTAATTGCTGATCTGCATTTACTGCATTCAGTCATTTTATAAATAAATTTTTATTATTAAAAAAAAAAAAAAATATTTATAAAAAACCTTTATGTTCCACTTGTTGTATTGTCTGTTATTTTATTTTATTTATTTATAGGTATAGGTATATATTTTTTATTTTTTAAACAAAATTAAATTTTTATTATTTGCCCAGAACACTTGTTTGCACGTCCAATCAGTTCGCTATCTCTATTTTATTTGTATATATAGTCACTTATTATCAAAATATCACAGTTCTTTTCACATATTGTCTCGAGGGTTTCTTGAAACGCAAAGCAGAATTCCGGTACACTTCCGCTAGAAGATCGGTATATTGCACATAGTAATAAATCATTATTTTCATATTGGGCCTCACAAACTAAAATCCAGTAGTTGAAGATTACAAACTTCTCATAGAACTTTTTCACTGTCCACTCTTGTTTATAATATATAATTACACCTCCTGTATGGGTTGAATTTGAGTAGCTTATCACTTGATTATATTTAACTAATGAAATTTCATTTTCATCAATGTCTTGGGTTAAATGTGTCTCAGATAATACAATGAAATCCAGATTCTCTTTGGCAGATAATAACTCAATTTGGTTGAAATTATTTGTTAAGCCTTGGACGTTTGTATGTATTGCACTTATGTTGTTTGTTTGCTATTGCGTTAATCCTAGTCTCTTCTTTTTTAAGGCTAACTTATTTTTCTTATCATTAGTCAAATGATTCTCATCCAAACCCAGATTCAATTTTCCATTTACACGTACACAGTTTATACATCTCATTATTTGTTCGTTATTACAGTCACTTGTTTTGGGGTAACCATGACATTTTAGGCAGGTTTCCTGGTTTTTACACTCACTCGCCATATGGTTATAGTCTTTGCATTTAAAACACTGTTTTACGGATGTACCATCAAATACTCTACACCTTTACCACCCGATGTTGACTCTTTGATCCCTCATTATAGTCTTGTACGTTTCATTTTCTATTTTTAATTTAACATTGTCTATTGTTTCGTTTTGTTTCGAAAGTATCTAATATTTTTATGCCTTTTTCTCCGATCACTGGGTTCTGATTTCTTAATTTTGTTATAATTTCTTCTTCTGTATATTTAAATGAAATGTCTGTTATTATCACAACTACATCAATAGGGGTTGCCACTTTTATTCAATGGCGCTTTTTATTTTTTCTCTCCCCTCGTTATTGTCACTTGTAATTAATACTGTCCCGTTACTCCTATTTTCAACGTTTGTAATTTTTAAATTCGTTGGATCAACTTTTTTATTGAGTTCTTCCTTTGTTTTGTCAGCTCCCTGTTTTTCTTTTAGTTTCACTATTAATGGCATTTGTTTCATGTTTTTTGGCAACCCTGTTTTAACTAACTCTGAGTACAGCGGTTTATTTTGGTTGACGTTTGTATCCATAATTGTTTTCTTTATTTCAGTGCACATCTTCTCGTTCTCTTCTCTTATATCAATGCAAAGTTTATTATTCTTGCTTTTTACATCTTTTACACTTTCAAATAATTTATTAATGTCTTCAATATTACTTAAACAACCTTTTTGCACTTCTTCTAGATTTTTCATTCTCATTTCATATGGTTTTTAATAGCTTCTAAAAGTATTTTCATTTCCAACGCATAACGTTTTAATGATTCCTCAAATTCATCTTTGTAGTCGATCAAGTGTTTTTTATTTTTTCTCACTTCTTCTTGCACTTCTGCTAACACCAAATCGAGGTTATGTATGTACTGTATGCAGTCATCACACATATATCTAATGAAATTATTAAATTCCAATATTGTTAAAATATATTGATCAACATTTAACAGTAGGATGAAATTCTTTCTACCACGAATGGTAGAGTTACATTTACTGCACTCATGAATTACGGCGGCTTCACTTTTCTTGTTAAATAATTTATTATCATATAAAATAAATAAATTAAAATATATTCAAAGCCAATTGTTAGTAGTTTCTGTGGCACTATTATTTTGATGGAACTTATAATTTAAAACAAAATTAAATTTTTGTATTATTTGCTCAGAACATTTGTTTGCACATCTAATCGCTTCAGCTTTAAACTGTATCTCTTTGGTGGTACCTGTTTTTTTTTTTAATTTAACATATGTCTAAAAATAATACGACCATATAATACCCTACACCCAGTATACATACATATGTATAAAACAGTTTTTCAGAAATGAGCGTTATATGGGAGGTGTAACCTATTGTGGACCAAACATCCAATTTAGTATCATGATGTCTGTGAATATAAGTATTATATGTGTTAAACTTTATCTCGATATAAATGCTTTTAAACGATTTATGGAGCTTAAAGTGAATTACGGAGAGGATCTCATCTGGGAGTTTCGACTTATTATGCACCGATCATAATAAAATTGTACCGTATTATTTTTAGACATATGAGTTATATTTGTGTTGAATATTATTTGGATACCAACATTTTTAAAAGAGTTATGTTCTTTTAAGTGATTTTCGGAAGTGGGCCTTATATGGGAGCTACGACTAATTATGGACCGATCTTCACGAAATTTGTAGAAGTGCTTTAGCTTCATTTACTACTCATCTGTGGTAAATTTTGTTTGCATACTTGCATAATTCAGAGAAATAAGACCGGTAAACCCCAATTTCGGGATGACATTTGTATGGGGTCTAGGTGAAATAATGGACCGATTTCCACCAGTTTCAATCCCATCCATCCTTGGGCCGAAAAATATCACGTACCAAATTTTATCGAAATATCTTCAAAATTGCGACTTGTACTCTGCGCACAAGCTTTACATGGACAGCCAGCCAGCCAGACGGACGGACATCGTTAAATCGACTCAAAAAGTGATTCTAAGTCGATCGGTATACTTTAAGGTGGGTCTTGGACCAATATCTCTGGGCGTTACAAACATCAGCTCAAATCCAATATACCCTCCCCACTATGGTGGTGTAGGGTATAAAAATCTTGTAAAATAAAAAAGTGGTCAAATTTACATAGTCACACAGAAAAATATATGTACAACTTAGTGAATAATATGAAATGTTAATAATCGATTTTCGGTTATTCGATCAACCATTTTCAACTCGATTATTATAATCGATTAATCGAACATAAAAGTCGATTTTTTGGTCGATTACGAGTTTTTTATTTTTTATGGCATGTTTCTAAATAACGAGTGACTCAAATTTGTCGCCCAAATAAGTACAAAAATTAGTTTTGGGGTTCTATAAGAGAATGGGCACTATCTATAAGAGAATTGACACTAGTCTCTTGAGTAAAAACGTAAGACTATCTTTTTTTATCGTTTCTACATTGAAATTTCAATTGTCCTACTGTCAAAAACAAACGAGTAGAAATAAGTGCTTGTGTGCATCACAAAACACTATTTTATATATTATTTCGTATATTTCTACAGCATAAACTGTTGTCTACTACCTTAACTTTCAATTTCAATGTTAATTGCGATAAATTTAAACATTTTTCATTCAATTTATTACAAAATTAAAAAATTCATATCAATTTCAATTCACATAAATTATTTTTGTATTGTAAATAAAACACAGCTGTTTTTATTTTGGTTTCTAGGTTGCCCCAAAAAAATTAAAATATTGAACAATAATATGGAAAAAATTAAACAAAATATCTAATTAAATAATTTGGCAATAATGCAATATAACAACTCAATATTACCAAGGTAAAGGTGCTATCAGACGGGATGTATTTTACATATGTACTGTCAAATTTTCCATCTGTAAAAGTGTGATACATATGAAACTTTGCAAGTGTAAAATGCATGTGGAAATACATATGTAATTTTTTCGATTAGAACACGCTCTATTTTCCTGTGACAAGCATAAACAAAACAGCTGGTTTGTTTTGAAACAAAAATGTGTGAAAAAATAAAATTAAAGAAAATGGATAATGAACATGGAAAAGTAAGTATTTTTCGATTTTTAATAAATTAAATTATGTTTATTATATTTCTTGCAGTTATATTGGCCAAAAGAAACAATTCTTGAAATTTATACACGTTAAAAAGACAGCTTTTGTTTACATTTATAGATTATTATACGGAAAAACATAAGCAGGTGTGATAGCAAAAACTATGAGTCGTATGTAAAATGGAAATTTTGACATACATACGAAATTACATATGGGTAAGAAAAGTGACAGTACATAGGTATGTAAAATACATCCCGTCTGATAGCACCTTAACTAACATAAGTCAGACGAGTGTATTATAGAAACTCATTTGTTTACGTACTCGCCCGTGTACCAATCTTTCGCCTGTGAATACACTCGTTATACAGAATTATGCTATTAAACTTGTTTTTGTTGAAAAAATAAAACATGCAATATTATTCAATTGTTTTATTTTAAAAAGGCGCACTTAAAAAATATGTTTCTTATATTTCTGTTTAATAAATTTTATTTTTTAAATCTTATGAGATTTTTTCAGATGCGCTAAGGTACATGTGCTGCCAAAAAAAGCTAGTTCCTTCTTGCAAATAAAGCACTTTGTCTTTTTTCTTGAGTTGTGTCGTTCATTAAGGACCTAGTTCAATTGAACTACATATTTACTTATATGAACGATGTGATGTCGTTCAGTCTTTTCGTTCAGTCGTTCTTTTTGTTCAGTTGTTCGTTCTTATCGTTCAGTTCAGTTCATTTAGTTCAGTTGTTCGTTCTTATCGTTCAGTTCAGTTGTTCGTTCTTATCGCTAAGTTCATTTAGTTCAGTTCAGCAACCAGCGTTACCATATTTTTTTTTAAAAACTTCTTATACATATCTGAAAAAAAACAACTTCCGTTTCCAAAAAAAAAATTTTTGCTACAAAAGTACCAAAATTTTAAAAGAAAACACAAAAATGTATGTATTTGGAATTAATATTATTTAAAAATATAAAAACCATTTAAAATCAAACACAACATATAATAAAAAAAAACATGGAACAAGTCGGTTCTAGTGACTGCTCAAAAAAAATTCCATCAAATAGGGCTTTTAGAGGAAATGACAGCAAAAAAATTGTTGGCGGTCACGCCTATTTCCGAAAAGGCGGGCCCTTAAAGTTGAAAATATATAGGCCTATATCTCGGGAACTACTGGGTGTCTGATAATTTGCAATACATTATAATAAATTTCCAACGATATATATCATGATTAAAAAATATGGACCGACTATGGGTTAAATCCGAAAAGAATATTTTTTGACCCGAATTTTATTTTAATATTTAAAAAAATTAAAAAAAGTCTATGTAAGTGTTATTTTAGTTTACTACTATAAATAGCCAAGACATTAAGCTTTAAATTAAGGTATCATATGTGTCTGTAGGTACTTTAACCATAGAATTATAAGATCTGAAAATTAAAAAAAAAATACATTTCTTCCAAATTTTGTACAGGGTGGGCCAAGTTTGACTGACTGATTTGAACTGCTTATAACTTTTGTGTTTTTAAATTTTTTTATTTATTTTTTTTTTTTTGCAAATTAAAGTATGAATTATAAATTTTTTTTATGCTAAGTATGAAAAATTACATCTTTTAGATGGCGTCCATTTTCCTGTTGGCAGTTAATGGCTCTACTCAATACATTTTGCATTACGTTGCGCAACGTTTCTGGCTGCAGTTGAGCAATTTCTGTGTGAATATTCTGCTTTAGCTCCTGAATATTTTGTGGTTTGTTGACGTAAACTCGTTCCCTCAAGAAACCCCACAAAAAAAAATCTGGGGCCGTCAAATCTGGAGAACGAGGTGGCCACGCGAAATCTGCATTTTTTGAAATTATTCGGTCTTCGAAAAGTTCTCGCAGAAGTGCCATTGTGGCTCTTGCGGTATGAGCTGTAGCTCCATCTTGCTGGAACCATATGTTACGATTATTGAGAACTATCAGACGTAAAAAATTTTCCAACATGGTCCGGTATACCACCCCAGAGACGGTTTGTGGTTCATTAAGCTCATTTTCGAAGAAATATGGACCAATAACTTTATCAGCCATGATTCCACACCAAACAGTGCATCTGACAGGGTGTAATTGTCGCTGATGCAATGCTCTTGGATTCTCTGTACCCCAAATTCGGCAGTTCTGTTTATTCACATATCCATTTAAATGAAAATGCGCTTCATATAGGATTTTTTCCTCTGTGGTATACAGGGGCCAAATTACCGCATTCGATATCGAGTAAAATTGATCGTAATTTTCTTATTTGAGATTATGGCATTCGATATCGAGCAAGAAATTTAGTACATTTTATCATAATTTCGAAACGATAGCTCTTCCATGGTATACAGAAGACCGGCTTCGCATAGTACAGATTGTATTTTTTTTATGGTGAAATGTCATATCAAAAAATAATTTTGCGAAATTTATCAATAGGTGGTCCATATACATATCGTTGGAAAGGTCTTTAAAATACATATCATTTAATATATCGTATAATAAAAAATGTAGTTTTCAAGATATAGCTAAATATATTACAAACTTTGGAGAACCGCCCACTCGAAAATAGGCGTGACCGCCCTAATTTTTTTTTATTTGAATCAGAATTTAAAATTCTATTAGTGATAAAATTTTGATAGTGATTTGAAAAAAGTTACTAAAACCGACTTAAGCCAAAAACATAAAGAGATCTTTAAAAAAATATCACATACATTTATAAATTTCTTATTTAAATTTAAAACCTTTTCTAAGTGAAAAGTTTTTATTCAGGCTAGTAGTTCGAGAATTTCTATTAAATGCATTCCAATTTGCCAATTGTTCCAACACGTTACAATAGTATTCTTTAATAGAAATTCTCGAACTACTAGCTTGAATAAAAACTTTTATCTTAAAAATAAATATTAGTTCAATTACTTCTCTAATTAATTAAAACCTTTTCTTTTATATACACAGATGGACAAAAGTCACCGTCATTTGCCTTTTTGAATGTTTGGAGAGCTCCAATGCTCAAAAAATAATTTAAATAAAAAAAATTTTAACTCTACATAAACTATATTTATATTTTTACTAGCCTTATTTAGAAAAAGAAATATTTTTGATTTTTAGTATATATTTCTTGTGGACAAAATTCACCGTCACTAAATCTTAATTTGTTAAATATTAATAAAAATTGTAGCGATTTTGCTTCTAAAAACGTGTTTATCAAATTTTCTGTAACATGGCTACTACAACACTGATCTGGCACGATTTTATAACACGGTACATCGGTTAAGAAATTTTCTAGAGCCACGCTAGTTTAAAAATGAGTGAAAAAAGGAAAGAAACTACAATTGAAGAAAGAAAAATTATTTTAAATGCCTATAAACAAAATAAAACAATTCGGGAAATATGTACATTAGTTAATCGTCCACGTACCACCATTTCAGGCATAATAAAACGCTTTAAAGATGATCCATCATGCGTATACCAGCAAGAAGTGGACGACCGCCAGCACTATCTGTTCGGGAAAAGCGGGAAATAATAAAAAATAATTAAAAAATAACCCAAAACTCCATCATCTGAAATTGCTGTCATGGTAACGGAAAGCACCGACACAGATGTCCACCCTCGTACTGTACGCCGAATGCTAAATTCTGCCGGTTACAATGCCAGAGTTTGCAGGAAAAAAACACAGATTAGCAAGGTAAACCAAATGAAGCAGCTTTCCTTTGCAAAAGAGCACATAAGCAAGGGAACAAATTTTAAGGACAAAGTAATATTCTCTGATGAGAGTAAATTTTGCATATATAAATCGGACGGACGTATTTTGACATGGAAACAGAAGGGCGAGGCGTTACAAGAAAAGCATATTCAGTCGACTGTTAAACATGGTGGTGCTGGGGTCATGGTATGGGGTTGTATGTCTACAGCAGGGGTCGGGGAACTTGTATTTATTGATGAAATAATGGATAAAACACTTTACTTGAATATTCTCAAAAAAAGTTTAAAGAAAAGTGCTCAAAAACTTGGCATTGAATCTGAATATTACTTTCAACAGGACAATGACCCCAAGCACACGGCAGAAATAGTTCGCTTGTGGATTTTGTATAACACTCCCCACAACCTAAAGACTCCTCCGCAATCACCCGATCTCAACCCAATCGACCATTTATGGGACCATTTGGATCGGCGTGTTCGGGAGCACCATATTACCTCAAAAAATATGCTCAAACAAAAACTACTGGAAGAATGGCACAAAATTGGTTCAAATGTGATTCAAAAATTGGTACATTGATGCAGAAACGTTTGAATGAAGTTATAAAAAATAACGGCAAACATACTTCATACTAAAATAATATTTTCTTACACTTTATCTGACGGTAAATTTTGTCCAAGAGAAATATGAACTAGTTACTTTATTTTAATTTTTTTTATTAAATAAGTCTAAGTAAAAAAAATAGTTTTAACTGCAATAATTTTTAAATAAATAAATTTTTATGTTGAATTTAAAAATTTTTGTGTTTCAATTTTTTTTTTGGTCGTGGGGACTAATCAAACATTCTAGAGGCCTCATGACGGTGACTTTTGTCCATCTGTGTATGTATGTACATATTTATATTCTTTCAAAAACTTATTTTTTACCCGATAAATTTAAATCTTTTTGGCATCTCAAAAAACTTGCAAAAAAACGAAAACTTGACAAATGGTAACGCGCTGCATGCAACTAACTATACTATACTTGATTCTTTTTTATCATTTTTTCTGTATGCTTGTTCTTTTCGTTCACTTGGTCTTTTATTCAATTGACTTTTATTCATTTTGTTCAATATTGCCACTCGAAAATTTGCTAATGTGTGTAGTAATTTATAAAGTGAGTACAAGAGCCCAGCTGACAGAGTTTCTTTACAAGTTACTTATGTCAAAAGTAATACTTTTTCAAGTGTTTTTGACAGTAGTACATTATTTTACACAAACAAAAATGCCTGTTGATTCTGTATTGTGTTGCCGATTTGCACTCACCTTGTATATTTACACGATGATACAATCAGCTGTTCAGTGAACAACTGAACGAACATGGTGAAATCACTATAAGGTGGTGTTGAAAAACCAGCTATTTTTTTTAGTCATGTTCGTTATGTTAATTTGTGTTTTGTTTGTTTATATACAGTGGCGAGCACACATGGGTGATGTTTTATAACTACATATGACTTAAAAACCGAATAAACTCTAAAATTTTTAAAAATAATAATGGTTTTTATTCAAAACGAATATGAAAATAAATTAAAATTCATTAATTATTTAAGCGAATATAAAGTTTAGGGTAAATTTATGTGAAATGGCAATGTATCCACTTTTGCACGTTAAAGTGGATATTACAAATAATAATTATTCACCCCCGCGAAATTGCTAAGAAGTTGGGAATATGTCATCGAAGAATGCTACAAGTCATAAAAATAAAATAATAGTCCACAAACTCTAAATAAAATCACGACCTGTCGGAACGAGATGCCAGGACAATTTAGCGATTATTATCTTTCAGACAGGTAAAAACACCCAAACAGGCTGCAGCTGCTATAACAAATGACAGATTCACCACTTCTTAGCAATTTCGCGGGCTGATAAATTATTATTTGTAATACCCACCACTTGGTTTTCTAAAGTCTGATATTTTTCCCATTTTTATTAAAAGCACCTAAGCTAAAAAAAAATGAACAATTTGAAAAATTACATGTACTGTTGCTTTGATATTTTTATTAATATCAAATAACGGTGCTTATGTACATAAATTCGCTGCAACTTTTGACTATAAAATATATTAGAATTCTAATTATGAATTTATTATACAAATGGTAGGGCAAAATTTAAAAAAAAAACCTTAATGAAGCTTGAGATAAGATAAAAAAATAGATTACTATAGTAAATTATTATGAAATCAGTTCATTAAGATGATTATAATGTGAGTATTGACATTTGGCGTTAAAGCGTGATGTTAGTTTTTCAATTTTATCCTGGAGGAGATCGAAACCGGAGATTGTATGCAGACGACGTGTCGAATAGTGCCACGGTAGATTATATATAATTTTAAGTAATTTGTTTTGGGATACCTGAAGTTTCTTTAGGTGACATTTGGCGGAAGTTGACCATACTGGAGCACAATAGAAAAATATAGGGTGAAAAATAGCTTACGTTTTCTAAGGAAATATATTGATTTAGTTTTTTCTGTGTTTACCATAATATTCCATTTATTAAAGTATGCGTTTAGTCTTATTAAAGCATTTTGTAAGTTAGAGATTACATTAGTAGCGAGTTCTTCTGAACATAGAATGGCTGTGTCGTCGGCAAATATTGATGTAATATTGATGGCCGTAAAAATATTGTATAAAATAGGCGATAGGCACGATCCTTGAGGGCAACCTGCCGTAACATTAATTAATTGTGATTGGGTTTTTCCTAGATATACTTTCTATCATGAAGAAAACTTTGAATAATTTTGATAAGTTCTGTAGAAAAATTTAGTCTAGTAAGCTTAAAGACTAGTCCATTGTGCCAAACGGAGTAAAACGCAGATTTTATGTCAAGCAGTATCATACCAGTAGAATTTTTGTGTTGGAAATTCTTTTTAACTAATTTTCTTATTTTTACAAGAGATTGGTGGTGTTATGTTCCTTTCTAAAGCCAAATTGTTGAGCTGGAAGTATATCGTGGTCCTCAATAAAATTTGTTAGTTTTTCCTTAATAATTGTTTCAAGAATTTTACCAGTAGTGGATAGCAAACTTATGGGCCTATACGAAGCTGGAGAATCGGGAGGCTTGTTAGGCTTAAGAATTGGTATAGTTTTGGAAATTTTCCATGAGTGGGGGAAATAACACAATGAAAGACAGTAATTAACTATTGCAGTTAAGTATTTTAGGCCTTTTTGTGGTAAATTCTTTAAACATGTGTTGTTTATTCCATCAATACCGGGCGATTTTTTATTTTTCAGTTCTTTTATTATATGACCTACTTTTCCTCTATTAATAAGGTAATTATTTTGTGGTGTTATGACGGTCGAACGCAATAGGTTTGCTGTATTATTAACTTCAGTGATTGTAGAAACGTCACTTAAATCCGAAGAAATATTGTGGTTGTCAAGAAAATTTAAGGCCATACTATCAGCTTTTTCTTGTTGTGTGTAGCATATTATGTTGTTGTATTTTAAACTTTACAAATTTTCCAAAATGGCAAAGAAGCTTTATCAAGTGTGGATAACGTATGATTCCATGATATGTTTCTCAATTTAATAATCTCATCTTTAATCATCTTGTTTAGTCTTGTCATTTGCCGGTGATCATTCCTGTCTCTGTAACGCTTCCAGTTTCTTCTGTGGATATTCCTAAATTGTATCATATATTTTATATGATTAGGAAGAGACTTAATAGTGGGACTGAAAGCGCTTGGATATGCTATCGTTCATTGCATTTACTATTGTATTATTAAGTACATCGATCATTTCATCAACATGATTGTTTGTAATTTCATCGGAGATATCCGTTGCTGTTGGAATATTCCTGTTAATAAATGTTTTAAATCGGGACCAGTTTGCCTTTATAAAAACATATGTCAAATTTTCTAAAGTTTCACAATTCATATTTATATGACTAACAATTGGTAAGTGATCATAGCTAAAATCGTTGATTACTTTTGCTGCATTCATGTTTTGTGAGATGTTAGTAAGAAAAAAGTCTAATGTGGAGTGTTGTTTATTTGGATCAGCAGGTATATATGTGTGTTCATGAGGAAAAACAATTTGAAAGTGATTCACTTGTAATAAATTATACAATGTATTACCCCAGCAGTTATTACGTTGGCAACCCCAGTAATTGTGTCTGCTGTTAAAATCTCCTCCTAATATGAATTTATTATTAGTGTTTGTAAGTTTTCGTATATCAGATTTGAAGGTCTGTTTACGAATACTATTTCTCCCAGCTGTACCCCAGAAAGTAGCATGAGTAAATATTAATTGTCTCATTACCGGAAAATATTTGTATACCTATGTTTTCAATAGATATAGTATTAATGGGGGACAGCAATCGATGTCGTATATTCTTTTTTATGAAAATATCTAATCCTCCTCCGCCACCTTGTTGACGATCATATCTATAACAAAAATAATTTTGATGTTTTATTGAGATTTAATCATGTAGACAGATGTCAACATTGCCATTTATCAAAAAATTAAATATTAATTCGTCTTTTTTATTTCGGCTGCTACGTGCGTTCCATTGTACTATCTTTAAGTTCGCATTCATGGATACAGAAATTTATATGCAAGATTAGTAACAACCTCAAATTGTTCTTGACGAGACTTGCATTTTCTTAAATTTAAAATTAGTTCAAACGTCATATTTTTTATTTCTTCGAAAGAAATGGAGAACAACACCATGCAACGATCACTATTTTATAAAGGACTGACTCTCTTTAATACATTGCCAAATAATATTAAAAATGAATTAAATTCAAACATATTTAGAAGAAAAATTGCATCATTTGTAAAAATTAACAATGTAAACCAAAGTTAAAAGATATAGTTTGTAAAAAAATGTAAAGAGCATTATAAAAGTATTTAAAGAAATAATAATAAAAAAGAAAATAGATCACTGGTATTTTGATTAGTGATATTCTGATTAAGAATTTGGTTATATCCTATATTAGAGCTGGAATTTGGCAAATGATTTTGGTTTAACGAATTTTGAAAATTCTGGCTGTAATTGTTGTTATTGTTGTAGTTATGGTTTCTTTGCCTAACATTTCTTGGTTGACTTCTTTGCCTTAATTGGCTGTAAGATTGCCTGCTGGGGCATTCAGGCGACATTGCTTTATGAGGTCCATTGCAATTTGCACATTTTACTGTTAGGGACTTACATTCAGATGTTTTATGGTTTTCAGCACATTGAGCATTCTGCCTTAATTCTTTTAACGTAATAGTTTTTCTTTCAAAGTATACGATAAATATTACTTGCTCACTGTTATTATCTCTGGTTTTAGTAACAATCTTGACATCTATGCATTTAAGCCCCAAATTAATAAGACGGGATTTAATAACAGTCGGATCAGTTTTGTCTAAGCCAAGTAAAATAGCTTTATACGGGTTTTCATTTTTAGCAGCATATGTAAAATACTCAAAATTAAATTAACTTGAGAGAGACTTGCGAACTTTTTCAAAATCATCTTTAATTGTACAAAAAAGTTGAATACCAATTGAAATTTTACGAATCGAGTAATCCTTTATTTCATGTATTCTACACATTTCATGTATTTGTTCTATTTTGCACTTCAATATCGTTATTGGTGGCACTTTAACTTTAACAGCTGTTTCAATAACGACTTCATCATCATTATCATCTATGGTTTGGAGAGGAGTATAGTAGTTGATATTATCAGTTCTCTGAGAACTGATTGTTGCTTTCCTTTTACTCATATTCTGCCTATGAGAGGCAACAACATCATCTAGATGTTTGCGCTTAATTTTGTTTTACTCTTTTTTTTCTAATGTTTATAATTTTTTATAAGTTTTTTAGTTGTTGTTAAACCCAGTATGGAATAACCGTAATTTATTAATAAGAATTAAGAAGAATTTTGTTAAACGACTACACATCCAGTGAAAGAATGAACTGTCCATTTATTCTTGCCATTTCACATAAATTTACCTTAAACTCACATTCGCTTTAATAATTAATGAATTTCAATTTATTTTCATTTTTGTTTTATTTATTTAACATTTGAAGGCAAAGAAAAGGATATTATTCGAACAAAACTAGCTAACAGAATAACTACATTTAAGAGTAAAATAAAAAATACACCAAAAGAAAGGCAGACAAAGGCAATAAAACTGTGGTTTTATACAAGGATGAATACAAAGAGAAAATGGAAAATTTATTAGAAGATAAAAATACTTACCGCATACTACGAGAGGATCCAACCCAAAAACTACAGAAGAAAAACAATACTATAATATCAGTATTACACAAGAACGAACATATTGACTAATGGCAAAAAAGACGACTAACTTTGCCTGCTGCAACAGCCCCAAGGATATATGGACTACCCAAAATCCATTAAACAGGAACCCCCCTTAGACCGATTGTTTCATATGTACAAGTCCCATGCTACCAACTTTCGGAATATATAGGACAAATTTTAAAACATATTACATATATCAAAAAAATATAATATTAGAAATTCAACTGAATTGAAAAACCAACTTCAAGAAATTGAATTGGATAATAATGAATTGTTAGTTTCATTTGATGTGATTTCATTATTCACCAATATCCCAATACACACTGCAATCAAAAACATAATGGAAAAATGGAATGCAATAAAAGAATTCACCAAGATTCCAAGCTCAAAATTTCTGGAAATTCTTAAATTCTGTTAATGGAAAATAATTACTTTATCTATGACACAAAAGTATATAGGTACATAATCAAATTTTTGGCATGCCAATGGGAAACCCACTTTCCCCCACAATAGCGGATATAGTCCTCGATACTTTACTAGACGACGTGATAACTGAATTAGAAAACAAAAAAAATCCACATGAAATATATAACAAAATATGTAGATGTAGTAATTAAAATAAACGACCAGGATGAAATCCTTAATACACTTAACAGCTATCATCAGAAAATACAATTTACTATTGAAGTGGAGAAAAATAGTAAAATTGCTTACTTGGACACAAAATTGAAAAGGAATCAACTTTGATTGGTTTAAAAAAGAAACCGCTTCAGGAAGAATTATGAACTTTAACTCAACACAACCAAGAAGTGAAATCTTGAATACAGCAAAGAATTTTAGACAGAATTTTGAAAATTAGTGACCAACAATTCTACAAGAAAAACATGGAAAGAATATTTAAAACATTAATGGAAAACAGTTTTCCTAAAAAAATAATTAAAACATTAATAGAAAACTCGAATAAGCGATTAAAGAATAACAGTCAAGGTGACAACAGAGAAAACGCAGAAGAAAGAAAGAAATTTTACAGTGTAAAATACATACCTGGGCTCACGGACAATATAAGCATAAAACGAACAATAGACAATAAAGTAAACTTAGCTTACAAACCCAATAATACACTCAATACAATTTTTACCAATGTTAAAGCACCAATAAGAAAGGAACAACATAATAACATCGTGTACGAAGTGCAATGTAAAGGCAATATAGAAGAAAAATGTGATATGATACATATAGGAACAACGAAGAGAACATTATCAACAAGAATGAGTGAACATCAAATGGATGTTACACGGGGAAAAGAAACAACAGGCCTAGCGCAACATTTACTTAAAAACTCGCATATAGCTGACTTTAATAATGTTAAGATCTTGGATTTTGAAAAAATAGAAAGAAAAAGATATAGGTATAAAAGAAAGCTTTCGTATTCAAAAAAAACATAACGAAGACAATGAACGTAAAAGAGGACACCAATAACATCAACGCTAGTTACATAGTTCCCATAAATTAAAAATCTGTGATATACTTAGTCCCGGATCACACAATGCAACTTTTGCTGCTCAACTTTTGAGTTTTTGGGTGAGAGGGGAAAAGAGAGAGAGAGGGGACCACTTTTCTTTCCCCTATCACCAACAAACTCAAAAGTTGAGCAGCAAAAGTTGCATTGTGTGATCCGGGACTTAGAAGTAATATGTTTTGAATTTAAATTTATTTTTATGTTTTTATATTTTATGTTAAATGTAAACGGGTTTTTCTTTAAATGAAATAACGGTAAATACTGTAAGTTATGTTTTTTGGAAAAAAAAAAGATTTTGTTTAATAAATGTTTTTATTATTAAATAGACCCCTGATGAAGTCGGCATATACCGACGAAACGTTGGGAAAATTGTAATGCAAATTTTGTTTTAATTACAAAGGAAAACGTTAGGCCTTATTAGCTTAAAATCAATACAAATGCGCTGCGTCGTATAACTGTACCGCGTTACAGTTTCTCAAAGTTGCATTAACCACATTTTTGATATTGGTGGAGACCATTAAAACTCAGGAGTGGAGTTCGGGAAGTCGGGTTTCCCATACGAAGGTATAGGTCGGTGGAATCCTTTAGGCGTAAGCCGGATATTGGTGATGGCGTTATGATATATATCAAGGCCAAGTAAATCCTCCTGGTAAGGAGGTAACTTAAATAAATACAAATACAAAAAGCTTTGTGATAGGTCGCTTTTATTTTTAGTAAAAATAAGTCCAAACGTTAAAGAAATTAGCTTAGATATAAGAAACCTAATTGCGCAGCATCAAAAAAATGGAAAATCTCTGCGTGGAATTTCGAAAATTGTTGGTTACTCAAAGTCAAGTGTGCATACCGTATTAAGAAATTATAGAAAGAACAACAGCACTACAAGTAGACCAAGAAGCGGCCGTCCTCTGCCCTGAATCAGTACGCAGTATAATAACAAGTGGAGGTAACCATAGCCGTGTGTCCCGAAAGAAGCCGTTCATTAGTGAAATAAATAAGGCTAAAGATTGGAGTTTGATAAAAAGCATACATATACCTAAATTATGATGAAAAAAAGTCTTTAGCGATGAAAGTAAGTTAAACTTATTTGGGTGCGATGGAAAGCAAAAAGTTTGGCGCACAAAAAACCAAACTAAAAATTTGATCCCTACCTAAAAAACGCTCTTATTTAAAAATGGTCCAAAATTTCATCGGAAACCACTAGTAAAGTAACCTGGTCTATTCTATGAAAAGATGACTCAACGCAGTGTTAGAGAGTAAAGGAGGTGCAACAAAATATTAACAAATTGTTTAAATATTATAAAACTGGAGTTTTACATGTAGAGTATACTTATTTGTGTTTTAAAAACTGAATTTCCTTAATTTTTGTAATAAAATTTTGTTTTTGAAAAAACTATATTCTGAAATAGTTAAATTTTTTATAAGAAATGGTACAATATAAATTTTATTAATCAGGCATGTGATGGAAATCGATACGAATGAGTTTTAGAAGTCAATTTTTTCGTAATATTTCTGTATTGCAAAACTTTTATCGCATAGTATCGTGATACTAGAAATATCTCGATATTTATTGAACGTGTAGCAGTGCACTAAGATACCAAAGCATTTTTCTTGTCGCTTTTAAAACCAATTCCGACAATATTGGTTTCTATGACACCCCTGATAAAGATATTGGGCTACTAAAGAGAATCTTAAAACAAAAATTTTAAAAATTAGATTATAAATGCATTAAAATGTATTTCCAATTCGTTTTCGATATCGATTTCCATCACAAGCCTGAATAAAAAGTTGAAAGTTTTGCATAAAATGTCAGGGGTACCTATGTATAGTTTTCTGTGCGACTGTACGTCAGTGACTAAGTTAAAAATATAGTTGTTAAGAGTTGTTTTGCCCAACTGAGGTCGGGATGGAGCAACAGATTAAATGAGTATTTGTCTCGTACAGACTGTGCGGTCCCAAATTAATGCATAGCATGTGACCAGGGTACCTATAATACTCCACATGTAAAAATGTGCCGTAAAGATTCACAAACTCGACTTTTATAATTCGAAGAGTTCTCCCCCAACTATTTTTTCAACTTCTTAGTCGCACGAATAGTAGTAAATCAAATGAGAAAATTGCACCGCATGCTGAGACCTCAGAGTGGCTGAGACAATCGATCAAAATTGCTGTCTATGCAATATCAAAAATTACACAAGCAGCAAGCACAACTGCCACCATTTTCATGTACATACATACATATGTATGTATGCATATGCAGGTTTATCGAGATTAATGAGATCTACAACTTGTCCAAAGATACGTTTTAACTTTTAAATTAAAAGATACATTTGCATATGTACTTACCGTTTGCGCTGGCCGTCTACCTCGACCACCAGTACTAGCTTGCTGGTTACCAGAACCAGCTCTTCCCCGTGAACGACCAACATTTGCGGATGGCTTATCCATTTTATATTTCTAATTTATTTTATCGAATTCTTCCAAAATGCGTATCGATATAAAATAAGTGTTTAGAAAAATATTTAATTGCGAAACTTAATAAATAAATAAAAAAAAAAATAGCGTCAGTATCAAATTAACTTTTACTGTGAATTTAGCAATGAAAACAAACAAATACACTTGACAACGCAATTAGAAAGAATGTTTATTAATGACGCGCTTTTAGGTGTTGCCATTTTCTTCTTATATATACATACATACAATGCTGCCAACTTTTTTTTGAAGAAATCGTCAATTTAAAAAATAAATATTGTAAAAACCGTCAAGTTAAAAAGAAAAAAATCGTCAAGACAAAAATATGTAAAAATACCAAAAAACATAAGATATTGGACTATTAAAGAGAATCTTAAAACAAAAATTTTTAAATTATAAATTAAACTCTATGCAATTAAATGTTGCATTGCATACTGCGTTTATGAAAACAGCCAATCTTTTGAAAACAATATTCCTTGTAATGTTGAAGAATCCAAAGCATTTCTGGTTTTTGTTTAATTTAAATTTACTATCACCCCCATCGTGAATAAAAATTCCACATGAAATTTGTTCCCTTTTCACATTTTTCCTATCTAAATTCAATGTTAAAAAAATAAAAGGGAACAAATTTCATGTGGAATTTTTATTCACGATAGGGGTGAATATTAAAAATTCTTTCAACGTTAGCCGACGAATGTCGTAGTGCCATTAAACTCGAAACAAATTGTGTTAAAATTGGGAAGGCCTTTTCATTATTGACTTTCTTTAAATTAGAAACATTTTTCCAAAACCCCAATGTTTCGAGTTCGGTGAATTTCATATTACGTAATTCACGAACTTCATTATCAAGTTCTTGATATTCTTTTCCATTTAATAAATTTGGAAAAAGTGTGGCCAAATGTAAAATTGGATAATTTTTTTGTTTAAAGCTACGCTTGGTTCAATGGAGTTTAATCCTTCTAAAAGTTTATCACCAAAATCAAAACGTTTTAAAATTTGTGAAACCAAGTCAATATAAAATTGGACGCAGAATTCCACTTATTCAATATTTAAACTAGATTGGTTATCCTTCACGTAAATGCCAAGACACACTTCATCTTTATTTAAAAATATGTCTTCGTTATTAAAACTTTGGATTTCAAACTTAACTAAATACTCTTCTACAAAAAAAAATGACCAGTACAGATAGTCGTGTACTACACACTCTACCTCTTCAACCCCTCGCCAACAAACTTCGTCTGTCTGCCTTTCAATTTCTACATTGCAAAAGAGGACTTACAAAATTTTAATTTTAGGAAAAGGTTCCATATGTTTTGCTTGTAAAAAATCGTCATTTTTGTTCGCTGGAAAAATGAAAAATCGTCAATCGTCATTTTAATAAATTTGACTTAAAAAATCGTCAAAATGACGATAATTCGTCAAAGTTGGCAGCGCTGCATACATACATAAATATAGTGTTAACAAATTATTTAGTGGGTTTCAAGCAAGGCATATTGATTATAAGGTAGTGTTGAAGACACAGCTGATTTTTTTTGTTACTTTTGTATTGTCAAACGTTGTTTATGTTTACAAATTTGTAATTGTCAAAATGCTTAAGTGTCAAAATTTGTTTATTATTATTGTTTTCGTTTTCGATTTCCATAATATACTTGAATCAGTGATGGAAAATGGGTTTTTGTTTTTCGTACCAAATATATAAATAAAATTTACTTTTTAGACCTCCATGGTACCATTTTTAATATTTGTTAAATAATCATAAATCTTTACCACAAATTTACTTTATCAAAAATTCGATATATCTTATAGCAACATTATTGCGTTAATTGTCGCGATTATCTAAAAATATTCTTATTTATGAAGTATCGCGTCATTTGCGAAAAGTTAACCTTGGTAAATATATACATATATGTATTTCCAAAATAACTAGAATTATTATTGTAAGAATAAAAGAAATAGAAGAGTTAACTTCTAACGATTTTGAAATCCTGATTAACTACATTTTAAGCTTAAGTTTTTGAATTCAGCCTCAAAATCAGTTAATGTAAATGAATGTGTCAGACTCATATTGTTCGATAATTCAACCAAAAATTTATTGTCGTAATAATCATCTTATAGATGCATATTTAAAGATCAAATTAATATCAGTTCCAAAATGTTCATGAAATTTAATAAAATCTCTTTTGCTTGCACTATTACACAAATAGTAACTTATATGATATACAGCCATGTCACTTAATTTAATTTCGTTCGGAAGTGGAATTAATTCCATTTTTTGCTTCCATAGAAAAAGCAAAACGAAAAATTTGTTCGGAATATAACCAATTGTTTGTTTTACTTTTTCTTTAGAAGCAAAATACGGAAATAATTCCACTTCCGAATGGAATTAAATTCTGTGACATGGCTGATATTTATCTGTTTCATCTGAAATACCAAATTTTTATGCAACAGTAGTTTGCAATTGTACCATATGACTCGTGGTAGTACCACGGTACCAAGTTTAAAATGTATCAAAAAAAGTACAATTGTACCATGTTTGCCATGAGTGACCTGAATAAATACAAATAAAACCAACGAATGTTTGGAATTTTCAGTCAGCTATTTTTGACAATGAAAGAGTAAAAAGCAAAAACAAATACCCATGTTGTTTTTGTATTGTTGTACTTGTTGTAATATTGCTACTACCTTATAATCAATATGCCTTGGTTTCGAGGAGTCGTCGTTTTTAGATACTTAAATGAAACAAATCGATTACAGAAATATATATTATTTATGCCACAAATAATGCTCTTATAAATCGACTTTCGAACAGCCTTTTTGAGAAATGTTTAAATTGATTTTTTGGTGGGAAAAAATTGAACAATCGACACAAAAAGTGGAATCTCTTTTATTTGCATGATATTAAACTTATATTAATAAAAGACTAACATTACAAAGATTAAAATAAATAAATAAACCCCGTTAAAATGTTCTAGTATCATTGATTACTAGAGCTGTGTCGTTCATGAACGAACGGGTTAAAATGAACGGATCACTTTATTGAACGGAATGAGCCGGTCATTTAACTGAACGATTTTCGTTAAATAGTGTACGGATCAATTTCGTTCAGCTGTTGGTTATCAAAAGACAAGAAGAAAACCACATTCAATAAGGGTTGTATTCATTCGTTCAAATGAACGATTGAACGAATTGAATGAACGAATCAGTCTTAGATAAATGAACGAAAATGACCGGTTACTGAAATGAACGACCGGGCACAACTCTATTGACAAAACAAAATAAACAAAACAATTTGAGTTAGAATATTTGAATTGAAATTTTGTTTATATCTTTGTGATTTTAATAATTAACTAAATTGTATTTCAATAATTGTTATACTTTGTGGTATGCATTATGGAGTTTGTGCATTCGTTAGATGATATAAATGCATTTTTTATGGTTGTATCAAACAATACAAAAATACTCTGTGCCAAAAATTAATTTTATTGCGTCAGAAAAATAGTAACATAAAGAAAACAAAAAGGCAGGTTCCAAAAGAACGAGACAAGAAAAAAACTACACTATCTTTGCTCTTTTACATTATTTTACATATACTCCTGGATACATCTAGGACTTCTTAATGTAAAAAAGATTTAATATTACAATCCCTTGAAAAAGTCGACAAACAATCGACGAAACGTCGGGAAAATATTGTAATTAAAATTGGATTTTTATTTACATTGAATAAATTTAGGCCATTTTAGCTTGAAAAAAATAACATTATTAAATTCATCACTCTGGCCAAAGAAACAACTGCAAAATAACAAGCACGAAGTTAACTGGTGCCTGAATGAAATTACAAAATTGTATAAAAAAGGTACTTTGGAAAATTTTTTTGAGGTAATTACCCGAATTGGGTATTTAAGCGAAAGTTATTAAAACGTGTTTTGTTTGAAAAAAATATGAAAATTAAACGGGGATTTATGAGGCGAGGTAAATAAACGAAAAAGGCAATTAAGCGTTGGGTATTTAACCAGAGTATACTGTATTGACAACGAGAATACGGATTTACAACAAACAATGTCGTCTTGTGTCGACGACGCCAAACAGAATAAGGGTGATTTATTGGGAACAAGTCGGTTTTAGTGACTGCTCAAAAAAAAAAAATCATCAAATAGGGATTTTAGAGATGCCAGCAAAAAAATTTGTTGACGGTCACGCCTATTTTCGAGGGGGCGGGCCCGTAAAGTTGAAAATATATAGGCCTATATCTCGAGAACTACTGCGTGTCTGATAATTTGTTATACATTAAATAAAAGGTATTAAAAATACCTTTCCAACGAAAAATACCTTGACCCGATTTTTTTTAATATCTAAAAAAATTAAAATAAATGTCTATATAAATGTTATTTTAGTTTATTAATATAAATAGCCACGACATTAAGGTATCATATGTGTCTGTAGGTACTATAATCATAGAATTATAAGATCTGAAAAATTTAAAACACATTTTATTTCAAAATTCTGTATGCAGGATAGGATTTTTTCCTCTATGGTATACTGAATACCGGCTTCGCATTGTTCAAATTTTCTGTATTGCCGGCCTACGCCCGGGCGGAAGGATATTCTCCTCTCTGGTATACAGATCACCGGCTTCGCATGTATTTTTTATGGTGAAATGTCATAATCTTTCTTTAATATCTTCGGATTTATATTACCTACATGGTCATGTTATACCTTAACCCGGCATTTACAGATGCAAGTGCAAGTTCGAAAAAGTCAATACATTCACACATTTTTACTAATACACTCACATTTTTTCAATTGCAGAGCTACTCGAGTTTTTCGAATAAGTTTTCGTATATAATACGTACACAGCACTTGCACTTGCATGTGTAAATGCCGGGTTAAGCTTAATTTCTTGACTTGAAAATCAAAAAATTAGTTTGCGAAATTTATCAATAGGTCGTCCATATAAATAGGTCGTTACATATCGTTGGAAAGGTCTTTAAAATACATATCATTATATATATGGTATAATAAAAAAATGTAGTTTTCAAGATATATGTAGCTAAATATATTACAAACTTTGGAGCCCCACCCACTCGAAAATACGCGGACCACAATTTTTTTTTTTTATTTTAATCAGAATTTAAAATTCGATTAGTGATAAAATTTTGATAGTGATTTAAAAGTCACTAAAACCGACTTAAGCTATTTATTGTATTGAAAAGAGTAAAATCGACAATTATAAATGAAAAATTATTTCGGACATATTATCAATTATATTTTGACACAATGGCGATTCTATTTCGTTAATCTCCTTACAGATTTTTAAACAAAAAGTATACTTATACATACCTATGTTAAATGGTAGTATACTTGACAAAAAAGATAATGAAATTTACTTACGTTCTAGTATTTTTGTATAAACTAATCAATTCAAATTATAGTTGCAAAGGTTCGCATATAAACCCAGAATCAACAAATGATTTTTAATATAAATGTAAAAAATGAAAAATGCTAGTGATCAGCGTTGCCGTTTTGGTTACTTTTAACCAAAATTGGTTACTTTTTTTCCAATGTGTACTTTTTTTTAAAACAAAAGTAACCATTTTTTAGGTTGTTTTGGTGATAAACTAAGTCCCGGATCACACAATGCAACTTTTGCTGCTCAACTTTGTCTAAAACTATAATAAATAAGCGATAAAAATAGCTAAATTCGTTGTTATTTTAAAACTTTTGACAATACCTTAAACTTTTTTAACCCTTAAGCAAACACCAAAATGATTTTACATAAACGAACCCCAGGGCCTGTCTGGGACTTCTTGTATTTTGTACGTACTTTAGTTGCTACTGCATGCAAATCAATAATATATACTTGTAATATTATGAAATAAACTATATTTTTTATTCATACTCAAAAAATATTACAATTTAAGAAAAACAAAAGCAAACAAGTAAAAAAAAATAAAATTCAGTCTAATATTTAAAATGTAGAGCAAATTTGTAAAATCATATTCAGTCTTGGTTACATTTTAATCACATTTGGAATGCTGAAGACAAACCGAATTTTTACAAAATGTGCAAAAAAACTAGTGTTGCGTTTAACATTGTCTATATTTTTACAAATAGCGCACTTTGATTTGTTTTTCAACACCACAGGGCCGCTCTCTTGAGTCAAAATTTCTTTAGGTTCCTGTAATAGATAAAAGATTTTTATGCATTCTAAATAATTTGTTTTGATTCTCACTACCTGAATGGGTTTATTTAAAAAAGCTTCTATTCCCGATCTACTAACGAAATTTGATGTAACTTTTTTATTCTTACTTCGTTTTTCAACGCAACTGATAACAAGCTGTTCCGAAAGTCGAGATAAAAATTTTCTTCTGGTTCCTTCTTTCTTTTTTACCGACATAATTTCATCATATATAATGTATGAAACTAAACCCATTACGTCAATCATGTTGTAAAAAAGTGCTAAGGTCCATCGATTTGTTCTTCGTTTGGATGTATATTTCCCAAGCATTTGATCCATAAAATCTACACCTGTTTTGTTTTTATTGTAGTGCTTGATTGCCTCCGGTTTTTTTCTTTATGCCAGCAACAGATGTATCATAGTGAACTGTTGATAATAATATAACGGCCTTATTTTTTTTTTTTTTTGAACATAAGAGCATATCGCAATATTGTCATGGAATCCAAATTTACTAGACAATACTTCTCATTTTGGATTTTTTTTCATTTTTAGTGGAATACATCGCTTATTGCTTGTATTTGTGCCAACAAAACCAAGACCAATTGCCATTAGTTGCTTATATAAATCAAAAGTCGTAAAAAAATTATCAGCAACGATTGTTTCCCCCGAACCTTTGTAGCGCATTGCAAGGAGCATAAGCTCGTTTTTCCCTGTTTTTCTGCTCGAATTTGTCCCTGCTCTCTGCCAGTATAGATATTACCTTCTAATGGGAAATGAGTTTTTGCGTCACATGCCCACCATATTTTAATGCCATATTTAGCAGGTTTCGAAGGAATATACTAGGTGAAATTCGTTCTCCCTCTGAACGGAAAAAGTTGCTCATCGACTGTAATATTTTCGTACGGCTGTGTTTTATAAAAAAACACGGAAATTACCGTTATAATTTGCTTTTGGTACCACGCACATATGAAACATTTTGTTGTCAACTTGCAGAATTGTTCGAAATAAAGACTTATTTTGTGTTTATTGTGTTTTTTATACGTTTTGTTTTGAATGTATGCAATGGTTTTTATACATAATGGTATAGGGCCTGGCTGAGCGCTGGTGGTTCAAACGTGAATTAAAATTTTCTAAGAGTGACTACTTTTTTTGACTTTTTCAATTTTTTTTTGTACAAAACACCTTTGTTGAGGAATTCATAAAAAAATTTGAGTCTAAAGGTACATTCAGATTGATGAAATATTTGAAGAAAATATTTGTTATTATATTTGCTTCAAATTATGTTAAATAAAAAACTATTTTGTTTTATGTTTCAACTAAGCACAAATATTTCATAATTTTTGTTTGTTGAAACAGCCTAAAAATAGTATGAAATAAAATAAAAGAAAAATTGTTTTTTGTGTGTTCAGACTGAAATAAATATTTGCATTATATACATTATATGCATTATTTATTTGATAAAAGTGTCAAAAAATATAATTTTATTTACCACAAAATATTACATTATATAAATAAAAGAAATGCAAACAAACGAAGAGGATTTATTTGTTTTGTGTTGTGGAGCCGCTTCTCTGGTGGTATTGGAGGAGCAGACTATAAAAGAAAAAAAAAAACGGGAAAACAATCGGTACGGAATTGGCTACGTAGACGCGCAAAATTGTTAAAAGAACTGGAGTTAGAGACACCTGCACTCTATAAAAACTTTTTGCGCATGAATTCAAAGGATTTCAATTGTTTGGTAAGTACAACTTTTTATTTATTATTTTATTTTTCTATTTTTGTCATTTATCTTTAGCTCAAATTAGTATCACCTATTATTAAAAAAAGAACAACAGTGCTTCGCAAACCAATTTCTGCCTCAGAACGTTTAGCTGTTACTCTTCGTTACTTGGCAACAGGCGAAAGCTTCAGATCACTTCAATACGTTTTTCGTATTCCATTTAATACTATTTCAGTTATTGTTCCAGAAGTTTGCGATGCAATTTATAAAGTGTAGCAGCCGGAGTACTTAAAGGTAAAATTAATAAGAAATATTGCTTGGGTTTTAATGGTTTAAACTTAGGTGCCATCCACTGAAGAGGAGTGGAAAGCGGTGTCTCAAAAGTTTTCAGACATATGGAACTTTCCGAAGTGTATCGGGTCGATAGATGGGAAACATGTCGTGATGACATTGTCCGTTTTTTAATTTGTCCATCACAGAGATGAAAACATTAAAGGGAATAATAACAGATGACACAACAACAATTGCATACAAATCAAACAGCACATTACGACAGCTATTTACGAATAACAAACCGAAGATGGACAAATTAAAAACAGACAATGTTATGTACGAAATAAAATGTGAAGGAAACGAGGGGGAGATGTGCAATTTGGTGTATATTGGCACAACAAAAAGAATGCTGGGTACAAGAATCAACGAACATAAAACAGATATAAGAAATGGAAAAATATCGACGGCACTTTCCCAGCACGTAGAAGAGTGTAATCATGTGGCAAATTTTGATAATGTTAAAATATTAGATATAGAAAGGAAGGAAAACAAAAGGTACACACTGGAGAGTTTACGCATACAACAAAAAATAAAAACAACAATGAACACGAAAGAAGACAAAGACAACACGAAACTTCAATACTCCTCTGCAATTACTAATTAAATCAGTTCTGTGATATTAGCTTTAAGTTAAACTTGACTTAAGTTTTGTGGTCGTTTATTGTATATTATATTTTTATTAATTATTTGATTATTTATACAAAAATTCTGTTCGTGATGTCCCGTTTTTTAGTATTTTAGTAACTAATTAATAATAAAAATTAATATCCAATGATAAAAAACATTAAAGCTGTAGGTAAAACTATATAATAAGTTAATAAGTTAAAGCTGTGTAATAAAACAATAAATTTTGTCACTAGATGATTTAGAACGAGACCCCTGAAGAAGTTAGAATAAAACCAACGAAACGTTGGGTAAATAAAATAAAAATCGAACAAGTTTTTTATTTACGTTTGGAAACAAACATTTGAATAAATTAGCCTGAAGGAAACTCCTTAAAAATTATAATAATTATAAATATTGGTCACAAAAACAAATTAATTAAAAATAAAAACAACAATGAATACGAAAGAAGACAAAGACAACACGAAACTTCAATACTCCTCTGCAATTAATAATTAAATTAGTTCTGTGATATTAGCTTTAAGCTAAACTTGACTTAAGTTTTGTGGTCGTTTATTGTATATTATATTTTTATTAATTATTTGATTATTTATACAAAAATTCTGTTCGTGATGTCCCGTTTTTTAGTATTTTAGTAACTAATTAATAATAAAAAGTAATATCCAATGATAAAAAACATCAAAGCTTTAAGTAAAACTTAGTCTATAAGTTAAAGCTGTGTAATAAAACAATAAATTTTGTCACTAGATTATTTAGAACGAGACCCCTGAAGAAGTTAGAATAAAACTAACGAAACGTTGGGTAAATAAAATAAAAAATAAAAATCTAACAAGTTTTTTATTTACGTTTGGAAACAAACATTTGACCAAATTAGCCTGAAGAAAACTCCTTAAAAATTATAATAATTATAAACATTGGTCACAAAAACAAATTAAGAAAAAATAAATAAATAAATGTCTATGCTATCTATATAAAAAAGTAAAGAAAATCTCAAAAATGCCTGGCCAGGACCTGGTGTTCGCTTAAGGGTTAACATTGAAAATAATTTATGTAGAACTTCAGTAAAAATAATTTAATGAAAATTAAATTTAATGAACTCGAGCCTAACTAAAATTTATCAAGAAGTATTTATGTAGAACTTTAGAATTAAACAGCTAAATATACGAAGATATATTTATTATAAAAAACTTTGATTATTTAATTTTAAGAGAAAAGTTTTAATTCAGGCTAGTAGTTCGAGAATTTTAAAGAATACTATTGTAACAAATTGGAATGCATTTTCTACCCGGCCAAAGGCGTCAATCAGCAATCTTCATTGTCCGTTAACAATCTGTAAACATCATATATTTAACTCGTTTTTAACGTTTTTTGAGAAATAGAATACGAGAATTATCATATTTCTTTTTTACGTGTTGTGAGTCAGAACGAAATTTACGTACGTTTACAATGTGTGTGTATTCTTTATACATATGTTATTCTATTTATAGAATTTGTATTATTACAAATTGTTTTTGCTTTTCTTGCTGCGTCTACTTTTTTGGTAGATCAATAACAGCAATGTATGTATGTTTTTGTTGTCATTTCTCCTACAGACTAATCTATGATTTCTCCTCTTTTCTTTGGTGGATTATGTTATTTTTTGTAACTACGAAACACCGGAGATGGGATGATGACTACATACTGTGATACACCACGCCATGGTGTTCTGTTTTTATTAATTAGAGAAGGAATTGATTATTTAAATTTAACATTTTGTACTTTCTACTGAAAAATATATTGTAGCTAAATGCATTGAACAGAAAATTGCAGTTTTATATTTTTACAACAAAAATTAAAAATAAAAATATCACAGAGTATAACAGAGGTGACAGAAGGGTATTTGTATATATGTATTTTTATACTTGTCTCTTTCTGTGAGAACTGCCTTTTTGTTTTCTTTATGTTACTATTTTTCGGACGCAATAAAATTCATTTTCAGCACAGAGTAATTTTTGTATTGTTTGATACAATCATAAAAAAATGCATTTATATCATCTAACGAATGCACAAACTCCACAATGCATACCACAAAGTATAACAATTATTAAAATACAATTTTATATTCTGTGAAAAATATATTTTTTATTGACCAAAAAGATTATTGGTTCTCAAATTATTCTCCAACATCTTAAAATCAAATGTTGAAAATATAAACAAAATCGGACATCTTTAGAGGTATTTAAGCGTAGAAATATTTTTGGACATAATTAACTCGAGTTTAATTTTAAAATACAATTTATTTATAAAATATTTGTTAGGTATTAAAAATTATATTTTCTTCAAGCTTAAGGTTACAATTTCTTTTATTTATAAAACTTTTGAAAGTAACAATAAAAATATTTTTTAAGATTTTGGCAATGTTGTGTGCGTGGTGTATAAAATGTTTAAAGTGGCCAGATTGTTGATTGCGCTGGTATGCTCGCTTATGTCGGGCTGAGGCTCGCCGGATGGGGTGGTTCTTTTCAACAATGCTGCGCCAGATACACACAAACAAAAAAAATTCATACCAGCTTTCATTACAAATATAAATAAAACGGGGTCGAAGCCGAACTACCGGGAAACTACACAACTTTAAAATACTATACACAATTTCTACTGGCTGATGTTGTGCCAGGAAAGCTTGCCCTCCCACTTGAGATTGAATCTCACCATGACATCCTTCATCGGTTTGGATGTCCCAATCACTACCCTGCAAAGATTTTACCTGTCCTCTACTTACCACCGATTATATTATTTAGTAATCCATATTAAAAATAACGGGTAAATATTTCATTTTAAAACGTTATAAAATAAAGATTCGCCATCTTCTATTTTTATTTAATATAAAATGATCGACATGTTAATTTCGTAATTTCATTTAAATTTTTCTTTTCTTTTTGGAACCGTTATTTTGTCACTGAGCTGAAGGAAAAATAAATGTATGTAATTAAATAAATTAAAGAATGAACTATATATTATAAATTACTTGGTTTTCTTTTTTCTAAATTTAAACTTAAATAACAGGAATTTCACAGGTCTTCCATTATAGTTTTCCGTTCGCGTGTTACGGTTAGTATTTCATAAAAGTTTTGTATACACATTTCACTTTTAATAAGAAACCATTTTTTTATAGGGAAAACTACACTATTCGGGATTAATTACCCTTCCGCGAACGCTTCCTAGGCTTGAGATCAACCCTAAACCGCGCACTCTAAGCTATAAATAACCTAGAGGACTAGTATTTCGTGAACGTAAATTATTTTTCCCTAACCAAAATTATAATTTTAAAGTAAAAGTTTAATACATATATATATATAAATATATATATTGTCCGTAGGCCGTACGTAGTTCAGTCCAGAAGTCTAGGCAGATACCTGTACACCTCAGAATAGATTGGGCGGGAAGATTTCCAAAGTGGTCCCTCTGTTGTAGGTGACGATGAGAATCCCAATTGAGCGGTGCTTTTCCCAGGAGTTGTATTTATTTATTTAATTTGTAGCTTTTATTTTGTTTGTTTGTTTTCTGTGTTTCGTTTGTTGTTGATTTTATGTTTTGTTTTTTTTTTACAATAATAGAAGACTAATTTAAATAAAAAATTTTATTTTAAAACTTAAATTTTTTTTTGTGCGGTTTTTAATGTTTGCTACTTTTCTTTTTCAGCTTCTAAATCAAGTCTCCATTTTAAGAAATAAAGGTTCCCACGAAACCTCGGGACGCTTATTTTTTTCCCACCTCCTTTCCATTTTATTAATTCCTCTTCTACTTCTACTGTTCATAACATATGATCTACCATTTTCTGGGTTTAACAAAAAAATATAAAAAACTGCCTTATCGGCAATAAGGTGACCATAACAGTAATTATTAAAGCTTTAGGTCTTCTTTATAAAATATTTAAATTTTTATTTCAATATTTCGCTACTCTTTGAGTAGCGTTTTCAGGATAAAATTTTTTATAATTTTATAAATTTCAAAAATTATTTGTCATAGGAAAAAAAGGATGTGAAAACTTTAACATACTAATTATGCAATATTTGTAAGTTCTGTTATTTTTTATGTAACGGGTGGTTAAATTTCAAGGGCCGATGTTGATTTTGAATAAAACACAAACTATTTAGGAAATTATTGTAATTTTATTTTATTATGATATATTGGTATTACTCAATTATGTATGGAACAAAATATCGGCCAAATGGGCGCCGCGACCACGGCGGCACACCTCCATCCGATGGTCCAAATTTTCGATGACCCTGAGGCATAATGGAGGTTCTATGCCGTTAATGTGCCGAATTATCTCATCCTTTAGCTCTTGAATTGTTGCTGGCTTATCGACGTACACCTTTTCTTTCAAATAACCCCAAAGAAAAAAGTCCAACGGTGTCAAATCACATGATCACGGCCATTGAATTTGTTGAGCAAAAGAGCCACATATCGTCCACATCCATATCTTCCAATTCGGGCCATAAAAAGTTCGTTATCATCTCACGATAGCGAACACCATTCACAGTAACTGCCTGACCGGTCTCATTTTGGAAAAAATACGGCCCGATGATGCCGCCAGCCCATAAACTGCACCAAAAAGTCACTCTTTGTGGATGCATTGGTTTTTCGACAATCACTCTTGGATTCTCATTCGCCCAAATGCGGCAATTCTGTTTATTGACGAATCCACTGAGGTGAAAATTGACCAAAAAAATCACGAAGTGCACGATATGCATTTTGATTTGAACGCCCATTTTCATAATAAGTCTGGATAACTTTAACACGTTGTTGGATTGTGTATCTCTCCATGGTTCAATTTGAGTAAGTCTGAAATAGAGAAATGTCAAATAAAATTCGGAAAAAAGCTTGGCGTTTAGGTGTGGTTCACTTTCAACATCTGTTGAGGGTGTTAAAAGTGACAACATACATACATGATGGATATTTTTATGGTATTGAATTTTTGTTTAAGAATAAAAATTGTTTATATCGTTTTGTCGTTTTTTTTTTGTATTAAATTGTTTAAAACATGTGTAATTTATCCAATGTTTCTGCTTGTTATATGTACATACGTCCAAATTAAAAGTACATAGGTTTATGTTTTCGTTGCATGGGATTGTGGGTTGCATATTGTTGAATGTGTGATATTGTTTGAAAACAGGTACTGTTTTGTTTGCCCCTGACTTAACATAAGTGTATATTTTGATTTGTCTTGTTTTAGTTTGATATTTTTTTATCCTTGTCGTATAAATATGTTAAGATTTTCTGTAAGAATTTGGTATTAATGCTTTGTACTTTTGTCTTGCCTGTTAGTTGTTAAAAAAATTGAGTGTCTAAGTGGAATAGCACAAACAGAGTTGGTAGAATAAGTATTATATAGGAAAACGGAGTTACCATATGAAAAGAACGGCATTGGTATAAAACTAAGAGAAAATTTACTTATTGTTCTCTGTGAATTTGTACAAATTAAAAATACCACAAATTTCAAGGCTAAAGGAATAATGGGCAACGAACCGTTCCTCTAGCTTTGTTATTATTTTTTTTGGGAAATTCCCTGTTGTCCACCGGTACTTGTTTTTTATTTATGTGATTTTGTTATTGTTTGCTTGTTTTAAATTAATGTTAGCTTAATTAGAATTATTAAAGTAGAATATTTAAAGTCATTATTAAAGCGGCAGTTAACGCATTAAGTGATCTCCTGGAGAATTTTGTTGTTTGGTCCTGAAATTTTTGTTTTAAATTTGTAATAATCGGAAATAAAAAAAAGTGAACTACGGAAGTGTTGAATAATTGTATAAATAATTAAAATAAATTATGATATATTATATAATAATAATTAATAGATGAGGATTGTTGTTATCGGAAACCGGAAGAAATCCAAAGTTGATGAAAGAGAAAAAAAATTGATTTGGAGGAAAGTCGAGGACAGTAATAGTCTAAGTCATCAAAATAAAATAGTTAAACTTTACAAGCGAAAAAAAAGGTAATTTAAATATTATGAATTTCTATGCCGGATGTAATTGTGATAAAGGCTTATTGTCCCAAAAGGTTTCGTTAACAAATAATTATTAAAATAACAACCCTCATCGTAAGTGCTATAAACTTTAATACCGTGAATAGAGAATCAACACAAAATTTAACTTACATACTATATGGATGACTGTTAGCAAACTTAGGGAATATTATAAAGAATTAGTATAGAATAATTATTAAATCGAACTGTTAATTTTTACTTCTTGATAAATTTTAGTTAGGCTCGAGTTCATTAAATTTAATTTTCATTAAATTATTTTTACTGAAGTTAGGAATTACAACTTGAAAAATTTATTATTAAAAAATGTTTGATAATTTTTCTTGACTGGGGATCGAACCTGGGTTGTTGAATTTACATATGTTTCGAGAAATCCCACTTTCTCTCATCAGAATTCTTTGCGTTCTACCACCTGCACCACTGCGGTGCCGGTCAGCCAACAGACAAACATCAATCCTTTAACCAGTGTTAGTTCTGGTAGTTCGAAGTTTTTGCTGTAATTATCATTCTTTATTAATTTCTATTCATATCTAGTTGTTTTTTCCTTTTCTTCAGTTTTTTCGTATTCATGTCGAGACTTTGTCTCGAAAACTTGAATACATTTGTTTTTGTTTATTATGTTTTTTGTACACTTTTGTACAACATGTAAACGTTATGGCTTGTGCCCTAGCTATTTTTATAGAATAATTATTAAATCGAACTGTTAATTTTTACTTCTTGATAAATTTTAGTTAGGCTCGAGTTCATTAAATTTAATTTTCATTAAATTATTTTTACTGAAGTTAGGAATTACAACTTGAAAAATTTATTATTAAAAAATGTTTGATAATTTTTCTTGGCTGGGGTTCGAACCTGGGTTGTTGAATTTACATATGTTTCGAGAAATCCCACTAGATATGAATAGATAGATATGAATAGAAATTAATAAAGAATGATAATTACAGCAAAAACTTCGAACTACCAGAACTAACACTGGTTAAAGGATTGATGTTTGTCTGTTGGCTGACCGGCACCGCAGTGGTGCAGTTGGTAGAACACAAAGAATTCTGATGAGAGAAAGTGGGATTTCTCGAAACATATGTAAATTCAACAACCCAGGTTCGATCCCCAGTCAAGAAAAATTATCAAACATTTTTTAATAATAAATTTTTCAAGTTGTAATTCCTAACTTCAGTAAAAATAATTTAATGAAAATTAAATTTAATGAACTCGAGCCTAACTAAAATTTATCAAGAAGTATAAAGAATTAGTTTTAGTTAGGATTAGATTATATTGATAATTGTGAAATTGTAAAGAAAAAAGGATCGAACGAGTGGTATAAATAATAGATTATCACACGTTAACTTGGCAATTGTCAATAGAAAAGATTCCTGTAGAGAGCTCTTTAGGGAAGATAAAAAAAAATAAAAAGAGAAGAAAAGAATTTCGGTTTTGTTTTTATTTAGGCCAAATATTAATACCTAACGTATTATCCGTCTAGTCCGGTCCTTTTTGTTAGTGAAATATATGTAGTATTTTATTATTGTTTAATTATAAGTGCATTTTTTTTATTGTAATTAATTTTCATCCATATTTGTAAAGTCGTTTTAATAATTTTTTTAAAAAAGGAACAAAAAGAAAACAATTTAAAATTTTCAAAATTAAGTTTTTTTTTAATGATTTTAATAAATGTTTAAGCCACATTAATATTAAGTGTATGTATATTGTAGTTTAGTTTTTTTAATATGTAAAATAAATTATAATTCAGTAAATAGTGAATATGTGGTGTCTCTAAATTTTTCCAGATTCCTGAGTTCTAGGTGGTAATACAAAATGGACAAACCGTAAGTAGTTGATGATAGCATAAATATTAAAGGGGTCATAGGTATAGAATGAATTATTGTATGACTTAGGTTGGGATTAGGGCAAGGACGTGTCTAGGTAATACACCGGTCCTAGATTCAAGTGCATAAGTTCTCTGTCTACGTGTTTTGGATTAAAAATGTTTTTTTTGCTTTATACCACAAGGAACAAAATTTAAATAGAAATTATTTTTTTTATTGTGCAAAACCAGTGTAGATAAGGGTTGAGAACCTGCCCGGTTACGAGAGCTGAGCTAGGCTAGGGCATAAAAAAAAATACACATTAAAAAGGTTTCGTAACACATCGGCCCTTACAATTTAACCACCCTTTATTAAATGTCTGTAAATCTGTGCTACATTTTCAGTATCTGCTTTGTAGTTGATACTTTTATTTGTAGGTACATTAATTATCTGCAACATCTCTAACATATAACGACGTTTGTAGTTATTTTCAGTGTTTAATACCGATACATTTTCAAAGTATGGATAGTGATTTAATTTACTACAATGAGAAGATAACGCAATTTTTTTGTAAAATAATATTGTCTCTTTATCTTTGGTCTGATTTATGTCCACCAATTCTGGTTTTTAGTTTATTTTTCATGGTACCCATATATACTTTATTACAATTTTCTTTATCATTTCCGTCACAAAGTATTTTATATACTACATTTGACAAGTTCCATTTTCCTATTTTATCTTTTGTTTTACTAAATAATTTATCTAATGTGTTATAAGTCTTGTATGCCATTTTATATTTATCAGTATCGAAAATTTTTGATCTCTTCAATCGTTTTGATATATCCGAAGTATAAGTTATTGATTTATAAATTTTCAGTTCTATTGTGTTTCTTGTATTGTTTCTATTTTTGTTCTTATATTATCTTATTAATTTATAAATTAGCTGAACTGGAAAATTATTTTTTGTTCATTTTATTGCAATATTTTGAAATATATTGCAGATAATATCATATACGTTGTTTTTATGATAAAAGAAGAAAGTGTGCGGAAAATAGTATGAATCGGTCCATGATTTCTCATAGGCCCCATACAAAAATCTTCCCGAAATATTGCTTCATTATTCAGCAAAAATAAGTTTTATACACAAATAAATCGCAAAACGAAATTTTTTTTAGTTCGGTTCATGTTTGACCATAGCCCCCATATAAAGTCCACTTCCAAAATTTACTATGGTCAAACATGGACCGAACTAAAAAAAAATTGGTTTTGTGATTTATTTTTGCATAAAACTTATTTTTGCAGAATTTTGTCTTGATATTCCAATTCTATAGGCATTTATGTATAATGGAGAAATATTTCGGGTTTTTGTATGGGGGCTATGAGAAATCATGGACCGATTCATACTATTTTCCGCACACTTTCTTCTTTTATCATAAAAACAACGTATACAAAATTTCATGGTATTATCTGCAATATACTTCAAAATATTGCAATAAAAAGGGCAAAAAATATCAAATTTTTATGGAGGTTGTCTCACATATTGGTCCATAACTCTGGTTGGCCTAAATCGATTTTGCTGATTTTAAATAGCAAACTTCTCGAAAGCATGACTGACGAATTATATCTTGGGACTTCAAAAAACTGATTTCAACATCCAGACAGACGGACATGGCTTAATTGACTCCGCTATCTATAAGGATCCAGAATATATATACTTTATAGGGTCGGAAAATTATATTGTGGAAATTACAAACGGAATGACAAATATATATATATACCCTTCTCATTAAGGTGAAGGGTATAAAAAGCGTTAAACTCAACCCGTTTATTTTGGCGCAGATATTACCGACGATGTTCTGGTTTCGCAAGATAGTTCTGAAAATAATGTTTTATACTCTTTTTTTTGAATATTTGGATCCCGAAAAGGTTTTTTTTTTTTTTTTTTTTTTTTTTTTTTTTATAATACATTATATTTATTTATTGAATCTTCAGATATTGAAATGACAATAAGTTTTCGAATCTTAATACTAAAAGAAAATAATAAGTCCAGCCAGTGCTAGACAAAATATTATGATACTACAAAAAAATTTACATCCACTGATCCAGTCATCTGGTTTGCGTTTGAGTTAAAGCAAGGGTATCCCTCCTTCTCAACCGAACATGGCCACTAAAGTTAAGGATGTCTCGTGCAAGTGGGTTTGGATGGTGTTCAAGTTTGCTGACATATTTTGAGGCGTATTTTGTAAATTCGTCTTTCACCAAAGGAATGCCTAGATCTTTTTGAATTCGAGAATTTTTAACGTACCATGGAGCTGCAGTAATTATACGTAGAATTTTATTTTGACCTCTTTGAATTTTTTCAATGTTGGATGCTGAGGCAGTACCCCATAATTGAATTCCATAACACCATATTGGCTTTAGAATTGCATTGTACAACAAAAGTTTACAATCCAACTTTAATGTAGAATTTCTGCCGATTAGCCAATTAAGTTGCACTGCTTTTAATCTCATCTGTGTAAGTTTTGCGTCAATATGAGACTTCCAGGTTAAACGACGATCGAGGTGGATTCCGAGGTATTTGACTTCATTGTGTTGCGGAATAATTTGGTTATTTATTCTGATGGACGAGCAGGTATCTTTTCGCAATGTGAAAGTTATATGAATACATTTCTGTTCGTTAACCCTGATTTTCCAAAGCTCAAGCCAATTCTCTAGTTTATAAATATAATTCTGCAAATTCTGTGATGCTATTTGATGGTCCTTATGAACGCTGATAAAGGCTGTATCGTCTGCGAAAGTTGACGTGTGGATTTTGGGATCTGACGGCATATCGGATGCATAAATCAAATATAAAGTAGGACCCAGTATGCTACCCTGGGGTACTCCTGCTTCAATTGGCTGAGCGGGGCTTAAAAAATCGCCTTCTTTGATTGTAAATATGCGACCATATAAATAACTTTTCATAAGTTTGTGGGTGTTAGCAGGCAGAGCTAATTTTATTTTGTGCATTAAACCTTCATGCCAGACTTTGTCGAACGCTTGGGAAACATCAATGAAAAGCGCGGAACAGTATTTTTTCTCTTCAAACGACCGTCTTATCACATTTACTAATCTGTGTGTTTGTTCGATGGTACTGTGTTTAGCTCTGAACCCGAATTGATGATTTGGAATACATTGAGTGTCGTTCAGAATTGGAATCAACTTAGCCATTAACAATTTTTCAAACAGTTTTGAAATTGTCGGCAGTAGGCTAATTGGCCTATATGACTCTACTTTGGTGAGGTCCTTCCCTGGCTTAGGAATCATGGTAATCATAGATACCTTCCAATCTGCAGGATAGTATTCTAGGCGTAAAATAGCATTGAAGATAAAGAGAATAATTCTTCTAGCTACACGAGGTAACTCCACGAGCATTTTGTTGCTGATTTTATCCATACCTGGAGCTTTTTTAAGGTTCAGAGTACCAATAGCGCTTTGAATATCATTAAAGCTAAGTCTTAGAGGTACAGGAGGTCTAATAACGAGTGGTGGCAATTCAGTTGCATTATTTGAGTTGTTTATAGTAAACACATTTCTCAAATGGTTAACAAATAAAGTCCCTTTCTCGGAATCGTTTCTAGCCCAGTCACCAATCGGATTTCGCAAAGGAGGCTTTCCTCTAACTGGTCTTTTTAAACCTCGTGCCGCCTTCCATAACGAATAGTCAGATTGTGGGGAACTGTCAATTCCCTCCAAGTATGATTTAAGTGAAGCCATTCTTTGGGTTTCTAAGAAATTTCTTAGTATATCTCTGCATTCCCGTAGCCTAGCTTTCAGTTGAGGAGACCTGTGAATTTGCCACTCTCTTCTAACTCTTCTTTTTTCTGTCAGGAGATGTTCGAGTTCAGCGAAATAAGTTCTGTTTGTCCTATTTCTGCATTCAACGTCATATGTGGAAGCGTGATGCACAGCTCTTCGTATGTCCTCAGTAAACTTGCCAATCGACCAATCAATATCCTCGGTAGTTCTCAACACTACATTTTCCGTGCAGTGGGAACTTAAATACTTTTTATACTTTATCCAACTTACTCTGGATTTAGACATGTCCCGAAATGGAGAGCCATACCCTTGAAGGAAACGCATTGAAATAATAGAAGGAGAGTGATCTGAAGACAAGTCTAATGAAGGCTCCACTTGTATCGATTCTACAGGGATATTTTTCACTACTCCGAAGTCAATAATATCGGGAATCTTCCGTCGGTCCGTCGGCCAGTAGGTGGGATGCCCGCTTGAGAGTACATCTAAGCCCATTTTGGCAATGGTGTTGAAGAGTTCACGACCCTTCGGGGTCACTAGACGTGAACCCCAAAATGTGTGTTTGGCGTTAAAGTCACCAGCAACCAAAAATCTAGCTCCAAGGGAATTGAAGAAGCTGTAGTATTGATGTTCTTTTATTGAAAATCGAGGCGGCGAATAAATTGATGATAAAACAAAGTTGTATTGACAGAATTCAATACAAATGTTTGTTGCTTGTAGGTAATCCTCACATATGTTGTTCATTAAATAATGTTTTATTCTGTTCTTTATAAGAATTGCCGAACCTCCACATGCTCTTCCGCGGGGATCTTTAGTATCATACAACACGTATCCATTAATTTTGAAGTACCCTGTCGCCGTCAAGTGAGTTTCAGCAATCATCATGACATCAATCTGCTTATCCATCAGGAAGTGTTCCAGTTCGTTTTTATGTTGGCGGAGGCCGTTCGCGTTCCAAAAACAAATTTTTAAACAAATCATTTCTTTAAAATTGCTTGTAAGATAGTGGATTGCATTTTCAGCATTTCCTGCATCATGGATGTCATAGTGGTCGTAAAAGTGTTCATAGTTTGGACAAGTGTCTGCAAAGTAGTCTCTAGAGTGTTAATATTAGGCTCGTAATATTGAGATTTAGGTTCCTGCTCCAAACCTGGCATATTAGATTTAACCACGTTAGCGTAAGAAACTTGTCTAGAACTAGGCGCGTTTTCATGACTAGTGGGCCGTAACAATTGAGGAAAATTGTTACTCGATGCAAAATTAGGCTGTTGTGGATGAACAGGTAATACTGACGTCTTGTTGGTCCTTATGCCTTTCAAATGAGTGTAAACTGGACAACCTCTATAATTTGCGGTATGATTACCTCCGCAGTTACTGCATTTTTTGATTTTTGAGTCGGGTTTCGACTTATCACATTGAGCAGTTGTATGTAGTTCCCCACACGCAACACAAACTGACGGCAATTTACAATACGCTTTAGTGTGACCAAATTCTTGACAATTAAGACACTGGACGGGTCCCTGACGCTTATGCGGTTCTTCCACGGTGATTCTACGATGCAGAAGGTAAATCAGATTGTAGATGGGATGGGACTCGTTTTTCTTTAAGACTATATCTCCGGGTTCCAATTCCACCCTGAACATAGGCTGAGGAATCTTTTCACGGTTTCTAATATTCGTTATGTTCTTAATTTTGAAGCCATTTTCCATTAAACTAGTCTTTATCTCGGCAGGATCAACATCTGGGTCTATACCCTTTAGAACGACTTGGAGTCCTTTTGCGCTTTTCAGCTGGTAGGTATAGAAATCCCTACTCTCCCTCTCCAACTGGTTGGACAATTTTCGAAAGTCATCTTCCTTTTTCACTTGAATTTTGGTTTCGCTGATATTTCCATGTTTAATTGAGGTTACGCTAAACATATTTTCACCTATTACCGAAACAATTCCTTGTACCAATTTACTGGAAGTGGGCTCTCTCAGATAAATTGGTGGGGGCTTAAACGTTTTTTTAGGAAGTTCTGGATCATCCGTCTGGAGGAGAGCAAACCTGTTTTGATCATTTGGATTGTCAATACTCACGGTCTTGGGAGCTTTTGAATTTGATGACGTTTGAGCAGATGTCGGGCTCCTCTGTCGCTTAAGAACTGTGACGTATTTATCCATACCTACTTGTTTTCTAGGTTTAACTGCACTATTTGATGTAGAAGATATTGATGTTTTATCATCTGATGAAATCACTATATTGGGCGAACAGGAACGGCGCCGTTCTACGGCTCTTGTAGTGAGAAGATTCTCCACAGATTTTTTTAAGGATTCTTCCTCAGAGATCCATAAAGATTTTCTAGTCGAGCTAAGCTCTTTCTCAGAATTACATCTGAGAGGAACACTCATACAGTTTTTATGCGATTTTTAATGTTTTTTATTATTTTTTTTTTAATGTTTTTTATTTTTTTTTTTACCGTAGGTATTTTTACCTATTACGAATTATTTTTTAACTTTTTGTTTTATTTCGACCTATTACACTTTTTCACCTATTACGATTTTTTCACCGAAAATTCAGCCGCACTAAAAATAACACGTCCGAACAGTTCAACGAATGAAGAATAAAAACGTGATTTGAAATCAATCAATACAAATGATACGTTTTGCTGGAGTACAATTGATGATGGGTACTTTCAAATACCCGAAAGGAAAACTGTATTGGAACCGAGATCTTTGTGTACCAGCTATTAGAGATACAATAACCTGCGATAGATTTTTTGAATTAAGAAACTATCTTCATATTACAGATTGCAACTACCCAAACTCTGACGACAAGCTTTGGAAAATAAGACCTTTCTTTAAGAAATGCCACAGTTTGCCACGTTCTAAGCATAAGAGCAAATGATTCCATTTTCGGGGCGTTGCAAGTACCGCCAATACATGCCAGCCAAGCCCAATCCACTAGGACTAATAAACTTTGGCTGCACGAGACGGTCTGGTGTTAGATTTTGAGATCTATGTTGGAAAAAGTACTTTGCCCCAAAATGTAATGAAAACTCTTGGACTAGGAGCCAGAGTTGTAGAAGAGCTTTGTCGTACAATTAATAGCAGCTGTGTTTTATACACCGAATAGGTTCTTTACGAGCCGAAAGCTGGCTGATTGTTTACATGAAAAAAGCGGAATTTTTTGACCAGAACTGTTATGACGAATATAATGGGACAATCAGCTCAAAAGCTAAAAACGGGCAAGCTGTTAAATAGGGGCTAATGTGATGAAAATGATCAAAGTGACGACGTAGTGTGTGTGGTTAAATGGATGGACACGAAAGCAGTGACACTTTTATCCACTTGTTCAGGAGTACCCCTTCAGATACCAGCAAACGTTGGTTCAAAAAACAAAACAAAATAATTGATATAACTCGTCCAGCTGTACGAAGAAACTATAACACATGATTTATGCGACAGGCTAATAGCTTACTATCGAATTGCAATGCGTATAAAGAAATTACCTGTAAGAGCTTTCTCTCATTTTGTGGATCTTGTGGTGGTTAATTGTTAAGTAATGTATATCCGTTGTTGTACACAAGAAAACATCCAACGAAAAGACAGACTTGGCTTACTACAATATATGTAGACTGAATCTGGCAAAAGCCATGATGAAATATAATGGCGGAAGAGTTCATCAAAATTTTTTTAATGGCTCAAAATCACGTTCTACTACAAGCACCCCTCCTACATCTAGCTTTAATTTTGTAGATGACGCACGTGAGTGCCAAAATTAACCTCTTGCAAAGAGATACCGTGTGGTAGTGCCACATCCGCAACCTGAAATTAAACTTGACAACGTAGGTCACCTACCGGGATTTCTGGATAGCAAGTTCGCATCTAAATGTCGGCATCCAAAGTGTTCTTTACGCTGCCGTACAATATGTTCAAAATGTAATGTATATTTATGTATTTTGAATTAAAATTTTTTGAAAATTATCATAGCGTTAAGGATTTTGACAGTCGTTAAGTATATGTTAAAACCTGAGGTACACATATGTATGTATGTGCACCACTTTTTTCCATTACTTCTAATAAATAATAAAATAACAAATAATTGCTTTATTTTATCCTAGAAAGTACAAAAGTTAAATAAAAACCTAAAAAAAATTAATTGGCTCATGGTCAGGTTTTAAGAGGTTAAAGCTCTACAACTTCCTAACCGAAAGTTTCTTGCTTTATATATACATATATACAGCCCAATTATGAATAAAAATTACGAGGAAGTTTTTTCCCTTTTCCCATTCAAATTCAATGTTAAAAAAAATAAAATGGGGGAAAAAACATCCGGGGGTTTTTATTCATGATTGGGCTGATAGTATCACTATTCTTAGATTTAAAACCGTATAAATGGTAAAAATAAATTAAACGATCGGTTACATTTAGCCGACATAATTTTAAGCCCAATATGTAAATAGATGAAACGGAAAATTTATGGATTACAAAAATCAATAAATCATTTTCAAAAGTTGTTAAACACGAGTTGTTAACACTGTTTTCCTAATTGTAATCTAGGTCAAACTTCTGTCAAATCAGTTTTTTTTAAAGGTGAATAACAATATATATATATTTATATATTTACAAACATTTATTTATTTAATTTTAATGTATTTATTGCAATGCTTTAGGTTTAGTTTGCCCATCGGGAGCATACACATATACACGGGATATTAACCTTGAGCTTTGTTAACAGTCACCGCAAACACTAACTGAACAGGAAAAATTTGTTTAACATTGAATCGTAAATCTGATGATAGCATTGGAATGCGTGGCAAAAGTACATCTGTACCTTTATATTTTCCTGTTATAATAGTCGCTTCTATTAAATTATTTTTTTAGTTTTTTTACTCGAGTGCCATTGCAAAGCCGTGGTGATCGATATTACGCAGTAAAATAATTTGCACTCCAATTTTAAGTTGTAGCAAGTGGTGGAAAGGCTGGCACATCGAGTGAATTTAAGAACTCAACAGGATAATTAACGGCCTTACGGGTTGCTTAATTGATTTGACGCATTCTAAAGTGATATCCATCTTCTCCATATGGAAAAATAATAGAATACTGAAGCGCGTCATATGGGCGATGCATTTCAGTGGGCGACACCATGCCCCTTTGTCCACTTACATAGTCAAGAATTTATTATTTCAAAGGAATATACTATTGTGAAAATTTAATGACGATCGGTCCAGTAGTTAAAACTATATTACGATTTTTAATTTTCCTAAAAAGGGACGTGGTCCCACCCACTTTTCTCCTGGTGCGTATTCCTAATTATGCCAATACCATATGTCCCACATATCATTGACGTAGGTCAAAAAATTCCCAAAATATGGCGATTTAAATGTTTGGGTTATATGGGCCGTGCCACCCCGTTTGTACAATCAAAACTTCATATAGCCTATTATTCCTTCCAGAGTCACAGTAATATGATGTGAAAATTTCATCTAAATCGGCTCAGCCGTTTTGGAGCCCATACGGGAATAGCATCAAAATCCCTAGTTTTAAAATCCCGAAATGTCAAACACCCGAATTTTTAAAAATCCCGAATTTCAGAATTCCGAATCTCAAAATCCCGAACTTTAAAATTCCGAATTTTCAAATCTTAAATTTAAAAATCCTGATATCAAATCCCGGATTTAGAAAATCTCGAAAAATAAAAATTTTAAATATTTGTTTTTATTTACCTACATATTTAATTCAATTGATATCTAAAAGGCAAGATTAATTGCTATCGCTTTTAAATACTCTGCTTTATCCATATATTCTTTGTTTTTAAGCACGGACTTTAAATTTTTGTTTTTTTTTAATATTTTTTTTACTTCGGGGTACTATGTTCCCCGATTTTACTTTTTCGATTGCTGTTTTAGTCCCGGATCACACAATGCAACTTTTGCTGCTCAACTTTTGAGTTTGTTGGTGATAGGGGAAAGAAGAGTGGTCCTCCTATCTCTCCTTTTTCCCCTCTCACCCAAAAACTCAAGAATTGAGCAGCAAAAGTTGCATTGTGTGATCCGGGACTTAGCAACAATTAACTCTTTGGCTAGACTCTCGATTAGTCTGTAAAGTCCGGAATGCTTTTTGCCCAAAACGACTTTAAGGCCAAGCCTCGACAAGTTTTGTGTGCGTGGAAAGTTTTCCTGCAGCATGTCACAGACCGACCAAAATTCGGTATTATACCCTCCTTCAATGTAATTGGAATTTATCCAACGGGCTATTTTTTGGAATCTTTATAAGCATAGTTGCGGTATAAAGCTTCATAATATTCAGTAATTTCAGCACTTGGTACAAAAGAAAGGGCCTTATCATCCGGATTTGCAAGCTAAATTCTTCTGAGCGGCCATATTTTGTACTTAAACCCTCGTTTTGAATCCTGCGCCAAATTATATGGCCAAAGTGGAATTGACATCCTTTGCACTCAGCATACAGGAAAAATTCTTTTGCTGTGTTAATGATGGCTTTTTCAAAATCCGAAATAATCTTTAGTGGCTTTAAGTGTATGTTCCATTCACAAGCTAGTTTGGTAAGACTGAACAAAACTTCCGAATAGGCCTCCGCGGTCTTGCGACTCATCAAGCAGAAGACTAAGGGTACTATTTATCCCTGAATGTAACCGTGAATACTAAATAGTTGAGCCATAATAGAAGGCACAACATGAAACGTTCCGTCCATCAACCAACATTGCGCTTCTGCCAAAAGCTTCATACTGGACTGCGTACCCAATAAAATGTTTTTCTCTCCGCCGAATACCTTTTCATCTAAAACAAAAAGTTCGCCTTCCAAGAATTTTAAGTTTTCCGGAATGTTGATTTCGTCCAATGTTTGCAGCTCTTGTACTTCATTTGAACGAATGCGCTTGATTTTAGCTTTTTGAGCAACTTTGGTTGTCAAATAAACACAACAATTTTTATTGGTGTCAGCAATAGTATCTGTTATTATTTGAGAAGGTGGCTTTTCCATACTGTTTTTTGCCTTTAACGAGTTGTTACAAAGCATCACATGTTTTTCATTAGCCGCGGGCTCATGACTGTGGTCAGAAGGCTTCTTTTTTAATAAATGTTCATTGTTCACTATGATTGTGTGCAAACGACTTTTTCAGAACTTTTCTTTTCTATTTGCACAACACCAGTAGGACACTTTTTCTGTTGCTTTCTCCAAATGGTAGGAATAGCCATTCAAATAAAGTTTTTGTTTACCTTTTGTTTGATATGAAAATTTCCAGACTCATTTTGCGTATTCGTTAAAAGTGCCGACTTTTATTAATTTTTCTTATCTAATTTATTCATATTTGAAGTATGTACATTAGGGTGGCCCCGTTTGTATGTAGAAAAAATAAGGTATCGATGTTCCCGACTAATATGAAAATTTGTTCATTTAAGACTACGTTTCTCAATTTTTTTTTGTCCTGGGGCCAATATTTGGTGAGCTGGATCAAAGGATAAAAATGTCCTTTTTAGAGGTTTTTTGATTTTTTTTTCAAATCTCTTCCAAAGGAACTATACGTAAATTTGGTATCATATGAAAGGTCTTTGAGAGGCGCATTCAGTGGGTTATCAAAAATTAAAAAAGAAAAATTTTAAACTCAAAAATTTTGAAAATTTCAGACAAAATTTTATTTTTTTTTTATTTTTTCATAGAATTTACTTAAATAAATAATTTCTTGATTACAAACATCATGCAATTTAACCCAAATGGTTTTCCCCGTTTTTTTTTAAATTCTACCTACATATTTAAATTTTTATTAATTTTTTTTAAACCTTAATTCTTCCGTATCTGACAATCTCTGTTAACTCAATTCGTTAATGTAATGGGTATTAAAATAACGTAAATTTTATAAGCTAAAACATATGATATCAAATTTGCATATAGTTCCCTTGTGGGAAATGTGAAAAAAAAAATCAAAAAACCTCTAAAAAGGACCTTTTTATCCTTTGATCCAGCTCACCAAATATAGACCCCAGGACAAAAAAAATGAGAAACGTAGTCTTAAAATTACTCAAATTTTCATATTAGTCGGGAACGTCCGCTTTATTTATTTTATTTAGGGTTGCCCTAATGTACATATTTATGTGAACTATGATTGAAAATTTTATTTATTAATTTTAATATCGCGAATAATTGTACAGTTTTGGTTTTAAAAATCGCCCGATACTTCGGGATTCTGAAATTCGGGATTTTAAGTTTCGGGCATATGACCCCAACCCAATAAGTGTGTACTCATAAGAATTCATTTGTATTTAATTGATTTACAGAAAACAAAGAAACATCCTGAAGGCGACCAAAAATATTCATTTAGAAACATATGAATTTATTATTTTTTAAATACACATATGTATAATGTAAGGCAAGATCTGTCAGTTGTTGATGTTAGGATTTGACAATGCTGCACCTAACTGCAGACACGTTTTAATTCTTCTCAGCAGTGTGCTAAGGTAGAATAATGAGAAACACTAGTTATCTAGTTCAGATCAAATAGTATTCTAAATTTTTATTTTGAATAAATTATACCAAATTAGATAATCTATAATTCTTAATTCTATCTTACTTTCTACTCTTTCTAACCTATGTACAATTTTATTGAGTCAAAACACTATATCTTGATTGGTCAGTGTTTAGCCCAATTTTCACTCAATCTTCTTTATGCACACTATTTACAAAAATATAACTCTCAATATACCAATTCAAGTGCATTGCCTTTCTTAAGTGATTGCCTTAGCATGTATGAAATATTATCCATCGTAATATTTCTAATACAATGCATTTGGTTAAGTTGACCGAATTTACATATAATATATTTGGGTATTATTAAGTGCTGTGTCTTTTGTTACAATTTATTGTTTTTCGTGTGTGTTCTTTTCAAGTGTGTCAGTAGTGTTAAGTTAATATGAATAAATTTTTTTGTGTTATTGCTGTTGGGTGATTGTGTTATAACAAGATACATTATGTCCGGTAGTTCTTGACGTGTATTAACAAACACACTACATATGTCATCACCGCTTCATCCAATTGAGGATTTTCACCTTGCTTCAAGGTTTTTCGTTTACCTGTTTAGTGTTTTTATTTTAAATTGACTATTTATCAATTGTATTCAATATTTTGCACTTTTCTGCCAACGTTAATGTTTTATGTTGTCGTTTATTTACAGGTGCCATATTAACGTCAAAACCACAAAGTATTCAGAGGGGACAGAAGGAGAAAGAAAATGTAGTTTTATACTTGTCTCTTTCTTTTTGTTTTCTTTCAGCCCAATCATGAATAAAAAATTCGCGGGAGTTTTTTCCCTTTTTACTTTTTTAGCATTGAATTTAAATAGGAAAAATTGTCAAAGGGAATAAACTCCCGTGGAATTTTTATTCATGATTGGACTGTTTATGTTACTATATTTTTCTGACGCAATAAAATTCAATTTTGGTCACAGAGTATTTTTGTATTGTTTCATACAATCATAAAAAAATGCATTTATGTATATCATCTAACGAATGCACAAACTCCACAATTTATAACACAAAGTATAACAATTATTAAAATACAATTTAGTTAGTTATTAAAATTACAAACATATAAACAAAATTTCAATTCAAATATTCTAACTCAAATTGTTTTGTTTATTTTGTTTTGTCCACAAAATTCTTGTTGTCTATAGTGCTTTTCTTTTTCACATTACCAAATACTACCACAAAATATTTTCTTTCTCTTTTTATGAGAACTGCCTTATTGTAGCCATTTTGAAACGTCAAAGTTGTCCCCTCTGTATACTTTGTGGTCTTAACTCCAAGCAAACTCAAGTAAACTAAAATATCATGGTGCAACTATACAAGGTGAGTGCAGTAGCCCAGCTGACTGACTTTGTTTACAATTTACTTATGTCAAAAGTATTACTTTTTCAAGTATTTTTGACATTAGTACATTATTTTACACAAACAAATGCCTGTTGTTTCTGTTTTGTGTTGTATTTGTTGTCGATTTGCACTCACCTTGTATAGTTGCACCATGTAAACTATTTTACACATTCTGTAATTCTTCGTCTAGCGGTAAAACACAGAGTATACTCGCTAATTCGGACCACAGAGAACACAGAGGCGTCAATTTTGGCGTTTCAAAATAGCTACAATCAGCTAAAAATGCAGGTATATTAAAAAGAGAAAGAAAATATTTTCTGGTAGTAAATTTGTAATGTGAAAAAGCAAAGCACTGTATACAACAAGAATTTTGTGGACAAAACAAAATAAACAAAACAATTTGAGTTAGAATATTTGAATTGAAAGTTTGTTTATATGTTTGTGATTTTAATAACTAACTAAATTGTATTTTAATAATTGTTATACTTTCTTGGTGTGCATTGTGGAGTTTGTGCATTCGTTAGATGATATAAATGCATTTTTTTATGGTTGTATCAAACAATACAAAAATACTCTGCCAAAAATTAATTTTATTGTGTCAGAAAAATAGTAACATAAAGAAAACAAAATGTCGGGTTCCAAAGAAAGAGACAAGAAAAAAACTACACTATCTTTGCTCTTCTGTCGCCTCTGTGATTCGGACTATCCAGTAATCCGGACATTTAAATGTTTCGGACAGTTTAGAAATTTTTCCTCTATAATCCGGACATTTAAATGTTTCGGACAGTTTAGAAATTTTTCCTCTATAATCCGGACAGTGGAATTTGTTCGTTATTTTACCGCACAGAAAATTTGTGCCTAAGCGTACAAAAATACAAATACATACAAATTAAAACACAATTCTTAATAAAAAGTAAAAGCAAGAAATAAATGTGTTCTTTTAATCACAGAGTATAACAGAGGCGACAATTTTGGCGTTTCAAAACCGCTACAATCAGCTCAAAAGGCAGTTCTATTAAAAAGAGAAAGCAAATATTTTCTAGTAGTAAATTTGTAATGTGAAAAAGCAAAGCACTGTATACAACAAGAATTTTGTGGACAAAACAATTTGAGTTAGAATATTTGAATTGAAATTTTGTTTATATTTGAATTGAAATTGTATTTTAATAATTGTTATGCTTTCATTGTGGAGTTTGTGCATTCGTTAGATGATATAAATGCATTTTTTTTTATTTTTGTATCAAACAATACAAAAATACTCTGTGCCAAAAATGAATTTTATTGCGTCAGAAAAATAGTAACATAAAGAAAACAAAAAGGCAATTCTCAAAGAAAGGGACAAGTATAAAACCACATTTTCTTTCCCCTTCTGTCACCTCTGTGCGGTAAAATAACGAACATATTCTACTGAAAAAAAGAACACTTGTCCGGATTATAGAGGAAAAATTTCTAAACTGTCCGAAAATTTTAAATGTCCGGAAATTTTAAATGTACTGTATAGTCCGAATTAGCGAGTGTCCGGATTAGGGAGGTTGTACTGTGTTTCGTTTTTCATTGAAAAACATCTTCTGGGCTATAATATATAAAAAATTATTAACGTACAAAACACAGAAAAAATTAATTCTAAAATTACATGTTAACGGAGCATTATACGGGGACTATTTTTACCCCATATGGTCACTTGAATTTCGAATTTCAAAAGAGCACCAAGTGGGTTAAGCTGTGTTCACATTATGTGTATTTGTCATGTGGAATGTCACAAAATTTGAGTTTTATATACGGTTTATAATTTACATGTTCATATGTTGGTATGTCAAATACATTTGACATAGCCTATAAAAAAATCTTAAAACAGCTAATTGATGTATGTATGTATATAAAAATTAAATTTGTAATTAAATAAAATTTTATTTAAAAATGGAACGAGAGGTTGACAAAATAGTTGCATATAGATTACATGCACCTTTTTTAATTTTAATAAATTGAACCAAAACACACATGGCACATGCACATCATCTGTACTGGCCCCGCTTCTTTTTTCTTTTGCTTTTGCAATTTCCCGGCTATATTAACCTCGCAAGTATGTTATTTTATTCTGGAAATATATTGCGTTACATTTATTACAAATAACAATTGCCAAATGCTTTAAATTAACTGCTTTATCTTAACTTCATTAGGGCCAAAAGATGAATTGAAAATTTTTAATTTGTTAGCCATATCATTAATGGTAAAACTTGTTCCGCGGGTTATACAAGCATTCCTTCTCCTGCCACATTTCGATCTACCGCTTCTTTTGCACCAGTCAAACAGGAACAACATAAAAATAACTATAAAAATTACAATAAAAAAAATGCATATGTATGTACTTACTTTTGTTAACTCCTTTTCAATTTTTCCCTACATTTTCAATAATAACTTTGTGTAGTTTTGTTTTACTATTAGGTATAAATTATATTTATTAAAATTTTAATTATTTTTTGCCGCCACAAAATTTTGGTTATAAAAAACAGCTGATGTCAGATGGTTTGTCACTTGAAAATAGAACTCGTTTTAAATACAAAAATGTCATATGTATTGCACACAGAGAAATAACACATGATATTGTTTGCAGGTGTTCAGACTATATGTACAAATTTGACATGCGAAAAAGTGACAGTTCACATGACAAATACACACAATGTGAACACAGCTTTATTGTGTATTTTGATTCGAAAGCAAAAGCTTTCGAAATACAATGTAAAAATTTAACAAATTCGAACGATTTTCTTTTCGAATCGAAATACACAATAACCCCCCAGACACCTGTCGGCTCTTTTTTTGATTAAAGGCGGACGCATTTAAAATATTCAGGCATGTCACATAATTCGATCGGAATGGTTTCAATTCCGTATTTGCAATTCGGTCGTTTTTACTTTGCGTTCTCTAGATTCCGATCGATTTTGTTTATTACAAAAAAAAAATTAAGTCTTGATTTTTAACTTAAAAACAAAAAACATTAGTTTTTTGTAATAAAAAGTGTAACAAAAGCGAACAAAAAAAACGCTAACAAAGAAGTTTTAAATAAAAGTAAACAAAATTTTCTAAAAATGTCCAGAATTTCAATTGTTGCTGTTTTATATAAACAAAAACATCAAAACGCAGTTGAAAAGCTCTTCGTAGAAATTCCTCCGTGACCATGTAAATTGAAAAAGGCAGGGTTTAATATTTAGTAAAACATTTTTTCCAACTGACTATTAACTGCGCAATAAATATGTACCACTTCCATATTTATATGTAAAAATACTAAAAATATACAAACTATTAACCAACGAAATATATGCACTAGCTTCATGGTAGAAATATTTCTAGTAGTAATTCTAAAAATATTTTGCCATAAAAAATATTTCTAGTAGCAACCAGCACACAAAATGAAAATTTTTCATTTGCAATATATTTACTACTAGAACACATGCATACTTTTTATAGTTTACTACCGAACCATAAACCATAAGTTGAAATATGTAAAAAAGGAAATTGTCCGCAGTTGAAAATGTGCATATATAAGATTTCTTCGCCGCATAAATAAACTTTTTCGTCGCATATGTGGAATATTTACGCCGCATATATGCAATGTGCAGAAAACTGGGGGAAAAAAACTAGAAATTTGAGTCTTCAAATGCATTGTGCTACAACTCAACAATTACAATAAAAGGCACATTCTTGGTTATTTTTGAAAGCAAAGTGACCCTAAACGACACGACATTCACCAATTGGAAGAACATCAGCCACTCACAAACCGAAGCTACATCGGCTCAGTTTGTTAACATCATCTGCGATCTAGACAATGGGTGATAATTTTCATTGTTGCTACGGCATTCGTCGTTACAATTTTTGTGGGTAAGATAATCGCAGCAAAACGGAGGAAAAACAGCAATATCATAGTTCTGGATAGAGTTTTAAAAGAAGCCGAGGACGTCTTCACTGCAAGGGGGAGTAGTTAGCGGGTGCCAACAAATCGGAAAGCTAGCAAATTCATTTAACTCTACCTGCATGCACATCCGCTGCAAATTTTTTATATTATTAATTTAAATTAAACAACACCAACAACAGAAATGATGACAACAGCATAAAGTGCGGCAATACTAACTTAAATTAAGGTATCGTTTACCCTCCCTTTACACATGCAAGTACTTGCATGCGAGTGCTGTGTACGTATTATATACGAAAACTTATTCGAAAAACTCGACTAGCTCTGCAAGTGAAAAAATGTGAGTGTATTAGTAAAAAAATGTGAGTGTATTGAGTTTTTCGAACTTGCACTTGCATGTGTAAATGCCGGGTTAGAATTGTTTTGTAGAAAACAGTTAGTTCAATTCATACATATGTTATAACTGGAAAAACTGGCATATCCAGCTAATAAACCAAATAAAAAAGATTGGCATAGCCAATAAAAATTTGTGTTTCATTAAATATTAACTTATATATGATTGGATGTAGATTCTTTATGTAGGTTAATAAGATCCGAAATAAAACTATCCTTTTTCCAGAGTTTAAAAATAATACTACTATATTATTAAAAAAATAGCAAAATATTTCATAATTTTATAGGAAAACTAGAAAAATGTTTTAAGAAAATTATATTTAACTTTTCACATACTAAAAATATAGAAATATTTCTAGTAGTATGTAACTCTAAAAATATTTTGCCATACAAAATATTTCTAGTAGCAACCAGATCACAAAATGAAAATTTTTCATATGCAATATATTTACTACTAGAACACACGCATACTTTTTATAGTTTACTACCGAACCATGGTGCAGCTATACAAGGTGAGTGCAGTAGCCCAGCTGACTGACTTTGTTTACAATTTACTTATGGCAAACGTAATACTTTTTCAAATATTTTTGACAGTAGTACATTATTTTACACAAACAAAATACCTGTTGTTTCTGTTTTGTGTTGTATTTGTTGTCGATTTGCGCTCACCTAGTATAGTTGCACCATGTACCGAACCATAAACCATGCAAAGAAATAGTAACTTACATGTTAGTGAAAAACCACTAACAGACAGCAATATGCGAAATCGAAAAAAACAAACTAAACAACTATGGCACATGAAAAATAAAAACTAGCAAACATACGAAGTTGAAATATGTAAAAAACGAAATTGTCCGCAGTTGAAAATGTTAAAAACGAAAATGTGCATATATAAGATTTCTTCGCCGCATAAATAAACTATTTTCGTCGCATATGTGGAATATTTACGCCGCATATATGCAATGTGCAGAAAACTGGGAAGAAAAACTAGAAATAAGAAAAGGTTCATACATACAGTATCTATACGTTGATTTGTGTGTATAAAATAATAATTTGTATAGAATTGTGTGTTATTAAGATAAGGAATTAAAGTACATGAAAATATAAGGTGCTTTTTCAAGCTAATGATTTATGTTTTGTAAATTTATGATTGTTAATAACGATTCTGATTAATTATTGATTTTATTATTTATTTATTTATTGAGTCTTCAAATGCATTGTGCTATTTGTAATAGGAATTCAGAAAATTTTAAAATAAAGATGTAACTATGAAATTAAAAAGTTATGGGTGTACGCATGGTGAAATTAAATACAAGGTGGCAGCATAGCGCCAGCTGATTATTTTTTGCTCTGTTCATGGTGAAATTGAAAATGTCAAAAAGTTGTTTACAAATAGTCAAAGTTTATATAAAAACGTTACAAAATTATTTTGTTTTTGAAAAATTGAGTTTTTTCGCCGTTTTATCTGTGTAAAATAGCTTAAAAGTGTTAAAAAAAACTATATTATATTAAATAGTGTGTTTGTTTTTTGAGTTGTTTTACTAAAAGTGTTAGTTTTTTTCTGTAAGATAAATGTTAAGATTCCTCTTTAAAAATGATTTTTTTTTTGCTGCAGAAAAATGCGTTGTTGCATCTTATGCCGTAAAAAAGGAGTAGCTGGCAGTGGTACTTTCCGACATTATATCTGCGGGAATTCGTTGTTTGTTAATGCCCAACGCTATGCCAATAGTGTAGCAGCAAAACAACAATGCATAGTGTTGTGCCTTTAGGGCTATCATGCCCAACAGAATTTCGAATGTCATCCGAAGTTAATCCATCAGAGAAACCTTCACATGGCTTACATTTATTTTCCATGGAAGAATTTTCGAATACTGCAGCTTCAAAGTGTCATGGGCAAATTCAGAGAGAAAAAGAATCTCAAACTGAGAAGTGATTAAAATTATCAATAATGTCATTAATGTACTTATTTCTTTTTTGTGCCTTTTATATATATACATAATTAAATTATATAATAATATAATTAATTATATTAATAAATTATCTATCTTATTATTTTTTGAAGAGCTTCTAATATTGCTTTTGCTGTTTCACTTTTAGTCCTTCAATTTTTGATACAGTATCAACAAATTATCAAGAAAAAATTCGCCAATTGGAATCTGAAAATAAAGATTTAAAATGTAAGCTCCTTCAAGCAAATTTAGCGCTTAATTCTATGCGGAAAATATTTACAGAAGGTCAAATGCGAAGAAGGTCAACGTTGAACACTATTTTTATGTACCACCACATTTTCGCCCAGTGACACCTTGACCAAACTAGACGTAGGGCTTTTATAGATACATATTATTTTTGTGGAAGATATACATCTGTTTCAGTTCGACAATGCCCATATCAGGTACTAAGGGGTATGTCCAACGATTTATGATGTCATTGCTGACAATTTGATAAGTCAGCCAATTGTTCACCTTTCGAGCATACTGTTCGCGTGGCAAGAGGGAAACACAGATATGACTGTCTAGAATTTCCTCATTAATCAAAATGCCCCGAACAAAATCATCACGAGTTTCGAAATTGTTTAAGAAAATAAAATAAACAATTTTTCACTACTATTGTTTTCTGTTTTTATCCATGTTTGTATGTTTGTTTTCTTTATTTTATGCCAGATGTTTTTGACAGTAACGAAAGTATTACACAAACAAAAATGCCTGTTGTTCTTGTCTTGTTGTAATTGTTGTAGCAATGCTGTCACCTTGTATTTAATTTCACCATGGGTGTACGTATGTAATTACGCCGTATAAATGTAATAATAACAACAAAACCAAGAATGGTATAGAAAGAATGGAAATTCATCAACATTTATGAGGACATTTATTTTCAAAATTATAGAAAATTAAGAAAAAATGTAACAAAAAAGCAGTAAGTTGCTGAAAACGAAATTTTTCAATGAGAATATTTTACTTTTAGACACATTATGTGCATATGTATGTATAGGTAGTGTTTTAAAAGAAAGGCAACAACAACTCGGAAGAAGCTTTTAATAATAACATGCATTCATATCGATTTGCAAACATACACATGTACGTTGTTTGTATTCTGAATGAAATGAATAATAGCACGTGATCAGTAGTTTCCGCTTAATTGGCCCCCGCTTTATTGATTTACCCGCTTAATTAATACAAAAAATCGCAATATACATTTCCCCACAAAAACTATAAGATGATAAATTAATCGGATAAATGAATTTTCGGTTAATTGATCCAAAAGCTATGCATTTTCGGAAAATCAATTAAGCGGAAACTACTGTAGTACAAATGGTCGACTTCAATAAAGAATCTGTGGTTTGAAAGATAGGAATGCGGTGAAAGTGCATTAAAGAAGACTATATATGTATGTATGAAAATAGGATAGCGGATGAGTGTATTGCATTGTTTATGCAGAAGTTTTTTTTTATTAGTACCGTTATACATATGTACATATATATATGTACAAGAAGATTACCAGTCACTGATGGCAAACATGGTACAATTGTACTTTTTTGATACATTTTAAACACAGTTGGTACCGTGGTACTACCACGAGTCATATGGTACAATTTGAAAATATTCCTATTTTGTATTCATATGGTATCATCAGTGTTCTATTTTTTTAATATTAAGCAGACATTTTATTCTGATATAATGGAACATACTATTCAGGTTCTGCTCTAAATTTCGTTAAGTGTAACATATTGTTGACACTTGTTACAGCCAACTTCACGTTTGTTTTTTACAGTTTGAATTAAAAAGTAAAACGGAGTAAGAAAGTTGTAAGAATAAATCGTCGCTTCAAAAATGCGGAGGGTGATGTAATTATGAATCCATCTCGAAATATGAAGGTAATATTCAAGGGAAATGAAATTCCTCAGGAAATGTCGTACGGTTATACCAAAATCAGAGTTAAACATTACGTCCCTTTTCAACAATGTTACAGATGTTATCGTTATAACCATTTTGCTCAACATTGCAAGCAGAATTTTGAATTATGTAAAATCTGCTATAATCAACACAACGATGGGGATCAATGTCCACAAGTTATGTGTGCAAATTGTAAGGGAGATCATCCCCCAACAGATAAGAGTTGCCCGGCTAGAACAAAGGCGTATGCGATTAAAAAGTTGATCACTATTGAAAATTTATTGGTCAAGGAGGCGAAGTCAAGATATGCATCTTTATTTCCGAATCGTTTTTCTATTCTCGACAGCAACGAGGATTTCCCATCGCTGTCGGATAATCGTAATGCAATTAATCACAACAATCAAACAAGCAGTGAAGTCTCTTCATAAAATACTTCCCTTCTCCAAGGTTGTTGAACAAAATCACAACAGGACGAGAGAATTAAATAATAACAAAAAAATTTGGAACGAATATAACCAGGTTTTGGAGGATCATACCATCAATTTTTCTTACAATAACCCGAGCCTTGCACATTCCTCACCGAATAAAAGTTTTTCACAGTTGCCTCGGCCTTTTCCGGGATCGAACAATCATGTCAAGGCAATTGATTTTTTATCAAAAGTATCTAAGGATACAACAGAGGCCATTTCAAACTGGTCGAATTTGAAATTGGAACCAGATAAGGTACGTTTTCTTTTACTCAATCTAAGAGATAGTATTAACAGAAGTATGAATTGTATTGATGCTGATAAAATCAATAAATCATTAATTGAAGACCTCCTGTACCTCTAAGACTAAACTTTGGTGATGTCCAAAGCGCTATTGGTACTCTGAACCTTAGAAAGGCTCCAGGTATGGATAAAATCAGCAATAAAATGCTTGTGGAGTTACCTCGTGTAGCTAGAAGAATTATCCTCTTTATCTTCAACGCTATTTTACGCCTAGAATACTATCCTGCAGATTGGAAGGTGTCTATGATCACTATGATTCCTAAGTCAGGGAAGGATCACACCAAAGTAGAGTCATATAGGCCAATTAGCCTATTGCCGACAATTTCTAAACTGTTCGAAAAATTGTTAATGACTAAGTTGATTCCAATTTTGAACGACACTGAATGCATTCCTAATCATCAATTCGGCTTCAGAGCTAAACACAGCACCATCGAACAAACACACAGATTGGTAAATGTGATAAGAAGGTCGTTTGAAGACAAAAACTACTGCTCCGCCCTTTTCATTGATGTGTCCCAAGCGTTCGACAAAGTTTGGCATGACGGTTTAATGCACAAAATAAAATTAACTCTGCCTGCTAACACCCATAAACTTATGGAAAGCTATTTATACGGTCGCAAATTTAAAATCAAAGAAGGCAATTTTTTAAGCCCCGCTCAGCCAATTGAAACAGGTGTGCCACAGGGTAGCATACTGGGTCCTACTTTATATTTGATTTATGCCTCCGACATGCCGTCAGATCCCAAAATCCACACGTCAACTTTCGCAGACGATACAGCCTTTATCAGCGTTCACAAGGACCACCAAGTAGCATCACAGAATTTGCAGAATTACGTTTATAAACTAGAGAATTGGCTAGAGCTTTGGAAAATCAGGGTTAATGAACAGAAATGTATTCATATCACTTTCACATTGCGAAAAGAAACTTGCTCGTTCATCAAAATAAATAATCAAATTATTCCTCAACATAATGAAGTCAAATACCTCGGCATTCACCTCGACCGCCGTTTAACTTGGAAGTCTCATATTGAAGCGAAACTTACACAGATGAGATTAAAAGCAGTGCAACTTAATTGGCTAATTGGCAGAAATTCTTCACTAAAGTTGGACTGCAAACTATTGTTGTACAGTGCAATTCTAAAGCCAATCTGGTGCTATGGAATTCAATTATGGGGTACTGCCTCAGCATCAAACATTGAAAAAATTCAAAGGGGTCAAAATAAAATTCTACGTATAATTACTGCAGCTCCATGGTATGTTAAAAATTCTCGAATTCACAAAGATCTATGCGTGCCATCAGTAAAAGTTGAATTTACAAAACACGCGTCAAAGTATGTCAGCAAACTTGAACACCACCCAAACCCACTTGCACGAGACATCCTTAACTTTAGTGGTCATAATCGGTTGAGAAGGAGGGATACCCTTGCTTTAACTCAAGCGCAAAATAGATGACTGGATCAGTTGATGTGAAATTTTTTTAGTATCATAAAATTTTTGTCTAGCACTGGCTGGGCTTATTATTTTCTTTTTAGTATTAAGATTTGAATACTTATTGTCATTTCATTATATGAAGATTCAATAAATAAATAAAGGCTATAAAAAAAAAAAAAAAAAAAAAAAATTAATTGAAGAAAGCTATTAAATAGATAATCAAACCAGCAAAATGAAGATCATACAATATAATATTCAAAGTCTGAAAAAATTAACAACAAGGAACTTCTGGAATTCTATTTAACTAAAAATAATATTGATATTGCTATTCTGAGCGAAATTTGGTTATCAGATAATGCGTGTGCTAGTCAGGCGGATTATAATTTTGTTTGTAAGATAACATCTGACGGTTATGGAGGAGTGGGTATATATATCCAAAGAAACATCAAATTCTCGATTCTGGATTTAAATGCGCAGTTTGACACCTTGGCGATCTCTACATTAAACTTAAAGGAAAATTTTGTCATTATCACAAATTATAGCGCACCCCAAATAGGCTTGGAAGAATTTAATTCTGAAATGTTTAAAATCTTTTCATTTGCAAATATGCAAAAAAAAACAATTCGATAATTTGTGGTGACTTCAACGCGAAATCACTAACATGGGATCGTTCATCATCCAATCACAGAGGAGCAGTTTTAGATTCATTGGCTACAGATTTTAATTTCAATTGTCTTAATGATGGGTCACCTACGTTTACAAAAGCAAACAGCACACCTTCAGCTATTGACTTGACATTCACCAATATCAACATTCAAAAAATATCCTGGAAACCATTAAATATTAAAATTACGAATAGCAATCACCACCCTATATTAATATCCTTGAATGAAATAACTTCAATAAGTAAACCATCAAAAGTTACCATTTGGTCTAAATTTGCAGAAGATATTAAGAATATGAAAGTCGATGACAATCTTCAAAGCTTTTATGAGGAAATACACAAACTTAAAGAAAAAAACTCAATGGAAGTGGATCAGAACAACAAATATATTCCTAAAAGATGGTGGGATGAACAAGCAAGCAAGTTATTCAGCATCAGAAATGAAAAGAGACGTAAATACCATACTCCTAAGAAAATTGAAGTCTGTAGTGCTTTTTTACAGGCAGATGAAGATTTGAAACTTTACATAAGGGACAAAAAAAATACTGCATTCTCAGAGTTAATTAGTGACCTGTCAAATCCTGTATCACCAAAGGAAATGTGGGCCAAAATGGCTAAACTTAAAAGATATAAACAAACTAAACGAGTGAATAATTCATGGAATGAATCTCAGATTCAGAAGTTTCTAGGCAGTTTGGTAAATCCTAAGTTTGGACTCTAACAATTCAGTGATTGGTTCTGGCAATTTAAGCAGTGTTTCAATAAATCAAATTATCAAATTTGAACAATTTGAAGAATATCTTCTCTCCCGTAACCCTAACTCGGCTAAGGGTGAAGATGGAATTTCGTATAGAATGCTACTAAATCTTGAAGTTCAAGAGAGAAAAAAATTTTTTCATATATTAGAAAAATATTGGCAAAATTGTGACATTCCAGAGTCTTGGAAAATTGTTAAGGTATGCCCAATACCTAAAAAAGGTAAAGATCCCAGTCTCATCGAAAATCAGAGACCAATTTATCTTTTATCTGTTTTGTTTAAATCGCTCGAATATTTAATTAAACTACATATCGAGGAGTCGATAAATAACAATAGGATTTTACCATCAAGATCATATGCTTTTAGGAAGAAACATTCAACATCCCACTGCATTAATGATGTTATAAATTCTGTACAGAAGCTTAAAATTCAGGGATATCAAGTGGTAGCAAGTTGTATTGATATTGGAAAGGCTTATGACAACGTTGATAGCAAATTATTGAAAGAGAAATTACTAGAATACGGTATAAATCATCATATAGTAAAATGGATATATAATTTTTTAACAGACAGAACTTTTTCGATGGGCAATTGCAAAGTTGCAGTAAAAAGTAGTTTGTCTCAGGGAAGTGCATTATCTCCTACTTTGTTTAACATTTTTTCCACTACACTGCATGGTATCTCCGATAACAATTGTCTACTATTTCAATTTGCTTACGACTTCTTCATGATTTGTTTTGATAAGAATTTTGATGCCGCAAGACAACTACTCAACAACAAGATGAATGAATTTTTCGACAAATGTCGGAATATCAAATTATCATTCAATATTGGAAAAACCAAGGCGATACATTTCAGTAATAGACCTAGACCAATATTTTTAATCGTAAACAATATCAATATACCCGAGGTAAGGTCCATCAAATATCTAGGTAGAATAATTGCTGCAAACAATTCATCCAGTTTACATTTACGTCAGATCTTCAACGATATCCGCAAGACATGTGGTTTTTTTGGTATCATAAATCACCGGAAACTGGATGTTCATCCTGCAAAGGCTCTTTTGTTTTTCAAGTTTTGCAAATCTTAACAAAATCTCTATAGGAATGATAAGAGTGTTCATCAACGATTTTCTGAGAAAGAGTTTAGGTTTAATCCGCTCTACACCGGCTCACATTTTATATCATCTAGCGGCTGAACTACCACCTGAATATCGATCAAAGTTTGCCACTGCTAAAGAAATTATCAAGTCTTTATTATTTAAATTACCAATTTCGGATTAAATTATGGATCTGCAGGGTGTGAATACAAGTATAGCGAAGGTATTTGACAAATTTTACTGCATATTTAAAGATATTGGAGAATTACAAACACCAATAAATATTTCAAATTGTCTGGAAATCGATTTCGACTTCTTTAAGGGTTCCGCTTGCAACAAAAGAAATGCTAATAAGGAGGTAATAGAAGGTATATTTGCTGAGAAATGGAACGAGTTATATAATAATAATTGTGAAATTATATTTACTGATGGCTCAATTCTGGAAAACGCTTCATGTTTTGCTATTTATCGTCATGAATTAAAACATTCCGAACCTTTTTTCGGTGACAAAATAGTATCTTCTACAACAGCAGAATTATTGGCAATTGAAAAGGCTATAGATTTCGCATATGATCGTAATTTTAATAGAATAGCAATTTTGACGGACTCAAAGGCCAGCCTTTATGCCTTAGTTAACAATTCGAACGATAACTACATTGTGATCAACATCTTGAACAAATTAAATAATTATGATTTTGAAAAAGTTGTAATTCACCACATACCTAGCCATAGCGGAATTGCAGGCAATGATATTGTGGATAATCTGGCAAAAGAAGCACCTAAAAATGGCATCAGGCAAGAAATTAAATGGACTCTAAAAGATGCTCTTAATTCAATAAAATCAATACTCAAGGCAGAATGGAATTTGGATTACAGTAGAATTGGGAATACTAAAGGCGTTGACTATGGACGAATTTTCCTAGTACGACTGACAGACCTTGGTTTGATGACAAGACTTTTGACCTTAACGGAATTGAAGCTACGGGGATTAGACTTACTAATAGAATACTCACTGGCCACTCATTTTGTGCTGGCACTCTTTCAAGAATGGGAGTGGTACCGTCTGGAATATGTCAAGTTTGCAACGTAGATGAAGATGCATCACATTTAATATTTAAATGTCGAAATTTCGAATCAGAAAGAAATTCTTTTCCACTGATACTAAAATATAACGGAGTATCAGAGTTCATAATAGCGGAAGGAATCCAGAGTATTCCAATCATTCTAAAGTTTATTCAAGTTACTGGACTGGATTTATAATTATCACTTTGATTTAAACATACTATTAACATTATTCAAAATTCAAGATCTTATATTCAAATTAATTTTCAAGTCATTTCATCATACATTCATTGTTTATCATTTGGATTTCAATTAATTTATATATCGTTCACAGAAAACTGTGATTATTGGTGATGGCGTTATTTTAGGCCAAATAATTCTTTCAATTTTTCATTTGAAAGTAACTTAAATAACAAACAAACAAACAAAACGGAGTACTGAAAAAATATTTGTTGGAAAGCTTTGTGATTTGTATGATGCAGAACGAGGAAGCAGGGTAAGAATATTACTTTTATTAGTTAATGCATATAAAAAGCATATTTTTTAGGATAAGCAAATTGAAAAAGCCGTACGTAATACCATTTCGTGAAGAGTGGATAAAACAATTTCATTGGTTGGAAAAGGGCAGCCAAAATAAAACATGTTCTTTATGTAAAATTCCAATAACGGGTGCTCTTGCCCATATCAAGAGACATGCTTTACGGGAAAGCCACACAAAAAATATAAATACACTGAGAACTACTCCAAATGCCCCGTCACAGAGTCCGCAAAAAAGTTGGAAATAATGCTAAGTGCTTTTGTAGCCGAACATAATATTCCCTTTACCATATTAGACCACCTTAATAACATTATAAAAGAAGGAATACATGACTCCCAAATCACCAAAAAATTTCTTATTAATAGCAAAAAGGGTCAAGCAATAGTGACAAAGTTAGCTGGGCCGGAAAACACATGCTCTGTTACAAACTTTGCGAAAATAATTATTATTCATTGGTAATCGATGAAAGCACTGACTGTAGTGTTTCTAAAAATCTAGCCGTTGTTATTCGAATTTTTGATGGCCAATGCCGTGATAGATGTTTGAGTATATGATACAGCTGGAGGACTGTACTGCTACCGGCATTTTCGAAAGCACATTAAAAGTGTTGAGTAATAATAAAATACCACTACAGAATATGGTTGGTATTACCACTGACAATTGTGCCGTAATGATAGGTTCCGTAAATGGAGTGCAAACTAAATTTAAAAATTTGGTACCACACTTGTACACAAATGGATGTATATGCCATATATTAAATTTGGCCTCTCTAGCAGGCCAAGTTTATGAGGGATATAAACTACTATTTTTGTAATAGTGCAAGCCGAAGAGATGATTTTATTCAATTTCAGGAATATTTTGGAACTGATATACATATCATCTTTAAATATGCATCTACAAGATGGTTGTCGAGACAAAAAGTCGTTGAACGAATTGTTATTTTACTTTAAATGATTTTGAGACTGAATTTAAAAATGAAAAGATAAAATTTATTTCTTCAGTATATTCTTAAAATAATAAATACTGTAAATTAGGAAATGCAATCAGAAGATGCACGAATACATATATTTTTACCAAGGCTAACTTTTTTATTTCGGCAAATAGCCCTACACTTCATAAATAAAAATGTTCTAGATAATTGTGATATAACTACTGTTAAACTTTCGGAAAATAATGTTCCAATTGATGAAATTTATTGTGGTACAGAAGTGGATATTTATATTTCATCAAATAATATTAACACCGTAACTATAAAGACATTCAAAGAAAATGCCAAACAATTTTGTGATGTTTTAAGGTCAAAGGTAAACTTAAACGATGAAATGCTTAAGTGGTTTAATAAATTTACACCACAAAATATAATTTTGGGAAAAACTAATTCTATTGTACCTCTTCTTTTGAAAATGTTTCCCAATGAACAAATCCATTTTGAGTCAATAAATAATCAATATAGAGCATTAACCGATGTGGTAGAACTTAAAACATACAAAGATGATAAATTAGCTCTTTCTGGTTTAAAGTATCAGAGATGAAAAATGCATTAAATGAACTCATGTTTCCTGATATTTCGAGAGTTGCTTCCGCAATTTTGTCCATTCCACACTCGTCAGCGAACGTCGAGCGTATATTTTGTAACCAAAATATGATTAAAACGAAATATAGAAATAAGAAATATCGAGATTAATTCAAACAAAAGATTTATTAAAGTCGACTAATTGCAGTTGCTATAACTTAAAAATAACAGAAAATTTGTTAACTAACAGTATTTTATAAAAACATATTTATTAAATTTATCTCATATATTTAAAACTTATATATATTTACGCATTTATCTGCATTATTTTTATTTTTTAAGTTATGTACACTTGAATTTGTATGTACGAGTTTTGTTAAATTTTTCATTATTTAATAAATTTTAAAAATGGTACCGTGAAGGTTTAAAAAGTACATTTTATTTTTATAGTTGGTACAAAATCTATTTTCCATCAGTGCTACCAGTTAAATAACCAGTTATTTAACCGGTAGTGCTGCCAGATATATCGGTTAAAGTTTATATTAGTTTATTAAAAGCAAAATGAAAAACATAACCGAAACTCTTGTGTACGTGTGATTTTGCATCTTGCTCTAACTAACTAATTCCACTCGACTACGCAACATACATCTGTACTGCTTACTCTGCTGCTTTTAATCGGTCAATGTTTACCTAAATATTGGGTAAGCTTAACCAGTTAATGATAACGTAAATATTGGTTATTTCTAACTAGTCAATGCTTACACAAATATAGGTTAGCAATAACTGGGGGCTAATTCTCGCATTCGTATGCTAGTAAATTTTCATTCGAACGTTCGAATTTTTTAATATTTGGGATTCTCTCATTCGATAGCGAATAAAATGTATCGAAATTTCTAATGATGGCATTCGATAACGAATGATTATTCGAACGCAACCTTGCGAGTTTTTACTCGTAAGCAAAGAAGCATTCGAAATAACGTTTTTTTAATAAACAGAAGAAAAAAAAGAAAATGTGTCATCTTTGTTCGCGCCACACCCCGTTTCGCATGGCGAGGTTCCCAGCTAGCTCTATATACATCTCCTTCGGGCAGGTCCCAACCCTCTCGCCAGCTGCGCGTTCGAACAACAAAAAAAGTTTATAAAAAAAACCACCTAACATCCACATATCACAATACCCACACTTATGAAGACAGATGTTAGTCTCCCTAGCCCGCCCAACCATGTCGTAGTTATGTACCCTCCTCAAAGTCGCCTATGACCCATTATACGCTCGACTCCGATCACTCACTTACCTATCCATCTGGTGCTAACTTAAATAATCTCCAAAAATCTATTCCTAAGTATAATGATTGTTCTAGGTCCGGACACAGATACAAACACATTTTGTTCTTTTGACCTGTATAGCTAACATACACATTTATTTTACCTAACACTCTATGACATTTACCACTGGCTGTCTTAACACTTGTCACTATCGGTTGAATATCTAAATCTTGCACTAACTCCCTACACTCTTTTCCTAATATGCTAACTGTTGCACCTGTATCTAACAAACCTCGGATAATCTTTCCTTCTATATCAACCTCTGCAAAACTTCTACAATCTGTTGCACTGTCTTGACCTGCTCTTCTGACGGATTCTACTACTAGCTTTCTATTCTTTCGTCTTTCCGCAAATTTTTCTCGCACCCTACGAATACGATTATCAGTTTTTTTCTGATTATTTTCCTTTCCCAAAATTTTCTCCCTGACTCGGTTGTAATAAGTCTGTCTCTCGTCCCTGGAAATATAGTGTCGCATTTGTGGAAGGTTTTTAGGTATCACAAGCTCATTTCCCTTTACTTTATGCGTCTTATCAATAATCTTTGTTTGCATTAATTTTCCTTTGGGGGAAGATTTCCGCTCGAGCTTGGATCCCCCTTTGTTCCCAAACTCTTGAATGGGTTTCCCGATTGGCAGTTGGGACATCTAGGCGTTATCACGTTCGGTCTTCCGCATTTATAGCAGAATACTGTCCTTTCCAAAGAAGTACATTCCATATACACATGACCCGGTTGCCTGCAATTCCAACAAGTTACTTGATTTCTTCTTTGCTGTAGGTTTGTATTCAGGGCCGCAATTTCTTCATAGTTATCTGAAGGACTTGCACCTCCCATTTCGTCATCATTTTCTACATAAATTTCATTGACATATCTTACTGGACGTGTTGTTGGCTGTATATGTCGAACATCACTCCTAGGAAAATTCCTTTCAGCTTCGTTGCATTCGACTCGCAATTGTTCCACAGAAGACACTCCTATCGGATATACGATTCTACCTATGTTTTCCCTTATGTTCCTTTTAATTATTTTTATCAAGTCGTATTCCGGGATAGGTTGTATTAACCTGGATCGTATCTTACACATCTCGTGAAAATAACTATCGACCGTTTCTCCACTTTGCTGTTTACGTTCAACTAACTCTCTCATGATTTCAAAATTTGATCGCGTCGTTTTGTATTGCCCTATTAACGCATGCCGTAGTCCAGGCCAGTCAAACACTCCATGAGTTTTTACAAATAACCAATACCATTCCCTCGCTGAACCAGAAACTAACAGGTGGAAATCCCTCAGTACTTCTGACCATGGTATTTGGTAATGTAGTTGCAAATGTTCTAAGCGAAAAACAAAATCGTCTATGCTAACATGGTTTGGATTACCATCAAATACCACTCCTAATTTATCAACCCGTATTCTGGCTTGTTCAATCGATTGCATTCTAGTACCCGGTAGGTGACTATTAAGATTCGGATTTATGATATTGCTATTACTGGACGTAGAATTTCTATCGGAACTATCATCTGATGCTATTCTAACATCTAATCTTCCGTTCGTTTGTGACACATTATTATCCATTGGATTATTACAATTTCCGTTCTCTACCGCAGACCCTGGGTTTTATGTAGTTACCTTTGAAAGTTGTGCTAGACATTTTGTTAATTCAGAAATACTACTTTTCACACCTGATATCTCATCCTGAACCATTTTTCTCACTTTGTCTTCTAAAGACCTCTGCACCGCCATAGCTTCGTCAGTGACCATCTCCCTGACTTCCGGAGTTATATTCTCCATCCCTGCATTGTTGCCTGTACCACTAGAACTACTGGGATTCATATTCATTGCCCGATTGGCAGTATTTATGGTCTGAGACAAATCTATAAATTGAGTTCTGTTAGGTTCTATGGAATTCGGCATTATTTTATTAATATTAATAGTATTCCGGACTTTCGGTAACGCGTGTGGAATCGATCTGTTCAAATCAATTTGAGGTTGTCTACTTCTTTTCCTATTATTCACTTGTGACTGAGCTTTTACATTAATACCCCTCCCTGATACCACTTATTTTGCACAATCGTACTAATCGTATGAGTTAGAAGGATAATATAAAAATTAAATATTATTAAGCACACAAAAAAATTTAAAATAAATATGGAAACAAATTAAGAAAGTAAAAAAAACGATAATAAAAATACTAAAAAAATAAAAATCAAAAAAAAAAATTATAAATAAAAGTAAATAATAAAAAAAATTAATAAAAGTAATATCTAAAAAGAAAGTAATCAAAATTTAAATAATAATTATAAAAAAAGGTAAAATAACTAATTCGTAAAGAAAAAAATATATAATAATATAATAAAAAAAATATAAGAATAAATACAGACAATTACTAAGACTAAATAATAATATAAAAAGAACTGAAATACAATAATCGCTTATTCAAACACAATTCTAATAATAAAAATACGATTTCACTCATTCAATATTCAACACCAAAAATTCATTTGATACTGAAATATAAACAAATCAATACGTTAACAGAATTACTTCATATAAACACATATGTATATATCTTCAAGGCTCAAAAAAAAACAATGAAAACTTATACCAGCGAAATCACATATGTACATGTCTATAACAATTATTTAAGATATGTTATAAATCTTTAGATTTTAATGCGTTCTTTTTCTTATTTTAGTTCTGGCAATGATAGACGGAGGTGATCATCGCAGCGGTTTCTATTTACGTAAATACCTGATATGTGGAAATTTTAAACACAAACAAAAAAACTATGTTTTGTTGTACTTCGCTCATGACACAACATCGATCGAGATTACGACAAGACACCTACGATATAAGATACAACATTCTCATCCCATAGTCACAACATTCTAAATCAAATAAAACAAAATCATCAAAAAAATCAAAAACTCCTCCCCTATTGATACAACACACTTCATGATTTACATACTTATGCTCATGACAGACTATCAATAATCACATTACCTCGACACTAAACACGATTAAAAAAAATCTAACTTTATCAACAAAATTGAAATGAACACACTACCATTGGGGACACTCTATGTCACTCTCAAGCTACTGTCATCATTTCCATTTTTGTACTGCTTTGTCGATCCCCATATCCAAGTAGTCCACCTACATACAACACTCCCTATCATACTAGAGTGGCTATGCAAATCACCACCTGCAATATGCTTCACGCCCGCTATTCGGTCAAAAAATAATTCAATATACCCTACTGTTACATGTTTAGGTATCATACATGTTAGCACGTAGCTTAAGTTACACTCTCAATGATTGAGAAAGCTACCTAAGTTACCTCATTAAGTTTGGGCGCCATTTCTGTTTGGTTTGGTAAATCTATGATAAAATCAGGTACACAATTATATATTAGGACGAAACACATGCATAATTATACATTGTCAAAAAAAATTTTTTTTTTTTAGATAAATTATTAAAATGTATTACTAATCCTAAAATTGCACTGTTTATAGATTATATCACAGATTTTCAAAAGAAAATAGTTTTCAAACTTTTATGTCTTTCGCGTAAAAGATACCAATTGACTTGCCCTGAAGATCTTCCAGTTCATACATATTGTTGCCGACTGGCATTACAATCCTGCACTCTTTTCATATGCCTCGTGCATATTCTTACGTATCTTCTCCCGTATTAGTTCTAATTTCCCATTATTGGTCATACCGATTATTTCGTGATCTGACAAAGACATTAGTTTCCTAGCAAGTCTATAGTCTGCCCCATTTGAGAACATGTGCACGCCGAATAGAGAAAAGAATGGTGTAAAACCGGTTGCTGAATGTACCGAGTTTCTTAATGCACATTCAATTTCTGGTAAGTATAAGTTCCAGTCTCTATGGTCGTCTTTCAAATAAGCCCTAATAGCAGCTATTACAGATTGATTTACTCTCTCCGAAGAATTTGCTTGCGGTGAGTAAACGGCAGTCTTCATATGTCTTATACCAAATGATTCCATGAGGCCTTGAAAACCTTTTGCTACGAACTGTGAGCCATTATGGCTATGAATAATTTCCGGTACTCCAAACTTATAAAAGATTTCTTGCGTTAAGAACTTTACTACGTTTCCCGTAGTAGCTTCCTTAATAGCCTTCAAAAACGTAAATTTTGTGAAGTGATCCATCACAATCAATATATAGCTATTCCCGTTTTTGGATCTAGGGTATTTTCCAAGGAAATCTATATATAATTTCTGGAATGGTCTCTCAGTGATCACCTCCTGACCTATTCCAGGCATTAAATTCGTATTTGCCGGTTTAGTTTCCTTGCATACCCGGCACCTTTTTACGTATTCTTTAATTTGAATGGTCATTTTCGGCCAGTAAAAGAATCTCTTTATTTTCTCAAGCGTTTTGGTCATTCCCCCGTGAGCTGAAGTATTTGATGCGTGACATTTTTCTATTATTGCTTGCGTTTGGTTTGGTGGTAACCATAACTTCCATTGACATTGATCTTCGGCTTCTAATTCCTGACTTGTTCTTTTAAAAATCTTACCATCAATTACTTTCAAATCTGGTAATTTATTAGAATTCTCATTAATTTGTTTTATAAGTCCCAAATATTCTTCACTATCGAATTCGGTTGTTTCAAAGTCTAGCAATTCTTCCATTTGTACTTCATCAACACATTCCTGAGGAATTCGCGACAACATATCAGCCACTTTATTTTCCGAACCTTTTCGATGTTCGATTTCGAAATCAAAGGCCTGTAGCTGTAATGACCATCGGGCTAGTCTACCTGTAAGGTCCTTAAGAGTCATCAGCCACTTAAGACTGGCATGATCCGTGATTACGGTAAATGGCATCATTTCCATATAAGGTCGAAACTTTTTTACCGCCATCACTGCTGCCAGACACTTTTTTTCAGTGACAGTATAATTCTTTTAGCATGGGTTCAGTTTCTGCGAATAAAATGCGATGGGATGTTCCTCGTTTCTTCCATCGAGTTGATACAATACTGCTCCAATTCCGTAATCAGAAGCATCGCATTGTATGTAAAAACGCTTAGTGAAATCGGCATGTGGTAATACAGGAGCAGACGTTAATGCTTTCTTAAGCTCTCCAAAAGTTTCTATGGCCTCGGGAGTCAATTTAAATTTGTTGCTTTTTTCAAGGTGTCAGTCAGAGGTGCAGAAATCGTAGCAAAGTCTTTAATAAAACGCCTGTACCATCCAGCCGTACCAAGAAAACTCCTGACTTCTCTAGCACTCTTTGGCAATACTATGTTTCTTATCGCCTGCACCTTATTTGGGTCAGTTTTCAATAATCCTCCTCCTATAGTAATCCCAGATATCTCAACTCTTGGAAACAAAATTGTGACTTTTTCAAGCCGATCGTTAGTTGGCAATTTTGAGACATTGTTCTACCTCACCTAACAGCTTTAAGTGTTCATCAAATGTGCTGGAAATTACAAGTAAATCGTCTAAATATGTGAACACGTTATCCCTCAACCGATTCGGTATGACCTTATCCATGAGCCGACATAATCTCTGAGCGGCATTGCATAATCCGAATGGCCTTACGCGAAATTGATATAAAGGTCTTCCCGCTACTGTAAAGGCTGTGTAAGCTTTACTCTCCTCATCTAACTCAATTTGCCAGAAGGCGTACTTCAGATCAACACTACTAATAAAATGTGTCTCATCTATCCTGCTCAAGATTCCATCTATATTTTGAAGGGGATAAGCATCCTTAATCGTGAGTTTATTGAGCTTACGAGCATCTAAGCAAAAGCGGTTTTTCCCCGGTTTCCTAACCACTGTCGTTCGGTTTGACCATGGGCTTTCGCTCACCTCTATTACTTTCAACTGTAGCATCGTATTAATCTCTTTATACGTAATTTCCTGAACTGCAGGGGAAATTGGATAGTAGCGATCCTTAATAGGCTCAGCCGTCTACTAATCGAATGACGTGCTTTTCTAAGGGAGTAACTCCCAATCCCTTCTCTTCAAAAGTATCAAACTCGCTGATTACCTTATCCAACCTATTTCTTTGCTTTTCGTTCAATTCGTGTGGTCTTAATTTATAATCATTTTTCTCCGATGTAAAGTCTTTTTGTAATTTTCCAATATCAATTTCACTCACTCCTATCACGTCTTCTTTTCTCGAGCACTGATTTCCAGATATATATATTTATTTATTCTCCTTTTCCCCGTCAATCATAAATTTTCCTAAATTTCGATACTATTTCTGTTTCCCCTATTTATATTTCTATAGATTCATATACATACACTAAACATTCACGTTATCACACAATTCTTGCTTCACGAATTTCCTTATTTTAAAATTAATTTTCTTATAAAAAAAAGACGCAACTTTTTTTTCTGAATTTAAAATTTTTTTTTTTTCTTTTACGAGAAGCTTCACCCTCCAGTTTACTAAAGCAAATGTCCTTATAACTTGCATTGTTCAATTTATATAACCTTCTGCTTCCTTTCCCCTATTTACTAATCCTAGCGGTTCCTCTTCCTCTTCTTTTTTTTTTTTTTTTTTTTATGCAACATCTACATTATCATACATTCCTGACGTGATATTCTGCTTTGGGTACTTTCCTACCGTTATCCTTATGTAATATGTCCACTCGCATATAGATCACGTCATTCCATGTTGTTGTTGTTGTTGTCCTTTCTTTTCCTCTCTACTTAATCACCCCGTCATCCTTTTATAACCCATACTGTTTCTTTCCCTGTTCTTCCCCTCTTTTGTGCGTCCCTAGATAGGTTTTTTCCAATCATCCTAATCAATATTATCGTATCTGCATTACCAACTACATATCATCCCATTTCCCTCTTTTTTTTTGGTATGCGTCACCCGGTACAAATGTCAACACAAAAAAAAAACAAAAGAATTATAATCGAAATAGAGTCACTTTGCTTAATAAACATTAGAATAAATAAAAATCTATTAGATTTGTCCTAAGTTAGCAATAAAAACACTCTAAATTTGTTACTATAAGCCAGCACCGGGACTAAAAAAAAGATGTTAAATAAATTGAATTTCGTACTACATATGTATTATTAAGCGTACAAGAGCAAAAAAAAAGGAAGGCCATACACAAAAATAATGACAATGACTAGACGTGGTGGGCATCATACAAGGATGGATGAACTCGACCCTATCATGAGGAACACAGGTAAGTGAATACTCTGTCTATAGTTCTGATTCATTCCTTTTCCATATTTTTGCAGAATTATTCCTACTGCGAACAATTGGCCGCAACAGAGTCTAGAAAAACACATACATACATTAATACATACGTATGTATGTAAGTACTTATTTATACTTACTCATTGTTTGTCAATCTTAAGGGTTCGGAGGTGTTTCTTATTTGTTTCCTTATGTCATTAATGTTTTCAATCTCGTCAGAATTAGAAGACGATGAGTAAAAAAACACAACTGGATCCATTTCTAATTTAAAATAATTTCTTTTAAAAATTTTGCTTTTACTTGAGTTATTTTTTGCAGAACCATATGTTTTTTGTTTACATTTTCTTTTATTTTATTCAGTGCTGTAATACGTACTTATTTAAGTTTTTTACAACACTGAAGCAATGAATCGATTCGATTCGTATCGAGTACCATCATTAGAAAATTTTGCACTGTCGAAATAAATTTCGATTCGAAAACAATTTCGATCACGACTGCCAGAATTAGCCCCCTGGTCACGCCTAACGAATATGTATATCCATCAATTATAACTAATAATAATAAAATACAAAATATTATTTCTTTTTTTAAACTTTTAATGGATCTTTTTTACAATATTTTGTTTTTGCCGGTTATGGCTGCGTTCTACAGCTTTATTTATATTTTTTTGAAATTTCATCATGCTCTGCTTTTGGTAAACGTCTGAAATTTAAAGAATAGATACAAATATTAATAGTATAATATTATTTCAATGAATCTTCAAAATGTACATACATAATAACATATATGTATGTACGTATATACCTCTCAAAAACTTGCAGCAGATAGTAAGCTGTGCTAGAGAATGCTTTGCCCACTTCCTTCCCAATTGTACATCTGTAGCAGGTCATCCGTAAATATGCCACGGATGACAGTGCTGACATCTTTAGATGCCCCTTTAAGTTTATGCATGTGCATAAGCTGTAAAAAATATATATATTACAATTTAAAAGTAATTCTTTTATAAATTACGTTTTATTGCTTGGGTAAAATCTTCAGCCTCCAGCTTCTCCTCCATCTCTTTACCGAAACAATACTTTGCAAGGGCAGCATGGATGCCACTTCATCCATTTTTTTTTTGTCGTGGACCTCTCCCGTAATGCGACATACTGAACCCTCCACCCTTTTAATAGACACCTTACATTCCATTAGGGCTTTGGTCTGGGCCATCATCTCCGGTTTTGAAGCTAGCTACAAAAAATTTCATTATTGTTTGAAAAGCAATAAAAGAATTGAAATACTTACATTTTCTTCAATATTTTCTATTTTTTCGGGAATAGTCGAAATATTAATTGCTTCTTTGCTTACATTAAAAAGAGATTTTGCCTATAATGGAAAATCATTAACGCCTACCCTTTTTAATGTATGGAGCAAATCATCCAAAGCCGTATGAGAAATTTTGTTTCTAACAGCCCATGATCTTATCTCCTCACATTTGTCTTTACCATTAACAGGATATATTCCTACATTTCCTTCTTTTCTCGAAACATATGTAAATTCAACAACCCAGGTTCGAATCCCAGCCATAAAAAATTATCAATAAAAATTGTTCAAGTTGTAAAACAATTCCTACCTTCAGTAACAATTATTTAATGAAAATTAAATTTAATGAACTCGAGCCCGACTAAATAAATATTAAAAATTTATTCCTTCAGAATATTTATAATCTGTGCACTCACCTACATTTTCCAGCTTCTTACATGAACTTGGTGAAGCTCCTTCATCAAAAATTATCCTTTCACTTAATTTTTGCACATGTTCTAAAGGCACTTTTTGTTTAGTGTGCAACAATTTCTTAAAATTTTCCACATTGGACTTATTGTCCTTTTTTCTTTACAAATTAAGTTTTGTAAATTTCTTTTACTCATCTTTCTTTTCTTTTTATTTATTATTTATAAAAAAAAACACGAAGCTTTTTGGTAAAAACTGTTTTCAAAACGCGAAACTTAACTGATCAGCAAAATCACCGAATTAGAATTAAAAAATTTAAAAATGTTACCAAGAATTTTTTTCAAATGTAAATCAGCCATTTCTCTCTAACATATATGTTAGAGTTGAACAACTAATACAATATTTCCCCACACTGCCACTAGAAAAAACGTTGTTCTTAAAACGTTTTTTCCCTGAAAAACCCCCAAAATTTCCCATAACTCATGTGTATACGAATTATACTTTTTTTTGCAATAAATGAAAAAATTATTAAAATTTATAAAAGCTAACTAATATGTTTTAATAGAACCTCTTTTTAAATTAAATTAAGTAAATTTTTACATAAATAACTTCACAAAAATGTGCAATAAATATTATAAAACAATCCTTCAAATTTTGTTAAAAAGACGAAAATATGGCAGCGTCGGTAGAAAAATTCTATATTAAATTGTTGCAAGTGGGTTAGTAAAAAAAAGGTTGGCTGTGTTAGGCCCGGTTTACATTTTTCAACGTCGTTTTTTTACAAATTTTAATTTTTGTTGTAGTCAGGGTTGATTTTCTTGTTGAATCTTCTTTAGTTTATTGTTCGTATTAAAAAAATTTCTTTACTTTTTAACAAATAATTTTAAATTATGGACACAATGTACGCACTAAAAAAATCACACATATAAATAAATAATAACAGAAATCCAAAAAAATATGTAACTATTTTTCTTGCTTACAAAAATATTCACCTTAATTATTAATTTTATTTTTACATGTTGAATTTCTAAACGAACCTTTCAACTCAAAATACGAACAAAAATAAAACGGAACAACAGAAACAGAAATGAGTGTAAAGAGAAATATGAAAAAACAACATGAAAACAGTAATCCTGTCTTTTTTCCTACCCCGCTTGCTTCACTACACCGCTCGCCAACAAACCAAAAGCAACGTCGAAAAAACGACGTCGTTAAACGTTAAAATCGTAATGTAAATCTGGCATTAGTTTCGGTTATTCATTTCTTGTAGGGATATGTATATGTAGATCATTTTTATGGTACATTTTTTGTCAAGTGTTTTTTGGCTCTATTTACTTAGGCCCCTTTCAGATTAGGAAATTTTATTTGCGCAAGTATAATTTTCATATTTATTTATTTTCTTCTGAACTTGCTTTTGTGTACACATTCAAGTAACTTGGTTGCGCAAGTATAATTTTCTTATGCTCGAATTTTCTTAATTTTTTTGACGTTTTCTTTCACTTCTGTATTCATTTTTTTGGATTGTTTTACGGGGCGCACTACTTGTATATATTGCGTCCGTAAATTCTTCCATTTCCGTTTAATTTCTTCCAAGGTTTATAGTGTTGTCGGTCTTTTGCATTTCAATTAAAATTTTATGAAATGTCTTTTTATTGCGGTCTAAATATGAAAATGAACGAACATTAAAAATGCATTCATTTTGTTCAACTAAATTGATTAGCTGTGCCGTTTCATTTTGCTTCCATTTTCTCATGATTTTTTGAATTTAATAAAAATTTATTCACAAATAAATATTAACACAAAACTTTACAACACCGCAGAGTATACTCTGTGACAACACACATAATTTAATACAAATTTATTCACAAATAAATATAAAATTTTTTTAACAAAATTTGACAATTTAACACAATACAATAATACAAATTTATTCAAACCGCAGCAGAGTATGGCTGTTTTCATAAACGCAGTATGCAATGCAACATTTCATTGCATAGAGTTCATAATAGCATTTAGAAATATTATTTAAAAATTTTTGTTTTAAGATTCTCTTTAAGTTTTTAAATTATATTCTAAATGCTATTATGAACTCTATGCAATGAAACACACCGAAGAAGAAATAAAAGAGAATGTCAAAAACAAATAAATATCCCAAGACAAGAATGACAGCAGCAACAGAATTTCCAAGTACAGACAAGCGTGTACTCAAGCCTCGGCAATTATTTCCCCTTCAAACCGACCTTTCCTCTCATACCCACAAACACTAGACTTGCGCAAATACAATTGCCTAATATGAAAGGGGCCTTACATACAGACATACGTATGTATGTATATACATTTCTTCGCGAATATTGCAGGATCCAGATTTGTAGGAGTACAGTTGTGTAGATGAAGAAAAGGGAATAATAAAGAGTTTTTATGTGCGAAAATATTATAGTTTAAAAAAAAAAAAAACTTGAATTTGAATAAGTTTGCAACTTCGTGTTTATGTTCGGATAACTCGTTTGCATTCCAGAAACATATTTTTAACTGGTTCATTTGTTGTTGAGTAGAACTTGCAGGAGCATGTTCTGGTTTCGCATCATTTCCTGAAACATGTTCTGCATGAAGTTATTCATAGTTTAAATTAAATTTTCAATTGAGCCAGAAGGCATTTGTAGACCTTCCCTAGGAACATCAGCGTATGGAGGCTGCTTTGCGTTAGAAGTACACGGGGAATTTTTTGCATTAGGGTTTCCTTTTAAGACCTGGGCATATGATTGGTTTTGTTTGTTTGTTTGTGTATTACTAGCAACAGAGCCAGCGGCTTGGCTGGGCGCATATGACGGGAGTGAGTATATTTTTGAACTAAATCAGGTTTTTTTAAATGCAAGAAGACTTTACAGCCCCTATAGTTTGCCGTGTGATTTTCGCCACAGTTGCTGCATTTCTTAACATTCGGGTCAGCTTTAGAACAATTACATTCGGCGGTTTTATGAGCGTCGCCACAAACCACACATACGTGAGGTATGTTTTTGTATGCCCATATTCCTGACAGTTTGTGCATTGGGAGGGACCCTTTCGTTTTAATGGCTCCTCAACAGTTATTCTTCTGTTGAGTAGGTAACGCAAGTTGTATATGGGATGAACTGAATTTTTGGTTTTGAGAACCGATGAATCAAACGATATCTCAATGCGGTGCATTGGTTGAGGAACTTTATTCCTGTTCAAAATGTTATGAACAGATTTTACCTCATACCCCTCTTGCTCTACGGCAGATTTTATTTCCTCTGTAGGAACAGAACTATCTATGCCTTTTATGACAATAATCAAACCCTTAGCACTTTTTAATTGATATGTATAGTAACTTTTATTTTCTGCGTCCAGGTGTCTTGATATAATACGAAAGTTCGTTTCTGTTCTGGCTTGAATTTTGGTCTCTTGAATGTGCCCGCGTCGTATAGAAACGACATTACCTACAAGTTGAGTCAACATGTTGACTATGCTATTTGATGTTTGCTCCCGCAGATAGATAGGTGGCGGTTTAACTTCTTTAGTGGCTGTTGCATTAGCTGATTCTGCTTCTTCATCGTCAGGTATGGATAGTATAGAGAATCTGTTACCACTTGTTGGCAAAGAGACTACTTGTTGCCTTTGTATTTTTTGGCCATGCTTTCTTCAGAGGCATGAAATCGACGTACTTCTTGTCTCTGAAACACACTTTACTTATAAAAACTGCTTTAGGGTAAATGGATACCTTACGTATGACACAAAACATCCCAGCGGACGGGCTTGTGGTGGCACAGCCATAATTGTGCACAAACATATCAGACACTTACCATTGCCAGAGTTCGAAGAAGATTGTATCCAGGCCACATCTATAAATCTTACTGATTTCAAACTTACTTTGTCATCCGTTTATTGTCCCCCGAGGCACAATATTGTACACGATAAATTTCTCAACTTCTTCTCCACATTGGGCCAGAAATTCATTGCTGCGGGCGATTACAACGCTAAACATACATATTGGGGCTCCAGACTTATTACTCCTAGAGGTAATCAGCTATACAATACCGTAACTGCAAATAATTTTGATGTCGTATCGAGTGGTGAGCCTACCTATTGGCCAACCGATTTCAACAAGCTACCAGACCTTATTGACTTTGCTGTAATTAAAAACATCAAGCGCGATCAGGAACTAGTTAGTTCCTCATATGACTATCGTCCGATCATTCACCTTCAATCCTCATTTTAAAAGACAACTCTGACGCCGCAGCTGAAAATTTTATTTCCTACCCAAACAGAAACACAAATTGGTTAAAGTATAAAATGTATGTGAGCTCTCACCTATCACAGTGCATTCCCCTAAAAAATTCATCTGGCATCCAAATAGCTGTCAACCGATTTAGAGAAGTCTTGGATTCTGCAGCAAGAAATGCAACCCTAATCAAGCGGACAATTAAACGTGCTCCTTACAATACATCGACGGATATAGAGACCCTTATCAGAGAAAAAAGTTAATATTAGAAAATCTACCGGACCTGACCGCATCACAGGGTCAATGCTAAGGAACTTACCATCGTCTGCTTCTAGAATCTTGCTGCTAATTTTTAACGCGATATTAAGAGTCGGATACTTCCCATCCTCATGGAAGAGGTCTATAATTGTTATGATTCCCAAGCCAGGAAAATATGCTAGCCAGGTTGCGTCGTACAGACCGATAAGCTTATCGAAGCCTTTCGAAAAAATATTCGTTTTAAGTATATCTCCTCATCTAAATGAACACGAAATCATCCCGGATCACCAATTCGGATTCAGAGCAAAACATGGTACAATAGAACAAGTGCATAGAATTGTCACCCTAATTAGATCGGCGTTTGAGAAAAAGCAATACTGCTCAGCCCTGTTTATAGACATTTCCCAAGCATTTGACAAAGTTTGGCATGATGGGCTACTTATCAAAATAACACGAATGCTTCCTCAAAACACTCACAAGCTTCTGTAGAGCTATCTAACAGGCAGGACATTCATGGTAAGGTCGCAAGATAAATACTCCACCCTCAAGAAAATTACTGCTGGTGTCCCCCAAGGCAGCATATTAGGACCGCTTCTATATATAATATACACAGCGGATATGCCAACAAACCTGAGCACGCATACCTCCACATTTGCAGACGACACAGCATTAAACGCTCAGAAGACAAACCTAACCATCTGTAAAAATAAATAACATCATTGTTCCGGTAGAAAACCATGTTAAGTACTTGGGAATTCATATAGATAGACGCTTGACCTGGTCTCGTCATATTGAAGCGAAAATAACGGCTATGAAACTTAAAGCAGCTCAACTACATTGGCTTCTCGGTCGAAACTCAAACTTGTCGTTAGACAACAAAATTCTCTTATACAAGTCCATCACAAAACCAATATGGACATATGGCATCCAATTATGGGGTACTGCATGCTCATCTAATATCCGAAAGCTTCAAAGAAGACAGTCCAGAATATTAAGACAAATTGTCTGCGCCCCATGGTATATACGTAATGATATTATCCACAGAGATCTCAACGTTTCCATTATCCAGGTGGAAACTAGTTACATCGATAAACTAATGGCCCACCCTAGCTACCTCGCTCGGGGTCTGCTTCAGTTCGAAGGTCACAAGAGGCTAAAAAGAACCGATACTTTGAGCCTAACTAGAAGACATCTTTAAAATTTGAATACAGCAGTTAGTGGTTACATTGGTAACAACCAACAAACAACAAGTAGAATTAAGATTTGAATACATATTGTAAATTTCGATAAGAAAGATTCAATAATAAAAAAAAAATATATTAAAAGAAAAAAAAAATTTGAATAAAAAATATCCAAATTATCCTACTTAACTTTCCCATAAATAAAACCCAAAAATTTAATGAACAATTTTTATTATATGTATGTATGTATGTGTTCATACAATTAATTTAACTAAAACAGTTCCGTGACTTCGATGTTGCGTCATTTTTGCTTCAGTTTGCGTCGCATTGCTTCGAAGTTGCATCGTTAGTGCTTCGATTTGCATCGTTAATAAATGTTTGTATGTCCAAAGTAAAATTAGAAAAAGGGGATTTCCCGTCGAAGTCTAATGCAAATTTGTATGTGAAAATTGTCTCCAAGTTTTAATCTTAATATTTTTATGTTTTTTATGTGTTTTTCATGAATTGTTATTTTTTTTCTTTAATAAAAACTATTATTACACAAATAATAATAAAAAATTGGTATTTGCTATTGAAAAATCAATTCTTTTTTACTAAAATTATGAGTCTCGGATCGAACTAAATGAAAATTAATACAAATGTATCGAAAACTGTGATTCGGTTTGCGTCGTTTTAGTTTGCGTCTCGTTTTTCCGGTCCCAATTAGCGACGCTAACCGGGGTATTAGTGTAGTATTATATTTTTTGGGTTGTTACAAAGAAATTTCTGTTTCATTTTTCAACCAAAAAATCGCTTGTTTCATACAGCGACAGCGATTCTGATTCTGTGGAAATAATAAATTCACAAACAAGTTTTTCTTCAAAGACTACTGAATTAGAATTTGAAGATCCATCGGAAGATGTTGAAGAAGAAACGTGTGTGGGTAAAAGAGCATGATGAGTCTGTTAAAGATTCACTACCTGAAACAGATCAAGAACACGAACAACCATTGAATTTAAGGTTAAAAACTTTAATTTTTATTTTTGTACACAAACAAATTTTTAAAATACAAAAATATTAAGACAAAAACTTAAATTTTTTTTAATTGTTTTAACGTAACCGACACAACATTAGTCCGTAGCTTGCCAGCATGACAGCGAAAATAACGTAAGCGACAAAAATACTTAGACCAAAAGCAGAGATAATTAGAAAAAACCTTCTCCTGTAAAATTTTGTTTTTGTCGCTTACACTATTTTGGCTGTAAGGGCTCGATTTGTACTATCACGTGCTATTATTCATTTCATTCAGAATACAAACAACGTACATATGTATGTTTGCAAATCGATATGAATGCATGTTATTATTAAAAGCTTCTTCCGAGTTGTTGTTGCCTTTCTTTTAAAACACTACCTATACATACATATGCACATAATGTGTCTAAAAGTAAAATATTCTCATTGAAAAATTTCGTTTTCAGCAACTTACTGCTTTTTTGTTACATTTTTTTCTTAATTTTCTATAATTTTGAAAATAAATGTCCTCATAAATGTTGATGAAGTTCCATTCTTTCTATACCATTCTTGGTTTTGTTGTTATTATTACATTTATACGGCGTAATTACATACGTACACCCATAACTTTTTAATTTCATAGTTACATCTTTATTTTAAAATTTTCTGAATTCCTATTACAAATAGCACAATGCATTTGAAGACTCAATAAATAAATAAATAATAAAATCAATAATTAATCAGAATCGTTATTAACAATCATAAATTTACAAAACATAAATCATTAGCTTGAAAAAGCACCTTATATTTTCATGTACTTTAATTCCTTATCTTAATAACACACAATTCTATACAAATTATTATTTTATACACACAAATCAACGTATAGATACTGTATGTATGAACCTTTTCTTATTTCTAGTTTTTCTTCCCAGTTTTCTGCACATTGCATATATGCGGCGTAAATATTCCACATATGCGACGAAAATAGTTTATTTATGCGGCGAAGAAATCTTATATATGCACATTTTCGTTTTTAACATTTTCAATTGCGGACAATTTCGTTTTTTACATATTTCAACTTCGTATGTTTGCTAGTTTTTATTTTTCATGTGCCATAGTTGTTTAGTTTGTTTTTTTCGATTTCGCATATTGCTGTCTGTTAGTGGTTTTTCACTAACATGTAAGTTACTATTTCTTTGCATGGTTTATGGTTCGGTACATGGTGCAACTATACTAGGTGAGCGCAAATCGACAACAAATACAACACAAAACAGAAACAACAGGTATTTTGTTTGTGTAAAATAATGTACTACTGTCAAAAATACTTGAAAAAGTATTACGTTTGCCATAAGTAAATTGTAAACAAAGTCAGTCAGCTGGGCTACTGCACTCACCTTGTATAGCTGCACCATGGTTCGGTAGTAAACTATAAAAAGTATGCGTGTGTTCTAGTAGTAAATATATTGCATATGAAAAATTTTCATTTTGTGATCTGGTTGCTACTAGAAATATTTTGTATGGCAAAATATTTTTAGAGTTACATACTACTAGAAATATTTCTATATTTTTAGTATGTGAAAAGTTAAATATAATTTTTTTAAAACATTTTTCTAGTTTTCCTATAAAATTATGAAATATTTTGCTATTTTTTTAATAATATAGTAGTAATTTTAAACTCTGGAAAAAGGATAGTTTTATTTCGGATCTTATTAACCTACATAAAGAATCTACATCCAATCATATATAAGTTAATATTTAATGAAACACAAATTTTTATTGGCTATGCCAATCTTTTTTATTTGGTTTATTAGCTGGATATGCCAGTTTTTCCAGTTATAACATATGTATGAATTGAACTAACTGTTTTCTACAAAACAATTCTAACCCGGCATTTACACATGCAAGTGCAAGTTCGAAAAACTGAATACACTCACATTTTTTTACTAATACACTCACATTTTTTCACTTGCAGAGCTAGTCGAGTTTTTCGAATAAGTTTTCGTATATAATACGTACACAGCACTCGCATGCAAGTACTTGCATGTGTAAACGATACCTTAATTTAAGTTAGTATTGCCGCACTTTATGCTGTTGTCATCATTTCTGTTGTTGGTGTTGTTTAATTTAAATTAATAATATAAAAAATTTGCAGCGGATGTGCATGCAGGTAGAGTTAAATGAATTTGCTAGCTTTCCGATTTGTTGGCACCCGCTAACTACTCCCCCTTGCAGTGAAGACGTCCTCGGCTTCTTTTAAAACTCTATCCAGAACTATGATATTGCTGTTTTTCCTCCGTTTTGCTGCGATTATCTTACCCACAAAAATTGTAACGACGAATGCCGTAGCAACAATGAAAATTATCACCCATTGTCTAGATCGCAGATGATGTTAACAAACTGAGCCGATGTAGCTTCGGTTTGTGAGTGGCTGATGTTCTTCCAATTGTCGTTTAGGGTCACTTTGCTTTCGAAAATAACCACGAATGTGCCCTTTATTGTAATTGTTGAGTTGTAGTTTTCGCATACTTTTACTGGTTGATTGTTTACGACGACGACACCGTCATTGACTTCCTCTATTGGAGAAATGTGATCTGATGAGGTTGTTTTGCATGTTGCTAGATGATTGTCTAACAGTTGTTGTATGCACGAGCTATTTTTTTAGAGGTTGGCAAAATGTTATTGATGTCGCTTCCCTACATTTGTGCTTTTTGGCATGCAGCTACAGTGTTAGTTTCTAAATTAAGTATCTTATTTTCATGTATAACTGGCAGTAAATTTATCTTATTACATACATTAGAATTATTGGATATTTAATTACAAAGTAAATATTATTATTGGCTTGAAAAACTTTTAATTTTGAAATACTAAGTATATCGCTTATGCTAACATTGGCAAAGTGTTCGTTAATTAATACATTTTTTATCTCGTTACTATCTAATATTATTGAGTTTACAATGTTAAGCTTTACTAGAGTAATTGAGTAAATGGTATTTTCAATACTAGTCATTATGGCTTTGTTTCTAGCAATTGCTAGGTCGAATAAATGTCCGGTGTCGATTTGAGTCTCCTTCGATGTACTCAGTAGTTTGTTGACCGTTTCCGTGATTTGGTTAATTTTCGTTTGCAACTCAGAATTAATAAGCACCTGTTGGTCATTGGCTTCTATTAAGCCATCCTCCTTAAGGACCACTTGATTAAAGTCTTCAAAGTCCGGAGTGCCAGCGATGTATTTCAATGCTGTTCCTAATATATTAATACTTCTGGAATATCGGTGATGAATCTTTATCGCGTTTAGTAGTAAATATGTGGTCAACGTCGGCTTTAAGTAGTTTCCTCATGTGAGATAGCGGAAAATTGTTAAGTATGTTCTCGATATCGTGTGCAACATTTTCGTAGTCGGTCAGGTTTGTCATGTGCAGCAAAAACCCATAGCGGTCATAAGTGGCTACCATTCCATCAGTTATCGGGATAAAATAGGAGCTGGTATAGTTAAGTATTTTGGGTCGTGTATATGGAGTAGTAGATAATAGAAGAAGTCTGCAAAGGCAGGAAAAAGAGGAAGTAGAGAGAGAAAAAAATATATATTACTTCAGATTGTCTTTATGTACTACTCTCCCGTCAATGAGAACTCTAGTTCCCAGATCTGCTTGAACATATTTTTCAGTAAAAAGTTTAGTAAATTTATTTCCTATTCTTTTATTTGTCTTCACATGAACCCTGTCGCCAGGTTTAAGCTTCGCTTATGGCGATTTTTATTGTGATATTTAAGGTTTGTTTCTTGAGTCTTAGCAAGATTTTGCCTAATCTCTTCTACTATTGTTTGAGGAGTTGAATGAATTATATCTATAGGCCTATAACCTGTAATCGAATGGATTGTTCTATTGTATTTTGCGACGCCCAGTGATATGAGCTCAGGCGTATCGGAAATATTTTGTTCTATTTTAGTACATCTAGCTGTTTCTGTGAGGGTGCTATAGAATCTTTAGACCTGCCCATTGCTGTCGCTATGAAATGGGGGGTGTGGTACAGATTGAAATGTTAAAGGTATTTTTATACCCTTCACCTTCATGAGAAGCGTATATATAAGTTTGTCATTCCGTTTGTAATTTCCACAATATAATTTTCCGACCTTATAAAGTATATATATTCTGGATCCTTATAGATAGCGGAGTCGATTAAGCCATGTCCGTCTGTCTGTCTGGAAGTTGAAATCAGTTTTCTGAAGTCCGCAGATATCTGCGAGATCCAAATCTTCAACAATTCTGTCAGACAAGCTTTCGAGAAGTTTGCTATTTAAAATCAGCAAAATCGGTTTAGGCCAACCAGAGTTATGTACCAATATGTGAGACAACCTCCATAAAAATTTTATATTTTTTGTCCATTTTATTGCAATATTTTGAAATATATTGCAGATATTGCCATGAAATTTTGTATACGATGTTTTTATGATAATAGAAGAAAGTGTGCGGAAAATAGTATAAATCGGTCCATGATTTCTCATAGCCCCCATACAAAAATCTACCTGAAATATTGCTCAATTATACATAAATGCCTATAAAATTGGAATATCAAGACAAAATTCAGCAAAAATAAGTTTTATACACAAATAAATCGCAAAACGAAATTTTTTTTAGTTCGGTTCATGTTTGACCATAGCCCCCATATAAAGTCCACTTCCAAAATTTACTTAAATACGTATAAAACAGATACAAATAATGTTAAACGGCTAAAATTTGACATAAATAATCTTTAGAGGCAAATAAATTGTTGTACTAAATTTTATGGTGGGCGGCCCAGAATTGGTCATAGCTCTCATACAAGGACCTCATCTGAAAAAGACCTATATATATTGTATAAATATCGGTACTGACTCAAAACTTTACACAAATCATTTACATATATACAAAAATCATCCCACAAAATTTTGTGAAGTTCAGTCTATTGTTAACCGTATGCCCCATATAAAGCCCACTTCCGAAAATTACTTTAATACTCATAAATCTCTTATAAATAAGGGTACTAATCCAAAATTTTACACGGATCATTTACATACATGCCTAAATCAAACTGCAGGATTTTGAGAATATCGGTCCATCTTTGACTATGCCCCATATAAGGTCCACTTCCGGGATTCACGCTAATACTAATATATATCTTAAATATACCGTTATTATGTTGAAATTCGACGTGAAATATCCTCATGTGCATGAGCATCACTGTTCCAAAATTTAAGAAGATCGGCCCATAATTTGTCATAGCTGCCATATAAAAATTTCAAAAAAAACAAAAAAATTCGGGTCAAAAAATATTCTTTTCGGATTTAACCCATATTCGGTCCATATTTTATAATCATAATATATATCGTTGGAAAGGTATTTTTAATACCTTTTATTACAAATTATCATACACCCAGTAGTTCCCGAGATATAGGCCTATATATTTCCAGCTTTACGCGCCCGCCCCCTCTAAAATAGGCGTGACCGACAACAAATTTTTTTTTGGCATCTCCTCTAAAAGCCCTATTTGATTAAGTTTTTTTTTTTTTTTGAGCAAAGTCACTAAAACCGAATTGTTCCCCTTTTTTTATACTCTGTTTGTTAAATACACTCAAGATTATTATGAACATCAGACAAACTCTGTAAATTATCGTAAGAATTGGTAATTAAATCAATTAAAAATAGTGAAAATTAGACAAAATTTCAAAATATTTAACATAAATTATGTTGGTCGTAAAATTGTCTTTCAAACAATATATAAAATAATAATTAAATTTGCACTAAGACTGAATAGAAAACACAGAATAAGGATATTCTAGTCCTATAACCAGTGTAGTTTTTGTATTTCTTATTACGTTTAGGTGGAGGGTATTTAAGATTCGGCACAGCCGAATATAGCACTCTTACTTGTTTAAGATTGTTTTTATAGTTGCGGAGTTAAATGAACGTTCATTATCACAAACAATGGTTTTTGTATTCTTAAAAAAAATAATCATGGTTATCAGTGGCTGTCTTACGTCAACGATTGCTCTCGACTGAATAGGGTTTACACATGCAAATTTTGAAAATTTGTCAATTAATGTGAGAAAATGCTGTTTATCTGTAGAATAGATATCAATGTGTAATATCTCTCCTGGATAAGAGGGTATAGGTGTTTGGCCTATCTCTACTTTGTTAGGGTGCCTTTGGTACTTTGCTTCCTGACATATCTTGCACGTTGATATTATTTCCTTTACTTTTTGTCTTAGCTCAGGAAAGTAGTAGTCCCTTAGAATTTGTTGCACATTTTCTCGCGCATTTCGATGGGCTCGATTGTGCTCGGCTACCGCTATTTCTGTTTGGTCGTCTCGATTGAAGACATCTATTACAATTTTGTTTGCAAAGCGAAACTTAATTGAGGGGAATGCTGTTAGTAATTTGTCTTGGACTTCCGCTAGAATTGATAAATCGCAGTAACAACAACATCGGGGTTAACCACCTCCTTAAGTATTTGTAACAGGTCATTAAAATTTACGTATGTAACTGTGTGTCTAATTCTAGATTTAAAAAGTATTTTAGTTTTCTTCTCTGTTTCTTTACCCTTGCACAAAACTATCTGGTTTTTAAAACAATTAAGTGGATTCTGAACGGTAGGTATAGTTTTTGTTAGTGAATTTTCACTATGTGCATTAGCACCTTCTGAACTCGAAGATTCCTCTAACATGTTTAAATGTTGCCTGGTTAGGGCATCTGTAACGTAGTTTTCTTTCCCTGGCTTATAAAAAAATGTTTGTGAAAACTCTCCTACAAATGCTCTCCAGCTTTTAATTTTCGCATTAGGATTCTTATCGGATATTGCAAAGGTAAGTGGTTGGTGGTCCGTGAAAATATTTAGTTGTTTGGTTCCGTACAAATAGTTGAGTAGTTTCTGTAGCGCCCACACTATGGCTAATAATTCACGCTCATTCGTGGCGTAGTTTTCTTCGGCATTCAACAGTGTTCTTGATATCATTGTAATTGGCCGCCCATTCTGTGATAGAACTGCACCGATTGCATGTGAAGAGGCGTCCGTTGTCAAGTCAAAGGGTTTTTCGTAATCCGGGTAAAGAAGGAGAACATCTTCGGATGCAAGTATTTTCTTAACTTTTTCGAACGCTAAGTATGCCTCATCGTTAAGTTCCACCTTTATATTTTTTGAACGGTTTGATCATACGTGTCCGTTATCCCCTCTCATTAATGAATGTAGTATCCTGTTAGACCTAAAAATTACCTCAGGGCTCTGAGAGTCTTTGGTACTTCGTAGTTAATGATATCTTTAATTTTTTCAGGGCAGGTTTTAATCCCATCGCTCGACACAATAAAACCCATTCTACCTCTAACCTAAAGAAATTTGATTTCTCTGCTGAAACACGCATTCCTGCCTCAAATAGTTTGGTAAGAATTGTGTCAATATGTTCTAAGTGTTCCTCCCTAGTTCCGGAAAAGATAATCACATCATCGATATAGACGTAACAGCATTTGCCTATTTGACGACATACTGTCTATAGCCATTTGAAAGATGCTTGGGGCATTTTTCAGCCTGAATGGTAAACGACAAAACTCATATTTACCGTTGTTGAAAGAGAAGGCAGTTTTCTCACGGTCTCTTTCAGCCAAATTAATTTGGTGAAACCCAGATTTGAGGTCTAGTGTCGTAAAATAATTGGACTTTCCTAAGTTAGATAATATTACAGAGGTGTCTGGGATAGGGATTTGTCGCAGATCGTTTTTTCGTTTAGTTTCCTGAAGTCAATTACCAAACGCATTTGACGATTTCCTTCGGTATCGAGTCCTTTCTTGTCAACTCTCCATATATGGTTATTAAATGGATGGCCGAATTATTTTATTTGCTAAAAGATTTTCTATCTCTTTATTGACAAAAGATGCAGCCGCTATTGGATATGGAAACCGGTTGTTGTCCGTTGTTCTTATTGTCGCTATTACGTTAGTATTATATGGTAATGCCTCATTTGGGTCAGCAAATGCTCCTGCTTTGTTTCTAATGAGCTGTGTGTGTAAATTATTATTATCTCGACAGTAGAGGTATGACAAGACTTCTTTTCTGTCCCTGTAATTTAAGATACCCTTTTTAATATCAAGGGGAGCGTCTATGCTTTTAAGAAGATCTATGCTTTTAAGAAGATCAAAGGTTTGAAGTGTGGGTAAAATAAAGAATTGTGCATTAATATTGAAGATGTTTGCAGAGATTTGGTGGGTCTGGGGATTTTTTGTTTTGGACTGTTACCTGGTTGGGAACGAACACCAAATTTCTTATAACGTATAGTTTCTCACCATCATGAGAAATTATACGAATTTAGGGTTTGAGATAAATTAAAGAAATTTAATTATAATTAAATTTATAATTATGCTGGGTGTGTTTTTAAGAGTTAATGTGTAGGGATGTGAGCTCACCTTGTGTGTATGTTGTATGAGATGTGAGTGTGTATTAAATTTAAATAACTCAAAGTGTTATTGTTTTAGATTTAAATTTTCATTTATGTTTTATTGAGTTGTATGTAAATTTTTAGTTTAATGTGTAAGTGTTGTATGTACAATCTTGATGTTGAATGTATATTTGGAACTTTTGATGTTCCTAAGTTGATGGTTGAAACAAGAGTGAATTTTCTTATTTATAAGATAAAAAATGAAACTTAACATAAATTAAAATATACAACAACAATTCAATTTGGATAATTTTATAACAGATTTTAATTTTGTTATTCACCATAATTATTCGTTACAATTTATAATCTTATTCACAATAGTTATTCGTTAAAATTCATTATCTTATTCACAATATAAACTTAATATAATAATAATAAAAATATAAATAAATAGTAATAATAATTTAACATTTGGGGTTAATTCATTAATTAGTAATTCAAGTTTATTTTATTAATGTTAAATTGTTTTATTTAATTATTGTCTAAACGCAAGTTTAGACATGGCGCCGGCCTTGGCTTTAGCCAACAGATGAGGCACTTTTACTGGCACACAAAACGTCGGCCAACGATTTAATAGCTTGCGCCAGAATTAGGGAATATGGTTGTGCTGGTGAGGTTACAGCTGGTTGTGTAGTTGATGCTACAGATGATTGTGTTGTAGGTTGTTGAGGTTTCTGCTGCTGATGATTTTGTCGTTGTTGTTGATATTGACGATGCTGTTGATGATGATGATGTTGTTGTTGATGACGATGTTGACGCTGGTGCTGACGTTGCTGACGCTGGTGCTAACGTTGTTGGAGATGTGGTCTTCTAGGGCTTGGGGAATGGTGTTGAGACCTGCTACGTCTTTGGGTTGCTTCCCGTTGACTTCTTTGTTGTTGAGGTAGATGTAGCAGTGTGTGATGCAGTTGGGCACACTTTATGCATGCACCCATAGACGTACATGAGTTCAGGTTATGGCTTCTTGCCAAACAATTAAAGCAATAGCCTAAATTGCTCACTATCTCTCGCCTCCTCTCTACCGTCATCTTGGCAAACTTCCGGCAGAATCTCAACCCGTGAGAACCCTTGCATATTATGCAGTAAAAGACTTCTAGGTCACGAGGCTGTTGGCTGTGACTGTCGATGGGTTCACGGCTTGGGCTGGTTATTCTTGTAGCCGTTAGTCTGCGGTTGGATCTATGGCTGATAAATGGGATATAACAGAAAGACAAACAATTTAATTAGTTGATGTTAAATTTAAATTGGAATCTGGAAAGAAGTACATACATTTATATTCTTATTGGGAGATAGGGTTAGAGTTGGTTTATAATTATGAGTTAAATTTAATAATGAGAAGAATTAAGTTTTTTTTTTTATAATACATTATATTTATTTATTGAATCTTCAGATATTGAAATGACAATAAGTTTTCGAATCTTAATACTAAAAGAAAATAATAAGTCCAGCCAGTGCTAGACAAAATATTATGATACTACAAAAAATTTACATCGACTGATCCAGTCATCTGTTTTGCGTTTGAGTTAAAGCAAGGGTATCCCTCCTTCTCAACCGAACATGGCCACTAAAGTTAAGGATGTCTCGTGCAAGTGGGTTTGGATGGTGTTCAAGTTTGCTGACATACTTTGACGCGTGTTTTGTAAATTCAACTTTTACTTTCGAGAATTTTTAACATACCATGGAGCTGCAGTAATTATACGTAGAATTTTATTTTGACCCCTTTGAATTTTTTCAATGTTTGATGCTGAGGCAGTACCCCATAATTGAATTCCATAGCACCAGATTGGCTTTAGAATTGCATTGTACAACAATAGTTTGCAGTCCAACTTTAGTGAAGAATTTCTGCCAATTAGCCAATTAAGTTGCACTGCTTTTAATCTCATCTGTGTAAGTTTCGCTTCAATATGAGACTTCCAAGTTAAACGGCGGTCGAGGTGAATGCCGAGGTATTTGACTTCATTATGTTGAGGAATAATTTGATTATTTATTTTGATGAACGAGCAAGTTTCTTTTCGCAATGTGAAAGTGATATGAATACATTTCTGTTCATTAACCCTGATTTTCCAAAGCTCTAGCCAATTCTCTAGTTTATAAACATAATTCTGCAAATTCTGTGATGCTACTTGGTGGTCCTTGTGAACGCTGATAAAGGCTGTATCGTCTGCGAAAGTTGACGTGTGGATTTTGGGGTCTGACGGCATGTCGGAGGCATAAATCAAATATAAAGTAGGACCCAGTATGCTACCCAGTGGCACACCTGTTTCAATTGGCTGAGCGGGGCTTAAAAAATTGCCTTCTTTGATTTTAAATTTGCGACCGTATAAATAGCTTTCCATAAGTTTATGGGTGTTAGCAGGCAGAGTTAATTTTATTTTGTGTATTAAACCGTCATGCCAAACTTTGTCGAACGCTTGGGACACATCAATGAAAAGGGCGGAGCAGTATTTTTTGTCTTCAAACGACCCTCTTATCACATTTACCAATCTGTGTGTTTGTTCGATGGTGCTGTGTTTAGCTCTGAAGCCGAATTGATGATTAGGAATGCATTCAGTGTCGTTCAGAATTGGAATCAACTTAGTCATTAACAATTTTTCGAACAGTTTAGAAATTGTCGGCAGTAGGCTAATTGGCCTATATGACTCTACTTTGGTGTGATCCTTCCCTGACTTAGGAATCATAGTGATCATAGACACCTTCCAATCTGCAGGATAGTATTCTAGGCGTAAAATAGCGTTGAAGATAAAGAGGATAATTCTTCTGGCTACACGAGGTAACTCCACAAGCATTTTATTGCTGATTTTATCCATACCTGGAGCCTTTCTAAGGTTCAGAGTACCAATAGCGCTTTGGACATCACCAAAGTTTAGTCTTAGAGGTACAGGAGGTCTAATAACGAGTGGTGGCAAATCAGATACGTTATTTGAGTTGTTTTTAGTAAACACATTTCTTAAATGGTTAACAAATAATGTCCCTTTCTCGGAATCATTTCTAGCCCAGTCACCAGTCGGATTTCGCAAAGGAGGTTTTCCTCTCACTGGTCTTTTTAAACCTCTTGCCGCCCTCCATAACGAGTAGTCAGATTGTGGGGTACTATCAAGACCCTCCAAGTAGGATCTAAGTGAAGCCGTTCTTTGGGTTTCTAAGAAATGTCTTAGTATATCTCTGCATACCCGTAGCCTAGCTTTTAGTTCAGGAGACCTGTGGAGTTGCCACTCTCTTCTCATTCTTCTTTTTTCTGATAGGAGATGTTCGAGTTCAGATAAATAAGTTCTGTTTGTCCTATTTCTACATTCAACGTGATAAGTGGAAGCGTGATGCACAGCTCGTCGAAGGTCCTCGGTAAAGTTGCCAATCGACTCATCGATATCGTCGGTAGTTCTCAACACAATATTTTCCGTGCAATGAGAACTTAAATACTTTTTGTATTTTATCCAGCTTACTCGGGTCTTAGTCATGTTTCTAAATGGAGAGCCACACACTTGAGGGAAATGCATTGAAATGATAGTATGAGAGTGATCTGAGGACAAGTCTAATGAAGGATCCACTTGCATCCATTCTACAGGGATATTTTTCACTACTCCAAAGTCAATAACATCGGGAATCTTCCGTCGGTCCGTCGGCCAGTAGGTGGGATGTCCGCTTGAGAGTACATCTAAGCCCATTTGACCAATGGTGTTGAAGAGTACGCGACCCTTTGGGGTTACCAGACGTGAACCCCAAAATGTGTGTTTGGCGTTAAAGTCGCCAGCAACTAAAAATCTAGCTCCAAGGGAATTAAAGAAGTTATGGTATTGGTGTTCTTTTATTGAGAATCGAGGCGGAGAATAAATCGATGATAAAACAAATTTGTATTGACAGAATTCAATGCAAATGTTTGTTGCTTGGAGGTAATCCTCACTTATGTTATTCATCAGATAATGTTTTATTCTGTTCTTTATAAGAATTGCCGAACCTCCACAAGCTCTTCCGCGGGGATCTTTAGTATCGTACAACACGTAGCCATTAATTTTGAAGTACCCTGTCGACGTCAAGTGAGTTTCAGCAATCATCATAGCATCAATCTGCTTATCCATCAGGAAGTATTCCAGTTCGTTTTTATGTTGGCGGAGGCCGTTCGCGTTCCAAAAACAAATCTTTAAATAAATCATTTCTTTAAAATGGCTTGCAAGATAGTGGATTGCATTTTCAGCATTTCCTGCATCATGGATGTCATGGTGGTCGTAAAAGTGTTCATAGTTTGGACAAGTGTCTGCAATGTTGTCTCTAGATTGTTGATATGTGGTTCAGAATATTGCGATATAGGTTCCTGCTCCAGACCTGGCATATTAGATTTGACCACGTTTGCGTAAGAAACTTGTCTAGAATTAGGAGCGTTTACGTGAGTAGTTGGTCGTACAATTTGAGGAAAATTCTTACTCGACGTGAAATTAGGTTGTTGAGGATGGTCAGGTAATACTGGCGACTTATTGGTCCTTATGCCCTTCAAATAAGTATAAACTGGACAACCTCTATAATTAGCGGTATGATTTCCTCCACAGTTACTGCATTTTTTTATTTTTAAGTCCGTTTTGGACTTATTACATTGAGCAGTTGCATGTAGTTCCCCACATGCAACACAAACAGACGGCAATTTACAATACGCTTTGGTGTGACCAAATTCTTGACAATTAAGACACTGGACGGGTCCAACACGCTTATGCGGTTCCTCCACGGTAATTCTACGATGCAGAAGATAAATAAGATTGTAAATTGGATGGGACTCGTTTTTCTTTAAGGCAACATCTCCAGGTTCCAATTCTACCCTGATCATGGGCTGAGGAATCTTTTCACGGTTTCTAATATTCACTACGCTCTTGATTTTGAACCCTTTGTCCATTAATCCGTTCTTTATCTCCGCAGGATCAACACATGGGTCTATACCCTTTAGAACGACTTGGAGTCCTTTTGCGCTTTTGAGCTGATAGGTATAGAAATCCCTGGTCTCCCTCTCCAACTGGTTGGACAATTTTCGAAAATCATCTTCCCTATTCACTTGGATCTTTGTCTCGCTGATTTTTCCATGTTTAATTAAGTGTAATATAAAGTAATGTTAGATTTTAAACATCATTTTCGCTCAAAAAGGGTAGGTAGCATAATTTTACGATAGGTCGAGTGATAATTCCTGAAGAGATTTTAACGTCTACTGTTCGAACATTCGAGTCTGAACCAGGATAGACTTTTTCTAATCTTCCTAATCTCCATTCATAAGGGGGTTGTAAATCATCTATTACTACGACAAGATCTCCGATTTGTAAATTAGGAATTGAATTTCTCCACTTATATATTTTATGCAATGATTTTAAATAATCTTCCTTCCATCGAATAGAGAATTGATGGTGAAGTGCTTTTAGTTTTTCCCATCTATTTATTAGGGACATATTTTGTAAATTTTGTTCTGGGAGAGCCATTAAAGGGGCACCACGTAAAAAGTGGCCTGGAGTAAGGGCAGACATATCTGAAGGATATTCGGAAAGATCAGAAATAGGACGAGAATTGAGTACACCCTCTATACGAGTAAGAAGTGTTGAAAACTCTTCAAATGTGAATTTTTGAGCACCAGCTATTCGTTTCAAGTGGAATTTGAAACTTTTCACGGCGGCTTCCCATAATCCGCCCATGTGAGAAGCATGAGGAGGGATGAATTTCCACTTAAACCCGTGTGTAACATATTTTTGAGATACATCTTTGGCAGTGTTTTTTATGAATGCAGTAAATTCACATTTAAGTATTCTACTTGCACCTAGAAAATTTCTACCATTATCGGTTACTACCCTTTTGGGGAGCCCCCGCCCCCACGAGCGAATGCGGATGAAGTTAAATCGGAACAGAGTTCCAAATGAACAGCCTTTGTGCTGAAGCAAACAAATACGCTAATATATGCTTTTATGGTCGAAGATTTTCGTAAAGATGACGTTTTAAGATCGAATGGGCCCGCGAAATCGATACCTGTGATCTGGAATGGGAGAGATAAATTACATCTTTCTGGTGGTAAAGGATCTGGGAACATGATTTCTGTTTATAAATAATACATTGTTTGCAACGATGTACTATACTTTTTACTCTTGGTTTGAGTCTAGAAATATAAAATTCCGTTTGTATCATTCTACACATCAATGAGCTTTCAGCGTGAAATAGAATCTGGTGTAAGTTTTTTAGGTAAAGGTGGCAAATTCGAGAGTTGCCTGGAAAGAGATGACAACGACAATCGCCCATTTACTTTAAGCAGTAAGTTTGTATCTAGAAATGAATTTAGAGAAATAAGTGTACTTTTGTTGGGAATACAACGGTTGTTAGATAAACATTCATATTCCTCAGAATAGAAGTGTTTCTGCGCTAAGAGTAAGAGTCTGGTTCTCACAAATGCTATTTCGGTTTGAGTTAAATTGCTCTCATAACATGAACGAATATTTTTAGAGGAGTTGTTAAAAAATCTGTAAATAAAGCCTAAGACTCGTAGAGCTTTATTATATGATGAAAACTTTTTAATATATCTTCATTTTCGATTTCTGAATGCAGAACTTGTGTTTCACTAGGTTTTTTGTCCATTTTTAATGGATTTCTTTTCGGCCATTCAGGCAAGCTCTTGTGGTTTACATCCTCGGGTTCCTAGATCTGCTGGGTTATCGTGTGTTGGGACGTGTCTCCATGTAGCATCTGGTACCAAGCGATGTATTTGAGCTATACGATTTGCGACGTAAGTTTCCCATGTAGACGGGGTTTTCGACAGCCATTTTCTGTATTAGAAAATTTTAAAGAAGTTAAAATGTAGTTTACGAGATTTGCTAATAGAACAGCTCCATTGAGTTCGAGTCGAGGTAGACAAACAGTTTGTATAGGAGCTACTTTGGATTTTGCCACTAACAAATTTGAAAATGTGTTGTGTGTTTCGGTTTGGCATCGAATATATAAATTAAAATCACAATTCTAGGATTATATAAAAAAAATGTTTTTTTAGTTGTGGGTTGCACCGCACAACGTCTTTATTAATCAACGGTAAAAATACAAGTAATTTTCTTATTCCTATTAACTACCCCAGCTCGTTGCATGATCACGCCACTCTTATGCTGGCTCGTGTTTGTGTGTGAACCAAATGAAGAAATATGATAGCTAGACATGCTGTCAGCAATGAAGGAATGTGATTGCTAGACATGCTGTCAGCACTTTTGGTGGGAACAAGCACATACCTTAACATATTGACGAATGTTGGTGACTTTAAACGTATCTGGTGTTAACTCCTCCCTCCTTAAATACAATCGTCCCGATTGTTTAAAGTACGTGAAGATTGTAGATGCTTGTTTGTTTTTTTTCAGCTTTTAGTTCTGTATCAGGATTTTTAGTTATTTCTAGAGCAGCTTCCTTTTTTTCTGGGTGATAAAATTCTCTCCACATTCTAACGCCCGCAGCGGTTCCAATGGTAGCGATTAGGACGGCTATCAAGATTATCGCCATTATATTGTTTTTGGTCTCTAGTAATTCTAATCGTTTAATATTTCCGATGTTTATCTTCTGCAACCGCTCGAATGAGAGTACTTCTTCTATTTTGCCACTAATCCCCTTTGGTTGTAGAAAGGCTGGAAGAGGTTTACTGCCACTTATTTCCCGTGAAAAGTATTCTTGTTCATCAATTTTTATGGATACGTTAAAGTGTTTTATTAGGTACGTTCCATTTAACTTAATTTCTTCACCATTTGTTGTGACTTTGCCATTGTATTGGTTCAGGAGTATAAGATCGCTTCCGATTTCTTCTATCGTGGCTACGTGATCATTGTTTACTTGGGTGCAGTTTCCTATTTTATTCTTAAATAAGTTGGTTATACAATACTCATCTCTTAATTCTACTATATCCTTTTTATTACACACGGTTATGTCGTTATAATTTTTACATTTTTCCTTAATAGCAAACAAATCATTTTTACATTTCAATATTTTATCAAATTCGATTTTATCAATTAAATTACCAAATTTTACAGGTTTTGCCAAATAAGTTTCACAAGAATCATTATGCGTAATTGGAATGCTTAGAATATATAAAATTTCTTTGTTATTTGTTACAATTTTTACATTTCCAAAAGTAAGTAATTCATCTATATTAAATATTGGTATTTTGTAATCTATTAGTACATCATTTAGAGTTTCAATTTCTGTTTTGGATAAGATAAATGAGTTTACAATATTAACTTTTGCCCATTGTATGGCGTATTCAATGTTTTGCAATTCTTTTTCAATTAGGTTTAATTTACGCTCTAGTCTAATAGTTAATTCAGTTTTCCAATCTTCTTTCCTAACTTTCAAGATTTCATTAGTAACTTTAGATATTTCTTTGATTCTATCAATATTCATTTCGTTTATTATCATCTGTCTATTATTGTTTTCTAAAAGGTTAGTCATTCTTCCCGTCAGAATCTCAAAATCATGACTGTCAGGTGTACCTGCAATCCACTTCCATGCAGTACCAATAGCATCTATTGATCTTTTTACTTTATTCGGACTCAGACGTTTGATAAGTCCCTTTATATCAAGGGTTTGTTGTGTTAAAAACGGACGGATCGGATGACCATGTGTAATATTACTATTCAATACAGATTCCAGGTTGTCTAGTAAATCTCGGTATTGATCGATGTTAATTGCATGCACAACCTTAAATGTTCCATTCTGTCTTCTTGCTGTCCCAGTATGGATTGTCACGAGTCTGTTGTTAGAGTAGTCGAGAATATTAAGGTCCGCCGTAACAGTTACAAGAAATAGCCTGGAAAAATTTCGAAATAGAGTTTTATTTAATTCCTTATATGACTTTTATGAATAACACGACCACTTTCCGTCAGGATGGTCGTTCCTCGATTCTCTTTCACTATTTCCTCTCTAAAACGGTTACTTAATTTAGTGCCCAGTCTTTTGTTCGATTTTACATAGACCAATTGTCCAGGAACATATTCTTTGACTGGCGTTCTTTTTTTATTATGGTAAGCAATGTCCTTTTCTTGTTTGCGTTTAAGTCGTTCAACGTTCGAGAGTCTAGTTGTCTCATAATCTTGTGGTGAAAAGTCTACGGTTCGTCCAAAAAATAAGTCTACTGGTTTTCTATTAGTGGTAGTATGAATAGAATGGTTATACTCGTTTACAGATCTTTCTAACAACTCCTCGAAATCCCTAGATGTTCCTTCTTCCTTGAGGCATCTCATTATTTCCGCCAAAGTAGAATGAAAACGCTCTATTTGTCCATTTGGCTCGCTTCTATATGAAGGAGTAGTAAAGATGTTTATTTTCAAGTCTTCCCTCATCATAAACAAAATAGAGGCTGAATTTAATGAGGGTTCATTATCCATAACTACATTCTTTGGCACTCCATAGAAAAATAAAAGTTCCCTAAGTGGTTTCCTAACGTCCTCAATGGATCTGCCACTGAGTTGTTTAACCTGTACGTACTTCGAGAATTTATCGATTGAAGTCAAAATCAGTTTTTTGTCGGTCGAAAATATGTCCACGTGAATTGTGTGACCAGGATACGTTGGTATCGGTGTTTCCTTAAGTTCTGGCGTATTTGGGTGCCTTTCATATTTATTCTTTTTGCAGATTGAACACAATTTTATTATTCTCTTGATTTTCTGCGCCATCCCCGGGAAATAATACCTTTCCATAATTTGTGCTTTATTTTCCCTTTCGTTGCGATGCGCCCTGGTGTGTTCCTCTACAATTATGTTTTCCTGGTCATTCTCGGAAATTACGTCGTTGACTACCAGTTGAGTGAACCTACACTTATAGTTTGAAAAGTGGTCTGCATATATGTTCTGAATCTTGCCCATTATCGGTTCCGGAGTCCTAATACCATTTATTACGGATGGATTAAGGTATCTTTTAAGGACATCTATTAACCTTTGTTCGTCATAAGTTGCTTCCAGTATAAGATGTCTATGGTATCCTGGAAAAATGATCTTAAATTGATATGAAGGCACCTCACCGATGCCAATAAACAATTGATTCTTAAATACATTTACTGGAGTTTCTACACTGGGTATAAGATTTTCTGACGAACTCTCCGCACTGTGTTGAGTCACAGTAGAAGAGTCTGGTTGATTCTGAAGAATGTTCAGTTCCAAAGGATTTCTAGATAGCGCGTCAGCCACTACGTTACTTTTGCCTGGCTTGTATCTTAACTCGTGACTATACTCTTCCAAGATACATTTCCATCTCTTCATTTTCGAATTAGTATTGTTGCTGCTGAGAGCATAAGTAAGAGGCTGATGGTCTGTATAAATGATCACTTTCCTTGACCCATAGAGGTAATTCCTCAATGAACCCAATGACCATATGATCGCCAACCTTTCCTTTTCGTTGACTGCGTAGTTCTCTTCGGTTTTATTAAGTGTTCTAGAAATAAAAGTTATTGGTTTATCATCCTGACTGAGCACTGCTCCTATAGCAAAGCTCGAGGCGTCCGTTGTCAATTGGAAATCCTTATCAAAATTAGGATATGACAGAATAACTTCCTGTGATACAAGGGCATTCTTTAAGTCATCAAAAGCCTTCTTTGCCGCATGATTCAAATTAATTTTTGTCTGACAAGATGTTGATTTCGACACTCTGCCTTCTTCTCCACGTAAAAGAATCGTAAGTGGCTTTGAAATATCGGCGTATCCCCTAATAAACCGTCTGTAATACCCCGATAAACCCAAGAACGAGCGGAGTTCTTTTAATGTCTTAGGATAATCAAATCTTAATATCGCTTCAACCTTCCTTGGGTTAGTCTTTATTCCCTCTTTCGACACAACAAATCCCAAAAATTCCACTTCCTGTTTAAAAAACTCGCACTTGTCCAGTTGAACTTTCAAGTGAGCTCGCTCCAAAGTTTCGAATACTTCATTCACATGTCTAAGATGAGCCCTTTCGTCCTTACTAAAGACAATAATATCATCCACATAGACGTAACATATTCTGCCGATTAATTTCCGCAATATGTCGTCCAGCGCTCTTTGGAAGATAGCTGGGGCGTTTTTAAGCCCAAAGGGTAATCGGTTAAATTCGTATTTCCCATTATTAATGGAGAAGGCAGTCTTTTCCCTATCTTCTTCCCTAAGCGGTATCTGGTGGAATCCGCTTTTAAGATCCAACACAGTAAAGTATCGATTTCCACCAAGGTTGGCAAGGACCTCATTAATATCCGGTATAGGATATTTGTCAGATATTGTGACTGAATTCAACCTTCTAAAATCAACAACCAGTCTAAACTTCTTCTTTCCAGACAAGTCATCCTTTTTTGGCACCACCCATATGGGGGAATTATACGGTGAGCGCGATGGTCTTATAATACCATCACGCAAAAGCTTATCAATTTCTTCTTCTACGACATCCTTTAGCGCCATAGGATACGGGTAGCTTCTTGCGTATATTGGTGATTCGTTTTCTGTTCTTATTTCTCCTACCACCACAGTGGAATATGTTAATTTTTCGTTTGGTTCTGCGAACAAATGACCATGTTGTTCCACAATAGCTTCAAGGCGTAATTTCTGTCCCTCGCTTAAATGTTGAGTCCGTATTTCAATGTTATTCACGTTCTGAGAAGTTCGCTGCTTGATGTTAATTCTTTGTCCATTTTTGATTGTAAAATAGTTGTCAGCGGTATAAATGACAGCAGATAGATCTTTCATACTGTCATTACCTAGTATCGCGTCAAATGAATCGAAGTTCGGCAACAAAAAAAATTTAAGTGGTTTGTCGTCAATTCCAAAAAGGTTTAAAAATGTATGTTGTGATATTCTTATCCCTCCATTAGCCGATTTTGCAAAGAATATCTCTTCGTTGTTCTTTGGATTTTTCACTAAGTCAGGTCTTATATAGTTTTTGTTACTTCCTGTGTCTAATAAAAATGAAACTGTTTTTCCGTCCCTCGTTCTTGCCTCAAAGTATGGCAGCGAGGAACAGTTTAATCTAAAAAATTAATCAGAGGCTGGACGTTGTCCGGTTGGACCTCCTCATTTCCCGCAGCGATTTCGTGTTGATCTGGGAGTGGCTGAGGGTAATCCTGAGCATACTCGTACGGGAGTTGTTGGAGGTAATCCTGAGCATAACCGAACTCATCGTATGGTGAACGGGTATCAACCTCACCACCCTCAGGTGGGTAACAGGTCCATTCTGGGACATATTCAGTGTTTATATGAAAGCTTCTTTGCATCTTACTAATTGGTTCTTGGGAAGAACCGTTAGCGGGTCTTTTGGGATTCTGATAGAAATTTGGCCGATTCATGTAGTTAACCTGTTTAGTTTGAGTTGAATAATCAACTTCCATTGGCTCCGCACCAGTCGGTCTAGGATAGCTATTCATGTCATTTGCATTCTGAGGGCGAAACAATTGTCCTGGGAATTTGTTATGATAAATAGGTTGTCGTATATTTGGATTAAAATTCCTTACGGGATTATATCGCGGTGGGATAGGTGGTCTAAAAGAGTTATCAGCGCCTGTATGAGCTAGCTCTGGATAAAATTTACGACTGTTCATGGGATTTGTCGACCCAATTCTGTCCTTTTGAATTAATGCTCTAGAAGTCTGTCCGTGTGCATAATTTCTTCGAAACGTCATGTTATCCAATTTTAGGCATATGTGCAGTGCCTGAGGTAAAGATGTCGGTTCTCGAATGCTCAATAGTCTAGGAAGATCCCCACTAAGACCCCTTATAAAGGTGTCCAAAGCCTTTTCTCTGTACGTATTAGTCATCGCGCAAAGGCTACCCTCGTCAAGTTCGAGGCAAGAAACCTTGTCAAGTATCAGTGAAAGGTGTTGATACACAGCTTGATAAAATTCGTTGATTGTCTTATTACCCTGACATAATACCGTCATCTGATACTCAAGAGTTCCTATATCTCTCTTGTCGGAATAATGTAACATCAAACATTTTTTTATTTTGCCCCAATCTAATGGAGTTCTATATGACTCTAAAGCTGTGTCCGCGTCACCAATTATTTTAGTTCGAATAACGTGTAAAATTGTGTAATATCTACCGGTGTTCCTTAACGAACCAAACAATTCTAATACCCGATCAACTGACTTTCGCCAGGAGTTGAACTCTCCCGGTTTTCCTGAGAATTCGCGTATGGAACGAACGATATCTGGGACCCTATCAAGTTCTTCTAAATTTGCACTGACTGTACCTATAGGTTGGTCTGTACCCTCGTCCAGCACAATGTCGTTATCCACTCTTGCTATGTTCCGAATCATTTGTTTTATCTGTTCTTTTTGTACTTCGTTCAGTCCGGGAAGGCCGACCGAAGTAGTAGGTCTACCTGACGTTGTCATTGTCAATGTCCTATTCAGTCTTTCCGTTATTTCGTCTATCGAATCGTTAGGCATGGAAAAGGGAATGAAATCTTGAAAGGTAATAAGAATTCCTGGGATTTTACAAAAATTAATTGTTCAATGCTTAATTATTAATTTTCGGAATTTTAAAAGAATAATAATAGAAGCAACTTCAATAATAAAAGAAAATTTAAAATACTTTGAATTTAAAATATAATTATTAGATATAATCTTACAATAATATCCGCAGCATGCTGATTGTCCTGATTCGTTGTTCTTGTTTTACGTAAGCCTGGATTTGTTTTAGTAGTTTATCTTTTCTTGGATTTTTTTCTTCGCTTTTCGCTTCACTAGTTATATTTTCTGTTTCACTTAAGTTTTAGTAGTTTAATTTTCCTTTGGATCTGCTTGTTTTATCTTTTACTTTTTATTTTCTATTATTTATTATTTTTTTTAGATTTTTCGTTTTTATATATTTCTCTTAATTTCTAGTTTCTTTAATTGTCTTGTTCTTGTTTTTCACTTTTTTTTATTTTTATTTTTAATTCTTTATTCTTACTTTCTATTTTTCTCGATTTTTGATTCTTTAAATGTTTCACTTTTATTTTTAATTAAACTAAATTTCCGCGGTCACGGGCTTGGTTGGCATCGGCATACACTCGATCCTTTTTAACCTCTATGGTTTACTTAGGGGCCAGTACCAAGGCTTGACTTGTATTCTACCGGAAGGACCTTTCTTTTCAGGTCCCTGCTCGGGCGCCAATTAAAATCACAATTCTAGGATTATATAAAAAAAATGTTTTTTTAGTTGTGGGTTGCACCGCACAACGTCTTTATTAATCAACGGTAAAAATACAAGTAATTTTCTTATTCCTATTAACTACCCCAGCTCGTTGCATGATCACGCCACTCTTATGCTGGCTCGTGTTTGTGTGTGAACCAAATGAAGAAATATGATAGCTAGACATGCTGTCAGCAATGAAGGAATGTGATTGCTAGACATGCTGTCAGCACTTTTGGTGGGAACAAGCACATACCTTAACATATTGACGAATGTTGGTGACTTTAAACGTATCTGGTGTTAACTTATACAGTGGCACAATATGCTGCCTTCGAGGTACGGCGAATCCATGTATTTGAATCAAATCTGTAGGAGTGTATTGTAGCCAACGAGGAATCGAGATCGTTTCTATTTGGGATAAATCTAAAACGAGATTATTCCAAATTTGAATAGAATCTTTTGAAACTTCTTCATCCCAATCTAACCCCTCTAACCAGAGTTGTTGCATAAGTATTTTCCCTCTGATGACTATTGGTGCTAGCCATCCAGCAGGATCAAAAAGTTTTGCTACTGAGGATAATATTTGACGTTTTGTAATTTTGATTGATTGGTCGATTGGTGAGAAGCTGTATGAAAATGTATCTTTGAGTGCATTCCATCTTATACCTAGCGTTTTAGTGGAACTTGCTTCGTGAAATCGAAGGAAATCTTGATCATATAAATCATCTTTTATGATGATTTATTAAGTTTGCGGTACATTTTTTGTGTGTGATTTGTTGTTATAAAATTGAAGCCAATTTCCACTAAAAGACTTCTTGAGAAATTTATGTATGTATGTATGTATTTCACTTGTGTGTTTGTATAGTTTTTTTTTTTATTTGTTCTTATTTGTTTTTCTTGCACTTTAATTTGTAATTATTGGTAGAAATGAAATTAATGGGTTTTTTCTTTTAATTTTAGTTTTTATTTTAAATAACAATAGATATTATTGTCACTAAATTACACTTTTTTTCACTAGCTGTTTCTTTTATATGTAAGTATGTATGTGCACTTTGTTTATTTATATACCTATGTATGTACCTTTTACTTTTTACACACATTTTTTTTGTTCATTTCTATACATACTTTATTCTAATTTTGTTCTTTTTAGTTTTACACACTTTTTATTAATGTCACTATTTTTATTATTATTATATGTATTTTTTTTTTGTTCTTTTTTACTTTTTTATATTCCACGTTTAATTTTATTTAATTTATATTATACGTATTTTAATTTAATCTGACCGTCCGCACTGAGATTAAATTTTAACTGATCTGTGTACTTTTGCTCTTGTTTATGTAAATTTTATATGTACCCAGCGGATTTTTTTCCCCATACATCTTCCAACTGAGACCAATGACAATGTAGATGCGACTAATCCAAAGTCTGTATTCATTTTCAGTTACATTTACACAGCGATGCCCTAGGCCGTCAGATGGGTCCAACTCCACCTACATTGTAAGCGAAGGTCGGATGGGTCCAACTCCACTGACATTGTAAGCGAAGGTCGGATGGGTCCAATATTGTACTGATTCAAAGGGAACTTAGATATGTCTCAATGTAATTAGTCTTTTATAGTAAAGATTGTATAAATATTAGATGGGTCCGATTCGGATCGATAATGGGATGAATTTGAGCTATTAAATAATTAAATTAACTAAAATTTCAACAGAGTTTTTGTTAAAATATTTTTATTAATAGAAATAATACATAAATAAAGGCTTATTTAGTAAAAAAAAAACAAAAAACGAAGTTCATAAAACCAAAACAAAAATTCATAAAAAAAACAAAAATGGTGAAGAAAAAAAAAGAAATTAAATCAATAAATTAAATTTTTCCGGTTTTTTTATTGTAGCTGATTTTTCGGAAGTGTCTGGCGTTGTGAACTTTGAAGCAATTTTTGATGTTTTTGGCGTAATCCTTTTCATTTGATCCCTCGCATCGGGCAGCTTCTGAAATAAGAATAGAGAATAAAAAAACTAAATTTTGTAACACGAAAAATCTAAATTAACATACTTACATATGTAGACTAATCTATTTATTAGACCATAGACTAATATATAGACTATAATATAAACTAAACTGTGGATTAACTTACAGGCTATAATATAGACTAATATATAAAGTGGACTATGTATATACTAAACTATAGACTAGACTATTGACTATACTATTCTATAGACTTGACTATATACATAAATATTTAGGAAAAAGTTTAAAAGTTAAAACAGTAATTTACCGTAAATGGCCATATTTAAAAGTTTTAATTCTTTAAACGCCTTCTTATTTTGGGTGCCGTCATAATTGTATGATAATATAATGGAAATGTCAACGATTTTACAAAAATTTTCAGTAAGGCCTTCTGGTGAAATTATAATTTTAATAATGCTAACCTGAAATAAATCAAATCATCAGAAATAGTGGACTAAATATCTTATTTTTTTTAAATCTTACATATTTTTGAAATCTTCTTCAAGTTTTTTCTGAACAATTTTCATTTCCTCCTCAGATTTAATTGGGAAGTTTTGCGTTGGGGGAATCGATATGTTTGTGTTCACCATTTTTTTTAAAATTGCTAATTCTTGGGAATAAGCACCCGTGTTAATTCCAATTTTCTTTTCTACATCATCCAAACGATTATTAAGCTTAGCTACTGCCAGTATCAAGTCAGATTGGTTATTTAAAATTTGGTCCAATTTGTGAATTATTTCATTTGCCTTGTCTGAAATAAAAAAAAACACAATAATTACAATTTTTAATAATAATATAACATGTTTTTCGAATTACCGTTTGTTGAAATGTCATATTGTATTTTGTTAAAAAGCGCCATTTTCAAACAAAAAAGTATATGCTGTGTGAATAATAGGTATAAGGAGAAAATCATCATCGATCGGAAATGAAACATATTTATAAGCAATATTATCTGTAAGAATTTTTTCTTCATGTGATAGAGAGTTATTTGATACTACGTAAATTCCAAAATCAGCAGAGGTAACAGGAGTTTCATAAAAAGGTTTTTTCTCTATATATCGTCTACCTACAGCAAATAACTTTCCATCACGTGATTCGAAGTTTGAAATTTGAAAAGGAAAATTGGTCTTTAAACAGCACATATTGTCTGGTTTATTTTTTGTCAAAGTAAATTCTTTTGTAACATATTTTCTTATTATATTGCTCCCTCAGATTTGAAATCCCAAATGTTTTTGCTTTTTGAAGGGGCAATATTCATTGAAATTATTGTCTACTTGCCGCAAAATATTTGTTGGACTTTTGATCTTCTTTTTAATAGTTTGCAAAAAATTTTCAAATTTGTAGGCAGTAATTGATTGAAGATTTCCAAATTCCTTAATACATTGGCAATATGTAACATATTATATACATTGTACGATAAATATTTTTTAGGATATAGCAGTTCGAAATTTTTTACAAAATCTTCGAGCATTTTACACACATCTGTCAAGTAATCAATAGCATTTCTTAAAAGCAATACTCGGTAAGAGCAATGAAATAAAAGAAAATGATAATAGTAATCCTCATTTAAGATTCCTCGAAGTCTATTATCGACGTATATAAAACAAATTGGCGTAATTCGATTGCTTTCCACCGTGGAAATTCTGCTAAACTTCTGGGTTTTCTTCCAAACTCACAAGGCACATACTTGGCTAACGCTTTCAGCTTTTCGGAGATAGATTCCAAATTTTCATTTGAAAATTTGAAATGTAAATTTTTCCTATTAACCCAGCAATTTAAAATTTTTTTACATACACCCAAATCCATTAAATGCATGGGTTCGATTGGAAATTATAGGTATGAATTTAAACAATAAAATTTTCGTTGATATGCTTTGTTATGTTTTGTTTTGGCTTTGTTTAATAATTGAGTGTGGGTACTTACATGTAGTTGTTACTAGATATTTACATATTTTTGAGCCTTTTAAATCAATGTTTTATTACCTAATCTTTTTTGGGTTGATTTGGGTAGAGTAAATTGGTTGAATTTTTCCGCCTTTTAGCGTGAGGAAATATCCAGGGATCTTGGGATGATATAGGATGGCTCAAAGGATTCGAAGGACCATGCAGAGATTTGGTGGGTCTAGGGATTTTGGGTTTTGGACTGTTACCTGGTTGGGAACGAACACCAAATTTCTTATAACGTATAGTTTCTCACCATCATGAGAAATTATACGAATTTAGGGTTTGAGATAAATTAAAGAAATTTAATTATAATTAAATTTATAATTATGCTGGGTGTGTTTTTAAGAGTTAATGTGTAGGGATGTGAGCTCACCTTGTGTGTATGTTGTATGAGATGTGAGTGTGTATTAAATTTAAATAACTCAAAGTGTTATTGTTTTAGATTTAAATTTTCATTTATGTTTTATTGAGTTGTATGTAAATTTTTAGTTTAATGTGTAAGTGTTGTATGTACAATCTTGATGTTGAATGTATATTTGGAACTTTTGATGTTCCTAAGTTGATGGTTGAAACAAGAGTGAATTTTCTTATTTATAAGATAAAAAATGAAACTTAACATAAATTAAAATATACAACAACAATTCAATTTGGGTAATTTTATAACAGATTTTAATTTTGTTATTCACCATAATAATTCGTTATTTATAATCTTATTCACAATAGTTATTCGTTAAAATTCATTATCTTATTCACAATATAAACTTAATATAATAATAATAAAAATATAAATAAATAGTAATAATAATTTAACATTTAACATTCAAGTTTCTTTTATTAATGTTAAATTGTTTTATTTAATTATTGTCTAAACGCAAGTTTAGACAATGTTAATAGTGCATTTTTGGAAAATTCTTTCTAAATTTTTTATGCCTTTTAAAAGGTCTAAGTTTTGAATATAATTCTTCGAGGCACCCGTGTCCACCAAGAATTTTAATTCCTTTCCTACAAATCTCCTACTGACGTAGGGCAGGAGTGATTTAGGTCTAAAAAATTAATTTCGTCTCTATATTCCGTCTCATTTACGTTTTATTGGGTATCATAATAGTTACCGTTGAAGTTATTATTGAAACAATCATTGTTGTAGTCGTTATAGTAATCGTCTAATACGTTGTAACTTGGCAACGGGCTGTTTGTCACTTTCATACTGCCTCTTCGGGGCCTGTTTCTATAACAATTGAATTGAGTCCTTCCTGCGTTTGAATTGTTTTGAGGTTGATTAGCACCTACATATTTCCCGTGGTCCATGATTTGGAATAAGATGCGTTCTTTCCTGTAGTGCTCTATTCTGTCTAAAACGTGACATGGATGGATCTACCTCCATCGGTACAGGTTGTTGCCATTGTGGGCCTACGGTAGGTCTATGAAATTGTGGCAAACTATTGTTCGGATTTGAAGGCATAAGTATCTGTCGATTATTAAAGGAGCTTGCGAACAGTGACCTAGCATGATTTGCTTCTAGCTCCTGGGCGAGTGCTAATGCTGTAGTCATATCACCTGGCCTAGATGAAAATAAAATGTCACAAAGTGGTCTATTAAGTCCTGAAATAAACACTCGTAGTGCATCCTGTCTATATTTCTCATTGAGCCCGATCTGTCAGCTGTGTGTCATTATGGTTTTATTTACTAACAGCGTGAGTTTCTTTTCTATTAAATAGACGGGACGTTTATCCGCGTATGTAAAATCAAGCCTAGCGATTATTGCTTGAAAATTGAGACAGGTATTAAATGATGACAGAATTGTATCCGCTGATCCTACAATTTTGTTCCTAATAATTGCAACTGCTTGGTAATGTTTTGAACTACCAACGTAGTTTTAAAAAATATTATAAGCTGTGTGAGCAGCTTGCCTCCAGGACACATACCGTGTCTGGTCCCCAGAAAATTCGGGTAGTGACTTTACGAGGCCCAAAGATTCATCGCAAATAATACTGTAACATCCCTATAGTCCTCGATGTGTGATGGGATTTCCATCTGTCTTATTCTATTATTCAATTCGTCCAGTTTTAGTTGGAAGTCCCGTTTTGTTTGTTCTGTTGTGGCCTTTACGGCGGCGTTTAGTATTGTCTGTAGAACCTGAGGATCCATTTTTCAAAATTCGAAACTACCAATTTATTTAGTTCTCAATGATTCTTTTAGCAAAACGTCTTTTAATTAAGAGAAAAAAATATCAAAACAATATAATATGATAGTAATAGTACTAATAATAATATAAAGTTAGTCTTACAATACTACTGCTGCTTCCATTATCCGTCAGCTTCTTTGTAGTTGGTGCTCGAAAATGTTAAGTAGTTTGTTGTTTTTTATTCAGAAATTGGGACTTCTTCCTTTACAAGAAATTGTTTTAATGGTTTAATGTTTATTTATGCTTATCTCCATATGAGGATGACCACTTTTTCTTTTATAAAGAATTTTTTCTTTATTTTATTTGTTAATAAATCGTCACTATATTGGTGTAGGGACTGCCACTTTTTCCTCTTATAAAGAATTTCTTGTTTATTTTATTTATTAATAAATTTTCACTATAAAGGATTTTCCTTTAATAAATTGCCACTATAGAGGAATTTTTTTATTTTATTTATTAATAAATTGTCACTATTTTTTTGTGGGGACTGCCACTTTTTTTCCTTTTTATAAAAGATTTTTTGTTTGTAGCACCACGTTGGGCGCCAGTTAATATTTAATGAAACACAAATTTTTGTTGGCTATGCCAGTGTTTTTTTATTTGGTTTATTAGCTGGCTATGCCAGTTTTTTCAGTTATAACATATAAATTGAACTAACTGTGTTCTACAAAACAATTCTAAACGATACCTTAATTTAAGTTATGTCGGTGTTGTAAAGTTCCAGAAACTAATGATCATCTTATTTTTAAATGTCCAGTGTTTGATAAATTGAGAACTAATTATAAATTTTTTGATGTTTTTGATGACCTGAGGGATCTTTTGAGGTCGAAGGATTTTGACCTATATGGTAGTTTGTGTGCCTTTATAAGGGAGGCGGGGATAACACTTTGAAAGTCTTTTTTAATGAAAATATTATCAATCAACAATTTTTATCAATTAACAATTTTTATCAATTAACAATTTTTCTACAATTAATTAATTATGTGACATTTTCTTCTTCAAACAACTATTAATTTTTATCATCAATCAACAATTCATTTTATCATCAATCAACACTTGTATACCCGGACCCTGGAGTGATACCCTGGAAATATAGGCTCTTAGGCCTGTCCAACCTGGAGACCTAAACTGTGTTTGGAGTCGAATTATATTAAAAAAAATTAATAATAATTTAAGTTAGTATTGCCGCACTTTATGCTGTTGTCATCATTTCTGTTGTTGTTTAATTTAAATTAATAATATAAATAATTTGGAGCAGATGTGCATGCAGGTAGAGTTAAATGAATTTGCTAGCTTTCCGATTCCATTGCAAAATTCCTGGAATTATTTAGGCAGACAGATGTTTATGTTGTAGAAAATAATATAATTTATTTGGAGCGGATGCGCGTGCAAGTAGAGTTAGTTAACTTATACATTTCTCTTTAAAGAAATTCTTTTAACTTACAAAAATTTTAACTTCTTATATACAGATGGCTCAAAAACAAACTACTCTACAACATTTGCAATAATAGATAAAACATTAAAAATAGAATTCCTGGCTAGCTTAAATAGTGAATGTTCAATTTTTACTGCAGAATCAATCGCTATCTATTACACCCTCAATAAATATAAAAATCTCCGTGGTAAATATATTATTTGTTCAGACTCAAAATCTACAATAACTGCCATCCAAAACATAAAAAATATAACTATCTCAAAAACAAGAGATATCATAATAAAATACCCTACCAAATTTAAAATAATGTGGATTCCGGACCATTCTGGTAGTAAAGGAAACACATTAGCGAACGAAGCAGCAAAATTTGCTTCTTCTGCACTAATTTTTTCATATGCCTCATCAAATAAGTGCGATATCAAAAGAACAATTTCGACATCAATTAAAAAAAGCTAAAATTTAAGAATGGGCCAACTACCAACGCATATACAAAACATTCAACCCAGATAAAACTCCACCAATATATCCTAATGAAGCAAAAAGAAGTGATCTTCAAAAATATATTAGATTAAGATTAGGACATACCCGCTTAACTGTACATTTGCTTAATAATACTAACCAAAACCATTGCCAACTTTGTAATACAACAACTCTAAACACAGAACATTTAATTTTCTTATGTAATTTTATAAAACAAGCTCAAAAAAATTGCTCCTAAAAACTGTAAATATAGAAAACATAAAGACTGTAATGTTACTATTAAAATACTGTAATATATACCTACTTATTTAACAAATATTAGGTCAAAATCCTTAGTTGTTAGTGCCTATGTAAAATTGTTTTGTGTTCATACTTTATTATGATTATAAATTATTATAAATAAATTTGAACAAAAACATCAACACGCAGTTGAAAAGCTACGAAGAAGAAATTCCTCCGTCAGATTCCAGTGCTATGTAAATATTTTTAATTTTTTGACAAAAGTTTTCTTGTTGCTGACACCAACTTTGAAAATTTTAAAATTTAATAGATGTATCAAAGAGAGAACTAAAAAAACAATGAAATAATAAAATTAATTATTTAATTCTTATTATAAATTAGTAGTAAGTTTTTTTTTCAGTACACATAAAATCATAAACAATTCCACTTTGGAAATCTAGAGGGGTTATTCCGAAAAAAAATAACGGAATCAAATCCACATTCGATCGGAATTAAGTTCTGTGACATTGGAGATATAGAGGTACTGGTTTTATCCGTTTTTGTACCCCCCCCCCCCCCTCTCGAACGAATTTCCAAAAATCCCTTCTTAGTGATCTACATGTTGTAAAAGGAACCCATTACCCCGAATTTCAAGTTTCTAGCTTTAGCGGTTTGGGCTGTGCGATGATGAATGATTCTGTCAGTCGCGTTACTCTTTTTTATATATAATAAGGTCGAATTAAACACAATCATGAATAAAAATTCCGGGCGAGTTTTTTTCCTTTTCCCATTCAATGTTAAAAAACAAAAAGGGAAAAAACTCCCGCGGATTTTTTATTCATGATTGGGCTGAATATAAGATTTATACGACGAAAAATTTTAAAACATGTTTTACGTTCTACTTTCTAATATATTAATACCAAATAATTATAGAATACCATCGAGTATTTTGTAATTTTACCATACAAACAAAAGCATCCAAATTCAAACGAAAACTGCTACATATTGGCAGGCTTCATTTTATTCTACAACATATTAATAAAAACCAGTGTTGTTTTGTAAAAATCCTTAATTTTATTCCTCTAAATTAAGAAGATATAAAAACATATTAGGCTTCCTCCTTTACGACGGTGGTCTTCTCAGAAACGTACAAACCATCCAAGAACTTACGGATATCCTTGTTTTTAACAGTGGTAGATTGCTGAATAAGAGCAGCAGATCCGGAAACGGCTTCAATGTCGTTACCTTCAACAATTAATTCGTCTTTTTGTGCAGTTGAGTTTACAACTGTTACACCGGGAGCCATTTGAACGCGGCGGATATATTTCTCACCCAAGAAATTACGGATTTCAATGACGGTATTATTTTCAGAAGTAACACAGTTAATGGGGAAATGAGCATATACAGCGCGCATTTTGTATTGGAAGCCAACAGTAACGCCTACAAGAATTGGAAACGTAAAAATTCCACTATAAAACCCCAAAATATTTGTTTACATACCCTTGATCATGTTTTCAATGTGACTGCAGACAGTGCGAACAGCAGCCAACTCTTTCTTGGCTCCAAACCATTTCTCTACTTTCAAGTTACGTCTGTTTACCATGTACATATCCAAAGCCAAGTGTTTGAAACTACGTTTCAAAACACCTCTTGGGCCAGTGATGGTGACAACACGGGCACGCACTGTGGCTTTGATGTGCTTGGGGATTTTAACACACTGATTTGAGTTAATAGTCCTCATGTTTTACAACACTAAAAATAAAACACAAATTAATTCGTTAATAATAAGTATATTACATTCAACTATAAACATTTAAACACCATATATATGTATGCAAAGCTAGTAATTTACTAAATATGTAGTTATTCTATTATATTAATTGTTGTTCATCTCAATATAAATTTTCAACACGTATGTATGTATGTCAGTACATATTTATTCATTACTATTAACAATTTGAATTGACAATATCCTAGCGAGGAAATGACTGGCGTCCGAAATACGTTAAAGAAACAATAATTTATTATTTTTATAAGAAATTTCTCACACAATTTATTATGTTTAAAGTCACATATTTATGATGATTAAAAATTATATTTATTTACACAAAAAAACACAAACTTACACGCTTCGGACCGACCGGAAAAAGGTTGATGCGAAAAAGGAATTTTTTGACGTTTGCGGGAGGGGTGTTACCACTTCAAAAGAATTTGGGTGATTTCACTTTTGACGTTTAAATTTCCCTTAAAATTTGTTTGCAAAATTAGTAATCAAAATAGCGTTGCCAGGAGTTTTGAAATACTTTAATGATAATTTTAAACTTAGGCAAGGTTTATACGATGTTTTTTGTTACGTCTATTTTTATTAATTCTCTTTTGAAGATGCTACGAAAATTTGTTATTCATACTACGTTGTTTTTTGGACGTCCTTTTTTAACAAATTTTAATTTTTGTTGTAGTCAGGGTTGATTTTCTTGTTGAATCTTCTTTACTTTATTGTTCGTATTAAAAAATTTTCTTTGTCTATTAATAAATAATTTTAAATTTATGGATACAATGTACGCACTAACAAAATAACACATATAAATAAATAATTACAGAAATCCGAACAAAATAATTATTTTTCTTGTTTACAAAAATATTCACCTTATTTATTTATTTTATTTTCACTTATTGAATTTCTAAACGAACCTTTTAATTCAAAATAAGAACAAGAATAAAACGGAAGAACAGAAACAGAAATGAGTGTAAAGAGAAATATAAAAAAAATATGAAAACAGAAACTTGCTTCACAACACCACTCGCCGACAAACCAAAAGCATCGTCTAAAATTAGACGTCTTAAAAATCATCATGTAAACCTGACCTTAATATCATTAACAAAATTGTTCATGATACTCATGGCCTTTGAAGAAATAAGAGTATCGGGTTCAGATATGAACCTTTATTGAGTCAATATTCTGTTAATTGACAATATTATTTTAAGTGTTCAGGCATGGTAAAATTAAACACCAGGTGACAGCATTGCTACAACAATTACAACAAGGCAAGAACAACAGGCATTTTTGTTTGTTTAATACTTTCGTTACTGTCAAAAACATCTGTCATAAAATAAAGAAAACAAATATACAAACATGGATAAAAACAGAAAACAATAGTGATTTTTTTTTAGTTTCTTTTATTTTCTCAAAGAATTTTTTTTTAAGTTACGCATAATATTTATTTAAATATACAAGTAATACGTAATTTTGCAAAGTAAAACATGCAAAATTCTTTATTTTCAAAATTAATGTATGTATAGGTATTGTATAACAACAACGCATTTTTCTGCAGCAAAAAAAAATCACTTTAACGAGGAATCTTAATATTTATCTTACAAAAAAAAAACTAACATTTTTAGCAAAACAACTCAAAAAACAAACACACTATTTAATATAATATAGTTTTTAACACTTTTAATATATTTTACGCAGATAAAACGGCGACAAAAACTCAATTTTTCAAAAACAAAATAATTTTGTAACGTTTTTATATAAACTTTGACTATTTGTAAACAACTTTTTGACATTTTCAATTTCACCATGAATAGAGCAAAAAATAATCAGCTGACGCTAGCTGTCACCTGGTATATTTTCACCATGTGTTCAGGCATACGCAATTTCAGCTTACTCTATAATCATTTGACAGCTGGAAAACAATATTGTTTTTATTTTGGTTGTGAAAATTTGTGCCGAAGCGTACAAAAATATAAATACATACAAATTAAAACACAATTTTTAATAAAAAGTAAAAGAAAGAAATAAATGTGTTCTTTTAATCACAGAGTATAACAGAGGCGACAATTTTGGCGTTTCAAAATCGCTACAATCAGCTCAGAAGGCAGTTCTATTAAAAAGAGAAAGATAATATTTTCTAGTAGTAAATTTGTAATGTGAAAAAGCAAAGCACTATATACAACAAGAATTTTGTGGACAAAATAAACAAAACAATTTGAGTTAGAATATTTGAATTTAAATTTTGTTTATATGTTTGTAATTTTAATAACTAACTAAATTGTATTTTAGTAATTGTTATACTTTGTGATATGCATTGTGGAGTTTGTGCATTTGTTAGATGACATAAATGCATTTTTTTATGATTGTATCAAACAATACAAAAATACACTGTGCCAAAAATGAATTTTATTGTAGGCTTGCCAGACGTACTGCATTTAGAAGTACGCGTACTTTTTTTTACTAATTATACTTCTGTCTGCATAAGACCAAAAGAAGTACGCAAATGTACTTTTTTCAGCCTCTGTACTTTTTTATTTTTTTTAAGGAACAATTTCATAATAGATAGCAAATATTTTTCTTAGTGTATAAAAGAAGCAACTTCAGAAGATGGTAAAAATGGAATAGTTAACCAAGTCCAAAAAAGAGATAAATATTTATAATAAAGTTGCAAAAAAACAAGTTGTATTAAAACATTTAATATAGAATAGAAAAAAGTTATTTTATTTTTTAAAAATAAAATCTAATACACCTGACTAATTTCAAGTTATTTTTTATTACACAAAAATATATATATGATCTCTTGTTTTTATTATTTGTTATTTTCTTCATTGAATTGTTATTGTTAATACTGAATTTCCTAGTTCTTAGTTACATCAATTATTTCTTTTATGTACTGAGTTTCATGATTTTTTTAAAATAAAAAGTGTACTTTTTTTTCTTATTTGTACTGCTGTTTTTACTTCGAGTTGATATCTGTACTTTTTTTTGTCGATTTTATATCTGGCAACCCTATTTTATTGCGTCAGAAAAATAGTAACATAAAGAAAACAAAAAGGCAGTTCTCAAAGAAGGAGACAAGTATAAAACTACATTTTCTTTCCCCTTCTGTCACCTATTTAAATAACCCAACAAAAAACATGCATACAACAAATACTTAAATCTGCCCATGGTGCAAATATACAAGGTGAGTGCAAATCGACAACAAATACAACACAAAACAGAAACAACAGGCATTTTGTTTGTGAAAAGAATGTACTACATACTGTCAAAGTACTTGAAAAAGTATTACTTTTGACATAAGTAAATTGTAAACTAAGTCAGTCAGCTGGGCTACTGCACTCACCTTATTAGTTAAATAACCAGTCATTTAACCGGTAGTGCTGCCAGATATATCGTTTAAAGTTTATATGGATTAGTAATTAGCACCGTATTACGGTGCCGGGAGCAAGCACAATTAATATACCCTAAGGACGCTCATTACTGTGAATTGGACTTTTCTTTTGACGGAGCAATATGCATTTTTAGACTGATTAGAAACATACATATAGTTCTAAGTTTGTTTTAGTTAGCATTAAGAAGGAAATCATTTGTGAACTGAATACCTGAAGTCCCAATAAAATAATATAAAAATAATGTAATGGTGTACATTACACAAGTTGTCCATGGTCGAGGAATGATGCTACTGAGGGTCCAGATAACTGCAGTTGTATGATAAACTAAAATGCAATATAGATGATATAATAAACAAATATTATTTATTGTCAAAACGTCTATAAACTTTAAGAAAAATTGTTAAATAGTTTATAAATTTATGGTAATATTGAAAAACTAACTGTCGTATTTATAAAAAATTAAAGTAGACTTCAAGTGTACTTTAAGAAGATTTTGTATGAAAATTTTGTCTTAAAGAAAGTGTGCTTTATCATACTTTATTTTTTATAAATACGGCAGTAAAGGTTTTGAAAATAAATGTTGTATATTTTGTTTTAAAACTAAAACTATATATAAATTCAACTAAGAATATTTATAAAGCATTAATAAGTTAGCACTTTTTAGAGTTTATTGACTTTATAGAAAAAACTTTGCTGACTTTTCTTTGTAAAATTTAATTTATACAGTAGCTCACAAAAATATTTTGCTTTCATTTTTTTAACAAAAATGTATCTTATATTAATGAATAATAAAGCATGGTACTCTGTTCATCATTTCGTGCGAAATACTATCAAAACTAAAAAAAACAACTTCGCTCAAACAACAATCACTCAAATGAACGACCAATAATAAATAATATAGCTGTTTTTTCAATTTAAGCATATTACTCTGTTCAAAATTTCAAGTGGAATGCTGTCAAAATACATGTTAAAAAAATTCACATGAAAATTTCATGAAAAAATGTTGCAGAAGTAGTACTCTGTTCATTTTGTGAAAAACATGTGAAATGTATCTGGCAACATTATTTTTTCACAGCGAAATAATTAAAGTAGCAATTGTTTCACGTGGAATTTTTTATCCAAAAGCTCTTCTGTCGCAACAACAATATCTATTACTTGTTGTTCTGCTGCACAAGCGGCTAGTAATATTTGTTAATTCATTTTTATTTAAAGATTTCGATTCAACACAGATTTTTTAATATTTTAACTTTTATTTATTTTCGATTTAAATTCACAAAAAAGCAAAACATATGTGTTTTGTTTACATAAGTAAAACAATGTGGCGTACTTTCAATTAAAAAAACACGTCAAATTATGTAAATTCGCGTGATAGGCAACATTGGCTATACGTCAAATTTTCCGTATGAAATAATTAATGTTGCTCAACATTTTTCCCAAATTTGAACAGAGTACTAGGCTGAACTAAATGAACGAAAAAGAACGAAAAGACTGAACGACATCACATCGTTCATATAAGTGAATAGTTCAATTGAACTAGGTCGTTCATGAACGACACAACTCTAATTTAATAGTTTCGCACAAAAATGAATCAATTTGAAAATAGTACTAATAAAATAAAAAATAAATTTAGTGAAACTGAGAAGCGTCTGCTCATATCTGCAGTACGAAAAAGAAAAAATATATGGAATAAAACCAATAAATTACATTGCAACCGCAACGCCATAAAAGCATCATGGATGGAAATTGCCAAAGAAACTGGAAAACCCGGTAATAAAATACTCACTATGTATATATGAATGTTCTTAGTTCTCCATTATTATTTGCATATATGTACATATACTCTGAAGTTGAAGCATGTAAACTAAATTGGAGGAGCATTCTGGACAGCAAGCGGTACTACAAGCGAAAAGCGTCAAAAAAGTCTGGTAGCAGATGTGATCCAGAGTTTCTTTCAGACGAATCTCACGATCCATGGGACTTTTCTGAGGAGTTGGAATTTCTGACTGAGGCGTCGGAGCTAAGAACGTAACTATAATATTGTAACAAAACTGTGTGCCTTCATATAACTTACATCAGTGATAAAAATATTTTTAGAACCAGTTGCTCAGAGGTGCTGAACTCTCCAGATTGTCAACCGGCAGATGATATTTGTATTGATTTGGAGATGCTGCCTACTACTCCAACGGAGATGAAAAAGCCTACATATTCTTACGTGAGTATATACCACCATCTTTATCTTACATATACTAAAATTAATATTTTTTTTTATAGAAAAATACGACAGTGTCATCTAAAACTTCATATCTTAATGAAATGAGAGCAAGTGTTTCAAAGGTGGCTGATGTAATGACAACATTGGTAGATATAGCTAAACAACAATATGAAAATAACGTCAATACCCCGTTTCTTAATTATGTTGATTCTTTGCTAACAAAATTACCTCAAGATGTGGCAGAATGTGTCCAATCAAAAATTATTGCCATGCTCCATGAAGAGATCTCTGCTCAAAGACCTAACAATATGCATATTAGCATTTAAAATACAAAAACACCTGACGTCATTTTAACATTTTTTGAGAAGATATAAAAAACTTAATAAAATGCTAACTATTGTACCATAACATCCAGAATAACAGTTGTTGTAATCATAATAGTTTGCTTTTTTGTTAAGTTTTTAATATGTCGTAGGAAATTACTAAAACTGGGGGCTAATCACGACTGCCAGCGTGATCGAAATTGTTTTCGAATCGAAATTTATTTCGACTGCAAAATTTTCTAATGATGGTACTCGATACGAATCGATTCATTGCTTCAGTGTTGTAAAAAACTTAAATAAGTACGTATTACTGAATAAAATAAAATGTAAAAAAAAAACATATGGTTCTGCAAAAAATAACTCAAGTAAAAGCAAAATTTTGAAAAGAAATTATTTTAAATTAAAAATGGATCCAGTTGTGTTTTTTTACTCATCGTCTTCTAATTCTGACGAGATTGAAAACATTAATGACATAAGGAAACAAATAAGAAACACCTCCGAACCCTTAAGATTGACAAACAATGAGTAAGTATAAATAAGTACATACATACATACGTATGTATTAATGTATGTATGTGTTTTTCTACACTCAAAAGACGTTTTAGGCTCACAAAGCAAGCAAAGGTAAAATTTATTTTTGATATCTTTGACCTAAAAGTAATAAAGTTATTAATATTATAATATTTTTTAAAGTAAGTAACAAATTTTTTACTAACATTTTCTTTTTTTTCTTCTGTTTATTAAAAAAACGTTATTTCGAATGCTTCTTTGCTTACGAGTAAAAACTCGCAATGTTGCATTCGAATAATCATTCGTTATCGAATGCCATCATTAGAAATTTCGATACATTTTATTCGCTATCGAATGAGAGAATCCCAAATGTTAAAAAATACAAACGTTCGAATGAAAATTTACTCGCATACGAATGCGAGAATTAGCCCCTGAACTTAAGACTCTCTTGCGTTTTAATGACGATATATATAAATATGTTTGTAATGTTTTTTATTTCATAATTTGTTAATGTAGTGCTTTAATTTTTAGATAGTGAAGTAAGCTTTTATGATCTTTTTTAAAGACGCCGCATGCGGCATTTAGTTATTCCAAAGACTGAAATGCAAGAATATGAATTTATTTTATAATAGCCTAAGATTTTTATTATATATTTCAGTTTTAAATAATATGTAGAACAATACTTTCTGTGTTTTAGTTGTTTATTTTGTTGTTCCTTAGAATGAAGTCCATTGCCATATGTATGTATATATAAATACATACATAATGTAAATAAAATTAAAAATTATTTAAATAAAAATTTATTATATATGAATTTTTATAAAAATGCAATTTTATTTAAAGTTTTGTTAAGAAAATAAACAATAAAGTAACTTAAAAAATTTTTCAAAGTGTTTGTTTAAGATAATTTTATATATCTTCATCTAAAAAAGCATACTTTTTTTGCCAAGGAACAGAGCCGATCTCGGAATTTAAATAAGTTTTAAGTCGGTTCCGAACAACACGGCCTGATTCATCTTGTCTTCCGTAATATGCAACGTTAATGTTAGATGAAAAAAGGGAATCAGCTGGTAAATGATTTCTGAAATCGCCGGTAACAAGAATACCCGATTCATTCACATAATCCGCATACTTTGCAGGCGAGTACTGCTCCAGCCGCGTCTGAATCAAATAATTGTGCAAGTACATGCAAGCTTTGGTAATAATATTTGCTCGATCAGGACCACAGAACATCTTTCGAGACAGGCAAAAAAATTTGGAGCACATTATTCCAAATGCGTTTTCTACACATATTCTCGCCCTGCTCAATCTGTAGTTAAATACATTTTCGTCGTCGTCAAGACGTTTGCCAGATTTTGGTTTAAAAGGCTTCATGATGCGTCGATTTAATGGAAATGCGTCATCTGCTACAAACACGTAGGGTGTTTCATTGTCTGCCTCCACTGGAAAAATTAATCGGTTTTGCCGGATGGCAGCCCCAAGTGAGCATTTTTCAAAAATGTTCGCATCGCCTTCGCTACCGTACGCACCAATATCTATATATGTGAATCGATAATCACCATCGGCGACAGCCATTATAACTGTGCTAAAAAATCCCTTTGAATTAAATTAAAATGAGTCAGTGTTAAAAACTAAGTGGTTGTTCGAACACAAAAAGTGCCGATTTAAATATACGACCCTGAACAGCTTAGATTTTCAAAATTTTTTTACCAGATAGGTATAGTTTATTTAATTAAAAATTATTGGTGTAGAAATTTTGTGTGGCAAAATAAAGAAAATTCGGGCTGTTCAGGGTCGTAAATTACTTCCAAAGTACCTTATAGTTATAAAATAGACTACCAGATCTTGGGGGGCATTTAACCGCCACATGTTTCCCATCTATTGATCCAACACAATTTGGAAAATTCCACTTTTTATACGTTTCTGAAATGCGTACTAATTCATCTTTTGAAATGGCGGGAATTTGATCTTTCAGTGCTGTACATATGGCAGTACAAACTTCGTCAATTATCAATCCAAACCTCTGTTTGCTAATTCTGTAGCAACTAGCAATATGGCGCTGCAGTGTTCCACATGCTAAGTATCTGAGAAAACACAATATATGTACAGATGTATGTATATTAACAGTAACATTAATTTTGCGACTACATACATACGTATGTATATGGATACTTACTCCAACACTACAGCCAACTTATGCTTAGGTGAAATACCATCATAGGGATGTGTGTTTCTCTTCGGCCTAAGTAAATGTTCCACTTTGCTCAATATGTCTAAAAACGCTGATATATCCATATGAAAGTTTTTTTTAAAAGCTTTCTTATCGTTAACCATATCATCGAACTGAAGCAATAAAATATGTATAATATTCATTTACATATATACTTATTAAGTGCGTGAATAATTTAATAAAGATTACTTACATCTGAAGCAAATCTTCCTTTAAGATTTCTTTCCTGAAGGTAAGGACTTTTTGTAGACCGTGTGTCTTCCAAGAGCTCCTCGGTAGCACAAGCAACTTGTATTACCTGTTGCGCCGCAGCACAAACCGCTAATATCATGTTTATATCCATTTATTTATTTAATTTATTGAAATTTAATTTATTTATATTTAATTTATTTCACACATAAAATAACAGCCAAAAACATATGGTTTTTGTTTACATAAAAGAAACAATGTTGCATACCTAAGGGTAATAAAAACGACAATTTTCTTCTAAATCGCGGCATTGTCACCACTTGCTAATCGTCAAAAATTTCAAACGAAATAATTGGTGTTGATCAAAAAATTTCGCAAATTTGAACAGAGTACCATGATTTATTACTGTAATAATATGACCTCTCAGACAATAGCAAAAAAAAAAGCAATAAAAACATTTAGTTTGCCAAAGTTGTTATTGGTTTACTTTTATTAACTACACAATTTTGAACTCACAAAAGTATTTTGCTTCTTAACGATCACCGTTATTTTTCAAATGTTGGTGTTGTTTTTTCTTGTTGCTTTTTTTTTCTTTTCACATGTAAAACACTTGTAATGTATTTCTAGTACATGTAATAATTTGAATCTAGTTATTGTTAAGCGAAGACGTGAAATTTAATATTATTATGGCTAAAGGAAAGGAGTTAAATGTTTCTGAAAAGAAAATTATATTACACCTTCATAATCAAGGTAAATCAACAAAATATATTTGTGAGATGTTTGATAGATGTCGGCAGACAATAGAAAACATAATTAAACGATCAAAAGAGCGTGGTAGTATTGAAAATATTAAAAGAAAAGGACGTCCGAAATTGTTAACAAATCGAAATGAGAGGCAAATTCTTAAAGAAAATAGGGAAAATCCACATTTATCGGCTCCAAAAATTAATGCAAAACTTAAGGCGACACAAAGAACAAGTGTAAGTGACAAAACAATACGTAGGGTTCTAAGAGCAAATGACATTCATGGCCGAGTGGCTAGGAAAAAACCTTTCATATCTGACGTCAACAGACAAAAGCGGTTATCGTTTGTGGAGCTGCATAAAAATAAAGCTTTTGAGTTTTGGAACATGTCGTGTGTAGGGTACACAAAAAAAAAAAAAAATTTTTAATATTTGTAAATTGATGACCTATTACGAGAGTACCTATTACGAGAGTACCTATTACAGAGTTAGTTGAATTGTAAGAAGGAAAATTGATCGACGATGACGCTTGTGTATAAATAGCGGTATCCAGAAGCAGAAGATGGTTCAGTTTTTGTGAGCAGCGAAGGAATCAACATTAAAGAATTAAAAGAACAGTGTAAAATAAATGATCATTATTAAATTCTTGTATTAAAACAAATAGATTATCGTTACACAAAAATTAAATAAAATATAATTGAAATCTTTATTTTGTATAATTTAGTGAATTAAGGCTAGAAACTTTTTATTTGAATAAAACAAAATTCATATTTTATAATGATTGCACAACAAAAGTTTAACGTGTTGTTTATTTAAAAGGAATGAGGCAGTAATCTCATTATGGGTCAAACGATAGGAGGGTGATGGAAAAGTAAACGTTAGTATTTGGGACGATCCGACCAATATCTTTTGCAGATCGTCATGGTGGAATCTGACCGGATTTCGAGTGGGAGGGACATGGTTGGCAAAGCACCCGCCAATCCCAACTCCCAAGAAAGAGGTGCAGCAATACAGGGTGAGTACCCTGGGCAAAAAGTTTTCCAATAGTGTCAATAGTTAATGTTGTTTTGTGTTCACTTACGGGCTCCTTCTTTTTTTATTTAATTTTTTTTGGAGTATGACATGTTGTCTTGTTAATTGGCTGGCATGATTTTTTTTGTAGCAGCTTAGTGTTAGATTGGTTGGCAAGAACCACCCCTCCATACGGCGAGCCCTAGCCGGACTGACGCCAGCATGCCAGCGCCGCCAACAATCTGGCAACCACGCACTGAAAGATGTTTACAGTGATTCCTTAGGGATCATCAGGCGTGAAGAAGTGCAATTACAAAAAGTGGCGCCCAACGTGGGGCCGAAGCTGCAACTACAACAGTGGCGCCCAACGTGGGGCCGAAGCTTGCAACTACAAAAAATGGCGCCCAACGTGGGGCCCGAAAGTGAGCAAATCTAGTAGGATTCGTCTAGGCAGATACTTTTCCCGCGACTGATGTAAGTCCCGTTAGAGTAATGAAAGAGTCCTCAACGCGTTGCGATATCGGTTTAAGGGCGAAGTAACCTGTTTAAGATAAGGGAGAATTAAATAAGATTTCACGCAATATTTTAAATTTTATATGGAAGTAGCATACCTTTGACCGTAAGTCCCGGAAGATATAGCTATGGAGCTTCTTTCGCGAAGCGACGGCAAAATTCGTTATCTTTATATAAAATTTTCAATCTTTGATTTTTGTTTTAATGTAGGCTGGTTTGTTAATAGCTAAATAGGCTTTCAAATTTCACTGCTACGTTGAAAGCAAAAATCAGGAGATTTCATCCAAGTTTTTTTATATAGCCAAAATTTAGTTTCATTTTTCTTTTATACATCGCCAAAAACTCATGGAATTTATTTCCAGTAGACCGTCCCTGACGGAAGGGTAGTGATTAGTCCCAAGTAGCAATTGTCTTTAGGGCAGGTACTTAGTTGCTCACTACAAATTTCGTTCGGGGTTATTAGGAAACTAAATAATTTTAAATTATCTTTTTGCGCCAGTGTACATATATTTATCCACCTGAAAATAAGAAAAAAAAAAATTTTTTTTTGTTACAATTAATTGTCTGCACCGTAAATTGGAATTAATTTTGAAACTTACCTTGGGAGTTGATCGATTATTTTGTTTGCTCCAGACCATCACCTGAAAAACCTATCATGACCTAGTACGTTTGTTTTTTTGAATTTGTTCCATTCTATTTTAATTTTTAATTTTTTTATTAAATTTTTTTTTACCAACTTTTTATTTTTTTTATTATTTTTATTTTTTTTTACCTTTTTGCAATCATTAAATTATATTTTGAATTAAGCTGTACAGTGGCATTTATAAAATTTTTTTTTTACGCTTTATGGTTAGAATATTTATTTTTTTTTACTTTTTGTCAGTTGTATCTAAAGCTAAACAAAAAGCTCAAGATTTCTTTTGAAAGTTTTTATTTAAATTGTCTTTGGGGAGTTTTGTTTTTGGTAGCCTGATTTAACTACATAAGCTATTTTGCCGTTTAGTCGTGTGTTTTTCGATAATTGCTAGTAATGGTAGCAACTCGTTCCGGTAGAAATCATACGCAAGTTACAAGTAGTTTAGCAAATATGGAAAATACAACTAGACCTACCGAAGGAACTACAGTGTCCACGGCGTTTCCCATGTACACCATCGCCAATACCACGGCGACGACGAATACCACGACCACCTCAACTGTAACCCCAGCGGTTCAACAGTTTTTATCCATGGCTCATGAGCGGACAGGATTGCTAGATGTATCGGCCATATCTAACACTACCATAACTTCACCGGAATACAGCAGCATTACCGCCAGGAATGTGCAACAAGAATACCGCGCCAGCAGGCCGACTGCATCTCCTCCACCCGATAACAATGCGGTCGTCGCAGGTGAAATGTTCAGTTGCATGCGGGTAGAACTACAGAGGCAAATGCAATTGTTGCGTAATGAGATGCAGCAAGAGATCTCTCATGCGATTAGGCTTGCAATTCCGCGCGCGTCACCGCCACAGCCTCAGCCTGATTTACGTCGTCCAGGGGAGCAACAAAATAGATTATATCAACCATAGTCTTATGGAAACATACCTGTGCAAAATTTTCACCAGCCGAGTAGATTACTTCCAACGCAAGAGCAACCAACAAACGCGTCACAGCAGCAAGCAAAGCGTCACGCAACACCAGCTTGGTCGCAGGCACCACCGTGGTCATCACAGGCACCCAGTTTTCCACCCGAGGGCACTTACCCTCCACCACGAAAGGTGGATTTAACGAAGTGGGGTATCAAGTTCGATGGAACCTCAAGAGGTATGAGTGCCGAGGATTTTATCTTAAGGGTTGACGTGTTGAGGCAGGATTATAACTGCTCTTTCAGCGACATACGCAAAAGTTTCCATTTGTTGTTGGAAGGTCAGGCGCTAGACTGGTATTGGAACACGCGTAAGCTGATGCCAATTCAAACCTGGGAAGATCTGGAGACGGCGTTCCTAAATCAGTTTAGGAGGTATGAAAGTGAGTTTCAGCTTCAAAAACAAATAATGGACCGTCGCCAGATGCCCCAGGCAAGCTTCGAAAACTTTTATAACGCAGTAATGCGGTTGCGAAATCAACTGAAAAGTCCCTATTCAGAGCGAGATCTGGTGGAAATTATGAAGGGTAATTTGAAGCCGTCGTTGTCGCACCTCTTATTCTCGGTAAGAACAGAGGGGCTAAATGATTTTTGTCAGCAGGCCAAACGAGCAGAAAACTTGCTATACAGCCAGAGGCAACAGTTTCAACCAAGGCCCTCGCTACCCAATCGAGTACATGAGTTGCAGTTTAGTGACGACGAGGCGCAGACACCCATCGTGGAAGTGGACGCATTGGCCACCAGTAGCCGGTATGTCTGCTGGAACTGTAAGCAGCCAGGTCACAGCTTTATAGATTGTCCGTCGCCAGCGAGGCGAATATTTTGTTATAGATGCGGCAAGGAAAACGTAGTTACTCCTAAGTGTCCTAAATGCCAGGGAAACCGGGCAGGGAACGAGTCCCAAACGGGGGAGACTCGTTCGACCCAAACATAATCCCGAATAGCCCAGCAGTAGAGCCATTTAGACCTGCCAAAATTCTATCTAACCCCAGGAGACAGGTTATCGATAATAAACCAGTGTTGCGAACTATTAAACCTCTTCACCAAAGAGTGAAAGAATACCAGGAGGCGAGGGTTGGAATCTTTGGGCAGGTTTCTAATAGAATTAAGAAAGCAAGACTAAGGTATAAGAGTAGAAAACAGGTTAGAAGGGAAATTATGTCCGCGAGTTTATATGAGGGGGATGATTTCCGATTATATGCCAATATTAAAATACGTGATAAGGAGATTTCAGGATTGCTCGATAGTGGTGCTACCGTAACTTGTTTAGGGAAGGGCTGCATGGAATTTGTCCAGGACAGTGGATTGCAAGTTACCAATTTTAATTCGTTTATAAAAACTGCAGATGGCAGCCCCCATAGGATAGTAGGTCGTGTTAAGGTAAATATAAATTTTAATAAAATCGAGGAATGTATTACCTTTTATTTAGTACCAACCCTAAATAGGCCATTGTTCTTAGGGGTTGATTTTATGAGAAAGTTCCATTTGTTTGCAAACATTAGTAGAATAACGACGAATGGAGTGGATTTGAGAGCAGATTCGGAAGATATGTGGGATAGTGTTAAAACTCATAGTTTGACGCCGGAACAGCGAGGGTCGTTAGAGACAGTGATAGCAAGTTTCCCTTGCTGTACGAAGCGCGGTCTTGGGCGGACTCCACTAGAAGTCCATATAATAGATACCCGAGAAGCAACGCCGGTGAAGGACAGACATTACCCCGTTTCGCCTGCTGTGCAAAAGTTGATGTACGCAGAGCTTGATAGGATGCTTGACCTTGGGGTCATTGAGCAAAGCGAGAGTCCTTGGAGCCATCCGGTTACTCTCGTCCGTAAGGGCGAGAAGCATCGGTTGTGTCTGGACGCTCGTAAGCTAAATACCCTCACGGTCAAGGACGCCTATCCTCTGCCGCACATCGAAGGTCTGCTCAGTCGGCTAGGGGATACATATTATATATCAAGCGTAGATTTGAAAGACGCGTTCTGGCAGATACCATTAGAAATCTCCAGTAGAGAAAAGACTGCCTTCACGGTGCCTGGAAGACCACTTTACCATTTTACGGTAATGCCTTTTGGGTTGTGTAATGCAGCCCAAAAACTTTGCCGTTTGATGGATAAAGTGATCCCGGGTGCACTACGTGATAGAGTCTTTGTCTATCTGGATGACCTCCTAATAGTATCGCCAGACTTCAAAACTCACCTGGAGTTGCTTCAGCGGGTATCTGATTGTTTGGAATCAGCGGGGCTGACCATTAACGTCGCTAAGTCCAAGTTCTGCTTCCGGGAGTTAAGGTACCTAGGGTATATAGTAGGAGGGGGAACATTAAAACCTGACCAAGAAAAGATAAGTACAATTTTAAAATATAATTACCCAAAAACAGCAAGGCAGGTTCGTAGCTTTATGGGCGCTACAGGCTGGTACAGACGCTTCATTCCGGATTATGCTACCATTTCTACGCCAATTTTTAACACCCTTAAGAAAGGAAAATCATTTGATTTTCCCGAGGATGCCAAAGCAGCTTTCGATCGATTGAAAATAGCCCTTACTACTAGTCCTGTGTTAATACATCCAGATTTCCAAAAACACTTCTATGTACAGTGTGATGCCTCGGATATAGGAATTGGAGCCGTTCTTTTTCAAAAGGATGAAACCGAAGGTGAACATCCTATAGCGGTTTTCTCCCACAAATTAACACCAGCACAAAAAAATTACTCGGTGACGGAGAGAGAATGCTTGGCCGTGGTATTAGCGGTGAAGAAATTCAGGCCGTACATCGAGCTCATGCCTTTTACCGTCATTACTGACCACAGCAGCCTTAAATGGCTAATGACGCACAAAGACCTCAGTGGACGTTTAGCTCGATGGAGTCTGCACCTGCAAGCATTATCTTTCAACATAGAACATCGGCCTGGTACTAAAAACGTAGTTCCAGATACGCTATCGAGATACAACATGGAAGAAATAGCTGCAAATATAAGTAATTTTATTGATTTGGAATCGGAACATTTTAAAAACCAAGATTACCTGGACTTAATTGCTCATGTCAACAAGAAGGCCGATCAGCTGCCAGACATTAAAGTTGTGGACAATCTCGTATACAAACGGACCGTACCTTACGATGGTAATCCCCTAAAAGAGGACTTTTCGTGGAAACTGTGGATTTCTGTAAACTTAGCGACACAAATCATTGAAAATTGCCACAATCCGCCGCATTCGTCACACGGAGGATTGAGTAAGACTTTGAGTAGGGTCAAAGAATATTTTTATTGGCCAAACCAAAATAAACAAATTCGCTCATTTATTACCCACTGTCGAACATGTAAAGAGACAAAACCGGCGAATCGGACGCTCAGACCACCGATGGGGGCCGAATCACAAACTGAACGGCCATTTCAGCGAGTATTTGTGGGTTTTTTGGGACCATACCCGCGGTCGAAAAATGGAAACAATTTTATTTTTATAGTGTTAGATCACCTCACGAAATTTGTATTCCTTAAGGCCATGGCAAAAGCAAACACAAAAAATGTTATCAAGTTCTTAATTTCGGAAATTTTTCATAAGTTTGGCACGCCTGAGACCATTGTATCAGATAATGGCAAACAGTTTATTTCGAAAGAATTCCAGGATATGGTGAAAAACTTTGGAATTATCCATATGAAAACTGCCACCCATTCACCACAAGCCAATGCCTCAGAGCGTGTAAACCAAACCATTTTAGCAGCTATTAGATCGTACTTACAAAATGAACATACCGAATGGGACAAATTGAATTATCAATTCGTTCGTCGGTCCAGACATCAATCGGGGTAACACCATATTTTGCCTTATTCGGTATGAATATGATCTCACATGGCAGTGTGTATAAATTGGCCAAGAAATTGCAAAGCCTAAGCGATCCCGAAATGAACGTCATACAAAAACCAATTAAACTGGACTTGATTAGAAACCAAATTAGAGACAATCTACACAAAGCTTATATACGCAATCAAAAAAGCTACAATATGCGCTGTCGCCAAATAAAATTTATACCTGGACAAGAAGTTTTCCGACGCAATTTCCAACAAAGTAATTTTAAAAACAATTTTAACGCGAAACTGGCCAGCAAATTTTTAAAATGTAGGATCGTTCGTCCGATAGGAAATAACCTATACGAAATCGAAGATCTACAGGGGAAATTGTTGGGGGTATTTCACGCCAAATATTTAAAGCAATAGCTTTAAATTCTTTGGTGGTCTTAGTCCTAACAATTTCACTCAAGACTAACTCTCCAAAATGTTTAAATAACAAAGATCATTTTGTTTGGTTAAGGAAGAATAAAAATCCCCTAAAATCCCAAAAAGGGACATATTGAATATTAAAGAAAAATATTTCCATCCCATTCTACATCCACTGATGAATCGTAGAATGGTTTGGTTTGTCGTGTGTACCCTTTAGAGGGTAATTGGAAAAAAAAAAAAAAAATTTTTAATATTTGTAAATTGATGACCTATTACGAGAGTACCTATTACGAGAGTACCTATTACAGAGTTAGTTGAATTGTAAGAAGGAAAATTGATCGACGATGACGCTTGTGTATAAATAGCGGTATCCAGAAGCAGAAGATGGTTCAGTTTTTGTGAGCAGCGAAGGAATCAACATTAAAGAATTAAAAGAACAGTGCAAAATAAATGATCATTATTAAATTCTTGTATTAAAACAAATAGATTATCGTTACACAAAAATTAAATAAAATATAATTGAAATCTTTATTTTGTATAATTTAGTGAAACTTTTTATTTGAATAAAACAAAATTCATATTTTATAATGATTGCACAACAAAAGTTTAACGTGTTGTTTATTTAAAAGGAATGAGGCAGTAATCTCATTATGGGTCAAACGATAGGAGGGTGATGGAAAAGTAAACGTTAGTATTTGGGACGATCCGACCAATATCTTTTGCAGATCGTCATGGTGGAATCTGACCGGATTTCGAGTGGGAGGGACATGGTTGGCAAAACACCCGCCAATCCCAACTCCCAAGAAAGAGGTGCAGCAATACAGGGTGAGTACCCTGGGCAAAAAGTTTTCCAATAGTGTCAATAGTTAATGTTGTTTTGTGTTCACTTACGGGCTCCTTCTTTTTTTATTTAATTTTTTTTGGAGTATGACATGTTGTCTTGTTAATTGGCTGGCATGATTTTTTTTGTAGCAGCTTAGTGTTAGATTGGTTGGCAAGAACCACCCCCCCATACGGCGAGCCCTAGCCGGACTGACGCCAGCATGCCAGCGCCGCCAACAATCTGGCAACCACGCACTGAAAGATGTTTACAGTGATTCCTTAGGGATCATCAGGCGTGAAGAAGTGCAATTACAAACACAATAATATTCAGCGACGAAAGCAAGTTTAACCTTTTTGGGTCGGATGGACGGCGCATGGTGTGGCGCAAGCCAAATGAAGCCTTAAACATAAATAACGTAAAACCAACGGTAAAACATGGTGGTGGATCAGTAATGGTGTGGGGCTGTATGTCAGCACTAGGAGTTGGGAAGTTGCTATTTATTGAAGGTGTAATGGATAGCCATGTATATTTGTCCATATTGAAAGAAAATTTAAATGCAAGTGTAGAAAAAATGGGTCTTTCCAAACATACAGCCCACGATGTCAAACTTTGGCTTTTGTACAACACCAAACATCTTCCAACACCACCCCAGAGTCCCGACCTTAACCCCATTGAAAATCTTTGGGCTTATTTGGATGAAAGAGTCCGGAAGCACATCGAAATCAACTTTGAAACGTGTATTAGAGGAAGAATGGTACAAAATACCTGTTGAAAAGTGTGCAAGATTAGTGGATTCAATGCCCAGACGCCTGTAAGCGGCTACCACACAAAATATTAAAATCAATTATTTTATTTTTTTAGACTTACCAAAACTAAAAACAAATAAAAAAGCAAAATACTTTTGTGAGCTCAAAATTGTGTAGTTAATAAAAGTAAAACAATAACGACTTTGGCAAACTAAATGTTTTTATTGCTTTTTTTTTTGCTATTGTCGTCTGAGAGGTCATATTATTACAGTAAGGAAAGAAAAATCGTATATGTCAAATAATTTTAATGTTATTCATTAATATAAGATAAATTTTTGTTAAAAAAATGAAAGCAAAATATTTTTGTGAGCTACTGTATGTGTAGGAGAATTTAAGAGTCTTCTGTGTTGATCCTCATGATCAGTTAGAAAAAAACACACTTGAAGTTTTATTTTTTATCATTCTTTATTTAAACACTTGTGTTAACTTCATTAAATTATTTTATTTCCCTTAATTATATATAATTTTATATAAAATAAGAAGTCCGCTTCTTGCGCTTGATCAATAAGAATAAACCTTTTTTATTTGTTACAGATTTATTAAAAAGAAACATTGATCTGTCGCTCTTATTGTTAATCTGTATGGTTGCCTGTATGAGCACGTAGGTAATTACATTGATTTGTAGAGACGAATGCATGTACATATGTATGTAAGTTTGTTACGTTTATAAAAAATTAACTGTTAGGTATTTTAAACATTTTTTGTCAACAAATAACAAATTAAAGCAGAAAAGAAAAATATTTTATTTTGGAGACTTAAAACTTTTGTAGGGTTTGCGGTTGTTATTTTTATAATCAGTTTGGGGAAAAATTCCCAAACAATATGTAAATATGTATAACAATTTCAAAAAATGTTGAATAAGCAATTTTAGGTAAAGCGTTATTTTATTATTTTCATTAGTCTATTGACATATTTGCAAGTGACAAAACCGTTGAAAAAGAAAATTTAAAAATTTTGTTTGAGTGCAAATTTTGTAAATCTTTTTTTCTGAAAAGGAAATGTTAAAAGAACACGAAGTCCTTCACTGCCCGGAATGTGGAAAATGGTTTTCTAACCGAAGTCATTTGCAGGAGCATGAGAGATCTCATTTTTCTCATGGATGGTTGGATTATCAGATATTTCATTTTCATTGATGAATAAACAGAACATAATTCTTAAAAATACTATAAATCGTAAAACACGTCATATTTCAAATTTAGACAATAACTCTTCAAATTATCAAATAACTAAAATATCAGAGCTAAATACCAATACAGAACACGATAATATGAAATTACAATTTAAGGAACATATTTCAAATTTAGCCAAAATATCTTTAAATCATCATATAACTAAAACATCAAAGCTGAATACCAATACAGAGCACGACGATATTAAATTAAAATTTAAGGAACTTATGGATATATCAAAAGAAAAAGACAACAGAAATATAAATAGAGTAATCGCTGAACGTAGTACCAAGGAAACGGAGAATAATAAAAAGGATTCCAAGTTAATTCAAGGATTAGAAAATGATAGAAACGATTCTATTTTATCGTCAACAAATTATATTTTGGAAAGATCTTTAAATAAATTCCCAAATAATGTTTCTCATTATTTTAATAAAGTTGAATCACCAGAAGTAAACGAAAATATATTTATAAGAGAAAAGTTTTTGTTCAGGCTAGTAGTTCGAGAATTTTTAAAGAATACTATTGCAACGTATTGGAACAATTGGCAAATTGGAATGCATTTTCTACCCGGCCAAGGGCATCATCAGCAATCTTCATTGTCCATTATCAATCTGTAAACATCATCTATTAAACTCACCGTTTTTTGAAAAATAGAATACGAGAATTATCATATTTCTTTTTTACGTGTTGTGAGTCAGAACGAAATTTACGTACGTTTACAATGTGTGTGTATTCTTTATATGATATTTTATTTATAGAATTTGTATTATTACAAATTGTTTTTGCTTTTCTTGCTGTGTCTACTTTTTGGTAGATCAATAACAGCAATGTATGTATGTTTTTGTTGTCATTTCTCCTCTTTTCTTTGGTGGATTATGTTATTTTGTATGTAACTACGAAACACCGGAGATGGGATGATGACTACATACTGTGATACACCGCGCCATGGTGTTCTGTTTTTTTATTAATTAGAGAAGGAATTGAACTAATATTTTATTTTTAAGAGAAAAGTTTTTGTTCAGGCTAGTAGTTCGAGAATTTTTAAAGAATACTATTGTAACGTATTGGAACAATTGGCAAATTGGAATGCATTTTCTACCCGGCCAAGGGCGTCATCAGCAATCTTCATTGTCCATTATCAATCTGTAAACATCATCTATTAAACTCACCGTTTTTTGAGAAATAGAATACGAGAATTATCATATTTCTTTTTTACGTGTTGTGAGTCAGAACGAAATTTACGTACGTTTACTATATATATATATATATTTATTTACACATATATAATTAAACCTCGACATGTGGGGAGTAAAAAAACAAAATGTTTGAAAATATTTTCTATATCATCATTAAAAAACTATATACATTTTAATAGAATTGATTATTTTCCTATTAAAACTTTTAATATCAATGATATTTCTATAATGATTCGAAATGACGAAGGAAAAAATATTGATTTAGAGGAATATATTCCCGTTTATTGTACTTTACACTTCAAAAAATATGTATAAAAGGATGATACATTAAAAAGATAACTCATATTTTATATAACCATGGATGTGTTGTATACAACTTACTACAATAATCAGTCTGGAAGTAATGTACAAAACATTGGTGAAATATATCATACACCAAGTTTTGTACAATATGGACGTGGTATTGATCACTTTTTTCGTCATTATCCTCACATCTAAAACCTTTATTGAAAACAGGGTTGAATATTTTAAAAAATAAATCGTTAGATATTGGAAAGGAAAAGTTAGAGGAAATTGGGACAAAACCTGTAAAAGAAATTTTATTAAATCAGTAACGAAAAGTCATAAACAATATTAAGGAAACTACTATTGATAAAATAAAAACATTACAAAAGGGCAAAGGCAAACGTATAAAACTTAAACGTTTAAAGCAAACACATCAGATTAAATCAAAACGTTGTAGAAGAAAGAACTTTAAAGATATTTTTGGAAACTGAAAATGTCTGGATTTATAGAATGTATGAAAAGTGAATTATATTTATTTGAGTCTCCCCCAATTCAAACGAATATCATTAAAACATAAGAAATACATATGTTACAATCAAATCTCATCATTGGATAACTCTAGTAGTATTGAATTTGTTTCATTAGGATATAGCGAAACATATAGAGATCTCAATAGTATTTACCTAAGACTAGTGGTTGAATTTAAAGGAAATGGAGGTGTTGTTAATAACCTACTGCATTCCTTATTTAGAAATTCTACAGTCCATCTTAACAATAAAAATGTATGTCAACCAGACAATAACTATCTATATAGAGAGCATATGGAGCATATGGAAACATTGTTAAATTATGGAAATGATGCTAGATCTCAACATCTCGAATCATGTGATTGGGCTACTGATACAAATAAAATCAATTCATTAATTGAAAAAGATAACCCCGGATTAGACAAACGAAAAAAAAATATTCAAAGATGGAAAAAAGTAGAGCTTTTTGGAAAACTACATGTAGATGTATTTAATCAACAAAAATATTTACTTAATAATGTAGATCTTAAAGTAACATTAAATTTAGAGAAGGCAGACTTCTATATTTTAGAAGGAGATAAAAATGAATCTCAAATAAAAATACACGAAGCTAATTTATACATTAATCACCTTGCTAATAATAATAATATTTTAATGGCTCATCATAATGTATTATAAAAAAATTGCTATTTATCCAAATAAAAGAATTGAAATGAAAACATTCACTATACATCCTGGAAATCATTCATTATCTCTGGATAATGTTGTACTTGGGCAATTACCAAATTTTTTAATTTTTGGTATGGTTTCTACAAAGCATATACTGGCGATAAAAAAGAAAATCCATTTAACTTTCAACATTTTAACTTACAAAGATTTAACTTGGTTGTTAATGGTGTACAATTTCCCGCACAGCCAATTGAATTTAACTATAATAATGGTGGAATAATAAGCACTCGTGGTTATCAAACACTATTTATAGGAACTGGAATTCATCATTTTGATAAAGGTCATCAAATAACAAAAGAATTATTTGATAGCGGATATTTTTTGTTATCTTTTGATTTAACGCCAGATCATAATAACAATTCAAATTGTGGCAATTTAATTAACCAAGGAACAATTCGCATTGAAGGACGTTTTGGAAAACCAATTTCTGAAGCAATTACCTGTTTAGTATATTGCGAATTTGATAGTATAATAGAAATTGATAAATCTCGGAGTATTATTTAAATGCTATAAATTCAACAAAAATTATACACACTTTAAATTCAAATATTATAACTCAAAATAAATTTAAAGGTGTTTTTCGATGTAATAAATTACCAACAAAAGCAGTTATCAAGCCATCATTTTATATTGCTATACTGATCCTTCTTATAAACCTGGACAGCACTGGGTTGCTTTTTACTTCCCTGAAAAAAAACCAGATGAATTCTTTTGCTCTGCTGGTCAACCGCCAATTAAACCTTTCATTTCGTTTTTAAATAGAAATTCCAAAACTTTCATATGTAATAAAATACGAATCCAAAGCGAATCTTCAATTTTATGTGGAGTCTATTGCTGTATTTTTATTTATTTAAGATGCAAAAAAATAAGTTTTAAACAAATTTTAACGTTATTCAATTATTTTAATTTGTATCAAAATTAGTTGTAAATTTATTTAAGAATATTTTCCAGTAATTTTAAAAAATAAACAAAACAAATAAATTAGGATATTTTCATTAAATTTTATTTTAAGACTATTTTTAATAGTTACAAAAATAAACAATAATATTAATTAAATTAATAAATGATGGTGTTTTATTTTTTTCCCAATTTCCTTTTAAACTTGAAGCAAAACATCCAAAAGTAATTGATCCTTGCCATCTTATAATGATAGAAAAAGTGACATATCGAGGGGAATTATTTCCAATAATTCCTTTTTGGCTTCTGTTTCCTTTTTTTGTTCAAATCTATTTTGTTTAACAGTTGATTTAACAATACATATATAATTTTATCATACATTTATGTTTTTATTAATATAGTTTTCAACTCTTTTTCTGATATTGCCCATGACCATAGACAACAAAATTAAATAAAATATTATTTTTCTTTGGGGTTAAGGAACTTTTGTTAAAAAATAAAAATATTCTCAGGTTCATTGACTTATTTTGATACTATGTATATGCTATTCAAACATAAACAAAATTGCTAACTATATATTTTAAATATTTTGGATTTTTAAGTTTCATAATAATTTAGGCACGCGAAACATTTTTTATATATGTAAAAAATTATGAAATATAAATTTAATTAATTAACCAAAACAACGAAGGTCAATATACTTATGAAATTGCATATTATCAAGTTTAAATGCAATGTAAGTTAAAATTGCACTTTTAAAGAACCTTTTTTTTAATTTTAAAAGTTTAAGGTGTTGTAATAAATATTTATTCAGACAAATTTTATTTAAAAATGAATTCCCTAAAGTGAGAGTTCTGCACCTTTTCCAACAAAGCTAACAAAAGGCGACATTTCCTTGCCAAACATAATTTTGTTTTTACAAAGTAAAATCATACATACCAGACGGAGGGCAGGAAAAAAGCGCAACGGAAATATCAACAAAAGATGAGGACGACATCTACAAAAAATTTATGGAAGAGGACGATGAGTTTTTATTAAATGTTAAGTTTTAATTAATAACTATGTATAAATATATTTGTTTAAAAAAATTGAAAAATAATACAAATTTATAACAATTAAAAAAATGTGTTTTATTTATTTAATTTTTTGTAAAATTTAATTCAAATATTGCAGGACCATTTAATGATTGACGACCTTTATAAATAATTGTCCACTTTACATCATTCGTTTTAGGTAAATATGGATCCTCTTTATTTAAATATTTGGTAATTCTTTGTGGAAGATAAAACCATTTATTGTTTTCCAAATATGCAACGGTTTTTGATAGATATTGTGATTCTTTCCATTCAAAACTTAAGATTTTGTAGGGCTGGTTTAAAGGGATGTCATCGATTCTTGTGTACTCTGGCTTAATACCCAATGCTATGTTAATAATTTGTTCGAACATCTGAAAATTTGTTGTTAATTTAGTACAATGAACATACATCAGAACATACTTACCATTATCTTAAGTATTCTCGAATATAATAATATGTATTATAAATATATATATATAATAATAATGACAAAAACTAATCTATAGAATGACTTCCTATATCAATCTTTGAAAGAAAAAAGTTTTTAATTTTGTGTTTTTACTCAAATATTTTCGGAAAAAAATTAATTTTCTCTACTAATACTCAAAGTTTACAAAATTTTATTCCTCCTAATGCAGACTAAATCACCAAAAAAATTTTGATCTTCATTGTACCAAATCAAATTTTGTTCATCTTCATGACACGAAAACAACTGGGGAGGCAGTTTGCCTCCTAGAGTTTTACTCAAATATTTTCGGAAAAAAATTAATTTTCTCTACTAATACTCAAAGTTTACAATATTGTATTCGTCCTAATGCAGACTAAATCAAAAAAATATTAACGTCCCTATTATAACTGCATTACAAATTAATACACATAAAATGCAACTAAAGCAATAAAAATTCAAATTAATTCAACAAACAAAACAACGAAAAAATACAACTCTGCAAATAAAAAAAAAACAAAAACAAAAGCAACGAAAAATTCTTCTTGTCTACAAACTAAAGCAATAAAAAAATCAAATTAATTCAACAAACAAAACAACGAAAAAACCCAAACTTCAACTAAAGCAAATAAAAAAACGAAACCAATTTAACAAAACAAAGCAACGAAAGATTGATAATTTCATTCCACCGAAACTGAACGGTATTAGACTAAAGATTGCGGAAAGTGCCAAATACCTGGGCATCATTCTAGATAGAAAATTATCCTGGACGTTAAACATACAAAACAGGATTAATAAGACCTATATGGTCATATACTCATGCAGAAAAGCAATTGGGACCAACTGGGGCATTAACTCCAAAGGTATCAATTGGATCGTGAACGCTGTTGTAAAGCCCATTCTTTTTTATGGGGTACTGGCACTTAAGAATTCCTTACAAAGAAACGCGGTTGAACGTGTACTAAGGAATTGTGCCATCCTGATTACAGGCGCGGTAAGAACAACGCCAACAAAGGCACTGTTTAATATGCTGAACTGGCTACCAGTGGATCTGATGGCAACTCAACTGGCTCTAAACTCTGATGTGAGGCTTAAAGCTGGCTACTCATGGACTCAAAGAAACCATGGTTACTCTGTTATAACGAGACACTGTGAGGATGCTCATAGTAATGTCGACTACTGCATACCCAAACCATCTTTCGATTTGCTATTTTCCACATCTATTCCGAATAGGACCTCATGGGTAGATGGGCTCTATACTCTCAATGAAACAATAAGGATTTTTACTGATGGCTCAAAAAGGGGAAATAGAGTTGGTGGTGGATTCTACATTAAGGAATTTGGGATAAAATCCTACTTTAGGCTTCCTGATTTCTGTTCTGTCCTTCATACAGAGATCTCTGCCATAAAGCGGGCTGCAAACTGGCTGAAGTATTATGGAGTATCTGGAGATATATGTACCGACAGCAAGGCCGCCGTAAGTAACATTGCAGGTGTCTACCTGACATCTAGGTTAACCACAGAATGCCGGGTATCTCTGAACGAGATAGCGGAACATTCGAGGATAATGCTAATATGGGTTCCTGGACATAGCTCAATTCAGGGTAACTATATTGCTGATGATTTAGCCAAGAAAGGTACAACACTGGCTGATGAGGAGATTGATCCCTTCATTGGCATTAACATTAAAGGTCTGAAATTACTTGTTCGAAATGAAATGTTCAGACTTGCTCAGGTAAGGTGGACGAATGAGATCGCCTGCTCTATTGCACGGTCAACATGGCCCTTATTCGATGTGGGAAGGACGAATTAATTACTTGGCTTTCGTCGCGACCTAATTAGGCTTATTGTCTCTCTACTTACAGGTCACTGTACTTTTGGGACACCCACCAAAAGACTCGGTCTACAACATAATTACTTTTGTAGAAGTTGTCATAATGAGGAGGAAGAGGAAACAGTTACCCACTTCCTCTGTGAATGCCCGACCTTATCGATGAAAAGGGAACGGATACTCGGGGCACCCATTCTTTCGTGTTTAGGTGAACTATCAGGAATAAATCCAAGATGCATCTACACCTTTGCCATGGAGTCTAGATGGTTTGATAAGGAAGCAACCAATGCGGAGTGAACCTACGGGTTGTCCACCAACGGGTAACACAATGGGACTAACAAGATGGACCCAAGTGAACTGTTCTCAAGAACAGCTGCCCACGGAACCTAACCTAACCTAAAACAAACTAAGAGTACTAAATATGATGTGGGGGTATGTGGTATTTTTGTTGTAAAAAAGAACTGAAAATATTACAATAGTATTGAATTTTCCATCACTAATGGAAATTTTGACATACATACTGAATTACATATTGGTAAGAAAAGTGACAGTACATATGTAAAATATATAATACTTTTTTCCAGGGTAGTCCTGCAGAAACTAGAGTCCTTTATTATTATTATTTTTATTTAAATTCTTTTTTTGACATTAATTATATGCTCACAAAAATATTTCACGTTGATCAAGTCCGTACCCGTATAGAAACAACCGTCGCTGGCCAGTTACAAAATTCGACTATCCCTTCGCTTAAAGGGTGGCCTTTTAAAAGTGGAGATTATTAAGGTTGTTAGTGTGTTAATCACGATAACCTGTGAACTATGGCTATAAAAACCAGTACTTTCACTGTGTGCTACAACTATATATAGTGCCTGGGATCTATGGCTGTAAATATCCTGTACGCCATTACAAAGCCTGGATATATGGCAGTAAATACCAGTAGATACCCTATGCACTACCAAGAATGATAAAATAAAGATTACGCCATGCGCATGATTTCCCGTTATGTGACGAAGAAGTTCCATTCTAAGGGTTACCAAGAATGTTTCATGTGTTCGAATTAAAATTTCTTGCGAAAAATGTATGTTTTATGTGATTTTTGGCAACCTTGCAATTGAAATCTCTCTGAGAGTTCTAAAATAAAAGCAGTTTAAAAAAGAAAAACAAACAAAAGAAAAACAACAAAAAATATAAACATGAAGTGTGCAGTGAGCAAATGCAAGCAAAACAACAGTAAAAAAACAAGTGAGAAAAAATTAGCCAATAGAAACACAGAACGTGTGAAGTCACAGTTCCAAAATGCGCAGAACATTTTACGCGCGTTGGTGTAATCTTTATTTTATCATTCTTGTGCATTACTGCTGATTTGAGATTTGGGCTGCGTGTGTATGGCTGCTATCGAAGCTATTACAAACTTGCGATAACTGTCCGTCCACGTTGACAGCACAAACTCAACTGAAGTAGGGTTGATATTTACACAATGTAATAGTGATAACCACGACAGCTTTAATGATGAAACCATTGTGCAACTATACAAGGTGAGTGCAGTAGCCCAGCTGACTGACTTTGTTTACAATTTACTTATGTCAAAAGTAATACTTACGTAGCTCCCATATAAATCCCACTTCCGAAAATCACTTTAAGGACCATAAATCTCTTAAAAATGTTGTTATTCGAATAAAATTTAACAAAAATTAGTTTCTTATTTACAAATTTTATAATAGTCAGTTCATAAATAGTCAAAACTTCCATATAAGACCCTCTTCGTAATTCACTTTAACCTCCATAAATCTTTTAAACGTATTTATCATGATGAAATTAAATACCAGGTGACAGCATTGCTACAACAATTAAAACAAGGCAATTTTGTTTGTTTAATACTTTCGTTACTGTCAAAAACATCTGGCATAAAATAAAGAAAACAAATATACAAACATGGATAAAAACAGAAAACAATAGTGATTTTTTTTTTAGTTTCTTTTATTTTCTCAAAGAATTTTTCTTTAAGTTACGCATAATATTTATTTAAATATACAAGTAATACGTAATTTTGCAAAGTAAAACATGCAAAATTCTTTATTTTAAAAATTAATGTATGTATAGGTATTGTATAACAACAACGCATTTTCTGCAGCAAAAAAAAAATCACTTTAAAGAGGAATCTTAATATTTATCTTACAAAAAAAAACTAACATTTTTAGCAAAACAACTCAAAAAACAAACACACTATTTAATATAATATAGTTTTTTAACACTTTTAAGCTATTTTACGCAGATAAAACGGCGACAAAAACTCAATTTTTCAAAAACAAAATAATTTTGTAACCTTTTTATATAAACTTTGACTATTTGTAAACAACTTTTCGACATTTTCAATTTCACCATGAATAGAGCAAAAAATAATCAGCTGGCGCTATGCTGTCACCTGATATATTTATATCGATATAAAGTTTAACACACATAATATTTATATTCACGAAAGTCATGGCACTAAATTTTTGGATGATCGGTCCATAATAGGTAATATCTCCCATATAGCGCCCATATATGAAAAACTGTTTTATTGATATGCTGGGCGTAGTGTATGACAGAGTACACAGAGGCGACAGAAGAGCAAAGATAGTGTAGTGTTTTTCTTGTCTCTTTCTTTGGAACCTGCCTTTTTGTTTTCTTTATGTTACTATTTTTCTGACGCAATAAAATTAATTTTTGGCACAGAGTATTTTTGTATTGTTTGATACAACCATAAAAAAGTGCATTTATATCATCTAACGAATGCACAAACTCCACAATGCATACCAAGAAAGTATAACAATTATTAAAATACAATTTAGTTAGTTATTAAAATCACAAACATATAAACAAACTTTCAATTCAAATATTCTAACTCAAATTGTTTTGTTTATTTTGTTTTGTCCACAAAATTCTTGTTGTATACAGTGCTTTGCTTTTTCACATTACAATTTTACTACCAGAAAATATTTTCTTTCTCTTTTTAATAGAACTGCCTTATGAGCTGATTGTAGCGATTTTGAACCGCCAAAATTGTCGCCTCTGTTATACTCTGTGCTGCTGGCGCTCTAATGCCACTTTTAGTAAAACAAGTAAGAAAGTATAGTCGGTCAAGCCCGACCATATAATACACTACACAGAGAACACAGAGGAGTCAATTTTGGCGTTTCAAAATAACTACAATCAGCTAAAAAGGCAGGTATATTAAAAAGAGAAAGAAAATATTTTCTGGTAGTAAAATTGTAATGTGAAAAAGCAAAGCACTGTATACAACAAGAATTTTGTGGACAAAACAAAATAAACAAAACAATTTGAGTTAGAATATTTGAATTAAAATTTTGTTTATATGTTTGTGACTTTAATAACTAACTAAATAGTATTTTAATAATTTTTATACTTTGTGGTATGCATTGTGGAGTTTGTGCATTCGTTAGATGATATAAATGCATTTTTTTATGATTGTATCAAACAATACAAAAATACTCTGTGCCAAAAATGAATTTTATTGCGTCAGCAAAATAGTAACATAAAAAAAAACAAAAAGGCAGTTCTCAAAGAAAGAGACAAGTATAAAACTACATTTTTTTCCCCCTTCTGTTATACTCTGTGGCCAGCAGTGGAGTAAGGAGCAGCAAAACTTTTATAATTAATTAATTAATTGTATTTTTTTGAATTAAATAAATAGTAAATTTATATCGTTGGCCAAGATAGCCTCGAAAAATAGCAACGCCGTAAATAAAATTTATAATACCGTTTTCTTGAATTTGAGTGGCATCACCGGAAATGAATTGAAAGAATTAAGGACATTTTTTAGCAGCAACGAAAAATCCCACTGAATATAAAAAGTTTTCCGTGCAAAAAATTCTCAGAGCCGTTCTAGAGAAATTCGAGCTCCTCCAAAATGGTCAGAAAATCTGGGATTCTAAATAAAATAGAATCTAGGCAGTGTCAGGGCATAGACTCAATGGAAATTGAAAGTATACATCCCGCTGAATATAAAAAGCTTTCCGTGCAAAATATTCTCAGAGCCGTTCTAGAGAAATTCGAGCTCCTCCAAAATGGTCAAAAAATCTGGGATTCTAAATAAAATAGAATCTAGACAGTGTCAGGGCATAGACTCAATGGAAATTGAAAGTATACATCCCGCTGAATATAAAAAGCTTTCCGTGCAAAAAATTTTCAGAGCCGTTCTAGAGAAATTCGAGTTCCTCCAAAATGGTCAATAAATCTGGGATTCTAAATAAAATAGAATCTGGGCAGTGTCATGGCATAGACTCAATAGAAACTGAATATATTAAAAGCTTTCCGAGCATTTTGTCATATACCACGTGCTCGTTGCTATTCTCTTTTTATTAGAAATTGCAAGATTATCCCACGATCGATTTAAGTAAGTCTGAAGTCGACCTCTACATTCATATAGGAAAAATCTTAACTGGTACAGTTAAAAGGACGGCCTGATTACCTTTAAGCAATAATGACAATGACGCGCGAGTTCTTTCTCCACCCAGAGTTGTGGATAGTCGTAGCTCCCATATAAGGCCCATTTCCGAAAACCACTTAAAAGAGCATCTCTCTTAAAAATGTTGGTATCCAAATAATATTGAACGCAAATATGTTTCGTACATATACATATAATATGGTAGAAGTTTATGATGATCGGTTCATAATTAGTCGTAACTCCCATATAAGGCCTAGAGTTGTGTCGTTCATGAACGACCTAGTTCAATTGAACTATTCACTTATATGAACGATGTGATGTCGTTCAGTCTTTTCGTTCTTTTTGGTCAGTCGTTCAGTTCATTTAGTTCAGTTAGTCTTTCTTTTTGGTCAGTCGTTCAGTTCATTTAGTTCAATTCATTTAGTTCAGTTTAGTTGTTCTTTTTGTTCAGTTGCAGTGCTGCCACTACCAAAAAATTTTTGGAACCAAAAAGTTACCAAATGAGAAAAAAAATAACCAACATTTTTTTATAATTATTTAGTTTGTTTTTTTGACTTTTAATTTTCAGATGATAAATCTTGTTCAATTAAAACCTAAACCGAAGTTAAAAAATATTATTGAATTTAAATAGATTCAAACATGAAAAAAAATATTTCTTATCCATTTCGCATTTGTTTCAAATAATTTAGTGCGCGTTTTTTCGTGTTTGACAAATCAAAGAAATTTTTACATAAAAAATTTTTACGTAAAAAAAACCTCTTTATAACAACGTTTATTTTTGATACAGGTAAGTAATGGAAATCGAAAACGAGTGAGTTTTAGAAGTTAATTTTTTCGTAATATTTCGGTATTGAAACAGTTTATTCCCACAAAATATAAAGATATTTTGCTATTAAAGAGAATTGATTAGAAATACTTTAAAATGGACTTCAAAAACTCACTCGTTTTTGTTTTTCATCACATACCTGTATGCTAAATGCTTTTTAGCATAACTTGCTTAATAAAAAAATTTTTTCTCGAAAAAATCTTTACTATTTTACTCTAAAAAATATTTTTGGAGAAATAAAAAATAACTTTTACTAATATTTCAACTAAATTTCTTTCGGTGTGCTAAGTAAATGAACACGGAAATTTTTTACTTAATATATGAAATGTAATCTATTAAAACAAGTCAACAATTGTTATGAACAAAATTAGAAAAAACTATAATTTATATTTGTAACATATGAAATAAAAATTGTATTGTTACATTGAAAAAATTTAGTACTTATTTTTTCTTCTGTAGAACATTTTAGCACTTAGTTTTTCAAGTTTTACCATATGTATTTTGATATTCATTTTCTGGCAACACTGAGTTTAGTTGTTCTTTTTGTTCAGTTCATTTAGTTCAGTTCATATTGTTCAGTTCATTTAGGCCAGTTCATTTAAGTCACTTCATATCGTTCAGTTCATTTAGGTCAGTTCATATCGTATAGGTATAGTTATTGAAATTTAAAGTTTTAAAGTTACTAAATTGTATTTTAATAATTGTTATACTTTGTGGTATGCATTGTGGAGTTTGTCCGGTGTCCTGGTCATTTGTGAAAAGTTTGTTTTGTACATTTGAGTAAATGAAATTACGAAATGTTTTTGGTATTTATACGGCGCTTATTACATGAAACAAGAATAAATTATACTCGTATTTTTGTATAACATAGAAATATATAAAACACAAATAAAACAAAAAGCCAGTTATCAAAAAAATAGACAAATATTAAACTTGATTATTATCCGCTTCGTGACAGCTCTATATACATACTTTGTGGTTTAGAGTAAACCAACTTCTTTGAGTTGTGAACAACATAGAAGTTAATATTTAAATTTTCCATATAGTGAACATTGTTTTTTAACCAATATAGTACATGAATTTATTTTGAGTGTAAAGCTATGTGTGTATTGATAAAATTTTTGAAAAAAGTGGAAGAAAATTAAAGAATTAAATTAAAGTGTGCATTAATAAAATTGTTCAAAAAAGTGGAAGAAAATAAAAAATGGATAGCGGCATATTTTTTGATGAATCCTGTTTAATAGTGCAAATAAAATGGTTCCAGCTCTTTTTTGTTCCATGACAATATTTAAAATTTTTAAACACACACACAGAGCTGCAAAACGAATTTTACAATGCCACACAAAAATCTGACAACCGTGTGAACTGACAATTTCGGTTGACAGCTAAATTCATTGTGTGACAATTGTGTGCAAATGAAATTGTCAGTTTTCTTACAGTCGTGTAAACTGACAATCTACCTTTTGCTAGAAATTTTTCAATGTCAGTACATTGCTAGCACATTGGTAGATATGACTACGTTGTAATATCTGACGATCGTGGACACATAGCTTAAGTTTAAATTTAAAAATCGTTACTACTGAAAAAATCGCCAAGTTTTTCTATTGTTGTTAGTGTGTAAAGCAAGTGTCATAAAGTCGTCATATTAATAAAAGGTGATTGCTGTTCTTCAAAATTGTGAACTGATATCAGCAACTGTCAGAATGCTGCTGATTGGTTATATGAAAAATTAAAAAAAAATGTTTACTTAAATCAAAAAAGGTGTGAGATATTTTATAGGGCTGGTTTAAGTAATGTATGTATGAAATAAGTATTTTTTTTTAATAAATATGGAATATAGTGATATTAAAATACAAAAACATGCTTTGACAGAACCTAGGACCAAATAAACAGAAATATTTAACATCTATTTGACTGATTCCACCTTATATGAATTCGCCTTGGTCATAAACAAAATAAAAAAACTATAGTGACGTGTATACACGTGCATAGACACATACATATAAGTATATAAATATTGCATTTGAAGAAAGTTCTAATATTTGAAATAAAATGCAGCAGGAAGAAAATTATTTTAAAGATTATGAAAATCTTGAGGTAAATTGTATACAATATACATACATACATAATTCAATCGGACATTAATATAAATATTTTAGGTGCATGAAATAATGCTGCGGGATCGACCTCGCCAAGAGGCTTATAAAAATGCAATTATGTCAAACGCTTCACTTTTCAAAGATAAAATTGTGCTAGATGTTGGAGCTGGTACTGGAATATTATCAGCGTTCTGTGCTAAAGCTGGAGCTAAATTAGTTTATGCTGTAGAAGCTTCAAATTTGGCTAAAATTGCATTAAAAGTTATGGAAGAGAATAACATTACATCAATCGTAAAGGTATGTATTTCTATTTTAAGTACTCGTAATATTATGTATTTATTTCATACCACTATTAAAACTTATTTAATGTTCACCGTCACATTTCAAGAACATTTAGATAAAGAATTTGGGTAAATACATATGTACCCTGCAAACATTTTTAATCGCCTAATGATCGCCCGCGATTCGCGGTTGAGTTGTGTATAGTCGCGGCGATTGATCGCGTGCGATCATTAAATTATGGTCGGGCGATTCGCCAAACCGATCGCCTGAGTGCCTGTCGCGATTCGCCAGCGAATCAACATTCGTGAATCGCTGGCGAATCATCATTTGCAAATCGCTGGCGAATCATCATTCGCGAATCGCGACAGTCACACAGGCGATCGTTTTGGCGAATCGCCTGACCATAGTAAATTGATCGCACGTGATCAATCGCCGCGAATATACACAACTCAACGGCGATTCGCGGGCGATCATTAGGCAAATCGCGTGAATTATATTTTTTATTATTTTATTTTTAGTAGCTCCTCTTTGGAGTAGCGACTTCTTCTTTTGGATTGAATCTTAAGACTAAAATTAACAATTTTGATAATTTTGCTAATTGTTCTTGAAACAAAATATTTATTTTACCGTTAACTGAACAAAACAACAAGAAAAAAATGCACCGAGAAAACATTGATGATTCATCTCTCTAAACGACAAAGAATACAAAATTATTTTGATTGTTGTGAGGATATTTCCTGTTACTTGTGTGCGCTCGCGTATTCATCGCTTAGGTGTAAGGCGTAGGCGATGGCGCGCGATTCACATCGTAAAAGTCATCAAAATTGTTGTCAGCATAAAGTGTTTTTAGCAAAAAAAAATTTGACTTGTTACGCTCGCGTATTCATCGCTTAGTTGTAAGGCGTAGGCGATAGTTAGCGATTCGTAAGGATCGCGTAATCATCGCCAGAAAATCTCAAAAATGTTTGCAGGGTATGTGCTTTGGATTATATGTATGTATGTATATGTATGTGTAGTTTGAACAAAATTATTTTTCCAATTCCACATAGCAAATTAAAAGTGGTTTCATTCCAAAAAAAATTTCGTTTTGCTTTTTCTACAGAAGCAAAAATCGGTATTAATTCAGGTGACATGGCTGATTGTTATATTATATAGCAGAAAATGATGAAAAATAAAAAATACTTCAGGCATAGAAACAATTGATGGGGCGGGTCCTCAAAGTTGAAAATATATAAGCCTACTAGCTGACCCGACAAACGTTGCTTTGCCTTAAAATTTTTTAGATTTTTAATTTGTGGTTTGTATGGGAGGTACCACGCTCCCTTGTACAATCCCGCCCATATTTGCAGCAGCACTTAAAAAATGCACAACAAAACAACGTACCAAATTTTGTTCAAATACCGTTATCAGGAGCAGAAATAATATATTTTTAATTTGTTTTTTGTATGGGAGGTACCACGCCCCTTTGCCCAATTAAACCGAATTGTAAATCTAAACCACCCGGGGCGCCACCCAAACGCATACAAAAAAATTTATGCAAATCGGTCCAGCCGTTTAGGAGGAGTTCAGTCACAACACACGTACAGTAGAATTATATATATAAAGATATCTCGGGAACTATTTGGTGTCTGATAATTAAAAATACATCAAATTAAAGGTATTAATATATTTATTATGATTATAAAATATGGACCGCCAATGGGTTAAATCCGAAATCTCCTCTATGGTATACAGAACACCGACTTCGCATTTTTTATGGTGAAATGACATAATCTGTCTTTAATATCTTCCGATCTATATTACCTATCGTATATGGTCAAATTATACCTTAAATTAAAGCTTAATTTTTGACTTTAAAATTTTGTAATTTATATGCTCATACATACCTTTTTCCCGGATTTTTTAGATTTTTTAAAAAATATCGGATTAAAAAATAATTTTCCGAAATTTACTTATAGGTGGTCCATATAAATAGATCCTGATATATCGTTGAAGAAGTATATGTATATCGTCTAATAAAGAAATGTTTTCAGGATATAGTTAAATATACATATAACAAGTTTTGAAGCCCCGCCAACTCGAAAATTGGCGTAACCGCCAAAAATCAGAATTTAAAACTATTAGTGTTCAATTTTTTGAAGTGATTTGAAAAAAGTCACTAGAACCAACTTAAGCCAGTAATTCAAGCGAAAAAACAATTTTTTTCAAAATATTTTTATGCCCTCCACCACCATAAGAGGTGAATAAGGGTATATATAAGTTTGTCATTACATATTCATCTGAGACCCAACATATATAATCTAGATCCTTATGGAATTCGATTTAGCTATGCCCGTCTGTCTGTCTGTGTAAAATATTCTCAGGTCCAAAATATGTAACCAAAGTAAAAAAAAAAGTTTATAAAAAGTTAAAAAAAAAAAAAAAAAAAAATAAAACCATTATAATTCTCCTACATAGTTTGGTATTATGGACCAAACTGTGTAACAACCTCCATCAAAATACAGTTTTTTTTTTTTGTTATTTTCTTTAAATATATTGCAGATAATACCATGAACACGTTATTTCCACGATGGAACGACAAAATGTGATAGTAATAGTAAGAATCAGTCCATGATTCTCATAGCCAACATACACATTTTTTCCTGAAATATGGCTCAATGTTACATAAATGCCTATAAAATTGCAATACTAATATAAAATTCAGCAAAAATAAGTTTCATATGAAAATAAATCACAAAACAAAAATTTGATTAGTTCGGTCCAATTTTAACCACTTCCAAAAATCACTTAAATATGTATAAATCTGTCATAAATAACGGAACCGATCCAAAATTTTTCACAGATATATATATGCCTAAATCAAACTGTTGGATTTTGTAAATTTTGGTCCACATTTGGCCATATCCTCCATAGTTCCACTTCCGAAATTATTTAAAAACTCATATCTCTTAAATTTAAATTCGACGTATAAATCTGTCATAAATAACGGAACCGATCCAACATTTTTCACAGATTTATATATGTCTAAATCAAACTGTTCGATTTTGTGAATTTTGGTCCACATTTGGCCATATCCTCCATAGTTCCACTTCCGAAATTATTAAAAAACTCATATCTCTTAAATTTAAATTCGACATGATACATCCTCATATACATATATAACATTCTCTGTACTAAATTTTATGAAGATCGGTTCATAATTGGTCATAGCTCCCATAAAGAACCAATTTCGAAAAATAGGTAAATCCACAAAAATGTCTAATAAATATCGACATTAAACCAACATTTTATACCGATCTGTAATTTTAATCTAGAAAACATACTAAATCGGTCATATGACAATTATTTATGCATTTTGTAGTTGTTAGTCTATATTTGGCAATAGTTCCCAAATAAAGTAAACTTCCGAGTATTATTTGTTATAAAAATTACACTTTTGTAAACTACGTTATTGAGATTAAATTCTACCTAAATAAGCCTCAAATACATAGAAATCACATTACTTAATTGGTTCACTTCTCCTATAACACATATAAACTCTTGTAAATACCTTTATTGAGATGATATAAGCCTCACCTTATAAGCTTACACTTTTTTATATGTAGTATTTTCCTTAACCTGGTGAAATTGGAAAAATGTTGAACATATTTTAGTTTTAGTTTTATAAATGGTTACATTACATATACGATTCTATAGTCAATTATATAGGTTAATGGTTAACATTAGATAAAATTTAAAAAACATTTGAAATAAATAATATTGTGCGTAAACTTATCTATCAAACAACATATAAAATACTAATAAAATAATCCCAATTATTAATCTGTTAGAATAATGAATAAAACACACTCAATTTTAATGAAAGATTTACGAAGTTGTTAATGGTTTGCAAAGTTTATTTATTGTCTGCAAAAAGTGAAGGATGCGTTTAGTTATTATATTATATTTAGTTATTTTATTTTAATAAAATTATTATTATATTCAATTAACTTGTTTTTGTGACCAATGTTTATAATTATTATAATTTTTAAGGAGTTTCCTTCAGGCTAATTTGGTCAAATGTTTGTTTCCAAACGTAAATAAAAAACTTGTTCGATTTTTATTTTTAATTTTATTTACCCAACGTTTCGTTAGTTTTATTCTAACTTCTTCAGGGGTCTCGTTCTAAATAATCTAGTGACAAAATTTATTGTTTTATTACACAGCTTTAACTTATTAACTTATTATATAGTTTTACTTACAGCTTTGATGTTTTTTATCATTGGATATTAATTTTTATTATTAATTAGTTACTAAAATACTAAAAAACGGGACATCACGAACAGAATTTTGGTATAAATAATCAAATAATTAATAAAAATCTGCCACATGATTACACTCTTTTACGTGCTGGGAAAGTGCCGTCGATATTTTTCCAGTTCTTATATCTTTTTATGTTCGTTGATTCTTGTACCCAGCATTCTTTTTGTTATACCAATATAATAAAAAACATCAAAGCTGTAAGTAAAACTATATAATAAGTTAATAAGTTAAAGCTGTGTAATAAAACAATAAATTTTGTCACTAGATTATTTAGAACGAGACCCCTGAAGAAGTTAGAATAAAACTAAAGAAACGTTGGGTAAATAAAATCAAAAATAAAAATCGAACAAGTTTTTTATTTACGTTTGGAAACAAACATTTGACCAAATTAGCCTGAAGGAAACTCCTTAAAAATTATATTATTATATTCTTTAATACAATTGTACACAATTTCGGATGAATTTGTAAATATGTATTTTTTTTACAGGTTATACACTCGAAGATTGAGGAATTTATTTTACCATCATCTGCAGAAAAAGTCGATATCATTGTTTCCGAATGGATGGGTTTCTACCTATTACACGAGGGAATGCTTGATTCCGTATTATATGCCAGAGACAATTTTCTGAAACCAGAGGGATTAATGTTTCCTAGTGAATCTACAATTTATGTAACGCCTTGTGCAGTGCCAAATCTCTTTGATGATTGGGAAGAAATTGATGGAGTACGGTTAGCAACATTTGGAGCTATGTTGAGGCAACAAAAATCGTGTAAACCTGAAATTGCCATCATTTCTGCAGACGCTTTACTACACAAAGGAGTAGCAATGCACTGGATGAATTTAATGGACGTAACTCGTAAAGATCTTGACACTATTGTTTTTCAAGAAGTTATTCCCGTGAAGAAATCTGGCAAACACCAAGGTTTTTGCATATGGTTTGATTGTAAATTTCCTGCCGAATCTTATGAAGATTCAATTATTTTATCTACTAGTCCAAATTGCCCCGCCACCCATTGGAAGCAATGCGTTGTCGTCCTACCTGAAAATGCATGTGAAGATTTGGAAGAAAATGCCCCAATATCATTTAAAATATCTATGAAACGCAATAGTGAAAATAATCGTAAATACGATCTAGAAGTTGAACTTTTAGATCCAAATGAGATAGAGCACCCAGTACCCTGTGAATGTTATTTAACCAAATGTATACTTATAAAAGCTCATTTAGAATTAATGGACTCGTCATAAATAAATGCAAAGATTTTTTATAAAAAAATACAATAAAATTATAAATTGAAAAGGCTTTCTAAAAATTGTAATTATTGAATAGTGATTTTTTTAACAAAAAACACATGAAATTGTTTTGTGCAGTGAGTTCAGCCCATACCACAATTGTGCAAAAATTTTACACACATTTGTTATGCTCAAGGCATATTGATTATAAGGTAGTAGCAACATTACAACAATTCAAAAACAACATTGGTATTTGTTTTTGCTTTTTACTCTCATTATCAAAAACAGCTGACTGAAAATTACAAACATTCGTTGTTTTTATTTGTATTTATTCAGGTCACTGATGGCAAACATGGTACAATTGTACTTTTTTGATACATTTTAAACTTGGTACCGTGGTACTACCACGAGTCATATGGTACAATTGCAAACTACTGTTGCATAAAAATTTGGTATTTCAGATGAAACAGATAAATATCAGCACAGAATTAATTTCGTTCAGAAGTGGAATTATTTCCATATTTTGCTTCTAAAGAAAAAGTAAAACGAACAATTGGTTATATTCCAAACAAATTTTTCGTTTTGCTTTTTCTATAGAAGCAAAAAATGCAATTAATTCCACTTCCGAACGAAATGAAATTAATTGACATGGCTGTATATCATATATGTAAGTTACTATTTATGTAATAGTGCAAGCAAAAGAGATTTTATTAAATTTCATGAACATTTTGGAACTGATCAATTTGATCTTTAAATATGCATCTATAAGATGATTATTACGACAATAAATTTTTGGTTGAATTATCGAACAATATGAGTCTTTGACATATTCATTTACATTAAATGATTTTGAGGCTGAATTCAAAAACTTAAGCTTAAAATGTAGTTAATCAGGATTTCAATATCGTTAGAAGTTAACTCTTCTATTTCTTTTATTCTTACAATAATAATTCTAGTTATTTTGGAAATACATATATACTTTTCGCAAATGACTCGATACTTCATAAATAAGAATATTTTTAGATAATCGCGACAATTAACGCAATAATGTTGCTATAAGATATATCGAATTTTAGATAAAGTATTTCTTTTATTCTTACAATAATAATTCTAGTTATTTTGGAAATACATATATACTTTTCGCAAATGACTCGATACTTCATAAATAAGAATATTTTTAGATAATCGCGACAATTAACGCAATAATGTTGCTATAAGATATATCGAATTTTTGATAAAGTAAATTTGTGGTAAAGTTTTATGATTATTTAACAAATATTAAAAATGGTACCATGGAGGTCTAAAAAGTACATTTTATTTATATATTTGGTACGAAAAACAAAAAGCCATTTTCCATCACTGATTCAAGTATATTATGGAAATCGAAAACGAAACAATAATAAACAAATTTTGACACTTAAGCATTTTGACAATTAGAAATTTGTAACCATAAACAACGTGTGACAATACAAAAGTAACAAAAAAAATCAGCTGTGTCTTCAACACTACAATGACGTGAATAAAACAAATCAAAAAAGATCTAATAACTATAGAACCAACGAAATCGAATTTCTTTTAAAACTGGTGGAGAGCAAAAAAAATATAATAGAGTGCATAAAAACAGATAGGACAAGCTCGGTGATAAAATTAATTGTTGGAAAGAAATCGAGACTGATTTTAATTCAGCCTTTGATTGTTACCGATCATATAAAACTTTAAAAACTAAATATGAAAATATTAAGAAGGACGCGAAAAAGAATTTTGCTTTAGACAGAATAGAGAGATCATCATCACTAGAATAATCCACTTTTTTTAATTTTTGTTAAAATGTCGTAAATTTCTTTTCACTTGTTGAATTGTTTATTTTATTTTTCAGCTGTTTGTATTTTGACATTTTATATCTAGGTTTAACTCACCAATGATGCTCAGTTAAACCTAGATTATATATCAAATAAATAATAACCGAGAAACACAATTTATAGTTTAATCTAGGTTTAAGGAAAAATGTAGATTATCTTTATCCCAGAAACTAGCTCTTAGTAGATCATCAGATAATGCTACATAAATTAAAGTGTTATGGTGTTAAAGATCGTGAACTTTTGTTGTTTGAAAGTTATTTTACCAACAGGAAGCAATATGTAAATATAAATAATTCAAAGAGTTTTGTTGGTTCTGTTGAATATGGTGTGCCACAGGGAAGTGGACTTGGGCCGTTGTTATTTTCAATATATTTAAATGATATAAAAAATCTTAATTTAGGTGGTCAGCTGTGTTTGTTTGCTGATGATGTGTGTGTATTGTATCCATATACATAAGTATAATTTAGTACTCAAAACTCAAATTAAAAGAGATGCTTCACTGATTTTTGAATTTGCGAGGTTGAATCGATTATTGCTCAACCCTAATAAAACCAAACTAATTCGCTTTAGACCACATTCTCTGAGTATTAATAACAATTTTAATGTATATGGAGACGGAAAAATTGTGAAGGAAACCCATTCGGTAAAGTATTTGGGAATTACTCTCCAAAGCAACTTATCTTGGGGTCTGCATATAAATGATGTGAAAAGGAAGATAGCTCCAGCACTTGGAATATTATATAAATTGAAAAACAAATTGGAGAAAAGATCAATGCTGATGATATACCAATCCTTGATTCAATCACACTTAAATTATTTGGCAATTATATATGCTCACAATAAAAATAATACATTACTTATATCTCTAAAATCTATGCAAAACAAAGCGTTAAAAATTATATACAATTTACCATTGTTGTATTCAACTATTTCTTTATATAAAGAAGTAAGCAAATCAGTACTACCAATTTATTGGTTGCATGAATACCAAGTTTTAATGTTTGTTTTTAAAAGTATTAATAATATTGGTTACCACACTATACCATTTACGCAAAATCAAATAAATTTTAATACACGAAACAGAACCAACCTTAGAGTTCCTAGATGCAGGTTAGAAACATCTAAGCAGCGAATTGATTATATTGGTGGAATCATATTTAATAATTTGCCACCAGCTTTAAAACTAATTGATCGAATTTCCATTTTTAAATCCTCTTGTAAAGAACACTTATTTAATACAATTGAAACGCTTTTGATTTAATGTCTTAAGTTTTTATGAAATTGTTATATGTATTATAAACAAATTTTTTTTTTTTCTTAAAAAAACTTATTTTATTTGTACAGTTGTTAACTAATTTGCCAACTTGCCTCAATTATGCCTTCTTGGCGCTGAGGCCAAATTGAATATTATAAAATAAATTTTGTTCAAATAAAATAAGGAGCTACATAAATAAATGTGGTTGCGAAAAAAAACAGACGATGCCATTAACTATCCTGTTGAATTTCTGAATTCCCTAAATCCTCCTGGATTTCCACCTCACAAATTAACTTTGAAAATATGAACTCCAATAATGCTGTTGCGAAATCTGAAACCTCCAAAATTGTGCAATGGTACAAGACTACGGGTGAAAGCTCTACACAAAAATGTAATAGAGGCAATAATCTTAACAGGTTGTGCTAAACGAGAAATGGTATTTATACCACGTATACCACTTAAACCTTCAGAATATCCGTTTGAGTTTAAACGACTGCAGTTTCCTCTTAAAATATCGTTCGCTGTTCCAGTAAACAAATCCCAGGGACAGCCTTTAAAGGTTGCCGTTGTAGACTTGAACGATGAGTGTTTCTCAAATGGTCAATTTTATGTCGCTTGCTCAAGAGTAAGTTCAAACAAACAAATGTTGTCTACAAAGAAGTTCTTCGTTAGAATATATTTTTCTCTTTTAATTTTTTAAAAGTACACACTCATATTATTTAGGTAATATGTTGCAATTATTATTTATTGGTATTGAAATCAATAGAACATAAAGTATTGTGAATCTCTATTAGCAATTGGTTAATTATATAAAAATTGAGGAAGTTAAAACTAAATCTTATGAAAATAATTACTTTAAAACTTATGTCAAACTCCTTTGAAGGCGACATTGCAATTCCTTTAAGGACTGTTGCATTCGCTCAGTGCCTGGTTTCTGATAGCACAAATTTAAACAAACTGATACCATATCTTGGGCTTTTCCAATTATGCGCCGTCTATATTACAGGAACAAGAAAAAACACATTTCAAAAAAATTTGATGTATTACATACTTCTGATAACTTACTTTGATCTGGACCATATAGTATGGGCGTTGTTTGCCAAAAGAGTAACCACCCGTATTGAAGATTGTACTAAATGCCACTCATTGCCTTCATTTGCCCATATCCGTTCATTAATTGAAATCATTCTGTAAGAAATTTCATTAAAAAATCTGTTAGTTGATTTAAAAATATATAACAGTATCAATTTATCTATTTAAAATACACTTTTTAACATTTGAAAAAATAAGGAAGATTATTTTTGTATACAAGAAAAAAAAACAGGAATGAAAAATACCCAGAGCATATGTAAAGTTAAAATGGCAATTATGCATATTTGTCCCGCAATTCTGTGTAGATAACAATTTTATCTGCAAAAAATGCCTGTTTTGTGAATACTTCTGTATATGGCATGGGAACATGTTAATAATTTGATTAGCGTATTCATTTTAAACGTTTAAAAATATTTTCTACATTTTACTCATGGCGCAACTATACAAGGTGAGTGCAGTAGCCCAGCTGACTGACTTTGTTGATGATTTTACCTAATTTTACAACTGTCAATCAAGCCTAATGGCATAACGATGAAATTAATTTGACACATCCAAAGAAAATCAAATTTTTAAGAGCTAGTCTAATGTAAGGCAAAATAAGGAGTCGATGTTTTAATGTAAAATGAATGTTTGTCCTGGTGTTCTATCAAATTTTCTATTAATTTTAAAGTATTCGAACTTCTATATATAAAATTTTAATTTGTGTCATATTGTAATTTCTTGAGCAAAATTAAGAGCTGATGTTGGATAAAAATAATTTTTTTCTCTCCATAAGAAGTGAGTCGCTAAATACGTATGTACTTATGTATATATGTATTAATAAAAAACTGATTACTGGGGGTTACTCCGTATTTCAATTCGAAAGCAAAAGCTTTCGAAATACAATGTAAAAAGTATACAAATTCGAGTTATTTTCTTTTCGAATCGAAATACGGAGTAACCCCCATGATATGTTTGTTGAGATGGTAGATTGTTAATTTGAAATAACTTACCTGGAATAATATTCCATAAGTAATTCTAAATCGATATTCATGGCTACTAATTTATCTGGTACAATACCTTCGGATAAACGCAACTGACAGGCTTTTATTTCCAGATCCCTTATAATGAAAGCTAGTGGAAAACAGTGACCCGACTCGCCAAATTCTTTAAATAGAGTTTCAATTTTCGAAAACAATCGTGTGCTTCTTTCTTGAATGGAACCAGTTCCTTCGACAGATTTATTTATGATTTGGCCCCATACTGATTCAATAAGCAAAGGGTCATTATGATGGGAACAATTAAGGATAGTTAATTTGCATTCCCACAAATCAAATGGATCTGCAAAATGTTCGTACAACTGAGTAATATCATATAAAATTTTATTCAAATTTTCAACAGCATTATTAGCATCCCTATTGGTTGCAGCTAAAGCCGAAACAGCGTCCAAGACAGTTTTTTGAACACGAGCAATTTCTAACTGAAATCAAACAACAACACAATGAAAATAAACACGAAATAAATATTTTTTAGCATTAATGAGACCTTATCCTCCAATTCCTTGAGTAAGACCCCATTTGTTATTGAGTAGCCAACGCCATCATTTCGCATGCACATTACTGCTCTTGCCAAATATTCAATTCTTTGCACCAGTGGAATACCATCACTCTGGGTTGATGCTAAGTTATCTAAAATGCGTGCTGCCTGTGAATGGTGACCATTTTTTTCATAGTATTTCCATAACAAATCGATTAAATTTAAATTATCCGGATTTCGTACAACATTTCTCCGTAGAAATTCACCCAATGTTTGTTCTGTTAACGATAGTAGCTCAGATAGCATATCGTGCTCCATTAACCATTCATAGACAAAGATATGTAAAATCGGATCTTTTACTTGTACAGCCATGCCAACAATTTTCATAATTTGAGCATTAACGCTCAACTCTTGTTTATTGCATATTTGCTGAGAAAATTCTTGGTTTGCATTGGCATTACAAGCAGATTGATAGACATGATCCATCATCAGTTTTACTTCCTTATAACAGTTTAGGCTTGAAAATTTAAAGTAAACAAATTTTAAATTTTGTATATATGTATAAAGTTATTATGTATTACCGTGCAGCATATGCAGCATATCCTTCGCGATCTTCTTCTGGTTCGTCACTCTGGTAAAAGTGTGTGCCAAATTCTTCAGGATCAATTTTGGAAGCGCAAGTGGAAGTCAACTCTATAACTCCTTCAAAGAAGCCACTGAGAGTAAACTAAACATATTTTTACTTTATTAGTATTTATCCCAATGAAATAAGGGAACAATATAGGAATAACAGAGACAACTCAAAATGAAAATTTACATAAAGAAAAAAATTTTTTGTCTGCATTAATTTTGTCATTAAGAATTTTCGCACGTAATGAAACAATTTTTTATATTCGTTAAAAACGCATTCACAGCTTTTATTATGACTATTGACACTCACTTAGAATGTCCACTATAGAATGCCCGCAAATATAGATTTTGTAATTTGTGATCCGATTTTTATTAAATTCGGTAGAATTAATCCCCTGTAATCTCAAAAAAAAATTTACATTTGCGCTCATCCTGTAATACGTTAAAAAGAGATTAAGTGGTAAAAGGCATAAAAATGAGTACATCAATGGCTAATGGAGTATAATTTCATAATTCTATAACTTGAAAAGATAATAGCTACACTTAAATGCACATCTAACTAACAAACTGTTTACTGTTTGTTTTTTATTCATCAATTATTCCATTATGTATTTTTATCTTCTAATTTATAAGATTACCTGTTGACAAATATTTTGTAAAGGCAAATTCGGAGCAGCATCTTTGCACAGTTGTAGTGCTGTTCGTAACTTATCCTGCTTTTCTTCAATAATAGTACAATTTTTAGAATTCATTAAAATTTCTGTGGCTTTAAACGATACAGCATCCTCGTGCCGGTATAAATTGGGACATTCGTCGCGTAATTTTGAAGATATTGTGCTAACAGATGCGTTATCTTTTAAATAAGAATTTATTAAAGCTACAATTAAAAGGGCGCACGACTCAGAACGAGACAAAATTAAGTCACGAAAAGTGCAAGATAATAGTACAGATTGTTGATCTTTTAACAATTGGCTGGCTAAAATTTGAAATTGGTGTTCACATAAAATCTTCCACAGTGCTATAACTTCACAAGTATGTTCTAATTTTTAAAAAAGACAATAATTGAATTAATTACATTTTAAATGCATTTAGTTTCAATGCACGATGGTTATATATAATATTTTTGGCTTACTTATAAAATAATTTAAAGCTGTCAAAGAACGCTTTTCTTCGGTTTGGGCTTGTTCTGCAGCATTCATATGTGGGTCATTCGTGTGCATATTTGTGGTATTTTGCATCAGAAGTCCGTATCCATTGGAAAGTGTATTTTGATTATTAAAAGCTCTCATTGTGCCTTTCAAATGTAATAAATTTTAATGAAATTTCTATTAAATAATTTATTAAACTTACAGGATAAATCATTGACAGAGTTTGCATCCAAAAAATTTTTAAGCGCATACAAATCTTCCAAAATAAATGTACAATCAGCTTGTGTTAATTTACTATTTAGATTCTCATCCACACAACGAATTTTCCATATTGGACGTAATAGACGTGCGACATATATATACAAACCATCGTGTTTAGAAGAATAAATAATTGTATTCATATCGGTAACAGGCGCAATACCAGATCCAGTGAAAGAATTTTGATTGTAAACTAATTTAACAAAATAAATAGAAGTAAAACTAAAATGATAATATCTAATCTCATAAGTTTTAGTATTTTTTATATTATAGTATTCATATAGTTAATCGTATGTACACTAGTGTCCCTTCCTTCAGGACACTCTACTGTCATTCATTTCATTCCAAAGATTGAAAATCTCGATATCCATGTTGCATTAATAAAAAAATACATTTGATACATTTTCCAATCGGGCTTAAATTATTCATTATTTTGAACTTACTATGAGGAAAAGATTTTACATTAGTTATGGCGTTTTCTTTTCTGGCAAAAATGTTACACGTTTTTCCCATTTCGCACCTTTTTTAATTATATTGGATTTGTGCTGATGTTTGTAACGCCCAGAAATATTGGTCCAACACCCACCTTAAAGTATACCGATCGACTCAGAATCACTTTCTGCCTACCTACCTACCTACCTAACGATGTCCGTCCGTCCGTCTGGCTGGCTGTCCATGTAAAGCTTGTGCGCAGAGTACAGGCCGCAATTTTGAAGATATTTCGACAAAATTTGGTATGTGAAATTTTTTCGGCCCAAGGATGGATAAGATTGACACTGGTGGAAATCGGCCCATTATTTCACCTGGCCCCCATACAAATGTCTTCCCGAAATGGGGGTTTACCGATAATAAATGTTTGAATTATGCAAGTATCCAAACAAATTTCACCACAAATGATTAGTAAATGTAGCTAAATTTTGTGCAGATCGGTCCATAATTACTCATAGCTCCCATATAAGGCCCACTTACGAAAATCACTTAAAATAGCATAACTCTCTTAAAAATGTTGGTATCCAAATATAATTGAACACAAATATGTTTCATCTATATACATATAATATGGTAGAATTTTATGACGATCGGTCCATAATTAGTCGTAGCTCCCATATAAGGCCCACTTTCGAAATTTACTTTAACGATCATTAATTTCTAAAAAAATGTTGGTATCCAAATAAAATTTGACACAAATAAGTTTCTTATATACAGAAGTAACGGCACCTAATTTTATAATAGTCGGGCCATAGTTATTCGAAACTAACATATAAGACCCTCTCCGTAATTCAATTTAAGCTCTATAAATCTTTTAAAAGTATTTATATCGAGATAAAGTTTAACACATATAATATTTATATTCACAGACATCATGACACTAAATTTTTGGATGATCGGTCCATAATAGGTTATTTCTCCCATATAACGCCAATTTATGAAAAAAAAAAAAATTTTTAAAAATTACAAATATTGTGACATATGTATTTTGACTGAACAGTACGGCAATGCTAACAAAATTGACAGGAGGTAATCCACTACTGAGAAACACAATCAGTAGTTAAATCCCGGCAAAATATATTTGAGGTTTAATATAACAGTGTGTTAAGCTGAGTTTAACTGACAAGTAAAAAACTAGCTCTAACTGGTAACATCGACATTGGTCCAGTAATGTCGCACATCCTTAAATAGGATGGCGAGACATTCGAAAGTGTCACTCGTATGGGTGCGTGGACATGGAGACATAACAGGGAATCTGGTTGCTGATAACTTAGCAAAGACTGGTTCCATGCTACCTGATGATGACATTGATCATCTATGTGGTATTCCACTAACAGCATGCAAGCAACGTATTGAGATTTTTTACTATGGACTTGTTCAGACCAGGTGGGCAAACGAACACATCTGTGTAATTACACCACCTTTTTGGCCAAGGCTAAATAAAGAACGGAAGAACTGGAGACAGTTGAGCACATTCTGTGCCATTGCCCCAGGTTACAGGGCAGTAGAATGAGATGGCTGGGTAATAAATTCTTGAGCGAATTAGGGGATGTCTCGAGCTGTAGGCTTGAGAGTCTGATAGGATTCGTAATGGGAATGGCCTGGTTACGTGCCAATATACGAAGTGCGGGTCGCAGAAATGGAGGACATACGTCTGAGTAGGATTTGGTCAGGTCTTCTTCTTCTTCTCTTCTCTCTATTCTAACAATCTAACATTCCTCCTCCTCTTCTTTTCTTTACTCTATATATTTCTATTACTTCCTCTATCAAGGCATCGCAATGGACCATATTGGTCTCTGGGTGAAGGTGTGAGGTGACTCACACCAGCCTTCCTACCTACCTACCTACCTAAATAAAGAACGGACGTTAAATATGCTGAAATTACAGCGGTCACAGTTGAGCGATTTGGTGTCAGTGATCACCGGACACTGCAAATTTGGCAATCATGCCAGAATATTAGGACTCCCTTACAATGATTTCTGTAGGAGCTGTAATGATGAAGAAGAGGAGGAGACAATACCTCATCTTCTATGTCATTGTACGGCAATGGACACCATGCGCAACACCCTCTTGGGACAACCGTACTTCAATGACCTATCTGAAATATCAGACTTGAAATTGGATCGTATCAACGTTTTCATTAGAAATAGCAATTGCTTGTTATAATGACATCCGATCCTTTCTCTTGAAATGGAAATACTAGCTATTTAGGTGGCTTGGAGTTTTTACTCCATCTTTTTCTCAAAACTTCTGGACCCGACATCTTCATCTTGATATATTTTTCTCTTTCTCCTACCTATTTCACATACAATCTCTTTCTATCTCTAAAATATCTATCCCCTTTTCCGTTTTCCTCCATTAATTTCTTTTCAGGCAACACAAAAGGACCAATGCTTGAACCTAAGTGGGGTATACTAGCTATTGCTGCCTGCTGACCTAACCTATGGAAAGAAATCCACAACCGCGAGTGAATGGCTTTGTAGAAAACGTAATTAATGAGAATATTTAGTATTTATGTATGCCAAATTCCATAGGACAATATCTCCTTCTTATATATGTAATGTATGTTTATATATACATAATTTTTATAGTTTAAGAAGAATTTGCGTATTAGAGAGCTATCTGCTTCTTCTTTAAAAAAAAAAAAAAAAAACAAAAACAGCTGTACATGAAAAAAGTGTTACACTGTTATACTATTATGTTCTATTCTGACCATTAAAAATGCGACATCTCTAAAATGTGGGGTGAACATTATAAAAATGTACATAATAAAGGTGTAACATTTTATTTCAGAAAATAAAAAAAGTAAATTGGTCCATACTAACAATATTTTTCCCATTCTGTAGGAAAAAGTTATGATTTTTTTTTTTTAAACTGTACTGAGAACTTCATTTTGAACAGAACTCCTTATTGTTTTTAATTGTTTCCTTATTATAGTACATACTGTTTTTACAATAGATTTCCAAGAAAGGAGTTGCTTGGACACTCTATACACATACGTTTATTAATTTTGCATTGGTCTAGTTAGTTTTATTTAATTAATTGTAAAGATTAATTAAAGACTTTTGTAAAAAAAACACTACTCCATTTCTAATTGTATTTCAGAAGTTTCTAATCGCATTTCAGAAACTTCTAATTATATATCAGAAATTTTCAATTGATTATCAGAAATTTCCAATTATATTTCAGAAATTTCTAATTGTATTTTATAAAATTCTAATTGTATTTCAGAATTTTCTAAATGTATTTAAGAAATTTCCATTTGTATTTCAGAAATTGTTTTTATTAAAAATATTTGTATTTGTCATAACTTAGCTCTAATAGGAATTTTCTAACTTTAATGCAAACTACAGTTAAATTTATATGTAATACTAAATTGTATTATTTCATATTTATTTGTATGATAGCCAGGCAATAACAACCGCCATATTCAAAAATAATATAATAAACTGTTTGTCCACTTTCGACTAATTTTTATTCAAAAAATCTACTCCATTCAGATTTATTTTTTTATAAACCGTATGTATACGTATAGTTTTTACTATCGACTATACTTAACAATAGATATACAATTTGTATACCTGTTTCATATTCTGAAATACAATTGGAAAATTCTGAAATATAATTAGAAATTTTTTAAATATAATTGGAAATTTCTAAAATTCAATTAGATTTCTGAATTTGAATTGGAAAATTTTGAAATATATTTAAACATTTCTGAAAATCTATATAATAGTTTCTTCTTCTTTCAAGCAATAATTTTTATATACAAATATTTTATTTTATTTATATATACTAATTTCCAATATTTCGCTATCACAATGGATAGCTTCTTCAGGGACAATATAAGTTTTGAATTACAATAAAATAATAATTGAAATATGTATAAAAATGAAAACATTTTTTAACAGAAAATGAAAAGTTTATAATTATGATATACAGTTATGATATATATATGTATATAAAACTTGTTTGGAATAGTAAATGAAAAATTATATATGTAATATTTTTAGTTTCTAAACTTACTCTTATAAATTAAATGTCTGTAATTTTGAGCTACATTGTCTGTATCTGTTTTAAAATTAATCCTCTTTTCTATCGGTTTTCTAGGGTTACACACGAGTGGAGGTCGACTCCGACCGGGGTGGAACGACTGGTAGGTACCTTTACGGAGGCACTAATCAGTAGTTATGAAAGATCCTGTCCGCTGAACTTCCCGGGCAGACGCGAACAACCACGATGGTGGACGGAGGAGTTGAGGACTCAGAGATCTACTGTGAGAGGGTTGTTCAACAGGGCGAAATATACGCGTAGGGAAGAAGATTGGAGTAACTTTAGATTGAGTTACAATAAGTACAAGAAAGACATTAGGAGAGCTAAAAGGGACTCGTGGATCAAGTTTAGCGAGTCAGTTGAATCTGTAAATGAGATGTCCAGGTTCAGAAGAATCTTATCCAAGGACCCAGCAGTCCCAGGATTTATTCAGAGACCAGACGACTCTTGGACAGAATCTAGCTCTGAGACCTTATGTCTTCTTATGGAGACTCACTTTCCGGGGTGCGTGGATCCGGGGGCGGGGGAACGGGTTGAGGATGCCGACTCCTTCTCAGGGCCGCGCTCAGGTGATGAGGCAATGGAGCCAGTGGGAGACATGATCACCTTGGATAAGGTAACATGGGCGGTCAATACTTTTGGGTCTTACAAATCGGCAGGACCAGATGGTATCTTTCCGGCGATGCTACAGAATATCGGGAGATCATCTCTCCTACTGTTGGTGGAACTTTTTAGGGTATGTATATCGAACGGATACATCCCTAAGGGATGGAGAGAGGTTAGGGTCGTGTTTATACCCAAAGCGGGGAGAACCGGTCACTCTAAACCTAAGGATTTTAGACCGATCAGCTTGTCGTCTTTTCTTTTGAAGACACTGGAAAGACTGATCGATCTATATCTGAGGACGAGGATAGACGCCGGCATAATCAGTTGCGCTCAGCATGCCTACCTTAAGGGTAGATCTGTGGAGAGTGCGCTGAATGATGTGGTGGGTTTTATAGAGAAGGGACTGCGAAACAAGGAATACACCTTGGCGGCATTCCTTGACATAGAGGGGGCCTTTAACAATTTGAGAATAGAGGCTGTTAGGCAGGCACTATGTGACCTAATGGTTCCGTCCTTCCTGGTCGATTGGATAACTCTGATGCTTAGCAGCAGAGTCATTCACTCGGACTGGGGAAACGAACGCCTGAGGAAACTGGTGACAAGAGGAACCCCGCAGGGGGGTGTTCTCTCTCCTTTACTATGGCTCTTGGCTGTCAATGTCGTTCTGAGACTTTTTGACAGAATGGGTCAGAAGGTCGTGGCCTACGCGGATGATGTAGCTATTTTGGTATCGGGCAAGTTTCTGCCGACAATTAGCGAAGTCATGCAAGGGGCACTGGGCGAACTGTCAACCTGGGCTACTGAAAAGGGCTTGGGAGTCAATCCGGAGAAGACAGAGTTAGTTCTGTTTACTAGGAAGTACAGGGTGGAAAGTTTCAGGCTGCCGGTACTGGGAGGAGTAGAGCTTAGGCTATCGGATAGTGCTAAGTATCTGGGAGTTTTTCTGGACAGGAAGCTGTCTTGGAAAAGAAATACTCAGGAGAGACTCAAAAAGGGTCTCAATGCCTACTATACTTGCAGATCATCGATAGGTAAGAGTTGGGGACTTCGGCCGTCAGTGGTGGGATGGCTTTACACTTCGGTGGTCAGGCCCATTCTTACATATGGATGCTGTGTTTGGTGGGAGACATTGAGATTGGCTAATCGAAGAAACCTTCTGTCTAAAGTTCAGAGGTGTGCTTCAATCGGCATAACGGGAGCCATGAAAAGCACTCCTCAAGCGGCTTTGGATGTCATTCTTCATTTATTGCCTATAGAGCAGTATGTGATGGGAATGGCAGCCAGAAGTATTCTTAGACTGAGGGAGCTGGGACTGCTAAAGGGTCACATGCAGGGTCACTCGCGAATCCTGTGTGAGATTGAGGCAGGTGGAAATTGCCTGGGATCGCCTGGCTCTACGGATTATGTGAGCACCTTGGCAGACTTTAGGCGGTTGCCGGAGGTGACATTGCCGTCTAGGGAAAGCTGGTCTGGAAGGGGCAAATTGTATGACGGATTTGCCATTTTCACGGACGGCTCAAAGATGAACGGCACGGGCGCAGGGGTCTATATTGAGGATCTGGACATCAGAATGTCATATAGGCTGTCTGACGACTGCAGTGTCTTTCAGGCGGAAGTTCTAGGGATCTTGAGGGCCGTGGAACTGATGAGGGACAACATCGACAGAGGCTCGGAGGTCACGATATATGTGGACAGCCAGGCGGCCCTTTTGGCCATAAGGGGCTGTTATGTGAAATCCAAGCTAGTCGACAGTTGTAGGAGGGCTCTAGAGGTAGCCTTAGGGTGTTATACGGTCAGGCTGTGCTGGGTACCGGGTCACTCTGGCATCGCAGGTAATGAGGTGGCCGATGAGTTGGCAAGATTGGGCTCAAGCACAGAGATGGATGACCGTATGGAGGTAGTCGGGCCTCCAATAGGCTTCTATTACGGAAGGATTAGGGAATGGGTTGTAAACGCAGCCAATCAAGCCTGGGGGAACCGAACAGACTGCCAAGTCTCACGGACGTTATGGCCGGTGCTTAGGAGGTCTGAGTCGGAACTGCTGTTGGGCAGAAGTAGGATCTGCGTTAGGACCATGATTGGCATCATCACGGGCCACTGCATGATAGGCAGGATGGCGGTGAGGATGGGATCCGAATTGTCGGATATGTGCAGACTATGCGAGGACCCGGAAGAACTGGAGACAGTTGAGCACATTCTGTGCCACTGCCCCAGGTTACAGGGCAGTAGAATGAGATGGCTGGGTAATAGATTCTTGGGCGAATTAGGGGATGTCTCGAGCTGTAGGCTTGAGAGTCTGATAGGATTCGTAATGGGAATGGCCTGGTTACGTGCCAATATACGGAGTGCGGGTCTCAGAAATGGAGGACATACGTCCGAGTAGGATTTGGTCAGGTCTTCTTCTTCTTCTTCCTCTCTTCTTTATATTCTAACATTCCTCCTCTTCTTCTTTTCTTTACTCTATACACTTCTACTACTTCCTCTATCAAGGCATCGCAATGGGCCATATTGGCCTCTGGGTGAAGGTGTGAGGTGACTCACACCAGCCTTCGTACCTACCTACCTACCTATCTATCGGTACATTAATAATCTGTAACATTTCTAACATAATCGTCTTTTAAAATTTGTTTCTGTATTTAATATGGTGGTATTTTCAAAATCTGGATAATGATCTAAATTGTAACAATGTGATGTTAATGCAGTTTTTGGAGAAGAAGTATGTTTGTGTTTTTGGTCAGATTTATGTCCAGCTAATCTAGTTTTCAATTTGTTCTTAGTTGTACCTACATATATTTTATTACATTCCTCATTATTTTTACCCTTACACGGTATTTTATAAACAATATTGGATTTATCTAATATTACTGTTTTATCTTCTATTTTACTATATAATCTATTTAATGTGTTATAAGTCCTATGGGCTATCTTATAATTATTCCTGTCATAAAATTTTGAATTTTCTAATCGTTCAGAAATTAAAATTTCAAAAATTTCAATTATTATTTTATTGTAATTCAAAACTTATATTATCCCTGAAGAAGCTATCCATTGTGATAGCGAATTATTGGAAATTAATATATATAAATAAAATAAAATATTTGTATATAAAATGCAATTGACCTTATTGCTTAAAAGAAGAAGAAACTATTAAATATTAAAAAAGGTCAAATAAACGAACTAAATATTTCTGAAAATCATTTGGAAAATTCTGAAATATAATTAAAAACTTCTGAATTACAAAGGAAAGTTCTGAAATACAACTGGAAATGGTGTAAAAATGTTTGTTAATTTTTATCCCCCTTATTCAAAAACGATTATTAAGTTTAACAAACGTTTATTAAGACAGATTTAAATATATAAAAATTTGCTTAATAAACGTTTGTTAAATTTAATAATCGTTTTAGTATAAGGGGGTAAGACTTTTCATATTTGAACAACTTTTCTTGGAATACTGAGAAACACTGGGAAACGTATTTGGACAATTTGGACCTACAATGCCATACATACATACAGTTATCTGAATGTTTGGAGAAGTTGAGTTGAACCAGAATATATTTTTAAATTATGGAGATAGAAATAAGAAATATCAAGCTGAATGCCAAATGCTTGAACTCCTTTTATTCACAAAAATACATGTTTATGTTGTCCTAACACACTTAGATCCATCATAATCGGACGAGTTAGCGATCTACGTATTTACTTATTTTATTACATATTGAGGTAAGTGGTAAAATATATCACTATCTAGTTTGATACATACTCGGACTTAGGGGATACTGCATATGTTGTATAGGGCTTTGCATAGGGGTATTTTGCAGCGTACGATTTACTAAGCCACCGCTGCCAGTATTTTGCATTGGTGTTGATATGAACATTTCACCACGTTGGTCCAAACCTATTGTATTGTTTAAATAGGGACGTTGTCCTTGCAGGCCTCCCATAATTTGCATTTGATTTGAAAATGTTGGCTCTCCACCATATAATAGAAATGACTGCGCAGCCCACATTGCTAAATCTGTTCCACGATACTGTTCTGAGCACGTTAGAAGTAAAGCTGTAGCACAAGCTTCGCGATCGCCTTGAGCCTAAACATTGAAAAATATGAACAATTAGTTACAACTTAACAGTTTGTGTTTGAAATGTTTAAACCTGAAAGAATGCTTTGACTGCATCATGATGAGGACCGTGACAGGCAATGAGCAGTTGTTGTAAAATATCTACAGGTTTCAAAAGCGAAATAATGTGAGCTCCTTGATTTGTTAATAAAACAACTTTTTTAGGTTTTTGTGCTTTGCGCAATATTGATTGCAGTTGTGCTTTACAACGATCCGGCATTTCTGCTAAACTCCAGACAATGCCATCCAATGGAATAACAGTGGTCGATTCAGTTAAATATGGACGATGTGGAAAAGGTGCGGAACTTATAGACCACAAAATATCCTGATCCTGTTGTGGCGTGGAAACCATCAGTAAAGTACCTTCGTTGAAGTGGGCTGAATGAACTTGCTTTGGTTTATTAATGGTTGTGTTGGGTGTATATCCAGGCGGCAATCTCACATGTAAAAGATATAAACCTTGTTGCCTCCTTTGTTCAATTGCCGAGCTGTGAGGGGACGTTGGAGTTGTCACTGTACCCGTCGTGGCTCCTACTGGTGTTGTTTTTGTTGGTGAATGTTGGGTCATTGACATTTGAGACTGGTTGAGAGAAGTTTGATGAATATTAGGATTTTGAAATGCTAACAGCGGATTCGTTGCAAAAAACAAACGGACGCCACATTGAGTTACCGCCAGTAAATGAAGATTTTGACAATCATCCATCGAAAGGGGACAAATTGATTTAATGTTTTTAAAAACAGCCGGGTCTACGGTTCTAAAACAATTGTCATTCATGATATTCATATTAAATTTTTCAAAGGTACAATACAAAAATCAAAATAATTACTTTATTATGTTTCCGGCACTTTGAGAAATTTCATTTTGTGTCACTTTAGCTATCCGACGCATCGTATTACAATCATTTCCCATTTCCCAAGCCTCTATAGAACCTTTTTCAGTTAAAACATATATCAATTGGCGACTACTGTCTACAGCCAGCCGAACAATCGGATCATTTTCCTAGAAAAATAATTATGAAAACTAATTAAAAATCAATACTCGTTTTTATGTATTACATATTTACCGAAAATACTTTTAAGAAACTCGGAACAATGTATGATACTATACCCTGCGAATGGTTTACTTTTCTACATCGTTTTCCGAACCAACTTGACTCTGCTTGATAATATATTTCATAAAGACACCCGTCACGTCCTCCCAAAAAAATTCGACCATTCTCACTTCCCATAACAACATTTATAGAAACGTTATCAGTGCTTAATATAAAAATAGGTTTGTTCATTAACTGCATCTCTTCGAAAGTTGCAGTGCTCTGAAAGTTGCGTGTTGGTGAAGATATAGTTTTTGTCGTGTCGCCAAAAGTGACACCTAAATTAAATTAAATTTTTAAATTTATATTAAACAAACAACAATTAACATTAAATTAACTGATAGAAATCGAAATCAAGATTCATTGTCGAAATGTTTTAATTGTATCAAAATGGTTGTATCAAGATATTTATGCAATAGAATTACAACTTCTACAAATGTCTTTAATTAATCTTCTTGTATGTTTCAACAAATTGAAAATACTTTTGACGACATATAAAACAATAGAATAATCACGTTCTTCGATTGTAAACAATGTGAATAGTATCCTTCCTTACCTAAAACAATTATTTCAATTGGAGTAGTTAGTATTAAGAGATATTTAACATCATTAATAAAAACACCAGGTTTGGGTTTTACCAAACCCACACTAATAATAAGATGACTTAAACCATCATAATATGCAACATCACGAGATTGTTCATAAGTCCAAATCTAAAATATATAACAAAATTATAATTATATTTGTTATAAAATATTACGGGTTACTCACATATATTTCTGAATCAATCGTTAACCACGCTCTTCCTATTTCTGGAAAAAGTCCCATCATGCAGTGACATTTAATATCTAAAATATAAAATGCATATAAAATAACAAAATATTAAAAACTTGTCAGTTTATACTTTAGATTTAATATATTATTTAAAATTGGTTTTCGGCATAGGATATAACTAGAAAGTTATAACTCACAGTTATGCTGTAAAAAACCTAACTCTTGCAACAAGTTTCATGTAAATCTATGTTTTTTGTTTAGACAGCCATATGATTTGTGAGAGTGTTACGAAGTTATAGTCTGAGTTGCGCCTACAGTTATACCTTGTGGTTTCAGTTGCAAGATAATAAAAGGTTAATCTACACCGTCCGGTGGTATTTAGTCCCAAAGTAAATGCACATCATTAAATCTGTGGCAGTTCAGATACGAAAACTAGAGCTGAATGTTTGGTAGACTTCTTACTTGAGAATTATTTGTAAAGCATACTTTTGTAATAAGCATTTAGATCTAGTTAGGGCATGTACTGTATTTAATGACTTATTTTCTGATCATTTATTCTTGGATTTAATTTATGGGACACGGAGGATGTTGCATTGGCAGTAAACTGGCACACTAGCACGATAAGCGTTGCAATTAAAACAACATGTAAACCGAATATAGCATATACCTGAAGAAGGTGACGTAGATTATTTAAGCCTAAGAGGACTGGCAACTCTTCATCAGAAAATAACTTAAAAAATCAGGTTCGAAATGCTAAACGTAAGTCATGAAGGGACTTTTGAGTCTTAGGAAAATCACTTGTGACGGCGTTGCATTCACTTGTAAAAAACACTTGCATTCCTTGACATTGAGGGTGTTTTAAATTATGTCGAGTGGGCATGCAGATGTCAAGTTTTTGTAAACGTTGTATGAACTAATCAACTATTGGTCTTGTAACAGTTTTCAAAGGGTCAAAGGATTAATTTTGGGAGATGATGTTATCTCCAAATTGGCTATTAATGGAGCATTGTGGAATATGGATATTATTAGTTTGCCAAAGGAAATAGACTCATTACGGACTCATAAGCTGACGATGTTGCTATTGCACGATCCTTTCTTTGACCCCTGATTACATATACAAACAACAGATAATTTGGTTCTCTATTCATGCCCTTCCAAGTTCCCTAATTTCAATAGAACACATTCCCTTATAGTATTTATAGAACAGTCAAATACAACTCACATTGCGGTGAATTTTTTTTTTATTTTTTTTAATACATACAATTAACAAACACAAACTGCGAAGCTTTTTGGCTTATCTGCAGAAAACACAGAGTCTTTGGCGGGAATCGAACCCACAACCCTCTGACTGATAGCGAATAAATAGAGTTGGTAGAGTTTCCAACTCGATAAGCAACTTTGATTCTTCTGTACGCGATCGAGTAATTCCAAAACAGTATTCCATTTCCAGTCGAACTTGAATGCTTTTGACACTTTAAACATGTGTTTATTTCAGCGGACATCGTATTGAATTATCATACGTATATAGCGTCAAGAGGTTTTGATTATTTAATATTTAAACCATGGGTTAAAAACATATGTCAAAGATTGACTTACATATTAGTAAAATGTATGTTACTATTGGCAATTAAAAAACTTTTTAATGGCATGTGGTTTTTTGTTAGTTGCTCAATGTGTTTTGTAATTATGTACGTTTACCATTAATTGAACACTCTAACTAGGCTTAAGTTGTATGTAATTTGTTTTCACTGTTTATATCATATTTCACACTGATAATGGTGATGTTAACAATTTTCAGTGCACTACCTAATAAACTTAATGTTTTTGTTAAAGACTGCCTAAACGCTAACATGTTATTGGGAAGCCTGCTTTTGGCACATTGAAGAGATTTAACATTTTACTGCTGTATTTATAAAAAATAAAGTGTGCTTTAAGACAAAATTTTCACACAAAATTTGCTTAAAGTACACTTGAAGTCTACTTTAATTTTTTATAAATACGGCAGTAAATAACCAAGTTGATCCACACAAAGCTGGCCTAATCTCCATAGGAAGATCAATAAACATAACATTAGGATTATATTGAAAAATCACTTACGTTTAAAGTGCTCCAAAATCTCCGGAGGTATAGGAATTTTATTGACAGTTTGCAATTGATTTAACTGCTTCTGACCCATGGACAAACTTGACAATGTTTGATAATCATAATCATTAAGCCCGCTTGCGGTTGCCATTCCGTGTTGATTTATGCCGGTCATCTTTGATGTAGAAAGGTTTATGAATTTTAATACAATTTAAGTCATAAAATATTGACAAATACCTCCAAGAGCCCTGGTGCACACATATCTTTAGAATCGTGCTTTTCCAACATGCTGCCAGCAATGTCGAGTAGATCGAGTTGACCGGTCATTTGTGTTAAATTCATTTTAATAAATTTTTAAATAATATTTCTTTAAACTTATTCACTTTCTTAACTCAGCGCCAAAACCAATTAATGCATTAATAAAATTGCTAAACCTCCTTTAATTATGTTTGCTAACGCGGGTTTTTGACAATTATTAAAATAAATGGCAGGAAAACAATACGTCAAAAACATGCTGAACCAGGGTTGGCAATGTTGGTATACACTTTCTGAACTAAACTAAATATAGGGTGGTTCAAGTAGAGATAATTTCTTCAATAGCCTGTTTTGAAAAATCACGTTTGAGTCGTGTCAAGCATTAAACGCAATTGAGACAGCGGGCTACACGAGTGCAAATGCCGCTGGGTACTTAAGCTGGAGGTCCACAACTCGCGTTTTGGCGTCAACGCGTTTTAAGCTTTCTAAACGTTTTAAGCGTCAGGCATTTCAAGTTAGATGCGAAAATTTTTCGCGTCAATATTTTTTTTTATATGTATGTACTTTTGGAGGTGATGCCGTATGCCCAGCTGATTTTTTTTATATGAAGTTTTTTATCGGTTTGTTTGTCAAACTCATATAAAAAATGTTGTTTCAACTGTCATTTTTTCTGGTGTTTTTAAAAAAGCACAAGGTTTGTTCTATGTGATTTATAAAACCGCATTTACAATAATAAATCTACAAGATGATGCATGAACAACAACAAACAATTTTTCACCACACAAAAAAAAGTTTGTTTTGATAAAACAGCTGTTACGGTTTGATAAAGTTTCGTTCAGTTTGTTTTGTTCACGGCGATATCATCTTTAAAATAAATTTGCTTGCATTTGTCAAAGTCAGCTGTGACGCGTGCACCGCGTTCAAAAGTAGAAAGTAAACGAACTTTTCGCGTTTCAAGCGTCAGCGCGTCCTACGCTTTTAAGTGTGTAACTTAATTCATACAACTACATTGATTCTACTTTTTTGACAGTTGCTTAAAACGCGTGAAACGCTCAGACTCTAGGTGTGGACCTCCAGCTTTATGTCGCCCTGTAGCCAGCTACATAATTATTTTGAAAACGACTACATAACTACATAGTCAGCAGTTGATCCCAAAATCTGACGTTTTAATAAAAAATAAATTTGTTCTTCGAATTTTTTAAATAACATAATGGCTGAAGAGCACTTCGGTGAGCACATAATTTCACATTTTGGGCCGTTCGATGGGGATATGTAAAGTCTAAAGTTTATGCGGACAAACTCGCATCGATTCATGGCTTAAAGGAAAACATCACGTGTTTCATTCGCCAGTTACCAGTCGAAATGCTCAAACGAGTCATCGAAAATTGGACTCAACGGATATACCATCTGCAACATAGCAACGGCCAACATTTGATAGACATAATCTTCAAAAAATAAATGCCAAAGAATGTTCTTTCAAAAGATAATAAACATTCCCCATTAAATTTGAATTTTCTGTTTTTATAAGGGTATATATAAGTTTGTCATTCCGTTTGTAATTTACACAATATAATTTTCCGACCCTATAAAGTATACATATTCTGGATCCTTACAGATACCGGAGTCAATTAAGCCATGTCCGTCTGTCTGGATGTTGAAATCAATTTTCTGAAGTCCCCAGATATCTTCGGGATCCAAATCTTCAATAATTCTGTCAGACATGCTTTCGAGAAGTTTACTATTTAAAATCAGCAAAATCGGTTTAGGCCAACCAGAGTTGTGGACCAATATGTGAGACAACCTCCATAAATTTTGATATTTTTTGTCCATTTTATTGCAATATTTTGAAATATATTGCAGATAATACCATGAAATTTCGTATACGTTGTTTGTATGATAAAAGAAGAAAGTGTGTGGAAAATAGTAAGAATCGGTCCATGATTTCTCATAGCGCCCATACAAAAATCTTCCCGAAATTTTGCTCAATTATACATAAATGCCTATAAAATTGCAATATCAAGACAAAATTCAGCAAAAATAAGTTTTACGCAAAAAGAAATCGCCAAACGAATTTTTTTTTTAGTTCGGTCCATGTTTGACCATATAAAATCCACTTCCAAAATTCACTTAAATACGTATAAAACCGATATAAATAATGTTAAACGGCTAAAATTTGATGTAAATAATCTTTATAGGCCAATAAATTGTTGTACTAAATTTAATGGTGGTCGGCCCAGAATTGGTCATAGCTCCCATACAAGGACCACATCTCGAAAAGACTTTTATCGCTATATATTATTGCCCTTATTCATAAAAACTTACAACAGGTTTATAAGGCAAATTTCCATACAAATTTTGGGTATATATATATATATATATTGTGTAAATATCGGTACCGACTCAAAACTTTGCACATATCATTTACATATATACAAAATTCATCCCACAAAATGTTGTGAATTTCGGTCTATTTTTAACCGTATGCCCCATATAAAGCCCTCTTCCGAAAATCACTTTAATACTCATAAATCTCTTATAAATAAGGGTACCAATCCAAAATTTTACACCGATCATTTACATGCATGCCTAAATCAAACTGCTAGATTTTGAGAATATCGGTCCATATTTGGTCCACTACCGAAATCCACGTTAATACTAATATATATCTTAAATATACCGTTATTATGTTGAAATTCGGCGTGAAATGTCCTAACATAAGTGTGTAAAAAGTGTTCGAAAACTTTAAGTGTGTTCTTAAACCGTAATATAAGTGTGTAAAAAGACAGTGTGTTCATTATACCCTTTTTTAATTGCGTTTGTATACATTTAAATAAAGACTCGTTATACATATTTTCTTCAAACTACTTAACGCTTTTATTTTGCAATTAAAAAGAATCCGGTTTATTTAAAGGAAATAAACCACCGTTTTTAAAATGTAAAAATGTAACAATATTTAAAAGGTAAAAACGTAACAATATAATATATGGGTCAATTTAAAAAAAAACGCAATTTTTGTGTCTCCGCACTTTTTACTACTATTTTAGGTAAAAAAAAACAAAAATGTGAGAGTGATCAACGAGGAATATGTATGTTTGTTTATTCAGAATGGTGTTGGTCAAAATTTAATTAGTGCGAATTTGGCGTTGCAAAGAAAGGTTGTCCCCACAATTGGCATTGAGCGTTACTTTTTTATAAATCAAGAAATATTACTAGTTTTCAATTTCAAGTTTGAATAAAGTAAATAACGTAAGAAAAGTACAAACTTTAATTATTACATAAGCGAAAAAAAATATTAAAAAAAAGTGTGCGTTTGCGTAGTTTTTGATAGCGAAATATTGGCTATTAAAATATATAAATATATAAAACATTTTTATATAAATATTAAAAGTGACCTAAGTGCTTGAAAAAAACAATTTATATAATATAAAAAAGGTCGAATAAAAGAACTAAATAATTAGTTGATTACGCAATTATTTTGTTTTGAAACTCAAACTATACCTTCATACAACATTGTTTTGTTCAGTGTATCTACGTGTCAAATGTTTTATTTCTTCTTATTACATACATATGTACAGATAAACAAATAATAAAGAAGTCTGATTCTAACGTTGATTTTATTCTCCGAGAAAAATTATTTTTGCGTTTATAATACATAAACCAAATGGATTTTAAGATTATTTTTGGCGATACGGTTATTGGAAATAATACAAATGTAGACATTATTTTAAGTCGAATTAAAAATAATGAGGTTCGTTAATAACATCAACATTATATGATATGTACTAATGAAAAAAAAATACTTTCATTAGGATGAAATCGAAATAGATCTGGAGAATCTTTTAAGCAAACAATGCCAAATAGAATCAAAAATGAGAGGTATAACAAGAGCCATGTTAATGCTTAACGATGTGTGCAAGGATTCAAATAAGCTAGATGCTCAAATAGTTCGGACTGCTCAGCTAGCGGAATCAGTAAGTGCTAAGGTTAGACGTCTGGATTTGGCTCGAAGCCGTGTTTCTGAGTGTCAACAACGTGTGCACGATCTCATTGATTTACAATTATGCAGTCAGGGTGTTATGACTGCAATTGCTGAAGAGGATTTTGAAATTGGTGCTGGTCATATTAATCGATTTTTGGCAATGGATTTGCAACTTCTAAAAAGAACAGCAGACGATGTCCAGGGCTCGATAAGTTCTGTTAGTGATGCCATACGGACGTTAGAAACAGCTACGGTCGAGATGCGCGATTTAATAGTACGAAAATTTAATGAGGCTGTAAAAAAAGATGACTTAGCATCGGTAGAAAGGTTTTTTAAAATATTTCCTCTTTTGGGACGACATCAAGAAGGCATTGAAAAGTTCTCTAATTACATTTGTATAAAATTGTCAATTAAAGCCCAAAAAGAATTGCGCAACTCAATGGACATAGCAAAAGCGGAAAAACGTTTACCATTGGCATTTGCCGATACATTAACATCATTATTGGAAAATTTTGCTAGAGTTATCGAAGTCAATCAACCGATTATTGAAGCCTGTTATGGTACTGGCTATTTGCTAGATATGCTACAGGTACTCCAACTTCAATGTGATACAGATGTCAAAACTTTATTGCTTGAATTCAATAAAAATCGCAAAATCGGACTTAGGACACAACAAATTATAGAAGGATGCTCACGCAATTCCACTAACAGCAATACGACATCGACGGTAACATTAGGGCATTATCGAAAACCATCGGGAGGGTCTATTGATAAGTTAAATCCCAAAGATATTGATGCGATTATTGCAGAGATAACAGTCATGCATTCTAGAGCGGAATTATATTTTCGATTTATGAAAAGACGCATTATGGTAAGTACATCTATTACAATTGCACAGTGTGAGGTTTTAAGATTATAGGTGATCTAAATTCCATATCTTTGTAATGAGAGAAAATAAATTCATAAGATTTGACAAATTATATTTAAAATCATAGAATATCAACTTAAGAAAATTATCATTAGGACATTTTAAATAAGGAGTATTTCTAAAATTCAAAGCTATCTACCATTACATCAAAAATACTTTTCAACACGACTATGGTAATAGCTAAGCTATTTTTAGCTATGGTTGCCGAAATAACTAAAATTATCTATAATAAGAAATACCGATATACATAGTCGTAAATACATCTAGTTTATATATTGTGAAAATGCTTATTATACACTACAACACAATAGTTGAGAGGGTATATTGGATTTGTGCTGATGTACCATATATAATGGTCCAACACCCAATTAAAGTATACCGTTCGACTCAGACCCACTCCCTGAGTCGATTTAACGATGTCCATCCGTCTGGGTGGGTGGCTGTCTATGTAAAGCTTGTGCGCAGAGTACAGGTCGCAATTTTAAAGATATTTCAATAAAATTTCGTACGAAATATTTTTCGGCCCAAGGACGGATGGGATTGAAACTAGTAGAAATCGGTCTTATTTCACCTGGCCCCATACAAATGTCCTCCCGAAATAGGAGTTTAAAGATCATAAATGTTTGAATTATGAAAGTATCCAAACAAATTTCAACAAAAATGAGTAATAAATGAAGCTAAATCACATTTACAAATTTTGTGAAGATCGGTCCATAATTAGTCGTAGCTCCCATATAAGGCCCACTTCCGAAAATCACTTTAAAAAGCATAACTCTTAAAAACGTTGATATCCAAATAGTATTGAACACAAATATGTTTCGTATATACATATATGTACATTTAATATGATGATTGGTCCATAATTAGTTGTAGCTGCCATATAAGACCCACTTTCTAAAATCACTTTAAAGTATTTATATCGATATAAAGTATAACATACAAATTATGTATATTCACGGAAGTCATGGCACTAAATTTTTGGACGATCGGTCCATAATAGGTAATATCTCCCATATAAAGCCCATTTCCGAACAATTCTTTTATTCATATACTGGGTGTAGGGTATTATATGGTCGGGCTTGACCGACTATACTTTCTAACTTGTTTCTGATTTCTGAATAGTTGCGTTTATTGAAATCTACAGAATTTATAATATTTTTAGCAAAATAATACAAATTAATTTGCTATGTAAATGCTAAAAATATGTAAACATTTTTTTTGTCAATTATAAATATTTTTATAATTTTTAAGGAGTTTCCTTCAGGCTAATTTGGTCAAATGTTTGTTTCCAAACGTAAATAAAAAACTTGTTCGATTTTTATTTTATTTACCCAACGTTTCGTTAGTTTTATTCCAACTTCTTCAGGGGTCTCGTTCTAAATAATCTAGTGACAAAATTTATTGTTTTATTACACAGCGTTAACTTATAGACTAAGCTTTACTTACAGCTTTGATGTTTTTTATCATTGGATATTAATTTTTATTATTAATTAGTTACTAAAATACTAAAAAACGGGACAGCACGAACAGAATTTTGGTATAAATAATCAAATAATTAATAAAAATATAATATACAATAAACGACCACAAAACTTAAGTCAAGATTAACTTAAAGCTAATATCACAGAACTAATTTAATTATTAATTAATAATCAAATAATTAATAAAAATATAATATACAATAAACGACCACAAAACTTAAGTCAAGATTAACTTAAAGCTAATATCACAGAACTAATTTAATTATTAATTGCAGAGGAGTATTGAAGTTTCGTGTTGTCTTTGTCTTCTTTCGTATTCATTGTTTGTGGTATGCGTAAACTCTCCAGTGTATACCTTTTGTTTTCCTTCCTTTCTATATCTAATATTTTAACATTATCAAAATCTGCCACATGATTACACTCTTTTACGTGCTGGGAAAGTGCCGTCGATATTTTTCCATTTCTTATATCTGTTTTATGTTCGTTGATTCTTGTACCCAGCATTCTTTTTGTTGTACCAATATACACCAAATTGCACATCTCCCCCTCGTTTCCATCACATTTTATTTCGTACACAACATTGACTGTTTTTAATTTGTCCATCTTCGGTTTGTTATTCATAAATATCTGTCACAATGTGCTGTTTGATTTTTATGCAATTGTTGTTGTGTCATCTGTTATTAATGTTTTCACCTCTGTGAGTTTTGGGATGAATGGTACACTGTAAACATATTTTGTTGTTTCTGAAACGTAGTCTTGTTTTTCCATTCTGTTTTTTTTTTTTGTGTTTTTAAAGCGGAGTTTATTAGTTTGTTTGTTATGACTATTGAATATTCATTTATTTTTAATATGTTTCTGATCTTTTTCATATTCGTTTGTTTGTACTTATCCTCACTTATATCCAATACTTTCCATATTAAGTTTGTCACTGTGTTTGCCTTCATTTTCATGGGTTGGTTCGAATAATAATTGATTAATCTGCCTGAAGATGTGGGTTTTGTGTACCAATTTGTTCCAATTTTACCATTTTCTCTAATTATGTTTACGTCTAGGTAAGGTAATCTATGTCGTAGTAATGTATAAGAAGGAGTATAGAGAGAAAATGGAGTTGCTCTTAAATGACAAAAATACATACCAACTAATCTCAAGAGGCCCAACAGGAAAACTTCAAAGGAAAAACAATAACATCATCACAAAATTACAAAAGGACAATACGATAACAAAGTTTGAGAAAAAGAAGATGATAGCGCACGCAGCGGCAGCTCCACAATTGTATGGTTTACCAAAGATACACAAGGACAATGTACCATGAAGGTACACCCTGCTATGAACTGGCTAAACATGGGAAAATTTTAAAGCACATCGTTACTACGACATATAATGTGAACAATGCAATGGAACTAAAACACAGACTAATAGGAGCAAAAATAGATGACAATGAAATCATGGTTTCATTTGACGTGGTATCGTTGTTCACCAACATACCGATCCATCTGGCGATAAAGAACATACTTGACAAATGGCAACACATAAAAGAACACACAAAAATAGAGAAACCGACGTTTTTAAAAATATTAAATTTCTGCTTAACAGAGAATAACTATTTCTCAATAAATAATAAATTCTACCGTCAACTTTATGGAATGCCTATGGGAAATCCGTTATCCCCAACGATTGCAAACATTGTCTTGGATACATTATTAGATGACGTTGTAGAAGAATTAAAAACGGAAAATATTAAAATTCGTTTTTTAACAAAATATGTAGATGATTTGTTTGTCATTATAAACAAAAACGACGAACCAACTATTTTAAGAACTTTGAACGCGTACCACGGGACATCACGAACAGAATTTTGGTATAAATAATCAAATAATTAATAAAAATATAATATACAATAAACGACCACAAAACTTAAGTCAAGATTAACTTAAAGCTAATATCACAGAACTAATTTAATTATTAATTGCAGAGGAGTATTGAAGTTTCGTGTTGTCTTTGTCTTCTTTCGTATTCATTGTTGTTTTTATTTTTTGTGGTATGCGTAAACTCTCCAGTGTATACCTTTTGTTTTCCTTCCTTTCTATATCTAATATTTTAACATTATCAAAATTTGCCACATGATTACCTTACCTAGACGTAAACATAATTAGAGAAAATGGTAAAATTGGAACAAATTGGTACACAAAACCCACATCTTCAGGCAGATTAATCAATTATTATTCGAACCAACCCATTAAAATGAAACAAACGAATATGAAAAAGATTAGAAACATATTAAAAATAAATGACTATCCAATAGTCATAACAAACAAACTAATAAACTCCGCTTTAAAAACACAAAAAAAAAAACAGAATGGAAAAACAAGACTACGTTTCAGAAACAACAAAATATGTTTACAGTGTACCATTCATCCCAAAACTCACAGAGGTGAAAACATTAATAACAGATGACACAACAACAATTGCATAAAAATCAAACAGCACATTGTGACAGATATTTATGAATAACAAACCGAAGATGGACAAATTAAAAACAGTCAATGTTGTGTACGAAATAAAATGTGATGGAAACGAGGGGGAGATGTGCAATTTGGTGTATATTGGTACAACAAAAAGAATGCTGGGTACAAGAATCAACGAACATAAAACAGATATAAGAAATGGAAAAATATCGACGGCACTTTCCCAGCACGTAAAAGAGTGTAATCATGTGGCAGATTTTGATAATGTTAAAATATTAGATATAGAAAGGAAGGAAAACAAAAGGTATACACTGGAGAGTTTACGCATACCACAAACAATAAAAACAACAATGAATACGAAAGAAGACAAAGACAACACGAAACTTCAATACTCCTCTGCAATTAATAATTAAATTAGTTCTGTGATATTAGCTTTAAGTTAAACTTGACTTAAGTTTTGTGGTCGTTTATTGTATGATATATTTTTATTAATTATTTGATTATTTATACCAAAATTCTGTTCGTGATGTACCGTTTTTTAGTATTTTAGTAACTAATTAATAATAAAAATTAATATCCAATGATAAAAACATCAAAGCTGTAAGTAAAACTTAGTCTATAAGTTAACGCTGTGTAATAAAACAATAAATTTTGTCACTAGATTATTTAGAACGAGACCCCTGAAGAAGTTGGAATAAAACTAACGAAACGTTGGGTAAATAAAATAAAAATCGAACAAGTTTTTTATTTACGTTTGGAAACAAACATTTGACCAAATTAGCCTGAAGGAAACTCCTTAAAAATTATAATAATTATAAACATTGGTCACAAAAACAAATTAATAAATATTCTTACATATTTCTTATTATTGTTTATTTGACCTTTTTTATTAATATTTTAGTAATTATTTAAGCTTTAGATCTTTTTTATACAGACTTTTATTTCAATACTCTGTGTAGCTTCTTCAGGAAAAAAATTTTAATTTTATAAATTTAAAAAATTAATTGTAATACATCTCTAACATATAACGACGTTTGTAGTTATTTTCAGTGTTTAATACCGATACATTTTCAACGTTTGGATAGTGATTTAATTTACTACAATTAGAATATAACGCAGTTTTTTGTAAAGTAATATTGTCTCTATATCTTTGGTCTGATTTTTGTCCAACAATTCTTGTTTTTAGTTTATTTTTCGTTGTACCTATATATACTTTATTACAGTTTTCTTTATCATTTCCGTCACAAGGTATTTTATAGACAACATGTGACATGTTCCATTTTCCTATTTTATTATTTGTGTCAAGTTAGGTAAACCCTTTTGACAATGCAACACTGCTTTGTATTTGACTGAACATACCGGTGGACAAGATAATACATGTTTTTTAAATCTAACGAATATATAGACTTGCAATTGATTGGTGAACACGCTCTGTCTTAAATAAAGTATTTCTTTTGTTGAAAACCAATTGTTTGTTCATTTTTTTTATTGATTGAATACCATCCTTGACATCTCAGAAATAGGATAAAGAATTGTATCACTTTATTTTACGATGGAGAACATACATACACTCACGGTAAAAATGCTGCAAGCAAAATGTAAAGAGATGGGCTTACCCAGTTCTGGTAACAAGAAGCAACTGATTGGTCGTATCGAGAACTCCAACGGTTTAGATTCCCAAGGACCTTGTGAATTGTCGTCTCGAAGTATGACACAACGTATAATATCACTGGAGAATCAACTAGCCAACACCCGTTCGTTGGTAGAACGTTACAAACCATCCGGATTCGATCCAGTGGACGCTTCATCGCCATATCAAGCGTTCTTGACACCAGAGGTATCACCCAAACGTTCTCACGTACATGAAGATGCAGTCACGTCTTCGCCAACACAGGAGGTTCCCAATCAACGTTCATTAGAAACAACGAAATATGTTTCATCGCATTGCAACGCACCGCAAATGTCGTCAGCAACGACTTACGTCCAAAGTATTCCTCAAACAACGTCTGTTTTGTCGCAACACAACGTACCCCACGAATTATCAACACCTAATTACATCTATACTGCTCCGTCAGCAACGAAACCCGTATCGTCAATTTACAACGCACCCAACGTACAGCCAACGAACATTCACGTACAACGTATTACGCCAGCAACAAATCCAGTAAATCTAAATCACGTCCAACCTGGAGTATCGACCAACAATTATTATCGACAAGTGTTTCAACCCCCAATTTATACCCAAGGTGAACAAATTTATGCTCAACCCCAATTTTCAACGCCCACCATGTTAAATGTAATGCCTATACCGTTTTCGTCAACACAGCCTATTTATCATCAGAATCAGTAAATTATTAATCCTTATGGCCATGTACGTGAAATTATTTCGCTATTGCCTGATTTTGATCCATTCGTGGATGAATCCATAAATTCGACGCAGTTCGTCAAACGTGTTGAACTTCTGAGGTTTGCTTACGGATAGGACGATCGTTCTGTTGTATTTGCGGTACAGCAGAAAATAAAGGGCCCAGCTAAATACTGGGTAGACTCATTACAAGAAGTATTTATGCCCTGGATACAGTTCACTAATAAATTTCTTCTAGATTTTCCACATATTGATAATACCGCTGATGTCCATATAAAAATGACATCAATGATTCGTAGCGCACACGAGACTCCCCAGGAGTATTACTATAGAATGTATGCTTTTGGAAAAAAGGGGAACCTGAACGATTCATCTATAGCACGTCATATCGTCAACGGAATCAACGACTACAACTTGAAGAGAAAAATATCAAACGAATACGTATCTTGCAACCAATTGCTTAACGATATAATAAGCCGTTGTCTCATGAGGAAAACTTTCTCAGTCGAATTTGAAAACGTTATGAAATGTGTAATCAATTTGAAAGGGTTCGCAGGTGGCGAATATATTGGTGATTCGAAAATTATGGCGACTGTTACAGTAGACGAGACTACGTGTGAGACGGAATTTTTGATTGTAGAAGATTCAATGATACCAGCTAACGTTCTGATCGGTCGTGACATACTATGCCAAAAGGGAAAGCGTACAATCATAGAAGGAGAAAAATGCTGGGTACAGAACATCAATGCAATTGAGTCCAAGGGAGTTTCTACACCTGACGAAGGTGAACAACTAAAGATGGTCTTGAACGCTCATAGAAAGTGTTTCGCTAAAAGTGTGAATAATTTGGGGGAATGTAATTTGGTACAGATGGAGATCAAATTAACCACTACTGAACCGGTATGTACTAAACCATATAGAATACCATTTGCAAAACGTCCTATTGTTGCCAATATTGTAAAGGATCTTCTTGAAAATAGCATTATTCGAAAATCCGATTCTCCCTACGCATCTGGAATAGTTCTGGTGGAAAAGAAAAGTGGTGAGCACCGTTTATCGACAATTAAATAAGATAACGATTAAAACACCATACCCTATGCCTGTAATTGCCGAACAATTCGCTCAACTGTCTGGAAATTGTTATTTTACCACACTGGATTTAAGGATGGGCTATCACCAGATTGAGGTGGAGGAGGAATCGAATAAGTTTACAGCTTTCGTCACCTCCGACGGTCACTACGAATACAACAGGACGCCTTTTGGTTTGGTAAATGCCCCTACTGTATTCCAAGCCGTGATGAATCGGGTCCTAGAGTTTATGAATCCAGGTGAGGTGTTGGCATATCTTGACGACGTGGAGATCCCTAGCAAAACGGTGAAAGAATGCATAGATCGCTTAAATAAGTTTTTAGGTGTACTCGCGGATTGTGGACTCACCTTGCGTTGGGATAAATGTTCGTTTTTGGCGGACGAAATATCTTATTTGGGTCACACGGTAAATAAGAATGGAATTTCTCCCGGAACCGAGAAGATCAGCGCTATAAGGAATTTTAAAGTTCCAACAAATACGATGGAAGTTCGTCGCTTCCTAGGTTTGACTGGATTCAGAAAGTTCGTAGAGAACTACTCGATCATTTCCAGGCCGCTAACTGAACTCTTACGTAAAAGCGAGTCGAGTAATTTCAGATGGGGTGACTCGCAAGATCAATCGTTTAAAACCTTAATTGAAATTCTTTGTAATAGGCCTGTACTCGCCATATATAGTTTGTCAGCACAGCACGAGGTACATACGGATGCAAGTAGTTTAAGATTGGCTGGAGTCCTGTTACAATCGAATGAGGACGGTAGGTAGCAGCCTGTTTTCTATTTCAGTAGACACTGTTCCGATACTGAGGCAAAATGTCATAGCTACGAGCTAGAGGTGCTAGCAGTTGTCGAGACTTTGGAGCGTTTTCGTATTTATTTACTGGGGAAACACTTTCGAGTTGTAACAGATTGTGTAGCGATTTCAAGAACCAAAGCAACTAGGGAACTTCAACCGAAGGTTTCACGATGGTTACTAAAATTATTGGAATATGATTGCGAGTTTGTACATCGTGAGGGGTATCGTATGGCTCAAGTTGATGCTTTAAGTAGAGCACCGAATTTACCGGCTGCTGAGCCCGAACCAGCAGGTTTCGTCATGAATTTGAAAGTGGCTAGTAACGATTGGATATTAACAATACAACTTCAGGACGATACACTTTTGAACATTATTAAGATTTTACGAAAATAATTAGAATCTGATCAATATCGTCAAATAAGATCGGATTATGTTCGTGAAACACCGCAGGGGCCGAGGTTCGTTATACCCAAAGCTGTGCGTTGGCGAATTGCAAAATACTGTCATGATGATATAGGTCACTATGGTTTGGAGAAATGTCTCGGACGGATTCAACAAAGTTTTTGGTTTCCTCGTATGCGAAAGTACATGAAAGAATACATAGCAACGTGTGTGGAGTGTTGTTATAATAAAACGAAGGGAGGAAAGCCTGAGGGAAATTTACATTATGGTGATTTGGAGCCCTTACCTTTCCGCCAACTACACATAGACCACCTGGGTCCATTCGTTAAGAGCAAGAGAGGCAATACACATATCATAGTAATATCAGACGCCTTTACCAAATATGCTGTCGTCAAAGCCTTACGAAATACGAAATCTGTTCCTGTTGTGAAATGTTTGAATGAATTGTCCGGCTATTTTGGGTTACCTAAACGTATTATTACAGACCGCGGCACCGCTTTCACATCGAAAATTTTCGAACAGTATTGCGACGATAATTGTATCCAACATATTAAAAATGCTGTTCGCACGCCCAGAGCGAACGGACAAGTTGAGCGTGTCAACCTAACCATCTTATCGTATCTACGTACCACCACTGGGGAACCAAAGGAATGGGACGAAACTTTATATAATCTGCAGTGGTCGATCAATTCTCAAAAGAATTCAACAACGGGTTTTACTCCGAATTAATTAATATTTGATTTTAAACCAATTGACGTAACACAAAGTCGTATGTTCGCAGCTGTGGTGAGTGGTGAGGATCTGGAGACAGTTATATCACTGGACGAGAAAAGGCAAATGGCAACGGAGAACATTGAACATGAACGACAACGGTGGAAGAAAAGATTTGATGAGAAACATGGTCGGCCCACCACATATAACATAGGTGATTTAGTGCTTCTTGAAAACGAGGCCTAAGCAACCGGTGAATCGCGAAAGTTGTTGCCGAAATATAGAGGTCCTTATATCGTGACGCGTATAATTGGAAATGACCGATACCTGATTGAGGATATACCCGGTGTTCAGATAACGACTCGTAAATTCTGTTCTATTTACAGTTCTTACAAAATGAAGAGATGGTGCGATGGTTCTCCCGAACTTGGTGGCGATGACGATGAAGTCGAGGACGACTTAACATCAGGAGCGGCCGAACTGTCAAGTTAGGTAAACCCTTTTGACAATGCAACACTGCTTTGTCTTTGACTGAACATACCGGTGGACAAGATAATACATGTTTTTTAAATCTAACGAATATATAGACTTGCAATTGATTGGTGAATACGCTCTGTCTTAAATAAAGTATTTCTTTTGTTGAAAACCAATTGTTTGTTCTTTTTTTATTGATTGCATACCATCCTTGATATTTGTTTTACTAAATAATTTATCTAATGTGTTATAAGACTTGTAAGCCATTTTATATTTATCAGTTCGAAAAAAATTTTTACCTCAATTGTTCTGATATTTCCGGAATATAAGTTATTGATTTATAAATTTTCGATTTTATTGTGTTTCTTGTATTGTTTTTATTTTTGTTCTTATATATCTTTTCCTTGTTATTCTTATGAAATTCCTTGTCACTTGTCACACAGTTAATATTCTTTCAATTAATAATAATATATTTAGAATAATAATTAATTATTCTGCCTGAAGCTGTTGGTTTCAGATACCAATCTATTACTAAATTCTTTCCTCTTCTTATCAATTATGGTGGATTTAAATATGAAAGTTTCGAATCATATTCTTTCTCTATTGTAAATTTAATGTTCTGAAATAATACAAAATAAATCATCTACATATTTGGTCATTACTCTTTGTTTAATAATTAATTTTTCTATAAATGTATCTAATAACTTCTCCATTACAATATCCGCAACAATTGGAGAAGCAGGAGATCCCATTGGAAGTCCTTTTTGTTGTGTATATGTGTATCTTTTTATTGTATTGAAAATATTTATTGTCCAATATGCAAAATTTTAGAATACGCAAAAATAGACAATTCTAAATTTTTGTGTATTGTTCCATAATATTCCATTTTCTTCTATTTTATTTATTGTCAAATCAACAGGAATTCTCGGAAATAGAGATACTACATCAAATGAAATCATTTTTTTTATTTATTTATTTTAGGTCTACGGAATAAATCCTTACAGACAAATTATAAAAATTTATATAATATACAAAATAACAAAAAATTTAGACAGCCATTTAATTACACTGATTAAGGTACAAAGTAATATTACGTTTAATGACATTAAAATTAACAGAAAATCAATTAGAAAATAAAAATCATTATAATGTTTACACACATAGTGTTGCTTGAACTGGTCGGACGTGTTATTTTTAGTGCGGCTGAATTTTCGTAATAGGTGAAAAAAAAAAATAAAAAAAAAAAAAAAACTTGTAATAAGTGAAAAAAAAAAATATATATATATATATATAAAAAAAAGATATCGTAATAGGTGGAAAAATAGTGGTTTTTCGGTAATTTAAAAATCGCAAAACAACTGCATGAGTGTCCCGCTCAGATGTAATTCTGAGAAAGAGCTAAGCTACAGTAGAAAAAATTTATGGATCTCTGAGGAAGAATCCTTAAGAAAATCCGTGGAGTCTCTTCTCACTACAAAAGCCGAAATACGGCGCCGTTCCTGTTCGCCCAATATAGTTATCTCATCCGATGAGAAATCATCATCTTCATCAAATAGTGCAGTCAAACCCAAAAAACAAGTAGGTATGGATAAGTACATCACCGTTCTCAAGCGACAGAGGAGCCCGACATCTGCTCAAATGTCTTCCAATTCCAATAAAGTTCCTAAGACCGTCAGCAGTGATAAGCCAAATGATCAAAACAGATTTGCTCTACTTCAGACGGATGACCCAGAAATACCGAAAAAGACGTTTAAGCCCCCACCAATTTACCTGAGAGAGCCCACTTCCAATAAACTGGTACAAGGAATTGTTGCTGTAATAGGTGAGAACATGTTTAGCGTAACCTCAATTAAACATGGAAAAATCAGCGAGACAAAGATCCAAGTGAATAGGGAAGATGATTTTCGAAAATTGTCCAAACAGTTGGAGAGGGAGACCAGGGATTTCTATACCTATCAGCTCAAAAGCGCAAAAGGACTCCAAGTCGTTCTAAAGGGTATAGACCCATGTGTTGATCCTGCGGAGATAAAGAACGGATTAATGGACAAAGGGTTCAAAATCAAGAGCGTAGTGAATATTAGAAACCGTGAAAAGATTCCTCAGCCCATGTTCAGGGTAGAATTGGAACCTGGAGATGTTGCCTTAAAGAAAAACGAGTCCCATCCAATTTACAATCTTATTTATCTTCTGCATCGTAGAATTACCGTGGAGGAACCGCATAAGCGTGTTGGACCCGTCCAGTGTCTTAATTGTCAAGAATTTGGTCACACCAAAGCGTATTGTAAATTGCCGTCTGTTTGTGTTGCATGTGGGGAACTACATGCAACTGCTCAATGTAATAAGTCCAAAACGGACTTAAAAATAAAAAAATGCAGTAACTGTGGAGGAAATCATACCGCTAATTATAGAGGTTGTCCAGTTTATACTTATTTGAAGGGCATAAGGACCAATAAGTCGCCAGTATTACCTGACCATCCTCAACAACCTAATTTCACGTCGAGTAAGAATTTTCCTCAAATTGTACGACCAACTACTCACGTAAACGCACCTAATTCTAGACAAGTTTCTTACGCAAACGTGGTCAAATCTAATATGCCAGGTCTGGAGCAGGAACCTATATCGCAATACTCTGAGCCACATATCAACAATCTAGAGACAACATTGCAGACACTTGTCCAAACTATGAACACTTTTACGACCACCATGACATCCATGATGCAGGAAATGCTAAAAATGCAATCCACTATCTTGCAAGCCATTTTAAAGAAATGATTTATTTAAAAATTTGTTTTTGGAACGCGAACGGCCTCCGCCAACATAAAAACGAACTGGAATACTTCCTGATGGATAAGCAGATTGATGTTATGATGATTGCTGAAACTCACTTGACGTCGACAGGGTACTTCAAAATTAATGGCTACGTGTTGTACGATACTAAAGATCCCCGCGGAAGAGCTTGTGGAGGTTCGGCAATTCTTATAAAGAACAGAATAAAACATTATCTAATGAATAACATAAGTGAGGATTACCTCCAAGCAACAAACATTTGCATTGAATTCTGTCAATACAAATTTGTTTTATCATCGATTTATTCTCCGCCTCGATTCTCAATAAAAGAACACCAATACCATAACTTCTTTAATTCCCTTGGAGCTAGATTTTTAGTTGCTGGCGACTTTAACGCCAAACACACATTTTGGGGTTCACGTCTGGTAACCCCAAAGGGTCGCGTACTCTTCAACACCATTGCTCAAATGGGCTTAGATGTACTCTCAAGCGGACATCCCACCTACTGGCCGACGGACCGACGGAAGATTCCCGATGTTATTGACTTTGGAGTAGTGAAAAATATCCCTGTAGAATGGATGCAAGTGGATCCTTCATTAGACTTGTCCTCAGATCACTCTCCTACTATCATTTCAATGCATTTCCCTCAAGTGTGTGGCTCTCCATTTAGAAACATGACTAAGACCCGAGTAAGCTGGATAAAATACAAAAAGTATTTAAGTTCTCATTGCACGGAAAATATTGTGTTGAGAACTACCGACGATATCGATGAGTCGATTGGCAACTTTACCGAGGACCTTCGACGAGCTGTGCATCACGCTTCCACTTATCACGTTGAATGTAGAAATAGGACAAACAGAACTTATTTATCTGAACTCGAACATCTCCTATCAGAAAAAAGAAGAATGAGAAGAGAGTGGCAACTTCACAGGTCTCCTGAACTGAAAGCTAGGCTACGGGTATGCAGAGATATACTAAGACATTTCTTAGAAACCCAAAGAACGGCTTCACTTACATCCTACTTGGAGGGTCTTGATAGTACCCCACAATCTGACTACTCGTTATGAAGGGCGGCAAGAGGTTTAAAAAGACCAGTGAGAGGAAAACCTCCTTTGCGAAATCCGACTGGTGACTGGGCTAGAAATGATTCCGAGAAAGGGACATTATTTGTTAACCATTTAAGAAATGTGTTTACTAAAAACAACTCAAAAAACGTATCTGATTTGCCACCACTCGTTATTAGACCTCCTGTACCTCTAAGACTAAACTTTGGTGATGTCCAAAGCGCTATTGGTACTCTGAACCTTAGAAAGGCTCCAGGTATGGATAAAATCAGCAATAAAATGCTTGTGGAGTTACCTCGTGTAGCTAGAAGAATTATCCTCTTTATCTTCAACGCTATTTTACGCCTAGAATACTATCCTGCAGATTGGAAGGTGTCTATGATCACTATGATTCCTAAGTCAGGGAAGGATCACACCAAAGTAGAGTCATATAGGCCAATTAGCTTACTGCCGACAATTTCTAAACTGTTCGAAAAATTGTTAATGACTAAGTTGATTCCAATTCTGAACGACACTGAATGCATTCCTAATCATCAATTCGGCTTCAGAGCTAAACACAGCACCATCGAACAAACACACAGATTGGTAAATGTGATAAGAGGGTCATTTGAAGACAAAAAATACTGCTCCGCCCTTTTCATTGATGTGTCCCAAGCGTTCGACAAAGTTTGGCATGACGGTTTAATGCACAAAATAAAATTAAATCTGCCTGCTAACACCCATAAACTTATGGAAAGCTATTTATACGGTCGCAAATTTAAAATCAAAGAAGGCAATTTTTTAAGCCCCGCTCAGCCAATTGAAACAGGTGTGCCACAGGGTAGCATACTGGGTCCTACCTTATATTTGATTTATGCCTCCGACATGCCGTCAGACCCCAAAATCCACACGTCAACTTTCGCAGACGATACAGCCTTTATCAGCGTTCACAAGGACCACCAAGTAGCATCACAGAATTTGCAGAATTATGTTTATAAACTAGAGAATTGGCTAGAGCTTTGGAAAATCAGGGTTAATGAACAGAAATGTATTCATATCACTTTCACATTGCGAAAAGAAACTTGCTCGTTCATCAAAATAAATAATCAAATTATTCCTCAACATAATGAAGTCAAATACCTCGGCATTCACCTCGACCGCCGTTTAACTTGGAAGTCTCATATTGAAGCGAAACTTACACAGATGAGATTAAAAGCAGTGCAACTTAATTGGCTAATTGGCAGAAATTCTTCACTAAAGTTGGACTGCAAACTATTGTTGTACAATGCAATTCTAAAGCCAATCTGGTGCTATGGAATTCAATTATGGGGTACTGCCTCAGCATCAAACATTGAAAAAATTCAAAGGGGTCAAAATAAAATTCTACGTATAATTACTGCAGCTCCATGGTATGTTAAAAATTCTCGAATTCACAAAGATCTATGCGTGCCATCAGTAAAAGTTGAATTTACAAAACACGCGTCAAAGTATGTCAGCAAACTTGAACACCACCCAAACCCACTTGCACGAGACATCCTTAACTTTAGTGGCCATAATCGGTTGAGAAGGAGGGATACCCTTGCTTTAGCTCAAGCGCAAAATAGATGACTGGATCAGTTGATGTGAATTTTTTTTAGTATCATAAAATTTTTGTCTAGCACTGGCTGGGCTTATTATTTTCTTTTTAGTATTAAGATTTGAATACTTATTGTCATTTCATTATATGAAGATTCAATAAATAAATAAAAAAAAAAAAAAAAAAAAAAAAAATGTTTACACAATTTTCTTAGAGAATCGAGTTGATCGATGAGGAACCTTAAAGTTTATGTTGCTGGGTAGGAAGTCGGAACAGACATCACCATTTATTAGGTTGAATAAAAATGAAATGCTAAGCATAGTTCTTCTGCTCTCCAACGTTGGTAATTTTATTAACGCAAGCCTTGTAGTAACGGGTGGTTAAATTTCAAGGGCCGATGTTGATTTTGAATAAAACACAAACTATTTAGGAAATTATCGTAATTTTATTTTATTATGATATATTGGTATTACTCAATTATGTATGGAACAAAATATCGGCCAAATGGGCGCCGCGACCACGGCGGCACACCTCCATCCGATGGTCCAAATTTTCGATGACCCTGAGGCATAATGGAGGTTCTATGCCGTTAATGTGCCAAATTATCTCATCCTTTAGCCCTTGAATTGTTGCTGGCTTATCGACGTACACCTTTTCTTTCAAATAACCCCAAAGAACGCAAAATAGCCATTGTTTCGTTAGCTGTGTGGCAAATGGCATCGTCCTGCTGAAACCACATATCGTCCGCATCCATATCTTCCAATTCGGGCCATAAAAAGTTCGTTATCATCTCACGATACCGAACACCATTCACAGTAACTGCCTGACCGGCCTCATTTTGGAAAAAATACGGCCCGATGATGCCGCCAGCCCATAAACCGCACCAAACAGTCACTCTTTGTGGGTGCATTGGTTTTTCGACAATCACTCTTGAATTCTCATTCGCCCAAATGCGGCAATTATGTTTATTGACGAATCCACTGAGGTGAAAATGTGCCTCATCACTGAAGATGATTTTCTTCGAAAATTGATCATCCACTGTTGCCATTTCTTGCCACCATTCTGCCCATTCACGACGTTTGGAATGGTCAAGAGGCTTTAGTTCTTGAGCCAATTGCACCTTGTAAGCGTGTAAATGCAAGTCTTTATGCATAATGTTCATCAACGACGAGCGTGAGAGGTGCAATTGTTGGGCACGACGACGAGTTGAGTTGGAAGGCTCTTCAGCCACACTATCGCGAACAGCAGCAATATTTTCTGCAGTACGAGCTGTACGAGCATGCACTGGTGTTCTCACATCTTCTACAGACCCGGTTTGCACGATTTTTTCCACGATTTTTGCGATTGTACGCACATTTGGACGATCAAATTGACCAAAAAAATCACGAAGTGCACGATATGCATTTTGATTTGAACGCCCATTTTCATAATAAGTGTGGATAACTTTAACACGTTGTTGGATTGTGTATCTCTCCATGGTTCAAATTGAGTAAGTCTGAAATAGAGAAATGTTAAATAAAATTCGGAAAAAAGCTTGGCGTTTAGGTGTGGTTCACATTCAACATCGGCCCTTACAATTTAACCACCCTTTATAAGGAGAAATAATGACGTTAGGATTCCATGTTTAATTCCCCAAACAAAAAAGAAGACATTGTTTATGCACTAATTCGTCCGAGTAGGATTTGGTCAGGTCTTCTTCTTCTTCTCTTCTCTCTATTCTAACATTCCTCCTCCTCTTCTTTTCTTTACTCTATACATTTCTACTACTTCCTCTATCAAGGCATCGCAATGGACCATATTGGTCTCTGGGTGAAGGTGTGAGGTGACTCACACCAGCCTTCCTACCTACCTACCTACCTACCTTATGCACTAATTCAATAATGTTTTTGATATAATCCGCATCCGGATCCCAAATAACAGATCCATATTCCAAGATTGGTCTGACTAAAGATGTGTTTAACCGTTTAGTAATGATTGGTTCAGTAAACTCCTTAGCCCATCGTTTTTAATTTAGGATCCAAAAGTACTCCAAGATCTGAAAATACCGTAACCACATCAAGTTGATGTCCGCCCAATGTAAAGTTAAATAAAGCGTTATCATTTCTTGAAAAACGCATATGTTTGCATTTTTTCAGATTCAGTTCCATTAAATTAAGCACGCACCATTGAAATAGTTCATCCAAATCATTTTGCAGCTAATTTTTTTCAATGTTATTGTCATAGCTATGAAATATCTTCACATCATCGGCATACATAAAGACGTTACAATATTTAATTACGCACGGCAAATCATTGATGAATAAAGAAAATAAAATTGGACCAATGTGACTATTTGGGGCACTCCAGAACTTACAATAATGTTTTTTGATGTACTACTATTGAAAACAACATTTTGTTTTCGGTTTGTTAAATATGATTTAATCCAATTTAAACTCCCGTGTGTAAGTCCCATAGTATGAAGCTTTATCAGAAGTAATTTATGATTGACTTTATCAAAAGCTTTACTAAAATCCGTGTAAATACAATCTGTAAATTTCCTATTAATAAATCCACGATTTACTATAATAGTCAGCTGCATGAGATTAGTTACTGTTGAACGACCTTTACCAAAACCGTGCTGACAGGAAAATAGTAGGGACGAAATTTGATTAAGTCGATTGTCGGTAACACACTTTTCATGACTTACTACCAGATTTAAATAGCGGAATAATAAAGGAGTCTTTTCATGACTGAGGAAAATAACCATATTTTAAGGATATATTAAATATTATGCTTAATGGAGTAGCTATTGCATGTGCACAATTCTTCAGAATACAACTAGGAACATCATCAGGACCCATATGGTATGAAGACTTAACAGATTTTAAGGAGTCTAAAATCTGATTTGTGTGGATTGGAGAAAAGTGTATAATTTGAAGGCCCGCAATTGGATATTCATTTAAATCATATTGGGAATCAGAGTAAGTGGTGGAAAAAAAATCAGTAAACAATTGCTTATTATATGATCGTCACTGGATTCGTTAGCACCGTACTTCATTGTTTTTGGGAAGCCACCAGATTTCTTTTTGGAATTAACAAAGTTATAAAATGATTTCGGATAGCTGTTAAAATTATGTTTCATATTAGATATATAGTTTTTATATAGCTCTGTGTTTAATAAGTTATATTCAGCACCGCAAATCTGCTATAATCAGACAGCAAGCTAGTTGTTTTATATTTTTTAAAGCGTTTATTTTTTATGTTTTTAAGTCTGCATAATTCTTTTGTGCACCACGGGGTACCCGATTTTTTGTGCATTGCTAATTTAGGAACACATTCGTTAAAAAAATTTGATAATGTTTCATATAATTTTGCAATCATGGAATCAATAGCTGCTGAGATTTTAGTAATATTCTTTTAAATGTGCGTAATGTATTTATATAATTCGTTCGATGAAGAATTAACACGAGAAAAAATTGGTCTTAATGGGAATTCTTGTTTGTGAATTATTGGCAGTCCATATAATCTTGGTGCAGTGGCGACATTTGTTTTAAGTTTTATTTTTTCAATATTTGTTATAATATTAACTATCAAAAACCTTAACACTAGTTATTAACTAACTTTAAAATGAAAATTTTTAAGAATTATGAGTTTTTTATACAGTTTACACATAAAGTAGTTTTGCGAGTTTGGCAAACAAAGTTCTTGCAACAATCACACTTATTAGAATATTTGTTGGATTTTTTTATCATGTTGGTAAAAGAAACAGCGTTGTCTTTTGTTTGAAGCACAATTTTTGATAGCAGATGATGTTCCTGCAATCTGTATAACACGAATTGAGGACTGCGGTTGTTGGATAGTTGCAACCAAATTTACTCCATGCAAAACCTTCGTAAAATATGTTGGTTTATTATCTGCTCTGCCAGTTCTACTAGGTGTAGTCGGCGTCTGATATTTTTATTGCAATTCCAAGTAGGATTCATTTCCATCCATATAACATACGAGTTATATGCAGAAACATTTATTATATTAGAAAATAAGGCAACGGGCCAACGCCTTGTAGAACGTTTACATGTGTAATTTGCAACTAACTGGTCAAGAGCATCAACACCAGCTTTGGTTTGGTTGTAGTAATGTATTGTTTCCGGTTTTTTATTGGCATCATTTCTTACATCAGCAGTATTGTGAAGAGAGCTCATCAATATAACGTATTTATTTTTCTTCGGCACATATGATACAGTAGTTATATCTTTAGTAAATGCAAATTCTGGATGCTTTCTGGTTCTTCTGGTTTTTTTATGTCTAAAATATGAGGCGGGAAAAAGTTTTTTTTCGGACGGTTCCTACTAATGTAATGTTCTTGGAAAGTAGTTTTAGAGCAAGATTATAAGTTGTAAACAAATTATCGTATGTAATTGTTATCCCTTTAGGCAGTGGATCCGATAAAGTAAGTACCATCCGTTCACCTAGATGATAAAAAAATGTATAAAATATAATTCAATGCATCAAAATTTTACCATATTTCATGCATATTTACTTTTATAATCACACACGGCCCAAATTTTTATGCCATATTTGGCCGGTTTCGATGGTATGTATTGCCTGAAACTGCAACGACCACGGAATGGAACCAACTGCTCATCCACAGTTACATTTTCATGTGTATTATAATATAACCTGAGATAGTTGCACCACTTGTCAAAAATTTGTCTTATAGGAGCCAGTTTGTCTCGAAGTCTCCTATCAGTAAAGTGAAAATAATGTAAGTTTAAAAATAAAATTGGGTCAATTTGACCCAAGGAGTGTAGAAGGGTTAATACTGCTAAGAATTTAATTGAAAGAATATTAAATATAAGTGACAAGGAATTTCATAAGAACAACAAGGAAAAGATAAAGAATATATTAGAAGACAATAATTTCCCAATATATACGAACAAAAATAAAAACAGTACAATAACCGAAAATTTACAAATCAATAACTTATATTCCGGAAATATCAGAACAATTGAGGAGATGACAAATTTTTGGTACTGATAAATATAAAATGGCTTACAAGTTATAACACATTAGATAAATTATTTATTAAAACAAATGATAAAATAGGAAAATAGAACATGTCAAATATTGTATATAAAATACCTTGTGCCGGAAATGATAAAGAAAATTGTAATGAAGTATATATAGGTACAACGAAAAATAAACTAAAAACCAGAATTGCTGGACAAAAATCAGACCAAAGATATAGAGACAATATTACTTTACAAAAAACTGCGTTATATTCTCATTGTAGTAAATTAAATCACTATCCAAACGTTGAAAATGTATCGGTATTAAACACTGAAAATAACTACAAACGTCGTTATATGTTAGATATGTATGACAATTAATTTTTTTAATTTATAAAATTAAAATTCTTTTCCTACACTTGTACAAAAAAAACACTATCTCTGTTTTCTATTGAACTTAAATCAAATCAAAATAATAAGGAAACATATTTTTTAATCCACCATTTACACTGTAAAATTAGTTTTGAACCTCCACCCCAAAAAGAACTTTACCTCAATGTACAAACTGTCAAAATATGGTCACCCCAAAAACTTTTGCAACAAAATCCCCGTTTACGTTAAATGTGCTGGAGATCACAAAACTATGCTTTGCTCAATCAAACAGAAAAGCGAACATATTAAATGCGCATTGTGCGGTGAAAATCATACTGCAAATTGCGTGGCTAGTAATTCTACTCCATCCAGAACACACACAGTAGATAAATTCAGTATCCCACCTCACATCCAAGAGAAAATAAAAGCTAAACGAAGATTAAGAAAAAGATGGCAAACTACAAGGTCAATTCAGGGCAAAACCCACCTTAATAGGCTCACAAAAGATCTCAAAAAGGGGCAAAGAAGATAAACTTAAAAGATATCTTACTAACCTTGGCTCTTCAGCTACAACAAATTACTCGCTCTGGAAAGCAACCAAAAAAATAAATAATGGAATTTTACATCAGCCGCCGATCCAAAATTACCGCATTCGATATCGAGTAAAATTGAGATTATGGCATTCGATATCGAACAAGAAATTTAGTACGTTTTATCATAATTTCGATATTGAAATCATTTTTCGATACGATAGCTCATTCGATCACGAATGCGGTAATTTGGCCCCTGATCTTACATGGGCCTGCACAAATGAAGAAAAAGCTAATGTTCTTGCAGATCATTTTTCTAAAACCTTTACAAACCCAATGGACGAAAAGGACACAACCCTTGAAAGTTTTCCAAACAGCTCTTCCAACTCTCATATCAGAAGAATTTCAATTAATGAAATTAAAAAAAATTATAAAAACAACAAAAGATAATCAGCCTTATTATAGGTGTCGTTTTCTTTTTACGACAACGACTCTTTCGTAATTTATTAAATATAAAATTAAATTTGTTTCTTTAATCTGCTATGAAACAGTCGTTGTCGTAAAAAGAAAACGACACTCATAATAAGGATGAATAAATCTCCTGGTTATGATCAGATCACCGGAAAACTCCTAAAAGAATTGCCAAATAAGACCCTAGTCTATTTAAGAAATTTATTTAATTCAATTTCCCAAAAGTATGGAAAGTCGCTGAGATAATCGCTATTCCCAAACCAAACAAAGACGCCTCAAAAACAACATCTTACAGGCCAATTAGCCTCCTGCCACTGCTGTCAAAGATCTTCGAAAATCTCTTCTATGAACGTATTGAACCAATTCTTCTAGAAAGACAACTCATCCCCAAACACCAATTTGGATTTAGGCGAAAGTTCTATACTTTACAACAAATTCATCGAGTAACAAATAAAATATCGTCTGATATTGACAAAAAACTTTTGCGTTGCAACATACCTCGACGTTGCAAAGGCGTTTGATAGCGTATGACACAAAGGTCTTCTTCATAAACTAAAAAATCAATTACCAAAAGAATTCTTCTTAATACAATTCAACCTTGGCATAACGAATCTTAAGGGGATTAGAAAAAAAAAAAACGTTATATCGAATAATTCGTTACAATGAGGTTCGATATATTGAGGTGAAGTTGCACTTCTATTCGTTCGAGGTAATAAAAAATTTTGTATATGAATCATCATCTGCTTACCATTTTTTAGCGAACGATTTCCGCTAATAAATCAAAACATATTTGAAGGAAAACACTGTTCTTGGCAAATATAAATTTTTCTTCGAATATTTCAGCCGTAAGTATAATGCATTCTGCTGTCGACTACGAATGTAGGTTTGCTGGTGACGTTGTCATAGCAAACACAATAATTTTGTGTGTATCTGTTTCATATAATTTGGATTAATTGATGGAAATCGTTATGCAAAGGTTGTAAGTTGACAAAATTCGTTAAATAGAGGTAAATAATTCTTTCTGTTTCGTTAGTCTGCAGTGAATGAAAATTCGTTATAACGAGGCTATTGACAAATGTATTCGTAATATAGAGGTTATTTTGTATTAAATCTTATGGAGCGTTGTAGGGGATTTCAAAAAATTCGTTAAATCTAGGAATTCGTTATAGTGAGGGTTGTTATATCGAAGTTTGACTGTACTACAAAACTATGTATCTACAAAACCGAAGATTCTATGTTAAATATAAAGACGAGTATTCAAAAATACTTTATATAAAAGCTGGATATCAACATTTGCTATCGACACTGTTCTACTATCATCACACGCAAACATCAAATGGGCTATGCAAAACCTACAACAACTGCTCAATAATACAATGAATTGGTTCCGTAGTTGGGGAATTCAAGTAAACAGTGATAAAACAATTCAAGTAATCTACACTAATAGAAAGATAACAAACTTTCAACCTATTCAAATAAATACTCTACCAATTCTTTTGGATAAAAAGGAGAAGTATTTTGGCATTATAATTGACTCAAAACTTAACTGGAAAGATCACATCTTTCAAAAGAAAAAATAAATAAACAACAGGTTTAGACAATTATTTTGGCTGTAAGGGAGATAATCTAAACTAACAACTCAAAGCAAACTACTTCTATACAACACAGGGCCTGCTCGAAAATGCATCACTGCACTGCATTTGATGCTCAGTACGTTCGGAAGAGCAAAAGGTTGCATCACTGCAAATGCATTGTGTTCTAAAATGCATCACTGAAGCAGATGATGCGCAAAAAAACAGCAAACAAGCATCACAAAAACGGATGATGCATTGTATAAATTTTTTTAATAAATTTATTTTAATTGATTTTGTATACTAGCACAACAAACTTAAAAATTATTCAACGAGTTCAATCTAAAATATTGCGAACTATTGTCAACGCAGAATAATATATTAGAGATGAGGACATACATCGAGATCTAAACGTCAAAACAATAAAAGAAATTATCCGTATCAGCAGCATTAAACATACAACTCGTTTAACACAACATTCCAACATGGAACTCAGGCAGTTGCCGGCAAAAGAAATCCCGGCACCTAGAAGACTTAAACGGTATATATACACCTTCAGAACTAGCTGAGTAATACTAAGAGCTAGTTTTTTACTTATCAGTTAAACTCAGCTTAACACACTGTTATATTAAACCTCAAATATATTTTTCCGGGATTTAACTACTGATTGTGTTTCTCAGTAGTGGATTACCTCCTGTCAATTTTCTTAGCATTGCCGTACTGTTCAGTCAAAATACATATGGCATTCCTCCTAATTTTTTATATAAATATGGCAATATCTTAAATTTTCGCAAAAAATCAAACCAACGTATCCTAAGGAATTCTAAAAATTACAATTTGCAATTGTTAGAAATGAATTATTATTTAGTTTTTTAGAGAATTTTTGTTTTTTTTAATAAATTAGTTTGAAAACATTTTTATTCGAAGTTTTACTTCAAGTTAAATATACAAATTGTTTGAAAACAATTGTATACACTACAATTTATTTTTGTATATCTTTGTTATATGTTTCACATAGTTTTCCGTTGGAAAACATAAATGTAAAATCATACAAAAATATACAAACAGACAATAGCAAAATGTAATGCATTTTCTGGCCTGCTAAAGCCGTCATCAGCATTCTTTATGTCTAATAGTGTTTATTTTCAAACCTTGTATATTTAACTTTTTTTATATATTAAATGAGAATTATTCCTCTTGCGAGTATTTGAAAATTTTAAAAACATTTTTATTCGAAGTTTTACTTCAAGTTAAATATACAATTGTTTGAAAACAATTGTATACACTACAATTTATTTTTGTATATCTTTGTTATATGTTTCACATAGTTTTCCGTTGGAAAACATAAATGTAAAATCATACAAAAATATACAAACAGACAATAGCAAAATGTAATGCATTTTCTGGCCTGCTAAAGCCGTCATCAGCATTCTTTATGTCTAATAGTGTTTATTTTCAAACCTTGTATATTTAACTTTTTTTATATATTAAATGAGAATTATTCCTCTTGCGAGTACTTGAAAATTTTAAAAACATTTTTATTCGAAGTTTTACTTTACATTTTGCTATTGTCTGTTTGTATATTTTTGTATGATTTTACATTTATGTTTTCCAACGGAAAACTATGTGAAACATATAACAAAGATATACAAAAATAAATTGTAGTGTATACAATTGTTTTCAAACAATTTGTATATTTAACTTGAAGTAAAACTTCGAATAAAAATGTTTTTAAAATTTTCAAATACTCGCAAGAGGAATAATTCTCATTTAATATATAAAAAAAGTTAAATATACAAGGTTTGAAAATAAACACTATTAGACATAAATAATGCTGATGACGGCTTTAGCAGGCCAGAAAATGCATTACATTTTGCTATTGTCTGTTTGTATATTTTTGTATGATTTTACATTTATGTTTTCCAACGGAAAACTATGTGAAACATATAACAAAGATATACAAAAATAAATTGTAGTGTATACAATTGTTTTCAAACAATTTGTATATTTAACTTGAAGTAAAACTTCGAATAAAAATGTTTTTAAAATTTTCAAATACTCGCAAGAGGAATAATTCTCATTTAATAAATTAGTTTGTTAAGCGAAATCTTTGAAAGAATTCGGCGTCGGTGTAAATGCAGAAATGATTAGGACGTGTCCTTATTGTTCGTATCTTTCTAACAATTGACATATTTAAGTTATTATATGTGTTTGAATCACTTAAATTCTCATCATCACTAGAATAATCCATTTTTTTTAATTTTTGTTAAAATGTGGTACATTTCTTTTCACTTGTTGAATTGTTTATTTTATTTTTCAGCTATTTGTATTTTGACATTTTATATCAAGGTTTAACTCACCAATGATGCTCAGTTAAACCTAGATTATATATCAAATAAATAATAACTGAGAAACACAATTTTTAGTTTAATCTAGGTTTAAGCGAAAAATGTAGATTATCTTTGTCCCAGAAATTAGCTCTAAGGGAGACAAAAGCTGTGTATAATCAAAAAATTTATATTTTACTTATCATTCTAAAATTCGATTTAAGTTATCTTAGGTACTGATTTAAGATAATATCATCCCACCTCTGTAAATTAAATTACTTATTGTCATCTTGTTGACAGGTGTAATAAAAAAAATTTCCTGAAGAAGCTACACAAAGAGTATTGAAATATTGAAATAAAATTTAAATTTTTTTATAAAAAAGACCTAAAGCTTAAATAATTGCTAAATTTTATTTTTACATATTTATAATTATTCAAAACACAGGAAACTACAAAATTAAAAAATAAAATAAAAAATGTACAAAACTTTAAGCTAACATATTCTAATTGTTAGTTTAATCTTCAGTTACTTTATTACTTAACTTTTTATTATTGTATTTCTCTATTTCTGGTAATGATACTAATCAGTGCAATCAAAATCGTATTGATCAGCTAGAATATTGAAGTCTCACACTGTGCATGTATTGCACTTGAGGAGCAACATAATTAATATAATCTGTTAATTTTTTAGTCTGATATAGAAGCTAGTTCTTTAGATAAAGCATTGCAGCAGGAAAAATTGGAAAAAATGAATCAATTATTAAAGCAGTCTGATTTAAGTAGACAAATGCAAGAATTGCTTGGAACTTATCTATTATTTGAGCGGTAATATAACAAGATTGATTGATATTTTAATTGGTAGATAAGCTGAGAGCTTTTGTTGTTGTTTTACAGGTACTTCATGGAGGAGAGTGTCATTAAAGCCATTGCATTGGACACATACGAGAACGGACAATTGTGCTCTTTAATGGTTGATGATGTATTCTTTATATTAAGAAAGTCAATAAGACGATCTCTGTCCAGTCAATCTGTAAATGGAACATGTGCTGTTATAAATAACGCTGCGACATGTTTAGATAGTGACTTTGTGAATGCTTTGCGAGCGCCTTTAAAACAAGGCTATCCATCAGGATATATTGATTTGGCCCAAGCATATAATGCTATACAAAGCACATTGCAACAGGGAAGAATCCAATCAAGTGACATTGAAAAATCCAGGGTACATTTCTTAGTGCAACTTAACAATGCAGACATGTCAACGGAGTATATTGAAACTTTGTGGCAAACTATGGAGCAAGAGATAAAGGGGGCGTTCCCAGCCATAACAAATGTGGAGAAACAACTAATTGAAAGTTGTCTTGCTGAACTTAAAACTGTTCGAGATACTTTAAAGGCATGCGTAGAATTTGGCATGCAACAATTGCGTTCAAGTGCAATCAAGCCACGTCTTCACCCATGGGTGGACCAGTTTCTTAATTATAAACATAATTTTACAGAAGTAAGTTATGAACTGTTAACACGTGAATGTATTTGGTGCAAGTATTATTGTTGTATAATTTAGGATGAACTGGCATCATACGAGGCTGGCGAAACGTTTGTTCAATTTTTGATTGTACAGATTGATGGTCTTTTAAATACATTTAAGCAAATGCTAACACCACGCAACGCGGATGCCCTGATTAGTATTGTGGCTACCGAACTAACATTCCGTTTAGAAAGAGCCATCAAAAAGTGTACATTTAATCGTGTAAGTAAAACCATTTTCTTGAGGACGAACCCAAATTAATTATTTATTTTATCTAGCTCGGAGGTTTGGTACTAGATCAGGAAGTTCGAGTTTTGGGCTCCTATTTGGCCAGTGCAACATCATGGTCAATTCGTGACAAAATGACCCGACTCACTCAAATTGCTACCATCTTGAATCTTGAAAGGGTATCCGAACTAAATGATTATTGGAATCCGGACAACGGCTCCGAATTGTGTTCGTGGCGGATAACACCCAACGAAGTTCGAACAATACTGACTTTACGGTAAAACCTAATTTCGTTTATTATGTTATAATTATATTCTGAAGTTCATTGAATTTTCTTTTACATAGAACCGATTTCCGTATGGAGGACATAAAGCGGATTAGATTCTAATTGGCTACAACATACAAAATGCTAATAAACTGTATAAACAATTATTTATTATTTCTTTAATTAATATAACAGATGTATGTATTATTTTTAAGCTCATTTCATTTATTCATACAAATATATGTTAATCGGGAAAATTATTCATATTCACTGTGCTTCTTCTTAATGCTAAACCAGTGGTTGAAATCCAATCGTAGCAAAAGCTGAGACAATGGTGTTGTACATGGTGCCGTCTTTAAGCCCACTAACAAATTTATGAGTTGCTGTATTAAGCTTCCAAACCTTGAAATAAAATCTTATTATATTATAATTATATGTTTAACTATAAATTCGCTTGGTAAATAACAAAATTATCAAATAATTCTTGGTATAAAAGTTCTGTAAGTATATTTAATTTTAGACGTGTTAATATTTAGTTATTATATATTGGGCCCGATTATCGTTCACAACAATAAAATGTTGTGTTGTCTCGACTACAACACAACATGCATTTTTCATAAGATTAAGCCGATAAGTGTTGTGAATCGTAATCGCAGTTTACAACATACAACATCAAAATATTTAGTGTTGTGAACTTTTAAATAATGCTTTTAAAAAACATTAATCTTATTCACTTTTTTATAAAAAGGTGTATTTTTTTAAATTAATTTAAATGGAAGTGTTAAACTCTGTTGTTCTTTCTTAAAGTGAAAACTCATGGCAGAATGACCGTGGAACTTCGTCTTATTTAACAATGTTAGTTTAAAGTGTAAATCGAATGTTCAATATACACTCGGACCTTATTATAACCAAAAATATAGCGAAACATTATTTACTGCTTTTAATATTTTATTTATCTATTATGTTTTCATTACTTATTTATACAGCGAACATATTTGGAGGTAGTTCAAAGTAAATATTTCATAATCTATATATATAAATATATATATATATGAAATGGTCCATGTATGTAATGGCATCACGTGAGAACGGCTGGAGCGATTTGGCTTATTTTTTTATTCGATTCGAAATTCTCAGGAGATGGTTTGTAAAGAAAAAAATTAAAAAATTCCGGGTAAAACTCGGATTGTAAATGGTTTGCAAAAAAAAAAAAAAATTAAAAAACTCGGAAATTTTAAGTTTTTAATATATTGCTTCTTTTCACTTCTCATTTTTCTTAATAAGAGACATTTTTTGAAGAAATTTGAAGAAGCCTCCTTTTCCCTTCTCACTTTTTTATGTATAAGACAATTTTATAAAAACTCAACTATTTTACTGCCTATAAGAGACATTTTTTGAAGAAAATTGAAGAACTGATACCAGTTATGCCACCGCAAGACTTGCAGCTTAAAATTGGATCAGTAATAGTTATGTTACGAAACCTGAATCAGCCAACACTATGCAATGGTATTACATTAGTTGTGAAAACGCTGACGCCAAACACTATTAGGTTAGGTCAGCAGGCAGTCATAACTAGTATAGCCAAGCATTGGTCCTTTCGTGTTGCCTGAAAAAAAATTAATGGAGGAAAACGGAAGAGGGGATAGATATTTTAGAGATAGAAAGAGATTGTATGTGAAATAGGTAGCAGAACGAGAAAAATATATCAAGAGAAGATAAAGATGTGGGGTACAGAAGTTTTGAGAAAAAGATGGAGCAAAAACTCCAAGCCACCTAAATAGCTAGTATTTCCATTTCAAGTGAATGGATCGGATGTCATCATAACAACCAATTGCTATTTCTAAAGAAAGCGTTGATACGATGCAATTTCAAGTCTGATATTTCAGATAGGTCATTGAAGTACGGTTGTCCCAAGAGGGTGTTGCGCATGGTGTCCATTGCCGTACAATGACATAGAAGATGAGGTATTGTCTCCTCCTCTTCTTCATTATTACAGTTCCTACAGAAATCATTGTAAGGGAGTCCTAATCTTCTGGCATGATTGCCGAATTTGCAGTGTCCGGTGATCACTAACACCAAATCGCTCAACTGTGACCGCTGTAATTTCAGCATATTTAACGTCCGTTCTTTAGTTAGCCTTGGCCAAAAAGGTGGTGTAATTACACAGATGTGTTCGTTTGCCAACCTGGTCTGAGCAAGTCCATAGTAAAATTTCTCAATACGTTGCTTGCATGCTGTTAGTGGAATACCACATAGATGATCAATGTCATCATCAGGTAGCATGGAACCAGTCTTTGCTAAGTTATCAGCAACCAGATTCCCTGTTATGTCTCCATGTCCACGCACCCATACGAGTGACACTTTTGAATGTCTCGCCATCCTATTTAAGGATGTGCGGGATTCCTCGACCAGTGTCGATGTAGTGTATACACCAGTTAGAGACTTAATTGCAGCCTGGTTATCAGTATATATACGAATATCCCTACCCGATATCCCGTTATAACTGATCCAATTGGCTGCTCTTTTTATAGCCGATGTCTCTCTCTCCTTTTTTGGAGCCATCCATGTAAACAGATAAGCTCAGTGTTGAGGGGTGAAACTTCTTCTGGTACCTCACTATCCGAAATGGAGTTATTAAAGTTCCTTGTTTAGGAGTGCAGTAATCAATTTTATCAGGAAGACAGTTTGTTTCCCTAATTATGCTAGCATGGCCATAATTTACATGCTTCCTATCAAATAGTACACAGTTCGAGGTTTTGTCAAGTGCTTTCCACCAGACCGCGACCCCGTAAAATAGTATCGGTTTTATAACCGCTTCGAATAGCCAATTTACGTATTAAGGTTTAATACCCCAATTCCTACCAATTGCCTTTTTACAGGCATATAAAGCCGACATGGCCTTAGATGTTCTTGCCAATATATTAGGTTTCCAAGATAATTTGCTGTCAAGGATAACACCCAAGAATCTTGCGTTGTCTGAGATTGTCAATTCTATACCATTAAATCTAGGAAGACTATAAGTGGGAATCTTATATTTTCTAGTGAATAATACTGGATTCACACTTAAACCACTATCAGTGCTCCACTTGCTTAGTGTGCATCCTCCATTCTTAGTGAAATAGTCTGCAAATGGAATCCTGAGACTACCACTGCCACGTCGTCCGCGTAAGCTACAGTCTTATGCCCATTGATATCCAATTTCCGTATCATGCTATTTATGGCTATATTCCACAATATTGGAGATAGCACGCCTCCTTGAGGTGTACCCCTTCGGGCAAGTCTTGTGACTCTTGTTGTACCGCACTTGGAACTTATGGTCCTATTTTCAAGTAGATTACTAATAAATCTGGTTATTGATTCGTCAATACCTAAGTCTTGTAAATCACAGATTATTGCCTCAGATTTTACATTATTGAAAGCACCTTCTATGTCCAGAAAGGCTACCATTGTGAAATTTCCAAACTCTAGAGATTTCTCTATATGACTAATTAGTTCTACCGTCTGGTTTCTGAATGTAACCATGAGTTGTTGCTGTTTTTATAGGATTTTCCGCAAATGACTAGTTTCGGATTCATCTTCGACACCAGTATAAAAATTCCTCCAAGACTTGCGCTCCTAACCTGATTCTTAAATTTGTTCAACGATGACTTATAAGCCGACCAGTTTCCTGTTCTTTTCGCATCGTTGAAGAGTTTACGACAATTACGTCTGTAGTTCGCTATATCCATGGACCACCATGGAGGTCTTTCTTTCCCTCTGCAGATTGAGGGGGTACATGTTTTTGTCGATGCCTCATTTAAAGAGCGTGTAAGCATATCTACTGCCAGTTCAATATCTCCTGTATCTCTTATTACTGGGGGTGGTGGGAGAATTACATCTAGGATTTGATTGTGTTCAATCCATTTGGTCTTCCTTCTGTTTTGAAAAGGAGTTTTCCTTTCCAGTTCCAGATTAATTGAATACAGTAATGCCTCGATTTACGTCGTCTCGATTTACGTTGTTTCGATTTGCGTCGTCAAATATTTTGTTCCTTTCAAATTCGATTTGCGTCGCCATTCGATTTACGTCGTCTCAGTTTGTATGTATGACTTATGTACATTAACAGGGGAATCCCAGTTTTTAATTTAAACGTTTATGTATTATTGCTTATTATATGTATTTGCTTATTAAACTACGAAAAATTTTGTGTGGGCAACAACAACTAAAGTATTGCCTCTCATGGACAGGTCGTGTGTGTTTGGCAGCGCGTCGTGTGTGTTACTTTTTCAATCTGTTTTTGATCGTCGGGCGCAACGTAGCAAATACATATGAGTTCAAAAAATAAAACTAATAAAGTAACATCTCAAATAAAAAAGAAAAGAAATGTAATTTCGTTAAAAACTAAAATAGATATTATTCGGCGTTATAACAATGGGGAAAAGGCTTTTATTATTGCCAGTACGATGGATCTTCCACCAACCACAGTTCGAACAATAATAAAAAATTCAGCTGAAATCCGTGAAAGTGCAACATCGGCTGGAGCTGGTTCTGTTGAAACCACCACAAAAAAAAGGCCAGTACTGATGGAAAAAATGGAAAATGCACTAATACTGTGGATAAAAGACTTAAGTGAAAGAAATATTCCAGTAACTACGTTAAGCGTTAAGTTTGTTTAAGGATCTCAAATCTGACTCTGTGAATTCCGATTTTTGTTTTAACGCCAGCGGAGGATGGCTACATAAATTTAAAAAAAGAGCACAACTTCATAACATAAAAGTTGTCGGAGAATCTGCAGTGCAGATAGTGATGCAGCTAAAAGTTAACAAATATTCTATGTACATACATATGTACAATAAAAGACTGAATTACTTGTAATTTTTAAGTTTTTTTTTATGAATTGTTAAATGCTAGTTCTAAGGGCTTGTAATCTCTGAATTTAATAAATAAATTAAGTGAACGTTAACGTATGACCAATATCAAATTCGATTTACGTCGTTTCGATTAACGTCGTCAATTTCCGGAACCAATCACGACGTAAATCGAGGCATTACTGTATGTCACATATCTATGATCTGAAAAGGAGCAGTCCTCAGAAACCTTCCAGTTTCTTAGGAGATGCTCGTGACTTCCACTTACAAGCGTAATATCCAGAACTTCTTGCCTATTTGCCACTACAAAAGTGGGTTCTGAACCTTTATTGACTATCATCAGATTTGTTTCTATTATAAAGTCTAAAATGTACTCACACCTATCGTTTGTGTTGGTACTACCCCAGATAGTATGATGAACGTTTGCATCTGCTCCTAGTACAATCGGAGTCCTATTTGCGTTTGCTGTCTGGTCATGTGCCATGTAGCAGGAAATCAGGCTGTTAAAGTGTCTCCATCACTATATTCGGATAGAATGACGATATTTAAATGGTTCCTAGCCAAAATGCATGTTTTTATTTTACATGCGTTTTTGATGTACAAAAATTTGTACCTCTTTCCGTTTAATCCAAGAATGTCGAAATTGTGAATCCACGGCTCCTGGATTAACGCTATATCCTCCCCATCTGTCATGTGGAGGAGTAATGCAGCGGAGGCATGGTGAAGGTTCACTTGGATCACCTTCAACATCCGGATCATTAATGAGTGCTACGTCCACGTCTTCTGAGTCTGAACCCAGAAGCGCGACGAAGACGCTCCGCTTCGCTCAAACGACGGAATAGATCTCCAACCATATCGGGATTTGATTGGATATCCATTTCGTCATCAAGTGAACGCGGTCAAACACTATTAAAGCAAAGATAATTATAGGAAAGTTTAAAGGTGAAGAAGTGCTTATCCCCAGGATACTATGAAACCAAGTGGTCTACAATTTAATTTTGAACGCATTCAATTTCCAGTTCGCATTACATTCGCAATGGCGATAAATAAATCTCAAGGACAATCTTTAAAAGTATGTGGGTTAAATCTAGAATCCCAATGTATTTAACACAAATATAATAATTCAAACATTTATGATCGGTAAACCCCAATTTCGGGAAGACTTCTGTATTGGGGCAAGGTGAAATAATGAACCGATTTCCACCAGTTTCAATCCCATCCATCCTTGGGCCGAAAAAATATCACGTACGAAATTTTATCGAAATATCTTCAAAATTGCGACCTGTACTCTGCGCACAAGCTTTACATGGACAGCCACCCAGCCAGACGGACGGACATCGTTAAATCGACTCAGGGAGTGGTTCTGAGTCGTATATTTTAATTTGGGTGTTGGACCAATATTTATGGACGTTGCAAACATCAGCACAAATCCAGTATACCCTCCCACCTATGGTGGTGTAGGGTATAATGACCAGTAGTATTTCAAAGGATAACAACCATTTGCATGAATTCGCTCTAGCTCTGGTTTTCACGAAATGTGTTGTTTTCTATGTTGGGATCGAGATAAATCCAGAATTTTTCGATGGCGTTAACGTAGGAACTCTGTGAAGGAGACTTCATAACTTGCGGAAAGTTATACAACAACCATGACCTCAGATTATAAATCTTATTCCACGGATCATTATTCCACGGAGTTGATGTTAAGATCCAAATTTAATTGTAAAATGTCCAACTAATTAATCTACACCATTATTCCAACTATTACCGAAACCTCAGCGAGCATTACTGTAGATTTTAGATTTTTCGCAACGAGTACGTACGACTTTCTATCAGAATCAAATATATTGAATTTGCACTTAATCACTTTCCTAAAAGATATATTATTCTTTTTTCAATATATTTGATCCTGATAGCAAGCCGCACGCGTTGCGAGAAGCTAATGAAGAGTTAGTTCATATCAAAAAATCTAATTTACACAGATATCACAAAAGAGCCAGGCTGCCAGTGTAACCTAACTTACCTACATACATACGTAACTTATAATTTATTGTATTTTCTGTTTTATACCAAGCGAATTTTAGTTATTAAAATTATTTTTTATCCAACTAACTAACCTTTCATCTAGTTGATCAATCTTGGAATTTAGCATTTCATCTACTCTGTGAGAGTCGACTAAAGCGCAGAAATCTTCGCATATGTGAAAAATCTCATTGATTATTAAAAAAACTGGATTATTTGAATGTAGTGATGATGATTGCAGCATGCTCACTTTCGTAATATCCTCCTAGAAATAAAAAAGGCTCAAAGAACTAAATTAACTAAATAGTATTGCATAAAGACTTACATCAGTTAGAAGGAAGCATAATGATAAAATATTTGCTTGAAATATGCTGTGTGATCTTTGAATTTGCTCAAAATCTGCCTTGTTAAGTATAGTATTTAGTAGAATGCTAAACTGACCTATAAATTAATAATACATCTTACAATATCCATCATGCATATATATATTTATGTAAGTGCAGCGAGTTAAAGTTTACTTACTTTCAAGTACATCGACTTGTATATAATACTGCAGATTATCGACAAAAAACATTAATTCATTTCTTAAATGCATTACTTTAATGTTTTGATGCTTATTAAGCTTGGTTTCCCTTGTATGTTGGCACCACACCATGTGTAATTCATATTGCATTTTCTTTATTAGAAGCAAAAATCTGAAAAGTATATTGTAGCGTTCGAGTACCTTGGGCGAGAACAGTAAATGTAAGGGCCAATTGATTTTGTATTGTAGATGTATTAATTGCAGATAACCAAATTCTTGTGGCTCATCAGAATCGAAGGGGGACTTCGGTATACAGAGAGAAAACTGTTCCAGGTCTTCAGATACACCTACTCCATGTGCTGCGGACTGAAATGTAAAATACATGAAAAAAACATACCCAGCCAGATATTTTCGCTCGAATAAATAATATTGCCGAAATAGATGGTTATGTGCCTCATGAGCCAATAAACTCCCCATCCCCATTAAACAATAAATTAATGTTGTCAGCGAACATGAATAGGATAGTCATTATCATTATTCAACGTTAACACATTTTTATGAAACATTCTTAATAATATTATCTTATTTCCACTTGTTTTGCATTCCTTAAATTCTTCACATATTATAATGGCTCACTAGCATTAAAATATTGATACACAAGTCATTCTCGAATCAGCAGTAGATATAACAAGTGTGATCTCTTCAAACAAAACAAATAAAAAATAGACAAACAAAGCAAGTGTAAAGAACAAACAACCTAAACAGTTTTACAAAGACGCATACACAAACTAAATGTAACAAAAAACATAAAATAAATTTGTAATAAAAACAACATAAACATATGTAATTAAAATCAAAAAATAGAAATTAAATATATAAAACCAAATTTAATAGTTTCTTTTTACAAGCAATTAGGTCATTTTAATTTTATATAAAAATATTTGATTTATTTCTATATATTTATTTCCAATATTTCGCTATCACAATGGATAGCTTCTTCAGGGATAATATAAGTTTTGAATTATAATAAAATAATAATTGAAGTATTTACAAAAATGAAAAAATTTTTTAACAGAAAATGAAAAGCTTATAATTATGATATACAGTTATGATATATATAATTTATTATAATTTCTGAACGACTAGAAAATTCAAAATTTTATGACAGGAATAATTATAAAATAGCCCATAAGACTTATAACACATTAAATAGATTATATAGTAAAATAAAAGATAAAACAGTAAAATTAGATAAATCCAATATTGTTTATAAAATACCGTGTAAGGGTAAAAATAATGAAAAATGTAATAAAATATATGTAGGTACAACTAAAAACAAATTGAAAACTAGATTAGCTGGACATAAATCTGACCAAAAACACAAACATACTTCTTCTCAAAAAACTGCATTAACATCACATTGTTACAATTTAAATTATTATCCAGATTTTGAAAATACCACTATATTAAATACAGAAACAAATTATAAAAGACGATTTATGTTAGAAATGTTACAGATTATTAATGTACCGATAGAAAAGAGAATTAATTTTAAAACAGATACAGACAATGTAGCTCAAAATTACAGACATTTAATTTATAAAAATAAGTTTAGAAACTAAAAATATTACATATATAATTTTTCATTTACTATTCCAAACAAGTTTTATATACATATATATATCATAACTGTATATCATAATTATAAACTTTTCATTTTCTGTTAAAAAATGTTTTCATTTTTATACATATTTCAATTATTATTTTATTATAATTCAAAACTTATATTATCCCTGAAGAAGCTATCCATTGTGATAGCGAAATATTGGAAATAAATATATATAAATAAATTAAATATTTTTATATAAAATTCAAATGACCTTATTGCTTGTAAAAAGAAACTATTAAATATTAAAAAAAGGTCAAATAAACGAACTAAATAATAAAACCAAATTTATAACAAAAATAAAACGGCACCAGTACCACTGGTTAAAGATTGATGTTTGACTGTTGGCTAGCAGGCACCGCAGTGGTGCAGAGGTTAGAACGCAAAGAATTCTGATGAAAGAATGTGGTGATTCTCGAAACATGTAAATTCAACCCAGGTTCGATCCCCAGCTCAGCCAAGAAAATTATCAATAACAATTTTAATAAAGATTTTTTCATGTTGTAAAAACAATTCTTACCTGCAGTTAATTTAATGAAAATTAAATTTAATGAACTCATGCCTAACTAAATAAATATATCAAGGCAAAACAATTTTAGAATTTTAAGTTTGTATGTCTTTAATTAAAAAAGGAGAGGACAGGTTTCTGGTACGTAGAAATAAAATTTAAAATGTATCCAGCTAAAATCAATAAAGAGCAGAAATATTTTCGGTACCTTTTGAAGTTCGATTTTTAAGGTCTAAAAGTTTTATTGGTACTTTTTTGTCAAAACCTATTTTCAAAAAAAAAAAAAAAGATCTAGAATAATTTTTTTCTAATTCCATGTCTTACAAATAATTGCAATGACAATTTTCCAAAATTATTTCTTCCTAACGGAAACAAGTAAGAGTTTATATTCGGCCGTGCCGAATCTTATACACCCACCACCAAATCACATATTATGGAGATTTATAAGAGATTTATGCGCATTTAAGTAATTTCCGAAAGTAGACTTTATATGGGGGCTATGGTCAAATATATGCCGATCATCATGTAATTTGGTACGACAATTCGGATCATTATCAACAAAATTACAGGCTTATAAATGCGCAAAGGTACAAAAACCGGGGTTTTAACCGTAAATCAGGATTTTGGAAGTGTCCGGCATTCGAATCATGTTTTACTCGACAAGCCCTACAAGAAAAATAATATCCGGTCCCAGGTTTTTCTATTTCATTCAATTTTGTATCACTGTGTTATCTACAACAGATTTAAGGCGATTTCGAATAGGTGCGATCAGTTAAATGATTATAAATCTTTTACAAAAATTACTATTAAGTAGAATTCAACAAATACAATCCAAATACACATTTAAATTGTCGTACCAAATTTCATGATGATCGGTCCATATTTCACCGTAGCCCCCATAAAGTCTACTTCTGGAAATCACTTCTAAAAATTACTTAAATACGCATACATTTCTTATAAAAATCATTATTACGTTGAAATTCAACACAAATAATTCGCATATTACATATATAGTACATACATAAATCGTCGTACAGAATTTCATGATGATTGGACCGTAATATGTCATAGTTCCCTTATGAGGACTACTCCCGAAAACTCATTAACCTACATAAACATCCATATCGAATCGAAATTTTACACAGATTAGTTATGAGTTGTAAAATTTTACTATTGACTTTGTGAAAGTTGGCCCTTAATTGGGCATAGCTCCCGTACAAGCTCCACTTCCGAGAACAACCACAGAGTATACAAATGGGACAATTTTAAAGTTTCTAAAAGACAAAATTAGTTTCCTAGGACTTTTTGGTAATTAATTTATTGTGTGTTAAAGTGAATCGCTTTACGTTACACACTGCAAAAATATAAACAAAGTGTAAATTCTTGATTATAACTGAAATATGATATTTTTAAATTCAACTAAAATAAAAACAGAAATTACGAAATAAAATTTTCGCCCCATAATAGATTTGGTGGTGTGTATATAAGATTCGGCACAGCCGAATATAAACTCTTACTTGTTAGTTTTAATATATTAAAATGTACATTTTGGTTGTTCGTCTACAAGTCAGTAGACCAAACCATCGGGCTACACCACAATTTTTATTTCCATTTTTAAAATACATATTAATTTTATTTATGTGTGTAAAGATAAATATGCCCCGATAGACTAGGCGATAGTGTGCCGGACTATCAGTCAGACGGTTGCGGGTTCGATTCCCGCCAAAGACACTGGGTGTTTTCTGCAGATAAGCCAACAAGCTTAGCAGTTTGTGTTTGTTATTTATATTAAAAAAAAAGTTAAATATGTTTTTGACCACGTCTATCAGAGATCTCGCAAATAAGAATTTTGTAATATGTCATATTTTCAAGAATGAATATAAATTTTTACAAATACAATTTGGAAAAAACTTTTATACGTTTCAATAGTACTACTGATGGCCTTCATTTCCTACTAGGTGTTATTTATTGACATGGTAGGATTTCGTCACAGTGATCACATCCCTCAGAGAACTTATATATGAGAATTTTGACTTTGTTATATTCTTAATATGAAAATAAATTTTCACGGAAAGTGATATAACCACCAAACTAAGCAGATGATTAAAAAGAGCTGGCTGAAATCACATGGACTAGAGCTAGCTGCACATAAAATCGAACTGCTGCTACTAACGATACGACGTATCTAAACCGAGGTTAACATGAAAATTGGCGAAATAGAAATACCAACGAGGAAATTCGTAAATTATCCTGGCATAAGACTGGATACCAAGTTAACTTTTGGCAGCCAAATCAAATATACCACGGAAAAGGCAAGTGATATAACCACCAAACTAAGCAGATTGATGCCAAACGTAGGCGGGCCCATAGCAAAAAGGATGAAATTGCTGATGGAGGCGTGTAACAGTACGGATGCGAGATTTGGGGTACAGCTTTACAAGCAGAGCAGAGAACGAAAAAATTGATAGCAGTACAGAGAATAGCTGCATTTAGAGTAGCATCGTCCTACCGTACGGTGTCAGCATCGGCCGTACAAGTTATAGCAGGAATGATCCCCATAGATCTTTAGATAGAGGAACGTAGGAAAGTTTTTTAGCTAGACAGACCGGACAAACGGACCCAATTTATTATAAACAAATGAAGGTAGACACCCTGAGAAAGTGGCAGGCTCGGTGTGACAGTGAGATAAATGAAAGATGGACGGCAAAGCTAATTCTTGAATTAGAGAGGTGGATAAATAGGAGGCATGGTGATGTAAATTATTACGTAACACAGCTGCTTTCAGGCCACGGCTACTTTAGGAAGTATCTATATAGAATGAATAAATGCAGCTCACCATATTGCATCTACGAAGGTGAAGGCTACATTGACGACGCGAAGCATACGTTCTTCCAGTGCGACAAATAGCAAAATGATGTGGCTCAGATAGTGGGACCTATAACGCCAGAAAACATTATAAAGAAAATTATAGAGCGAGAGGAGACTGGAAATGTGTGGAAATTTTTGTGGAGAAGATTTTAAGGTTAAAAAAAGTCGATCTTGATGGTATATAAATAGCGGGCTTGGACGCAAGCAACAACGTCGACGGGGCAAAATAGCCACAAGGGGAACCACCTCGAAGTAATGCGAAAGCGGTCCCGAGGTGGAGCTACTCCCGAAGGAAAACAAGATGGTTTTTAGTCGGTATACTTCGATCGAGAGAGCCCGACATATCGCTAGAGCCGAAGGCTTTAGTGAATGAGTAAAGGCATTTTTCATTCTGACCCGCAACAAAAATATATATATAAATTTTCACAAATAAAATTCCGAAAGACGCTTTTTGCACTGTTGATTATGTTCATTCCCCACTAGGTTTTATTCCCCGAGATGGTAAGATTTGCTCAAAGTAATATATGTACTTTCTTCGATAATGTAACAAACAAACAACCTTCAATGTTTTAAAAAATTGTATCAGAACATTATTTAATTAGAGGTAAAATTTAAAAATTAATACATATGATGTATTTTGTTGCAAAATATTATTAAAAGTATTAAATTTCTGCGAAAATGTAACTAATTTATGTATTGCATACTTTTTTATCGCATGCTATATTTTTTCAGAAACATATTTAAAGGTATCTCTACTGACTATCCTATTTAGTAGTACGATATGTCAAAAAAATCGTGTGTGTTCATAAAGTATGTTAGTGTGGCCTAAAAATTTAACTAAATAACAGATTTTTTTGACAAGTCTGTCCGACTTGCAAAAGTTTTTAAAAATTTTCATAAAATGATAGTTTCTATGCGAGCAGAGTTGTATTTTCTAATACAGCTGATAAGAAAACAACAATGTCGGCTTCATTGATTTAAAAAATCAATTATAATTTAAAGGACAGAAGTTTAACATATTTTAATTGTTTGTATAGTTTATACAATTTATTATTTTCACATAAAACAACAAAATACAATGAATACATATAAGTTAATTCAAAAGGCGGAAAACTGCGTTTGTTTACATAAGCAAAAACATGTTTTTGCATCTGTTTTGTGTAATAGTGTGGCACCTACGACATACTTTGATGAGATTTTCTTTTGAGTGTGATAGAAATCGGTCCAGTGAATGAATCGTACGTTTGTGTAGGATAGTGTATCACGACCTTAACCAGCCATATTTATCTTTACACACATGTTTAGGCCTAGCTTAAACTAAAATTAATCTGAGTTTAATTGAGTAACTGGCCGTTTAAGCCAGTATTTTTCTTATTCACAGAGTTTAACTGATCATCATTGGCCAGTTAAACCTGAGTTACAAATATCAAAATAAAAAACAGTGAAGCCTCACTAATAGTTTTTTTGTTTTCAAAACCGAATCAAAAGATTTCACTTGAATGCTTGCAGCCAGCAGGCAACCGCGTAAACCAATAGTTTTTTATTGTTTCTTACCTCAAATGCTTTGACAAAATCTCGAAGTTTATTTTCATTATCAGCATCTTTATTTATTATATAAGTTTGACGAATAAATTCTAAAAACAATTCGCCTCGGCCAAGCAAATAGAAATCTTTTATTAGTCTGAAAATAAAAAAAAAACAAGAAATGTTAATACTACACGGAAAATAATTCATGACTTTAATATTTAAGAATATTTTGAAATTTCTTTTATTTAGAGAAAACGAATTCGTTAAGTGACATTTAAGGAAAATTAATAAAATTTGTCATATCCTAAATTATTTCGTCACATTTTTACGTAATTAAAAAAATTATTTTACTTCAGGAACACTGAGCAAAACCATATACTGTGGGGAGCACAATTGAATACAATATGAATACTCTGAGCTGGACACTGCATAAATAGGAAATTTTGTTCGCTAAGGTATTCTTTCACGATTTTGAATCACCATACTGCTGAAAACTGACTTAATCCGAATGATAAATGCTTTTTCCTACAAAATCAGGAAGATTTATCTAAAAAATACGCAGATAGTCTTCTTTTGTCCGACAATTTTTTGCTGTGGTCCATGGTGTCGTCATGTAAGCCAACCCCAGGTTAAGATTCGTATTGTTAGTACTTAAGACAGGCTTAAATTGAAATAATATTAATATCTTACAAATATTCATTGTTAAGAGGAAACTCTAGTCTCTCTCTTAATATTTGATTCTTCGAGCCGGACTGTGGTCCTTCGAGTAATCATCAGAAAAATTATAATTTGTTAAAAAATTTAAGTCGAAAAAGTGATTTAACAGACATTTTTTAAGAGAAATAAATTAAAATGGGGAAATTTGAGAAGGTCATGGAGCAGTTGGAGAGTCTATCTAACAGATTTCAAATTTTAGACAGAAAATAGGGGAATGTCTGGGATTGCCATGGTGACATCCTATGAAACAACATTGAATATTTCTCTCTGACAATGCAGAAAACCTGGATCTGCAGAATTTGGTTGATAGAACCGAAAAACAATATAAGCAACTGAGCCAGCGGTGAAGGCAGCCGCAGCAAAACAAGCCCTTTAGGTTGAATAAAAATTAAGAAAAAACATTAAATGCGGAACAAAAATTCCGTTGCAACATTCAAGACCTGAGAATTTGTCGATCGGAAGAAATGATTTTATAGTTATAAAATTTCGAGTTATAAAAGTATACTTATATAGTTCGTTCAAAAATTCCGTCAAAACAATGGGTCAGATGGTGCTAGAGGTCAAGAGAATATTATATGGAGGTCGATTTTAAAGCAGTTCGAGCAGAGGTCAACGCAATAACGACACAATTGGTTCTAAGAGCTAACGAGGTAAAAAGAGATGGCTCAGAAAGTAAAAATGGGTCTAAGAATAGAAGATTGCTCAAGGCAAAAAAGATCCAATCAGTTTTCTACAACAACTACAATACAAAAGTGTTGAGTTACAATCACATATAGAATATGTTCAAACCACCAAAACCAAAAAATGACGGAAGCCGTGAAGAGAAGGAGGAAAACAATGATCTACGTGTTGGAAAATTTTAAGTTAGAAGATGATTACACAACTCTACTGAAGCATAAAAAGCTGCTCTACACGAAGAATCCGAGCCTGAACTTGGTCAATATGATTTAGTGGTTGAGAAAAGAGCCGAGGTTTTTGAAATCAATGAATCAGAAGATAATTCGCAGTTAGCTGAAAATATAATACATTTTGATGATAATTACAATTCAACCTAGACAAAACAATAAGCTAGCTAGTCATCGATTACGATGAAAATCGATGCACAACATTAGCAACAGGCTGAACGTTTGTATGATAGCAATAATTCAATGCATATACTGGAGTTGGATGGAAAATTATTGTCATGGTTTTGTCGATAGGATATTA